>OW285236.1:96451925-97766925 GCA_935421215.2 Melolontha melolontha | reverse complement strand
GAATACGGGACTGTGTTTGCCAAACGTAATTACGGGACTATCGTAAATTTTACAACTCAATAAAAAAAACAAAATTGCCTTATCAAACTTTATTTTAAAAAAATACAAAAAAAAATAACGTTCTTCATTATCAGAACAAACGTTTAAAATTATAAAACCAACATATTTTATTATTTTTCACAACATACGGTGCAAATATCTCCTCGGTGTTCGCCGCAAATTGGATTTTTGCACTCCATACAATAATTAGTGGTCATGCGCCTTTTTTTGCTTGGACAGTAGAAACAGGTCTTCCTCTTCTTGACTTGGGGTGTGTTCACAACGTTTTCTTTTGATATACCGAGGATTTGAGCTATGTCTTGCCGAAGATATCGACGTAAAGTTTTGCTGTTATATCTATACTGCATCCATGGTTTAGCAAGGCAAAGACTTAAATCAATCATGTATTGATATCTTGAAATAGGTTTTTCGCCTTTTTTTTAACGTATTAAAAGTGTAAATAACATAAGAGTTTATGCTGGCCATATTTATCATTCCATACAACACACATAATGGCCATCTCTGTGTTTTTCTGCTCGAACTCATATTTGAACACATTTGGTCAAAGGTGTCCACACCTGATTTGGTCTCATTATAGTTATGAATTATTGTTGGCTTACCGGTTTCTTCTACGATCTGTGCCTTCTCATGCATAGTTGAAAGTAGCAAAACTAATTTGTTTTTCTTTGGCATGTAAGATAATAATGTCTTTTGTTGATCGAAACAAAACATTGACGTATTTGCGTTTCGACTATTTCCATCCGGATGGATTGGAAGAAGAGGTCAAGTCGAATGGCCTCCGAGATCTCCGGACGTAACCCCAATAGATTTCGCTGTGTGGGGTATTTAAAGGATAAGGTATTCCATCATCAGTTGCCGGATATTGAGACCTTGAAAAATGTTATAACCGAAGAAGTCGCCAAACTCAATGATGACAAACAATTACTTCGGCGAATTTGTAACGCAGTTAAAAAGCGATGTCTGAGATGCATTGAAGAAAGTGGAGGACACTTCGAACATAAGCTGTGATCACAAGGAGTCAGTTTTTGTTCAAACATATTTGTATTATTTTTATTATAGAAGAATAAATTTTGTATTTGTACTACACAATTTCATTTCTTTTTTTTCGTTCGGTTGCGCGACTTTTGGGCCACACTGTATTTGATAGCACTATTTCCGGCACGTTTTATAGATCATGTATGAATTGTGATCGTTTTTTGTACCTGCTGAACTTGTATTAGATGCGATAATAGAGAAACAAGAAAAGAGAGAAAGGTAAATGATCCTTTTACACACATTCGAGAAATTTGGGAAATTTTTATTGACACATGTAGAAATTCATACACTCCAACTTCATACGTCACCATTGATGAACAGCTTTTGGCATTCCGAGGACGCTGTCCTTTTAAGATGTATATTCCTAACAAGCCCGCGAAGTATGGGATAAAAATTGTTATGGTATGCGATTCCGCCACCAAGTATATGTCAGACGCAAGTCCTTACTTGGGAAAAAAAACAGAGAGCAATGGTTTGCCTCTAGCCGAATTTTATGTAAAAGAGTTAACGAAATCAATTCATGGTACAAATCGCAACGTTACCATGGACAATTGGTTCAGATCGGTTTCCCTTGCTGACCAGTTGCTACAAAATCCTTACAAATTAACTATGATAGGAACTATACGCAAAAATAAAAAAGAGATACCCAAGGAGTTCTTGGGGAAAAATTCATCGAGAAATTCGCGAACTATTAAAACGTAATGTGCTGGAGCACCATCTTGTTGAAGAGTTAAACATTGACCAGCAAACACTGGGTTATTGGCAAGTTCTTCACGTAGTTCCATCAACAAATCGAGGTATGCAACACCTGTTACAGTATTGTCGAAGAAATAGGGGCCGACGATTCCGAAGGCGCAAACACCAAGCCATACCGTTACTCCAGGCACGTTTAATTCTTCTTGAATGGTGATATGCGGATTTTCAGTGGACCAGTACACACAATTATGTCTATTGATGCGCCAATTTAATTTACATTGAGCTTTGTCCGACCACAAAATTGTTTTGAAGAAATTTTGAAAGGCTTCACATTGAATGACATACCGTTCTGCGAACTGTAGCCTACGATCCGGATCATCTTCTGTCAATGCTTGTAAGAGGCGTGGTCTGTAAACTAGTTCCCTCATTATTCGCTGTAGGGTAGAACAAGAAATATCCAGTTCATTTGCGGTTTTTCAGACAGATCGCGCAGGCGATTCAATAAAACTCTGAGCTACAGTTTGTAAGTTATCATCTGTCCTCAGACTACGTGGCCGGCCTGTACGCTTGGAATCATCCACAGAAGCGTTTTTTTCGAATCTTTTTATCAAGCGATAAACAGTCTCACGCCTCGAAACTTGACAGTCAGGAAATTTTACCGCGAAATCAGAAAAAATGTGTTCATAATCAGCATGGTAACGATAGTACGAAGACACCAAGAATACCCGTTGCGCTACGGTATACCGATAATGTGGGCTTGTTGCCATGATAGCGCGTTCACACACTTACAAACTCCCACAAGTTATTGCCTCACACACAGACAACCGCTGTACTGCCGACAGACCAGCCGTCAACCTTGCATTAGGGGGAGAATGGCGCATGTGTATTTCATTTTGACGTTGCGCGACTTTTGAGCCACGTGGTATATGCCTTGCTGACAAATGATTATCTTTTTTTGCGGCAGAAAGGATTAAAACACCAAACAAGGCTTTCAGTTCGTCTTTCGTCGTTGGGGAAACATTCTGGTGGCCGCTGTATTTTTGGACCTGTCTGGCGATTTCTGCATTTGTATGTTGCAAAATAATATCAAATATATTGTCAGAAAAAAAATGTAAAAAATATTCATCCAGGTTAGAACAATCTTTTGCAGCCCCTTTAGGACCAGCTATAAAATGTATAACGTTCCTAGCAGCCGTTCTTTTGGATTGTTGAGGCAGCTCAGATGACCATTTGTGACCATTCTTGCCTTTTAAACGTTTGTTTTTCAAGTTGATTACATATTTTGAACGTGTACGTACTTGTAATAAAGGAATATCATCTTCATCTAAACTAGGTTCTATTTCTTCTTCAGATTGAATTGGGCTAAAGCTTTGTTGGAGGAGACAAACAGCCGAATTATTATCTTCATCAACCTCACTGTCGGAGGCAGATGATTCAACCTCCAAAATGTCCTCTTCAATGTCACTACCATCACTGTCGTCAAATGATTCTGGATCACTCTCTTCTCCATTCATGACACGTGCCGCTTCCTACTCCAGTTGCTTCTCGGTCAAAAGTTTTCGATTTGACATCTTAATAAAAAAATCACTATATTTATTATAATGTATTTAAATAATAATAATGAAGAAATATCTTACCTCAAATTTCTATTACTAAAACAATTAAATTCGGTACGAAAAATAAGAACCAGTTTAATTTATAAAATGACGTAAATACGGGACTTTGGTAAAATTTAGGAACCTATCGCCGAAAAATCGCTTTAGGGTCGGAAACCAGAACGACCACACACCACACTGTCTAGCTAAATACTAGACTAGAAGGTACTCAGTAAGGCAATTCGATGCATTGACCGTAAGTAAGCGAAAAAGTACGATGTTTTACGAGCATCGTAAAATTTACGAATGACCCGTAATCTAGGGTTAAACAATAATCTAGATCTAAATAAATGAAAATTAAAAATGTATGCGTAAGTTATTGAAACTTAACAAACTTCACTGGACACTTACGTCAAAATAATTGGGAGACGTAGATTCGATGAAACGATATTAAACATGATCTATTATACAAATTACGAAGTATGTAATTAACAGTTACAACAATGAAAAAAAGAAACCATACTTTATTTATCTTGCGAAATATAATCTAAATAGAGTAAATTACTAAAACTCCACACGCTTCTATCTCCGCCCATGAAGTGAGTAATTTAACTGTTATATTGAGGTAATTGCGGCACAATTCAGCGACAAAGAACAGATGTGCGGTTTACCGAATGAATAGTGCTATTCAATAACTGCGTGTTGTACTACAACGATGTTATAGAGGCTATTTATATGGACCATCGTAATTTGGGCCTGATGCGTCCGGTTTCTATTCATCACTAATTACCGTGTCTTAAATTTTATTTCAATATCTTTATTAACTAGACATATATTTACATGGTGATAGTATAGCCCATCACTGTAAATATAAAATCTTCAGAATATCTATTGCTGTTTTTCTGTATCGTTAATTATTATTTCAAACAACTAATAATTAACTTTGGAAAGTGAACTTCATGCTATTTGAATGAACAGAAAACACTTGCAGCAACTCTCAGTGTATTGTGTTTATAATAACTAGCATTACATACTCAGGTATATTCGATTAATAGTTGTTCGTTAAAAGTTATGTTCAAGTTCGATACAACGATAGAGACATTTTCGATTGATTGACGCAAACTTTAATTGAATGGTTCGCCTCCATCGAGAAACCCCATACAAATTCCTGGTGACATTTAAGGGGCGAACCGTAATCGAAAATAAACACAATACCGCCGAATTGTATTTTTCTTTCTAATTTAATAACGTAACGGCGACGTCTGCGAAAAACTCCCGACCAGATGTTTTCCGTGGAACGAACGAAGGCCCTTCATTCTCCGTTCGAGTCGCTTAGTCTTTGTCCTCGTAACTCGTTCCTTCTCCCTTCCACTTGCTCCTTTTGTGTGAATCGCGTGACGAGGATGGACGCAAAAAAGACGGACTCGACACGTCCGACAAACGTAAATAACATGAATTATATCTCATCGGAATCCGTCAGTTTGGATGAATATCTATTGTGCGTTTTTCCAATTTCTACTAACAATAGATGATTGCATGACGTACGCAAAGAATGTATGTATATTATAACGGTTGGCATATACTATATGTTTCTCTATGTACCAATGCAGATATACACAACATATGCATTTGACATTTGGGAATAATTCTCTTTTCATATAGCAGATCGTTTTTATTGTCAGTTATTGATGGCGCAATATGTATATGTGAATAGTAACTAACTTATATATATATATACCGTATAAGCGAGTGCCCTCTGCGGACCTATTGTAATCGATAATATTCGGAAATAGAAGGTCCCCGGTAGCATGCGCCTACGGCTAACTAACCACATTATAATAATAATAATTATTTTATTATTATTATAATAATGGCTAGACACTGAAGGTTTCATCTCATCAATACAAGGTTAAGTAATATGTACAAGAAACTATAGGAAATAAATAATTAAAGACACAAACATTCAAAAAGATAACTGCAGGAGATGCAGTTTACATCCTCAAACCATACACCATATTACTACACTAGCAAGAACAGAATATACATGAAGACGTAATAATGCAGTTGTAAGTATTATATTAAACAATAGCACAAAAATACAACTTCATTGATGATATATTTACACCTTAGTATAAATATGCACCAATTACAATTCTTGAAAACCAATGATACAAACTTTATTGGGAAATTTGAGCAAATAGACCAGGCGTCCACTCTTCAAGGTAATATGATACATGTCTCATATTTAATAGACATAGCTGTACCAGCAGATAATAACATTAACAACAAAATTGAAAAAGATGCACCACTGGATATGGAATTTCAGCGTATCTGGATACCGAAAAACGTATATACAGGTTGTCCTTGAAATAAAGAGATAACGTATGATAAATGGAAAGATGTAATTACATATGTAGAACATAAATCTAAAATATTTAGAGTTAATTACGATGCTAACCCCAAAATTAAAAACACCCTGAAAATTGTATTACGTGACGCTTATGAATTCGAAATATTCAGAATGGGTATACCCAATAAATACCTCATACACATATACGCTACAGCGTATGTTTGCATACGTAACAGCTGGATGAGATGGACAATAACACAACTATTCTTTTTGTTGTTTGTCAACTTTAACTTTTCGTCTCTGATACTTTTTATAAACGCACAGTGGCGTGACAAATTTTTTTTTAATACCTTTGTCATTTTTTTCACGCTTATGAGAGGGAATTTTGGGAAAATATTGTAAAATATGTCTTTCCGGGTTCTTAAATAAAACTAACGGTAGTCTAAACACATACTGTATTAACAATAAAACAAAATACACTAAATAACAATTTAAGAACTAAAAACTAATAATAAGAACATTTATATCACAGTAAGTATTTATATATATATATATATATATATATATATATATATATATATATATATATATATATATATATATATATATATAAGATCACTCGACGATTATTACTCGTGGAATGAATTGAGTGTTATTTATATTCAAGGGAAAACTCTCGTATGTTCGATTTTCTCGATCGAACTGCATCGACGTTTTTCTGAACGGTGCTAGATCGTGTGATACCTCTTGCCTGACCTATCGTCGGATGACTCATCACAATATTTTGGATTTATACATCTAATTATATTTTTCCATTTTTCATACGTTGTCTTTTTATGTCAAGGAGAGCCAGTATAATATCCTTCGTTTTATCAGTTAGCGGAATTACACTCCATTAGTTTTATACAGGCCTTAAGTCATTAGAATGATCATCTAAAGTCACGAATTAACGCAGCGATCAATAATACATGACACATGTAGTATAGTCGGCCAATTTTTACAAATAGAATAAATTCAAATCGCTGATTAAACACGTCGATTTAGACTTCTATGATCTCAAATTTTTGTTATTTCATGGAAATAACGAAAAAACAATAACAATAATTACCTTACCGCAACATTACCCGCGTGCCACCGAGTTCATACCCTCGAAATATGTGGGAAGAGTAAAATGTTTCCCGGTTACAGGCTGATGAAGTCAGATAACTTAACGTCATAACAATATTTATTGACCAATAGTTAATACCAATTACAGGACAATAATAAATAATTTATAATGAATATATACCTAATTATAAATTAGAAGTTAAGCTAACACCCAAAAAAAATTTGGTTTCATGTATGTACATAACTTAGCTTCCCTCAAAATTTTGAAAAATATCTGGGTAATAATCACGTGTTATTCTACATATATTATACAAAGGTGAGTTTATCAACATATTGGTTCCCGGCGTTGGTAACGCAAATGTTGAAACATGACTTGGAATATAGAAGTCTACAGTTTAAACAGTAGATTACTGCAGTCAGAAGTTCCATTTAATAGTTTCTACAAAAATATTGAATGATGTCTTTGTCTCCGTTTATGAAGGAATCGGAAACCGAATTGGAAATGAATTATAGTCGTTGATACCCCTAACAGGATACTGGCCGTCAGCTACAGATGTGGACAATGCGACCAGCATCAATTCTGTACTGGTTATCGTGCGAAATGCATCTTTCGTAGAATAATATTTTTTCGTAATTGTATTTTATAGTTTGCAGTTATATTATTTCCTTTGTTAACGGTTGCTTCTTTATCTTTTGGGCATATTTATTATTATTTCTGTTGATACTGATCTTATATCTAGCTATGGAAATTTTATTGTTTAAAAAAAGCAATCTGTTATTAAATGTCACCAACTCGGTCATTTAATCAGACAAATTATACGTTCAATTCAAATATAATTTGAAAAAAGCGTAGCCTATGCTACTGTGCGTCATATTATTAATAATTTTGAAAGCAATAGCTTCCGTAGAAGGGGACAAATGCAAAAAAAAAATGTTGAGCTAGCAAACAATTGCTGAGCAACAATTGTCCCAAACAATACTATTTGAAGAAGAAATAAGAATAAATAAACTACGCGATAAGTAATTTGTTTCTGTTTATAACACCTGTTACAAAAGTTTTGGAAAAATATTAATGCTCTCTGTAGTCTAGTAAAAGTAATAGATCTGGTCAGCCATGAAGAAATTTGTTGATCGGTGTCTTGTTAATTTATTTGATATTTTTCATTAGGTGGGTATTTACCGACGGTGCACAAAAAATAGATAAGAATGTAAAAACCGTAGGAAAAAATAAAAGACTGTGGCTTACTATAGATGAAACTACAGATATAAAAAAAAGTTCCATTGTTTCGATTGCTGTACGGACAATGACCTAGCAAGGACCTGGTCACCTTTATTTGTTAGTCTGTAAAAGGCTGCAAGAATGTGATGCTGAAGCACTTCATAAAGTATTAGTTAGAATACTACACAACATTGAAATTTTACCAAAGCAAGTATTAATGATGGTTACTGATTTAAAAAAGGTATATAACCCCTTACCACAATTATTAATCGTATCCTAAATACGTATTTCGACAACTAAGTTGTCATCATAAGTAGGTAAAAACCACTAATTAAAAAGTCGCACATGGGGCACAGTAAAGCTTGAAAACCGCTTACGCAACAACTACTTTACACCGCGTCCACGTATAGACCACGTATAGAGAAAGAATTTTCATGGTTACTGATGCTGCCGAAGTTATGCATCGCATGGGGCAATTATTCAAAGAAGTTCAGCCAAACTTACTACACATTACATGTCTGCTTCATGCTTTGCATCTTGTAGCAGACACTATACGAAAATGTTATTTCGATGTGGATTAACTAATAGGATAGGCGAAAGCGGATTTTTTTAAATCTCCGAAACGTATTCGGCTCTTTCATTCACAATGTCTTGACATCCCTGAACCGCCGCAGCCAACTCTTAAACAATGGGGTGGGTGCATGGTTAGAGACAGCATTTGATTATTTTGAGCATTTTGATAAGATAAAGTTGGTGATTTTACAAGTAAACCCTAAAGAAGCAGCTGCAATAAGACTTAACAATAAGGAAATGTTATTTAAAAATTTTCAAGTTTCAGCAGATTTAAAAATTATTTACGAGAATTACGTTCTAATAGTGGATGAAATAAAAAATTACAGAACACTTCGCTTTCCTTACCGGATTCGGTTGAAATTGTTGTTGACATAAAAATAGTGCTACATACTCGTACATTAAATGATGAAAATGTGTTTGTGTCAGAGATCAATTGAATACTGTATTACGTAAAAATGTTGATTTTACTAGATTAAGAGAACTTTTTAACAACAATGTTGCGAAGGATCCCTTGTATAAATTTAAAGACCACTTTAACTACGCGAATATTACATCGCTAGTTGTGGAACGACCTTTTTATGCGTATAGGCGACATATACACCGCAAAGGACAAATCTAAGTGCCTGTCTCCAGTAATGATATTAGGGAATGTATGTAGATTAACATTTAATATAATCAAATTATATATTTAACAATTATTTAGTTTTAAACTACAACTAACTAGTTTACTGCAAGATTATAGAATTTAATCTTAAAAGATTAATTATAGAAGTGCCAATCTAGAAAGAACGTCTTATCTGTTTTTCCAATACAGGGCCAATTATAATTAACACCATAATAGAAAGCAGTTGATAAATACAATAAAAAATTAAAAAGCGTAATGAAATAACTAATGTTGCTGAGAAAATCAGTCGTAACTAATCCTTTTTACAATTAAATATTAGAATTCAATTTATTAGTTGTATTAGTTGTAGGAATCGCAAGCATATTAGTTTCAATAAAATAAAAATAAACCATTGCCGGTCAAGTACACTCCATAAATATATACCCACATGCCATTTGATTTTATTTTATTAGCACAGTGGCAACATCTGTTCTTTTCGAAACGTTTTAAATAAAGATAATGAACCCGACTGCTGAGACTTCATTAAACAAACCACTTTAGAAAGTGAGTGTAGAGTCAAACAGGTAAGCTAACTGCATCGAAGGAACGTAAAGCTTTCAACGCACCACTTGCCAGTGTACAATGTAAATAATTTCTTGCATCTTTTTTTTCCGTTCATCATTTCTATCCGTAGAGATATACGTGTCGGGTTTTTTTTTCTTGGAATGTTTCTACAAACTACTAAAGCAAATATTCGAGCAGAGTAGGAATTTTTAGAGGGCTGCCTTGTCTCTATTTATTTTCGTAATATAAGCAGTTTTTTCTTTCTTTTCCGTCCATGTATTCTTTTACGTTTCGTTGATTGCTTTCATAAATATTTATCGAGTGCGTTTCTAACCGAATAATATATCGGGTTTTTCTTTTGTCATTACACATAGGCATAATACATTGACTGACTTATTTTCATTTCCAATTACATATAGGAATAAATATATGGTGGCGTAGGCAACCATTTATACACAGTCATATCACATTTTCAAACTGTAAAAAATTTCTGTTTTTCGTTCATACTTAAATCTTAAATTAAATACATTTTATTGAAAAATACATAATTTAAAACAGTTAAATAGGCAAATAACATGTGCGAAGACAATTTAAATATTTTTAATAAATTCAAAGAAGATGGATAATATTTCTTTAAGGTTGAAATAACGATATTTAAGATAGTAAAATTAGTGTATCAAAAAAGGTATAAAATATAACAAAAATTCTTGTAGGTAATAAATATGTTACTATTTCTTTAATAATCACAGTAATATTTGGACTGTACGATTATATATATTAGACAGCATCACTACTGGAATTAAAGATTGCTAGGCATTTTCATATGAAGGAGGATCAGTTACTAGAGTAGCAACTGTTTGAGAACCTCGATTTAAAGAGTTTTCGGTACTGAAAATGCTACCAGGGTTACTTCTTTTCTAGATAAAGAAATGTTTAATATTATGAAGAAAGTAGATCCTGAAAATAAAGAACAAATGCCTGTAATCGAAACATACATTAGTCCCATCAAAAGTCACTTTCATTATTTGGATTTTTGCAAGAAAGAATAAGAGAAAGTAAAACCAATTACTGACCATGTAATAATAACTAGATACCTGGAGATACCTAGATAACTAGAGACCGGACACATCGGGCTGAAATGGAGGACGATATAAATAGTCTACAACATCTGTAAGTACATCACGCAGTTATTTAGCACTATTAATTCGGTTAACTGCAAATCTATTTTTTGTGTGCCGTTAACCGAATGAATAGTACTATTCAATAACTGCGTGATGTACTTACAGATGTTGTAGACTATTTATATCGTCCGTCGTAATGACGTCATTTCAGCCCAATGTGCCCGGTCTCTAATAATATCTATAAGGCAATACCTCGAAAGGCCGAATTCAAATTAGGACGTATTATTTTGGAGGTAAGTTTTAAGAAAAAAGGGTAAATACATTTTTTATTTGGATTTTTTTTTAGGTAATAGAAATGGAGATGAAACCCTTAAAACAATGTGCTAGGAAATACTTCTGTATTCGAGCGAGTTCAGCAGAAAGTGAGAGTGTATAGTACAGCTCGTTTAATAATAGAACAAAGGTGTGCAAGACTAAAACCGAAAAATGTTAATATAATATCGTTCCTAAATAAAAATATTAATAAGTAAATTAAGTATTTATTTTATTAAAATTACACCCAACTTTTTCCTATTAGCTAAAGATATAACTCAACGAGTTTCATCTTACTATACTTTCTAACTATTAAAGATATGAATGTTTAAGTATTCAAAGGGAAATTATTTAGATTGCCATATAGAATGTACATGAAGCTCTTTAAATCTATTTCAAAACTTAAAGTTTATCGCGAAAGTATTCTAAAATCTAGTTTGGCAATAATACTTATACTGGCAACAGTTGGTAATACTAAAGAAAATAAAGCCACAAAGAATTTGCTTATGTTTTCAGAAATGAAAGAAAATCTCAGTTTGAATGAAAAAATTTATTTATTTTAACGATTAATTAAGATTAACAAAAGAACATAATAGCAAATTTTCTAAATGTTCTCCTTGTCTTTCAAAGCAATAAGCAAGACTATTTTGAAAGCAACACAGGGTATCCAGAATAAATTCTGGATTTATTCAATTACAACATGCAGTAAGTATACGTTCTCTCAATTAATCCAAGTTATGAATTTGCAAGTTATTATAAAGTTTGCTTTTTAGGTAACCCCAAAGAAAGAAATCATCTGGAGATAAATCAGCCGATCTTGGGCGCCATGGTATGAAGCCAAACCTGCCAATCCACCGTCTTTGAAATGTGTTACTTAAAAAATTCCTGACGGCCCGAGTAGAATGTGCCGGAGCCCCATCCATTTTGAACCAAAGTTGATCAACATTTAGTATCTCAAATGTTGGAATGATGTGGTTTCGTAAGAGATTTAAATATTTTTCTGCAGTGAGGTTACCGTCAATAAAAAATGGGCCAATAAGTCTATCGCTTATTATTCCAATCCAGACATTGACTTTTTGAAAGTACTGTGTTCGTGTTAGGTTTTGGGCATGAGGATTTGTACGGGACCAATACCTAATGGATTAATGGAAAGGAAATTTAGTATTTTTCAATGGATAAATGTAGGATCCAAACCGGAAATTCTCAGAGGTCACTTCACCATTTATAGTAAATGTAGCTGCATCAGTAAAAATTATTTTATCTAAAATTGCTTCGTTTTCATTTAATATATTAAACATTTTTTCACAAAAATCAGTTCGTTTTACTTTATCTTCCTCGAAAAGCTCCTGATGGTTTGATACCTTGTATGGCTTATATTTAAATTCTTTCAGGGTTCTGTATACCGAACTGTACGATACTCCAAAATGCCTGGCTACATCTAAAAGCGATACTACAGACCGTTCTTCTATATAACAGAAGATATTCAGCTTCAAGTCTTCTGTTAACACATGATTGAATTTATTATTTTTTTTGTGTGAATTTAGAAGACAACCATCTTCTTTGAATCTATTATAAATATTTAAAATTGTCTTTGCACAAGGTATAGTCCTGTTAGAATAATTAACAGCAAACATGCCTCTGACCGTCCTTAAACTGTTATTTTTCTGATACCACATTAACAATGAAACTTTTTCGTCTTTGCTATACGTATCCATGATTGAAATAAATTATCTATTTTTCAATAAAATATATTTAATTTAAGATTTTTGTAATGAATTAAAATTGAGAAAAATGTGACATTAAAAAAATTTTATTTACTCTCTATGGCAATCTATTTAAGAATTAATGTATTGTTTGTATGTCAATTTTGGTGTATAACTGGTTGCCTACGCCACCATATATTTATTCCTATGTGTAATTGGAAATGAAAATAAGTCAGTCAATGCATTATACCTATGCGCAATGACAAAAGAAAAACCAGGTATATGTACTAAAGGCAAAATGTCTAATGGGCACAAGGTTTATTTCAAATTATTACGCTAAATGTTACAATAAATTCGAAAATCAAATAAGTACAATTTTATTATGTTTTGTAGTTTCAATAATAACAAAACGAATTACTTCTAACACATGAGGTTTAGGAAAAAGAAAATCACGAAATACCTCCTCCGTCCAGAAATAAGTGTTCGATTTTAGATTTGTTTTCGCCCATAAATAAGTGTCAAACAAAACAAAAAAGTACAAATTTCATGTAACTAAAGTTAGTTAAGCTTATTAAAGCAGAAACTAAACTAAATCGACCACATTTTAGTCTTTTATTCCAAGATCCATGTCGCAATTAATAACAAAAGGTCGCATCCCATTTCTTTGTAAGTGATCCTTTCCCTTATAGGGCAATCGATTGTTATTACAACCATAAATTCTCATGGTTTCTATCATACACTGCTGGGGAGTCAAGAAGGCTTTATTCAGAGTATCACTGCCTAATTCAGCGTAAGCATTTATAACGGCATTGATTCATTCGCTGACTCTTTTGGAAGCGGTTTTGTACTGCGACAATTGAATGGCATTGAAAAATACCAGATCGATAACGTTCATATCAGGACTATTTGATGACTGACAGAACATTTTAATGTTTAAGTTAGTTCTTTGGCAAGATTCCTTAAAACCTATGTCCTCAGTATCGATATATGCTTTGGCATTATCTTGTTGAAACCAGATGATTGAAAGACGATTCAATGTAGGCCATTTCTGTTTAGTTGCAAGCAGCAATTTTTCGTTTATAATTTTTCTGTAATCTTCTCGAAATAACTTTAGTTTCAATTGTACCAGCAAGGCGATTTTTGCAGTTTCTTTTGGCATGTTCTTCAAATACGAAAAGCCAAATGCCAAGTTTACCATCAAAATGTTTATTCTAAGATTGATTGTAGCGAAGACGACTAACAGCGGCTACAAACATTACTTTCGTAAGGAAGCGTTTACATTTACAGGTTATGCACGGTTTCTGTTCACCCTCTACCAGGTAACATGTATTGCATGTTTTCGTGATGTAGAACCACTTTTCGTTTACATGGATTTAATCAGTCATATCCTTGAAATGAGGTGTTCCATCAGTTACACTTTCTGGCTTAAGCATTGATAAGCAGTACTTTAACCGTGCAACTTTATTGACATTCGTCAAATATGGTTTTATAGCATTGGAATGTCGCCTTATTTGTCCTGATTTTAATCGATTATGAACTGTACTTTTGCTAATGCGAATAGAATATGCAAGAGAACGAATAGTACGCCGATTATTAAGTGGAACTCCTTTAATTGCTTCTATGTTAAACATTCTTGGTTTTCCGCCAACACGTCCCTTTTTACGAGAGGATACATTAGCTACTATTAATCCATTTATAACTTTTTTTAGTTTTTACTTAACCACAGTCTCCAAAGAAAGACTTTTTAACACTAACATACTTATTCCAACGTTCCTTTAATAACGCTATGCCTTCGAACAGTAGGGTGGATGTTGTAGTTCCTCAAAGCCGCGTTTCTTGAACAATTTGTGCCTTATGCACCCTGCAGTTGTCGTACGGAAGCAGTTTTCTGAGCAAAATTATGGGGTCTTTTTTCGCGTACAGCCGTGTTCAAGTTTTCAATTGTCTTTGTAGACATTTCTCGTTATTGTAGTCTCATTTGGCATATACTCAATTAAGAGAATTACCTCGGTATTCCAGAAAACTGTGGCCATCACTTTTATCACTTTTATAAAATGTCACAGAAACTTAACGTAGGAAAATTGTCACGATAGCATATTCTCTTCATAGTTAGGTAGATAACATAAAAAAGTCACATCGTATCAAAAACAACATTTATAACAATAATAGGAAAGAAGTAAGCTTTACTTACCTGTAAATATAAAAAAAAAGTATTAAATAGTACATGTGTATAGCTTAGAATTTATATACATACAGTAGTAGTAGTGTATTAAGTATAATACTATGCAATACTTCTGCACAGCTTCAACTTTCTAAAATTCAATTTAGTGCGTTACGAGAAAAGTTAATTACTAAAACAGAAACAAATTTGCTTAACAGCAGGAAATTCAATCGGAATGTTTTGTTAATAGAATAAGTTTGTTTCAGTTGCTGTTTTTGTAAGACGTTTAATAATTGAATAAACAGCAACTTGGATTACATTTCCTATTTATACAAAGAAATGTATGGTAATGACTGTAGACAATAACAAAGTTATGTAATAACAATGTTGTTTGGCTTTCGTGTGCTCGGCGTGTTCGCTCTTCTTTATATTAAAGCAATTTATAATTGAGTGATTAAATAAATTATATTGAAATATATGTAAACATTTACTGTGAAAATTCAAATATTGAAAATACTTACATAAGATGAATTTTAATTCGAGTAGGTTCTACAATATACAGGGTATCTTTGAAAGAAAGATATAACGTATGAAAAATGGAAAGATATAATTATAGAATATGAATCCAAAATATTTTCCTAAAATTCCCTCGCATAAGCGGTAAAAAAATGACAAAAATATTTATAAAATATTTGTCTCGCCACTGCCTTTAAAGAAGTGCAACTGACTATAACATAAAGAGCAGGTAACCCTACTTTTTTGTTATAGTCGGTGGTATAGTAGTATCGAAACCATTGTGCCCCCGATTCAGTCAGTTGTCAATTGTTACATGTGTACGTTCGATATGATTAGATTTAGGAGTTCGATTAGGGGTAGATTGTTACCAAATTGGACGTGAAAAATGTCACGTGGGGCTTCTTTTAATAATTCACATGCGTACAAACTAAAAGTATAAATTTTTCACAGCTGACTTTTCAACGAGGTTATCGAACCCGGGTTTTCAATTTTGGGATTGGCGTCGTAATTGACAATTTTGTGGATTCATATATATATATATATATATATATATATATATATATATATATATAACGTGTGTATAAATTGTCGCAAAAGCTACACGCAGCGACGTTCTTCGCTTGGTTCTGAATAAAAAATCTTAATGTTAAAATGTCGTATCATGCTTCGTTTGTTTTCACGGGGTTCTTGAAGTTCAGACTTTTAGTGCGTAACTAACCTTTGCTCTACGATATCTGTTAATAGAGATAGATGCAATTTAGTTTAAAGAAAAAATTTTTACTAGTATTATTTCGTAAACGTTTTCTTTTTGATTTAAAAGCTTGTTTTAAACATTTATTCATTAACGTACTTCCACGAAAAACACATTAGGCAACGTTGTAGAACAATAAGTTTGTATTTCAAAGTGAGTTCAATCAAAATCATTACTGTCAAATTTTGACATTTACGAATTTACGAAGCATGATACGACATTTTAACATTAAGATTTTTTATTCAGAACCGAACGAAGAATGTCGCTACGTGTAGCTTTTGCGACAATTTATACACACCTTGTATATATACATATATATATATATATATATATATATATATATATATATATATATAAATCGAAAACATTTCAGTTGTTCTCTATAGATTCACGAACCACATAATCGATTTTGATAACATTTGGCGTGCATGTTACTTATGTTGTGTGGACGGATGTTTTCATGTTATTTTTGCCAAATTTTATCGGCAAAGATTAAAGAATTAACAATATGTGAAACATGAATTTCTATAAGAAAAATCGTAATGTACAAATTTTAAATCATTATATAAAAACCCTGACAACGTGACATATAAAATATAATACGACTGTCACTCTTTATAATTATATATAATTGAATGTTTATATTTAAAAAAAACTCTTTGAAAAATGCCATAAGTGCTGAAGCATGTACTTAAGAGTTAAGGTATGATAAATAAATAAATATTCAATTAAAACAGACCTTAAATCGCCAAACAAAGAAAATCTCCTATGCGTATATATACGGTTGCGGCCTTTGTAAACTCAGTCAAAAATTTAAAATTTTTTAATGTGTGTAAATCGAATTTTTATCAATCACAAATTACATTTGGCAAATCCATAGTCAGTTTATATTCTTAAATTGCCGCAATTATCAGAATTACAAAAATCTATTATCAAAACTAAATACTAATTTTGAAGTTTTAATATTTGAAATGATATTTTTGAAATTTAAGTAACGCAGGACACTATCTGCAGTTTGTTAATCATTTTTTTAAATTTACTATTTTTGTAATACAATGTACATTCTACGCCAATAATTGGTTTGAGTAGCTTTTAAAAAAAGATTACACCGCTGGGTTTTCAAGAACCGCAACTACACATATTGCAGTGGAATGTGCTTTTAATTGCTAATTAGATTTAAGTTCACACTGCAACTTAATCTGCCGGCTGTCTTCAGTCGTGTAGCCTTCCTTGAGCTCACTTCTCCAGGGTCGATCCTCTCGGATACGGGTAATGTCATAAAATAATACAAGGTGTCAGACAAATTATACAAACATTTTCCCCCTTACAATTTTATTTCAAAAAAAGAAAAGAAAAAAAAAATCAACTTTACTAAGTGTAACGTTGAACTGTTAAATGCACAGCTACAAGGGTAAAAAGACTTGGATATCATATGAAGATACAAGCCGTTAAAAACCTTGAATTGAATAATCACGAGCAAGGATATCAAAATTAATAATATACAAGAAAATTTATCAGATGTCAACAATAATTTTAACCCAAAACTCAAACGTCAAAATAAAGATTTGTTTATCTTGCGCGCGAAATCAAATTCTTACCGTCATGCATGCATTAACATGACATCACACAAACTTGTCCCCACCTTCCTACGTATTGAAATATTTATGTGAATAAAAACCAAACTCCATAAAGACAGTCTAACAAATTTTCTAGATATTTTTCTGAACATATAAAAAAATTTTACAAAAGTTTACAAATTATTTATAGCGCTTTCTTCAATATATTAATAATAATTATAAAAGGTACCTACATTAATTAATGTAACACAGCACGAGAGATTCCTTTTCTTTAGATAGGTGTTTCAAATAAATAAAATTACAAGTATAAAAGACTTGTAAAACCACGACAAATTATTTTTAAACACAAACGACGCACCAAAAACTATAACGAATTATCCAAGATATTATATATATTAGACAAAATTAAGTCGTGTCTAATATTCACTTATAACGACCTATCTTCAAGGACATTAATCAATCTCTAAAATGTAGGTCCTGGAAACGCTAGGGCCTCCCACCTATATAACTCAAAACAATAATAAAAATGTATATTTCTCAATACACGCTCTAACATCCAGGATGGCGCCAACTTTGAATATCAATCTAGCCCTGGAACTACAGACATAGATAAAAATCAAACATTACAAAATTCATCATTTAAAATTTAAATTTATATCGTTCCCCGTCTGAAATAAAATATACACCAAAATAAAATACATAATTTTATAAATGTTATACAAATAATGTTCAATATTGTTCTACTATTTTTTTCTTTCTTCTGAAGCGAAAAATCTATGACACATTCCCAAATTTAACCGAGGACAAAGTCAGAACATTCCTAATCTTTGTTCATGGATAAATTTCCGCACTATCACTTGAGACAGTTTCGCACTCTGTCTTCGTTCCCCGCACTAACATGTTGCATTGCTGTGCAGCAGGATCATCGTCCTCATGGTGCAGTAATGATGCAGCGAACAATTACAGCATCTCATATACATTCTGTATAAAATTTTCAAATAGCAATGTCTTTATATAACTTTAGACATTTTATTTCTCTATGTCATTTTAGCTTGACATACTTTATTTATGTCATTTTGACTGGACGTAATTAAATTAATGTCATTTTAACTTGACATTATTGAATAGGCTTCGTTACATGCATCCTAGACGAAGGAACACGCCGAAGTAACAGTCATCATCGTTTGCATCATGTCCATTACCATTTGACTGCTTCCTCCGTCGCCTCCTCCTTCATGCATGTAACTAGCGTTACACATTCTTTGTTTTACATTTTCCATTTTAAATTATATTATGTTTACTTATAATTTCATTAATAATTCTTTCCTTTACTCGCCGACACGTTGGGTTCGCCAAAATTACTATGTCGGTCCCACGTTGGATTGCGCCAATATTATGCAGTGGATTGTGCTATTAATTGCTAATTAGATTTAAGTTCACACTGCAACTTAATCTGCCGGCTGTCTTCAGTCGTGTAGCCTTCCTTGAGCTCACTTTTCCAGGGTCGATCCTCTCGGATACGGGTAATGTCATAAAATAATACAAGGTGTCAGACAAATTATACAAACATTTTCCCCCTTACAATTTTATTTCAAAAAAAGAAAAGAAAAAAAAAATCAACTTTACTAAGTGTAACGTTGAACTGTTAAATGCACAGCTACAAGGGTAAAAAGACTTGGATATCATATGAAGATACAAGCCGTTAAAAACCTTGAATTGAATAATCACGAGCAAGGATATCAAAATTAATAATATACAAGAAAATTTATCAGATGTCAACAATAATTTTAACCCAAAACTCAAACGTCAAAATAAAGATTTGTTTATCTTGCGCGCGAAATCAAATTCTTACCGTCATGCATGCATTAACATGACATCACACAAACTTGTCCCCACCTTCCTACGTATTGAAATATTTATGTGAATAAAAACCAAACTCCATAAAGACAGTCTAACAAATTTTCTAGATATTTTTCTGAACATATAAAAAAATTTTACAAAAGTTTACAAATTATTTATAGCGCTTTCTTCAATATATTAATAATAATTATAAAAGGTACCTACATTAATTAATGTAACACAGCACGAGAGATTCCTTTTCTTTAGATAGGTGTTTCAAATAAATAAAATTACAAGTATAAAAGACTTGTAAAACCACGACAAATTATTTTTAAACACAAACGACGCACCAAAAACTATAACGAATTATCCAAGATATTATATATATTAGACAAAATTAAGTCGTGTCTAATATTCACTTATAACGACCTATCTTCAAGGACATTAATCAATCTCTAAAATGTAGGTCCTGGAAACGCTAGGGCCTCCCACCTATATAACTCAAAACAATAATAAAAATGTATATTTCTCAATACACGCTCTAACATCCAGGATGGCGCCAACTTTGAATATCAATCTAGCCCTGGAACTACAGACATAGATAAAAATCAAACATTACAAAATTCATCATTTAAAATTTAAATTTATATCGTTCCCTGTCTGAAATAAAATAGACACCAAAATAAAATACATAATTTTATAAATGTTATACAAATAATGTTCAATATTGTTCTACTATTTTTTTCTTTCTTCTGAAGCGAAAAATCTATGACAATATGTATACTAAAAATAGATTGCATGTCGATACGATCATTCACATCAAGCTTTGATACAAAATAATACAAATCTGTATAAAAACAAATTTGTATCTGTATATGCATGGACACACAGTACGTATTTACCAGCTTTTGCTTCAACTACCAGACGCATGCGTTTCTGTGTAACCACTTTGTCAATGATAGATTTACGAAGCAAAAGACTGTAGTACACTTGCGGTCATGTAGTAAGTTTTGTCCTATCCGAAGACAACAGATAACCTCTTGCCATCTGACGGACAAAACCGACCACGCCGGTGCAAAGTGTTCTTCTCGAATAGCAAAGCTATTACTGATAAAGAAGAAAAATACGCATATTACTGTGAGTCCATTAACTCGTCGCCAGGTGGCGTAGTATAGCAAAAAATAGATTGCATGTCGATGCGATCATTCACATCAAGCTTTGATACAAAATAATACAAATCTGTATGAAAACAAATTTGTATCTGTATATGCATGGACACACAGTACGTATTTACCAGCTTTTGCTTCAACTACCAGACGCATGCGTTTCTGTGTAACCACTTTGTCAATGATAGATTTACGAAGCAAAAGACTGTAGTACACTTGCGGTCATGTAGTAAGTTTTGTCCTATCCGAAGACAACAGATAACCTCTTGCCAACATCTTGCCAGAAACGCATGCGTCTGGTAGTTGAAGCAAAAGCTGGTAAATACGTACTGTGTCCATGCATATACAGATACAAATTTGTTTTTATACAGATTTGTATTATTTTGTAGCAAAGCTTGATGTGAATGATCGCTTCGACATGCAATCTATTTTTTGCTATACTACGCCACCTGGCGACGAGTTAATGGACTCACGGTAATATGCGTATTTTTCTTCTTTATCAGTATTAGCTTTGCTATTCGAGAAGAACACTTTGCACCGGCGTGGTCGGTTTTGTCCGTCAGATGGCAAGAGGTTATCTGTTGTCTTCGGATAGGACAAAACTTACTACATGACCGCAAGTGTACTACAGTCTTTTGCTTCGTAAATCTATCATTGACAAAGTGGTTACACAGAAACGCATGCGTCTGGTAGTTGAAGCAAAAGCTGGTAAATACGTATTGTGTGTCCATGCATATACAGATACAAATTTGTTTTTATACAGATTTGTATTATTTTGTATCAAAGCTTGATGTGAATGATCGCATCGACATGCAATCTATTTTTTGCTATACTACGCCACCTGGCGACGAGTTAATGGACTCACGGTAATATGCGTATTTTTCTTCTTTATCAGTATTAGCTTTGCTATTCGAGAAGAACACTTTGCACCGGCGTGGTCGGTTTTGTCCGTCAGATGGCAAGAGGTTATCTGTTGTCTTCGGATAGGACAAAACTTACTACATGACCGCAAGTGTACTACAGTCTTTTGCTTCGTAAATCTATCATTGACAAAGTGGTTACACAGAAACGCATGCGTCTGGTAGTTGAAGCAAAAGCTGGTAAATACGTACTGTGTGTCCATGCATATACAGATACAAATTTGTTTTTATACAGATTTGTATTATTTTGTATGAATATGTATACTGTTTTCAAGTTTTCTCTTAGCAATTGTCTTGACAGAATGGCAACTATCTCGACGTTACGATGAGCATGCATTTACTTCTGCGAGCACAGTTATCGAATTGCTGTGTGTGATTATAACAGCTGCAAATTATTAATCCTCTTATGTATATGTAGCATGTTCGCAAATTGGGAAACTATCTGCTCTGTTTGTTTATGCACCGGATGGAATAACGAAGAATATTATTGTGTATCCAAAGGCATTGGAGTAATAGATTGATTATCATAAAATGTCATCGATTCGTTGTTTAACTAGAGAATAAGCGAAAATTTTATATCGGTTAATGGCAGTTAACACAAAGGAAGTTTGAATTTTTCTATAGAATGTGACCGAGCAAAGTTGGGCTACGCGCAGCTAGTATTCTATATAATATGCATCTTTCTATTTTCCATACGTTGTCTCTTTCTCTCAAGGACACCCTGTTTAATAAATGCATATAACCTACTTTCAGCAGAAATTGCTTAAACAGACTACGATGAAATTTTCATGCCTTTATACTATTAAAAACGTCATGGAGAATGATAAATTTCACTCGTGTATCAAAGAATTTTTTTTTACATTACAGAAGAGTATCCTTACCACAACATGAAAAATAACTGGTTATGAAAAAATATACACTGCTATTTTTCATTGGAAAAGTATATTATGGCTTATAAAATAAAATACCATCAATAACTTCATCGACTGGATAAAAGATACTACTGGAATATTAACATGCTATAATATATTTAAGAAAGTATTTACAGTTTTAAATACTAATTTCGGAAGAAACCAGCTTCGGTTTGCAAGTGTGCAAGTATTGTTTGTTAAAGACGAGATCATGGCTGCGGTCCTGAGGTCAAAAGTTAATGTTATCACAATAATGTAATTATAGATTATGTATGGTATCTGAAATTATTTTTATAGATAACAAAGGCCTGCGATGGTAAAATTGTCTGGATTTTATACAGTGATTTCAATAGATTTTTTGGTGCTGAAAATTATTTAAAAAATTCCATCACGTAAGGTATTTTTACAATTTGGGGTTTTTTGACCTATCTGCATGTATTAGTCCTTTTGTAAAGGACAATTTTGTTAAACCGTTGTTTAAATAAACTATTATATTTTTTTACTTATGATGATGCAAGAAGTTGATATTCTGAATAAACATACACTTAGATTTATGATAAAGAAGTTACAAATAGAAATAATTGAGCATGTCGCAAGACATGACTCATCATCTTCCTGTTACTGCATGTCTACCTCCCCACCTCCACTACAAACATATTACTATTCTAGACAAAACAGTTAGAGCCTCCGCACACGGGTCGATTGGTAATCGAAGTGGACGCGTCTCGAAGTCGAAGCGTTACACGCGTCACGCGCGAACTGCACGATGCAAATTCTGTCCATCCGCACACGGCTCGATTTTTCTCGTCTGCTTTCTTCATCTATACACAAACTATATTACCCGCTCTCTTTAGTATTATTTACGTTAAAAAGTTTTATTAGGCGTAGTCATTTTTGTAACCATTCTACCGTAACTTTGTGCTGTAAGCTAGTTCACAGAATATTTATATTTGTATAGTGATTGATTTTATCTTCACAATAAAAGTTTTTAAATTCCTCCTGTGATTTTAATATTTGCCTCAACTCCGTTGTAATGAGTGATTCAAGTGACGAGGAAGATGCTGTTATGTTTTATTATTACCGTCGGATAAAAAGAAGAAAACGGAGAGTTTGGATGCATCCGTACATAGAACGGAATTTTCATTGCCGTTTATTTGTTGCGGTAAAAGAATTGCAAGTGAATGATGCAAAATTTTTAGCATTCTATAGAATAGAATTATATGAAACAAAAAAATAATTTGTCAGTTCAAACATCAATTCACAACAGTTTATAGCAAACGCCAATTAAGTTGGCGCGAGGAGGGGGTGCGCAGAAAACGTTTTTAAAAACGTCTACCCCCACTACTCAAGTAATTGTCAGAATACATTTGTCATTGACGTTTGACGGAACATAATGTATTTGCTAGGGGATCATAAAGTGATATACGCTCAGAGGTTAGAATTATCTGACATTTGATGTAAAACCAAATACAAATCTCCCCACTACTTCTAATCCTGCGCGAACTTACCCCTCCTCGCGCCAACTTAATTGGCGTTTGCTATACTTCAGTTGCTATTTTCTTGCTTCATGGCACTCTTATTATTGCAATAACAAACAATTATCTACTGATAGCATAAAAATGTAGAAGAATTTAAAAATGAAAATTTTTCCGCGAAATTTGGTATTAGGGGTTCTTGAGTTATTTGTAAAAACTTTTACTAATACTTTTTGCTCTATCTTAATCGCTAGCATGACTTTACTTGAAACAGTACTTTTTATTATAATTATAGTTGGCAAGATATTGGCTTTATAAAAACTCAAATCACACAAAAAGGTGCATTGTTATGGCTTGCACAACTGATAAAAATTTTATATTGATCGCTTTCAAAATAAAAAAGTTATTTAGGTGTCCCCATGAAAAGTGAAACACACTGTATGGAGATCATATATGGGGAAATAATTTGTACAATAATAATATTGTATATAATATGTATATATATTATTATATATATATATATATATATATATATATATAATATATATATATTATTATTATTATATATATATATATATATATTATTATATATATATATAATAATAATAAGTACAATATTATACATAGATTATGAAATTATGATGTAAAAAAATACAAAAAAAATCCGAATCCACCGTACGATATGCTCGTCACTCTCGAGATTTCCCGTTCGCTGCAGGTCGCAAGCTTCGAGCGACGATCGAGACGCAAACGCACCGATTACGAATCGACCACACTTCGATCCGTTGGTGGATCCTCATTCACTTACGTACGAAGTTGAAAGGTGGGGGAATCGCTTCGACTTCGAGACGCGTCCACTTCGATTACCAATCGACCCGTGTGCGGAGGCTCTCAGTTCATTCAATATCTTCTTTATAACTGTGGTGTGAATTTGTGTAATTTGTTGACATTTGTGATTAGTTGCCGAGTTAATTTAATTTTTATTTTACGAGTTTTTTAAAATTAAATTCCAATGGCATCAAGTGGCTGTGTCAATGTACCCAACTCCTTCTGCTATATTTGTGGAAAGCTTACAGTAAAAAACAACAAAGAAACATTACAGATTTTGTAAAAAAAGTATATTTTGCATATTTTGGTGTGAAATTAGGAGACCAAGACAAACCTTGGGCTCCTCATGAGGTTTGTTCAGTGTGTGTTGAAGAGCTTCGCCAATGGTCACAAGGAAAAAAACAGTCTTTTCGCTTTGGAGTGCCAATGGTTTGGAGAGAACCGATCAATCATAGCGATGATTGTTATTTTTGTTCGTGTGTAGTACACGGATTCAATTTAAAAAACAAAAAGGACATCGTTTACCCAAACCTTCGATCCGCAACACGTCCTATACCTCATGGACCAGAAGTACCTGTTACTTCACTACCAGATACATTAGATGATGTATCTGATGATGAAATGGTTTCACGTACATGCGCAAGTGAACTGGATGAGGGAAGTGATTACTACGATACTGGAAGTGATGAGCCAAAACTGTTTGACGAATCTGAATTAAATGATTTTGTGAGGGACTTAAACCTTCCTAAGGACTCAGCTGAGCTTTTAGGCTCAAGGTTGAAAGAAAAAAAATTGTTAGCACCTAGCACAACATTTTACTGGTTTAGGAACAGAGAAAAAGAGTTTGCTCGATATTATTCCGAGGGAGATGCACTAGTTTTCTGTAATGATGTACCCGGGCTCATGGAACAATTCAACGAATATAATGTTTCTGAATGGAGACTCTTTATTGACTCTTCGAAAAGGAGCCTTAAGGCCGTTCTTCTACACAATGGAAGTAAATATGCTTCTGTACCAGTGGGACATTCAGTTCATTTAAAAGAGTGTTATGAAAATCTTGAGCTACTTTTAATTAAAATTCGTTACAAGGATCAAGGCTGGACAATTTGTGGTGATTTGAAAGTTCTTTGTTTGTTACTTGGAAAACAAAGCGGTTATACTAAATATCCTTGTTTTTTTGTGTGAATGGGATAGTCGTGATAGAAAGCAGCACTATTGTAAAAAGATGTGGCCACCAAGACAAACCTTACAACCTGGAATGAAAAACATTGAAAGAAAAAGTTTAGTAGACCCGAACAAAGTTTTGCTTCCTCCATTACATATAAAACTAGGGTTAATGAAACAATTTGTGAAGACATTAAAAAAAGATGGAGAGTGCTTCAAGTATCTTTGCAGACAGTTTCCTAGCTTGTCAGAAGCAAAGATAAAGGAGGGTGTTTTTGTTGGGCCGGATATAAGAAAGCTTATGAAAGATGAAAATTTTGAATCTAAAATGGAAGAATCAGAAAAACAAGCATGGATAGCCTTCAAAAATGTGGTTACAAATTTTCTTGGCAACGAAAAACATGAAGATTATAAAAATATTGTGCAAAATATATTAGAAAAAATTAAAACCTTAGGCTGTAACATGAGTTTGAAGGTGCATTTTCTAGATTCGCATCTCGACTACTTCCCTGAGAATCTTGGTGCAGTAAGTGAGGAGCAGGGGGAAAGGTTCCACCAAGACCTAAAAGAGATGAAGGGAAGATACCAAGGAAGATGGAATATAAGCATGATAGCTGATTATTGTTGGATGTTAAAAAGGGATGGTCCACTACGAGATTACAGAAGAAAAAGCACAAAAAGGAGTATGGAAAGACAAAGAAAAAGATATTATAAGGATTTGTAAAGACATAAATAGTATTTTACTGTTTCTTTTCATTAGATTTAATGATATTTGTAAGTAATTTTGTTTTTTATATCCTTTGTAAATAAATTCAAAATGTAACTAAAAATTATTTTTAATTTTTAAAAAATATAATTTGAAGCCTTTTTGTGAAAAATCCTTACGTGATGGAGAAAAATAGAGTTCATATTTGGATTCAGCGCCCAAAAACAGAAACACATAAGAATCAGCTATCAAATTTAAAACAATTTTTAGAAAGTTAAAAAACGCAGGCCTGTGTAATTTGAATATTTCGATCCAATCATGGTAAAAGAGCAGAAAAGAAGATACCAGTACGCCTTGGTAAACACACATGTTTTTTATGGTAGGTTGTTAGCAGTTGCAGTGTGCGCTGAAGGAAACGGAGAAGTAAAGTATCTTTATCTTAGAAATAAAGTAAAGATAATTTGTTTCCAACTTCTTCTCAGTCCACAATAGATTTACATAAGACAATGTGTTTCTGATACGGATGACAGGGCATGATGATATTAAAGTTAATTGCCAAAGTCTCTTGATGTTCTAAAATATAATTTTAAATATACTTGTGATTACTAGTGCCAAAGACAATCCTACTGAATTATATTTCACTGTTAAGAGACAAAAACCTAAAAGCAAAACAAAAAAAGCACAGGCACGCACAAATTGTTACCTATCTGATATTTACGTGTGTAGAAGCTAATTGAAACTGTAATTTATTTCGAGGTAATAGCGCCTTAATGTTTTGATTACTCTTGCTTACGAAATTAGACGAAGTGTGTAATTACCAAGAGGCCGTTAAATTTTAATTATAGTAGTAAAGCTAATAATTCATTCGAGTTGGGGCATAGAAATAACTAAAGCACACAACGAACAATATAAAAAAGTAAAGAAAAAGAGGGAGACTACGATCGGACAGAGTTGTTTTTTCCACATAGTTTTATTTTAAATGGACTTACAGTCTTTAATTAAATTAATTTCTTCGTAAACTTGTCTATTTTGAAAATAATATTAACTATGTTATCAGTGAATTATAGGAAATAGGAAAATGGCGAAAGAAATCTATAAATGGGAGGCAATTTCCGAAAGAATATTAACCATTGAGCTAAGACAAAAACATAGTGGAAGAATCAGAACAGTGATAGTAGTATATGGTCCCAACGAAGACGATAAAAAGGAGAATAAGGATAGGCTCTGGAATAATCTAACAATAACAACAGAAAATGCAAAAGGAAAAATATATATAGTGGGTGATTTCAATAGTAGAGTGGGGGTTAAGAGACGTTGTATACAGAAGAGTAATAGGCAACCATGGGGAAATCACGAGAAATCATAATGGAGTACGGATGCTGCTATTCTGCCTAATGAATAGTCTAATTATTACTAATACCTTTTACGAACACAAAGATACACATAAGTTCACAAGAGAAGCGAAAAGCAGAAAGGAGAAATCCATAATCGATTACGTACTAATTGAAAGTAACAACCGAAAAACAGTCATAGATACTAAGGTACACAGAGGACCGGAAATTGGGAGCGATCACTATGCAGTATTAACTAAATTTAGAGAGAAAATATGTGAAACAGAGAAAGCTAACCACATACTTCAAAATAAAATTAAGTACACAACTTTAAAGTCATATAAACTACGGAACAAAGAAACAGCAAAAAACTATGAACACGTACTAACAACAAAATTAACAAATGGCTATAAAGGAACTGAAAACAGTAGCGTTGAAGAATTGTGAAATTACTTTAAATCTACCCTGATAGATACTACTAAACAAATATGTGGTGTAAGTGTAAGTAATGGAACAAAAAAATACACCTCATGGTGGAACAAAGAAATAGCAGCGCAAGTGAAAATCAAAAAACAGGCATGGAAAGATTATTTAGCAGATGGAGTAGCGGGAAAATACGATATATATAAAAGAGAGAGAAGAAAGGTTAAAGAACTAGTAATAAAAGCAAAAAGGGACAAATGGAAAGTGTTTGGAGATAAGATGGAGAAAGACAGCAAAGAAAATCAGAAACTGTTTTTTTAGAACACTAAAATCGTTGAGAAAGGATAGTAAGTCGGAAACGCTTTTTATAAAGAACAACAATGGAGAAATATTGACAGAAGATGAAGATATAATAGCTAGATGGAAAGAATACTTCGAACAAATGTTAAAGAATGGAAACTATACACAAGACGACTTAACAGAGGTGGAAGAGAATGAACCAGCAATAGAGGAAGAAGATAAAATTACAATGGAGGAAATCCAGACAGTAATTAGAAAGCTGAGAAATGGCAAAGCACCGGGATATGGAAAAATAAGTTCAGAAATGATTAAATGTATGGGACAGAAGGGAACGGAATTATTGCTAAAATTATTTAATAAAATCTGGATCGAAGAAAAATTCCCAGAAGATTGGCAGGTAGCACAAATAGTACCCATACATAAAAAAGGAGACAAAAAAGAATGCAGTAATTACAGAGGTTTGACATTATTATGTACCACTATGAAGATGTTCGAACAAATAATAGATATGAGAGTTAGATCGACTGTAGAAAGTTCACTACACGAATCACAGAGTGGATTCCGAAGTGGTAGAAGCACCCACCACATATTTATGATAAAACAACTAGCACAAAGAGCAATACAAGAGAAACGAAAAATGTATCTCGCTTTTGTGGATTTGGAAAAGGCCTTTGACACGGTGCCTAGACATATAGTTTGGAAAATACTACAAGAAAGAGGAATAAAATGCAAGATAATACGCATGCTGAAAAAGATCTATAGTAATAATGTAAACGTGGTTATTAGAAACAATATGAAGTCGGAGCCATTTACAACACACACAGGATTGAGACAGGGTGGAAGCTTAAGTTCTTGCTTGTTTATTATATTTATGGACAATATAATAAAGGAATGTACGAAGAGAACAAAAACATTCACAGTGGGTTACAGAAATTTACAACGAGTCGACATTTCTGAAGGAGTATTCGCGGACGACATAGTGATCATCGCTAAAAGTGAGGAAGATTTGCAGAAGAACTTAGACATATGGAACGCAACACTCAGGGAGAATGGAATGAAGATAAACAAAAGTAAAACAAAAGTGATGGTAATAGGAGAAGAAGGAGACAACACGAATACAGAAATAGAAGGGACAAAAATGGAACAGGTACAAACATTTGATTACTTGGGTGTGACCATAGACGTAAAAAGAACACAAGAAGCGGAAATTAATAACAGAATACAGAAAACGTTAAACTTATACCACACAATAAATAAGAAATTCACAAATAGAACAGAAATAGCAAGAGAAACCAAAATAAAAGTTTACAAAGCGATATACAGACCTATATTAACTTATGGTTGCGAATCGTGGGTATTGAGCGAGAAACAAAAAAGTAGTTTACAGGCCCTTGAGATGAAATATCTGAGAAGAGTTAGAGGAGTCACTAAGCTAGATAGAATGAGGAACATCGATATTAGACAAGAACTGGGAGTAGACTCACTAATGCAATATATCGAGAAACGCCAAATGAGTTGGTGGGGACATATACAACGTATGAACGAAGAAAGACCAGCGAAGAGAGTATGGAAGACGAAAAACCTGAAGCGCAGAAGAAGAGGCAGACCCAGAAGGACTTGGAATGGAGTGATAGCGGAGTTGTTTGCAAAGAAAGAAACAACTTGGTTGCAGGCTAAGAGGATGGCCAGAGACAGAGATGAATGGCGAAGATATATTCAACACGGAGAAACGCATTAATTTTTATTATACCCTACACCAATGTATGGTAAATGGGTGCAGATTATACATACATACATCAGTGAATTATTTAATTAATATTCTATATTTTTTTAAAATGTGAGTTAAATTAATGTTATAAATAAATATGTATTTATAATTAATGGTTCTTTGTTTATTTTGATAAATCTTAGAGAACGGTGAACGAACGTTTTAAAATAATATTTATACTCTTCTAGACAGTACAATAGTAGAAAGTCTTAATTATAAAGCAACTCTTATACAGGGTGTTACAAAATTCGCGAACATGGACTATCGCATGACGTTAATCATCAAAAATTGAAAGAAATGTCCCTTTACCATTTTCTTATACAACTGCTATTTTCTGAAATTTAAAAATGAAAAATTAAACATGTAAATTTTCTTTAATATTACACTATTAAAACATATAATTCGAAACACTTTATAACATATTGCTGTGTACTTTGATTTTCAAAATGGGCGCCAAATATTTAAATATGAATCGTTAATTAATAAACATGAATCATCATACACACATATTTTGTTTTAGACTCTTAAAATTGCTCTCAGGGTTTTTGTTTTTCAAAAAGGGTTCCTTGCAACTAGGCCTAGCATCTAATGTAATAAGGAGAGAAATAATACGGTAGCATGTTAAGTTTAGAGTATATTTATTATTCACACATTGTTAAAACATACATTAATATTCAAGTAAAATATAGCACGCCAATCTTATATCTAGTCAGATAATATTCACATTTATATAGATATATAAATAAAACTTTGAAGATTTAAATTCCAATATTAATATTTCAAAACACAGCTGTGTATTAGTTTAGACCAGTGAGTTTTATACCCTACAAGATGCTAAAGCATGAAACAGTGTTTTTATTTAAAAATGAATAAATTGGAAAGTTTGTGGATTTAATAGTAGTGAAGGTTTATAATAATACAAAAGAAAAATGTGTTATTTCATATTTACGTGGCGAGACTTTACCTTGCTACATAAAATCGTCAATAACACACGATATATTTTAATTAGTATCTTATATATTTAACGAGAGTTTAAAATTTCGAGTTCTAAACTCAGTATCTTTAAATGTTCGTGAGATTGTTTTCCCTATTTACAAGTTAAAGACAGCTGTATTCTATTTTATTATCTGTTTTAATACAGAAATTGAGATTACACAGGATCAAATAAAATGTCCACATAAAACAAATAAACTCATAAATTTAATTTTAGTACTTCAAAGTCTTGAATGTCTTTGTTACATAATTTACCTGTCGTAATTATTATTATATTAAACAAACTAAAGTAATAATTTTCTTTAAATTAAAAATATAATAATTCTAAAGATTTAATCAAAAGCAAAATTTTATTTTGAGACCACGGCTTTGAAACGAAATTTCAATAAGTCCCTCTCCTTGAGAAATTTTCTTTATATATTCCCCGAGACGTCAAATCTTTTTCAAATAACGGGTGTTCAGAAACATTCGAAGTCAAAGTAGTCCTTGAAAATATGAAGTCATGTCTGATATATATTGATAGATTTACTTAATACAATTTAATACAAGTAAAGATATGCGATTACGATACAAGTAAAGATATACGATTTTTTGTTCAGAGCCCACTTGACTTCGAATGTTTCTGAACACCCGTTACGTTTTAAGTTAAAATACTCTTCCAAATAATATCCCATATTTAAAAACTTTCGTTCTTATACTGATTTACGTTTTCTTTAATATTTCTTTCTAATAATGTTTCATATTTTAAATGCGTTCTTATTTTGAAGTGTTCCTTTTTTTACCGTCCGACGCTGTGTTTTCTTTATAATTCACGTTATCTTTGTTTGAAATTTTACAGTATTTATGTATTTAAGAAATTTTGCAAAATTCAAGTATTGATTATAAAGCTTACTATAACTTAAAAATATTGTTTTATAAATTGGTATATATAGCATGATTTAAATTCTAAGTTATTAACAATTATAAACCAGAACATAAAGAAATATAATAATTTACATGACATTTGACATACAATATAACTTTACTAAATATACACAGATGTGTTTTTCTTAGCACGATCTGTATCGTTGCATATAAAAACTTATTACAGAAAATAACAAGAATCTTTACATAAGATTGACTATGAGATTTGTTTTATGACAATGTTCATACAGGCTGTATTCAAAATTTACTTGTTTTAAATTTTTCATTATTGTTTTCAACTGTATTTAATTATTTATCTCGGTTAGGAGAGAACACAGCAATATGTTCGAATTGTCTTCCGGCAACGAATAAACATCAGCAAAGAATGCTTTGTATTTAATATATAAAATAAATGAGGTACGTAAAGAACTAGTTGACATTTCTACAATTGTCATTAAAAAGATAGATACGCTGTTTGTATTTTGAATTTTTGCGCATGAAATCATGGCTCAAAGCTACTCAAATCGTGAGTATTACGATATATTGATGGCTCTTGGCCTATCAAATAATAACGCAGGTTAAGCAACGCGATTTTATGCGATTAGATTTCCTGTGTGTCGTTTGCCAAATGCTAGTGTCTTAAGAAAAACTAGAAAATATAATTTTTTTTCCAGATGTATTACAATACAACCACGCAGAAAGGCTGGTCAGCCTAATTTGGGTGGTGAAGCAATAATTGATTTGATAACAAACGATCCTTCAAGAAGTACTAGATGCGTTGCGAGGGAACTGAGAACAAATGCAGCTTGCGCTATGATGCAACCAACAGCATCCATATCATTTCATCACAGGAGTCCAGCATTTGGAAGATAATAACGGTCCACTTCGACAAGCGTTCTGTGAATGTTTTTTAATATCGGCCTGCACATTCAAAGGTCCATTCTGTGGACACACGAATATTTATTATTTGCCCAATATTTCCAATATTCATAGTAAACATCACTGGTGTTATGAGAATCTACATTTAATTATGACTGAAAATCGCCAATATCGCCTTGGTTTAAATATTTGAGGTGGTTTATTGGGCGAATGACCGGTAAGATTACGTCAAAACGAATTTCTTTTGTTTATTTTTTTTCATTATTTCTGGTTTATTCATATTTTGCCGTACCACATAAATGGAGAAAATTATTCAGATTTTCACAATAGTTTCCAGAATTTTTGAATGATGTGCCTCTAAATCTCCAGCAAAATATGATTTTTATGCACGACAGAGCAGGTCCCTACTTCACACGAATTGTACGGGATTTCCTGGATATATTATCCATGACTGTTGGATTGGTGACCTTCGTCACCTCGGTCACCAGATTTAGCACCTCGCGATTTATTTTTTCGGGGGTGTTTTGAAATCATTAGTTTACCAAACACGTGTGACCGATGTTAATGAATTTGAAAACCGTGTACTTTAAGGGACGCAACAAGTAACATCGCAAATGTTACGCAACGCCGTTCAGGCAATAACAAGGCATGCTGAAGCATGCATAGCTGTTGCCGGAAGACAATTTGAACAAATGTTTAGTGTATAGGTTTTCAATTATGCAAGATTAAGAAAGTTTACATGTTCAATTTTTCATTTTTTTTTCATTAGTTTTGATGATTAACGTGAACCCATAGTCCGTACCGCGAATTTTGTAACACCCTGTATGTGGATGTATGTAATAAGAGTTATCAATTTTCGGTAATTATGAAACAATGAGAATATGAAAATCTTTAATTTTCAGTATAATCATAGTTGTGGATTCAAATCACAGTTTCCAACAAAAGATGGCATCCTTTAATTTTCTTATCCTTCGGTTGTTAAGTTTCCCGCTTACAAAAAGATAGATATGAAAAAGAACTTGGATTAATCAGAAGCATCGCTGCATACAATGGTTTCGATTCGAAAATAATAACCAACCTAATTTACCTCAAAAATACCTAGGTGAGAAATTTGTTTGTTTACCGTACCATTCAGCCTCTAGAAATCTGAACGCTATCTTCAAAAACCATTCTCTTCGAATAGCGTTTAAATCATGTAACTCATTAAAATCACTTTTAGGCAACACAAAAGACAAAATTGAGGTAGAACATAAATCTGGTATATATGAAATAAATTGTAACGATTGTAGCCAAAAATATATCGGCAAAACTAGACGTTCAATTTCAACTCGTTACAAGGAACATATTTCCCACTTTAGATTCAACAGACCCGAAAAATCTAGCGTTGCCCGACATATTTGGGACACAGGTCATTCTGTGCCGGCAAATAACCTTAGGTTGATTAAAACTGTTAATAATTATAGAGAATTAGATTGTTATGAAAGTATTTATATACATAGAAATAAGAATAAATTAATGAATTCTGACAATGGACCAATCCCTCAGTCCAGTTTGTATGCTTTATTGTGACAATAGCATTATTTTTACGCTTCATGTATTCACGCTTCACGGTTCCCTAAATTTCACGCTAGGTTTAAGTAGTATATAAGTGTTATTTCGATGTTAGGAATTTAGTGTTATCCCACTGGCGATTTGGTGAAGAGCATATCTTCTAAGGTTTACCTTAGCCAAAAACGCTACGTTTAAAATTTTTTAAGTTTTAAGGTTATTTTACTGAAGATGGCAACTTAGTTGCCGAAATACGTATATAGTATTTATTGATATATATTGTGGTTAGGGTGTTTTTCTTATTTCTGAATCATAGTTGTATTACGTCATTTATTTAAATCAAATTTCTATACTCATATAAAAGCAATCAACAGTCCTGCTTTCAAAATGGACTATTACAACTGTCTGCACCTCCTTCATATCATTTTCCGAAGGGGAGAGAAGGGTTAGTCTAATTGTTGAAACTAGTAATCGAGAATTATCAGGTTGATGTATAAGTTCGTAGCATTTTTGGTTTCTTGGATGAGAACAAAATTGTTCGGTATATGTTAAAGTTCTTTTAATGTCATAATATTGTTTAATTAAATAGTTTTTGAATTTGTGAATTTATGCGAAGATTGTATTAGTCATTGGCAAACAAAATGGAACATTAAGTAAAAAAAAAATTGACGTTTCCAACATTTGTGCCATTTATGAAGAAAGCGTAATTGGGGAGAGTACATCACGTCATTTTCCGGCCATTTCGACATAAATGATTCTTGATGTTCTGGAAGGCCATAGGACTTTGATGCAGATCGACTGAACGCTATAATTCATAACACCAATCAACTCGAAAATTGGTCATTATAATGGATAGCAACCAATCGACCATAATAAAACATTTGAATTTCATGGGCAAACCCAAACTCCCTGTTACACAACTGGAAGCTTGGGTTCCGCAAGTGTTGATCGAAGACAACTAGAATCAACGTGCTAACATTTATGCCTTTTTGTTTGCTTGTCATCGTCTGTCTATCTATTTATCTATATAAATATGTCATTCTTTGGGTTGGACGCCAGTAAGTCTAAGCACTTGAAAACAGTGCTCTTTGTAGCATCCCCGATAGATATCTCAATTCCACTCTGTCAGTATTGTGTCCTCGATAAAAGCCACTATCCTCCTCAGGAGAAATTTGTGTACCCTCGTAGCATCCCATAGATCGCTTCCGAAATATTTTTGTCTGAGTCCTTTCAGTTCCTCACAAGCCTATATTACATGAAGGCTAGTTTCCCCCTGTTTTTCACATCTTCTGCAACAGCACTCGCTAACCCAGCCCATGGTGTATAGATGCTTCCTTAAAGGACAGTGTCCGGTTATCAAGCTGGTAATACTTTTAATTTTCTTTTTATTACTACGAATTAGGTTAGCCTACAGTTCAGCTCCTCCAGTAGCGGTTTAGTGTAGAGCTGACCTGGCGTTAGCCTTTACTTTTTTTTTGTTCTGTTTCTAGTCATAACTAGATCTCCCTTCTAGTTCTGGTCCGATGAGTTCCTCATAGAAACTTTTTTGGCCAGTTCGTCGGCTCATTTTCTTTAATCTCCTCATGTCCTGGCACTCATATAAATTACGGTGTTATCTTGTGCCAGTCTATTGTGGATCTGTTTCCAATGTTTAGACAGTTTAGACCTGTTAGATGGATTGATAATGGCTTTAATAGCCGCCCGACTATCAGTCGTTATGTCGATTTTTTTGTTTGTGCGACCGAATTCCCGAATTTCCTCGGAATGATATCTTCCTTCTAGGGTATATTCCACATATAAACAAAATATGTGGAATCTATACCTGGACCTGTGCCCCGATTGGATTATGATCCAGCCGTGAACCAGGCGCTGGCACCCTAATCACTCAAGCGACCTTTCGCCTGTTCTCTGTTCAGGATTGCGGCTATGGCGTCCCCTTTCACAAATAGTTCCAGCAGAGTGCGGCCTCCATGGAAGCGGTTCCCGTGTTCTTCATAGCTCCAGTGATTCCCAACAGAGTCTGTAGCTGGAGAATTACCACTGATGCTTCATCTTCCTCCACCAGACAATTGCCCCATAGGTAATCACTGGTCTCACTACTACTGTGTACAACAATGTACCACACTTGATTTTAGTCCTCAGGTCTTGCCAACAGCTCTTCTACATTTCGAAAAGTGCTGCGTCGCGTTGTCTGTCACTTTGACTAGATGTTAATTCAGTTTTGCATCAAGTGTTGTCATCGTTTAACTCGTCAAAAACATCGACAGTTTAGTTCCATATTGTTACTGGTGACGAATAAAGGTGCTTTCATGTTAGCATTAAGAACAGAAAAGAATGGTGTACCTCTAGCAAAGAAACTCCTAGAGTAAAATGTGATTCGTGTAAGCTGAAATTGTGCAAATAAGGCGTCGCGTCGTCTAGTATGAATTAGAAACGAGAAATACAACCATCACTGCTATTTATTGTCTACAACTCCCTTAGCTTGAGACCACAGTTCAAAGAAAAAGTCCGGAAAGACGTCATCAAGTCATTTTGCAGCACAATGACGCTCGCTTTCATTCTAATAACATTATAAAAACGCTGTTCGAGAACTTTGTTTGGAGGTCATTTCATTTTCGCATTTTTCTCCTGTTTTCTCTCCATCAGATTTTCATTTCTTTCACTCTCTATCAAACAACCTTCGAGGAAGTCCCTTTAATAACAATGTGGTGATTCAAAATTAGCTTGCTAAGCACTTCAGGTTCAAACTATCGCACTTCTTCAGACGTGAAATAAAAAAATTGCCAGATCCTTGTGGGGCAATAAATAATGGAAGAGAATCTATTCTTGATTAGTTCATGTATTTTGTTGTTTAAAAAATTAATAAATCTTGAGTTCAATAAAAACTTATGCATCAACCTAAAATGTCTTGAACAGCCTGAGAACAATCTTGCAGTCTGTAAAGTATCAAAAATTTCATGGAAATTTCAAACGACAGATTAAAATTAAATATAACTTTAAATATATTAAAATTTAACGCAGTCTTGGAAAAACTATTTAAGTAAATACCTCGAAATCATGACGTTATGGAGGAATATTGGAAGCAGTTTCAGAATCAGGATGCAAAAATGCTTAAGATACACATGCTCATTTATAAGAAATAAAACCTATGTTATCAAATTATGGTGATTATAGCAGTTGTTACTATTAGATACACATATTCGAGAGGTCGTTTTTATATTCCCGGATTAGGCATGAAAACAATAGACTAGAGCATCAATAGAAATCTATTTTTCAGTATAGCTTTCTTGCTTTTAAATACGGTGTAATACCACCGTTTCAATAGTGTCTTTAATTCATCGTAATAATATTCTTTTTGTTTCTCTGTAAAATGGATATCTACAGCTGCGATAAGTTCGTCATTATCCTTAAATTTTATCCCCTTAAGTGTTTTTGTTTAAGATTCGGAAACAAAAAGTAGCCACTGAGTGCTAAATCTGTGACAAGGTGGATGTTCAATTACTTCATGCCCACAACAAGTCATCTTGCGTGAGCTTGGCGCGCCTTTTTCGTCTAAGAAAATCTCTGAGACAATACATAATTTAAAAATCAGTTAACAAAATTTCTTGACAATCCAAAAAACAAGTGCTATTGTTTTTACTGCTGCAGAAGGTGTAACTTCAAAACTTTTCAAGGTGTCTCGAGCCCTTAATATGCCACTGCATTGACTTTTGTTTCGATTCTAGATTATAGTTATGGACTCAAGCTTCATTTCCAGTGACAAATCGGTCAATAATTAAATCTGGTTCGTTTCCACACGTCTCTACCTGCACACGCATTTGCAATGGCGATTGCGTTCGTGGAACCTACCTTACACTAACTTTTGTTATGTGTAGAATTCTAAAGACCGTAGTTTATTAAACATTTAGTGAACCTGCTAATTGTAACAAACAGATACAAGAAAGAATCCCAAACTACAATTTCTAATTTTAACTTATTTAATCTTGCATCTTCTAGTACCAAACACTTTTTTAACGACATCTGAAATGATCACATCATTAAAAACAAACAAAAACAAAAAAATTCCTAACCACAACATAAATCAATAAACTTTAAATACATATTTCGGTAACAAAGTTGCCATCTTCAGTAGAACAATGTGAAAAATAGTGTTAGATAGTGTCTTTGGCCAAGGCTTAAAATTTGAAGATATGCTCTTCACCAAATTATCAGTGGGATAACATTGGCGATTTGGTGTAGAGGATGTCTTCAAAGGTTATACCTTAGCCAAAGACGCTAAGTTTAACACTATTTTTCAGATTCTTCCACTGAAGACTGTAACGAACCTCGTTAGTTAAAAGCCATAATTGTGAGAACAAAATTGCGAGTTATAAAAATCAATGAACTTTATTCCTCGCAGATGCAATTATAAACTTTTTGAAGACTTTGTATATTTTTTAATATATTTTTGTATTAATTATGTTATTCATCTCTACGATTTAACCCCGCCGTCCGCCAGAGTACCGTATTAAGATGCGCTTACGTCTACCCCCAGCAAATTTTCTATTTTTGCTGAATTTACAAAGATATAAAAGACCGTGCTTGTCATTAAAAGTCGACGATTTGGTGCTCGTTAAGTTCCTATGATACCGAATCTGATGTCTTACGATCGGCAAGCCCCGCCGACTAAGACAAGAATTTTCTTTCCCAGGGGTTAAAGCTTTTTGCTCGGTAATTTCCTCCTATAAAAAACTCCCCGCTTCTTCGGTACTCTCTGCGCTGCCCCTCCGAATCCGAGGCCGCAAGCTACGTCGAGGCGTCCGCTCCAAAAGGTTCTAAGGTAAAAGTAAACATTTTCTGTGATGTGTTAAATGCCCGTATATTTTCTTTAAATGTTAAACAGGTCGCTGGCAATCACCCGCTTACCGTTCCTGATTACAGTTATTCGCGTAATAACGAAAGAAAACCCGATTTAATGTATGCATGAAACAGTTATAGCAAACGCCAATTAAATTGGCGCGAGGAGGGGTAGGTTCGCGCAGGATTAGAAGTAGTGGGGAGATTTGTATTTGGTTTTACATCAAATGTCAGATAATTCTAACCTCTGAGCGTGTATCACTTTATGATCCCCTAGCAAAGACATTATGTTCCGTCAGACGTCAATGACAAATGCATTCTGACAATTACTTGAGTAGTGGGGGTGGACGTTTTTAAAAACAGCTTCTGCGGACCCCCTCCTCGCGCCAACTTAATTGGCGCTTGATATACATGATTAAATAATCATCATAAGAAAATTCCCGATCATATCCGAAATGCACGGCCCCCGAATTATCAGTAAAATTAATGCATTCCGCTCGATATCTCGTTAGAATTGTCAAACTTCCTGAAAATTAAGCAATCAAATTTATTTTCACCGTCCGCCACAAAAACGAGCACCAAAAAACTAAAGAAAACATGATAATCGTCCTACAAGAAACTTTGTCAGACGGCCGAAGTACCTCGCCCTGTCCACATAACCAATGTGAAGTAACGACGCCCTTCCAAAGGTGGCACAGCCAATTTCTCTAGAAACTGCATTTTGTTTGTGTCTTCACTCATACTACGGACTAACCGCATGTGTAATGTATCAGAATAATTGAAACATACATGAGTAGGTAAACCCCACCAGTTTTGTATAATACAAAAGTATTTTTAATAATATAAAATATTATTAAAAATCTGGTGTGAAGAACACAAATACAGGTTCACTATTAATATTTTTGTGAACGTGTCCGAACATATCCCTCCCCAGAGACGTAGATACGTATTTCGCCTTTCTACAGGCTCATCGGTACGCCCCTGCTGGAGAAAGGATCTTCTCAGACACATTCACAAAAAAGAACCACATCGCCACATCACAGAAATCATCCAGACCGGGCGTAGAAGTAAATTCAGCGCTGCCTGTTGTCAGACGGCCGAAGTACCTCGCCCCGTCCACACAACCAATGTGAAGTAACGACGCCCTTCCAAAGATGGCACAGCCAATCTCTCTAGAAACTGCATTTTGTTTGTGTCTTCACTCATACTACGGACTAACCGCATGTGTAATGTATAATGTATCAGGACACGTTCACAAAAATATGAATAGTGAACCTGTATTTGTGTTCTTCACACCAGATTTATAATAATATTTTATATTATTAAAAATACCTTTGTATTATACAAAACTGGTGGGGTTTACCTACTCATGTATGTTTCAATTATTTTGATAAAAGGGAAAAATATTAACTTCAGTTAGATTTCACGATACAATTAATATTTATTCCACAATTGTCCATTTGACGTTATTATCCATAAAACATAGACATCAGTTTAATTTGTATTTCCGTTGTTTAATGAGAATCTTGGAAATGTATAAATTGTTAAGATAATCTGGTTCTGGGAATAAATTATTGAATACGAATTTGTTTTGCTACATTTATAAACTTACAGACGTTATTGGTGAAAACATCTGGTATTTTTTTTTGTCAAAGTAAGACACGGAGAATATTGTAAATAACCGAAATTGCATATCATTAAAATAAAGATCGAATAAATGTAATTCACGCAAAGCATTTAAACTATTTATACCTATATTTGTTCGCAGACCTCCGTTTTCCTTTTGTTAATACTTGATCTACATTATTTAAATAACAATTTAATGATATATCCGTCTAATACCCGTATTATTTCAGTTATAAGTAATATTTTTTGCTCCGAATTACATTAAAAGCGGCTTTTTAAGGACACTTGACAGGCTTAAAAGGTGCACTTTTACTGCCTTGTCAGAAAAAGTGGACTTTTTCTGCCTAGACAGAAAAAGTTAAATCGACTGGTAATTGAAATTGACAAAAGACATTAGGTAAACACAAAATGATGGAGTTTTAAATAAAAAGAAACTACACAAAACTTGTTTTATTGCATTATAACTACAAACTACAACAGGAAAGTTATACTTGTTAGAAATATTTATGGTGAATTGTGAACAATTCTTTAATAAAACTGAACTCTCCACTTCCCTCTTTTTTCGTAAAATTAACTATATTATTATCCACACTACTTGATACCCCGGAAACGCTTGGAAATATTTATTGCTGATTTTCGACTTATTGGCTAGCGAGTCGTCGATATAGCCCTCCGCGACCGCGAAAAACTTCCATCCCCCATGTTGCTTCAACATTGTTATATCCCCAGCAGAATGCACCAGTAACGCAGCCGAAATTCTGCGAAAGCACTGCCCAGTATACTCATTCGCATAGGCTAGTTCCAGAAATGTAGCAATTTCTCCTGCCATTTTACCGAACTTGTGAATGCCAATGAATTGCTGATATACTTTACCGTTCGCATGCTTATAGAAGAAACGCCGATTATTCAAATTTGAGAGTCTGGAGGCTGCATATCTTCTGTAAACACTTAAATATTCCATTACTACAAAAGATCTTGACCTTTTGGTTTTAGTATTTGGTACAATAAATAGCAATTTGTCGTCCATATCATTTATATCATCCATTTTCATTTGCAAAAGCTCATCACATCTACAAGCCTCAGCGACTGCAGCAATAAGTACAACCTAAAATATAAATTGAAAAATAGTTCTTTAATCCATAATAGACAATGTTCAGTAAATTCCTAACTTCGTGCGCAAATACAGTTCATCTGGGGCCTCTGATAAAAATTTCTTGATTTCTTCTCTTCGAAAAACTCGGGATTTTCTTACATGGAAACCATCTGATTGCCGTTTCAAAAAAGCTCGTAACTTCAGATATTTTGCCAAATCAATGTTATTTTTTATGGTTAAGGTAGCTTTCAACATCGAATAGGTAGACCATAGCGTTGAAGGTTTCATTTTATTTGAAAGATCGAAAAAATAGGCAATCAGCACATTTTCAGAGAAAGATCCTACATTTTTCTTGTGTCTATGTTCCATGAATCTGCTTGTCTGTGAGTTCATATACAGTTATTGACTTATCCGGCAATAGATTCAATTCCACATCTCGCGCCAGGTCTCTTATCTCAGGTGGTGTTAATGGTAATAAGTGTAATAACTCATCCTCACTTTCAATTAGATCCATTTCGAACAGTTACTTGACAATCTTTTAAAATTGACAATGACATTAGTAAACAAAAAATTCAACAAACGTCATCAGCGGTCAACATAGTAACGAAGAGACAGTTACCTTTGTTAAAATAATTTAATTATTTGGATATCTTAATACATAAAGCAAAGTCGGGTTAGTTATATTATTTATAACATAACTCAAGAACGGCTGGACCGATTTTAATGATCTTTGACTTGTTGGACTCGTCTCCGCCACAAATAACAGAATAACTATAAAAATATCGGAAAATTTCACGGAAAAGATTATACATAAAATTAATTTTTAAATAAATTAGGTTAAGAAATCCGTCATCTTCCGCAATTGAGAGCTTACGTCACGCACGCTTGTAGCTTATTTGTAATAATTGATGTCAATTGCAAATCAGTGAAATAAAAGTGTAATTGTTTTTTGCTTCATGTTTTCTGTGATTTGTTTTGAAAAAAAACAAGCGAAGATGAAGCCATCAACTACCTAACTGAATTTTGAAACTTCTTGGGGGCTTACCACCGCAGAATTTACAACTGAAGGTTGGCTCGGTAGTCATCATGCTTCGAAATCTAAACCAACCAAAACTATGCAGTGGAACGCGTTTGGTGATAAGAAAACTGATGATCCATGGGATTCACGCAACGATACTCAAAGCAAAATTCAAAGGTGAGGAAGTTGTCATTCCGAGGATTCCGAGAATGATCCTAACCGATATGCCCTTTGAGATTAAACGAATTCAAGTTCCGATTCGTCTTGCATTCGCCATGACGAATAACAAATTACAAGGTCAATCCATGAGTGTTTGTGGTCTGAATCTAGAAAATGCATGTTTTTCTCATGATTAATTGTACGTGGCATGTTCATGTGTCTGATGCGCCTGATAACAAAACGAAAAATGTCGTATATCACAAGATCCTTCACTGAAGAGCATCAACCCAAGTGCAACCCATGCAGCAAAATACATAGCTTCAATAAAGCAAATGTCTTTCTGACACGCCATTGAAATACTTCATTGTTGTACTTTTATTGAATTTTTATTTTCTTTATATATATTATCCTAATAAACTATTGAACTTAATATTTTTTTTGTATTCATTTTATTACGTTAATAAAATCCTAAATTGAGCTTAGCTCGACATTTATTGACTGTTAGGCGGTACGAAGTTCGCCGGGTCAGCTAGTTGATAATGAAACGCAATTAATAAATACAAAAAAGACGATTTTGGGTGAAACTGGAACAAATTCGGAGAAAAAATTATGTTTCACATGGCAGAAAAGCAGATTTAATGCCTAGGCTGGTTTCCTAGCTTCGGCTATGAAACACCAGCCGCGGCATTAAATCTTGTGCTTTTCTGCCCAGTAAAACAAATAACTATATGTACGCATTGATACAGTATTGTTTTAATCCGCAGGTACTTTATTTTATTTACTGTCAATATGAATTTCTTTTAGTTTAAGATTATTTCTTTATTGCAATTGAATTCTTTATGTTGACTCGTAAGTGCACAAACATTGAAATATTTTGTTGATTGTTTTATTGTAGAAATGAATGATTATTTTTCATAGATGCAAAAGATAATTATTAAATCTTGCATAATATGTTTATTATTTATTGGGAAAGATATTTCTTGGAAATATTTGTTTTAAACACATTAAGCAATCAACATTTTTTTAGTGGAAACGAAAGATTTCAGGTGATTAATTACCTAAAAATTGCCATTATTCATCATTATATATTTTGGAAATGTAACATTCTGTATATACAGCAACTGGAGATAGCGACAGGCAAGCAACAAAAATTACAGCAACATCATCAAGGTCGAGAACAAAAAGCCTATATTATAAATCACGACCCATTAAAATCAATTCCCCCGTCCCACACGCCGGTCTCGCGGGGTTTGCGAAATTTTAGCGAAATGCTGAAAAATTCCTTGGGGAAATGGGTATCGGATGCGTCTGAGTAGTAAGTCGTTTGCTTTCAATTTTCTTAATTGAAAATGCAACGGATGTTGCAAGAGAAATTGTCGAATCTATTTTGTGTCACGGGAAATCTAGTATTGCATTTAGTTCAATAAGAAATAATTTTTTGAACTTTTAATGTCCGAAATAGAAAAAATAGTATAAAATACACGTTTCATAAGACCTTTTTGCACACTCGCCTACGGCTCGTTTTCTAAACCTTGAACTCATGCGCAAAAATCATGTCTTATGCAACTTGTACTTTAATATACTATTTTCGATGGCTCGTTACTTTGTTGCATCATACTAACTTAATAATGGCAGATGCATAACCTTATATTGATGGCTGCTAATATTTACAAAAGACTTACTTACAAAACTAAATTAATGTGAAAATCGTTATAAGACATGTCCCGTTTTTTGTTTGACGCGGACAGTATTAAAAAACAGAGTATAATATCAATAGACAAGCATACATATTTGTCAATGTTAACATTTGACATTTGGCTGTCAACGCTGACATTTCACATAACTTTAAACGTATTTCAGCTATCGTAAAATTAAATTAATTTTTTTATATAGTTATATAATTTTGAAATAGTTTTTACAACAAAAAAAAAAAAAAATTTAATGGTAGAATCATATTTGCGAAATGCATGGAAAATTGATGGCCAACGGCAGAACTCCGTTCGCGATTGCTTGATGGAATTTCAATATAAATTTCCGGTTCTGCTTTTCAATTACAACGAATTTCAATACACTCTTCGCCGCTGCATTAATCTCTTTGGAGAAACAGGTAGCGTGGTAGCGAACAAGGAAGTACTCCACCAATAAAGCAGACGCAAAAGTAATTGATAACGTAAGAGAATCAATGGATGAAACCCCAGGAACTTCAATTCGGGTACTGTAACAACAAACTAATCTTTCATTTGGCACTTGCCAGAAAATATTAAAGAAGGTTTAACACTTACTTCCTTATCGTCTCACTTGCTTTCAGGAACTCTATCCAGTTGACTATCCTCGAAGATTAGAATTTTGTAATTGGTTTTTAAATAATTTCGAAGATGACCTACTAGATAAAACTTTCTTTTCAGATGAAGTATGGTTTCATCTTAATGAGTATGTTAATTCGCAGAATATGAGAATGTGGAGTGCTGAAAACCCAACAATTTTTATGTTCAAACTCAGAGAGTTGGTATTTGGTATGCCATAAGTAGGAGAAGAATTATTAGTTCCATTTTTTTAATGGAACCATAAATGCACAAAGATATCAATAAGAAATTTTGATGCTGTCTGTTGACCGACTTAATGTAAATGAGTTAACACTAGGATATTTTCAGCAAGACAGAGTAATAACAGCACAAAATACAATATTATCATTTATATTTACCCTCTAGCAAGCCATGAAATTATGTCTTGAAAATATCGTGTTGGTAGTGACAAATAAAATACATCTGTTATTATGTGTATGTTCTGATAAATAAAATTCATCTGTCATTAATGTATTTATTAATTGACACTTAAAAATGTTTACAATAAATCATAAAGTTTTTCTGATCGAATCATACTTTAGGAATGGTGTAAAATTAGAAAATAGAGAATGGTCGTACTCCTTGCAGCCTTGTATAGAAGAATTTCGGGCAGAATTTCCAAATTTTCCAACAACATATGACAGTTTGCGGCAATTAATTCAAAAGTCAGTGCTTAAATTCCGTGAAACAGGGTCTGTGTCTCGAAAACCAGGTGCTGGTAGACCATTAAAGCGGACAGTTGAAAATATAGCAGATGTTGAGGGACGAATAAATCAATCACATAAGAAATCGATTCGTAAGCTTTCACAACAAACACAACTGTCATATCGGACCTGCCAGAGAATCCTTAAAAATTTCCATACAAATTTCATTGCGTGCAAGAGCTTTTACCAATCGATCATGTAACCAGAGTTAATTACTGTCAGTGGTTCTTAGGTACGATTAATAACGATGACGTTCTTGACAAATCCTTCTGGTCCGATGAAGCATGGTTTCATTTATCAGGATATATAAATAAACAAACAATGCGCATCTGGTCTAGTGAAAATCCACATGAAATTCTTGAAACACCCTTGCATTCACAAAAAATAGGCGTTTGGCTTGCAGTTTCTCGTAGACGGATTATTGGTCCAATATTCTTTAATAATACGATAAATGCAGAACGATATCGTAATAATTTATTGCTACCATTTGTAAATCAATTACATGATGATGAGCTCCGCGAGGGATATTTCCAGCAAGATAATGCAACAGCCCATAAGACAAGAGAAACGATGGAATTATTGCATGAATTCTTTGATAATCGAATAGTAGACTTTCCACCACGATCTCCGGATTTAACAATTATGGACTATTTCATTTATCCACATCTAAAAAATAGAATATTTACGAATCGTCCACATACAATTGAAGAACTTACTAATGCTATCCGAAATGTCTGTGAGGAAATTACACCACATAATTTAAGGAATGCCTTCAATAATATGAGACGAAGAGTTGCGCTATGCATAGAAAATGAAGGAGCTCACGTTGAACATTTATTGTAGCTGTTTTTATTATTAAACTTTTTATTTTTTTAACTGAAGCGTTTGTATGTAATTATTTGTCAAAATAACAAAACCTAATCTGTCATCAGTATAAAATAACCTATATCACACACACGCTGCAAAATAAGTTAACTTAAATTATGGTACCAACTTAAGTTTAAAAAAGAAAAATGTCATTGCCTTCTAGAGGGTAGAAATATATGATCATATGGTACAATAAACATGTTACGTCAATTTTTTGACAATCTGAATAGCGATCACGAATTTCCTCCAAGATCTTGCGATATCACTCCATGCGATTTCCTTTTACGGCTTATTTAAAAAAATTTAATTTTCAACGTACAAATCTCAAATCTTGGATACTTTTAAGCCCAAATTATCCAAAAAATTAATGAAATCAATTATAATTTACTAACTAGTATTTTTGAAAGCGTAAAAAGGAGATGTGCAAAATGTATTGAGGTGAACAATTTCAGCATACTTTGTAAAAGGATATGGATTTGTTATTAACATAATTTTGATCATTGGAATTTATATTTATATTATGTATAGTTTTAGTATCATCTAGAGGAATACATTCAGGTACTTTGGCAGAAGTTAATGTCGATGTCTTCTTCGAACCTAGTATTCTTCTGGCTATTTATACTTTACTCGAAACTAAATCTTGAATGTAGCCCTCAGCTACGGTAGAGGACTTCCAACCACCACGACGTCTTATTGTCGTAATATCGGCCCCTGCATTTGCCAACAATGTTGCTGAGGAACGTCTCATACTGTGTCCTGTACAGAATTGTGCTTCAGGTAGATGCAAGGACGATGCAACAAACTGAGGTATTTTCGTTATAGTGTTGATTCCAACGGGTTGGCTACTACATTTACCATTCTTATCATAAAGAAGTAATCTACAATGTGGGGCATTTTTCGGTCTCAGAGAAACGTATTTTCTGTAAACATTCAAAGAGTTTACTGAAAATCCTTCTCTAATAATTACAAAACTTCTTGAGATGTTCGTCTTTGTGTCAGGTATGGAAACACATAAGTACTCTCTTATCTTCAACATCAGTAATTCTCAACTTAGCTATCTCATCAGAACGGCAAGCACCTGATATTTCCATTATTAATGCGACCTAATTGGGGAAATAAATAAATAAATAGTTTGGATAAAGATAAGAAAATGGAAATACCTTCATAATCAGATACTGGTCGTTAGGTGCGTCGCGTTGGAATTGCTCTACATGTTCTCTCTCTAAAATTCTTGTCTTTTTGGCTTTGTGAGACCTACCCTCTATTTTTAAATAAGAAACCAGTTTTCCATATTTTGATATATAAGTATTTTTATATAGTTTCAATGTTCAATAGTTTCACCTCGACGTTCTTTCCACTTTTCAAATTTAGCCAGCTCTCTATTATATAATTCTTTTGATTTGTTTGGTATTAGGGCACAACTTGCGGGTGTAGAATTTCTTCGGGCATATAAGCAAATTCTAACTTTTCCATTTTAGGAATATTTTGACATTGTTGTTGATATTATTATATGTATTCACCATAGTAACTGCACTGTTACATACTTTATAAATTTTTATAATAGAAATTTGTCACTTTCAAATGTCAAGTCGTTGCGTTCAAAAATGCATATTTAAAGCGTTATTAAGAGGTATTGGATAAAATTTTGTATGGCATTTGTGCGTTATATACTAACTCTTAACTCTTTTCTCTAGTGTGTTATTTGATATATAACACACTAGTACCATAAATAACTATTAGTATTGACGTGTCAGTAAACTGATGCGATACATCTAAGTAAATTTATCATCAATATCGCTTTGTTGATGCACAACGTAAAATTGTCAACTTGGTTATCGCTTAAAGTTGTACGATCGCAATCCTTCATTTTCAAAATTTGTTGTACGTACGATTTTGCTATATTCAATTTGCTCTTCAATTACACTTTTCGAATTTATTTATTTATTTTATCCACTGGACCGGGTTTTATTCCAGAACCTTTTTTACTTTCAACTGACAGTTTATTTATAAGCTGCCAGTACCTTTTAAATGATTGATTTTGCCATTCCCAAAGCTTATGCTAAGTTCGATTTAAAAATATCCTCGTTTTGGTCACCTACACATGTTCAGTACCTTTTCCAATTTTTTTTGTCGACATTCTAACTAATTATATTTATACAACAACAATTTGACTTGAATTGAATTTGAATTTCATAAATAGTGTTCTGTCAAAATAACAGATAGCTTTTGTATTACGAGAATTAAATCACGGCCAGCTTGACCATTTTTTTGTGGTCTTTAATATAAATATTTTTCGTCGAATGTTTATTAATGTAAAATCCAGTGGAATAAGATATTACTCCATATTTTAACCTTATGAAAAATATGAACTTTCTGTATCCATAATAAAAAATATGTTAAACTTCGAAAATATTTTAAGTAGATACATTCGGACACAGCTTTAAATTCCTTTTTCTACTTGAAATAAAATAACAGTATCTAAAATTCTTCTACTTCTTCTCGTATAAGGATATAACCGAATCAAACGGAGGCGGTCGTAAAACTCGAATAAAATTTTGTGATTTCGTGATTCAGCTCTATCGGAATCCGACCGCCCAGATGGCCGTTAGCTTATCGTGCATACAGGACACGTTAGTTCAATCATATTTCCTCTGACGTAGGTTTCGATATTGCCTTTTTTGTGTACTTAGTACGAAGGTAAGTCAAATAGTAATTTAATGAAAAGCAAATATACGAACGCATATATAGACACTACATATTTACCCTGCATTTCGAAATTTAAATATGTTCCTGGAACGCGAAACACAACTCAGAAAAATATTATGTATAATTGAATCAGTAAATATCTAAACATTACTAATATGCAATGACATACACGCATATAAGAAGATAGGAATGACTTTTTTTTCTTTTAGACTATCACAATATTATAATAAATATTTGCTAATATCGTACCTTACATATTCATCAAAATAAGTGATCAAGTTCATTTCGAAGTTTATTTATTAACTTAGTCTTAAAAAGGTGTATTTCAAGTTTTTAGTTTTATACAAATTAGAAGTAACATCTATCGGGTTGAATCATAAATAATTTCCGTTCTAATAAAACAATTTTATTTACCAATCAAACAAAGAACATTTACCATTTTTAAGGCATCTTATCGATGCATTTAGCATATAATTCAGATAGTTTTGATGCAAAAAAGTTTTCTACTCCTAAACTTGTCTGTCATTGGAGAAACTTTATAATTGAAGTATTTTGCAGTGACTGAAAAGGTAATAGTCAAACGGTGTAAGGTCCAGACCAGTTATGTTCTCTGTTACTCTTGCTGAATGCGGTTTTGCGTTACCATTGAGGAGAATTATATTTTTCCATTAAACTGTCATGAATAGGTGCAGTTGATGACTGTAAAAATTTGCACTAGATGTGCTATCGTAATAGATATCACCACGCGTTTGAATATAATTTGCTTTCGTGAAACTTAACATTTGGGGTTGATTGTAAAAATCTATTCTTGCTAATCCATCACTTTTAACTACGTTAAACATTGTGGTATGTGACGATTTTTTACAATCTCTTATGGTGTGTTTAAGAAATGGGCCATTCCTAAAACAAGACTTGTCACTATGGATAAATGATCCTATATTTTCACTATGTAACGTATGTCTCAAAAGTTTTGGCATAAATTTAGAACATCTTGAAAAGTTAAAATGGTTTAATGGCAATTTTTCAGAAAAGATATAATTAACAGCTTTATTAACAACAAAGTTTTTACTTTAAATTAAATGTAAAGGTCAATAGTCTTCACAATACGCAGTCTTCTGAGAACATCTCGCATCAAACGTTGGACCGTTTCAATAGCAATCTCTATAATTTTTCTAATCTTCGTCTTAATCGTTGCTCGTTTTCGGCTTCCAAACCTCCATCATACACTTTTTGAAACAAAATGGGTCAAAAATCTTCAATTGGCCGTGCCTGCGGTAAATTTGGTGGGTCGCCGTTTTTCGACACAAAGAGTATGTCATTGAGCTAATTTTGAGTTTTGCGTGCATAATGGCAGTTCTCTGGAAATTGTATCCTTGGAAACACCGTAATGCCGTGAAAGTTTTCTTAATGACTGTCCAATTTTATTCTTGCCACTTTCGACTAACTGGTTTGCTCTATGCTTAGTTAACAGTCTCGCTCTTCCACTTTTCGGAAGATTTAGGCATGGCGAACCTTGTTCACATTCTGATATCGCATGGTATATAGTTCTCCGGTTTTTCTATGCTCTAATTTATAAACCATTATAACGCAATCGATTTCGGTAACTGAACTGCCATTAAAATGACAAATCATTGAAATACTTTTGTTTGCAAAGCCAGCCCTATATTTTGATATTTTAAATTTTTTTCATAAAGTTGTATTTTGTACCAAATCTTTTGAGACCTACGTTATAGGGAATCCAAACATATATCTTTCTTATCTCTTCTAAGATTGAATATGATGTATTTAATTTCTATGATGATTGCCTAGTATTTTGCCATCGATTACATTCCATCAATAAATCTACTGCTTCATCATCGAAGTCCGATATGTCTAAGTTCATGTTCTAACGACGAATATGGAAAAGAGTTCAGAATTTTATTGTATTGATAACATTTGGTTTTGCCAAAATCACATGCTTTCCTGACATGATTTTGGCAAGATTTGGGGAGATTTAAGAATTTAATACACTTATTGTGTAGTATTAGGTAGCATATATTATAAAATGTTATTCCAAGGAAGTCCACATGCGAACAAATTAAAAGCATTAGTTTTGCATTCGAGGAAAAATTAGTACATGAAATAGCGATGGTTTGCGAAATTCCGTCCAGGCGACAAAAATTTGATGGAGTCCAGAGGGAGGCTAAAAACACATGCTTCTCATGAGTAGCCAAAAGCATTCCTTGAAGCCAACAAATTCATCAACAAATTTGGTGTTACTTGTAAAGGTTGCGGTGGTATTTATTGTAACAGTAAGTGGTCGTTTTGCCATAAATGCAAATGTGAAAAACCTAGGAAACTGGGTATCTCACAAACTGACTGCAAAGCATCAGAAATCCTTAAGATATCGTCCACTATTAAGTGAAATGATATTAATTTATTTATTCATTTATAATTCAGATTTTAGTTTCGGAGTCTTACACCTTTTTGACACAGTTTGGTTGTCAAATGAAAAATTGGCGAAATATCGTTTTATCGATAGTTTCTGCACACTTTTACTTCGATTTTTTTGTAGCGCTTATGCCTGAAGACGACAATTTTTTTTTGTTTAAAAATATGTAATATTTAATGCTCTATTAAGTTGTTTTTTTTATCCTGACCTTACTTTGATTAGAAAAAAAATAGATTGTCTACACATACCCCAACGTTTATTGAAAGTAGAGCAAGCGTAGACTACATAAAGAGGTTATTTTACACTACTGAGTGTAATTGTAAACACTATATTTATATTAGTTATTTGTTGCAAATTTAAAGAACGAAGTTTGAAAAGTGTTTGGAAAAATGGCCCGCAATAACAAACGCAAGAAGCCCGCATGTCACTACACCGTTCAACAAATTGAGGAAGCTTGTGAGGTAGTTAGTTCTAGAAGAATGACCTACCGGCAGGTGAAAGAACACTGTAACGTAAATCGATCAGTAATTTATCAAAGACTTATGGTCAGGAAAACAAGTATGAATAAAACTGGTGGTGGAAGAGGATCAACTGGCTCAATATTGGCTCGTGCTGAGTGGGAACACTCAGTAGATAGAGAGGAACTACTGGATTTAGTAAAGGAGTATGTTACTGTTAATAATATCACGACCCCTTTCAAGGATAACAGCCCTGGCGAAGAAGGGTACTTGGGATTTATGAAGAGAAGGGGCACCTTGAGCCTTAAACGACCGGAGCAGTTACAGCAAAAGAGAGCGGAGGCAGCTGTTCCGTTTGTAATTTACGATTTTTATCAAGAAATGAAGAGAGTAATTCAAAGAGAGAGTCTTGAAAATTTCCCAGAGTTGATTTTCAACTGCGATGAGACTGGTTTTGCCACAGATTCAATCAAAGTCAAGGCTATTGGGGAAAAAGTAGGCGGTACGAGCCGAGAAAATGTTACGGTTCGCTGTTACGTATCGGAGTTGGGTGATGTGTGGCCACCTCTAATAATTTTTAAAGCAAAAACTACCGTACAAGTACGTTGGACCAATCCTGAAGACGAGTATGCTGGTACTACATATGCTACCTCAGAAAATGGTTACCTGGAGGAACCTATATTTTATTCTTGCCTTACTAGCTCTTTAATACCCCATATAGAGTCAGTTAGACAAAGGAACTAAATTAGGTACTTAAATATTGTTTAACTGAAAATAAATGTATTTTTGTAATGTTTTGGTTTATCTACAACCACAAATTTTCGGTGAGAAAAATTTACAAAGGATTTATATCATTTTAAATATGTCCCTTTTGTGTCTCCAATAGTTCCAGCTATTTCAATACTAAGAGAATTACGAAATTCCGATGTGTACATTTACCCCAAGAATCGAGGTAATTGACAACACTTCCAAAGTTTTACATATTTACTAGATTTTCGTGGATTTTAAACTTGTACTGTACAATGGCACTATCAATGTATAATATTCTTGTAAAAATTTGGTTTATTAAATCTCACTGTACTTTAATGACACTGAATTGTGTATACATATTTCCGGGGGGGGGGGGGGGGGGTAATTGTAGACAAATGTCTATAATTATCCCATCCCTATATTGTGTTCCCAATAGAGTCCTTAGCATTTCATATTTCTGATCACCTTTGGTGATTCTGACCCCCACTTCCTGTTCTTCGTTTCCTATTTCTTCTATTTGCACCTCTTAACTATATAACCAACTTCGCTTTCTCAATTGTGTTAGTCTCCCTTTCATATGTTTATATTTTCAGTTCTTCAGCTTCCTGACCTTTATCTTCCGATATTCCGTTACCATATATTTTTCTGTTTTTGATTTTGTTATTACTGTTATGTCGTCAGTGTACGCTAATTGATAATCGGTGCTGTAAATCGTTTCATCTGCTTTTGATCGAACGTTCCAGATTATTTTTACCAGATTATTTTTAAGTAACATAGCAAATTGATATTATGCACCAAAATTGTCGGCCAGACAATCTGTTCTCATGAACAGGTATGGTCAGATAATTCTTCTTCAACGCTAGATTAGATAAAAAATTCTCAATCACTTCGGGTTATTCACTTGACTTTTCCACTGGAATGTTCTTCTACGCAGTGTCTTAATAATTTGTGTAATGTAGTAAGGGTGTTATTTATTGTGAAAGTATCTCTCCAGCAGCATGTACTGATGATAAGATGAAACATGTGTCTGCATGCCCGGAAGAATATCTTCACACAACAATGAACTTGTATTGTGTTCTCCACGCCCGATTTTAATAATACTTTTATATTATTAAAAATGCTTTTGTTTTATATAAATTAATTATATTTATTATTGTTGAATTCTTCTCCAATTTATAAGAATATGTTTCAGTTAAATATTAATAATAATGTTATTCGTCCGACAGATTAACACAAATTACAGGACAATATAACAGAGTCAATAAACAAACGTGCGGTATCAAAAATAAACTATAAAAAATACGTTTTCCAAATTGTTACCAAAATAAAAATATTGAAAAAATTAATATTAAAAAGAAAAATCATGATTATACTTCAACCTATAGGTGAAAACGTCAAATTTAAGTAATAAAGTATTTGTCTCGACTCTTGGCACATTGAGCGGGCACTAATGTGTTAAATTTCGAACTCGCACATTAAAATTAATAGCGGTAAAATGTCTCAATTTTATTTGATAATGAGTTGAGCATATATTTTGCACTATACTTTTCACAGTGATAAAATAATATGGTGACATTGTGTTCATCTAATAACCTGAGATTGTCCGTAGCCTTGTCCCAGCAGTAATATTAGAGGATCTTTGCTTCGGGAATCTTTTGTTCGTATTTGTTATATACAGAGCTGCTTGTGGATTGAATTAATCTGTGAACATTGCGCAAGACACTTAGTTTCCCACTTCTTCTTCTAAGTCTTTAGAGTGGACATCAAAAAGTTCAGTACTTGAGAAAAATTGACTTTACATCACCCCCAATAGATTCTTACCTAAATATTTCTGTGTGAATACCTTGAATTTCTCGCATATGATATGTAGGCTTGTTCCGTCTTTTTGTTTCACATTTACACCAGTGCTCGCTAACCAACTCCATGCTCCTTTAAACGACAAAGTGCTGTTATGAACCTAGTGATAATTTTAATTTATTTTTTATTGCTTCTAATTAGGTTGGAAACTTAGAATCCAACTCTCGTAATAATGTGTCAGTATAAAGTTGATTTTCTCTTAATCTACATTCTTTATGCTCACTTTCTAGCCATGACCATATCTTCCTTTCCGACTGAATCCTTGGCGATTCTACATATAAGTGTCGGTCCTATGAAATTCCCATTCGAGGCCTCCATGGTCATCTCATTGGCTTAAATATCATCTCCTGGCACACATATCACTGACACAGTGCGGTCTTGTGTATTTTGCTGCATAAAATCCGACGTTTCATATGAAGAGGCTTAAAACAACGGCATCTATTACATTCGAAAAGAACAAAAAGTGCGTACCTTAAATATAAAATTATAGTGTTAAAGTTCTCGGAAAAAAGTCACTCAAAAAATAAAAATGAATTTTTTTAACTTAAAATGGTCCGTTTCGACATTGTAATATTTTTATAATATTTGCATAAGCTGTAATACACGGTCATAGAAATACATGTAAAAATTGAAGCGCTTGGCGTAATACACGATCATATTTAGAATCAAGGATGCAAAAGGGAATGGCATTTTGTTGTAGGTAGATAGTAAAAAATATTGGAACTACCTGAAGTAGTGCCAATATTTCTTGACATAATTTCTTATGATTTATTAGAAATACACGTGAATGACTTTGAAAAATAGGACAGGATTTATTCCGTCAAATTTGTACATGTAGAAATACATGTTTAAATTCAATCTAAAATTTTCTGTAATACACGCTCGAGGGACATTAAAAATTCGTGAAAAGTCACACGTTCGCTCTTATTGGAGCTTGTCAATGTACGGTATCCTGGACAGTCATGACTTATCACTTCTATACTTAGTGTATAGATAGTTATTATTTTGTACTTACTCCAAATGAAAATTAATGACAATTGAATTATGTAGAAATGAGATTCAATAGTCATTAATTCTCATTTGCAATAAGTTCACAATAAATAGGTGCAATTTATGATCCTGTATTACTAGCTATAGGTTTTTGGCTTACCTTCCATAATCCGCAAATAGATTTCAATAGAAACTATGTAAATGAGTTATAAATCGAGTTTGCACAATCTAGAAATTCTGTTTTAGAGAATATTTATTGCAGCCGGTCTATTAAGATTAATAAAACGAAAAGTACAAATAACGATAATATCTTGTGCAATATTTTATTATATGAAATGTAGGTAGTAGCTGCGTACGCTGTTGAAGTGATCATTAAAATAACAGGAGCCGCAATATGTGTGAAAATTTAAACGAGCTCTGTAATTTATATTTATGCGTGTCGTGCTTTTTGTCGAGCTTCTTTCTCAGACTATCGTCACAGCTTCCAGCACACGCACATATGTATATGTAGCAATATAGATAGGTATTTATATGTGGTATGAATGTCATATAAACATAAAATGTATTTCATGGAGCGACATTTTCTGTTGATATGAATGTCAGTCAAGAATTACTCTGGGTGAATGATGTTGCAATAAATTTCAGAAATTTCTTTTGATACGCAACATTAATATGTGATCTAGGTTATTGTATATACTAATGCATTAATTCTTTTATCCAACACCTCCTAATAATAGACCTATAACTATGGCGATTTTAAATCAATTATGTAGCTTATAACTCACTAGTGAGTTAAAAACATAATTTATCTCACTAGTGAGATAAAACAATGTGAAATTTAGATTGCATAGAGACATTCAAACTGCTATAGTATTAACACATTTATATTAATTCTAAAGGGTAAACAATAGCAACTAATTAACATTTACATTAATATTAAAGTTGAAGGAAATCCTCTTTGTATCTGACTCTGCATTCAGGTTATTCGAATTTAGAGTTATACTAGAAGACGTATTTAAAGTATCCTGAACAGAAATTTGATGACCAGAAGTCGAGGACGTTAGACTGTCTGGACCTTGTATCTTTCTGGCTATATCAATCTTGTTGGATACTGAATCTTGTATATAACATTCTGCCACAGTGGACGATTTCCACCCACCATGTCGTTTAACTGTTGTAATATCAGCTCCTGCGTTTGCCAGAAGAGATGCTGACGAACGTCTCAGGCTATGTCCTGTATATAATTGAGCTTCTGGTAGGTTCAGGAAAGATGCAACTTTCTGAGGTATCTTAGAAATGGTGTTAATTCCAACTGGCTGGATAGTGCGTTTTTCTTTCTTGTAATTTAGGAAGAATCTGCCATGTGGAATACCTTTTGGTCTCATACAGATATATTTTCTGTAGAGGTCAAGAATATCTGCTGTAAATCCTTCTGCCATAACAGTGAAACTTCTAGATACGTTTGTCTTTGTGTCAGGTATCGAAATATACAAGTATCCTCCTTTATCTTCTATATCGTCAACTTTCAGCTTAGTTATTTCATCACAACGACACGCACCTGATATACCCATTATTAAGGCAACCTGCATAGAATACACGAACGAATAATGAATAAATACTTTGAATTAAATATAAGAAAATAAATAATACCTTCATCATCAAATATTTATTGTTAGGAGCCTCATTCAGAAACTTCTTTATATGTAGCCTCTCCAAGATTTTCGCCTTTTTGGACTTGTGGGTTCTTGCCTCGCTCTTCAAATAGGAAATCAGTTTTCTGTATTTCGATATGTCGCTATTCATATACACTTTCAAAGTACTTCTTTACATGGAATACTTCGTCCACAATGAAGAAGGTGCTATTTTCCTTCTATAAATATGGAAATACGCCAGCATAACTTCTTCGTTAATTCCAGTGATACTTTGCTGTTTTCTCCATTCTTCAAAATGACGAAATTCTTTTTCGTAATTATCCTTCGATTTTTTTGGCAGTAATTTATAACATGCTGCTTGAGCTTCTTTCTTAACTTCTAGCGGAATGAAAACAGCCTCTTGCAACTCTTCCATTGCCATCAACTTTTAACTGCAGTATTATTAATCAATCACTAATTGTTTGCATGTTGATTTGCATTATTTATTCTCCATAGTAACTGCATTACTGTATATGAACTTTTTGCATTAGTCGTTTATAATTTAAATTAGACATGGAACGTCAAATTTATAAAACATTAAAAGCCATTTTGAACGGATCTTAAGAGGTGTTGGATAAAGTTTCGTATTGCACACGTGTGTTAATTACAAATAAGTCACTTGAGAAAAGTAGCTCACTCGTCCTAGCGGACTCGTGAGCTAAACATTTTCTCGCGTGACTTATTTGTAACATAACACACTTGTACAATAAATAACTATAATCTACAACTGTGTCATTATGGCACATTTAGCATTGTCATTTAGATGTCATTCATTATGACCTTAGTAATAAAAGTTAACACTCAGTCAACTCCACAGATTAGTAATAATATAGAGGTGTAACTTAATAGTAAAATAGATCCCTATGTACAGCTTGGTCACCGTGCGGGGAAAAGGGATAATTGTGTATGCAACCAACATAGCTGTTGTTAAATTAATATTGGGATCATTCAAATTTAATGTATGAAGGAAACATGATATTTCATTCGATTAACTTCTGTATTGAAATCAATATATGGAATTTAGAATCCATTACATAAACTTCTTAGATATATTCAATGCAGAATTTAATCGAACGAAACATTCTTTTTCTCCATACACTAGTTAATTCTTTTCCACTTTTTTGAATATCTTCAAAATATTTCATGAAATGGAAATCAAATGAAAGTTACCAACAAACGTAATTCGTATAAAAATATATTGTTAAGGCCACTAGTAAAATATTTTGCTTCAAAATGCAAGGGACATAAACGCACAATTTTATACAAATCTTCTTCTGTTTTGTCCAAAAGTATAGGATTATTAACAATAATCATCCATTTATCAAATATATCCCATAAATAAGTTCTTTTTGGATTTGGCAGTCGAAACTTTCTCATTCTTTCGTTTGCATGCATGACAGTAACTTTTAGGTATTATGAATACTGAAAATAACAAACAATTACAATGAATAGTACAAAAAAATATTTAGGTTTTATACCAACTCTTATGCCAGATGAATTTAAAAAGATACAATAGTATTTTCAGAAATTGTAATTGTAGTTAATATTAATCTAAAAAATCTACAACTAATAATAACAAAAAAATGGTAAAACTATACACTATTATCTTCAGTCCTTAATGTTACTTACACAAACATAAAATAAATCCAACGAAAGTTTATAACTTTATAACTAGTGCTGATTCATCGGTGCCGACAATGTACAATCGATCAACTGAACATGTATATGTGAATGTTATAGCGCGATGGTATTAATAAAAGTTGTCTGTTTGTCTTTTACTGCAAACAGACGGAGTTGTGAAATATATTTCGCCAGAGTCGTAATAAAGGCAACGAAATGTATATACGGAAATTTATTTTTACGAAAGTAAACAAATCACTGAAGTTAAATGAATTAAAATTAACTTGAATTGAAATTAATTCCAGATATATATATATATATATATATATATACAACATTCATTTACTTCATACAGTGAAAAAATTCAAAATTTTAGAAAAGTATAAACTTGAAATTAATTATATCACCTATAATTAAAGTGAATGCTTAGTCACACCACAGTAAACATTTTTTATTCACATTAATTATTACAATATATTGTATTATAACTTTGTTCTGTAAAGTGCGTTTTTTTATTAGACAGTATGTTTTTAAATATAGAAAAACTAGAAATATAGAAATAATAATCTTTAAATATAATATATCTACCAATTTAAGTATTTTGAACATTATTACAAAAGTCTTTTAGGACATTAAAATCAGGGCTACGAACGAATATTGCATTAATCTTATTATTTAAGCGAAACCGACTCTGTCTCTGTGCTTGCATGACTCATTAGATGATAGCGTCTGCTTCGCAGTCTATTTATAACATATAACACGGGCATGCGATTACAAAATTTAAATACGGCGAATACTAATCGACCAAGAAAGTCAACATTAAATTTTTCGTTAACATAGAGATCACAAAAATTTCTACAAAAATATGAAATTCCTACCCCAGAACAACTTCTAAATGCCCTTGTGATGTTTAAGTAGTATAACTAATTTCCTTCTCCTCACGTTGTTCGGATACCTTACCCCGCAAAATTATTCACGGACCGCCTATCAAGCTGCACATCTATATATATGTGATTTGTGGCCAACTCAGTGCCATTATGAATTCATAATAACATGCAAACTTTAAAAGAAAAAATAAATAAAAACAAAGTTAGTCACCATCAAATTTAGTTGTTATTATTAACTACAAAAAAATGATTACATTTATTTATTGTAAACATTAATTACAAATTCTGAAAAATTGCACAAATTAATTCCAGCAGATGACAGGTGAGCTGAATTTTTAGTAAGTAAGAGGACACTTTCTACTTATTTTATTTTGAATCTTCTATATAGCTTTTTGCCACTGTGTTGGAGCGCCGCCTACCATGCTTCTTAACAGTTAATAAATCGACTCCTGATTCTACAAGCAACGCCGCAGACGATCTGCGGAAACAATGTCCAATATATTGTTGAGGATTTGGAAGATCTAGGAACGAAGCTATATTATACGGCATTTTCCCAAAAGTATTAATACAAATTGGTTGATTAATGCATTTTCCATTTCTGCACCCCACAAAAATCGAGTATGATCGGTTTTGTTTGGCCGCATCACTATATATTTTCGAACGATTTCCACCATATTTATTCTTTCAACATTCTCGTTTGCGATTAAAAAATATCGTCGTACCTTTGTTTTTGTAAATGGAATAATAATGTGAATGCGTTGTCATTAATTTTTAGTATTTTGTAGATGCAGATTTGTTAATTCAGTGCGCCTACAGGCACCCGCAAAGCCCACTGTCAATGCAACTTTTATCATAAAATAAGTTCTATCGTCGGCTTCAAGCAAAAAAACGGGTTACATCTTCTTTTGTTAAAATTTGAGTTTCTTTTTAGCGAAATTCTTGCGATTTTCTTTTTAAAAATGCATTTAGACGGACGTATACGTAATAATAGCCTTATTTTTATTCAATGATATAACTGAACATAGCATACAAAGTGACGAAGCCTTACTGTTTTGGAAGATGTTCGAAATACGCCAGGAGAAAAGGTTCTCCTGGAATATTTCGAACATCTTGCTGCTATTATTGATTCCTTTCCCTTTACATCAATCTTCAAGTTTTGCATAGGCTTGCTCGTACGTCTGTCTTAATTTTTCGGGAAGTAGGGAATCGGCCCTGTTTGGCGTAATGCTTTCGATATCCGGAGGGACACTCTCGGAATCAGAATCACCCATTTTAATATTAGTTTTCACTAAAACTGCATGTATAGTACAAAATTGGACGTCAATAATAAAGTTACCAAAGTCAAAATTTAAATAATTAACAAGTGCGGTTACCATGACATCGACTAGTATGGGCACCTGATAATTTTGAATTTTAATTTATGAAAACTTTTCTGGTATTTAATATGCGAATAAAATCTATTTAGACCGTCGTAGATTAAATTTTTAATGATACGCGTTCGATATGAACTTTGTTATTGAAACTTGTGTAATTAAACCAATAGGCTAACCCCTCGTGGTTTATAGTTACACGCGTTTCATTATAGTGTTCATATTGAACTATAGTCTCATTAATAACTATTATGAAACTGTCATTTACTAATGACATTGTTAATCTCAGGCCCTTATACACGTACTGAAATTTCTGACAGTTATTTCAGTTATTAATGTGATAGTATTGTTTCTAGTGTACCAATGAATGTATAAAGTATTGTGGTGATTTGTTGAACTTTTAGAATTTATTTAGCAATAATAATAATAATGAAATAATTTTATTTTCAGTTCGTAGTCTTCATAGATCTACAATGAGAAAACGTAATAAAAATAAGGAATACAAAATTAACCAAATAATATTTGTATACATAATAGTAAATGAGAGTTAAAATGGAACTACCATTTTAACTCTAATTATGAGTATGCTTTTACCTCATATAATTCTAAATCGACTAGTATTATTTTAATGGTTTGTTTATATTTATTTAAAGCGTTTAACGATTTAAAATTTTATGGTCGGTGGTTTTTGACTTTCATGCAGTTTTACGCTAATTCAATTTTTGTCAATGATAGCCGATGTTTTGGAAAATTAAAGTCGTATGCTCTTATATTATATTCATGCCTTAGCTTTTTTGTTAAATATAAATACTAAACATTCATATACACTGCTCAACAAAATTAGCGGAACAAAAATTTAATACTGCAATATTTTTTAATTAAAAGAGAGACATAATCACCAACTTTTGAATATAAAATTTTCAACATTAGTTAACAAGATTTTAATAACAAATACGCTCTAATTTAACAATTTTCTTGTAGAATAATACATAATTAAGAATACTACCAAAATAAAAATGTACTTTATTATTAAAAATTCTGTTTAGACCCGAATATCCAGATTTAATATCGTGTGTGCTCTCTGTTAGCATTAATTACGGCATGATGCGGATATACCGCCTTAATATGTCTTGTGGTAAATTTTGCCATTCTTCTACAAGAATTTCGACTAATTCCTGAAGCGTATGACATGCAACATGTCCGGCCACTCCATCACTTGTATTTCCTGTTTTCGAAGAAAATTGGTAGTAAAATTTGCTGTGTGAATTCGGCAGGTATATTACTGGAGGATAAAATCATCACCAAAATTATCGGCAAATGGTACAACATGCTGTTGAAGGATCCTTCTAACATAATTATGTGCATCGAGACGTTGAGGATTCAACAACCGAATCGCTACGGCTATCTATGCTGATTCCACCGCATATCATAACTGATCCTGATCCAAATTGATCCACTTCCTGTACACGCTCTGCAGTGTATCTCTGTCCAGAACGTGTATATACTCGTACACAACAATCGCAACGACTTAAAGTAAAACGGGGTTAATTACTAAAAAGCACAGAGAAGTTACCATTCCATATGTTCGTGAGCAAAGTTTAGGCGAATCTGTTTGTCAGCCCTGGTCAAGCGAGGAACCCGCACTGCCTCCGAGAAGTCAAATTTGCTTATTTAAGCCTTCTTTTAACCGTTTGATGAGAGATTGTTATACCGATAACATTTCGAAGTAATTTTTGTAAGTCACAAGCGGTGGAAGTTCGACGGCGAAGACAAGAATTTATGATGGAACGGTCATCCCAACACCTAGTTTTTCTTCTATGTCCTTGTACAGTTCTCCTAGAGTATCTGCCCGTTTCTTGATTTCTTGATACTTATGCTCTGCCGATAATCGATGTACTGGTTTGTAGTTAATAGGCGACATATCGCATAGATCGACCATCTTCAAGTAAAGCAACCTCCCTTGCTACATTGATTTCACTTTCATATATCAAAATAAACTTGTAGCATGTCAGTAAGTTGATTGAAATTTATGATTTATATAAAAAATGTCAAATTATGCTTTCCTAGTAAAGAAAAGTCAAAGATGACAGTTACATATGCGTAATGCGTTATTTTTCCATCGCACACTAATGTATAACACAAGTGACTAAGGGCGGACGGCGTTTTAATAATTTTTTTCTTCTAAATTTTATTAAAATTTATGTATTGCACATCAATCGATTCAGGAAAAAAATCTCTATTCAATTATGCAAAAAAATATATACCGTGCAATTTGAAAAAAAAAATTGACAATCGCTAGGAATTGAAGATGGCGCTGGAAAAAAAGTAAATGTAGCCTCAAACATAATACTCGTAAAATCATTTCATTTGGTACCTATCTCATGAAAATCGAAATATAAATAACAGAGTTACAGCTTGGGGCGTATTTTGTGTAACAGCCGTATATATATATATATATATATATATATATATATATATATATATATATATATATATATATATATATATATATATAATATATATAAATAGATAAAAAGATAATTATTTCTTGACCTTTGTATGTTATAGTAGATTCAATTAGTCGGTGATTTAAGATCTATTTATTATTATAATCTATAAGCTTGTTTACCCCTAGGGTGTCAAGCTATTTACATTTTGCTTATATGACTATTCCTGATATATAAATCTTGCCCATTCCTTTTTGTTTCTCGCTATTCTCTTCCCTTCGTACAATGTTACTCCTCTTTTCTTTAAATTTTCCACTATGACATTGTCCCACGTTTTTTGTGGTCTTCCTCTTGTTTTCTTCTGCGTTGTTCTTGCTAGCCATACTCTTTTAGTCTGTCTTTCTTCTTCCATTCTTACTACATGACCGAACCACCTTAGTTGTTGTTTTGCAATTTCTTCCATTATGGGTTGTACATTTAATTCTTGTCTTATTACTTCATTTCTTATTTTGTCCCTTCTACTAACTCCTTTCACCGCTCTTAGGTATTTCATTTCTGCGGCTTGTAGTCTGCTCTTCATATGTTTATTAAGTATCCAGCTTTCGCATCCGTACGTCGTTATTGGTTTGAACAACGCGTTATATACTGTGATTTTTGTTTTCTTCGTTATTTCCTTCTTTCTTATAAATGTGTTGTTTAGTGCACAATATAGTTTTGTTGCATTTTCTATTCCGCTGTTTATTTCCATATCTTCTTTTCCGTCTTTATGTATGTTTATTCCGAGGTACTTGAATGTGTCTGTTTGTTCTATGTTTCTTCCTTCTATTTCAATTTTTACTTTTAAATCATTTCTCCCTATTGTCTTTATCAATGTTTTATCAATGTTTATTTTTAGATTCCTCGTTTTTAGTGCTATATTCCATGTGTTTAGGTTTTCTTGTAAGTCTCTTTCGTTCTTTGCGTATATTATTATGTCATCAGCAAAGACACATTCTGCTATTTCAACCCTCTCCATGTTCTTATACCCTACTTGTAGTTTCTTTGTTATTCCCCTTATTTCTTTTAGTACATCATCTAATATTATGTTAAACAGTACGGGGCAGAGCACCCCTTCTTGTCTCAGTCCTTCTTTGGTTATGAACTCTTCGGACTTCCTATTTCAGTTCTCACATAATTTCTAGTTTTCTGGTATATGGTTCTTATAGCTTTTATGAGTTTTTCTCCTATTCCTCTTTTTTTAAGGCTTTTCCAAACTTCTGCTCTTGGAATACTATCAAAAGCTTTTTCTATGTCTATGAAGGCCGCATATATAGTCTTATTTCGGTTTTTTTCTATCAGTTGTTTCATAGTGAAAATTATGAATGAAAAGAGACAGGTGAAGGGGATCGGTCCTTTATCTCTGTTCATCGAATTTTGTTTGTTTTTAGCGATATGAATACTTTCGTAGGCGTCAAGATCGCGGGGGTTATTAATGGCCTTTGCAAGTTTCAACCCTTTAATCGACACATTGTGCAGTGTACTTAAATGTATATTCCACTGTGCCCATTCTCTGTCTTCATTTCAATGTTACTATGCTAGTCCAGACGTGAACTTGGGCTTCTCGATGCCATTAGTGCAGTTTGTCTATCGAGAAAAATATGGATGCTTGTGCGTGTGTAAGTCTCCTTGTTAATTTTTCCCGCACATTCTAGAATCGCAGAGAGCTTTGCTTGAATTACAAACGTGTGTTTTCTAGAGGAAAGCTTTTAACTTGCTCAGTGCACACCTACTGTTTTGGCATTCGTTATAAGAACAGTGAATGTTCTCTTCATAACCAAAGTGAAAGAGAAGTTTATTAACTTAAATATAATTAATTAAAAATACCCTAAGAGCTTATAACCTAAATAATATTAAAGTAATCTAATTTCGTGTCAGTGAGAACTAAATAGTTTCAGATGGAGACTGTGGTCGTAGTTAGGCTTGAGGCAGTACAGGAAACATTGTCGATGATAGCTTAAATGTGATAAAATTTCGCTAAACATTTTTCTGTAGTCTATATTATATTAGTTTATATTAGTGCTTACATGTATGTATAATATATGTAGGGGTACGATTGCGTGGTCAAGAAAAATATGCTCCAGGGTCCAATTTCTAAACGGGACTCTCCCCCGTGCAAAGTTAAATTTGCAAAGTTTCCTGTTGTATATTTCAATGTAGGCGCGCCCTTGGCGCAGTCAGCAGAGTGCAATTTGCAGCGTTCCCCGAAGGCATAAAGCATAAACCATAAGTAAGCGAAATAAAGCGACGTTCTCGACGAAAGATTTATATCTTACTGAAATGCGAATTTATTGTGAACACAGTGCATTGTCTGTATAGTATGCGTTGAGTCGTCGTTTGGAGAGAAAGAGAAAAATGAAGGGCTTTTCTTTTGATAGAACAATCGTAAAAACGGGATGATTTAGTTGCATTAAGCTCCGACAGAATTCACTAAAAAGTCTTGAAATAAGAACACTTGCTTATAAATTTATTACAACGTAATTGCAAAACGACACTAAAATATTGCAGTGAAATGAGAGATATATTCTCTGAACTTTGGAATAGATTAGAGATAAGTATTTCCCAGTTCATTTATAAAAAGTTTGAATTTGCTGTTTTACAAAAGAGTGCTTTCATATTTTTACAATATATGAAAATTATAAATGAAAATAGTCCTATATCTAACGATAAATTCATTAGGCCTAGGACTAACAATAATCCGAAAACTTCCCCCAAAAATTAAAACCTTGTAGGCTAGTAGTTTACCCTAGGATGTTCAGAAGTACTTTTTAAAAACACTTTAAAAAAATATGATATAGCTACAACATATAAACTTAGAAATAGGGGAGACCAGGTAGAGGTCGGACGATTTTTAGTTAATCATCAATAACTAAAAATATAAATTTTTTTTAACCATGGTGCACTATGGAGCAGACACATTGAACATTCAGCTATTACATTGCTTATAAAAAAAAGTTCTCTGTTAGGCCCATCTTCAAAATAAAAATTAATTTTAACATCCTGTACGTTGTCCAATGTCTCCCCGGGAAGACGGAGACATCGGACAAAAGGCTGGGAGACTTCGGACAATATTATGTTATGCACAGAAACTACAAATTTATTAAAAAAAGCAACATTTTACAAAACATACATTAATTTAAAGAATATTCACTTAAGTCTATATTGAAATAGGTCATATTTTCAAATCGTGCTCTGGTGTCTTATCCTCAAATGAAACAAATGCTGACTCCTCATTACTAGGAGTAAAACGGTTAGATGTTAATAGTCTCTTATAAAACCTGACATCATAACCATCTTTCTGCTTAGACTCGATTTCTGCTACGTTGTGACGAAAAGATGTCGGGGATTTACCATAAATTTTCACCACGATGAACTGACCCTCTATAATGTTTGTTAAGTCTATTTCGAGAAGATCTTCATTTTCTTCTTTCCATTCCGAAGATTCATCTTTGTAAATAATTTCTTCCTCCGATGAATCGCTTTGTAAAACTTTCTTAGTGACTTTTTTTTTATTTGCTTTATCAATTTTAATTTTTGAGGATCTCTTCAACTTTCTTTCGGCGAGTGCATTTTTTTCAGGTGTTTCCGTAGCAATAAAGCATTTACCTTTTGGTCTTCCCCTGTTTGTAGTATTTTTTCGGGCACATGCCTTTGGAAATGGTCTAATTATTTCCGGAGAAATTATAGATGTTGAGGAAACTGACGATTTATATAAGTTTATTTCCTTCAAAACATTACTTCTAGTTTCACATTCATCTGGGTCATTAGCGGATGTCGTTGGACCATCCGTAGAACTTGATTGACTATCCGCAGAAGTTGATGGAACATTCGCAGAAGCTGATAGAACATCCGCAGAAGTTGATGAACCGTGCATAGATGTGGATGGATTTGCTTCTCCTGAAGCACTTATGGTTTGAGGAATTGGCCTATCTGTTACGTAGGACGATAGGAACTCTTCATCTTTAAAAATATTCCGGTCTATAGGGAAAATTCCAGTGCAACGGAAGCCGCTTTTTATATTAACTGGAGTTGCAGCTTTATCCCAGGCGTTATATCAGATTTGTGGTAAATCGTATATGCTAAGAGCCTGGCCAGGATTCGTTAGCATCCATGAATTAGCACCGTTTTTGAAAAATGTTTTAAAGGGCCCGAACACGGTTCTATCAAGTGGCTGCAACTTGTTGGAAGTATGAGGAGGCAATGTTAGAATAACAGTTCCATTTTGTTTGCAAAAATCAAGTCCTTCTACAGAAAGATGCGATTCATGGTTGTCCATAATCAACAAAATTTTTCTCTCAATAGAGCAGTGCGAGTGTTTCACAATATGTTCCAACACTTTTATAAAGTTATCACTAGTCATCCATCCTGAGGGGGAAACTAAGCCTAAAGGACCAACTTCAGGTACTCCTCTCATCATACGTTTGGCATCAAACCGTTGTCGTGGAAAAACCCATATTGGCGGTAAGGATATTCCGTTTGCCGTAATAATGCCAACTTGAGTTACCAACTCACCGCGCTCTCTTGAAGTTACTTGACCAATTTGGTGCTGGCCTTTCTTAGCAATTACTTTAGGCACCCGTTGAACCGTCGTGATGCCGGTCTGCAAAATAAAAATACATAAACATTTTAAAATACATCAATGTAAGTTCAATTACCTCATCCAAATTAAAAATGTTATAAGGTTCAAATGAATATCGGACACAAACTTCTTCCAGCTTGTCTTGAAATACTTTCAGTGTGGTTCTGTTGAAGCTAGTCATTCTAGCAAGGCTTGTAGCTTCAGGTGTCCGAATGGATAAGCTTGGATGACGTTTTAAGAATGATGAAAACCAATCTACCCCAGCTATTTTATTTTCTTCCCAAATGGGAGGAATTAATTGATTTGCCGTTGCATATTCATATGCTAAACGCCTTGTGGCATAAGGAGTTAGTCCATGAAACATTGCAGAACAATCTAATAAATATTTTTCAAATACATCTTCCATATTTTGCGGGAAAACTTGACTTTTTCTAAAATTAGGGGTAAAAGTTACATTTTCGATGGCAACGGCTCTAGCTTTTTTGACATAGTCCAAAAGACTTGACTTTGGTAATTCATTTTCTTGAGCGCTTTTGCGAAAACTCTTCCCACTTAAAACATCCGTCACCGCCTTTTTCATAGAAACTTCCGGAAAGGCTCGGTCCCTTTTTTTAATATAATTTCTAGGGATTTTTACTGAAAATAAAGAAACAAATTATTTGTAAATAAAAGTAAGGGTAGAGATCGACAGTTGGGGAGACTTCGGACGAATGTCCGAACTGTCCCCAATGAGATTTATTTTAAATATGGCTAAATATCTCGTTAAATAAATCTAATATTGTTATAAAATGATAACCAACCTAGAAAGTAATATAACTACGTCTATCCTACTAACTGAGATAATTATTAAAAGCATGAAAATTAAGTTAGAGCTTGCGAAACACGTGCCAATTTTTACATCAAAACTAATAAAAACCAATAAATATAGGTACCTCCTTGTTCACTGCTTTGATCACAACTGAGCAATATTCATTCGAGAACCACTGTAACAGAGCATGCATTACGCCGGTGGGCCGCCACTAAAGTATAAAACTGCGTAAAATTCAAGCGTGTCCGATGTCTCCCGGTGTCCGAACTCTACCCGGTCTCCCCTACTAATCAACATTTATTTTCAAAACTTAAACCTAAAATAGAAAAAAATCGAGAAACACATGTCATGTATAAAATACCATGTCGCGATTGCGATAGTTACTACATAGGCCAAACTAAACAATATTTATGCAAAATAATACAAGCCCACAAATACTCTAAACCAGACAAAACTGCTTTATCTACACACAAACTACAACGCGATCACCATTTCGATTTTGTAAACACACAGATAATTGATAAAGAACAACATACAAAGAAAAGGGAAATTAAAGAAATGATTAGTATTAAACAGGAAAAAAATTCAATTAACAACAGAAGTGATATAAAAAATTTAAGCAGTATATACTATAACTTAATTATGTAACGATCTGTAATTTACCATCTTAATATATGTTGGTGTTATATAATTATATATCTTATGTTATTTAAATATCTATACATTTGCTTATCACGCTGACAGTTCCGTATTTTGATCCCTGTCTGGCTGTCCGAATAGGTTTTCGTGGTTTTCCTTCTCGTTTAAGGCGAATGCCGACAGTTTAACATCTTAAGTCGCTCCACGGGCGCATACGTTATAATAACTCATGTCTTGTGTTTCCCTGTTTTGGTTGTCTTCTATTTTGGAATACTAAGGCATGATTTATTATTATTATATTGGAATGTATCTTTGAATAATTTTATTCATAGCAACTACAAATGTATACGAATGACATTAATATACTGTCATTTATATTTTATATTCCTTGTAAAAGCATCATTTGCCGAAACATGTAGGATTGTTTTAAATATATGCATTTTGGAGTAAAACCAGATCTTAAATCGCCAAATAATTGAATATACTATATATATATAACAAGTAATTTTTTTGGTTATAGCGACCTTTAATGAAATAAAACAAATCTATTTATGAATACGACGTTTCGACTTTTATTAATTTTTAGTCATTGTCAAGTTTGTATATACAAGTTATTAAAAAAAGCTATACGATTCAATAACAGGCCTGTGATTGTTAACGTCGCATAATAAAATGTTATCCTAAAATAAATAATCACGTGTCGTAGTGCATACAGTAATTTCTTGGAGATCTACAAAAAAAGAGTACTGGAAATTGATTTATGATAAAGAAGGTTCTTATTTATTTAGTAAGTGCTGAACTATGAATATCATACAATAAACAAATGTTCAGATGACTGTTAACGTTGCATTTATTAATAAAGGATTACATTACGTTTCAGTTCATACAACAGCTTATTAGTGAGTGGACACGTTTTCTTTATTCAAAATGCCTTACCGATTTTCTTGTCAAGAGTATGCGGACATGCATTTTGTGTATGGCTACTGTAACGGAAGTGCACGTCAAGCAGTTATTGAATACCGACATCGGTTTCCCGATAGGAGCATTCCTCATTACAGAACGTTTCTAGAAGTACACAGACAATTTCGGGAATGCGGACTGCGTGATTATCTTTTCGACCGAGGAGTAAATTTGCCAGCGTACTTAGAAGAAGAAAAAGTAGCTATTGTTACAAGGGATCCAACTCTCAGTGTACGTCGAATCGCTAGACAAGTAGGAGTACCACGAACGACAGTTTGGCGAATTTTAAAACGTGAGGGCTTATCTCCATATCACTATCGCAGGGGACACGGTTTGCTTGAGGCAGACCACTATGCTCGTCTAGTTTATTCTAACTGGATATTAAGACAGTCACGGCTTCATTTTAATTTCTGCAGAACAGTCCTCTGGACAGATGAATCTACGTTCATGAGAAGTGGTGTTACATATCTGAGGTAGTCATCAGAAAATCCCAAAGCTATACGCCCATTTAAATTTCAACATAAATTTTCTATTAACGTTTAGGCGGCCCTAATCGATGACTTGTTGATTGGTCCTGTCGTTCTTCCTGGGAGGTTAAATTCGGACAATTACCTTCAATTTCTTATTGACGAACTGCCAGGTCTTTTAGAGGATGCCCCACTGAATGTTCTTGAGACATGTGGTTTCACATGGATGGTGCATCACCACATTTTGGAATTGCTGTCCGAAATTAGGTTAACGTCAATTATCCAAGATGGATTGGTCGAGGTGGCCCTGTTGCATGGCCACCCAGATCAACCTATCTTAATCCAATTGACTTTTATTTATGAGGTACATGAAAAATTTAGTCTACGCGCTAGTTTCGAACACAAGAGAAGAGTTGTTGGATCGTATTCGCCTGGCTGCCTAGCAAATCCGACAAAATAAGTATGAAATTCGGATAAGTACTTCTTCTGTTGGCTTACGGGCACAAGCCTGCATTCAACAAGGAGGTGGACATTTCGAAAATATTACTAATTGAGCATTTTTTAAATAAAATCAGTTTTTATTGACTTTAGGATTATATTTTTTCATGATCTGAATGATGAATGTGATCGCACATTCATAGATCTATAACTTTGAAACAAATAAAAATGGATGTACAAGTTTTACGTTTTCGTTACTTGAAATGAATTCTACTCTACACTGCTAAAATTTGAACATAACTATACGGGACAGCTTGTATAAACTGTAAAGGAACAAGGAATTCTGTTTTTAATAATATTTTATATGAACATTTTTTGTACAACTAAGCTCACCAATTGTTCTATCAGTTAATAAATGCTTTCCATGAACTGAACTATCTTAAAATTATACACTTCAAAAATTTTTTCTTTTTCTTTTCGTAGTTGTTTTTTAATGGGATGTGTGTTTCAAACTGAGATATTTTGTGTGCTCCTTTCTGTAAGTGAACCTAGCGAACTTTTTTATTGCGTTTTGTGTGAATTGGTTTTTCAATATGCTCTTGACTTATATTAAAAATTTCATATTCTTTTTAACATCTTTTCGGAAATTGTAATCGGGGTATATTATTTGATAAGTGGGTAATAAACTTTTGATAGTCCATCTATTTCGTTTCGATCATTAATTGCGTTGATATTTTTTAATATGTGTATCATTTCTAAAATTTCCCTGGTTTTCGTGATATTATGTTTTGTTAGTATTTTTATATTATCAAAATCAAAATTGTGTTTAAATGTTGTTTGATGTTTTTTTAAGGTTCTTTGATTTTTCGCATATATGTGTACTTTTAATCTTTCTTGAAGTAGCTGTTTTGTTTGGCCTATGTAAACTTTGTCACAGTCTTTGCAGGGTATATTACATACTGTATGTAATTCCAATATTCCATATAGTCGCTTGCTTTCGAGAGAGCTAGACGTGTTTGATCGGCTTCATAATTAAACCTAATATTAGGTCATTTCTGTGTGCAGGTGTTGGGTGTTTGTGTAGTTTGTTATTGTTTGTGGAAAGAAAAAAAAAAAAAAAAAAAAAAGAAAAAGAAAAAGGGAACAAAGAGAACAGAAAAAGGCAGAAAAGAAAAAACAGTGAGTGAGCCGATAAGAGATATCGTTTTCGAGCTGTGGAAGCGGGCGACCTCTTTACGCGGCGAGGTGAGATGTTGGTAAATACTAACAAAGTTGCATATACGGGGGGAGACGGAATAGTAGGAAATGGATAGTGACGATTATACTACAGATGAGTCAAGGGGAAAACGAAGTAGAGAATACGAAGAAAGAAGTTCTATTGAGAAAAGAAGTAAGAAAACCATTCGAACTCCCCAAAAAGTAGAACAAAAAGAAGAGGATAAGCTAGATAAAGTGATACAGATGATCCAAAATGTAACCATGGAAATAAGGGAGGTAAAGGCAGAATTGCAGGAAGTGAGAAGGGAACAGAGTGAAGCAATGCAGGAAATAATGAAGTTGCAAAAGGAGAATGATAACATAAAAAAGGATAATGTAAAATTAAAAAAGGAAAATGAAGAAATTAGAAATGATATGGAAAAGGTCAGTCTAAGGGTAAGGAGATTAGAGAAGGAAAAAAAGAGTAATAATATTGTAGTAACTGGGTTAAAAGTAGATGTAAGCGAGGAAAACACATTAAGTGAAACCATGAGAAACTTTTTAGAAGATGAAGTAAAGGTGAAAGTTGATGTTAAGTCAGCCCACAAATTAGGTCCGAAAACCTGCCTGGTGGAGCTGGGAAATTATCGAAATAAAAAAGAGGTTATGCAAAATAAGAAAAGTCTAAAAGAAAAAAGGGACGGAAGAGTATATATTAATAATGATTTGACACTAGAAGAGAGAATTGCAGCTAAGGCCTTAAGAGAGGTAGCCAAAGAAGAAAGAAAAAATGGAAAGAAAGTAAAAATAGGTTATGAGAAGATAAGTATAGACGACAGGTGGTTTAAGTGGAACAATAGTGCAGGAGTATTGGAGGAGCTATCTAGAACATTTAGCCAGAGATCTCCTGAAGACGTGAGAGAGGACAAAGAAAGGGAAAAAATCCGGGTAATCGCAAAGACCCGGACACAAAAAAACTACTAAATGAAGAGGAACAAGTAAAGGTGAAAGTTGATGTTAAGTCAGCCCACAAATTAGGTCCGAAAACCTGCCTGGTGGAGCTGGGAAATTATCGAAATAAAAAAGAGGTTATGCAAAATAAGAAAAGTCTAAAAGAAAAAAGGGACGGAAGAGTATATATTAATAATGATTTGACACTAGAAGAGAGAATTGCAGCTAAGGCCTTAAGAGAGGTAGCCAAAGAAGAAAGAAAAAATGGAAAGAAAGTAAAAATAGGTTATGAGAAGATAAGTATAGACGACAGGTGGTTTAAGTGGAACAATAGTGCAGGAGTATTGGAGGAGCTATCTAGAACATTTAGCCAGAGATCTCCTGAAGACGTGAGAGAGGACAAAGAAAGGGAAAAAATCCGGGTAATCGCAAAGACCCGGACACAAAAAAACTACTAAATGAAGAGGAACAAGCTGAAGATATAACGACTCATGCTACGGAAATGGTAAACAAGACGGAAGAACGGGATGGGAAAATTGTGACAAAACATAAACAGAAAAATTTGGTAAGCAACAACAAAAGAGAAAGCAGGCCAAAACGTACAACATATAAAAAATACAAAATTGGCCAATGGAACGTATTAACGCTTTATCAAGAAGGCAAATTCGAGCAGGTGATAAGAGAAGTGCAGCGATACAAACTGGATCTTCTCGGAATTAGCGAGGTGAGATGGACGGGAAACAATAAAATTACCACATCCGACAAGCACACGTTTATATACTCAGGGATGAAAGAAGGCGAACCACACCAATATGGAGTAGGAATATTATTAAGCCCCCATCTCCAACAAAACCTAATAGAATGGAATCCCATAAATGAACGAATAATTACTGCAAGAATAATCCTAAATGGACATCATGTCACCATAGTTCAATGTTATGCGCCAACAGAAACAACAGAACAAGAAGGAAAAGAACGTTTTTATGACACATTAAATAATACGTTAACAAAAATCAATAAAAAGGACATACTCTTATTAATGGGTGATTTCAACGCTAAAGTGGGAAACCACACAGAAAACTTTGAAGAAACCATCGGAGTACATGGGATAGGGAAAAGAAATGGAAATGGTGAACTACTACTAGAATTATGCGGCAACTTCGAGCTACAGATAGGTGGTACAATGTTCGAACATAAAACATGCCATAAAATAACGTGGGTATCGCCGGATAGAAAGACTGAGAATCAGATCGACCACATCTGTATAAAGCAAGAATGGAGTAAAGCGCTGCTAGATGTCAGAAACCGTAGAGGGGCAGATATAGGGTCAGACCATCACTTAGTCGTGGCCAGAATCAAACTGGATGTTGGTAATTATAAAAACAAGGGGAAAAGAATTAGCAAATATACAAAAATACAAAGACTATTGGACCCACATAAGTTAGACGAAGATGCAAAAAAGGAAATAACACAGAAAATAGAAAATTTATCTCAAAACATAGACCACACTCTAGAGATAGAAGATATGTGGCAAAAAATTAAAACGTTGTATACTGTGAGCTGTAAACAAACGTCAAAAACCACAAGAGACAGCAAGGAATGGATGAGCAATGAATCATGGACTAGAATTGAGGAAAGAAGGAGAATTAAAGAGAGAATGTTAAGAATCAGAGATGAAACAAAAAAAAGGAAAATACAAGAAGAGTATACAAGATGTAGCAAAACGATAAGAAGAAGTATAAGAAATGATAGAAAGAGACACATAGAACAACTGGCAAATGAAGCACAGACTGCAGCGGACAAAATGGACAGTAGAGAACTATACAAAAGGATAAATCAGCTAGCAGGAAACAGGAAAAAGATTAGGGAATTACCTTTAAAAGATAAGGACGGAGACAACTTATACAACAAGCAACAACAACTAAAAAGATGGCAAGAATACTTCGAAGAGATAATGAATATCAATGGGACCAAATTACAGCTATTGCAGGAAGAAATCGTGCAGGAACTGCCCGTCAACACCGATGTTCCTTCAAGAGAGGAAGTGATAAATGCATTGCAAAAAATGAAAAATGGAAAATCGGCAGGAAATGATATGATAACAGCTGACATCTTGAAGATCGATGTAAATGCAACTACAAAAATATTGCTACCCCTTATCCAGAAAATTTGGAATGAAGAAAAATTCCCTAAAGACTGGAAAGAAGGATTGATAATAAAAGTACCCAAAAAAAAACGACCTGCGACATTGCGAAAGTTGGAGAGGTATCAGCATGTTGAATGTCACATTTAAAGTCTTCTGCCGCATACTGTTAAATAGAATCAACGACTCTCTTGACTATACCATCAGAAAAGAACAAAACGGATTCCGACGTGGACGCTCCTGTGTAGACAACATTAACACAATTAGAATGATAATAGAAGAATCACTCGAATACGAATCACCACTCCAGTTGTTATTTATAGACTACGAACGAGCATTTGACTCGGTAAATCGGGAAAATATATGGAGAGCACTCAAGAATAAAGGTCTTCCTCAAAAAATAATCCAACTGATTAGGGAAGGATACACAGGATATCAATGTCGAGTACTCCATGAGGGAGAGCTGTCACAACCTTTCGTCGCTAGTACGGGTGTTAAACAGGGCTGCATACTCTCACCGCTGCTTTTTTTGATAATGTTGGACACGGTACTCTACGCAACAACAAATAACAAGAAGAGAGGAATACAATGGGGGCTGACGGAAGTTTTGGAGGACATCGAATACGCAGACGATGTATGCCTTTTTTCATCGAACATTAGGAACATGCAGAGTAAAACTAATGACCTTGTTGCGGAATCAAAAAAGAATGGCCTTAGCATAAATAAAAATAAAACTAAAATGTTGAAAATTAACACCAAAGATACAACAAACATAGAAGTCGAAGGCACACAGATAGAAGTAGTGGAGGAATTCACTTACCTTGGCAGTGTTGTCTCGAGCAATGGAGGAACATTATCTGATATACAGCGAAGAATAGACAAGGCACGGAAAGTTTTTGCAAGTATGAGAAAAATATGGCGCTCTAAAAGTTTGTGCTTATCATCAAAAATCAAAGTGTACAACTTAACAGTGAAACCAGTTCTCCTCTATGGCTCAGAGACCTGGATGGTTACCTCAACAATCAAGAGGAAACTCCAGTCTTTTATAAACAGATGCCTTAGAAATATACTAGGAATATGGTGGCCGGAAAGAATATCAAATGCTGAACTATGGCATAGAACAGAACAAAACGACATAAATGAAGACATTAAGAGAAGGAAATATAAATGGCTTGGTCATACATTAAGAAAGCCAGTTGATACACCAGCTCACACAGTCCTACTTTGGAAGCCACAAGGAAAGAGAGCGAGAGGCAGACCACGCACCACCTGGAGGAGAACAGTTATGGAAGAGACTAACAAGTCCATCCCACAACTGAGGAGCATTGCCCAGGACCGAATAAAATGGAAAAAATACATAGAGACATTATAAGTGCACATACTTGCTATACGAGTATGTAATGTATAATTACCCTACGTCCCGAAAGGGAATAATGGGTTTAATAATAATAATAATAATGTAATTCCAAAGTATTTTTAATAATATAAAAAAATATTATTAAAAATGGGGTGTGAAGAACACAATACAAGTTCATTTATGTATTTTTGAACGTATCTTCTCCAAAGACGTAGATACGTATTTCACATTTCTACATGATTCTCAATACGCCCCTGTTGGAGAAGACACACTCAAACAAACATAACTACGTTACTATCTAGCCCAAATTATTCAGACAGAGCGTGAAGGAAAATTCAGCGCCGCCTACATAATAACAGCCGAAGCAGACGTGTTTTCTATAGTCGGTAACCACCGTATCTATAAAAACCTGTATTCTCGTGTCTTCACTATTTATCGGCGTGTGCCGAATATGTATATGACAACATAATTTGAAACATACTTGAGTGGGTAAAACCTCACTACATTTGTATAATACCAAAGTATTTTTAATAATATAAAAAAAATATTATTAAAAATGGGGTGTGAAGAACACAATACAAGTTCATTTATGTATTTTTGAATGTATCTTCTCCAAAGACGTAGATACGTATTTCACATTTCTACATGATTCTCAATACGCCCCTGTTGGAGAAGACACATTCAAACGAACATAACTACGTTACTATCTAGCCGAAATTATTCAGACAGAGCGTGAAGGAATATTCAGCGCCGCCTACATAATAACAGCCGAAGCAGACGTGTTTTCTATAGTCGGTAGCCACCGTATCTATAAAAAACTGTATTCTCGTGTCTTCACTATTTATCGGCGTGGGCCGAATATGTATATGACAACATAATTTGAAACATACTTGAGTGGGTAAAACCTCACTACATTTGTATAATACCAAAGTATTTTTAATAATATAAAAAAATATTATTAAAAATTGGGTGTGAAGAACACAATACAAGTTCATTTATTTATTTTTGAATGTATCTTCTCCCGCCATTTTTAATAATATTTTTTTTTTATATTATTAAAAATACTTTGGTATTATATAAATGTAGTGAGGTTTTACCCACTCAAGTATGTTTCAAAACACTCTTTATCCTCTTTCTTTCACTATTTTGGAAAAAAAGACAAACTATGTTTATATCACTGAATTCAGAAAAAAATTATCTTTCCAGGGATGCCAAATTCATACACACTTGCTATTTAAAAAAATCAAATAAGCTTTCTATTTAAAATGTGCGATAAGAAAAAAAAATAAGATATGAGTTCAAGAAATCGTGTCCATGTGTCTATCTTTGGATGTAGACACAAATTCGAACACTTCCATAAAAATATTGCCGGAAACAAGTGAAAGTGGAGAATCTATGGATGCGCCAGATACTGTAGTAACAGTCACAGAATGGGAAATAGGTAAAGGTTAGACAAGTTTTCATCAGGTCGGTTACGTCGTAAGAGAGGTTAGTAGAAAATAGTACTTCTTAAATTATATAAGGTGTTAGGTATGGAGATTTTGGTAAACAGGGGGGATTGGATATTCAAATCTACAACAACTACTACAGGCTGATACGGTTGGTGACGCCTTGTATATAATATAAATGACCTTTTTAAAATGGCTGAAATATGTTGAGACATGAAAGTGGACCATTTTGGGTTGAGGTATTTGTTTCTGGTGCGATGGATATCGTGCTAAACATGTGTATAGGTGAACGCCTTATAAAGTGTATCGCGATTCTTTGTGCTAACTTTACTGGACCCCATGTTTAACACTGTAAGTATTACTTTTACCTACTGAGGATGACGACTTAGTTGTCGAAATACGTATTTAGGAGTCGAATATTAACTGTGGTAAGGGGTTCTGTTCCTTTTTTAAGATGCTCAATATGCTAAACATTGTACAAATACCTCGACAAGATTATTTCCCTGATATTATCCTGAAATGGAAGAAACATTTCTCATTAAGAGAAAGCAGCTTGGTCAAAAACTTAATACATCATATTCTAATATCGAAATATATCATATGCTCCAATTGCTCCAATCAGAGTAATCGCATGTGACTTAAAAATTCCATCAGCGAAGAATGAAATCAAAAGTCATATAAATATAGTAAAAAGTTGATTCACATAAGAAGCTTTGCTAAAAACTTGGTATAGCAACCAGTAGTTAAAGACTTTAGAATAGTGTTCCTCGTGACTTATAGGATTTTAGGTACAGGTTAGTGTTTAATTTTGTGTACTTAATTCAACAAAATTATTCTGTATAATTACTGGGTTACTTCCTACATGTTACTGTTACTGTAATTTTATTAAAATATTTATTTATTGTTTCATTATGAAAGATATTGTAAATTAAATGGGATAACAACAAGAATTCAAAACGAAGTAAATTTTGAGATGAAATGGAAACAGAATATAAAATTCAATTATCTTCTTATTTAGCATGGCAATAAATACAATTTTTCTAAGAATAATATGTTTAATGTTTATTATTCCTTTCTTATGTGTTACATGGTAAAAAGAAATGTCAATACATTACAATACATAAAAATATACAGTAATTATATGTATAAAATAAAACGAAAAAAGAAAAGGAAGAAAAAAAAAACATGCGTGGTATACACATACATGTGTCAAAGAATAATTTTGTAAAACATAAGGACTGCATGACCGATCGCCCAGAGAAATAATGTCACAGTCCGCCGCCCAGATCCTCATCCAGAGAATAGTAGCACTTGTTGATTACTAAACTTTTAACTTGTTTTTTAAATTTGTTTATGCTACTATTCTTATACGATAAAGGTAGTCTATTATACAAATCAGTTTGAATACTGTTTCTTTTAGTTTTGGTAAGTCTAAAGGATTTATTATCCAGTTGATCTTTATTCCTAGTATTATAACTGTGCACATCACCACGGGTTATAAAATTATATATGTGTTTATGTATATCTCAGTTATGTTGTTCCAATGGCATACCTTCGTTATCTAATAAAATAAAAATTTGATATTTGGGGCATCTAATATACACCTAATGTTCTATAAACTTAGCCTAACATTTATGATCTTTCACTTCCGGTTTAACCGGAAACGACCCTAACTTTTTTATTTGAAATAGCACCCTGTATATTTTCCTCAAAATTTGAATTCTACGAAACATGTTCGTTTCCACGAAGTATTACACTTTATATTTAGACTTCAAAACAGGGGTGAAATTGCATTTTAAATATTCAAAAATTGGGATTATGAAAAGCGGTTCTTTATTTCGCTTTTGAATTTAAAGTAGCAAAAATACACTTCCCAAAAATGCATTTTTAAGATCTCTGTTAGAAAAAATATTCATTTAGATAAGAGTAATTTACAAACATTTTATTGAAAGTCAAATAACAGAAAAATAATGTTAAATGAATCACAAAAGATATTATACTTACTAATTTTATTTAAACGTGAACGGTAATTATGAATCCCTTAGTGGCACCAAACTTGAACAGTGAGCAGCAGAAAAGATGCTAAAGAAAATTTTAAAAATGTTGTCAATTTGCTTCAATGCAACATTCGGCTCAATGCAAAAGTTTATCAGAGGTAATACTATTTTTAAATATTCCAAATCTGCAAGAGGGGTGTGGTATATCCTATCCTTCAAATATCGGGTAATCTTGCAGGCCATGTTATTGGTCCATGTGTGCCTATATACTTATTAGAAAAAATCTCCGATTAACATTATCAGTCACAATTCTACAGTTGCGAGCGTGTGCCCCATCATGCTGAAAATACGTGTTGGCACGTATATTCAGCGGAACATTTTCAAGAAAACCTGGAAATTCGCCTTGAAGGAATTCTAAATATGCCTCACCATTTAAGGTTCCTTCATAGAACTTTGGTCCAATAATGTACCCATAGATCATGCCGCACCATACATTAATTCCCCAAATTCTCTGAAAGTTGGTCTCTCTCAATCAATGATGATTTTCAAGAGACCAATAATGGCAATTGTGTCGATTTACGGTTCCATTATTATAAAAGCGGCTCTCATCTGTCATCTGTCATAATATTGAGCTAATAATGCCATCTCTAGCCATGCAAGAAACGCCAGTCTTCTGTCATAATCTCCTGGTTCTAATCTTTAATGCAGGTGAATTTCGAAAAGCCTGAATTTGGCGGATTTTAGGATTCGTTGAATCGTTGAATTCGTTGAATAGAATAACGAGAGATATCAATAACATTTTGCTTCAATTTCTCAAATTGAAATAAGCGGATTACTAAGCACATTTCCCAAAACACCAACACTGTGCTATTCATCAGTAGCAGTCTTTCTTTTAGAAACGGTTTTTTTTCTTTGAAAAGGTACCACATGTCTCCTAATTTGAAGCCAGACGTAAAATCGTCGTTATTCATTTTAAATACAACTTTGTTCGAAGCAACTTTGAAACAAATTAAATTTTAATAACACTTTATGAACTGCCAAAGTTAACAAACAAATAATATCAAATTTTGCTTTAGTTTCCATAGATCGCTTTAGTTTCTACGATCCCAATTTTTTAATATTTAAAATGAAATTTAACCTCTCTTTTGAAGTCTAAATACAAAGTGTGATATTTCATGGGAAAGAAAATTTTTAGTAGAATTCAAATTTTGAGTAAAATATACAGGGTGCTATTTAAAATAAAAAAGTTAAGGTCGTTTCCGGTTAAACCGGAAGTGGGAGAATATGAGTATTAGGCTTAGTTTAAAGAACATTAGGTGGGTATCAGATGCCCCAAATTTAAAATTTGTATTTTATTAGATAACGGAGGGACGCCACTGGAACAACATAACTGAGACACCTGGTATACAGGACAGTATGATATATAAATGTAGAGTAAAAGGACATGATTCTATTATTTATAAAATATTATTTACAATGTTCATTATATTTCAACTGAAATACTTTACGAATTGCTCTTTTATGAAGGAAAACAAAATTATTGGCTTTAACTGAGTTAGCCCACGCAACTACGGCATAGGACATATAAATGTGAATGGTAAACTATAGTGGCTGACTCAACCCCTGCTGCGTAAGTAAGTTTGCCTAAGGCATAAATGATACTAATCCAGATGCGTTCCTAGGAATTTTATATTTGTCGAGGGAGTGGTATGTTTATTTGTGAAAAATATGCTACTCGTTTGTTTAGAAATAATCTATTTGCAGCAAACCACGTACTGGACTGCTGCTGAACAGCAGCAAGTCCGGGTCCTGCACTATTTACATCCTTTTTTACTAAAAAAGTAGTATCGTCCGCAAGTAATACAGTCTTAGCGCCAATATTACATGGCAAAACCTTAATATAAATTGTGAACAACAAGGGCCCCAGTATGGAACACTGAGAGACACTATGTTTGACACAATTCTCCCCGCTAACCGATGAATTGTTGACTACGATCAGACAAGTAAGACTTTAAGAATTCCAAGGCATTCCCACGGAAAACCGTAATATTCAAGCTTCCGCAATAGGAGCTCATAAGATACGCAATCGAATGCCTTAGAAAGGTCACAGAAGAGTCTCTCCATAGAGCAACGATGTTCAAAAGCGTCATCAACAAAATGTACCAGCTGAAGAATAGCATCAGTCGTCGATAAACCTGGTCGAAAACCATATTGTTCCACGGATACCATTACTTGTGTTAGATTTATTATAATATATTAACGTATATATGAAGGTTGACTTATTTGCGCGGTCGTCTAGAGTAGGTCGTGAAATTTAAAAAATATCATTTTGACAACCCATGCCTTGTCAGTTTACTGCTAGTGTTTCATAGATTTGTGCCAAAGCGGGTTTCGTTGCCAATTTTTTAAATTTTGCTCTGCTACTAATTAAGAGTGAATGGATAATTTTGTACCTCATGCAGTGGTTAAGTATCTTTTAAAGAAAGGTCCAAATACAAATCAAAACAAAGAAGGAGGCATGGAAAAAATATCTATCACACAGGACATCAGACAATTACGACACGTATAAACAAGAACGAAAAAAGTAAAAGAATTAGTAATAACGGCAAAGAAGGACAAATGGAAAAAGTTTGGGGAAGAAATAGAAAAAAATAGCAAGGAAAATCAAAAACTATTTTATGGAGCACTAAAATCGATAAGAGACGGAAAAATACAAGAAACAAGGTACATCAAAAGCAGAAACGGAAATATGTTGACAGAACCTAAAGATATAATCAACAGATGGAAAGAATATTTTCAAGAACTTCTGACTGAGCAAACGGAGAAGGATCTGAATTGAGAACATGAAGAAAAAGTGGAAGAAAATTTAGAAGATGAGATAACTATGCAAGAATTAGAAGAGGTAATACGAAAATTAAAGAACGGAAAGGCACCAGGATATGACAAGATAACAACAGAGATGATCAAAAGCATGGGAGAAACAGGAAGGGAGTTGTTCTTGAAAATTCTTAACAAAATATGAAAAGAAGGGAACTTCCCAGAAAACTGGCACCGGGCCTTAATAGTACCAATACATAAAAAAGGAGACAGGAGAGACTGTGACAACTACAGGGGCATAACACTACTGAGTACAGCCATGAAGATATTCGAGAAAATTTTAGATGGAAGAATTAGAAATATAGTGGAGAGTACATTAAATGAGGCGCAAAGTGGATTCAGAAAAGGGAGAAGTGCGCAAGATCACGTTTTCACGTTGAAACAGATAACCCAGAAAGCCATATGTGAGAAAAAAAACCGTATTTCTAGGGTTCATAGACCTGGAGAAAGCGTTCGACAAAACACCGAGGGAAAAAGTATTAAATATTTTGAAACAAAGAGGAGTAAGTGTTAAAATAATAAGATTGATACGAAAAATTTACAGTAACAACGTTAACACTATCATAAATAATAATATAGAATCTGAAACATTTACAACTGAAAACGGTCTGAGACAAGGAGGCAGTTTAAGCCCAACGCTTTTCGTAACATATATGGATGACATAATAAAGAAATGTACCACAAAAACCAGCAAGTACAATGTTGGACACTTACAACTACAAAGAGTAGATATCTCGGAGGGAGTTTTCGCAGATGATGTCGTTATAATCGCTAAAAGTGAAAAAGAATTACAACAGAATCTATAAATATGGAACACAGAGCTGGAAAACCACAGAATGAAAATAAACAGAAAAAAAACAAAAGTGATGACGATAGGAGATGCACCAAAAAGCATAAATATAGAAATAGACGGGGTAAAAATAGAGCAAGTGAAGACTTTCCAATATCTTGGAGTTCCAATAGACGAAAAGGACACACAAGAAGTAGAAATAAACCAGAGAATAGAGAAAACGTTAAAGCTCTATTATATGATGAACAAGAAATTCATAAACAATAAAGAAATTTCGCGAGACACAAAAATGAAAATATTTAAAGCGATATTTAGACCCATACTAACATTTGGCTGCGAATCCTGGGTTTTAAGCGAGAGGCAAAAAAGCAAGTTACAGGCTGTCGAGATGAAATACCTGAGAAGAGTCTGAGGAGTTACCAAACTAGATAAAATAAGAAGCATGAAAATACGAGAAGACCTAGAAATATAATCAACACTCAAATTCATAGAAAAGAGACAGTTGGGTTGGTGGGGCCACTTGCAAAGAATGGAAGGCGTAAGACCAGCTAAAAGAGTGTGGGAGGCAAAAATACTGAAAAACAAAAGGAGGGGTAGGCCAAAAACGCAATGGGATGGAGTAATAGCGAAAATACTGGAGACAAAGGAAAGAACATGGACAGAAGCAAAAAAAATGGCGGAAGAAAGAAAAGGATGGAAAGAATTTGTAGACGCCTATCATAAAAAATACAGTTTCGTCCCGACACCATTATATGGTAGAAGGGAATTTAGATTAATTATTATTAATTAAAGAAAGGCATGTCCTTTACCGAAATCCATGATCATATGCGAGATACACTGGGTGAGGATTATCCTTTGTATACAACCGTCAGAAAATGGCGAAATGAATTTAAGCGTTCCTGTTATGCTTAGAAGATGATTCCCGTAGTTGATAGCCGAAAATGGCTACAAGTCCAGAAATGGTGGATAAAGACCATGATTTGTTGCTAAGTGGCCGACGATTGAAAGCGTTAGAGATATGGCATTTCAAAGGAACTGGTGCTTTACGCACGAAGAACTTGATATGAGAAACCTTTCGGAAAGATAGATTTACTGACGACGCAACAAAGACTTGTTACTTGTGACGAAACATGGGTTAATTATTATATCAGAATCTAAACAACAGTCGAAGATGTTGACTGAACGTGGAGAATCAACCCCAAGCAAGGCGAAGACAGTTTTATCGGCGGGAAAAGCATCGGTATTTTGAGAGCTGCAAAAAGAATATCGTTGATAGACTATCTTCAAAAGGGCAAGACCGTAAACGGCAAATATTACGCAAATCTTCTAGATCGTTTGAAGACACCTGTCATTGAAAAGCGTTTAGGACTAAGAAGAAAGTGCTCATTCATCATGCATTACAGTTGCTGCATAAAAAATTGAAGAATTTATGTTCGAATTAGTACCCCTCATATTCGCCAGACCTAGCACCATCTCTTTTTCCACCAATAAGCTCTCTCCCGCTAAGTAACTTCCCATTAATGGTGGTAGAACATTTCAATGGCATGAGTGGTATTACATTGCTCTACGCGCAGTCGTGGTAACCTTGTTACTGTCCGCGGGACCTCAGTATACTGCTAACGTTATTTATTTCTCATCATATTATCTAAGATAGTACTTGATAAAGTGTATCTAAATGATTCTAAATTTGAAGAAAAGATTACACTAATGTTAGCATCACTTAAATCTGACGTAGAGCTATCTGATGAAGATGAAGAATACACAATAGAAAGAGAACCTGATACCGGCAGCGATCAAACCATGGATAAAGATGAACAATCTGAAAATCTACTAGAAGAACGTGAAAATGAACCTGAAGAACGTGAAAATATACTTGAAGAACGTGAAAATATACTTGAAGAACGTGAAAATATTATTAATGAAAGTGAAAATATATCTGAAGAATGTGAAAGTGAAGACATACAGAACTATTATTAAGGTAAACACAGATTCAAATATTCTTGCAAAGAGCCCCCAAGAAATATTCGAACTGCTGTTCATAACATAATAAAGCTACCTGGTAATTTTTTACGTAATATTGAAAAAGAAACAAGCCCTATTTCATTACAATAATTTGTTAAAACTATTCCAATTCTAATCAAAGTTTCCTGCTTGATACTTTTATTAATGAATTAAAATGCTTTCTTGGACTTCTCGTTTATTCTGCAATATTCAAATCTAATCACGAGGATATACAATCTATTTACGCAACAGATGGAACAGGAAGAAAAGTTTCTCGATTGTCTAAGACAGCAAAGCGTTTTTCTATTTTATTGTGCTGTTTGAGGTTTGATAATGCTCAGACTGCAATAGAAATAACAAATGAAGTGTATAGAAAAGTCTTGGAGTTTTCCAAATATAATCTGTTAATTACCTAAGTTGTTAGGTATAACCTTCTTTAAACCCGTTCATTTGCTTGTTGTAAACCTTTAAAATAGCCTAAGCTTTATTGTTATATTTCATGTATTTTATTGTATTTTATTGTATTTTATTGTATTTTATTGTATTTTATTGTATTTTATTGTATTTTATTGTATTTTATTGTATTTTATTGTATTTTATTGTATTTTATTGTATTCTATTGTATTTTATTGTATTTTATTGTATTTTATTGTATTTTATTGTATTTTATTGTATTTTATTGTATTTTATTGTATTTTATTGTATTTTATTGTATTTTATTGTATTTTATTGTATTTTATTGTATTTTATTGTATTTTATTGTATTTAATGTATTCATATTTTACGATAGGTTTGGAGATTTCGGTTTATTACATTTTTCCTGTATTCTTAGAATACTGTACATTATCTCCAGTCCACTTCTTATTGTAATTTACGTACTCGATATATTGCCATTCAATACCTGTAACAATTGTCTTGTGTATTTAGTATTTAATATTTATTTTATTTCCTCATAATTAAGGTTTCATGTGCATTTTGCTTATTTTAATCCATTTACGACGTTAGTAAACTATAGCATATACTTTTCCTTGAAGAAGGGTGAAATATTTGCATGATAATTTCAGTATAATCAATTTAGTTGTTCTCTCCCTCCCTTATACTGGGGGGGGGGCAAAAATTTCTTTGCAAAAATAAGTTAAAACAAAATTCAGTTCCAACCCAGATCTCAGCGATCTCACTACAAGAAAATATTATGTATTAGCCAGTTTCTCGGTCTTTACTATTAATACCAGATTCATGCATTTATATTAAGTTTAACGGAACTCCACTATTCAATTTATTAATTAACATGTAAATAAATTAGTGTTATTAAAATTATTCCATTATTTCAACTCATATATTTCGGTCGACACATACCGAAAATTCCTTCAAACCAGGAGGAAAAAACAATCTGCTTTGAATGCAAGAAGCCAATGTGTTTAGAATGTTGGAAGAAACTGTGTTAAGATTGTGCCTAAAAGAAATAATGCATATGGAACTTGGTGTTCTACGTTCAATTATATCAATAATGCATTTTGTTCTGTTTAAGACAAATTTTGTTTCTTTGTTATATAGTTATATACTAATATAAGCCCAAAATAAAAGTTTAATAAGCCGTTCTTTTTTATACCTGTCCTTGTGAACACAAAATATGAGGCACTTTATATTTTCTCTATAAACATGATGACATTCCAGTTTTATGTTGTTTGTTTATGTTAATCTTAGAAAACTAGGTCAGTACAAGAAAATATAAGAATAATGCATAAGTTCTGTTTTTAATTTTTTTTAATTTGCAATTAATGTTTGCTGTTGCACGGTCCGTGCGACAGCAAACATTAACTTTTTCACAAATACGGTATCGTCCGTACGATACCGTATTTATGAAAAAAAGTTACTATACCGGTTAAGGGTTAAATTATTCTTTTGTTTCTCTACATTGCGCAAATTAATCAACCCGCCCTCGTAGTATGTAGCATTGAATTTTTGTTAGAAAAGTTTGCTTGAAGTGAAGAAGACTTTATTCCCGTACTACGTAATATGAAATATTGTGAACTACTATTAGAGTGCGACGTATCGTATCAAAATATTAGTATTGTAGTTTAAGTGATCTTTCTTCGTACCTTAAACCTATACTTCTTTTGAGTTTTTGTTTGTGAATCTTGCTTACAGGAAAAATAACTAGAACGTGGTCTATTTTAGGGTTTGTTATTTCATTTTCGGAATTAAATATTTAATAACAAATGGCTTTGTTGTAAAATACGTCAGATGGGATTGCGAGGAATTGTATTTCCATCGCTCCGAAGCTTTTAATTTATAACCCTTTTGACGGAGTAAGGAAAGTAACTTCACGCTGATAAACGATTATTATTTATTAAGTCGACAGAGAGACAGAAACAAACGGCGGAAAGGACGCCGGAAAAATTTTAAATTTAGACTGTCATCAGAGTGAGCGAAGGAAATATTTGGGCGCCAGCTAAACTAGAGACTCGTTGTGTCTGTATGGTAGTAGGTACTTAGGGAAAGGTTTTTGATGTATGCAGCAGCCAGATATGAAGGCAGACGACGAAATTGCTTTGCATATTTTATGAAATTTGTCCGTGAATTGTGGAATTTTAAATTTCGAACCGCATATTTGCATTTAAAAGGGACATGACAATGAGCGGAGGACGATGAATTTTAATAGCGGATATTTTGCTGAGACTCAATTGATTGCCATAAATTATGAATTAATTGGTCATTGCATTACTTAGTACGGTCACAGCAAATTGTTATTTTTTAAGGGCGCATGTTTGTATAGATTTCTATTAATATATTAAATTATTAAAAATACACTAGGCGTTACAATGTGTTGCATCATTCTAACGGCTAGTGTATTTATGAATAACAGTAATAATAATAATAATAATCCCAACAGATTTCTCCACTAACAGGGTAACATAATAATACTTACATAGTAAATATAGTTCCACGTAGATATACATAATATACAATCATAAAATTACAAAAAGATATTAATAAGTAATATAAGATGTTAGGCTGAAAAGTAATGCACAAATGCTTGTACAGCGCGAACGAAGACAAATAGTAAGATCGGACAAAAAGTACATTAACGTACAATTCTTAAGCTTAAAAATCATATATTTATTTTTCTACATAATCACCGTTAAGACTGACACATTTCCCCAAACGTGTAATAAGTTTCTTTATTCCGCCACTGAAAATTCTTCCGTCCAAGGTGATTACCCTTGAGACTTTTCTTAAGTAAAACTGTTCGTTTTCGTCTGTGAAACGGCGTGGTAACCATTGTGCACAGATTTTACGGTAACCCAATTGTTCAATAATGAAGCGACACGTTCCTTGGATATCCCCATCTGGTTTGCGATATGCTTTTGAGTGATTCGCCGTTCATTTTGAATAAAATCGTGGACGAGCTTGTGATGTTTATTGTCTGTGGCAGTAATCGGAAGTCCACTGCGCGCTTTATCAATAATTTTGGCGCTTTTAGGCTCGCAATCACGAAATTTTACAACCCATTGATTTACGGTAGACCCATTAACAACACCGTCACTATAAACATCCTTTAAACGACGATAAATCTCACTAGGAGTCACATTTTCTGTAGTCAAAGATTCGATAGGTTGTTTATCTCGCGTTGATATAGCACTAGAACACGTCTCCATACTTCCGCTTCTTAAAGCACACTGGATGAATTCAGCGGCCTAAAACTGTGCACGTGTATAGAGGGTGAATGTCGCTTCCATGTCTTACCTAGCGCGTTTCTGAACGTCATTTCGTTCGCGTTGTACAAATAAGCATGTGTGCATTACTTTTCAGCCTACCCTCGCAATTGATGGCGAAGGAGGAGACACGATAAATGGAAAAATTCGTAAGCTGTTGATGGTAAGTAAAAAGGATCAGTGCATAATTTAAACGCGTTCCTTGTCATATGATTGAGGAGTTCTCTGGCGAATTCTTTTAGTGACGAAGAAACCATTATTCCATGGAGTACCATATTTAGAGATTCTGATATTTACAGATCAGAGCAGATTCGGTGCATCAATTTTGCTGTTCACTAACTTCACCATAAAATTAGCACTGACAATCTTTCTGCGTACGGACAGAGAGAGAAAATCGCAGTCTGAAAGCAATACCCCTGGTCGACACCCCTGAAAGATAAATATCAGATGTTCCAAATATTAGACATTTTAAGAATCTCTTCTGAACTTTCTTTATTAAAAATGTGGCAGAGGAACCAGATTACCGACCCATGTTAAAGTTTGGGACGTACGTATGTATGAAAGAGTGTCTTCAGTGGTTCTATCTTCGAAAACATACGACAAGATCTTATGAGGTAGGTAAGCGTACGTGAAGCGGAATCGCAGATGTGATGGATATGCTCAGACAATTTCAAACGTTAATCAACTAAAATGCCTTGGTTTATTATTTGTGTTTGACTGGGAATAAGAGCATGACCCAGGGCATATGAATATATTAACGGATTGTTGCAAGTAGTATAAGTGACAACGGCACATTTGTTAATGTTCTTGTGACACCAGTCATTGAATGAATTTAATTAAATCCCTCTATAGTTCTTCATCGTCAGATGTAGAAGATATTTTTACAAATGCCCAACGTTAGCAAGGATACGGCAACGGACAAGAGAGAAGAGATGATTAATGTATACATTGAGCAGTAGCGGACCCAGGTTGGAACCCTGTGGAATGCCTAGGGACACGGTGAATATATTGGAGTACCACCCGTTATAATACACATAATTGGACCGATTGTCATGGTAACACACATCTTACGGCTGATGAACCACAGCGAACAGTCCATCAAATGAAAGACAACAAAGCAAAAAATTGTTGCTATCTATTGTGTTGTTATAAAGATGCCAATTTTGTTCATTGTCATTGAATTGAAAAAGGAAACATGGAATTATTGGAATGAATACGCTGATAGTGCAGGTTGTCAACACAATGAATGTGTGGAATAAGTTTCTCCATTCTTCGGGTTTCACTCGTAAGTTTAACGCGTTCACGTTCGGCAGACACATAGAATCGTTACGTTCCATTAATAAAACTGTCTATAACTTAATATAAGTTATGATAAGATGAGTGCATAAAGTTGTATGCAACCATACAATTCGTTTTAATATATTCTCACGACTTCGGGACTATGAACAATAAACACACATTCGATCTGAACGATTATATGTATACATGAGTTGTGTGCAATCCGTATGTATGGGAATACATACTTATCCAAATACATACATATATGTACAACATGATAAAGTTTAATATAGTCTTTGCCTTGTTGATTAATGTTCGCAGTATTGAATTATATCCATTTATTTGCAAGGCTTTATGCAAAGTAATGCGGTTAGAATATATCCCATATGAATTCATATTCTTATATTATGCGAACTTATTAGAACTCTTACAGTAAAAGAGTTTTGGAAGGGCGAAATGTCATCGATTTGCAAAATAGAACATCCGTACCTTTAACGCATTAGTTGCATTGCACATATACAAGCTGCAATATAAATTGCATTAAAAACGCCTTGCATTAAAAACGTGTTAGTCGTCACATAATAAATATATATTTTATGCCACATAAGTAGACTCGGCAATGAGGGACAACTTCGAGTGTAGTGCCGAGAGCAACGTAGAAGGGAGAAGCGCACGGTACGGACACTCAAGCGTCCGTATCAAAGCACACTTGCTCAGTATTATTCTATTGGTTGTTGTGAGTGCATGTCAGTTCACAAATACTTAGAAAATATCGCATTTAGGTAGGTTTCGGAAACGGCGTTCTTCGTAGAAACTAGAAAACGTAATAACGAGTATGCCGGATTTGGAATACGAAGGCGATAGAATTAAATGTGTAAGGTGCGACGACTATTTGACGTGTAACAGCAGGTGGAAGTGAGAACGCCACCTAAAAATTATAAAACACTGTTCTGCAATCCGTGGCAAACTATACAGTGAACAACATTTGATATAGGTGTTTGTTTTATTATATGTAATCTACCGTTCACTTTGCTAGACCAAAAAGAATTTGTCTCCTTCTGGAGCAAGCACTCGGATTATATATTACCAAGTCGGACATCGATAAGAAACGTTATGTCATATGTTCGTGACTATGTTGAAAGAATAACTAAAGCAGAATTTAAAGATATAAAATTGTGGTTATTGGACGAAACAACCGATCGGCAAAAAAATTCTGTGGTGAATGTAGTGATTCAGGTACGTACATTGTACGTACGTACCTGAATCACCACAGCCGATTACTACGCGTTCGGGAACATGGCTAGAGGCTGCGTTTTACTACTGCGAACATTTTGATGATGTAAAGAAGGTAGTTTTACAATTCGATCCGAGACACGCCGAAGCTATCAAGAAAAGCCAGAAAATGTTTCAAGATAGTCAGGTAAAAAGGGATTTAGAAACTATTCGCAAGGACTACTATGAATGGAAGAATTACAAAATGATTCGATGTCGTTTGTGGATTCTGTTCAAATTGTGATTGATGTTCACGCGGCGGAAGGCGAAAATAATGAGTGTGTAATACGAAAATTTGAAAGTGTTATTGACAACGATTCAGATTTTCTAGGTCTAGAGAAAGGTGGAAGAACTTCCCAGATCAAAAACAGTAAACCGGTTTTTTGAGTAACATTCGCCTATGTCTACAATGGCTAGAATAGAAATCGAAGATATCTCCTGTAACAGTGGCCGAAACGTTGGCCAGGAAGGAAGCAGTGCCACGGGACACGAGCTAAGCCAGAATTATTGTTTGATGCTTTTGCAGAAGTCGTTGGAGAACTGCAACATCTGCACTTCCAGCTTCACCAATGAAATTATGTAAATTATGACGCTTTCGAAACTGGTCAAACAATTTCTTACCGGCCACGAAATGGTGCTTTTCTAAAGATGGTGTATCATCAAGTTCTTGCTCTTTTAGATGGTCATAAATGTGTTTAACTTTTACTGATATGGTTACCGAAATCAAGTCAATTCCGATATTTTTATTATTGTCTTCAATTCAATGAATTACGTTTCTATTCTTTTTACTAGTAGATGTCTGGTTCTCTTCACTTTTTAGCTGACCATGGTGTAGTATTTTGGATTTCTTGGACCTAATAGTAGGTTCGAACAGTAAAATCGTCAAATTTCAGATGATTTCTCACCATTACTTAAGTACTCGACTTTATGGAATTTTGTCCTTAGATCCTTTTCTTCTTAGACCACTCGAAATTTTATTTCTATAAATTTACAAAATTCAACTAAAATATTAAACACTAGATTAAACTTACCGACAACATACAATAATTTCACCCTTCGCTAACTTACGTTTAAAAAGTTAATATGACGTATAAAATATTAAAGAAATAAACAAATTCGGGAAATACCGACACTCCGCATAAATATAGGGAACTACTTACACCGAATCATGAAGAAGGAGCGCGCGTACCGAAAGTTAGCTGTGTAAACAGAATCGCATATAAGCGGTTTCGCGAATACACAGGGCGCGAATATCGGGGTTTATTGTATTGTGTTTTACTATATTAAGTTAGATATTAAGTGAATGCCCCTCGTATATATAGCTTTTAACTGTTATTTTATTTTCTACGAAACAATAAGGGATTCTGTTGTTTTGCGGCTGAATATTCGCATATATGCGTAGATTTATATTTGAAAACGCATATTTTCTTGAAAATCATTCTTATATTCAAATTTTTAATCAAAAATATTCAGAAAAATTTAAATTAATACCAGTTTCTATTGTGAAAATAAATTAATAATTATTCTTATTTTAACGAGTGAAATTACAAACATTAACGGCATCAGAGAAAGTAAAGAATTTTGTTAAAAACTGGTAATATTTATTTTTAAATTGCTTTGGTCTCGTTTATTATTCCTTCGACATATTTCCTGCGCAAACGATCAGTTATTTATCATGTTTTGTGTGCCATATACTAAACAAACAAATGAAAAAAAAGCAAAGAGGTAAAACATGAAAAAATTAACAACAAATGTTACGTCCAGAAAGTAACCCTGTGGAATTTATGACATACAATAAATATGATTTAATTTGAACAGATGCTACTGAAATTGCCTAGGCAGATTGTAAAGACCATGGCGTAGATTTGATATATAACCAGCCAGTAATTCTCCCGCAGTAGCGTTAGTAGCAATATTCTACCCTCACTGGAAAATTTAATGAGAATTTAGATAGGTAATCATAGGATTGGGTAACTAAATAAGTACTTTAGTTTTCAAATTAATACTACAGATAGAATGTTATGGGAAACTTCGAATTGCATGTTATTCTTCACGAAATTGATGTGCGAGTAGAGTATTATTAACTTATTTCTTTAATTAATGCCGTATCTCTCTACGTGGAATATTGAATAAATAAAAATGGTTGATATCAACTGTTTAAAGTTTCTTGACCCACCGCTCAAGGCCGTAGCTTCCGTGCAAGCTGGTTATTTATTTTGGTTGGTGGCAGTTATATTGAAACTTGGTGTTTTTTCTGAATATTTTATTTATTTAACCAAAAACACTTAAACCTAATTTATTAAGGTAATCTCACAAATGAAACAATTAATGTAAACTTAAAACTTAAATTATTTACTGTTATATGAGAATGTATGTCTTGTCTCTTGATGTCAATGCAATACTGTTGTCTCTTCTTGATAGTGTGAGACTGTTATTGATACTGATCTGTTTTGTACTGTGTTCCAAGTAGGTAAAATTATACCACTATCCCTACAAACTATTACATAATTAAAATTCGGGTATTAGTTAGGTATACATTGTATTGGTTGACGTCAAAACGGGGCATTTTTCTGTGTGATTAATTCGTCGAAACCATACCTACGGGCAGTCATGGGGTTTGAGTTTGGAGGGGCGCACCAGAAATCAAATATCAAATGACATATAGGCAAATTGCGCGAAAAAGTATCCATTTATAACATTTATTTAAGTTGAATAAATACATAGGAAATGTCCATAAATTTCGATTTATGGACATCATAGCTAAAGCATTATTTCGCAAAAATGTTTTTATGTGTTTAAGCGTCGAAAAAGTGTGTTCTGCTTCGGCTGTTGTCATTGGAATCGTCACTATAATTTTTAATATTTTCGATGTTTGGATAAATGTTTCACTTAAGGTTATTTTCCATATTAAATAAAAGAAGATTCATTGCTCCAACAATTTCTTTTAAATCTTCTCTCGAGTAAATTACCTCCAACTAAGTTCTTAATCTTGATTTGCTCAACATCGGATAAGATGAACTTGAAGATGAAATTTTTTGAAAACTCTGAATATTTATTTTTGTTAAAAAGACTAGCCGCTTGTAAATGACCCCGGTAAGAAAAGCGTACCTTCATTTGTACTGTAATTATATCACAAATTATATGAATATATTATACGATACGGTACGATAGTCCCGTAGACGGCACTGAAACACTGGCTGCTAGATAACTGCACCGTAAAATATCCTAAATGTTTTTATGGAATTGTGTACTATCGGCCAATATCAGGTCACATTCACCAGGAATCTATAATGATTTATGCAGGCCGCGGCGTATTTGCGCCTTAATATAATTCTGTGGGTTCTAGTAACGTTAGACAACGAAAACGGGGTTCAGTTTTTTGAAATTTAGAAATTTTAACTACTTATATGAATAATAATAATAAAATTAATAGTAATAAGAAATATTTAAATAAACATTTAATTGTGTGTTATATTAAAAATTCTAGGAGGGGCGCGCCGCTTCGCGGCCTTATACAGCTACCAACACGGCCTACGGGCAACAATTCCAAGGTTTACGATAGGGTCTTAAAAATATAATAATCTTACTAATAAATAAATAAAAGAATATTACTAATTAAGTATTAGTTGGGGTTATAAATCTAAATATGTATTTCCGGCTAAATTCCATTGTTCAGCAATGGGGTTTATTATACATATTCAGGGAACGTGAGCCTAACAAAAGATCGTCAGATTAAACATCGTCTTTTGAATTTGCTCAGTGACAACGATAACCGTAGGTAATATAACAAGTGGTCTAATGTATAAGGTAATAAATAAACTTCCAAATATAAATTCTTAAAATCTAAAAAAAAGTTTTATAATTTGAATATGCTAATAAAATTATGTTTTACAGTGGTTTGTATTTGAAAATGAATCGCTGAATATTTAAAAATTGGAAATATTATAGTTTAATTCTTTATCATAGATTTACTTATATCTAACCTATGTAAATACAATATAACAAATTTCGTTTTATGACGAAACTCTAACCATGAACCAATTATTAAATTCGCGAAGTGTTACTATATGGATCATTATATGTAATTAATACAATTTCAAGTATGTATGGACAACTCGTTGAGTTAGAACTGCGAACATTCAGTCAGTGGCGTGCGCTACGAAAATTTGTTTAGCAGGCAGTAAATGTAAATAAACACGTAACACTTTTACAGTATGCAAATGCACAAAGTGGATAAGATCGGTTAAAAATTGGCAGCAACAGGTACGTTTCAAAAATTTCTTGATGTAACCGTGTTCGCCGAGAGGAATAAATGTCCTTATGCAGAGAATAATCATTAGACATATGATAATGTAGTACTGGTATAATTGAAATAATCTTTGTAAGTAATTAAAATACTTAACGGATGTGTAGATACACTATCACCAAAAATTTGTTTTAATCTAGTAAAATCTGAATCCTTTATTAACGCAATCTACTTTGGCACTTACACTAATATTTCCTGTGTCTTTAAATTCATATAACTGTGTTTGTCCACTATTTTCATGGACACCACTAATAACAAGGAAGAATTTTGTAATTTTTGAAGTGCTTTCACAAGCTCTTTGTAATTGTTAAAAATAATTGGGATTATCTGCTTCAACTCGGATATTTTGGAATTTCTTTTGACTTTCTTTAATGACAGTTGCTTCCTTGGAAACAAATTGTAAAACTATATATGTAATTTTTTGAAAATGCTAAAAATAATTTGACATAACGTTTTTAATGGATATCCAAAATATTTATTGATTTACGTAATTTATGTGGAATTTCCGCCATTGCACCAATTACATTAGGGACTACTACGACCTTGTCCATCTTCCACATAGTTTTAATTTCGCCAATGATAGGTAAATATTTGTTTCCTTCTCACTATTTTAGCTCACTATTACAGTTCCTTTAGCTCTCGCTATTATAGTTCCTTGCAGTATTATATGGCATCGGAACAGCAATATCGATGATATACGAAACCTTGTCCTTCTTCAATGTAAATATTACATCAGGAATATTGTTAGGTAGTTTTATCCGTTATTATTCAACGGTTCCAATATAAACGAGAGTTTTCGTCCTCGCAGTCTGGCGTATTATAAATATGAATCAGGTGATTTATATTTATAATGCGGCATATTTTCAGAATAAGACAAGTGCTTCTGTCTGAGCAGCTGGTCTATTATATTGGCTACCCCGTTATGTCTCTTAAGGTATTGTTTAATGTGAAAGTACAGAGCATTCCGCCATCAAGAGATCAAGTGTTTCTTCCTTATCTCCGTATACATGACATTTAACATCAGATAAATTTATTATTATAATTTTGTTTTATTATTGTTACTATGATCAGAACGAGATTCATCATCCAAATTTAGCTAATCTTTTCTTAACTTCGCTAAACATCTTTGAATGCCACGTTATTATTATTGTTATGCGTCGAGTTATTTAACTCGCACTTCCTTAGCCTGTAGCCAGGAAATATTTTACTCTACTCACATATCTGATGGTATGAGGTCGGTGGTACGCGGTTGATGTTGCGGTATTGGATACATGACAGTACGGTATTTACTACAAATTCTATTATGTATTGATATTGTTTTTTTTTGTAATTTCCATGATTCTTGAGATTATAGAAGTCTATATTGGGGCATTTAATCAGCAATTCAAATTTATTTTATTTGTAAAACTTTACAGACTATTCTACAAGATTAATGGAAAGAAGATATTATAAGTTAATGTAATAAATAGCAAAATACTCACAGAATGTAGAGTTAAAAAGGAAAATTACGTACACAGAAGCAAATGTAATTAAATTTAAATTTAGGATCTCCTGAAGAAGCAACAAATTCGTTGCGAAATATAAAGAAATAGAAAAATAAATGAGTAGTAATTGGCGGACCGTTTGTCCGCTTTTAATTTATTACTAACATATATATATATATATATATATAGAATAAAATAAATTAAAGGCGGGCAAGCGGTCTGTCAATTAAAAAACTCATTTATTTAGTATCCCTATATTTCGCAACAATTTTATTGCTTTTTCCGGAGATAGAAATGTATTAAGTCGAAAAAAATAATTTATTTTATTCAATATATTACGGTCGATAAATTCGTTTAAATTATATATATATATATATATATATATATATATATATAGTATTTTCGTGACCTTGGTATGATAAGGTAAACTTAATTAGTCGGCGATTAAAGGTCTGGTTATTACTTCAAAGTGTATATATTTAAAATAATCCTACATGTTTCGGCAATGATGCCTTATATATATATATATATATATATATGCCTTGCTTGACAAAGGCATCATTGCCGAAACATGTAGGATTATTTTAAATATATACACTTTGAAGTAATAACCAGACCTTTAATCGCCGACTAATTAAGTTTACCTTATATATATATATATATATATATATATATATATATATATATATGAAAAAATGTGTGAAAGTCGTATCCATCCGGGATGTGTAGACGTCGACGTTTCATAGTTGTTACTAATTATCAATACACCTTACCCAGAAATAGATACGACTTTCATTTCTATACTTCGTGTATATATACTAATGATGATAAACGTATTTCTGGGTAAGGTGTATTGACAATTAGTAATAACTATGAAACGTCGACGTCTACACATCCCGGATGGATACGACTTTCACACATTTTTTCATTTTCCCGGACAACCTGGACGGTTGACGCCGTGACACGTTGCAGCTACATTCTTACACAAAGGTGATTTTGTCATGTGTAGAAATTGATGCAACGAATTAAAGCGGCAATGGCATGTATGTGAGAATTCAATAATTATGAGTTCTCATTGGCACTACGTTTATCATATATATATATATATATATATATATATATATATATATATCATTTGATAAATTCTTGGAGTTTTCGATTTTTGTAATAAATATTTTCAAATTAGTATGTTATTTTGCAAGGTAAATGTAAAGGGCAATGTAAAAACATTGTTGTCTACAAATTACAACATAAATCACACGAAATTTATTTGAAAATTTTTTTCTACGTTGGGAGTTGAACCCAAGTCTACGGTTTGTCGGACCGTCGCTCTAACCAATTAAGCTACGATAGACTTTGGTTCAATTTTATTAGAAACGCCTTATAAGGCGACGACGTTAATAATTCAGATGTCAGTTTTGAAAGCAGATGTCTCTTGAACCAAGATGTATCGTAGCTTAATTGGTTAGAGCGACGGTCCGGCAAACTGTAGACTTGGGTTCAAGTCCTAACGTAGACAAAATTTTTCAAATAAGTTTTGTATGATTTGCGTTGTAATTTGTAGACAGCAATGTTTACGTTCACATTTACCTCGCAAAATAACATACTAATTTGAAAATACATATTTAAAATATTTAATATAAAAGCCAAAAACTCCAAGAATTTATCAAATGATATATTAAATGAACGGATAAGGAATTATCTATTATATATAAAAATAATGTTTTTTGAGAATAGCGGCCGGCTAATTAAATCAATATTTAATTTAACGTTTCTATACTATACATAGTACCTTTTTCAAAAGAATAAATATTTTTGGTATTAATATATTGCGAAGTATTTGTTTTGCATTTCTAAATAAAATTGTTTTATTATAATATAATATAATTATAATATAATTGCTTTATTATATATATATTTGTTGTAACATTTTAGTTTGAAAGATATCAGCTTTAAAACCTACCATTTCTAAAGTTAAATTTACTAGTTAATATGTTTTATACTCTCCACAATAAGTTTTTGGTCATATTTAAAATATAACTAGAGATAAATTTTAATTGATATCTTCCTTCTTACTATTATAAAATCATTTAGGAATCTTTAATTGGTAGTGTAAGTATACTTGCATATTGTCTTATGTATGACTAATTTGATTAATTTGATTTGTTAAATTTGTTATAAATTTATTATGTCTGATGAAGAAACAAATATAGTTTCGAAACGTTACGTAGCAATAAATACTTTTATTCGATATATTGACCCAAATTCTGTTTTTATTAACAGTGAAATTATATACATATTAGAGTAAATTTGATCCAGCATTATATACTCAAAGTAATTTTATCTATATATGTATATATATATATATATATATATATATATATATACCAGGTACCCTTGAAATAAAAAGACAACGTCTGAAAAACTTTAAGATTAATTATGTAGAATATATTCCCAAAATTCCCTCTCATAAACGAGAAAAACATGACGAAGAATTAAAAAAGTTTTGTTACACTACTGTGCAATCGACTATAGGTATCATAAAGAGTATCAGACACGATATCTTTTAAAGCTGCCAGACAATAACAAAAAGAATGATGTTATTACTCTAAGTATCCTCTCCGATTCGGTCATTTCTCGATCATCACTTACTTCGATTAAAGACAAACTGTTAACATGTGTGTCCGTAGAGCACACATGCTTAATACACGTAAAACACATTTTTAAATTTTTAATATGCGTGAACATGTAACTTCGTACGCTATTATTGATCTACACATACAACAATGTAATTGTATTTATAACATAGGCTTGACCAGAATGAGATTCATCATCCAAATCTAGTCCACTTTTTGTTAACTTCGCAAAATATCTTTGAATGCTATGTGCACTTATGACGTCTGCCCTAGAAATGCTACACGTATGTTTCTTTTTAATATTTCCGTTTTCAAATTCAAACGGTGTCTCAAATGAATTTTATCCACAGGCATTTTTCTGATGATTGCATTATGGCATGCAGGAGATTTCATTATACAAACAGTTTAATAACCAGTACCTAACGCTTGTTTCCTAGAAAACGAAAATACGCTATAACTTTTTCATAAATTTAATAGTATTATGAATTATAAGTTACTTTCTGATCATAGAATAACTGTATTCAAAATGTTTGATGTTTAAGTTAAAAATCTGTCTTACATTGTAAATTTTCCAAACAAAATTGAAGAACCATATGTTAGAAACTAAGGCATATTGTAAGCAGGATTTTCTAGATTTTTGAGATAATTTATGTATCTTGCACTTATCACATTTCTTCTACTATACTTTTGTATAGTATTAAGAAGTAAAGATTATTATTATTAAAACGTTATCACCTCCAATTACATAGAGGATACTATAATGTTTTATGTTTCTTCATTGTAGGGTCTAATCTAATAAAAGCTCTTTATTTTATAAGTCTTAACGGAACAGAAAGAACGTGTATTCTTATCGCTCGTAATCCATTCCACTCAAAGAATACAATATTTATTTCATTGTTTGACGTGACAGATAAGTAGAAACGACAAGATGATTAGCATAACAATATTGTATGCATTTTGATTCTAAATGCAGTACCTGTAATATCTTATCCAATTACATATCACATTTTACTGTACGTGTCTATGTAAATTATTATATTGTGGTTTACGTTGGCTTTTTCTTTCACTTCCTGTTGGCTTCCTGTGTTCAGTATCGGTCTACATATGAGGATATATATGTACGTACTTGGGTGGGATGTGCTTTCCTGTATAGATTACGAGAATCAGTTTTCCCATATGCTGTACTGTATAGAGAAACAAACATACGAGTATGTACATATCTAATTAAAAAGTATCCTGGTATATCTATGAATACGAGTATGCACTTTAACTAAAAAGGTGAATATACGAAATACATTTTTTATACTGCATCAGTGAATAGTTAACTTTGGTTCATTATACAGGATGACGTTAGTTTTACGAATATATATATCATTATTCTCTTTTCAAATTTTTAATTTTGATAAGGGGTCACACAGGTAGTATGCAAAATTTTATTAGAGAGCTTTTCAGCTAACACAAGACAAATCATTTAATCTATCAAACTAAAGATATAGATAGGAGAATTCAATAATTTTATTGTATCATGGCTAAAAATCTTGCATATTGCTGTGTATTCCACTTTTTAAATAAATGAAATAAATATATTAGAGCAGAAATAGTAATGAAACACATTTTAAACGGGTCAATTTTTAATGAACCTTGTATGAACAATCGTTAGGACAAATTTAATGTTGAATAATAGAAATGAAATAGAATTCCTCAATTATACTTTTGTATTCCTCAATTATACTCTTGTATTAGGTATACAATGTAACTCAACAGTTTGTGTTTAACCCTGGATAGGATACAGGGGTATTCAAATACCCCAAAGTAAATTAAGTTTACAAAGGTATTTTTAATAATATAAAATATTATTAAAAATCTGGTGTGAAGAACACAAATACAGATTCACTATTAATAGTGAACCTGTATTTGTGTTCTTCACACCAGATTTTTAATAATATTTTATATTATTAAAAATACCTTTGTATTATACAAAACTGGTGGGGTTTGCCTACTCATGTTTGTTTCAATTATTCTGATAAATTAAGTTTTTCATTATTTTTATTATTTTGCGGTTGGCTGAATTGCGCATCTAGGTATTCTTATGTGAGGTTATGTTCTACATCTTACAACAAGCGTTTGCCATTTTTCGGTTTGTGCAGGTGATTAACAGATAAGTTGGTCTTTTCAAGTACCCCTGTATCCATTTATGATTATTATATTTTGGCGAAATCGCTTTCTTGTTTAGAAAATGTTGCAGAGAAAATCTGTAAAAAGCACAGACCCTGATTTTGAGGAGACAACGCTACGTTGGTTGGATGAGTCTGAAACTGAGGAGGAAGATAATGTCAGCGAATGTGAAGATAATGTAGAAGTTTTGTCTAATAATGGGATTGTAGTGTCTGCAGATGCGATTTCTGATGAAAATGATGATGATAACGAATTAAAAAATTATGCTATAATTACCGGCAAGAATGGCTTTAAGTGGAGTACAAAAGAACTACCTTACCGCTGAAGAAGGGGCATGGAAAACTCTTTTTGATGACACTATGATAGATATTATTGTAAAACATACCAACTCGGAGATAGACAGGCAAAAGAAGAATTATAAAAATGCTAGGTATGTTGATTATACTGACAAATATGAATGGTTGGCATTTATAGGGCTTTTATACATATCAGGTGCTCACAAAAACGCTCATCTTTCGGTTTGCGAAATGTTTTCTATAGAATGTTCTAAAATTTATTGTTGCATTATGAGTGAATCTCGTTTCAAATTTTTGATAAACTGCGTCACATTTGATGAAAAAATGCAAAGAAATCGTGAGAACAAGTTTTCACCTATACGGAAATTATGGCCAGCGATTTTTTGTTCAGTATACTACATCGCTTACGAAGAGATTTAACCCACCGTAAAATGGTGTTATAAGCAGGAATAGTCCAATTTCTGTGCGCGTTGAAATGGCGAAGAAACTCACACTGAATTGCCGTGATAGACTCGTTACTTTTTACGAAACTGTTACTTTATGGTAGTCCACGACACCATGGCTGTAACTGACAATTGTTTACACAAAATGCTAAAATCTCGTGAATCGAATGCCAGCTGTAGCACATCTGTTTCTCTTGGTAGTGCTGAGTACTACTCTTTCCAAAAAAGTTCGTCCTTTCTGTTTAACCTTGTATAAGGTCCCTAAGTTTATAAAATAAGAATAAGACAAGACAATATAATGAATAAATAATGAAATCAATCTCAAAATGTAGTAAATTTATTGTGCTACCAATGTGCATTATTATTTTCCCACATAATCGTCATTTAGTGCGACACATTTCTCCAAACGTTTGAGTGTCTGATGAAAAATGTTGACCTTTCAACTTTGGGAACAACCAGAAATCTGAAGGTTCCAATTAGGACTGTACGAAGGGGGCGAAACAATCGTGAATTTCAGGCTCGTCACTGTGTTCATGGCTTGGTTACAGCAATGCAGTCTGGCAACGCGTTGGCTTGTTTGCAGTATCTTATTGAATTTATCGTTGACCTCTTCGGCAGATATTCTATGTGAATGACTCGCTGTGGATTCCAGAAAATGGCGAACATGACTTTTGGCGCTAATGGAACACCTTTGAATTTTCATACACATGGAGAATCGGGACGGCGATATTCCGTTGACTACCGATTGTTTTCGGGGTAATAATGATGAATCCAAGATTCGTCCCCGGTTGTGATGTTGATGAGAAAATTATCTCCATCACGTCAATACTAGTTAAGAAGTTCTTGACAATTTTTTTTTCTTTGCAAGCAAATTTTTCTGCAATTCAATGTCTGAACATTGTGTTGGATTATTTCTTGACTAATGGCGAGCAATTTGTTTTTGTGTAATCTGACGGTTTCCTTGATTCAGTGTATTTGCTTGATTTTGATTCTTCTAATGAATCACTAATACTACTGGATCTGATTGCTTTTCGTTAAACACCTTCATTTTGCCTCTATCACAGAGTTATGCACATCGAACCCACTGCCTATCATTCTTCACATCCACATAATTGTTGCCATAAACAGCTTTAAAGCGCCAGTAAATTCAGAAATCGTTGTTGTATGGTACTCATTTAAGAAATCGAACTCATTATAAATGACACTGTTATTCAACGACGGTACACAGCAAAATAAAAATTTGCATGCTAAGCCGAGATGCTCGAAATAACAGTTTTCAGGTTAAAACTTGTTTCTATCCCTACTACTCACACAATGGCGTTGTTAAAGATTTTTTATATTAATCTGCCCTCGTAAATATATCACAAGTTAAAATAAATTGAAATTTTTTCCATTCACTAACAAATTTAGTATTAGTCAAATTTTTGAAAACACTTTTTGAAAATTTGCTTTGAATTAACGATATGCTAACATTAATATATGAATATTTACAATAGACTATCCATCACTTCGAAATTTCATTTCAGCAGACTGTTTTGCCTCGATTTTTAATGAAGTAATTTATTTAAAACGACTTGACAGTAAAACATGAAACGTAACGATTGTAACATAAATCGATAAATCCCGGTTGAATCGAGTCCATAAAATGAATGTTATTATAGTAATACCTACAGCATTACATGCCTACATATAAAGTTAAATACAATTTCAGTCCTTCTTTATGTAATCCAGATTAGAAATAGGTTTAATTTGAGAGCAAAGTAGGTAGAAACGAATGAGAAAAAAGGTAGAAAGAAGCACAACAAATGATCGGATCATCCATATATTTAAGCTGACAAAGCGTATATTATTAACCCATCATTGAACACAAGTCGAATCCTTGGAATTCCAGATATGTACATCTAATCTTACGAACCATTCGATGTGTTATCTAGGATCGATCTTTTAACTTGAAACCGTGTACCATTGTTTCTCTTATAACTATGCTCTATACCTTTATATACATACGTATATATACGTTAAGGCGTTCTATCATGATTTCTCTCATTTTTTGTTCTTCTTGGTATCTGATGGCCTATTGTTCTGCATAGCAAATTATGGTGTAGAAGATGTGTAATTCTATACGTTCCAAAATAAATTTGTCCACCCATGCAATTAAAATATACTATCCTTTTATAAAACGCTTGTGCCTGTTTACTGTACCGTTTTAGGAAGAAGAACAAAAGCTTCGAAAGTTGTTGTACGTAAATTCTCTTCTCTGTATAGTATTTCGCGTGCAATATGAGATTTTGCTTATGCACTTACGTGCGAGTAAATGTAAATGATTGTTTCTCTGTTTAAAATATATGCTTATACAGGCAAGTACTGACAATAAGTTTATATTTACGCAAGGTACTTTAAATAAACGTAAACATTAATGCTAGCGGCATGTTAATTATAAAGTATAAACATCATTTTAACTTTAAATATCAACTTGTGTACATAAAGAAATGTTCTAGATACTTTTGTAATTATTCAGAAATTGGTCAGGATAATTTAAAATTACAATTTTTGTTTTAATTGTTATTGTAGAGACATTAATGTGACGTTGATGTATTCCATCTATAAACGGAGAAAGTTACTCTTTCTTTTAATGCAAGATGGGCTATTAATATATTTCTAGCAGTATTATTGGAAAGGTAAGAAATCCTAGTTGTTAGAGAAAGGATGGTTATTTATCTATTTAGATTCAATTAGATCTGCAAATAGGTAGACCACGCAAAACTGCAGACACTATTTCTCAAAAGTATGAATATATATATATTCATTATATTCGTATTATATATATATTAATATAATACGGTGAATGCAATTGATTATTACCTAACCAAATTATAAAATATAGTGAAACTGGTATTTTATATGTCCCTTCGTTGGTTCATCTAAATTGTAGAAAACCAGTTGTGACAGCCCGACGTTGGGCCGACCAATTAATATAATACGCACAGATTGGTGTATTAAAGATTATAATGATAAAATTTAATGTTTAAATAAGTATAAGTTAAGTTTTTAAATGTGAATTATAAATCTCTATATTTAGTAGGTTATTAAAAGTTACATATAGATGGGGTTGTATAACATATTACATATGTTATATGCATATACATCAACGATATAATCGTTTTAATAATAAAGTGTACATGACCTAAACAGCTGTTCTTGTGTATAACCAGTTACTTAGTTTGTTGTGGGCAATATTCTGTTAAGTGTCGGGCTAATCTAGAACAATGAGACTCTTGATTGTCGTGCTTTATAGAAAAAACACTCATAAGGTAGATTCGGTACGTCAATAGAACACATGCACACCAATAGTAAACAAAATCAAAGATAATGGTGTTTTCAAAGCAAAATCTACTAAATAAAACAAAAGGATCTAAGGATTATGCAAATAGTTTAATGAGAGAATTAATTAAAAATAAAACAGGTAAGTGATAGATATGTACTTAGTATATAAATTTAAATTGGCATCCAGTCACGTGATAAAATTGAACACAATAAATTATAGGTTACGTGACGATATTCAATGATAACTTTCTTAATATCTTATTTTATTACATAAACTAACTTTATAGACTAACCAGAGAACTGACTTCTTCGTATTTTTATAAAAATAACCTAATTTTAACTTAACTTAGTAAACATCTTGAAAAATATCTATGATTGTGAGTTTTTTATAATGAATTGAACTAATTTAATGTTTTCAAAATTTTAGGAGATGTTAATGATACTTAGATTGGAATTAGATGGTGTTCAGGAAGGCAGGATCTATCTTGAATTCAAAACGTTCGGGATACAGGTTTTCGGTAGCGGGCTATCGGCTTGCGTCCCTGCTGGCTTCGAGTTTCTGTCGATGTTGTCCCCGGTGAAATGCAAAGTTCGTTTTATAAGGAACTGGATGATGTATCAATGCACAAAATACGTTAAAAAGGTGCTGGATATACGGGTAATATTTTTGTAGGTTCGTAGTATAGTTTTTCAATATAATTTAATAAATTCCTTCTTATTTTAGATGGAGCACTTTATAAAACGTCGGCGTGGTTTTCGAAATTTTTACATCATGACGCTAACTATCGTTTGTTTTCCATTTAGGCTTCTGATTCGTTTATCTAATATGTATTCATTTAATCTCGTAAATAATTCTAATGAAATTGACAATATAATTATTTTTGCCACATAAATATCTTCCAAAAATTATTATTATTATTATTATTATTATTATTATTATTATATGTTTTATTTTAATATATAAATACTTATCATATGAACATAAAAATCTCATTTTTGTGCTAAATTGTAATTGGGTTTTTTCCCGCTGTATTTAATTTGAATAAGTACAGTTTACTCTAATGAATGTGTATAGATTATTATTGATCAATTAAGTTGAAAGTCCTCGGAAATACATGATATATAATTAAAATGAAAGAAAATTAAAGAAAAGTTAAATAAATAAGAAAAGCAAATTAATTTTCAACAATTAAAACGCGAAATCAACTTTATTGATTTGACAGATGAAGAATTCAGTTCAAGAAATTATCTTAATTTCTAATATTCACATTTTAACTAATGATCTGTATCTTATCTTAACTAGGGATTCTTGTGTGTAGGCTTGACCTACCTCAATATATATATATATATATATATTGATATAGTACAGCTTATACCCACAGTATGTAATTAACTTAATAAATTTTTATGTCCCAAGATCGTAACATCTAAAAAATAATGGTAAGAGAAACGTTAATGGTTAAATAAATAATATGTAAAAACGATGTAAGATCAAAATTAGTTTTTTAATCATGATTCCGAACTCATTTGCATATTTTTATTTGTTTATTTATTTTATTTGGTCATTTGTTAATTTATCATAACTTAATATCGCGAGAAATCAAGGATTTTAAAACTAATTATGATTAAAATATTTATGTACTAATAATTGTAAACATTATTGTAAATTTGACTATTGGCTGAACTCTGTAAAAGTATGCAACTGTGATCACGTGAGGGTATTTTAGTAGAATGAAAATAGGCTGAGAGAGAAATATCCAATGTTGACATACAAACAAGAAGCATACAGAAATATCCGGAAAATTAATTTAACAAAATTGACAAAATTACTTTATCTATATTGTTTGGAGTTATTGCAGAATTTTAGAAAAATATAATTAATTATCACCAACTAACTGTGGTAGTCTTGACAACAAAACAAAAGTTGTTGATGAGTAAGATTTTTGCACAACGTGTTATAGAAACCACGATTTTTCGACGCATCTTCTTAAAAATTAATTAAAATCAAATATATAAACTCGATTTTATTATAAATTTCGTTTTAAAAATAATAGAAAAGATAAATACCTTATTTGAAGACTGTCTTCGACAGAAAAAGCAATTTTTTTATATAAAAACCATTATCAAGAATTCCACCAGCGGCGGCTCGTGCATAAAAAATGTGGGGGTTGCAAATTTAGTGAATACTAATACTTTTTACAGTAGGTAAACAAGGTAGGTCACTAAGTATGCTTTATTAAAAGTTATTTTTGCTAAGGTACATATAAAGAAGAAAAAAGGCTTTTAAAACTCACTGATTCTGATCCTGATTTTATTGAAGCAGAAAATCCATGCGACGATCTTTCGCAGTAGCAAATTTATCTATAACCCTTTGCATTAAAATCTGGAATACTTTGGATAAAATCCTTTTCTTGAGAAAGCATCGCCAATGCAGAAAGTCTTTCTTGTGCCATGCTGTTTCTTAAGAAAGTTTTTATTCTCTTCAAAGTAGAAAAACACCGCTCCGCTTCAGCTGATGACATCGGAATTGTAATTAGAATTTTTAAAAGTTTTAATGTTTCACTAAATGTCGCACTTAGTCCACATTGTGAAATGATGTCATAAAGAGGAAGCAAACCCGAGATTGATTTAAATTCTTCCGTTTCATAAATTACGCTTAGTTCAGTACGGAATTTCCGTTCATCAAAGTATGGGTAAGACTTAATTGTTTCCTGAAAGACATTTTCAGGAAAATGGAGGCTGTATTCATTAAATTTATCAGAATAAAATAGAGACGTTGCAGTTAAGTGTCCAGTAAAGCTAAACCTATCTTTGGCTTGACAAATAATAATATCACAAACTTCCTTTGCTTCTCGTTTATATTCGTTTCCATCGATCTTACGTCGTTTTGAAGTTGATGAGCCGGGCCCACTGTCACTTGTATCCGAAGTGTTCGAATATTATTTCTGATTTGAGCTAACTGAGTTTCAAATGATAATATATATTTATTGGCCATAAGGGGATCAATTTCTCTAGTTTAAAATTTTGCATATAATATATCTACTTGAGGCATTATCTTGTAAAATAGATTTAACCAGAAAATAAAACTCTTATTAGTAAGAAGCGTAATATAACCTGAAGCTTTATTGATAGTAGTGATATTTACAGTTTTACTTTCATTCAAAATTCTTCGCATTGTTTCTATAATTTCTTCTCTGTGTTCAAACACAGTGGCGACAATTCTGGAATTAAAATTCCATCTGGTTGGGGCCAAACGAGGCAGCCGCTTTTTAACTGTTTCGTCCAATATTGCAACTCTTTGAGAACTATTTGAAAAAAAAGGTACAAATTCCTTGTAAATTTGCAAAGAATATACGGACATTAGTGTTGGCAGAGGCAGCATTCAACATAACTAAATTTAACTGATGCGCGTAGCAGTGCACGTAAGCAGCGTATTTATAAGTTTGTTTAATACGTGCCTGTACCCCGTTATGCGATCCGCCCATGACGGCTGCCCCATCATATGTCTGGGCAATCACTTTCCTTTCGTTATCTTTAATGTGTGTTTCTAGTTCTGCAAGAATGATTGTAGATAACGTTTTCGCGTCATGATCTGACGGCGCTAAAAAATTCCAAAATCGTTCAACAGGCTTTAGCTATATACCTAAATACCACGGCCATTTGATATTTATTTGATACGTCTGTAGTTTCGTCAACTATTACAGATAAATAATCCGCTTCTTTTATTTCTTTAGAGATTTCTTCTTGACACACACTGAACATTTTTTGTAAAACTTCATTTTGGATAGTTTTAGAAGTATACTTGAAAACAGTAGCTTTTTCTAAATGGTCTTTTAAAGCAACGTCCAATTCAGCTCTAAAATTTATTAAACCACGAAAAACACCGGGTTAGAGGACGAAATTGATTCATCGTGTCCTCTCAGCGCAAGTTCAAAAGCTCCACAAAAACGTACACAATTAATTATAATGTTCAGTACATATCGATTGTACTTAACTTTCTCGTTGTGCAATGCTATATTTCTTCGATATGCACTATCCATCTGAGCAGCAATATCCACATTTCCAAAAAGTGATAATTGGACTACATTTTTCATATGCCTTTGTGATATACTGTGTTTTTTAATTCGATCGCTTCAATGATTTAAATCAGTTAAACCCATTTTCGTCCATAATTCTTCACCTTCAAATAGTAAGCAAGGAAAGCAGAATAATGCATTTTTTATACTACAACCGCAAATCCACAAATGTTTATTATAAATATCCTTATTAAATAGTCTATTAAAAGTTCGCGTCTTACTGGAAATCGTTTGTTTCAGATTTAAATTCGGAACAGGCCTGCCCAACCGCTTTATTTCAATTTTTCGGCATACGTTCTTTTATAGAACGGATCCACTATTAAACTCTGCACTGAATTCATTATTATTTAAAAATAAAGAGCATAAACACTTTTAAACACACAAATACAACTTTTTTATTCGCTTTTATACCGTTGCACCGTAAGCAAGAAATACGTCTAACGTTTTGGTTGCACTGCGCTTGCAACACTATTGTCGTTTATGGAGATATACCCGAAAGACGTTCGACAAAGTTCGTCAGCCGTATAGGGATATATACGTTCGTGGATTGCAATGAGTCTGCAAACCAAGTATGTTATTCTCTCATTTATTTAACGTATTCATATCCAATTAGATATACCTATTATAAGTAATTTATAATAGTTCATTTATTCTGTGAGGTAGTACAAATTTTTAATTTATGATTTAAAAAATGTAGAATTACGCTTTTTTTCATTAAATTAAATCTATTAGTTTTGGTGGTTGCGCAAACTTGCAAACCATAGCAGAAACCGCCACTGAATTCCACTGTGTCTTAACCAGTTAATTTTAGAAGCATTGGCTTAAAAGAAGTACTTAAATCCTATTCTGAACACCAAGAACCATCTAAAAGGGTGAAATTAATTAAACCGAGTTGATAACTTCAAGAACTTGTCACGAAAGCTGTCCTACGTAAAGGAAATTTTCCAGCCCTACGAAAAGTGTACCACAACAACCTACCTTCCAGATCCCGTTTGGTATTTCCTGAACTCTCATCAACCTTTTACATGTATAAGGCCTGAAAACTCCATGCTCTCCGTAAACAACAGGTACCCCAGTGCAAATAGATATCCTTATTTTCTAAAAAGATATTACCTCATTTGTTAAATCATAATATTATATAGTAAACTCACGTTCTCTTGGGGGCAAGTACCATTTTCGAATAACAGATATACATATTTATTTTTTAATAGTCTCATAAATAACCTTAATTTGTTTAGCGATTACTTTACGAACCAAACGTTTATTGTGTATGCAACCAAATATAATTAGTAAAAAGGGGTAAACAAGCAACCCAACATTGATTAATGTTTTGACCTAGCATACTAAGTGCATGTTTGTATCTTGTAAAAAAACACAATTAATAATCGTTTTAATTATATATTTTTTACTCTATGAAATCGTTTTTTTATTTTATGTATGTTTGTGAACTGTTTGAGTATCTAGAACCTACCTTATAGCCTGAGATTAAGAAGTGCTCTTGTTAATTATTGTCCTATTTAAAGATAACGAATTGGAGCTAGTATTAAAGATATTTTATTAAATTTTATATCATTTGTCGCCGAACTAATTCTAGGTAATTCTACACGGCAGTTCGGGTATTATATCAATATATATATATATATATATATATATATATATATATATATATATATATATATATTGTTGTAGTTCTTCTGATGCTCATAATTTCTTTCATTTAAATGATTTCTTGGACAGAAATGTTATATCTGAAATTTAATGTTTTTAAAAATATATAATTTGATAGCCAAATTTCTGTATAATTTATGTAAAATCATAATTAGATTTAGCAATATTGATATCGTATATAATTGTAATTTGCATTCTTTTTATTGTTGTTACTTGCTTCTAAATTAAATTTTTAGATTATATTTTATGTTTTCGTGATACTAAATCTGATTCTGATCATATTTTTTGTAATCGAACTGCTATAATCGTTACTGTATATTAAGTGTCTAATTAACTTTTATTTCTAAATTTGTAATTGCAATTACGTGAGATATGCCCATTAACCTTCTGAACAATCAGTCAGAGTTATTTTTAACTCTGGTTCATGTAAGATTTTCTTTATAGAAACACTTTAAATTTTTCCTTACTAAATTGTCAAAATGACTTTTAATTTAACTTTTGAACTTACTGTATTTATTCCAAAGAAAATCTGATTCAAAAATGTAAATTTTCTAATGGGAGTCATGACAATAAAAAAAAAAGGATAAATAAGATAGTTTTTTTTTGCACGAAATTGGTGAAGATTGTTATATTTAAAGTTATCTCTTCAAGTTTATTAATTTTAAAGTAAAAACCATAAGAATTCGATAAAAAGTAGTGTTTTATTAATAAAATATTGGGAAATACCTTGCTGTTAGAATTTTCTACGAGTGGATTATTCCAGGAATCCTTATATACAGTTTTCAACGTTATATCCTCGTCACAGTTATTATTTGCATTTATGCAGAGTTTTTGATGGAGTTTCCAGTAATTACATTGGATTCCGAGGGATAAATTACACCTTTCCCTGTTTATTATATTAACACATAACCTTGCTGAAACCTACGTTCACCAGGATCATAAGCCGTTCTATATTAGGATCATTTCTACTAGATGTGACAAACCAGATTATCGTGATCTTCCACAACTGTAATTGACGATCTACATCGTGGTTTTTAATATCATCCAGAAGATACACGTACTTCAGATTTATTGTTACTGTTTATACCAATAGAACAGGTATTTCATATTTTGTTGTCTGTAATTTTCCTCAAGATATAACATTTCCCACAAGTCTTAAATATTTAATTAATACTCACGTAATTCCAAAATAATAATCACTTTTCAATAATGTTTATATTTGCAATATAAAAATCTTTAATAATTAATGCACTAGAATAGATCTTGTTTTATGTTAATTTGGGGTAGGCTTCCCATTTTACAGTATAATATAGGGAGTAACATACTCACCTATCATATGCAATTTGTATCTTGTTTTATTTATTTAAGAAAATACAACAGTTTAATTCTTTAATATATTTATTACAAACATATACATATTCGTATTATTTTGTGTACTTAATTCCTGATATCCGAACATCCGGATCCCGCCTATAGATCCGAAGATTAAGCAGTCTCAGCTCCTATTTCATTTATTTTTCTATAATTTATATTCATTCTCATAATTATTATCCCGGCTTTTATGTTTATTACAAAATTGGCGCTAGCAACTTGGGGCAATTTAACGGTTGTTTAGATAGAGGGTGTTGAGTACATAGAATAAAGGTAATTTATTAATTTAAAATATCTTATATTATTGACATAACGACATTAATAGGGAGTTGTGTGTGGTGTGTTCTAATTCTACAAAATATTAATAAAGAAAACGTCGTTATAATTATTTATTGACTATCTATAATACAAATATTTACAATATAGTATCATATTTTTAATATCACTTTTCGTTATTCATACAAAAAATTTATTTGCGAATAATATATTAATATTTATATCTCTTCGACTATGGAAACAAGATCTCGTTCAGGATCTAGTATGGAAAGATCTGATGATGGTCAGGAGAAAGGGGAAGGAGAAAGATCGACTATGCCAGTAACTCAATCTGTTCGTGAAGAAATGCCAACAGACCAGATGAAGGTTTTGTTTGAAGCAATCATGGAAATTAAAAGTACGAATGAGAAGATAGAAAAGAATCAACAAGATATGAGGGAGGAAATAAGGATAATGAAGGATGAAAATCAACAAGATCTTAAAGAAGAAATGAAGATGATAAACGAGAAAATAGAACAGAATCAACATACTCTTAAAGAAGATATGAAGATAATGAATGAGAAAATGGAACATAACATTAATACTAAACTAGAAGATACAATTAATTTACAAAATAGACAATGGGGATTACTTTTGAAGGATTCCGAAGAACGTATTCAGGCAAATGTGGAAATAAAATTGTCTGTTTGCAGAATTTTAATACAGTCAATCTAAGGTCTTTGGAGTACGAAGATATTTACAATAAAGAGATCAACGCGGTGAAGAACAATTTACAGGATTTGTTGAGGGATCAGTGTAGCAACAAGGATTTTATCGACACTGAAATAAGGAGTATGAGGGATACTATTAATCAAAGATTAGTAACAACAAACTATCAATCTTATGGTCTACCGCTGCTGAGAGTTGAAAATTTAATTACTTTTAATGGCGACGTTAACATAGTACATCCGATGACTTATTTAACTTCAATGGTGAGGTATTTAGAAGATATACCAGATCAAAAACAGCGGTTGTATATATTGAGAGCTACCCTGAAGAATAGTGCATTAGATTGGTTTATGCGCATAGAAGAACATTGCGCTGATCTTAATAAATTTGTTGACCTTTTCAAAAAGAATTTCTGGGACGAAACTCAGCAGAATCGTGCCAAGATTCGCTTACTTACAGGGAAGTATAGATTGGGATCAACATCACGAGAGGCGTATGCTTCAAAGATATATAATAGTTGTAAATATGTCCCTGATTTGGACGAAGCTTCAATAGCGCGACAGCTTTTGAATCACTATATTCATACGGATACGCACGCGATTATTTGCCAGAGGGTGAATGATATGGATTTGTTGATGGACATTCTTAGGAGGTTGGATGATTATTCCGAGAATAATCAGAGAATAGGTGATAATAACAATTTTAGAGATATGTATAATCGAAATTATAATTTTAATAACCCTATGAATATGAACCGAACTTTTAATCAACCTGATCTTCATAATAATCAGACTAATAATCATGTTATGGATAATCTTCGTCACAATTATAATAATAATAGAGCTCCATTTAATATTTATAACAGGAATTTTAACTCACGTCCCCAGAATTTTAATAGAAATTATTTTCGTCAAAATTCCAATTTCCCACAACCGTCAAATAATAGATCTTATAATAATAATTACAATAATTTTAATCGTTCTTCATTTAATAATAATAATAATTTCGGTCATAATTTAAGAAATAACCATTTTTCTAGAAAAACTAAGTATAATGATAATTTTAATTCGAGAGGACGTGGACATATTAATAATATACAACGAAGACATAGATCTTTGTCACCGACTGTTCCAGAACCCGAATTTACCCAAAAAAAAACTTCGATAAAAAAACAGGACTTATACAACAATCCAATTCCCAGTACCAGCACGACAAACATTTAAGTCGGATCGACTGTAACATACCACATAAATTTAACAATATTTCTTTTTATCAAAACCCCGAAGAATTTATTTCTATTTATGATAATGAAAATAAAATATTGGATACTTATAATTTACCCATTATTAAAATTAAATTAGATGATGGCATTATCAATTGTTTGATAGATACCGGTGCAGAGATATCATTGATTCATGAGGACAAGGTGAAACTAATAAATAATTATGAGGACAAAATCATTAAAATTAAAGGCACGGATATAGTCGCCGCTAATAAGAGACGGATAGGATCAATTAATCAAAGGATTACTACAGATATCATTATAAATAATCATAAATACATAATACCTTTTTATATGATTGAAAAACTTCAATATGACGCTATTATAGGTATTGATAATATAAAAGTTTTAGGTATGGTTATGGATTTCTTGGAGGGTAAGATTTTTATTAAAGATAATATAATTAATTTAGTTGAAACGTTAACTGAAGAGGAAAAAGTTGAGTATTTTAAATATAAAGAAGATAAGTTAAATGAAGAGATAAATAATGTTATGTTTAGGATTAATATGGTTAAGAAGAAGGAAAATGTATGTGATAGTTTGGAAGATGGTTTAAATATTGAATATATGAATATAAATAATGATTATAATGGAGTGGAAAATAGGTTGACGGGATTAGGATTGAATAATTATGAAGAAGAAAATGTTTTGAAGGTGAGAGATGAAGCGAAAGTTGGTAAAACAGTAAATAGTTTAGAGGAGATAGAGGAATTAATTATGAAGCAAAATATTAAAAATGACCATGTTTCTCATAGATTAATTGATATCTTATATAATAACATGCAGTTGATTAATGATGCTATTGTGTTTGCTAGAAACTACGAACATGTTATTAGAATTGATAAAGAAGATCCTTTAGCAAGCAAAAACTATCCCATACCCTATTATTACCAGGAAAGAATAAACAAGGAATTGAAACGCTTAGAAGATACTGGTATAATAGAAAGATCTAACACGTATTTTATTAATCCAATTGTTATTGTGAAGAAAAAAGATGATTCTTTAAGAATATGCCTAGATGCACGCGCCTTGAACCTTAGAATAAAACCGGAGTTTGAAATGCCTCAAAATATTGACGTCCTTCTTACAAAATGTGGTAATAAGAAAGTATATAGTAAATTAGACTTGAAAAACGCTTTTTGGCTAATTAACTTAGAAAAGAATTCACGAAAATATTGTGGTTTCATTATAAATGGAGTGGTCTATCAATTTCGAGTTTGTCCTTTTGGTCTTAAAACTTCGCCCGCCGCTTTAATAAGATTTTTACACCAGATATTAGATAAGTACGAAGATTTTACTTTACATTACCTTGATGATATTATAATTTTCTCTAACAGTGTACAGGAACATTTTCAACATCTGACTATTGTCTTAAATACTTTAAGAGAGGAAGGTATGAAATTAAACTTAAGTAAATGTCAATTTTTTAGGGAAGAAGTCAATTATTTGGGATATATAATTAATGAAAAGAATGTTTTATTAGATCCTCAACGTTTAGATGAGATTAGGAATTTCCCTCGTCCGAAGAATTTAAGAACATTGAGAGGCAGTGGCGGATTTAAGCTTGTAAGGGCCCTAAGCGCTACGAAAATTTGAAGCCCCATTTTCCAGACTTTTTTACACCACTATAGGTATGACTAAAAAGAAGCGCATAAAAAAACGATGTATTTATATTTTTCTCTAATAAACATAAATCAATAATAATTATAAATACCAAAAAAATAAAACAAAACTCTAAAAAATATATTTTAACAGGGTTAAAATCTTACATAAAAAACAAAAACAAATAAACATAAAAACTTTACTACAGAGCCACTCTTCGGACTTTTGCGCGCGAAAAATTGTCAATCATCTCATCGTAATTTATTTCTTGAACTAATTCATTTTCAATAAATAATATGGCAAGACAACTTAAATTATCATTTAAAAGAGAATTCCTCAAATAATTTTTCACGCGTTTAAGCACCGAGAATGATCGCTCCGCAGTGGCATTGCACACAGGTATTGTGAGGAATATTTTTAAAATGGTTTCCACATTTGGAAATGTGGATCTCAAACTAGTTATTATTGCTTTGTACATTTCAGTGGGACTAGTAATGTTCATTTCTTTGGTAAAACGCAACCATTGTAAAACTTCATCTTTAAAAGTATTCTCTTGAATATCACTTGCGTACTTTTGACTCAAATTATTAATGCTTATTTCAATTTCTTCATCGGTTTGATCATGAAAAAAGAATTGAAAATCTTTTTTAAAGTTTCGTCATAGATTTGTCTTCTTCTAATAAGTTCAGAAGATAACGCATCACAAATTGTATTGTGAACATTTACAATAAATGCTATTCTCCCAGCCAAGCGTATTTCATTACTGCGAGAGTCATCAAATTGCAATTTTCGCTTCTTATCCCTAGACCTTTCATCCTTAAAAGTTCGGTAATCATCTTGCATCACATTCAAAAGCTCAGTTGCTTCATTTTCAATACTTTCAAAATTGTTTCGAACATTATTCACAAATTCGGTTAGGAATTTCAAAAGATTTGATCCGGTAAGCAAATTGCACTTTATTTCTTGAAGAGATTTACTGGTAGAATTGAGTCTGGATAACAATTTGTTCCACAAAACTGTTAATAAAACTGTTTCATATTCATCCATTTTTTTAAGTAAACTTTCAGCTTCCACCCTACTCACTGGTTGCTGGTTTGAGCTCTCACAAAACTCTTTCAACTCTTCCTTAATGTTCTGGTAATCTTCGCGAAGAGCCAACACTGCATCAGCTCTTGCTGACCATCTGGTGTCACTGACACGTTTTAAGTGTTTAGAATTGGGACGAGATAAATGATCTATTACAATTTTCCAACGACTTGTAGAGGATGAAAAAAATGTAAACAGATTATTTACGAAGGAGAAGAAATCAACTGAAGCTAAACATGATTCTGCAGCGCAATTTCCAACTAGATTGATACGCGGTTTCACTATGTTCTTTGATTCTTGCTTGTAAGCCGCTATATTTTCCTGCCATATTCGCAGCATTGTCATATGACTGCCCTCTACAATTAGTGACCGAGATTCCGAAGTTCTGTAGTGTATTTAAAACAACGTCTGTTAAATATGCACTGTCGTGATGCTCAATTTGGATAAATCCACAGAAACTTTCCTGAATCGCTCCATATTCTGTCACGTACCGTAAAATAAAAGAGACTTGATCAACGTGGGAGACGTCTGGTGTCGAGTCCACGATGATGGAACAATATATGGTATTTTTGACCTTTGATGTAATTTTATCCAAAACAGATTGGGCCATAATTTTGATAAATTCATCAAAAATATGATGCGATAGATAATTGGTTTTACCGCTGCCACAGTTTTCGTATTTCATTAAATGGTTTTTCAAAAATTCGTCATATTCGGCCAAATATTCAATGCAACTCAAAAAATTCCCTTTTCTCTGGGAATCCATTCCCTCTCTGTGACCTCTGAACGCCACTCCCAATTTTGTTAATAGTTTTACAGTAGAAACAACCCTTTTCAAAACATTTCGCCAATAATCCTTTTCGGTTTCAATTTGTTGAAGAATTTGTGTATCAATTCTTCCCATTGTCGACAATCTTTTACTCAAGTTGCACACTGAAATTCTGTGTTCTGTAACATTTTAAATTAATATTACCTTACAAGCCGAAACTGGGAAATTAAAATATTATACCTGGCGAATGCTCATGTTCCTTTAAACATTTATTAACGTTCCTCCAGTCATTGAATCCCGTAGTAGCAAATTTTGAAGATCGAGAGAATAATTTACAAACATAGCTGTATATTGACTTAGATGTTTCAGTAAAAATCAACCATTCCCGCCTTTCCTTTTCACCATTTGCCTTTATGTAATAGAAATTCGATTCTTGAAAGCTTCTGCAGCATGTTCTGTTTCTGTCCTCATATTCAATTTTTAAATCTGTAAGGTCGCCGATATTTTTAGGTTTATTTAACAGGTAAAAATCAATCATTTTATCTGTTATAAAACTAGGCCACAATGCAATATCACTTGGGTAGCTTACTGGAGTCATTTGTGATTTTGTCTCTAATTGAACATCAACATCCAGTATACCATTTTTATTTTGTTCAATACTTGTACATGCACTGGCGTCATTTTCTTGTACTGGTAAAGAGTCAATCTCTTGACCAACGAAAATATCTGTGTTGGTTTCAGTCTCATTGTCACAGTCAGAAATATCATTAGTTTCAGTTTGCTGTTCACTTTCCTGAGCTCCCGTAAGAAATTTACATAAGGCATTTCGTTGTCGCTTGGCATCTTCTTCCTGCAATCTTTTTCGTTTTCGTTTAGCAGCACCGGACTCGAATCGCTTCATTTTATTTGGTAGGGACACAGGACACAGAAAGTTGTTGTTGTATGTTGTAAAGCTAAGATAAAGTAGGTAACAGATTTTGTTCATAAAATAGTGGAAACAGAGAACAGAGGTTACCTATTATAATGATGGGGATGGGCGCTATAATGAGTCGCGCGGGAAGACGCTAAGCACTGACTACTGGACCTGGCCTGGAGTGCACGTGCACCGACTGCTGCAGCCAGGGGAAGGGGAAGGGAAAAAATAATTGCGCGAGACTAGAAGAGCCAGAGCCAGAGCGGCAGTAACAGTAAACTGAAATATCCTGAACACATAGACGTGCAGAAGAGTCCCGCATCTTGTAAAATTCTATAAGGGGGATGCTTTAAAAATTTGGTTTTACCTGTTGAAATTTGGCCCCCCTCTGAGCGAGGCCCTAAGCGCGCGCTTGGTGCGCTTATGCTTAAATCCGCCTCTGTTGAGAGGTTTTCTTGGTATTCTAAACTATTACAGAAAATTTGTGTCAAATTATAGCCAACAAACTTTACCTTTGTTGAATTTACTTAAGAAAGCTGTTAAATGGAATTGGTCTCCAGAGTGCGAATCATGTTTTATTAAGTTGAAGGAAAATTTCGTGGACAACCTTAAGTTACATCATCCCGACTTTAATTTACCTTTTATAGTGCGAACAGATGCTTCACATCAGACCATTGCTGCTGAATTGCTTCAGATTAAAATGGGTCAGGAAATACCTATCTATTTTATATCAAGAACATTGAAACCATGTGAGATCAGGTATACGATTTCTGAAAAGGAGATGTTGGCAATTGTGTTTGCGTTAACCAAATTGAAATACTATTTGATTGGTAAAAGATTCACTTTAGAGACAGATCACAAGGCTCTTATTAACATCATGAGTACTAAACTTAATAATAACCGGATTTATAGATGGACTTTGCTTATACAAACATACGAGATTGATATTAAATATAGGCCAGGTAGGGAGATGATCACTGCGGATGTCTTAACAAGGAAGGATGGCGATGTTAAGAAACAGAACATTATGATTAATCTGGTAGAATTACAGAAACACGGTATTTTCTCTTTTACGCAAATTAGACAGGTACAATCTTCACAGGAATTTTTACAAATTAAAGAATTGTTAAAGGAAGTTGAAAATTACAAGGGGATGAAAATCAAAGACGGATTTTTACTTAAGTTAATTGGAAAAAAAGAAGTTTATGTTCTAAATGAGTATCATACTAGGATAATTGCTCATTATTTACACACTAGGTATTTACATATAGGAGCACGGAAATGTTGGCTTATTTTCCGTGAAGCTTTCTTCTGTATCAACGACGAGCGCATTATCAAGAGTGTAGTTAGAAATTGTCAAGTTTGCGAATTAGCGAAAGATAAGAATATTACTTTTAAAAATATTAGCCATAATATCGTTTCTTATGATAGACTTGACCTTGTTTCTATAGATTTCTTATCTAATCTAATTCCTAGCACAAAAGGATACAGGAATATTCTGGTAATCTGTGATATTTTCTCTAAATTTGTCAAGTTAATTCCAACGCAACGTTGTAATACCGAATCTGTGTTACAAGCCTTACAGGATTATTTCATGCAATATGGTATTCCAAGAGCTATACTATCAGACCATGCTACGTATTTTACTAATGATAGGTATCGAGATTTTCTACATAGTTATAATGTTAAGACATATTATACATCTATTAGGTATGCACAAGGAAATCCTACAGAGAGGTATATTCGTGAAACTCTCAAGTACTTAAGGATTTTATTAAACGATAAACATAATAGGTGGGCTAAACATTTAAGTCAAATTGAGTTCGTCATGAACAACACGCCGAGTACTGTTCATAATCATCCTCCAATAACAGTTTTTACCGGAGAACTACCAGGAAGACCTTGGGATAACAAGGAACTTTTAGATTTGTCAGAACGTTTACAGGATGTTAGAGGAAGACTTAGGAAAAGGAAAGACAAATGGGAACGCAATAGGATGCTAGTTCAACGTAAGTTTAAAACATATCTAATAGGTGACTATGTCATTGTCAAGAGATTGCGAGTATCAGATCGTAAGAATAAGATTATGGCGAAATTATTGAGACCTTATCAAGGACCTTATAAAATTAATCGTATTTTTGGAAACAATACTTATGAACTTATCGAAGAGGATACTAATTTAATTAAGGGTAGATATCACATTTCAATGCTGCAGGACCACATAGCAAAGGAGAATTGAATTTTACATTTTTACAGTATATTCTAAGATTACAAGTCTAATTTATTATCTAATCTGTTACAAAATGCAAGCCAGCTGTTTTCATGTTAATTGAAGAATTTTTATGTTCAAACGGGTTAATAAGAATAGGGGTAAGTCTATTATCGGTCAAATTGGTATGTTACAGATCGAAAGGATATTTTTATATATCAGTCTTAGTTTAATATACTACTTTTAATTTTGATTAATACTTGCATTTCGAAAGAACTTTCTAATACAATAATTATAATTTAATTTTTCAATTACTAATTTATATAATACATTTACCTATTTATATGTTTGACATGTTTTGTTTTTTTTTTTCCCTTAAAGTTTCATTTATTCTTTAATGTCTATTACTTTTGTTTTATTTTCTAGAGATACTTTAATAATGTTTATACTTGACTAGTTTTCTATATATATATAATCAATATAATGCAAGATACAATTTTAATATGCACCAACCTATATTACTTTTAATAATAACACTTATTTGCAGCTAAAATTCTTTTTCTTAGAATTTTTCCTGTTAACAATGGGGATTAATGTTGTAGTTCTTCTGATGCTCATAATTTCTTTCATTTAAATGATTTCTTGGACAGAAATGTTATATCTGAAATTTAATGTTTTTAAAAATATATAATTTGATAGCCAAATTTCTGTATAATTTATGTAAAATCATAATTAGATTTAGCAATATTGATATCGTATATAATTGTAATTTGCATTCTTTTTATTGTTGTTACTTGCTTCTAAATTAAATTTTTAGATTATATTTTATGTTTTCGTGATACTAAATCTGATTCTGATCATATTTTTTGTAATCGAACTGCTATAATCGTTACTGTATATTAAGTGTCTAATTAACTTTTATTTCTAAATTTGTAATTGCAATTACGTGAGATATGCCCATTAACCTTCTGAACAATCAGTCAGAGTTATTTTTAACTCTGGTTCATGTAAGATTTTCTTTATAGAAACACTTTAAATTTTTCCTTACTAAATTGTCAAAATGACTTTTAATTTAACTTTTGAACTTACTGTATTTATTCCAAAGAAAATCTGATTCAAAAATGTAAATTTTCTAATGGGAGTCATGACAATAAAAAAAAAAAGGATAAATAAGATAGTTTTTTTTGCACGAAATTGGTGAAGATTGTTATATTTAAAGTTATCTCTTCAGGTTTATTAATTTTAAAGTAAAAACCATAAGAATTCGATAAAAAGTAGTGTTTTATTAATAAAATATTGGGAAATACCTTGCTGTTAGAATTTTCTACGAGTGGATTATTCCAGGAATCCTTATATACAGTTTTCAACGTTATATCCTCGTCACAGTTATTATTTGCATTTATGCAGAGTTTTTGATGGAGTTTCCAGTAATTACATTGGATTCCGAGGGATAAATTACACCTTTCCCTGTTTATTATATTAACACATAACCTTGCTGAAACCTACGTTCACCAGGATCATAAGCCGTTCTATATTAGGATCATTTCTACTAGATGTGACAAACCAGATTATCGTGATCTTCCACAACTGTAATTGACGATCTACATCGTGGTTTTTAATATCATCCAGAAGATACACGTACTTCAGATTTATTGTTACTGTTTATACCAATAGAACAGGTATTTCATATTTTGTTGTCTGTAATTTTCCTCAAGATATAACATTTCCCACAAGTCTTAAATATTTAATTAATACTCACGTAATTCCAAAATAATAATCACTTTTCAATAATGTTTATATTTGCAATATAAAAATCTTTAATAATTAATGCACTAGAATAGATCTTGTTTTATGTTAATTTGGGGTAGGCTTCCCATTTTACAGTATAATATAGGGAGTAACATACTCACCTATCATATGCAATTTGTATCTTGTTTTATTTATTTAAGAAAATACAACAGTTTAATTCTTTAATATATTTATTACAAACATATACATATTCGTATTATTTTGTGTACTTAATTCCTGATATCCGAACATCTGGATCCCGCCTATAGATCCGAAGATTAAGCAGTCTCAGCTCCTATTTCATTTATTTTTCTATAATTTATATTCATTCTCATAATTATTATCCCGGCTTTTATGTTTATTACAAAATATATATATATAACGACTTGACAGTAAAACATGAAACGTAACGATTGTAACATAAATCGATAAATCCCGGTTGAATATATATATATATATATATATATATATATATAAGGTAAACTTAATAAGTCGGCGAATAAAGGTCTGGTTCATTACTTCAAAGTATATATATTTAAAACAACCCTACATGTTTCGGCAATAATGCCTTTGTTAAGGGAATATATCCCTTGACAAAGGCATCATTGCCGAAACATGTAGGGTTGTTTTAAATATATATACTTTGAAGTAATGAACCAGACCTTTAATCGCCGACTTATTAAGTTTACCTTATCATACCAAGGTCACGAAAATATTATATATTTATATATATATATATATATGTATATGAAAGGCTATAGAAATTGAGAAACGATAAAATTGTTGGAACAAACGTGACAACGGACAACGTTTGTCTAACACATGGAAATCAACCTTTAATAGACATACTAGTTACACCAACACTGATCGAACACAAACTGACTGAACCGACCAATAGCCGAAAGCAACAGAACAACCGACGGGCCGAGGAGCCAGACACGAGTCCTCAGTACTACGGGACCATATAATGCGAGTAGCACAGGAAATTGACGTACTCTTGAAGTTACCACCGCAACGAGAAGATTCTCAAAGTGAAAGTGATGTCACCGAAACGTCGGGAAGAAAGTCGTCTTTCTCAGGACGAAATCATCTAAACGCGGCGAAATATCCCAAAGAACAACGCTTCAACAAACGACCACGAAAACATTCGACGAAATATATATATATATATATATATATATATATATATATATATGTATATACATATTTACAAGTTATGTATATTAAATCTTAATTCATATTCTTACTTGATCCTAATAACCAATGTTAAGTTGTTCATGGAAATTATGAAAGAACACATAATTTTGAAGTGCTTTCCGATTCTAAACAGAAATACTTTAAATGTAAAATATGTAAATGTAATGTAAAATAGCACACTTGAATGTTTCACTTAGCCTACGGGATCTTAATCCTTCAAATGCTAAGTACTGGTTCAAGGTTTTTTTGTTTGACCTTCGTATATAAAAACTTTTATATGGATTTTCTTGACTCTACTGACATATTCTTTGATGTAAATAAAGTGTGTTGGTGACCGTGTGTCTTGGGGGAACGAACCCTACGCAACATAATGTTTATCACCACACTGTATATTATTTTATTTATTTCCTACTTTGGTTTTGAACGATAATTTGAATATGGCTAGTTTCCGGTTACCTTGTGGGAAACGGACCCTACCATCTTTTAATATTATGTTCACATTTATGTAAATGTAAATAAATTATCTCTTCAAGAACCTTTCAAGTAAGTCGTGTATTCAAGTGATATTTTTTACTATACAAAAATTAGAGGAAGAACAAATTTACTATTTATAATTGACCAAAATGTAAGCAAATATTTAATAAATTGTAAAAGTATATGCTCTAAATAATTACTAAAAAGCCTTACAAATGAAACAGATATATATTACACATATCTGTATCTGTACACATGGACATACACCTCGTATTTTACAACGCTCACTTCGGCCAAAGACACGTGTTTCTGTCTTAATTATACATCATCAGTTTGCCTAATGAAGTAAAGTTTAATGGCTCGCCTTTAATGTAAATATGTAGCAAATTTTGTCCTATCAGTCGGCACCAGATAATCTAGTGATATCCGACAGACTCGGCGAGAATTCGCCGATGCTAGCGAATGCAACAAATGCGTAATGGGTGTACATAATGATTATAATGATCAAAAGAATATAAATAAAAAGCGTGTAAAATACATGTGAAACAATTATTTTATTTAATTATGTATCTAATACGAAGTACCATTATTCATTATATATATGTATATATATTTATATATATATATATATATATATATATATATATATATATATATGTATATGTATATATATATATATATATATTATATATAACGTTAAACAAAGTTATGTTTTAGTGGTTGAACCACTAATTAATTTTAATTATTAAATAACATACTCCATTAGTAAGAGATCAGCGCGTTACCGACGCAGAACCACTCAAAAGCTGCATCATTTTAGCTTTAAACGTATGCGGTGGCATATTGAAAACGTCAGTCTGTTTATGTAGAGAATTATACAATGCACATATACGCTTCAATAAGTTTGTTTAGTCCCAAATTCGTGCGCCATCCTCTATATACATGAAATAAACCATGCGACTTCGCCGAGAGACGAGGCACTTTAAGCCGAATTTGTGACAGTACGTATTCACAGTCGCATGTTATTTAAGATTTTATATGAGATCAAAATATCTAATACTCTTCTACGTTGATCTACTGTTGACTATAGTATAAATGAAATTACAATTATCATCTGTACATCTTCGTATCATAAGTTTTTTAAGCCTCTTCCGTATGATATCAGTTCTTGCGCTGATAATACGACGACCATACACTACTGCAATAACCTAAGTACGACCTAATATAGGCATGAAACAATGATATAAATACCTTAACAAAAGAAAATTTTTTGTGAGTAGATATATGGATTTCATCTGTATATTATAGTTGGGCAAAACAATCTCCACATGAAAATTAAAAGTTAGTGTACTATCAAGTGTAACACTCATATCCCTCATTTACACACTCACACAAGCAATATTTCTGAAAAGAGCATTTTCTAAAGAACAAACAGAACTTATTACCCTGAAAACATTCCTTGTAAAGGACATACAAACACATATGGATCATTTCTAAGACCTCCCTAGCTTTTGTATTTTTTTGCTTTGTTATTATTTTGGTATTTTCAAAATCAAAATTATGTTTTAGTGTCATCTGGTGTTTTTTTAAATATCATTTTAATTTTCCTTACTTTATTATTATTTTAATTTTAATTTTTAATTCATTCATACAAATGTAAACATATTTTCTTACATTTCGTTATATTAATTTTTTGTTTCTAGTCACTTGAAAAAGACTCAATAATAAAAAGAGTCCAAACGTCGTAGAGAAAAACATTGAAATTCATTAAAGGTCGCTAAACCAATAAAAAAGTCTATTATTTTAATATTAAGACACGGCTAATAAAATAAATAAGAAATTTAATTCTTATTAACACTAAATATATATATATATATATATATATATATATATATATATATGTAATTTCATGATTAAATACATTAGTGAAACAGTTTTATTATTTTGTTGAAATCTAAAGAACAAAAAAAAATAAGCTAAAGCGTATATGAACTTTTTTGTTCAGAATTACCTCTAGAACGCATTGCGTAAGTTTGTCGGTTTCCTTAGAGAACACCCTGTATATTACTTTTCTTTATCAAAACGTTAGTCAAAGTTTAAAAAATTTATATATATAACCATTGTATCGTTTTCATTTAATTCTTATTTGCTATTCTAGTTGCCTACAACTATACATATATTATAGTCATAAAAACACATATAAACGATATCAAATTGTTATCTACAGTTTAAGTTTTACTAATTAGTGTTATGCCTTTTTAAGGAATACACAAGTACGTATAATTTTAATAATAATTTTAGCTACTCAAGATTTAATTAATACGAAAACATTGGATTTATTCCTTTTAGGTTAATAATAAAAAGTATCTACTTGTACAGCGTCAAATTTGAATGTACCTTTGCTTGTTACGTATTTGAATGAATGCTTAAGCTGGCTAATAAAGTATGACAGGTATTCTCGTTTACTATCAGGAAAGATATTCTGAGAGATTGTTTCGGGGGGGTGTTGGCTGGATATGTCCCAGACGGAAATTTAAGCGGAATTGCAGATGGTGCTGAACACATTAACAAAACAAGGCAACCAGATTGCAATTATTTCGTTGCAGAGCCGTTTAAATCGGACCAAGAGAACTACTTTGAAGGTTATGGGGGTGTACGAAATTAAGGTTATTTGAAATTTATGTATCCCCACATTTCAGAAACTATTGGGAATTACCTCATATTTTCATTTTGTCATTTGCTATTAGGAAGTTAATTTTACCTATATATTTAATTTTTTAAATAATAGTGCCATTGTAGTTAACTCAAATTGCACTGGTCAACAAAGTTGGTTTCCTTATGCACCAATACGTGTAGCCTATGCCTGTTGATGCTGATTCTGAATCTGAGTTAAAATTTGCTCCATCACGTCAGGATTTTGAGATATTTTCTTAAATAATTTACAAAATTTCAATGTTACTTTTATATAAGAAATATACTACTAAAAATATTGTTCTCTCAAACATTGAGTGGACGTGTCTAAAAATGATCTTGCATGTTTTCCAAATCAGAGCGCTTAAACTACGCTCATTTTTGCTCTGGAACCAAACAAATTAAAGAATTGGTAGATATCTGGGTATGTGGATATACACATAAGACCAGCTCTCAACGGGCCATACCCGGCAATAAGTGGCTACAGCGTATCCCCTCTACGCGCGGTAGCTTACATTACCATACATTGCAGAGTTATGAATTTAGTAAGACTTAAACCGCGCAAGGATATAGTCGTTTGCATATTCGTTCTGTATACGTAATTTGCACATTTGTTTCAGATATAATAAGGTCGTTATATCTCCAAGTTATTATTATTGTATTCTTAGCTGCTACGGAAAAGTAATTTTAAGTAATAAAAAACAATAACGTTTTCTAAAAGATAAAAGTAAAAAAATCAATAATTCTGCAAAATAAATTTTAATTCTAAGAAAGTCACTAAATAGAGGATTCGAAAATACCGCCCTCTCTCCCCAAACAATAGCCGAGCCTATTGTAAAACTCCCGCCTCACTCCCTCGAGATTTCTAGGGGTTATTGTCTCGAAAATTCTAAACAGTTGAACGTTTGCACAGCTAGATACGAATGACGGGCAATCTATTGCTCTCGATCATCGGACTTATGTATGCGCACGCGGAGTGGCATCGTACATACGTTGCCACATCGCATTACGTTCCATACGCATATTGTTGCGTATGTCCCATAGCGGGTTGGACCTATCGGTATAAAGAGTTACACATGGCTCTTTCGATTCAATGTAAGTCGGTTTGTGATAGTTCAACGTCTTCTTATTTCACAATGTCGCGTACGTGTATAAATAATCCAAACAGTTTTTGTTACGTATGTGGAGAATCCACTACCCACTAGCCTAAGTAGAATATTACACCTTTAATAGAAAAGTTATATTTTCACTATTTTGGCTTAACCGTTGAACATCACGACAAGCCTGGGACTCCCAGCATTTGCTGCCCACGCTGTGCTGTTACTCTGAGGGGCTGATTAAACAGTAAGAAAAGCACTGCTATTTGCAAGACCTATGATTTGACGTGAACAAACAGACAATTCGACTGATTGCTACTTTTGCTGCACGAAAACTTTCGGCTTTTCCAACTAGAATAATAAAAATATTAGTTATGTTAGTCTGCGCTCTGTTGCTCGTCCAGTACCATTTGGACTGTTCGCCTGTTCGGAAGTCTTGCCAATACCAAGATCCATAAGTGTTTCGAGTGAAGAATATGATATTACAGCAGAACAGTGAAATGCTTGCTGATTATTGTTGGACATTGATATCAGAAAGTGCCTAAGAACTCATTTTGCAAAACTTGACCTACCGAAATAAATTTGTTGTTATTACTATTGTTGGAATTATAAAAGAAACGAAAACTGTACATAGTTTCAAAAGAAAAATTTTAAAAATGTAAAGTTGTTCACCAGCGATTATTCAAAAATATATTATGCTATAACCAAATCCTATTTCAGTATAGCGTACATTTTAGTCATTTGTATATCAACGAATTATCACCATAATATGTAATACATATTTTAACTTTATCATACGTTTATTATACCCTAATGTAATGTTAAATAGACAAGGACTTGCAATTTGAAATAATTAATGAAAAAGCATATTGAAAAATTCATTACTTAATGTAAAAGATAACAACGAAATATATAAAAGTTAACTCATTTGAATTTGTAAAGTATTACGGAATAATAAGAAAGAAAAAACTTTTAATTAAGACGAATGTCTGGGTACAGCAAGGAACGCCGAAAATAGAAAAATACTGGCGAACGAAATTGAAATAAATACACTGCGAGATAATTCAGTCGCTTATTAAATTTTAATCGAATCTCTAGAAAAGTTCCTTTGAAAAGTTTTGCTTCCTCTTAGGAATTACATTTTGTCGTTTGAGACGTAAAGGAAGGCAACATTAAAATTTAAATTGGAGACGGACCGTTTAAAAAAAGTTGAAAGTCCTTTAATGAATAAATAATAAAAATTAAGCGTAACGTTTTAGAACAGACAAAGGCAAAAATTTCCAAGTATAAGATCAGGCGAACAGAACTAAAGGTAATTTAAATTAAAACAGCAATTAATTATTGTACAAAACGCGTATAAGGCAACACCGTGAGTCATTCGAAAACAGCTACTCTTTGCAATACATCTTTTTTGTATTTCGTTTATTTTGAGCTTCTTTTAGTTGCTATAATTAATCCTTTCTCTCTACTACATATACTTTTCTATATTACTAGTATTTTACATTTATTTGAAAAGTATGAGGGAAATTCCAAAAATTTTTAATAGTGGGTCACAGATCCACATGAAAAAAAAATGTTTTCCCACTCCCCTTATAGTAAGCATACCATTAATACATTGTTTCTATAGACGTAAGTTGGTTTTACTGAAATGACTGTGATTGTTATGACAACGGGGCGTAAGTAATTTACTTACGTCCTTTAGGGAAAAAAAGTGCATCAAAACACGTGTTCTATTAATTTATATTTATGGTAATATTACAGTTTGTACAATTAGTAACATTATTAACAAAATTGGGATATTTATTTATATTTCTTGATCATTCAATGTTATTATCACCTACTTTATCAGCAACACTTAATTCCGTGGTTTCATTTCACACTATCATCGCCGAAGATGCTTCAGTATAATTTGTACCCTGATTATCATAGAAAACCTTATTAGCAATCGCTTTTTTGTTAGCAATAGAATCGGCTACGTAGGTTTCCGCAATACTACTAGACTTCCAACCCCCGTGCCTCTCTAGTGTGAGAACTTCTACTCCAGTATTCGCTAATAATGTTGTTGACGTTCTTCTGAACGAATGACCTGTATAGCAAATCCAAACAAGCCTCTTTCGCTTCGTCTTCTACACAACACTCATTTTTAAACCACAATTAACACAACTGAATTGTCAAATTTCGTTTTATTTGTTTTTATAAACAATTGTATGAAGGAACTGCCTAGTAACGTTTCAGATGTGTCTAATTTATTAAATTCCGAGGTTGTTCACCGTTACTGTTTATCATGATTACATTTAATTTTTGAGGATTTTATTGTCTGGGGAGTGGGAAAAATGTTATAAGCAATTCGGGAGGTAACATTTACCAGTCTCGAACTCTATTGCAAGTCCTCGGGCAAGCCCTCGGACGCAAACTAGTCCTCGACTAGTATATGTAACTTACCTCCCTTATTACTTAAATAACTATTGCATCATTTGATAGCACTTTTTAGTTGTAATTTTGCAAACTTAAACTAATGAAAATGCAATTTTTTTGTTATTATAAGATATATTATACGCAATATGGAATGCTTTCCGGATTATGATTTTTTTATGATTTTGAACGAGATTTATCAAGTTTATCAGTTTATCAAAGTCATCGAAATTTAGTGGCAGCTGTTGGTGGTAACAATCTTCCACTAGATACACTGAGTTACTGATTTCATGAATTTATACGAGGAAACATTGAAAATATCTAGAATAGACATGTTTCTGTAAAAAATGAAAATTATTTTTTATTTGACTGTTATTTTTTCATGTTTCGCGAGTTAATTGCCGTGCAGTTTGTTCGATATGCTTCAATAGTTTGTTAATTACCATAATTTAAATATTTTGTGTTCACCCGAACATGAATTTGACTAAAGAACATTACCAGGCTGTAGTTTTTTTACGATTTTAAACAAGGTGGAGATCGGCTTAGAAATATATTTCGCGAATAAGCCCATCTAAGGCAACAAGTTATAATTGCTGGAGCGTATATGGCTGGATTTGACACTTCTTCGAATCACGGGTCGTAAATCCGTGATGACTAGCTTTAATTGAATTATTCTCCGTTGATTTCGAGTTGTAAATAAGAAGGGCTTCTCTCGCTTAGTGGTTAGCAAAATAACAACATTTGTTGATGCAATTGTTAAATAAAAGAAAACAATATTATATAAGGCAAGCAGAACATATAAAACTTGGTTAGATTTCTTAAATCTAGTAACGCTTGAAGCTGCGCGGAATGGAATGTGTGATCTAGTTGCCAGATCTTAGCAAACCTCTTCTTTAATTTTCTAAAATGTTAGCGAGGTAAAAAAATTGCAGTCATAAGACTGACTCCACCCTATTTCTTATAATTGGTCGAAACAGGTCGAAAAGTCTATAACTTTACGTAAACTTGACATCGCTACATTATGTACAATAGTAAGTATGGATAAATAGATGGGTCAGGTACATACTGTTTTACCTAGGCTCACCTTGGTTAAATTGGTTGTCTGAAATATTATTATACAAATAAAACCTTTGAAAATATGAGCGAAATGAAATTGTAACAAGTCTGTCTGGCCTAACGGGCAACTATGTGTTTATAACAACAGACGGCAAAGGTAAACAAATTATATGTTACAATACTAACGTATGGTGTGCCTGAATATTTGGTGACCTTGACGGCTACACTTTAGAATAAAAAACGATACAAATATAAGAAAGCCTTAAAACACAACTGTAAAATAAATGATAAATACTTATTTCAAAGCACATATTCTAGGAACGATGAACCAAAACATAATTATGAGATACATGGTTAATACAGGCTGTGCTTTGAACAACACTTATTGTATAAAGTAAGTAAAGCTACATTATAAAATTATATTTATAGTTATTTTCAAAGGCACTTAAAGTGTCAGTTCAAATTGTGAGAATTTTCGGCAGCAATTTCGCACTCACTTTTTGCATGTTTAAATTCGTATGTGAAATTTGCCTTAAACATTCTTTGTCAATGCCTGCAGTTTCAGCAATTGGGTGAATAGTTAACCGATGGGCAGATAGGATCTGAATTTTTCGATATTTTCATCCGTTTGTGACGTGGGAAGCGTCCCGGGCGTTCGTCATCTTCATCGTCGCCATATTTGAAACATGAAACCACTCAAATACCCACGAATCTGATAAACATTCATTGCCATATATTCCTTTCAATAAAAGATAAGACTCAGTAGCGGTTTGATAAAATTTCAAATGAAATCTTACGATAATTCGACGACCACGGCAAGACTGTTATGTCTACAGGTATGCGATTGGCGGCAAACGAAAGAGAAGGTTTTATAGCCAGACCTCGTATACTGACTTGTAACATACTCTTAATCAATATATATATATATATATATATATATATATATATATATATAGTATTTTCGTGACCTTGGTATGATAAGGTAAACTTAATTAGTCGGCGATTAAAGGTCTGGTGGCAATGATGCCTTTGTCAAGGATATAAAAAATATAAATTTATATTTTTTATATCCTTGACAAAGGCATCATTGCCGAAACATGTAGGATTATTTTAAATATATACACTTTGAAGTAATAGCCAGACCTTTAATCGCCGACTAATTAAGTTTACCTTATATATATATATATATATATATATATATATATATATATATATATATATATATATATGTATACAGTAAATTCAATTTGTTGGCGATTTAAGGTCTGGTTTTACTTCAAAATATCTATATTTAAAACAATCCTACATGTTTCGGCAAATGATGAACAATACAGGCAGTCCATCAAAAGTCTGTTTCATAATGAAACAAGAGCGTTATACGTGCATTAACGTATAGATATATTTAAAACCTTTTTGTATATTTACCGCCATCTGGCTCGTTTTTGATGGACTACCTGTATTGTTTCGTTTTTCGTATCAGCATAGCTGGTCAAACGAAAGATCGCTTTTTTCGGAAAAGTCTCTTTTGTCCGTCAGATGTCACTTATTAAATAAGTGCCACCTTAGGATGAAATTTGCTTTATCTAGTGAGTGATTTCGGCTTAATGTCATATACAGATACAGATCTATTTATAAAGATTTGTATCATTTGTATACATTGCTTCACTAGCTTAAGCATATGTCTTAAGCAGAAGTAAATGCTGAAAATACGAGGTATTGTCCAAGTATACAGTTACAGATATGTAAATTATTTACATGTCTGTTTCATAAGGAAATAATTTATTTAATGAACGGCTAAGAAATTATCTAAACACACATATAGCTATGGAGTAATAATTAGCAATTTCAAAACTTCAAAACTGACATCTGCTTTCAAAACTGCCGTCTGCTCTCAAATACTGACATCTGCTTTCAATAACTGACATCTGCTTTCAAAACTGACATCTGCTTTCAAAACTGACATCTGGATTCAAAATAGACATCTGTTTTCAATAACTGACATTTGCTTTCAATAATTGACATCTGCTTTCAAAACTGACATCTGCTTTCAAAACTGACTTCTGCTTGCAAACCTGACATCTACTTTCAATAACTGACATCTGAGTCATTAACACTGTTACTTTATAATGCATTTCTAAATATTTTTAGCCAAGGTCTATCGTGACTTAAGTGGTAAAGCAACGAGCAAAGCGTAGATGTGGGTTCGAGTCCCAACACACACACCATATATATATATATATATATATATATATATATATATATATATATATACGGTAAATTCAAATTGTAGGCGATTAATATACTGTCATTTATATTTTGTATTCCTTGAGAAAGGCATCATTAGCCGAAACATGTACATGTCGGATTGTTTTAAATATATAGTTTTTGAAGTAAAACCAGACCTTAAATCTCCTACAATTTGAATTTACCATAACATACTAAGGTTAGGAAATAATTATCTATATATATATATATATATATATATATATATACAGTGCTTCTCAGAAGTACCCTCCCCCCCTCTTATCTTTGGAACGATTATACATACACATGTGAATTTTGGAAACTGAATATTATAGGTTATAAACTGCCCTACTAGTGATGATAGATGACGAAATCGTCATAGATGACGTCACAAGGCCATTGTGACCAATAATTTTAAATGGAACGCTACGGCAAGCGACACTTGTTTTAAAAGGTACCGAAAAAACCTATTCAATGATACTAATTTTGTTTGTGTTTGAGGCAGTTTTAATGGCTCATTAGTAAACATGAAAATTTAAATTCCATTCAGTATGATATTAAATACAGATTTAAGAAACAGTATGTACTTAAAGAAATTGCTCGAAGTGACCTCCATTTACTTCCTGACAGTAAAATATCCTATTTTTAAACTCTACTCGTACTTATTCAAATGTGTCTGCGGAAACAGCCTCACATTCTGCAACAATACGTTGTTTTAAAACGTCAAATTGTCAAGTTAATACTAAAATTCTAAATTCAAGCTCCGCCTATGGTTAGTTGTCAAATAAACTGACGTTTTTGTTAGTCTCCAATATTCGACGTTTTTGTAATTGTCCAAGTTTTTGTACATTTAATAATTTGTGTATTGTTGATCGAACGTCTCACTGTTTTTACAGATTATGGTACTTTTAATATTTTTGTACATTTTAATAATTTGTTAAACTGTTGTGAGTCGAAAGTTTAAGTGCTTCAAGAAGCGAAATGGTACGTGCTTTAGGTGATAAAGTAGCAGCAGTCCTATTTCTTGGTGAAACTAGACAAAATATTCATGAAGCAGAACGCATTTTTAATGAGAGGTTTTCCGATCGCCCCATTTCGAGGACTTATTTAAGGGAGCTTCTTCGTAAGTTTGAAACAACGGATAGTATTAATGATGCGAAACGATCTGGCAGACCACAAATTTCTGATGAGAAAAAAATTGATATACTGGCAGAAGTAAGAGTTAATCCTACTTCAACAACTCAAGTTGCATCTACCTGTGAAGTTAGTCGAAGTACAGTACACAGGGTGTTGAAAAAATACAAATTTCATCCATACAAATTAAAAATGGTTCATCAACTCTCAGACGACGACCCAGACCGAAGACTAGAATTTTGTGAAAATATGGAAACTAAAATTAACCAACAGCCAGACTACGTCAAAACAATTTGTATTAGTGACGAAAGTACTTTCTATCTAAATGGAAATGTAAATACACAGAATGTGAGGTATTGGAGTGACGCAAATCCTCACCTGTTTCGTGAAACTCATACCCAATTTCCCCAGAAGGTGAATGTTTGGGCAGGTATCCTGGGAAACCACATCGTTGGGCATCTTTTTTTAAATACTAATTTAACTGGTGAGATTTATCTGGAGATGTTGCAAAACGAAATAGAACCGTTAATCCTTGAAATTTTGGAAGATAATCCAGATGAATTCGGCAATTTGGAAATAACATTCCAACAGGATGGTGCTCCTCCACACTATTACGGTGCAGTAAGACGGTATTTGCATGAGGAGTATCCTGGTAGATGGATTGGACGACGAGGTTCAACGGAATGGCCACCTCGATCACCGGACCTCACACCATTGGATTTTTTTCTGTGGGGGTACCTTAAATCGAAGGTTTACGCCACTGAACTTGACAATATTGACGTTTTAAAACAACGTATTGTTGCAGAATGTGAGGCTGTTTCCGCAGACACATTTGAAGAAGTACGAGAAGAGTTTAAAAATAGGATATTTTACTGTCAGGAAGTAAATGGAGGTAACTTCGAGCAATTTCTTTAAGTACATACTGTTTCTTAAATCTGTATTTAATATCATACTGAATGGAATTTAAATTTTCATGTTTACTAATGAGCCATTAAAGCTGCCTCAAACACAAACAAAATTAGTATAATTGAATAGGTTTTTTCGATACCTTTTAAAAGAGGTGTCGCTTGCCGTAGCGTTCCATTTAAAATTATTGGTCACAATGGCCTTGTGACGTCATCTATGACGATTTCGTCATCTATCATCACTAGTAGGGAAGTTCATAACCTATAATATTCAGTTTCCAAATTTCACTTGTGTATGTATAATCGTTCCAAAGATAAGAGGGGGGGAGTGGACTTTTGAGAAGCACTGTATATATATATATCAATATTATATAAAAGATGAATTATATTTAAGTATTTTACACAATACATTTGATTCCATCTGTTTTGGATAGAAATGTCACTTCAAATGAATGGTTTTTACTTTAATATCGTATATATTTTGTCAATAAAAAAATAGATATTCATTAACAAGAGACGAAATGATATTTATAGCTTGTTGAAAAAATAAAAATTTCGTAGTGAAATGCATAAGCTAAATTATAATTTGAAAAGACGCCGTAAATTTTAATAATCAACCATTTACAAAGACATCAATCAAAATAACGCACCCTTTCTAGTACATGTGATATTCGTCTTAAGAGACCCACATCAACGTCCAAATTTTTTGTACGCATCTGGTTTTGGCAAACAATCGTCGACGTAATTCATTTTAATTACAGCATTAAAGTGCAATTCCCAAAAGGGTCAGAAAGAGCTCATTACAGCTTTTTTTCTCTTTCAAAGCGATCCGTCCAGCCCTTCACGCAGACCCCGAAACCCTCCGCATTTATGATGAATGGGGCCAATGCAAGAATAATAACTGAAAGCTTAGACGTGGAATTGGAGAGGTGCCAGCTTGGGGAACATAATCAACCTCCCATAGACTGCGGTGCTGTGCCACTACTTACAATGAGTACCTGCTTTGAGCCGTCGGATACTCCTGACACGCTACAAATAAGGATAATACCGAGAAGGGATAGGAACTTTTTCATAATTATATATTTCAGGACAATTGAAGGAACCCGGAGTGTATGCCAGTTCAAGTTTTGTGTTTTTGAAAGTAGATTCCCAGCGGGGAATGTCCATTCACTTGTCTGATATATTGCACTCTTTTAATAAAGCTAATAAAGAGAATTTAGTTCTCGGAACCTTTGTACGAATATGTTTCTGTGCATTACGAAATTTCAAATAGGTAGGTATTTTGTAAAATAGTAAATCTTTTAATGGATCTGTAACATTTAGAATTTATAATTAGTTCTCTAGATGGTGTCTTGAACGCTTAAGTAACAGGACTGTCTTCATTAATTTATTAGAAGCACCTTGAATTGCTAATTATATTTATTTTGTATTATTAATAATCTACATTCTAATGATGCTTTGAATTTATTTGCTGTATACATTTAGATATTAAAAGGAGAAACGTATTTCAATATTTATTATTCTTTATACTGTAGAAAGAATAGTAAATATTGAAATACGCTTCTCCTTTTACACTTTACAAGGAAGCATATAATACGAGTGCGGATTAACATACAAGGTCTCCAACTCTATAAAATAACAATAAGCAAAGACAAAATAATGAAATAAATAAAGGAACCAATCTCGAAATATTGTTTTTAAAAAGCCCTTACCACAATTAATACTCGTATCCTAAATACGTATTTCGACAACGAAGTTGTCGTCCTCAGTAGGAGACATTAACAAACACAGTGTTCGGCATTGGACACAGTAAACAGAAGATAAAGAATCGCGAAACACTTCACAAGGCGGCCACGTATACTGTGTCCCATGTTCAACATTGTGTTTGTTAATGTTACCTACTGAGGATGATAACTTTGTTGTAGAAATACGTATTAACTATACGATTATTAATTGTTGTAAAGGGTTTTATATATTTTTTACGTTTTAACTTTTTAAATTTATTGTACTGCCAATGTACATATTTATTTTCCAATAAACATTATTTAGTTAAAGCACTTTACAAGGCGTCCACGTATATACTCCTTACTGTGTCCCATGTTAAACACTGTGTTTTTTAATGTTACCTACTGAGATGACGACTTAGTTGTAGAAATACGTATTAAGGATATGATTATTAATTATTATAAAGGGCTTTACACATTTTTTATGTTTCTCTCCGAAGATAGACTATTTAAATTTATTTTACTGCCAATGTTCATAATTATTTTCCAATAAACATCATTTAGAGAAACGCATTTCTCCAAACGTTTCAGTGTCTTTTGAAAAATGTTAACCTTTAAATACCTCTTTCAACTTTGGGAACAACCAGAAACCTGAAGATGCCAAATCAGAATTTCACCGAAGGTGCTAAACAGTGGTGAATTTCAGGTTCGTCATGTCTTGTTGTAACGCGGTCTGGTGTTGTCGTGGTTAATAATTTTAGATAAAGGCGTTGAAAAGATGAGCACAATCCCTGACCTGGAAGCTTGGGATATTGTCGTGACCAGCAATAGCCGAATTCTTCAACTTTACAGCACATACAGCGACGTCATCAATGTCAACATCAACAATGGCAGTTGGCGGAAGGTTATAGAGCATATCAGACAATGATGTCACATATGATGGCGGCAGAAATACTGATGAGAAAGCAGCAGAAAATGCGTTGTTCACTATGTCCTGTGGTTTATCATAATGCGAATTGTTAAAATATACTTTACCAGGAATTCTGGAGGTACCACGTTTCGATTGAATAAATTGCCAGAAAGTTTTAGGAGCAGAACATATGGCGTCTTGCACATTCTGAACGAAATTCTTACAAACCATAGAAATATCAAGTTCAGGTTTCTCCTGATTCGATAAAAATTTTCTTTTGAAGTAGTGACTAGCGTGGATAGCCATTTCCGATGATAGTAAAGCTTAAATGTCGAAATAATATATCCAGATAGCTGCCAATTATCCATTCCAGGATTTTGGTGAACAACTTCGTAACTGCGCTTAGTAATATGACTCCTCTGTAATTTTCGTCGTCTTTTTGGGATATTGCGACTGTAATACTTCTCTTACATTAATTTGGTGTTTTTTTTATCGCGAGGACCTTGTTGAATAAGCCTTGTGAGTTTGTTCATCAAACGTTCCCCACGTTATTGTAAGAGTTCATTTGGTATGTCATCCAAACCGGGTTCTTTTCTGTTTTTAATCTTACGTATAGCATCAGTCGTTTCAATTGTTATTATTGTTGTTGTGTACGAATTTTGTTCGTTTTCTTCGACTATTTTCCACTTCTAAAATGAAAAACATAGTTGCGGGGTAAAAAGTGTGAAGATTCAGAGTCTTTAGCGAAGTAATGGAGTTAATTTAAAAAGTCAGAGGATTTATTATTCCGAACGTTCAAGATAGAAGAAATTAAAAGGAATTATGTAAACTAACACAAAGAAACTGTAGTTTTTATAGAAGATTGTATAATGGAAAAATTTCCATACTAACGAAATTATTGGGTATATAATAATTTATTAGACTCCATAAGATTAATTTTAGATGCTTTTCCAAAATAGTATATTAAACTTATACGTAATCGAAACATCTTTTTGATAATCATTATTATTAGTATAATGAAATGCAATTAGCAGTAATGACCGTTCCTCTTCGGTGATTCATAAATTAACATCGCAGTCAATAATACAAGACATTATACGACGGGGCCGGGCTGTGCATGCTATTTTTCTTTTCCTTTGTGCATTTCTGTATATTATCCATTCAACCTTCTCTAGAGCCGCAGCACGTCGTTTCCTATTAATATTTAAAGTTTGTGTGCCCGTCGGACACACCTTTTCTCGCAAGGTAATGTGGGGTTTGCGTTCCCCTCCGTGGAACTAAACTTGTTATTTGAGAAAATTGACTTTTTAATACCTAATTTTACGTTAGCGTCAGCAGCACGGCATTTAAATAAACTACGACTATACCATGCGAGATAGAAGCTTTAAGTTTGTGCAGTATACAACATATACGTGGGCCGGCCGTATTAAATTTATTGCCCATAATGCCTGGTGGAAACTGAACCGAAGAAAAAGAAGTCTAAATGTGCATGTGTATGAGAGAGATTTGAGAAACCGTGCGTAGGTAAGGAAGGTAAGCCAAGCACTCATATTACAGAATCGAGAGGTTCGGAGATTTGGCCTGATTCCAAACGCTTCGCATAAAAAACCAAATTCAATTTTACGGCGATTTATTTGAAGTGATTATTAACCATTCGAAATGGTGTATGTTTTTTGCACATTAATTACTTCGTTATGGGGGATTTTTGTTGTTGTTCTGCATGATTTATTTCGATATCATGTGGCGCGAACATACAACCGAACACATCTTCTATGTGTGCTGGTGGGTTGATGAATATAAAGTAATATAAAATAAGAACGTTGCACTGTAATCTTTTCTTGTATGTATATTGCACTAGTTTCTTGATGCTTAAAGGTGTGTATATAAAATGCTTACTCATCTCTTCTGTTTAGATGAATGCAATCTAGGAAATAAAATTAGCAACTGAAATAATAAGTTATATTTAGAAATTATTCGCGTACATTCTACATACGGAAAGACTAAACATGAGCGAAATAAGTTACTATAGAGAATACCCATGCACTGGTGGTTTTTGGTATGGAATATTTTTTTTATTTATCGTCAGATTTTGAATTTGTTTGCGGATTCTAATCAAGACAATATGGGAGTGTGTTTGATATTACGTGTAATTAGTTGTCATAAACAATTACACGGTTCGGCAGAGCAGTTTTATTGTTATGCATTACTTGCCTACAAAATCGGTTATTGCGATCCAATGTTCGTTCCGTCGTCAATTTAATTGTCGTGATGCACCATTCCGCAATACAATTTTGGCATGGCATCAGAAGTTGGTCAATGAAGGTAATACTGCGAACAAAAAACCGACTAGGAGATACGTAAATGCTATGACTGCTGAAAATACTGAGGGTGTAAGGGTTTCCTTTACGAAGAGTCCACAACGCTCAACTGCGGAACACGCAGGTGCCTTAAATTAAAAAAAAAACTGGCGTTTATAGAATACTTAGGAGTATTAAATTCCTTATAAATTGGCAGTTGCTCAAGCCCATTAGACAGACAAATTCGAATTGAGTTTTGCGGAAAATTTTTAGATCTGTTTGCTGGTGCACCCAATATTGCACGTTGTCTGTTTAGGAGCGAGAGGCTCATTTTTGTCTAAATGGCTTCGTCAACTTTTTAAATTTTATATATTGGGCAAAAACAAACCCACATCGACTTCACGAGCGACCACTTCACGCAGCGATAGTAATGATTTGGTGTGGTACAGGAATTATTGGCCCATATTTTTTTAAGAAAACACGCATAACATAACAGTAACATCGGGACAAGGTATGAACAACTTGATGGCAATTACTGGTTTCAGAAGGGTGGGGAAACGAACCACACGTTTCCCAGCCGTTTAATTTCTCGCAACAGAGACATAATCTGGTCAGCTCTTATGTAATGTTTGTTATATGTAGCTCGTGATCTTTTCTTGAGTTGCAAGAAAATCTTCAATTGTTCTTTGTATAAAATCAAACTTTTGCTTCACATTGCTTTGGAAATCATTGAATTCCAATTTAATGATTTGGTTTTCATTGCATTAAATACACGTCGAACTGATGGTAGTTCGAAGATGCTTTCTGGCTCTTTCTCTTCTTCTTCTAATTCCGAGTTTGTATTAAATTGCGTTTTTTGTAACTGCCGCTGCAATTTGAATTTTCGATGGGTACTTGCAAGTTACCAAACAATTGTCGACTTTCTGAAATGCATTAAGTATGTAAGAGTTTAAAGGCCCTATCACAAGATCATTTGCGATAGCCCATTCATGTAAACTGGGGGAGTCCTCTTCATCTACAGCTTCTGAGCCTTTATGTTTTAATATCCACTGAGCCAAAAGACTAATATACCATCCAATAAAGTAAAGTTAAAACCCCTAACTTCATCCAAATAAGAAATAATCCTACAAAAACCATTTTTTTATAATGTTATTTGAAACAGGTGATAATAGCATGGTCCATGGGTTCTAGGGCTACAGTTGTATTGGGTGGAAAAAAAAGTAACTTTATGACACGTAGGTTATCTATTGCTGGATGGGCTGGACAATTGTCGATCATTAACACCGTTTCTTTTTTTGTAGATAATGGTCCCTGTTTCCTATTTCTTTTTCTAAAATCTCTACTTACTTATTAGCGATATAATTAACTGGCAACACCTTGCAAGTCTTAAAGCGCCGGGGTGTTTTTGTTTTTCCAATGACAAGAAACTTCCTCTTTTCGAAAACAGTAATTCTGCCTTTTATTTTTTGCCTCGTTGGCACTTTTCTTTTTGGAACTTCAGTGTTTAGTTTGGGATAATTTTATAAAAGAGCCATTCCCGTTAAAAATATCGCTGTCGGAATAACTTCTCCTTATCGTGGGCCAAATGTTGTCAAAAGCAAAAAGGTTGTTTCAGCAGAAACACTTGCGCCTTCTCTATGGATTTTACTGGATGAAATATGGTACCTCGTCTTAAAACGGTCTATCCAGCTTTTTGAACAAGAAGATATTTCATTATGAAACAGACATGTAAATAATTTACACATCTGTAACTGTATCATGGACAATACACCTCGTATTTTCGGCATTAACTTCTGCTTAATATGTTTCTGCCATATGTTTCTGCCATCTATAGGCGTCGTCAGTTAAGCTAATGAAGCAATGTATACAAATGATACAAATCTTTATAAATAGATCTGTATCTGTATATGACATTTAGCCGAAACCGCCTATTAGATAAAGCAAATCTCATCCTATCAGGTGGTAATTATTTAATAAGTGACATCTGACGGACGAAAGAGACTTTGCCATTTGGCTCGTTTTTGAAGGACTACCTACCCGTATTGTTTCGTTTCGTACCAGCTTAGCTGGTAAAATGAAAGATAGCCTTTTTTCGACAAAGTCTCTTTCGTCCGTCAGATGTCACTTATTAAATAATTGCCACCTGATAGGATGAGATTTGCTTTATCTAATAGGCGGTTTCGGCTAAATGTCATATACAGATACAGATCTATTTATAAAGATTTGTATCATTTGTAATTTACATATCTGTAACTGTATACTTGGACAATACCTCGTATTTTCAGCATTTACTTCTGCTTAAGACATATGCTTCTGCCATCTATAGGCGTCGTCAGTTAAGCTAATGAAGCAGTGTATACAAATGATACAAATCTTTATAAATAGATCTGTATCTGCATATAACATTAAGCCGAAATCCCTACTATATAAAGCAAATTTCATGCTGTAAGGTGGCACTTATTTAATAAGTGACATCTGACGGACGAAAGAGACTTTGCCGGAAAAGGGACCTTTCGTTTTGACCAGCTATGCTGATACAGAAAACGAAACAATACAGGTAGTCCAATAACAACTAGCCAGATGGCGGTAAATATACAAAAAGGTTTTAAATATATCTATACGTTAATTGCACGTATAACGCTTTTGTTTCATTATGAAGCAGACATGTAAATAATTTACACATCTGTAACTGTATCATGGACAATACACCTCGTATTTTCGGCATTAACTTCTGCTTAAGACATATGTTTCTGCCATCTATCTCTTTCGTCCGTCAGATGTCACTTATTAAATAAGTGCCACCTTACAGGATTAAATTTGAATTATCTAGTAGAGATTTCGGCTTAATGTTATATACAGATACAGATCTATTTATAAAGATTTGTATCATTTGTATACATTGCTTCACTAGTTTAACTGACGACGCCTATAGATGGCAGAAACATATGTCTTAAGCAGAAGTTAATGCCGAAAATACGAGGTGTATTGTCCATGATACAGTTACAGATGTGTAAATTATTTACATGTCTGTTTCATAATGAAACAAAAGCGTTATACGTGCAATTAACGTATAGATATATTTAAAACCTTTTTGTATAAGAAGATATTTCATTATTGAGGGATAATATCTTGGAAAATTCTTCTTCTTTTTCCTGTAGTATTGGTCCACTTATGGGCACATTCTGACTCCCTTCTTGATTAAACTACTGAAGTAATGCTTGATCAACTTCCTCGTTAACTGGTTTTCGAATTATTTTTAACTTGGAAATGTTCAAATTTAATGTGGCCTTAATTTTATTCTCGTTTTTCCAAATTGTGGAAATATTCGAAGTTGACAACTTGTACTTTGTTGTTGTTGTACTTTCTACAAATGTAAGCATTATATCTTCATCCATTTTTATTTCATGAATAATTTTATTTTTCTGTTATAACGTAACGGATTTTCTATTACACGACATAATTATAATGTCACTAACAACAAACTATCAAACTACTGAATAAAAATTTTGTGTATGTACCGCACTATACGCACGAGAAACTAGACGAGTTATAACAAGTTTCTTTACATTGGGTCAACGTTTAACAGACGAAGAATGGGTCGACTCCTCTTTATAATCGCATGGACAAATAGAAAATTGCTCGTACTAAAAGAAGTGCTCGTTATATCCAAGCTCGCTACATCTGAACTCATATTCCATTATGTTTAATGAACAATTTTCCGTAACACTGAAAATGACTCGTTAAAACGAGACGTTCGTTATAAGTTGTATTCGTTCTAAGCGGACTCGGCTGTATTTAATATTACCGTTTGCAGGTTAAAACTTGTTTCTATCCTCATTACGCACACAATCGCGTTGTTGGAGACCTTTTATATCATTTCATCCTCGTATATTAGGAGCAGGTTTTTACAACATAGCGTAAATGTAAGAAGCTTTGTGGAATGAAATACAGGCAAGTCGATTAAAAATCTAATTTTTGTTTAAAATTATAACAGCTTTAACGTTTTAGTGCACTGTGGTCAATCATGGCATATTTTGAGTACACCCTTATTAAATTTTCCAAATATTTATTTCTATATCTTTTCAGTTTTTAATACAATATCCTTAGGAGCGAACTTTGATTTTAATTCAACTGAAATACTTACTTTATTTGTATGTTACCTGACTTTTATTACAATATTCGCGTAGAGCTCAGTACAACCAAATAATAGAGCTTTCAAATTTGTTTAATTTAAAATTAAGGAAACTGGATTGTATTACACAATCAAACTCAATGTCTATAACGTACAACGAAAAATATTTATTAATGTGCGGTGTTGTATGTAAATCTCGTCTATCTAAATATGTAATCTAGCTGGCGAATATTTTATGACTTTAATCACTGAAACCATTCTCCGTACATTCATACATCTGGGAACAATGAACATTGTGAACATTACTCTTGTAACAAGAGGTTTGTTATACGTCAACTTATTGTTAGCCATAAAGAAATTCCTATTTGAATCTTATGATGGGCGGGTGTTCTGTAGGTTATACAGCCGAGCCGCCAATTAGCATAATCAACGACTAAATAGTGGGTTATCTTAATAACAATGACTTAATCTCAGACAATTAAGATCTTTTTACTGATTGTATTAATTGGATATTTAAAAAAATGTTCTATAAAATGCGTTATTACTTAACACAAGTTATGTGTTTACTAAATAATATTGTCGAGATTCAATACATTATATTATATTTTTTTATTATAGTCGATTTATTAAAATATGCGACATCTTCGCATGTATTTAAAGCGTTTAATTAAAGTAGATAATCTAGTAACCTTCTGTTTACTGTTTATACGCCGAGCTGAATGTGTTACATTAAGTGGGCCAAAGATTAAACTAAATAAGATTGGAATCCCTTTTCTATACAAACAAAATTTTGTTAGGTACCGTACTTTTTGTTCTTTTGTTTTCAATAAAATGTAGTTATAAAATGGAACAGCGCCCATAGCGCATCCATATATTTTCAATATAAAAATTAATTTTATAAGCAAACATATAGATGCGCTATGGGCGCTCAAATTTTCAGTGTGGTAGCACAATTAATTCTAGAAGATCTCGAAGAAACCGTAATAAAACAAATAAATTTCAAACTACCATTTTATAGACGATATGCTGACGATTACATTTTAGCAATCCCTCCCCAAAAATCAAATTACATAGTAGAATTATTTAACAGTTACCATAAAAGAATACATTCACAATAGAAACAGAAATGAATAATAAAATAAATTTCCAAGATATGACCTGTGTTACGTCCATATAGATTTAAATTGTATTTTAGTTTTATTTAAGTATAATCAAATAGATTTAGTTGCATTTATTTACGTATTAAATTATAGGTTTTAATTTTATATTCATTGTAAATGTTACGTGTATAAAAAGGTCAAGTTTTCCAAATAACTAATTTTGTTAATTTCGTAAATCTAGTCAGGTATTATATTGCGCTATATATTGTCTTGTTTCCTACGATCATAAAACTCTTTACTCAATACAGGTAGAATCCTTTTTGTAAATTAATGCATTTGCAGATGTAAACCTATATAATAGCATAAGTTTTTATTGTTATATTTCATTTATTGTATTTATTATATTGAATGTTACAATGTATTCATATTTTACGATAAGGTTTAGAGTTTTAATAATAGCTTTATTGTCAACGGTTATCAACCAATTACAGGACAAACCAAAGAATGCACATACATATTGCTATGAATAATGGTTTGAAAATTTAGCAGAGCACCATCCACAACTAGTTTTCCCATCTAGGTTTCTCAGCCGGTGAATTTTCAAATATGAGACTTTTAACTTCTCGGGTTCCACTCAGGAAAGTCGTGTACAGACTAAAATTAATTTGGACGCCAGTGAAATGTTCACAAAAATTTATTTACTTATACATATATATATATATATATATATTAAGCCTGAACAGCAATATTGGTATAAAAATAAAACAAAAGCAGGATAAAAATTAAACAAAATTTAATACAAAAATAAAAAAGAAAAAGAAATCTATCTTTACTAAGTATACAACTATATATACTAAATATACAAAAATACACGAGGTAAAAACATTCACTGTAAAATTGACAGCTAAATGAATGGAAAACTTCTTCTTAATGATTCCTATCAAACTTATCTAAAACTAATAAAGTTCAATATTAATTTCTCCCCAGAGAACCACACTGTATAATCAAATCTGATACGCGTACAAAATTTACACATGCGCAATTAACATGTACAAAAAAACCCTGAATCCTCTCGAACAAATTATAATTACTATAATTTTAACATAGAAATTTTAATAGTAAGCTTTATTATTTATATTTCTAATAATTAAATCTCTTAATTAACAAGCTTGGATACAAAAGAAATATACTTATAATTTTAATTTATGTTTTATATCATAAAAAATTTATATCTACTTACAAGGTTAATGGAGACGAAGAACAAAGAAGGTGCATAATCAATTTAAACATCAAATATCGTACGAGAATTTAACTCTACAACTCTCTAACACATCAATAAATCACTTATCAATTAATTAACCGAATTAATTAAATATATTTAATTATATCACTAAGCAACCTCCTAGTTCAAGCTATCATTTTGGTCTCCCCGTCTGAATTGACCTCGGTCTCTACATGAGACCGATCCCGAATAACAAGTTTTTATCTTCGCACAATTTTATAATATTCAAGATACAAAGATGTTCACAAAATATGTACATTTTTAAATATTCAAATATATCGCATAATTAAAGTATTTTTCGTAAATGAAAAATCCATAGCACAATATATAAAAAAAACATAAAATAAAAACATAATTACATCTAAAATTCTTTCAATGGAGACTGTGGTTAAATAAAAATTTAAAAAAGGTATATAACCCCTTACCACAATTATTAGTCGTATCCTAAATACGTATTTCGACAACTAAGTTGTCATCATCAGTAGGTAAAAACTACTAATTAAAAGTCGCACATGGGGCAGAGTAAAGTAAGAAAAACGCTTCCGCACAACTACTATACACTGCAACCCTGTAAAGACTGTTTACAGACAGTCTTTAATATACAGTCTTTAAATAAACAAAATCGGAAATTGCATTAAAATTTAAAGCTAAAGCTTAAAGATAAAAACGGCTCCTCGTAATTAATAGAAATTTTCCTTTAAAAGCATGCATTTTTTTCATGTCATTACAACATACAAATTCTTCTAAAACATTTGCTACGGTTGACATAATTTATTGAAATAATATAACCCAATTCAACGCACATTTTCACAAATACTCACACTTTTCAATAACATAAAGCGAATGAAATATAGGTAAGATTCGAACGACAGCTGTAACGCATTATCTCAACTATAATAATGTGTTTCTGAACGGAGTTCCATTGTGGCCCACAAGACTAGTTTTCGCCTCGGCGACCCCAATCAGCGCTTTCAGAAGTACAGACCGTGACTCATTTCTTCGTAGTGCGCCATTCTGTGATGCATGACTAGGCATAATTTGTTTGGCGCCCCTCTATTATTCCCATTTTAGGATAATTATTTTTTAGTTAAGTCTATATAGGCTTCATTAGTGCAAAGGGAGAACGATCCAAAGAATATTACATTAATGAACATCATGTCTTTGAAAGAAAAAAGATTGAGCTATTAAATAGATATACAGCGTAATATATAAATCCTTTTTTGACCGGGCGGCATCATAAATATCCAATAGATTCCCATCATTTCTAAAGATATATAATATTTACGTACATACACAAACCTATTATAATTATATGCCGACCGAATTTATTTCATACTGATGTCATGGCATTTATATCTCGCCGAGGTTATTCGTAAAAGTAAGTGGTAACTAATATTTCCATAGCAATGGAAGTTTGTTACAAATAAAAATGAAAAAGCCGTGTCAATTTTCTGTGTTTTATTCGATTAGTCGTTTTTAAAATTGATGCAAATGAGTTATGGCAAGATATTCTGGATGAAGTTGATCGCGTGAAGTGGTGCTACATAAGTAGAGTCGTCAAAGAGGGGCAAGTTTCAGTGCAGTGCGGAGAACAACTTGGAGGGGCCTAGTGGCCGTATCAAGGCGAGCGTTCAGTAACGTTTACGTACTCGCATCATTTATATTCGTGACTTTCATGAGAGAGCACAGACGATGCGGACGCATGAATGTTTACACATAAAATAATGATAAAAAATATACAAAAATGGTTTAAGTATATCAATACGTTAAGCATGTATTACGCATTTGTTACAAATGAAACAGACATGTAATATACACATCTGTAACTGTACACATGGACAATACACACTATATAGTGTTACGTGATAGGATGAAGTTTGCTATGTCTTGTGGGCGATTGAAGCTTCAATGTATATACAGATACAAAACTGTTTTTTAAATAGATTTGTATTATTTTGTATTACATTGCTTCACTAGCTTGACTGATGACGCTTATAGATGGCAGAAACACGTGTCTTAAGCAGAAGTAAGTGCTGTAAAATACGAGGTGTATTGTCCATGTGTACAGTTACAGATGTGTATATTACATGTCTGTTTCATTTGTAATAAAAAATATAATATATAACGTGCTGAAACACTTACTGTTTTAAAAAGCTTCCATGAAATCACAAACTGGGTGGCATTTATTATATATTTGAATCATTAAATATGTTTCCACACTTGTTTCAGTCAAATGAGTACGACGTGCGGGATAAATATTTTTCAATGATGAAAACGATCGTTTCACATCGAGCGATGTTATACTTGCAAATTTAAAGTAATCGTTATGACAACTTAATGGATCTTTCGACACACCTTCACAAATATATCATAGTATGGGAAAATCTGAATCCTTGTGAATAACACTTTCAAATTTTCGTATAGCACAGTCATTTTTTTCACCGTCCGCCGCACATAGGTGTGAGTGAACATCATCCATAATTTGAAGAGGATCCATAAACGACATCGAATCATTTTGTAATTTTACAATTCCCTCCGCTAGTCCATAGTAGTTCTTGAAAATAAATCACTATTTACCTGACTATCTTGAAACATTTTCTGGATTTTCTCGACAGCTTCGGCGTGTCTCGGACCGAATTGTAAAACTACTTTCTTTACATCATTAAAATGTTCGCAGTAGTCAAACGCAGCCTCTATCCATATTCCCCAACGCGTAGTAATCGGCTGTGGTCGTTCAGGAACTTTAGGACACAGTTTGTGGATTTTTTTTTGTACGTTTTGGGGACTTTAGAAACACTGCCTTCGTGTGAGCTATTAAAGCATTTACTCGTGGATAATATTTAGCTATCAATTGCGTCACAAGGTTTAAAGCATGGATTTTACATGTTACATGTACAGATTGCCACTCTCTTCTTTAAGAGATCGACCTAAGGGAAACATGTTAGCGGCACCGTCACTCACAAACATTAAAAGTTGGTTTGTTTAAACTTGAACTTTGTTCAATGCGCTCAACACCACTTTTAAAATTTCATCGCTAGTACATTTTGCAACTCTTTTGGAAGCATGTAAAATAGAGGATGACGGTTCAAATCCTTCCATTGTACGTACCATCACATTCACCACATAATTTTTTTGCCGATCGGTTGTTTCGTCCACACATAATCACAATTTTTTATCATTCAATTCTGTTTTAATTCTTCTTTCAAAATAGTCACGAGCAGATGGCATAACGTTTCTTATCGATGTCCGACTTGGTAATGTATAATCCAAGCACTTGGTCCAGAAGGAGACAAATGCTTTTTAGCAAAGTGAATGGTAGATTACATATAATAAAACAAACACATATATCAAATGCTAATTGTTCGCTGTATCGTTTGCCACGGATTGCAGAAGAGTATTTTATACTTTTTAGTTGGCGCTCACACTTCCACCTGCTGGTGCACGTCAAATAGTCGTCGTACCTTACACATTTAATTCAATCGCCTTTGTATTCTAAATCTGGTATATTCGCTATTACGTTTTCTAGTTTCTTCGAAATACGCCGTTTCTGAAACGTGACTAAATGCGACATTTTCTAAGTATGTGTGTACTGACATGCACTCACAACGACTAGTGGAATAATACTGGACAAGTGTGCTTTGATACGAACCCTTGAGCTTCCGTGCCACGCGCTTCTCCCCTCTACGTTGCTCTCGGCACGACACTGGAAATTGCCCCTCTTTGCCGAGTGTACACATACGTCACGAAATCAATACGAATAAATTTGAATTATTCCTGTCAAAAACTGACGTATAATTTTAAAGAACTAGATCTTTAAAATTATGCTTTGAAGTACAAGGACTTTAATGTTCTATTTTTGGGCGCACACGAATTGCGGTTACAGTACATGAATAATCCAAGTCATTAAAAAGGGATTGTAGTCCCTTGCTTGAATTGCGGTTAATAGATATTTATCTCGAATCAAAAATAATGCAATATCGTACAAAAGAAATTAGCAGGTACAACTTTAAAAAATGTGTAGCATATAAATTCAGCAACATTGTATAAGGTATTATTTTTATAAAATAAAATTCTAGGAATATATATTTATATAATTTTATTTTGTATAATTTCATTTGTAGTTACATTAATTTTTAAACTCAAATTTGAATAAATATTCTATAAAAATATTTTCATTTTACCTAATGTATCATAATAAGAAGTCATTTTCGTAAGTAAGTATTTATATTTTCTTTGACCGCAATTCGTGCGATAAATTAATATGTTTCATTTATTAAATATTCTTGGACCGCAATTCATGCATCGGATTAGAGGTAGGGATTATCTTGACCGCAATTCAGGTTGCCCCCTATTTTTTGTTACATAAATAATCCGAAAAATGTCATTATTGACATCAATACGAAATTAATTACTTTTAGACCTAAGGCAATATTTTAGTTTTAGTATAATAATCTCTGTCTGTATTGCCATTTTAGTCATTGTGATTTTCTACATTATTTAAATATTTTGTAACATTTATTGTCGTTAGTAGAAACATTTTAAACATTATGGCTTAAAATGTTTGGTTTTATATCTTTTTTGTTATTTATTAATTTACTTTGGTGTATGTAGATACAGTGTAAGAGTGAAGCGTAATGATAACGAACAAGCCACCGATTTACTTCCCGCAGATGTCAGTTCACTGTTTCACGCCAATTAATACTTGGCGCCAAAATGTTTGAGTAGAGCTATGCAGAGAATTATCACTTCGCTGTAAGAGGCAAATGGTGAATCAGTAACCATTTAAAATCACGGTGATTGAGAAAGAACGGTGATCGATTACTGCTTTCTTTAAAAATCACAAGATCGCTTATCTCTAATTTTATGAGTTCTGGGAATAAGAAAAAGTCGCTTGAGGCGAGATCGGGAGAATATGGCGGATGTGGCAAAAATTTTAGAGTCACATCGCTTTGATTTCTCAACCGGACGCATTTGGTGATCGTACCAATTGTTGTTGAGGATACATGCAGGATCCTTTCATATCACTTTAATATTAAGTATTTTTAAATTAATTTAAGAAATTATTAGGTTTCGATTAAGTATAATAACGTACAATTTTTAATTATAATCAAATTAAATTCAGTATGCAGGCTCATGTATCACACGGTATATGTCTTAGTTTTATCATCTGCGACCCATCATATTTACATAAAGCGGTTGGTCCGATCCGGATAATCAATTGTACGAAGTCAAATTTATATTCTTTTGCCAGCTTTAAACTATGTATACAATCAAGGTCTAGTTATATTGCCTTTCAGAACAATAATCCATATACTATCTACTTAAATTCAAAGATCGTTTATTACCAGTAATGGTGGGTTCTTTGTATCATATAATTCCGTCAGTCCCAACATGTACGCGGTATTACAGTATTTCCATTCAAGGTACCTACAATAATTGGATCTTGGTAGTTCAAGGAACATCCAAAACATTTGGTTTTACTGTCCGAACTTCCCAGGATTTGTTAAATGGTGAACTGGTGAAACGTTTATAACCGCTGGTTTATTACGGCAATGCAGTATATTCTATAGTCAAAGAAACTCACCGACAGTTTTTCCCATATTTTAAGTTCAATTGAGAACGCCTCTTTGAACAGTTTGTACCAATCATGGTATAGTGGGGATTTTGAATTTTTCATTTGGAGTTTTCTTTATCACAAAAATCTCAATCTCAGTCAGTCTTATCTACAAGTTTAACACAACAAGTTCGTTATCGTTTATAACTTTATCGGGGTAAACTCCTCATTTACCGAGTAATCAAGCACTCATCAGAGTGTTAATTTGTCTCAACATAGACATTCAGCTTATACATTTAAGTATCAGTTTCTTTTATATATCATCAAACATTCAAACAGTGCCGATTCATTTAATTACAAGACACAAAATATCACAACAGTCATACTCAGAAGATAAATAGCTTAAGCTGTTGTATATTTAAAAATAGGTGTAATTAGTGTAAATAAATATATTTAGATCAATTGCATTTATTCAAAAACTAACCTTTCACCGAAGAAAAAACAAGAAAGCGCATACAAACTTACACCTTGTGCGCGGTGAGTTCATTATTAATTGAGCTGTAATCAAAGGGAACGAGCGGCGAAGCATCGTTACCACGGAACCGGAACAGCCCGTCCAAGCAGTATGAAGTAATAGGCACCAGTGATGGTCTGAACCTTCTCCAGGTAGTCGAATTAGATGACTCCACGACAGTCCCAAAAAACAGACAGCATAACTTTCTCTGCAGACTTCTACACCTTAGCCTTCTTGGGGAAGTGGATCCCTGTGCTTCCACTACTTGCTCATCTCTTTGGTCTCTGGATCCTGTTGATTGATCCAAAATTCATCTATAGTTACCAGGCGCACAAAAACTTGATCACTACTTCAATCTACGGCTTCCTGAAACAAACAAATCAACATTACTATATCATCGATATATCGTGTGTGTCATACGTTTAATTGTTTAGTAACTGCGTGATATTAACCAATCAAATCTCTCCGATTTATTTAGGCTCTTAATATCAAATAGTTATTACTAAAGACCGAATTATATGCAAAACATGCTTTTTATAATTGTCTTATTTTATTCAAAAAAACATTTAATAAACCCAGGAAGTTAATAATTTTGTTGATATACCTTTTAACAATAATGTTATGAGATTTCTAGGTTTATTTAATGTTTTCTGAATAAAATTAGGCAATTAAAAAAGCCATATTTTGCACATAATCTGGTCTTTAGTTATTACAATTACTTTGGGTATTTTCGTGGTTTTTCTTTTCAAATCTTTTATATTGTTATTAGGAACCGAACACGAGTGGCCTATGACCACGAGCTTACTATTGAAAATTTGTTGTTATTAAATCAGAATTTATAGTAAAAACTGCGTCAAATTTCTGCCGAAGGCCACATCCGAAGTAACTTGGAATATTTTTCAAATTATTAATAGCCGCATCCACTGTGGTTAATCCAGTACAACTGATTTTTTTAATTTTGAATTTGCAGCATAATAGGATATGCTTCCTTTAATAGCCTGCCTGTTTTTAACATATATGCAGAAATGCCACTGACAAATAAAAGTATTTTTTCTTTGTAACTGTCGTCCGAATAAAGCATTTGATGCATATTCTCGTAAAAGGTTTTAGCTACTGTTTCAGCATCAATTGCATTTATAACTTTTGTTGCTATTACATAAGCACTCAGAAATACTTGGAGCATCGTCATTTAAACATGTAAAGAAATTTTGTAAACCATCGAAATTCTCTCCATAAAAACTACTAGCTTCCAACCATGTTGCCCATCTAGTTATTACTGGAGAGGGAGCCAGTGACAAAGATGGAAGTTTTTCCCTGCAAAGAACTACTCTCAATGGTGCTTTTCTGAAAACTTCTTTAAAATTCTGTGGAGAGCATGTGCTATACAAGCAATATGCAGCATAATAGGATATGTTTCCTTTAATATTCTGCCTGTTTTTAACATATTATATGCAAAAATGTCACTGACAAATAAAAGTATTTTTTGTTTGTACCTGTCGTCTGAATAAAGCATTTGATGCATATTCTCGTAAATGGTTTTAGCTACTGTTTCCTCATCAACTGTATTTATATCTTTTGTTGCTATTACATATGTGATATATGGAATAGTTGGATATAGTACACCAGCTGCAACATTTGCCACACAGCGTCCTAATATATCGACATTTTCGTCGGCACTTATCCATAGGTACTGATTTGAAATATGGCTTCTAAGGCGTTCTACTGCTTTCGTGTAGCATTTAGAAACATAATATTTACGTAAGGTGGATTCATCAGAAACATTTCGACCAGTATATTTTTGGAGAAATGTTTTGAAGGTGGGATTGTTAAGTTTGGAATTTTGCCGCCATTAAAATTTCACAGAGTTCTTCGTTAAAAATGTCAGATTCCAACGGGTCTAATTTCTGTGTATGTGCTTGCGATGTTAGGTGACGTTTTACGTGCAATTTTTTGGAATTTTTTAAAGATATTTTATAGACTTTGCAATCAATTTCGAAATCACTGGCAATTGACATACCTACAATACTACAATCAGTTTGGCCCTTAATAACGATGCCATTCTCGACATTGTTCCATATCATATCTGAAAAAGTAACTTAATCAATGTTCTAGATCTAAATAAATGAAAATTAAAAATTTATGCGTAAGCTATTGAAACTTAACCAAATTAACCGGATACTTACGACAAAATAATTGGGAGAAATAGATTCGATGAAACGATATTAAAGAGAGTCTATTACAAAAATTACGAAGTATGTTAATAACAGTTAAAACAATGAAAAAAAGAAACTAACTCACCGAACTTTATTTATCTTACGAAATATAAACTAATAAATAAAATAAATTATAAAAACTTCTCCAACTTCTATCTAATTGCGTCACAATTCGACTTAAAAAAAAAACAGATGTTCGGTTAAACCTATTCAATAACTGCGTATTGTACTTAGCATGTTATAGACTATTTATAGTGTCCATCGTAATTTCAGCCTCTCGTGCCTGGTCTAATTCATATCCTTTACTTATTTTTTATATACTCTTCAGAATATGAGAATATCATTTTTTGATAGAATTATTGTTTATTTGTAGTTTTGTAAGATTTGTATGTGTTTATTATGTAGATGATTCAACATATTTGCTTCATTTTTTTGTCCTGTAATTGGATATATCTGGGCAAAAAAATAAATAAATGATTACTAAGAAATTGCAGATCTTGGTAAGGTTAAATACAAAAAAAAAACTAAGAAAAAACATTTGTGATGTAGGATTTTGGTAGATAAAATTATTGACACCTCAGAAGATTTTAAGTATTTAAACGATTTGAAATTGTTACAGTTTTTCTTTTTACTATCACTAGATCACTTGATCATTATTTTTCCCGTAGGTAAATCGGACGCTTTGTACCAATACATTAGCTAACTCTCTCACAAGTAATGCCACGCACTTTTCAAACAATATCCGCAAAACTTTCGCCAAATTTATAATGTGTTTTAACAACAACAATGGGTTGTTCTTTTGAATAGCGATTAATTTTTGATAACCTAAACTACTGCAGATGACAAATGTTAATCATTATGGTGCTAACTTTAATATAAAAAAATGGTTAGAAATTTAGACCCGGTGTACTCGATGAATCTATTCTTTTTACATTTCTATATAATTAGAATGATTTGAATTTAATGCGGCATTTACGTCATCAAAGAGATATAACTAAAGCACATATTTTTTTGTTTATCAAAGTGTACCAATTATTTTATTTGAGGCTTACATTTATAAATTTCCAGAGCTTTCATTAAGAATTAAGATTATTACTAGCCTTCCTTTTACAAACCATTTAACTTCTTCGGGTAAAATGTAAATTGATTGAAATCTTTAAATTTAGCTCAGACATCGTAAATTGCTGCAATTTCAAAAATGCCGCTTAATAAACGTTCATTGTATGTAATTGCAAGTTTTCCGTTGTATTTCTCGACTCGTTATTTGAATTTAGTGGGCATTTTTGGCCTTTAACAAGAGGTTTTAATTAAAATTAACGGCCTACTGTTGCGTGGAAGTGTATATGCCTTTTCTGGTTGTTATGTTGTTGCCGTTACCGATGTTATTGTAAATCTTCACCGCACTGGTTGCGCGGATAAAGATTCTAATATTTACGGTACCATTTAATTAATTGAATTAATTATACTTATCTTAACCATTCGGCGCTAATTACAATTTTTTTTTTCATTCTTTAAGTTTCTTAACCGATAGGTATCAGAGACATATACTAACCATATAATAAATATCCCTAATTAAAGTTCCTATTTTGGTATTACCGGAAATGTCTTACTCTAATTAGCTACAAGTGATAAGTGCGTATGTTTTGTAATGATTTGACAGAATTACATATTTTATATGTTTAAAATAGTTGTAATACTTTGTCTTTTGATTAAATTAGTTTCATTACGCTAAATCAAAATTATTTACTTTCATAATTACCATTATAATATTAGTTTTAAGTTCATAAACTATTAATTTACTTATAAGTAAAGCTTGGATAATATGCAAAATGCATGTTTATCCCATGCATCACGGGATATTGTGAGTATTCCTTTTAAATGCCTATGCAAATTTCAATAATACATATATGAAGATTTCTATCCAAATAATTTTATAAATTTAAAATATTTTATTGTGTACTGTATGTAGCATTACATGCAAATATTTACCCTTTTACCTGTAATTCGACCCCGCTGTGTCAACGATTTTGCGAGTATGTTTAATAGTTAGTTGTAAAAGCACACTTTACCGCTGTTTGTAAATATTGCATTGTAATGCAAATTTCCGCTGTATATTTAAATTTCAGTACAAAATTTGAATGTAATTTTTCCAAATAAATTTCCGAACGTTAGTATTTCTTCCAACAACAGTCTTTACTTACTGAACTAATGCTAGCACATACATTTTACCATATAGCTACTTTGTCGGTTATTGTATGATTCATTCGAATGAGGAGGGATTAACTGTCAATCCTCAAAAAAACCAGTTGGTAGCCTTTACCAACATGAGAAAACTAAATGATCTGGGCAGCGTAAGGCTTTTAGGACAAGAGTTAGAACTAACCAATGAAGTGAAGTATCTAGGCATATAACACTTGATGCGAAACTGAATTGGAGCAGACACCTAATCAAAGTGACAGACAGGACATTATGAACCTATCTACCAGGATGGTGAAATATTGTAAACAGGTCCTCAATAAACTGGCACAAGACAATACTATGTCGCTGATATGGGTGCCAGGACATGAGGAAATTAAAGGCAATGAGATTGCCGACGAACTGGCCAAAGAAAGTACTAAAAGGAACTTCATAGGACGAGAACCTGTATATGGAATCGCCAAGGATTCCGCTAAAATGGAGATCTTGTGATGGCTAGAAAAAGAACATAAAAATAAATGGAGGTTAATGGAATGTCAACTTCATACCAAAACACTACTAAGGGAGCTGGACGGAAAGTTTTCAGCCAACCTAATTCGTAGTAACAAAAAATAAATTAAAATAATTACAGGGTTAATATCAGGACATTGTCCTTTAAGGAAGCATCTGTACAGCATGGGCTTGGTTAGCGAGACCTGGTGCAGGAGATGTGAAAAACAGGAGGAAACTAGCCTTCATGTAATATTCACGTGTGAGGAACTGAAGGAATTCAGACCGAAATATTTCTATCCAAATATCCAAATGGCATCTAACCCAAAACAGAAGAGGAGGAGAAAGGGTAGGTTTCCATTTTTAATAAAAAGTTCGGCATCTTGTTGTTGTCATTGATATGTAGATGTCTTAGTAATTTCAAGAATCTTTTCAATGGCATTATTCTGGCAACTCGTTCTGTGTGGTAGTTCTCATCATCGGACCAATAAAGTTTCATTGTAGGAAGCTCATGAAACCCCATGAACAAAATTATTCCAAAGAAAGCTTTGAGTTCTTCCAATGTGAGTCCTAGTTCGTGTTCTGCATCCTTTTTCAGTTGCCTAGCGTATAAATTACTTTGATCCATTAGATGTTGTAGAAACGTATCAGGCAAAAAAATATGTAAACAGATAGGGGACTATCTGAATTTACTTTTACTGTTGGACCTACTTTCTCGCTGAAAACGGCCTGACTAAATTTGTCGGGTATCTTGGTAGTCTTGGCCCAATCGTACTTAGGTGTTCCGACGTTTTTTTTTAGTTATTTTACTCTTATTGTTTGTATGTTGTTGAATGTTACATTCATCTGAACTATCGTCAGAAGAAGATTCCAAAGGACATGATTTTCTTCTGTTATAGTCAGTAGTAAAGTCAGGGTCAGCTACGCTGTCACCTGAGTCCTCATCATACTCAGTAATCAAAGATGATTCTTCTGGTACTATATTTGATGTTGAAGCACGTTTTGGAAACCTTGTTCTTGCTGGTGACATATGATATGTTGAAGGTTCTTGAGGAAAAGTCAGTGGAACATCATCGTCAGCGTCAGAATCACCCTCACATTCTGATTCCATTGCCATTTGTTCAGTAATCTCCTCCAAATCGATATTTGCAGCTTCGAAGATCAATTCGTCTTCTGTCAGAGGCTTCTTTAGGCTATCCTTTCTCCACATTGTGTTCTAAAACACAAGAAAGACCATACATAAAGAAGAATAGGCTTTGGTGGGGTTTGCAGTTCACCCCTAAAGGTAGGTGACAAGACACCCCTGAAGGAAGGTGCCGTCCACGTTCAAAGTAGAACGTATGAACGCAAGAATTTCTGAAGCCGAAAGATTTTTATACTAACTAAATGTATTTTCTATTAGCACAAACTCAAAAGATTCATACTACAGCAATGTTTTATTCAAAATAAATATATAAACTAAGAAAAAATGAAATATAAAAATAGGTTGACGTAACCTGAAAAAGGTGTTCACATTAGAACACGGTTTTATTTGGAATATAAATATAATTTGGGACCAAATTTAATTATTTCTTACTACCAAAACATTTAACTGTCTGTACTTACCTCCAAATATATTCGAATTCACAATAATAAAAAGTAATTTTTTCGCTCAGTACCTACAGTATGGACATAGATGGACCTTATTTGGACCTTATTTGGAAGAAACCATATTATTTCTGGTTTTATTATTTCAGGAGAGATCTATTGGATCCTTCGAGTGTACTCAAACTTCCCCTGAGGAGGATAGTGGCTTTTATCGCGGACACAAGACTAACAGAGTGGAACTCTATTGGGGATAGTACAAAGAGCAGTGTGTCATAAGCAAGTGCAGGTTCTTATAGAAAATTTGAAATATTTTCTTCTTCCTTTTCTTTTACCCTTGGCTAGGGTTCCTGTTTGTCTTCTGCCTCATTTTGTGGATGAAGAGAGCCTACTTTGGGCCCATTTTGTGGTCAGTTGTACAAGTGGCCTTTTCCGTTGTGTTAGTTCGTTCATAGATATGCTAGTCAGCAATGGCGGTTCTTGATGACGTACGATGCAAGTTACTGTACGGATGAGATTGATTTGAACAATTTCGGTTGGAGCTACTTGCTTCTCTGCATACATGAAAGCTTAATCGAATCTGTCTCATCCGTGCAGCAGCTTATATCCAACGTCATCAAGAACCGCCGCTACTGGTTAGCCTTTCTTTCTCCATCCTATCCTAGTGTTCCTTCCACTTTCTTTATTTGTTTTCATTTAATTATTCCTCCGTGTCTCACCAATAAACCAACTAACATAGGTTAGAATGTTATCATTATTAATTCTTAAATTAATCGGCTCATGCCGATATCTGCTTCGGAAATGTTCGGGATATGCAAACGACAAACACAAAATGAACAGGGAGGTATTAGTATCATGCAGTCAAAATAAACAAAATATTTGGAATTAATTATAGCTTAACTATTTGCATTTGCATAAAAATTGTTAAAAGAAATAAACGCCGAAGTACAGGATCATGCGATGAGATATTGATATATTAATTTAAAGAAGTAGTAAATGATACGAAAAAAGTCGTCAATAGGAGAAATATTTTATAGTGTAGTTACGACATATATTAATGGTCCTTTCAGAATTTTTATCAGATTCGAAATAATCGGCTTTGTCAGATGTTGACATTAATTAACAATTCTGTAGTCCTTAAATCGGTAATTTTTTCATATTGCCGATATTTTCTGTTCACTTCTATTACATGATCACAACACTTTTTCCATTCGTTTGCCGTTGCTAAATCAAATTCTTCTTATTCTTCTCTGTTTTGGATTGGACGCCACCATGTCCAGGCACACTGCTCTTTGTACTATCCCCAATAGATGTCTCAGTTCCACTCTGTTAGTCTTGTGTCCTCGATAAAAGCCACTATCCTCCTCAGGGGAGGAAGTTTGAGTACACTCGAAGGATCCAATAGACCTCTCCTGAAATATTTCTGTCTGAGTTCCTTCAGTTCCTCACACGTGCATATTACATGAAGGCCAGTTTCCTCCTGTTTTTCACATCTCCTACACCAGGGATTTTTGCCGGATCTAAAGCAAGTCTCTTCTTTTAACAGAGGCTCAAACCAACTCTATGGAAATCAGTTGGTCTGGATGATAGTATGGGGGTGGGGGAGTAATCTCAAAAACGTGTGTAATCTTTTTTATAATACTTTATTACTTTTTTAACATATCTGGAAAATAATTTCTGTTTTTATTGTTCGACCAACATATCATATCTCCTTTTCTACCAGTGCTACTCGAGGCGCGATTACTTTGAGCAGCTGCATCGGCAACTGTCACAGACTATCACAGAATTTTGCGGTATGTTAGGAAGTAATTTCTCTCGAAGCCATTTTTCGTAAATCGCAGCATTTTATTGATAACCTCCACTTACGGTACCAGATTTGAATATCTGCAAACAGTTTCAACCGAAGCCTGTTGCTCCACCAACATGTATTATAATAGGCGATTTTTGACAAAGTATGATTAGAATGTATATATGTTTCATTCATATAGATTATCGGCCTATTTTCTTCACGGAAAGAAATATTTTTTTGTAAATACTGAATTCGCAATTCTCAAATATCATTTCTTTCAATTAATAACTGACGAGTATTTCTTGTACGCCGAAAATCTTTAACAATACGATACAAATAAGTTTTTTCCCCATTCCATTGCATCTCAGAACGCAACTTTTCTTGTAACGTCCTCAAAGTTACGCGACAACCGTCAGTATTGTGGAAATTATATATAAAATGCTGAAATAAAGTTTTTTTCATAATTTTCAAGTTGAATGACGGTACATCTACGTTATTGTTTTGGTGAACTCACAAACAAATGGTTTATTGTCTTCTGTACATTTCTTTCCTTCTTTCACAATTCGTTCAACACTTCTTATCGATACACCGGTTGCTTTCAACACTATTCCTTTGATTTCTTGGTTTTTTACTATCAGACAAAGTGCTTAAAGTACTTAAACATATTATTTATATTATCTGACTTTTTTTCACATGCTATTTTACCACGAGAAAAGATATAACGTCTATAATGATTACAACTGAACATGACGATACTGCTGTATACTATACTATATAACAGAAATACAATAACCCTTTCCCTCAAATAATAAAGGATTAAATGATTTATTGTGTTATTGGTAAAACTAGATTCACGAGTAGATTATATTTAGTAAATAGGTCATTACTATACTTCGGATTATAACGCAAATAATCTCAATTTTAATTCTTCTCTAAATTCTATTCTAAATTCTATTTTAAATCTATTCTTCACATGCATAAATCCCTTTAATAGTTCCAGCTAAAATAAAAAGTAAAGTGAGAGTAAATATAAAATTAATACGATAAGCTTCTTTGTCGATTTTGCATATAATCGGACGTCTGATAATTACTATATTATCACCAGAGAACGGACTCGAGCGATTGATGATTCATAGCCCATAGGGGTCTGCTTTGTATTCACAATAGGTTTGTTTATGTAAGCGATCCGTGAGTTTCGAACAATTTGATACGTGGCACATACCTACATAAGGTGTTAATATGTATCTATTAATTCACAATAGAGCGAATGCAATAAAGGGTTTGGTAACCGGCAGCATCTACTATTGAAACAAAAGTAATGCTGACAGGCGAATTGTGTATCAAATTTTGAATAAAAATAATTTACAAAGAACAAAACTCAAAACTATGTATTTTATGTGAAACATTGAAAGTGTAAAACATTACTACAAGTATGAACAACAAAAATTTGTTCATTGTGTTCCCGTGTTAAATTAGTTCTTTTAGATATTAAAACGTCTTTGAAAATAGAAAATGTCCGTTCCACATCACAACTGGTGATGGGTGCGTGATTAAAATGTTATAAAAGTGCACCATACTTCGATTGTATAGATTTTTCAACCAGCCCTTTGCAGAATTGATATATATGTATTCAAATCTGGATTTTTGCTAAATATGGTATCAACTTTTTGTCTCAGCTTTGAGAAATATCTTTTTAAATGATGAAACTAAATTATCAACATTTGCAAAATGGCCCCTGATGTATTCACATACTCTGTGTAGTGCATGTGCTGCACTGGTAATGTGTTGCATATTGGGATAAGATTGCTTTAATAACTTCCCTGTTTTGATCATATAAGGTGCCGCATCAGACAAAATATAATAGCATCTTGTCTTTATAGTTGTTATCCGATGACAGAATATTATGAATACATTGATCAATTACTTCTGCAACTGTTGCAATTAAGTAAGTTGATATGAAGTTGTCGCATGAAGAATACCAGCAACAACATTTTATACATATCGCCCCATTGCATTCGTTGTTTCGTCTACACTTACCCAAAGATAATAACCAGATAGGTTGGTTCATATTTTTTCAATGGTTCTCAAATAACATTTTGGTAAGTGGTATTTACGTAAAGTAGATTCATCTGGTATATGACGATCAGTATATTTTGTAAGAAACCTCTTGAGGACTGGATTGTTAAGCTTTTTGAATGGGATATTAGTCGATATGAAAGCTTCACACAGTTCTTCGTTGAAACTGTCAGGTGTAGATGATCATACGTTATCTTGATGAGTTTTTGAAGAAACATGTCTCTGCACATTACACTTTTGTGGACGCCTTAATCTTAGTGAACAGGCAATGCAATATATCTCGGTTTCATTATGAATATGCAACCAATCTGTATGGCCTCTAATCCATCCTACCATGGTTGCCCTACGAGAATTCTCCATAGTTAATGAAAATAAAGAAGAATACTAAGAACAGAAAGAAATGGACTAAAAAGAAGAAACGAGAACTACTGAAAAATAAGGTAGCAAATTAAACTTAATATTTATAAAAAATTGTAGGTTAAATATAGAATTTAGCAATATAAAACGGATTTTTTAAAATACTAATCGTTGTAACCAAATAACACTGATAAACACAAAACCAGAAACAATCCCTTATAGACGAGAATACAAAATATACTATCTCGAGAACAATAAATACTTATATGTATATACATGTATAATAGCATGTAAACACGAGAATACACGTTGAAAATTAGCGGATATAACGAAATAATATAAATGTATATTCCGTCTTACACGCCATTGTTCAATTTGAATGTGTGAAGGGATACACACAATGTACTATTCATAACGATGGAAATAACAAAATCTGCTCAACAAATACAATCGAGCATGCAAATAGTGGGGCTGTTATAACATGCATACTATACCTAATACCGCCACAATGTTTTATCATTGGTCAAGAAATTCACATTGGTAATTCAATCGCTTCAATCCGCTCTCTGATTATCACTTGCCGATGCCAGTTGCAGGTTACTGTACTGTATGCATATAGATTAATATATATATACAATAAAAACATTATTATTATTATTATTATTATTCAGTTTTTGCTCATTCATTCTTCTCGCCTACATAAAATAGTTTATGAAGATAGATTTTGCTTTTTTAATATATTTTAAAATGATCACTTTTTTGTTTAAAGCAAATAACAAATTCTGTTTATTTAGTAGTCAGAATTCAATAATTTTAATTTTTTTAAAATTTAGTAATGTTCTAGTAATAGAAAAAAGATGACGTATTTAGGGAGTATAAACTATAAAAAAATATATAAAAATAGTATGTTGACGAAAGAAGTACATATTAAAAGGTACAGTTTTCCCAGTATGTAACTTCTAAAATATTATCAAGGAACACAGAAGTTTGGCTATAATGCGAGGGCATAGTAGCATCATAAATTAAAATTAGTACAACTTTAATTTACATATATCACCGTCTTCAGGTTTATGAGGATAAATTACTGAATTCAGTTTCGGGTTGGCTTGGCGGTGGCCGTGTTCTGTGAAAAATACGGGACGGAAAGGCGAAAGAAAAACAAGGCATAAATTATCTTGAACGGGCGCACATCTACTCGTACTCCGCAAGATGAGGCCGTCGTGCTGAAGGAAGTAGAAGAGGCATCGGTGTGGAAAGGAGATAGATACAAATCGGACGACTTACTTGCTTTCGTTTTGCTCGCGCACAGGAAAAAGTCGTAAGAGTCCTTTAACTTGGCACGCTCAAATTGTCGAAGAATTACGAAATAGAGATATCATTTTCTTTCTTATCTCTTCGCGTTTAAATATTCAAATTTATATATTAGACTCGTTAAATGGATTAATTATATAGACGTGTGTTATTCGAAAGTAACTATTTAATAGCAATTAAATTTTATCTTCAATTAGAAGAGAGAAATAACGACATAGAAGATAATTTAAAATTAACGATAAAATAATTTCATAAATGTACGAGAGATACTCAGAAAATGAATTTGTTTTGAGTACTTTGTCATTTTAAAGGAGTTCTTATTTCGAAAAAGAAGCAGAGTACAAGAATTCTCTTCGTAAAATTCCATGCCCCGTGACAGAATATTTTGTGTATAGCAAGTTCCTCTTCCACTATTGTGAGACTGTGATCGTCAACGTCGTAGTAAAAGTGATAGAGATCCGACGAAAGGATCTTATCAGCTAATCTATCTGGAATTACTAAAGTTAGATAATGTAGAAACCTTGATGAGTAAATCGGGGAATAAAAAATATTTTTATTCCCTTGACAAACGCATCATTGCCGAAACATGTAGGGTTGTTTTAAATATATATACTTTGAAGTAATGAACCAGACCTTTAATCGCCGACTTATTAAGTTTACCTTATATATATATATATATATATATATATATATATATATATATATATATTGAAATAATACTGAGGATCTCCTGCTTTAATTAAACTAACTAAGAATAATGTGAGCGTTAAAACTATTAAATGAAGAATATAAGTTGAACTTAGAAGATTTGAATTTAAAAATTGGTCGCCAAGTTTTAACGTACTTAGTTGATCCAACGCTATCTGTTAAATAACCCACTAGTTGCGGTAGAGCTTGAGTACTTATGTTTTTATTTATATCTCGGGGCTCAAAGTCGGTTGTTTGTATATCCCGTAAGTACAATGTAAATGGTATATTAATTAAACGCAAACTCAACATTCAAACAATTCAAATAAAAGATCGAATCTAAATCAAAGTAATAAAAATTTATTAGAATAAAAATAGATAACTGTAACAATTATTACGTGCGAATAAGGAAACTGTACATAAACTAGTATTATCTGAACTATACGGTAAAAAACGGAATTATGCAATTGTGCACATGTGTTACTAACTATCGTTAAGGTTATGAATAATACAACAGAGCAAATAAATATTAAAAGCTACTTAGAATTAGACACACAAAAGGTAAGTTATATATAAGTTTTCTTAAAAGATTATGAATGAATGAATGATTATATATATTTAAATAGATGTTTAGAAATGTAGAAAATCATGTATTATATTTTGATGCAAACAATGTTTGATATTGTGTTGGGATATAAATTTAATATTAAATTTTAAATGATGTAGGTTTTATGGGAAATAACTGGGAAGGAACCTGTTTTTTTCCTGTGTCTAGGCTCTGGTATATGTTCTGGGCTCGCAATTGTAGGAATAGATCAGAGTTCGTCTGCTCCTATTGAAGTCCCTGCGTCGGTAGCGGTCAAATGCTGGAGTTATCGGTACGATGTAGTTCCAGTTCCGAAAAGATGCTTCGTTCGATATTTATTATATTTGACGTGATGCTGGTCCAATTATTCTCTCAAAAGTTCGGCCTGATTTCAAGGTATTAAATGTATACTGATTTCGTAGGATTTACTTGATTTTTAAATAGTAATTTTAATTAAACTTTTTGTGATAGAGAAAATGCGGCCATTCGTTGTAAAATTTTAGTATCAGACGCTTTCTTCGGCTTTTGTTTTCCATAGCCTGTATTAAATATCGGCAAAAGCCTCTAAGTTTATGCTTTATTTGCATCTAATATAGTATGAATTTTCATAATGTTTTAATATTAACATAATTGAAAAATTAATTAAATAATTTACAAAAGTTTATAATGTGGTTTTCAATATTAGATTAGTTTGAAAATGCACCGTCAAAATCGCATTCGCGGGGTTCGAGACAATTTTAAATTAGTGGGCGTGGTTAACTCGCTTCGATATAAATCTTGATGTGGATAAATTAAATACTTGTAATTTTACGCGTATGATTTGAATTTGAAATGGAAAAATATAAATATAAATAGTAAGTTTAAAAATCAAAATAAGTTAATTATCAATTTTAAAGTAATCGTCGTATTAATTTATATACATCTCGAAACTGATTTCACAAATTACGTCCACCAATTCAATATTTATACAGGGGTTTATTATATGTAGTAATCTGCATTTCTTATTGTAGTGCTGGAATAAGTGTGCTGGTTGAACCATAACAATATATATATATATATATATATATATATATATATATATATATATATATATATATATAACAATTGATAAATTATTGGAGTTTTTAGGCTTTTATATAGTTTGGAAGAACGTGTCTTTTGGTAACTACCTAGGACAAATGCAATACTGATTTCAGAGAAATTTGTACGCAATTTAGATAAAAGTTTCCGAATTCGCCAGTACTGCGACGCGAAAGTATTTAGAAAATGCATAGAAAATTTCAAACAGGATCTGTTATTGATAAATCTCGAAGTGGTTGTTCGAGCTCTGTGAGAATAGAGGATAATATGCAGTTAATGGCTGAAACTTTCCTAGAAAATCCAACATTTCCTATCGTAGTTTGTATCGTACGATGACAGCATTGGGAATGACAGTTTATTGACCGAAATTATTACAGTTGCTCACGGAGAACGATTTTTATGGAGTGACGAGGTAATATTTAAATTAATTTAAATGGCCGTATCAACAGGCATATCTACGTTTTAAAACCCTCATTTAGTTATCCAAGAAGAAATAAATGTACAATATGGTCCATTAGTATCCGAACAGCTTAGAAAAGGATGCAAAACAATCCTCAAAACTTTCTTCCATTCTTTTCTTATATTCTAATCCAAGTAAATAAGAGACACATAGTTTTATGGCACCTCCTGCGGTGCGGGTTTAATGACAAGATAACAGAACCGAAGTAATGCTTTGACAATAGTTCCATCAGAATACTGTTTCTATAATTAACACACACATGAAATCAAGCGTTTCAAAAGTAAAGTAGTATTAAGTTTTAGACAATATTAGAGATTAAAATCTGCTTCTATTTGAATCATTCTCTTTGTTTGTTGGGAATAGAGTGGACCAATCCGGAGCGAAAGCAGAGGCGCTACTAATGAAGTGGTAGTATGTTGTTCACGGTCATCGTGTGTACACGTATAATAGCAGCAGGAAAGTGTATTCTGTGTATTTAACAATGTTGAAGGAGCGTACAGTAAAAAAACCGCTATCATCAAAGTTAGTCAATAGGTTTATTGAGAACCTTCCTAGTTTATCTTACAATGGGGTAAATGTAAAATGTTTAGTGTGCAATATATATATATATATATATATATATATATAAACCATTTAACAAAATCAAATTTGCAACGCCACTTGCATAGCGCAAGACATAAAGATAGAGACACTGGTGCCGATACAAAATACGAAGTGTTCTTATTTGATTTGTGTACAATGATGGTTGTGTGTAATTTGCCGTTTACTTTGTTACGCAATGATTCGTTTATTTCATTTCTTGAAAAATATGGCAATGTAGAATTATCAAGCTGCACCCACTTACGACGTTATTTAAAATCTGTTCGTGCACATTTAGAAAATAAAATTAAGGCTGATCCGAAAAATAAAAAAGTGTGGTTGAGTGTTGATGAAACAACTGATAGCAAAAAAGATCTGTACTTAATGTTATGATGCGTAAAATGGAACCAAATCAATCGCCATCCTCAATTTTATTAGCTAGCAGACAAATAGAAGAATGTACTGCGCGGGTAATTTCAAAAGTGGTGTTAAGTACATTGGAAAAATTTGAAATTTCCAGAGATCAAATCCTAATGTTTGTGACAGATGGTGCCGCAACCATGCTTTCTGTAGGTCGGTCTCTTAAGGAACAGTGTGGTAACTTTTTACATATTACATGTAAAATCCATGCCCTACATCTTGTAGCAGAACGGATCCGTAAATGTTACCCAAATGTAGATGCGTTAATATCGAGTACAAAGGCAGTATTCCTAAAATCTCCAAAACGTATTCGGAAATTTCACGAATTGTGTCCCCACACCCATGAGCCACCACAGCCGATTCTGACACGATGGGGAACATGGCTACGAGCGGCATTTTACTATCATAAATATTTTGAGGATGTAAAAAAGTGGTTTTATTATTAAATCCGAAAGATAGTGCTGCTATCGAAGAAAGTCGGAAAAAATTTCAAAATAGTGAGGTTAAAAGTGATTTACAAACTATTCTCAACAATTACTTCGGAATAGTGCAAGCATTAGAAAACCTACAAAATTCTTCGCTATCGTTACAGGAATCAGTGTTAGTTGTGAAAGATACACACGCACAGCTATGTTCGATAGAAGACGCAAGAAATGAGTGTATTTTAAGTAAGTTTGAAAGTGTTTTAGATAAAGATTTAGATTTTGCCAGACTTAGACAAATTTGTGAAGGTTCGTCTACAGATGTGTTAAGTTGTTTCAAAGATTATTTTAATTATGCAAACATCACATCACTAGATGTGGAGCGATCGTTTTCTTTATACAACCACATATTTTCCTCACGGCGGACGCATTTTCGAGAAATAACTTTGGAGACGCACCTTATGTTAACAATATTTCATCGCGCTTCTCCAGATTTCAAGTCACGGAAAACGCATAAGACGGTAAGTTTTTTTTTAATCATCTAATTACATAAATTTTAGATTTTATTTTTTATACGTATCATCGAGAAAGTTTCATAATCTAGAAAAACCGTCTTACATTTTTTTTTTGTATCTAACATAATAACAGCACCGTTCGTGATAGTATCTCTAGATATTAATAATATTTCGCATGCGGGAACTAATTCGTTAGTAACGCCCCTGCTTTCGCTCCGAATTGGTCCTCTCTAGTTGGAAAGAAGATATTTAGGGGTAGATAAATTTTTTGAAGTCGGTTCAGTTTTTTCAAGTGTATTATTTATGCAAACAATAGTTAATGTTTAACTATAAAAAATATTTTCTATAAATTACAATAGAAAACTACAAATTCCAGAATAAATAAAATAAACAAAAAAATTATTCTAAATATGTGCAAATTTTAAAATAAAAATCGAAATTCTAAAATAAATAAAATGAACATCAAAGTTATTGTAAATATATGTAATGTTAAACAAAATAAAAATTCTAAAACAAATGAAATAAACATGAAGTATATACAAACTTAAAGTAAAATTCCTCAATACTTGGTCCAGTAACCATTATTGTCTATGGTATTTTGCAACCTTTCTGGCATAGATGTGACAAGTTTTTAGCATGTTTCTTGGCCACGTAAATCATCCCATTATTGCAAAATATGAGCCTGAAGGTTATCTCTATTCCGAACAATGTTTTCCCAATTGCGTACCATAATCGCCCAGTTCTCAATTGGATTGAGATTGGGTGATTTGGCATGCCAAGCGATTAGGTCAATATCGGAGTGATGAAACCAATACCTGACTAATGCAGACATGTGCACTGCAGAATTATCATGCACAAAAGACATTTTGGCATGTTGGGGTTTGGGGTTTGGCAGGTTTGGGAGTTTGGCAGATGTAGTATACGAACACTTGGCAGCTGTACGCATACGCGGCTGACATCCAACACCAAAATCGCATACTGATTCTGCTACTTTGCCTGTTGCGAATAACGTGCCTCTTATCTCGTGTTATTTATTCGTCACAAATATTTTCTCGAGTCTTGCGTTGCACGGAAGGCTTTCTCATCACAAAAAAATACGTTTGCCCAGTCGCGATGTAGATTTTTCCTTGCGAAGTATAATCTTCTCTGAGCATATTCTTCTGTGAGGTCTATTTTTTCGGCTGGTTTCCGACGATGTACACCATTCCGGTGTATATACCTACGAACTGTGGTTTCGCTGTGGATGCAGTTATACAAGTTGTTGCTTTTAGCTCCTGCAGAATTTCATCCATCTGTTCATCATTAATTTTTGGATTAGGACCAGGTACTCTCCTACTTTTTAAGGCCGTCTTCTCATTCTTCTCATTTTCTGTCCTCCATCTAGTTATCCATGGACTATCCAATTGACTTTTGGTTTCTCAAATAAAGAACAAGTGAATCCATGATCTCAGATTTTATCAAATATATTTCGCGTAAAGAATTCACGTTTATGTGGGACAATCAATAACGTATTACCAGTACCATAATAGACTGTAATTATAAAACTTACCGATAAATTTATTCTATCTGCAATATCTTTCAAGGATAAACCTGATTCCCACAGTGTTATCACACGTGAGCGCAGCTCTACACTTGAATAGCCAGGCATTTTTTAATTAAGTATCGGTCAATAGCCACAATATTAAATAAAATATATTAGAACTTATATAGTTAATGTGCAAGGAGTGAAGAACTACTAAGAAATGATCTGAGAAATAAATATAGGATAATTAAATTAGGGGAATTCATTATTTGGGATTTTCCCACAATTTTAAGTTATAAGTTCTTGTGTCTTATTAAGAGATTGTATTTGCGTAATTCGTCAGAAGCGCAGGGGGCGGTGTTTATTTTATACTTATTCTTTAATGGAAAGAAAGTATTTAAACAGATTCTTTTTTTTTAGTTATTGTAAAAGAAAGTCATGTTCCAATACATTATCCAAATATCAATTTATGTTATTGTAGTAGTATTAATAATTATAAAAATTACAAATTATAAAATACTTATTTTATATTCACATGTGTTTGTCATACAAAGTATTGTATCTCAGTGGGGAAATTAATTAATTTAGATGATTGTCACGCTTTATCACTAACATAATTATTTTTATAATAATTTGCCTTAATAATGGTAATAATGGAGTAAAGAATCAACAATAGAACGAAGGCATTTAAAATAAAATTTCGTTGAAATTGATATTACTAACTCAACTAAAAAATTATATTACTTACATAAATTCAAATTCAAATAAAAATATCAACAACTATTATTTCAAAACATAGGTACAGTTGTTGACAACAAGCAATTACTAATATAGTAATATGTAAATAGAAATCTTTACCTAAGTATCTCATAAATTACATATTGCTATGAACAGTGGTTTGAAAATTTAGCACGCCACCATCTACAACTAGTTTTCCCAACTAGGTTTCTCAGCCGGTGAATTTTCAAATATGAGACTTCTAACTTCTCGGGTTCCACTTAGGAAAAGTGTTCTAAAAGTAAGTTGAGCGCCAGTGAAATGTTCACAAAAATTTATTTACTTATTTTATTAATTAATTAGCAATAAAGGAGTGTCAAATGAAACAAACGCAAGATAAAAATTTAAAATAAATATTTAATACAAAAATAATAAAATAAAAAATTTATCTTTACAAAGTATAAAGAATGAATGTCTTTACCTCAAGTATTCTTGTATAATACAGTGTATTATACAAAAATACTTGAGGTAAGAACATTCATTGAAAATTGATAGCTAAATGAATGGAAAACATCCTCTAAATGACTCCGATCAAAACTTATCTAAAAATAATCAAGTTTAATATTAATTTCTCTCCAGAGAACCACACTGTATAATCAGATATTGATGCACGAACAAAAACTGACACGTGTGCTATCGACACGCACAAAAAAAAACCTTGAATTCAATCGCAGAAACTTTTCAATTATAATATTAACATAGAATTTTAATATTTAACTGCATTATCTATATTCTTAAATTAAATCTCTTAATTACTTGTTTTAATATAATAGAAATATACTTATAATAATTTCATATATAATGACGTCATATAATTTTAATTCTACTTACAATCTTAATGGAGACGAAGAAGGTGCTTACTCAAATTTAATCATCAAATACAACGAGAAATTTATCTCTATAAATATCTATAAATAACAACAACAATTAAACACTTTCAATCAAACAACCCGAATTAATTAAAATATATTTAAATATATTTCACAAAGCAACCTTCTAGTTCAAACTATAAATTTCATCTCCCTTAATTTACCTCGGCCTCTACAACACATTTCAATGCACGCCGGGAAAAATACAGTTTTTCTATCTCGTTAAATTTATATACATTTTGAATATACAATACCATCCAAAATAATTGTACATTTTTAAATTAAATTATTTTCAATTAAAAATCCATAGCAATATTTGAGAAAGTTTTGAACGGATTTTTAAATTCTCCCATAAAATATATCTATCTAGCCGTTCGAATACAAATGGGGCTTATTGTACCTGACGTTACAGTATGGGCGGGGATATGTTCTGTCGGCATTGTTGGCTCTTACTTTTTTGTCGACATTGTAAATGAAAAGAATTATCTCGAAATGTTGTATGAATTAGTCAATTAAAACTGAACTAGAAAAGAGCCCTTTCTTGTCTGGAAAACCGATGATATTAGAAGATGGTACTCTTTGTCATTATGTTGTTCGTAACTTTTTAAATGTAAACTTTCCAGCCTGGATCGGTCGACGAGGTCGCACAGAATGCCAGAACGGTTGTGGTGTATTTTAAAAGACATGATTTTCCGCTATAACTTACCAAACATTGACGTTATGAAGCCGGTAATAACTTATGAAATGAAACCAATATGAAATGATAAAAAAAATCGCATATTTTCAGCTGTCAAAAAGAGGTATTTGCTGTGCATTGAAGAGCATAAACGTTAAGAATAAAATTGTATTTCCTGTTTAATAATAAAAAAAAATAAATTCTAAATACAGGTTTATTATTCAAATGTAAATCTGTTGCTTGGCTTGTGTCGCACCCGGTATATTCCTTTAGATTTTTGTAGTTTCACCTATTAGCCGTTCAGATAACGTAAGTTAGTATCTTGTATTCGTTATTTTTGGTATAGTCCTGTTAGGGAAATATTTCTGTTGAACAATAAATCATATTATTATAATTATTATTACTTGATATTTATCGAAATCATTCAAAGTTGAATTTATTTATTTTGTAGTTTTAATAATTTGATTAGAAAGAACATAAAAACTTTATCGTCTAATTTGTAATGGGTTACGGTAGGAGCGTAGTGCCATCAGGCATGCTTTGCGGATAGCATTCCTTGTGCACATTCAGTGAGATTTAAATAAATTTTGTGCGGTAAGAGATGATTATATATTATACGGCAGAACGGACGTTATGGAATCCCGTCATATTATTTATTACGTCCACTATGTAGGGATTTGTTGGAAGGGAAATTATAGTATGAAACTGCTCAACAAAATTGTTATTTACGCCCGCTAAATTTCACACAAACTAACCTTTATTGCGGAGATTCAAAAGAACGCAAATATTCGGTAACATAGATAAATGTATGTATAACATGCCAATATTTTTTATGCGGGTATCGTTACAGGAGAATTTAAACTAATACTATGCGTATTTTATGATAAAATGCCAATTTTGGAATATAAATCAAGTCAGCCATAAAATATAGATACATGTAATAACTAAAATTGTATTTTAGAGTTATATTCAGCAGGGATTTATATGACTAGCGTATTTGATGGAATATTTCATAAACTGATTTGGCTTCGATTTGAATTCGTATATTGAAATGTTGTTTCATTGCATTAGTTTTGCTAATGAAATAATGCATACATTTTGAATCAAAACATGCGTACCGCAAATTTGGATATGCAGTTTACTATATATATTATTTTATTGAATAATATTATACAGTATTTTAATACTGCATCACAGAATATACTGACATGTTATGGATAATAAATAAGCGTATTATGAAATTTTTAAACATAGAAACTGTGAAACCGAAAGAAAATTCTTCTAGATGGAAACAAATTGGCCAGTGGTTACCTTAGGATAGCAGATTTCAGGATTTTAGTTAGCAAAATTCTCTTTACTTAATATTAACACGAAAGTACTACTAAAAAAGGGTAGACTAAAGATACCAAAATTACATTTTATTAAAAAAAAAACATCGTAATATAATTCCAACTTTATTTAAATAAAATAATATCCATATCTACAACTGAATGAAGAACAAACAGTTGAATGTCAAAAAAGGAACCAAAACACACACTAACTAGCCAATAAGAATAACATCCATTTATAGACATCGGGATTTTATAAACCGACTGAAGGAAGATTTTTACCTAAAAGCAAATAAAATAGAACAATAGGCTTAAATTACTTAATACGGGCTCCATTTACAAAAACAAATACAATAACAAAACATACATTGGATCTAGTTGAGATTTTGGAAAGTAAAGTCCGGCACTGAAACGGGAATTTTTAAAAAATTTCTCAAAGTCTTAATTATTAATATTTATTGAACTTTTTTACACAAATTTAATCTAAATTAGTGGAAATTAATGAGGATATGAAAATGTTCATTTTTTGAAAACTATATCTGTAAGATGGCGTCCTTCGTTTCAAACACATTCTTGAAGTCTTTCGGTGAAGGATCCCATGACTCTGCGTAGCATATCCAACGGAATGTTGTTGATCTCCTGTTGGATTCGCTCCTTCAGTTCGTCCTTAGTTGTAGGTGGGTTTGATTCAAAAACCTTTAGCTTTAAATAACCCCACAGAAAAAAGTCAGGAGCCGCTAAGTCTGGTGAACAGGCAGGCCAAGGCATATCGCCATTCCTGCTAATTAAGCGACCAGGAAACGCCAATTTCAGCAAGTCCATCGAAATGTTAGCAATGTGGCTAGTAGCACCATCTTGCTGGAATAATGACCGATCATTCACATGTTCAATGAGAGCAGGAAATGCAAAGTTCACCAACATCTCAGCATACCGTTCAGAGTTCACTGTTACAGTGTTACCGTTTTCACTTTCGAAAAAATACGGACCAACCACACCTAGAGTAGACATTGCGCACCACACAGTTACCTTTTGTGAATGAAGAGGCTTTTCGTGAAGATTACGTGGGTTATTGTCACTCCAAAACCGAAAGTTCTGTTTATTGACATATCCACAAAGATGGAAGTGTGCCTCATCACTCATCCATAAATTATGGACCAGCTGTCCATCTTGATCAATTAAATTTAACAACTGTTGACAAAAGCGTAGTCGGCTAACGTAGTGTTGAGGTTTGAGAGCTTGGACCACCTGTATCTTAAATGGATGAAAGTGGCGATCATTCTTCAGGATCCTTCTTGTGGTTCGGTTACTAAGACCGAGCTGTATGCTGTGACGCTTTGCAGATTTCCGTGGACTTCTTCTTACAGCCTCTCGCACCCGATTAACATTCTCGGGAGTACGAGCCGTCCTTACACTACCACCTCGTTTCTTGGATACATTAGCAGTTTCTTCAAAATTTCTTACCCATTGGTTGATAGCGTTCGCTGAAGGTACAGGATCACGCGGTAACAAATTGAACTCCCTACGGAAAGCACGTTGAGCACCAAGAGCACTATCAGCATTTTTGTAAAATGCTTTTACGGCGAAAGCACGCTGCTCATTCGTCCAACGCAACATGACGACTGAAAATACCGACCCTCTGGACGCTTAAGGTCGAGTCCCCCACTCCTCTCGAGCCGTCTGACTCTAATCTTCGCAATATCTTAATCTTCCCGTTTCACTGCCGGACCCTTTATAACTAGAAATTTTGAAATTTGTAAAATAAAGCAAAACATAATGAGATAACATTTACTGAAACGGCATAAATCTTTAATAACAATAATATAACATCAAATACAGCATTAATTTAAAAGTCAACTGAAATTTCGCAAAATTATAAAAATTTTGACAGATAAATGAAAATATTTAATATACGAATATGAATTAAAATAATTACATGAATAGTAATAGAAAAAATAGCGATAATTTTCAATATTAATAACATAAAATTCCAAAAAGCATTCAAGAACTAAGAAGAAGAGGTGCTGAAAAATTCGTTTGGCTTTTGTCTAAATCCTATATAATATTATACAGTATTTTAATACTGCATCACAGAATATACTGACATGTTATGGATAATAAATAAGCGTATTATGAAATTTTTTTACATAGAAACAGTGAAACCGAAAGAAAGTTCTTCTAGATGGAAAAAAATTGGCCAGTGGTTACCTTAGGATAGCAGATTTCAGGATTTTAGTTAGCAAAATTCTCTTTACTTAATATTAACACGAAAGTACTACTAAAAAAGGGTAGACCAAAGATAACAAAATTACTTAACACATGTGGAGACCTTTTCCTAAGGGATAAGTGTTTGTTCGACCTCCCGTAGTTTAGAATCGCATGTTTAAAATTAGTCTATACGTGGACGCGGTGTAAAGTAGTTATTGCGTTAAGCGGTTCTCTCGCTTTACTGTGCCCCATGTGCGACTTTTTAATTAGTGGTTTTTACCTACTGATGATGACAACTTAGTGGTCGAAATACGTATTTAGGATACGATTAATAATTGTGGTAAGGGGTTATATACTTTTTTTAAGTTTTTTACTTAACCACAGTCTCCAAAGAAAGAATTTTAAATCCTAATGTTATAAAAGCCAGATACCGAAAAAATTGAGGGGCTGATTGTTTTGACGCCGATAAAATAATACGTACTTCGTATTAGAAAAGAAATAAATAATACGTAGGTAATTCGTATTAATCAAGTTAAATAAATAATACGTACCTTGCATTAGAAAAATAAAAATATACACGTACTTCGTGCAAAGAAAATAAATAAAATAGTGCCAATCAAGATTCGAAGAGGTTAAGTAAAGACAAATAGCCATTCAAGAAGTTAGGTACTGCCAAAGAAAAATAAACACAGTTATTAAGTAAAAATTATTTCTTTGGAGACTGTGGTTAAGTAAAAAACTTAAAAAAGGTATATAACCCCTTACCACAATTATTAATCGTATCCTAAATACGTATTTCGACAACTAAGTTGTCATCATCAGTAGGTAAAAACCACTAATTAAAAAGTCGCACATGAGGCACAGTAAAGCGAGAGAACCGCTTAACGCAATAACTACTTTACACCGCGTCCACGTATAGGCTGTAGACCACGTATAGAGTCTATACGTGGACGAGGTGTAAAGTAGTTATTGCGTTAAGCGGTTCTCTCGCTTTACTGTGCCCCATGTGCGACTTTTTAATTAATTAATTTAATTAATTAGTGGTTTTTACCTACTGATGATGACAACTTAGTTGTCGAAATACGTATTTAGGATACGATTAATAATTGTAGTAAGGGGTTATATACCTTTTTTAAGACAGTTATTAAGTAAAAAAGGAAATTACCATAAGAAGAAAGTGCCATCTGACATCAAGTAAAATAAAGTCAGATAAATGCTAATAATAAAAACACCTATTTTATAAATATCAAATCATTAATATAAAAATAAGTTTTCAATTCATGAACCAAATTCAAAATAAAACTTTTCTTTCTAATCAAATTTAGCCATTTTTTCTTTATTTAATGACCAAATTAGGTTACAGAATATTGTCCAGTTATCATTTTACCTTCTCCAGGGTCCTGGGTCATCAAGTTTCCAACTGATGAAATCATTTTGGTCCTTTTTGGAGTAGATATTACAGAATTGGAAGCCATTATTTTGCCTATTCCGCAGGTAAATTACTCAGGTAAATTACTGTAAATTATGTCAAAATATTCTACTCGTTCATGCTTTTCTTCAATTGTTAATAAACACGGCATCCATCGCTAGCAATTTTCTCATATATAAATTTTCTTGTAAAATCTCAATGACTGAATCCACAGGTAATTTGAGATTTCTACCGCGTTAACAATTTCACGTATTTTCTGTTTTCTATCTTCCATCACATTATTATCAATTTTCTCAATATTCTCAGTAATTGTCAGTTTAACTAACCGCCCAAAACGCTCAGTAAAATTTGTATTCCCATGGCTGCTTAAGAAATTGCTAAACCACTTCCACAGCAGTTCCAGTTGCCATAAGGTTTGTCCAGCATGACTTGAGCTTCTTGTGCCGTTTTGCTTTTCAAAAAATAATATTTGATCACTATTCGAAATTCACCTTCATTCATGTTCCGCAAACAAAAATTCTTGATTAACTCAAATGACTGTTGGGAACAGAACGATACATGAATATAACTGAAACTTGGTATACGTTCCTTCGCGAGATGCTAGAAACCAAAACTGACTTTGATATTGCACCACAAGCACCCTATTTATTTAATCATATTGTGAGATATTAAATATTTACTAATTTCGTATTATTTGGAGACATTTGAACTGGCGTATATATTTTTATATTTCCTTCGGTTATGAATGTGTTACATAAACTTTGTCGGATAAAAAATTGATTAACGCTTGCACAGGTAACTTTACATTACTTGTTGTTGAATTCACAGTGTTCAGTATATTGCTGATTAACTGTTATAAAGTTTTGGTAAATGCCGGCAATTTCCGTATTATTCACGGAAATATAATTCCAAAGCGTTTTTCAATATTACTCATTATAATATTTCGAAATTGTTGAAAAGCTTCACTTATTGCTTTATACTAAGTTCCGAGTATAATTTTTCAAATTTTAATTCAATATCGTTAGGCAGAGAGGATCGAAATGGGTAGGTATTTTCCGTAATATGAGTTCTCTTTTTCGTACGCTTACAGACAGATACAAGACAGATTTATAAATATAACGAAGTCATCCATTATATAGGTTACCAAAATCGTAGAACCGTCGCTAGTACAAGAAAGCATGTTCAGATTAACATCGTACTTCCTACTTCTAATAATCAAAACAGCCATGGGCAACATCTGCTGATGACGCGAAAATATTGGCTCTACATTCTAAAATCTCTTTGCAACCTGCAAAAATCTTTGAAAGTATTTTAACAGGATTCGAAAGTGACTGAAAACTATTGTATTAATGTCAATGAATTTGAAGGAAATGCGTTGTATGTGTTACACGAAGTAGAAAAAGATAAGGAAGTAGGTAGTGGTGGATGATACAAATCGACTGAAACAAGTGCATGATTCCCAGGTTTTATCGTTATATTAGATGTCACAAGATCAAGAAGATGATTGTTACAATTGGTTAAGGTACTAAATTGTTTAAGATTTAAAGAACTGCAAGCACAACATTTAGCACAGGATAATGGATCATTTATAAATTGCGGAAGTTAAAATCACCAAGTAAGAAAACTGATCAAACAAAATGGTCACAAGAACTTCAGAAAAAAGTTCAAAATCTTGATAAGAAGTGTCAGGTTGAATGTAAACAGTTACAAGGTAAAAGGTAGTTGACTTAAAGTTGCAATTGTTAGCAACTACATCAATTAATGGAACCAAAGAAGAGATAAAGGTTGTATCAACAAGTATGTAGGTGATATCTGAAGACAAAGCAACAAAAACACCACCTCCCATTGAACGGTTAACAACTGAAAATTTTCTTTCACATCTAACAACAGTAAAAGAAGGAGGAACCAGTTCTAAATTAGAAACGGAATCATCAAGCCAAGTCTCAATAATAACAATTATGTTATAACATGACTCACAAGCAGATATATAAAACGAATGCGTTTTTATTGTAAGAGAACAAGCATTCTGATTGTATATATCAAGAAACGTAGGAGACAATTTAAAGAATTGTTAATCGTGACGATTTTTGGTACGTCATTAACATATTTTATTTGAATATTTGATTCATCAGCAGTCTTGCGCTGAAGATATTCTTGCTTGATCGTGCGATAAAATTCAATCTGAGTGGAAGTTCTATCTTTTGATACTATAACACTTTTATATTTAGCGCATTTCTTTAGATTAGCATAATTACGAATCGCCTTCTTTACATTAGTATCAGATAGTATAATTTTTATATGTTGTTTACTGTTAGATCTGCTAGAAACAAACCTACCCACCTTACTGGATGAGGATCATCCAACGGCACATCCGAAACTTCTAATATGTCACAAGCAACATCAACATCTGCAGCAGCGCGCACATTCCCATTCTCTGCCAAGACAGAGACATTAAAAAGGATAATATTGTTTCTTCTCCTCAAGCTCTTGTACTATTCTCTCAGTGTCAAATTCATTTATTTCCACCTTTTGAGGAGAAAGTGCTGCCTGTCCTCTGCTGAGCTGCATTTGCTTCTTCAGGTTATCTACTGTCGCAGTCAGTTCCTGTAAATTCTTCAATTGCGTTTTAAAATTGAAGCAACTGGGGCAATAGAATGCAATCTCCCTATCCTTATTTTGTAAGCACTGTACTTCGGATCGAGACAGACCAACACATGTAGTATGAAGAAGGTGCCTCCAAAGGTCGCACGCAATATCTTTTTCCGAAGACAATTCGCCCCTACAAATTGAACAGCGCGAGTTCATCGTTATATAAGAAAAAAAATAGTATAAAACAAAGGAGACAAGGAAATAAAACGGGGATACTCGCTTCACACCAAGCGGTCAGTCTAACAAAAAAAAAGGATAACTGTTCTTCAGTTACACTGAACAATTACACATTGGAAGTGATTAATCAGGCTAGATACCTCAATATAGATCGGCGTCTCACGTGAGAACCACATATTTTTATTAAACGAAAGCAACTAGATATAAAATTTCAACTATTCTATTCAGAAAAACAATGTGCTAATCTATAAAACTATATTAACATCCATTTAGACAAACAATGTACACTTTTGGAGATTAGTAAACTAATCAAACATAGAATTTCAATGCAAAGTGGTTAGCTCTGTAGTGACGTACCGTGATATTTGAAAAATGAAGCAATACAGCAAGCTTTGTGTATGCTTTCAGCGCGGGAAGAAATATATAAGGTTCAGCAAAAATTCAATAAATTTATTAAAATGCATGTAAATAAATTTGCAACTCATCTAATGAACGAACCAGATAAATCCAGAAGATATAATTGAACTGTATCCTAGTATAATATTTAGGTTAAATATTCGCATAGCTATTAAGTTCTCAATATTGTTAATTAGAGTAATTAACCATTACAGTTTCCTTAACATTGGAAATCTTCAATTTAAATTTGATAGTCCTACATATTGCAGATAATAAAAGGAAAATTTAATTAGGACATTCTTCTACATGTCCATAAACATTGTCAAACACTACTGCTTCTGATCGAAAGCCGGTGCCGCTATAAATTACGAAATTAGAGGCCACAGAAAATCAAAGCCACATATAGTCATTGCACACTTCGACATACATTGTTAAGCTGAATTGGGAGAAGACTTTTATCTGAAGATCTTTCATCCGTGTTGAATTATGGGTTCCTTAGAATCTTAATAAGAGTTATTAAGAAAGTAATGAAGTTGTAAAGATATATTGGAAAGTGTTTCAGTAAGGAATTTTTTATAGGCATTTAATGTGGCCTTTTTCCATTTATTTGATTATGCCCAATAGGTAGACTTTTTTATATTGAATAGAAAACTGTTTCGTAAAAGTAACCAACCACACTAAACAAATGTAGTTTGATGTGTTGTCGCCAGGTTTAGTATTTGAAACTATTGGTTTCTTGAACAGTTACCATATCAATAGAATGTTATACAGAGAAGATGAGTAACTTCTTAAAATCCAAACTCTACAGATTTAGCAACAAAAAGTGTGATTTTAACAAAATCAAAATGCTAATACAATCAGATAATATGCCATGGCGTGTCATGACTTCGCCGAACCAGTGTATTTAAAAAAAAAGGATATCTGCAAATATTGATTCAAAAATTATAGCACTGTTCGAGTGATAGGACGACATAAATTTCAAAATCAAATTCGACGCTCTATACCATTTATTATTAAGCAACATCATTTATTAGCTGGAGAACAAAGCTCTGCGGATGCTACCTCAAAATTCTATATTTTCATTATAGAGGTTAATTTTGCTATTCAAGCTCATTTGACTTACATTTCAACTTATTATAACCATCCACTGCAGCAAACTTCACGTTGGTTCAGGAATCACATAGATGGAAATTACAGCTGAAGATTTTCGATAGCTCTTCAAAAGTTGTGCTTAAATAAGTAAGTGGCTAACAACTAATTACATATTTAATTTTCTTTTTATTTTCAAACTAAACTGCGAAAAGAATATCTATTTATTATATATATATATATATATATATATATATATATATATATATATATATATATAGTAAATCTAATCAGTAGGCGATTAAAGGTCTGTATATTACTTCAAAATATATGTATTTAAAAAACTCTACATGTTTCGGCGGTACGCCTTTCTCAAGAGGATACAAAATATAAATGACAGAATATAAATGTCAAGTAATTAAGTTGCTATGGTTTAAATTATTCAAAGATACATTCCAGTAATAATAATAAATCATGCCTTAGTATTCCAAAAAATCGATAGCAACGCGGAAAACGTTAAGATGGCACAAGTGTGACCATCGTCGACCGAGGTAGCCACTAAGAGTGTTCCCTTGGCTAGCGATGAGTAACCCCGTACAGGGTGCGCTTCGCTGGTCTGCGCCTTACCTCGTTGGGGCGGGGGTCAGGCCGTCGAAGTACTGCACGGAATTGTAAAGAAGTTGCCGGGAAAGGGTTGGCGGCCCTACGCAACGGCTGGTTATCCGACCTCTTTAAATTCACGCGACCGGTCACTAAACACACGCACGAGCGCACCGACATACAAAACCCTACACTTACGCTCTCACACAAAACCACACACCCATAGAGAGACGCAAGCTGCCAGCAGCAACCAAAACACAAGTTCATACCCAGAAAGAGACAGAAATTGCTAGCAGCGAACAACACATTTCATACCTTGCTATCTATTTTTTGGAATACTAAGGCATGATTTATTATTATTACTGAAATGTATCTTTGAATAATTTAAACCATAGCAACTTAATTACTTGACATTTATATTCCGTCATTTATATTTTGTATCCTCTTGATAAAGGCGTACCGCCGAAACATGTAGAGTTTTTTAAATACATATATTTTGAAGTAATATACAGACCTTTAATAGCCTACTGATTAGATTTACCATATCATACCAAGGTCACGAAGTTATTATATATATATATATATATATATATATATATATATATATATATATATATATATACAGGCTAGTTCAAATTAAGTGCGCACTATTGCTATCTCTGTTATTATTGATTCTAGAAAGTAGGTTAAATTACCAAAGTATTAGTGTTTAGCATGCAGTTCATGAAAAAAAAATTGAATAACGCATTTTCGAGAAATTTTGAAATTTATAATTTTTTTAAATGGAACACCTGTATATTTTTTAAAATTCTGAATGATAATATTCTTTGTAGTATAAAAGTTTCAATAAAAACGAATAATAAAGTATTTACGGTGGAATTTAGTTAATGTCAAAGATACTCTTTCATTCTGTAAAACCAGTAGTAGGCTTCTTTCACATTAAACAGAACAAATAGTATGCCCTTTGTAAATGTCAATAACGTACTGAATATAAATCTTTCGCACGTTTAGTTATTAAAAATATTTTTTCAGAATCTCTCAAACATTACTGCCAGGAGATTCCGCCAGGAGATTAGCTTTCTGTCATTGGTTTGTTAGTTTTTGTGATGAAAGTTGAATGGAGCACAATGTATTTGATGGAGTGACGAAACAAATTTTTCAAATAGAGGCATGTTTAATAATAAAAATAGTCACTACTGGTCTCAAGAAAATTTATTAATAGTTCGTCCACATGCTGCACAAGTTCGATTTAGTTTTAACGTTTGGTGAGGATCAATTGGTTCGGTAGCCGTTGGTCCACTGTTCTATAATGGTACGTTGACAGGAAACAGATATCTGGAATTTATTCGTAACGTTCTAGAGGATTTCCTTGATAACGCCAATTACCTGATGCGCCAAAATTTATACTTTCAGCAGGACGGTGCTCCTGCACACAACTATCACCTAGTGCAAACCTACCTCGACACCATCTTTGCCGAAAAGTGGGTTGGTACAAATGGTCCAATTCAATGGCCAGCACGCTCCCCTGACCTCTCACCTTTAGACTTTTTTTGCGGGGATACTTAAAAAATGAGGTGTACAAAACTAGATACGACAACGTGCGCGAATTGAAAGACAAGGTCAGAGAAGTTTTTCGCCAATTAGATAGAAGGACAATCTTAAGAGCCACCTAGAGTGTACTGAAGCGGGCACGAAAATGTATTGAGCAGGAAGGTGACACCTTTGAGCAGTATTTATAAATTATACACCTACTTTCTAATTTAATTTAGTAAGCTGTAATATGTTAAAATAAACATTAAACACAAAATATGTATCTGTTTTGTCAAAAGTTAGCGGAGCAGTGACAACATTTAGAAGGAAATAGAAACTGCTATAACTACTTTATTATTCGTTTTAGGACAATAGTGTATTGAAACTTTGATATTACAAAGAACATTAGCATTCAGAATTTTAAAATATATACAGGCTGTTCCATTTAAAAAAATTATAAATTTCAAAATTTCTCGAAAATGCGTTATTCAATTTTTTTTTCATGAACTGCATGCTAATTAATGTTAAAAACACTTATACTTTGCTAATTTAACCTAATTTCTAGAATCGATAATAACAGAGATAGCAATAGTGCGCACTTAATTTGAATCAGCCTATATATATACATATTAATTATTCCTTCTTTTGAAATTTATTAAAGCATATTATAACTTAGTTTCTTATATTACCAGGGATATTTTACACCACAACTATGTATTTAAATTTCAAAAGTGAAAAACTGAATATTATATTTTCGATTATTAACTGTGAATTAAATATAACTTTAATAATCTTATGAAATAATTAGAATCAAAAATCTCTATAACTGTAAATATACCTACCAGAAATATCATTTAATACATCTAGGAACACATCTCCTGAAATTTACTTTTATTAAAATCAGAAATTGATAAATCCTTTCAAATGTGAGAGAAAAATCTATTTTCGCAAAAACTCTATTTTCTTGTACACAATTTAGTTATTTCGCTGAAATGGGTTTTCTCAAACGAATAGATGAAGTAATAAAAATGTCATAAGAACCACTTTTACAAAGCGCGTAAACTACAGGCGAACGACCTCAGATTTTACAACGCCAGAGGTTAGAACATCATTATGCGATTTCCTTTTAAATCATGTAATCTTTTCAATATTTGCCTTTCGCAGTTCAAACATAAATTTAAATATATTTAAAATGAGAAATCGATAACATAAATTTTTCTGAATATATTGGTAAGTGTGTGTATGTCCGTCCGCATGCATTATTAATATAAGATTATCGTTTATCGGATTTTTTACTGTCAGTGATTTCTGTTTTGAAAAGGTCCGTTGTCATGATGTTTTAAGGAGGCCACTTTCGCCATTCTCTGGACTTAATCTGTCATTGATTGTAAAGTAATATGTAACAGTGAGTTCTAACGTAGAATTCTGATACATCGCTGCGGATAATTCATCCACATCGTAAATTTTATTTATATTAACAAAGGCCGTGCACTGGCAGTTTATGATTCGAATGGGTAGGTAAACGATCGCATATAGCACCTTAAACTATCCTAGTACAAAGAACTTACAACCTACACTCTAATATAGATTTATGCAAGTTTACACTACTTGAATATTATTGCCCGCGGAATTATATCACGTGATTCATAGAAACGAAAAATACAGTATTGAACTTTCTGGATGTGGTCCTTCGAGCCGGATATCTTTCTTGTTCTATGCTACGTAACCGCGTTATAGTGGTTGTTTGTAAAATTATGACTATGCGAGAGTGGTTGTATACAATTGGATCGGATGTTTGTAGGTTCTGGTCAGCGTACATGTTTTTATATTATGATTTGCTGCGGTTGCATACCGCCTAATTCTGAGCAAACGCAACGATCCGAATGTATGAATATTTCTCCCGCTTCGAATACAATTCCCCTGAATGCTGTAGGCGCGTCAACATCGATGTCATACATATAGTAAGCGCCAATTAAGTTGGCGCGAGGAGGGGGTTTAGCAATAGACTGTTTTGTGATTGGCTTAACGCGTTCAGGGGAATTGTATTCGAAGCGGGAGAAATATTCATACGTTCGGATCGTTGCGTTTGCTCAGAATCAGGCGGTATAGTAATTATCTTACAACTAATTAGTAATTGTTTATAAGTATGTGTTTAGATCTCTGAGTCTCTCATCTAATTATATCGCTTCTATCATAATCTTAATTGATAGATTTTCACTCTTGATTAGTATTCTGGTATTATCGAAGTTGAAGTTTAGTTTAGTTTTAGCAAGTGATATTTTTCTCTTTTAATATTTATTCTTCTACTCGTCTGTTATAAATCATAAAAGCTCATATACGCCTTGATTTTCTAAGGAAATTCTGTCTTCTGCGGCTATTATATTATTTTCTATCCTTCTTTGTTAGAAACAATATCGATTGACTTTATATGTTGTATACGAGAAAAAAAAGTTTAGAGATCGTTTTTGTTGCTGTTCTGCTGCGGTTTTGGTTTTCTTTATAGTATTTCACTATTAATTGTTGGCGACAACATTTCTCTCATCTTGTTTATGTTTTTCATATGGTAATTTCTTGAATCCCGGTATTACAACAGGTAAGTTGTGTTAGGTAATAATGTAATTGAGTTTAGTTATTCGAGACTCCTAGAAAAAACATAACTTTCTTTCTCTCCCACATTGAGAAATGAATTTTCGAATATTTGAAAACGGTATATGGAAATACGGTATGCGGAAAAATAAACAGTACTGAAATGCGCATGTGTCAAATATGTATGTGTCATGCGCAGAAACGTACCGAGTGGTTTCCGAACGTGATTATAACGTATGTGAATGACTTTTTAATGTTAGTTGCTTCAGGATAGTTCTCACTGTTGCAGAAAAGTTTTTATCGTGGAGCACTATTTTCGGTCATAAGGAAAAGGGCGCGAAAACGGTCCAAGCTTAAAAGAAGTTGCCGACGCATTTAGGCCTAAGTTTATGAAACAGGCTCCGAGCAACGCCGTTATGTTAGCAGTTGTTGACAAGTTTCGTCGTACGGGAAGTATGCTTTGCCAACGTAAAGGTCACGTTGGTCGCCCAGTGACAGTCACAACCAATACGAATCAAGGGCGTATTTTGAATCAGGTGCTGCAATTGCCGAAACGAAGCCTCCGAAGATCATCATTAAAATTGAATATCAGTGATCGATCGTTCCGTCAATGTTCAAGAATATTGGTGGGTTTGCATATAAAATACAGACCGGACAGCGTCTGACTATAGCTGATAAGCGTGTAAGAGCCGAATACTGCGCAGGTGTGTTGGCTACGGATTATGAGGACGCGTCGTTTTTGTCGAATGTGTGGTTTTCCGATGGAAGCCATGTTAAACGGATACATTAACAAGCAGAAAACACGGTTTCTTGGATTCGAACGCTCCAACATAATCGTCGAGCAACCCCTTCATAGTGACCGTGTTACCATTTGGTGTGCTGTATCCGCATATGGCATATTGTGCCCGTATTTCATTGAAGCAGACGATGGAACGCCGTTAACTGTGAATCAGGAGAGCTACAGAGAACAGGTTATCACAACATTTCTGCATGATCTTCACAGATTTTGTCGTGCCAAGAACCTACCACGTAATCAACAAGGGTTTCAACAGGACGGGGCAACCTGTCACACGGCTAGGGAGTCTCTTCGAATGCTGAAATCATTTTGGGGATCGCCTTATTTCGCGTGGCACTGATTTCCCACACCCATCGCACTCACCAGATCTAACACCACCTGATGCGTACATGTGGGGTATTCTGAAGGAGGCTGTTTTCCGTACCGATCCACCGTCTGACATTCCGGAATTGCGGATTAAAATTAAAGGTTCTTTTCGTGTCATGCAACAATCTGTGTTCACAGACATGTTTGTGAACCTTCGCGAACGCTACGAATACTGCTTGAAACTGGGACGGAGAGCATCTTGAACATCTGTTTTATCGGGAACGTCGTCGTGAAAAATGTTTGCAACGCTATATAATGTAAAGTAAATACATAAATAATAAACGTTTCATCATTTCAGTACTGTTTATTTTGCCGCATACTGTAATAATAATAATAATAATAATAACCTCTATTGATAATTTTTTAAGTAGAATAGTTTGAGAACGATTTTGGGATTATTTATTAATTTTATTTTAGCTTCATTATTATTCATTAATGTTCTTTGACCTAAGCTGAACTTGTTTACAAGCTTTATGAACAATTGCGAAGATGATTTGGCGAGAAATGACACAACATATTCTAATTTTGCAATCTTTTCCTATTGGGGACAGTTCAAGTTGAATGAATTTCTGATACTTTGTTTCAAAGTTGTAGCAGTGAGTAAATTGAAAACTCTAAAATGCAGAAACTCGCAATTTCTGGTGCTGTTCAATATTTACTTTTTTAAAAGGCTAAACAAAACCGAACTTTCGACAGATATGCAACAAGCTCTGGGTGGTATTGCTCTTTCGAAAGCCAAAATTTCTCACTAGGTTGCAAAATTCCAACGTAGTCCACCGATAGGAATGGACGACCAGGACAATCAAAAACTGCAATAACTTCTGAAATTATTTATAAAATTAGTGCTATTGTTTAGAACAATCGAAGAATTGAGATCAAGTAGATTGCTATGCATCGTGAGTATATCGACTGAATACGTATATCACATTTTACACGTAGAATGTCCAAGCTATCAGCAAGTGGGATACCGTGAATCTTGAATTGCGATAAGTTTGTCGTTGGAGCCTTTCGACCTCTAGTTTTACCGATCTTTAACTGTGAGTCTATGTTCAATACTGTAATTACTTTCTACTGAAGATAGCAATTTAGTCGTCGAAATACGTAGAAAACCTAAAAGTATTAGTGCAATAAGAGGTTTCTGGACTTTTTATGTTGAACTGAGGTCAGAAGCTTGAGAGAATGTGAACGTAGAATGATTTGGGAAGATTTGCTACCGTACATGAAACCTGGCTTCACCACTGTGTTCCTGAATCAAAACGGCAATCTAAATAATGAACACATCGTAGTGGTCCTTCCTCAAAAAAGCACAATACATTTCCCCCTGTGGGTAAGGTAATGGTTACGATTTGTTTTGGATACGAAGAGGACTATATTGCAAAGAGTCCAAATCGTATTATGTTGCTCTATTAGACAAACTGAAGAAAGTAATTTATTAAAAATGACTTGGAGTGGTCCATAAAAGAGTTCTTTTTAATAACGTCAAGTTATTCGCGAAGAAAGGACCAATTCAGAGATCAGAATACGCGACATTCTTTTTATTCTTCCGATCTAGCGTGACTCTCACTTATTCCCAAACTTCAAAATTTCTTTGTTAGAAGGAAGTCTTAGTGGGAACTAGATCACAGTAATACAACAGCATTTTGAGAATCTTACGAAAAAACGAAATAGCTCTTCAGTATTGTTGATCCAAAGCCCATTGAATTGAAGGAAAATATATTAGAAAATACGAAAAAACTTAATGTTGTTTCATTTAGAATTATACTTCTCTAAATAATGATTTACAACTTCAACAAATAGTTAGTATTAAATGCAAATTACATAAACTTATATGTTTTGAAAAGCATTTCGAAATGAATTAAACAAATTGAAAGTAATATTCAAATATAAACTTTTTGGACAAAATTACTTGTATCCAAAAGCTTTGGTAATGTAAGACAAGAGCGGATTGATGGGCGAGTGATTTTTCAATAAAATACTTATTTTAGAGTAGTAATCGACCCACTGTAAACTTTCGAATTTAACTATATTTTGTTTCAGATTTTTTTATCAGATCAAGAAAAATATATGCTGTTTGAAAGACAATCTCGTCTTCATCAACGCGCAAGGAACCACGGAACATTTTCAAAAAGTACTGTTGATTATGATAGGCGCGAGCCGGTTCGTATTCTACAGTTAAAGGAAGAATCTTAAATATCATCACTAGAAATCCTGGGACGAGCACTCCGAGATTTTCAGCAGCGAAGAGAGTCAGTAAATGCACTGTTTGGAATGTATTATATAATCAGATGCTTTATCAGTATCATGTCATCAACATGTGCAAGGTCTGCAACCGACGGATTACCAACCAAAAAGAATTTTTTTTCAATGAGACGAAATATTTCATTTTCATAAGACCTGTCTGGGCCGACGAGGATCCCCATTACATAATGGCATTTGGACATCAGCACAAGTTCTCCATAAATGTTTGTGCGGGCATCATCACTGAATTTCTTTTTGCCTAAGTGACTGACGGGAGCTTCATACCGACATTTTTTGGAACACTCTCTTCCAGAATTACGAGTTCCCTGAGAGATAAGAATGCACATGTAGTTTATGCATGACGGCGCTCCATCGCATTTCAGCATCACAGCTCGTCAGTTTCTTAACGAGCAATTCACTGCAAGGTGGATAGGTAGAGGTAGACCGATACCATGGCCTGCTCGCTCTTATGATGCCAACCCATTGGATTTCTTTTTATGGGGATATCTAAAACAATTGGTGTATGCTTCTCCTGTAAATAATGTTCAAGAATTGCGAAAAATGGTTCAAAATGCTTGCCAAACGATATGAAACAGTGCAGGTGTCTTTGAACGGGTAAGACAATCAATGATGCGTCGTGCTAATGTTTGCATAGCAGCCAACGGAGAACACTTCGAACATTTTTTGTAATATTAAGTGAATTGTCACAATTGAACTTTTGTAATATTAAAAGTAGCCTACTTTATTTAGCTCAAATAAAATATACTTAATTACACTATTTATTTTATTTAAACAAAAATATTTCGGGCGGCGTTGGTTTCCGGGCGTAGTTTATTAAGCGTTTCTTAATAGTTTTGAAGGGTAGAATAAGACTTCAAATTTTGAGACACATGTTAGCAAACATCCTGTATTTCAGTTTGAATATAATCTTAGTTAAGGCTGGCAGGGCAATTTCTTAGGACGATGTGTTGCCAGTTACATTGATATAGGATCGTTGTTCATGATTTTAAATCTCAACATACATTAACGAAAAACAGATAACATATATGTCTGGACCTATGTAGTTTTGCGATAGAATCCTCTTTCATAATTACGGATTAAAAATAATACGTACGTTTCCATAATCTGTCAACTTATACCTACACATGTACCAGTTACAAAGAATAGTTGGGATTAAAATTAGGCCATGTTAATGATCACTAGAGGGAAAGATTCAAACTATGGTTACTGGAAGCAGTTGCCGGAAGACCGTCTATAAACACGCATCATTATTGTTCCGTAGTATTCGCCATTGCAATTCTACGGCTTTACTGCTGCTAATGGGCGACACGCAGAGTTGCAATTTCGGCAAATTTCTGCAGGGGTTATTATCAAGAAGGAAGAGGGAATTGATCGTTAAAATTATTAACGATCTGACTACGTGCCCCGGGGTTTTAGTTTTATTTTGTAGTCCCTCGTTTTTATTTTCAAGATATCTATACTTCAATTAGGAGAATTGGTTAAGAGAATGTAAATTATGTTTATGTTTCCAACTACTTATTTATTTAGACATCTTTTGACAGTTAATTTGCTTTTGCCATTTTATATATCAATATTAGCAGTTACTTATTTGTAATAATAATAATAATACTTAAAATTAATGAAAAACAATTCTATCTAAGTTGAGTAAACCAAGAGCAAATTAAAGTAACGAAACCATCTGATAAACAGATCATATCAAGTGTTTGGAAACAAATCTGATCCGAACTAGTAGAACACATAGATAACACCCTTACACTTCTACGCAAAATCATAACTCTATATAACCAAACGAAACTGGCTCTTGAATTTCTCAAAACATGGTAGCGCTTCTGGAACTTACTTTGGTGAGCAAGATATTGTATCCAAATACAGAACCAAAAGCCAGACCCAGACTAGCTTCGAGTGAATATGGTCGTGCAGTTCTTTCCGAAACGCTGTTAAAATATTCAGCTCAAATATGTGAAAAAAGGTGCCACCGTGTATCTTAAAACTTAGTTGGTCTATATGAAGTGGTCTACGCCACAAGTAACTCGTAGAGAATTGATCTTAAAACTCACCAGATGGTAATAAAAGAAAAATGGGATAACAAGGAAGCTACCAAATTTATTTAGGAGCTTTCATGGTCATAACAATTAGGAAAATAATTATTTAATTGAGCTTTAATCAAATTATTAAACCAAAAATGTTTGTGAATTACATAAGTCAAAGTATTCATACAAAATAAAAAAAAAGACATTTTATTTTGCCCAGCCTCTACTAAAATAATATAAAGAAATTGTAGAGACCTCTCAAATTTCCCTTTACAATCATTAAATAATTTTATTTAAATGTCTGAAATCAATCACTCTGTATAACAAAATTATCGGCTACCAAGTCATCAAAAATTAAACATACGGTGTAACACAAATTCAATAAATCTTAAACAATAAAGTAGTGTAACACTGATATAAAATAAAATTAAATGAAGTACAAAGATAGATGAAAATTAATTCTACCACAGTGTATAATTTATTTCTAAAAAAAAGATCGTTCAATAGTACCGCAAGCTAGTTTTTCGCAAAGTCTAAATTAACTTTTATCTCTTACGCGCACGCGTTTTACTTCACAGGAAAAATAACACGAAGATCACATGTGATACGAATAACTAGCGTTACAAAGAAAACAAGAAAACAAGCAGTAAGATCAAGCAGAAAGACAAAGAAAAGAAGAAGTAAGATTTGACTTATGTGAAAATTTCAGTAAAAACACGCAAACGAGATAAATAATTACTTTTTAAACCAATCCAGCAGAAATGATTAAACCGATTGAATTTGAAATTCAAAATCGGTACAGGAATATTACCAATGCAAAACTAATAATTTAAGTTAGCGAATTACATATGAAAATCGGTCCATATGTAATTTTCAATATAGGAAATCGTTTGACTACACAAAATGACATCACAAATTGTCTCTCTTCAATAATTAATAGATCGATGTAATTATGTTTGTTGTTGAAATACGAATTATACAGTTACACTTAGTTTTGTCCGAAGAGATGAAGATGTCGTAACAGAACTTACAACATCGGATTGAAGCCCTAGATCTCGATCAAACGAACACGTGTTCAGAATGTCATGCGGTTTTCCGCTCGTTACCACTTCATCTTTCAGAATTACGAGAGCCTGAACTTGAACCAGCCTATACTGTTTTCTTAATTGGGTATATAGTACAAAGCATAATTCATCTTTAGGGCGTCTAATTTTCCAAAAATTATTCCCAAACGATAATGCCAAAACTAAAAATTAAAAACGCTTCCACTAAACCCACTGGCAACTCGGTGACCTTCAGAAGAAAAGTGAACAAGATACGCATTGTTCTTTTCCACTAAACCTTTTTGAAAGATTCGACGTATGCAATCTCAGAAACAAACTACACACCGATATTCGTCGACAACAAAGGCAACGTTTAACCGGGCGGAAAGATGAATTATTCTGTCAGATTAATAAAATATTGTAACAACTCAACAAAGAAAATAAATGGACTAATTTACCTGAGATAGAAACATATATGACCACAGCAAAATAATTAACAATAACAGCAAAAACATATAACTGGAAATCTCTAGGTATTGAACACATCCGAAATTATTGGTATAAACAGTTTACTACCACAAACAAGTACCTACTATAACAAATAAACATTTTCTTGAAAAATCCAAACAATTTTCCAACTTTCTTAACACAGATATTATTGAATTTTAAAAAACGTTTTTTTTTTTAATACCTGTTTATACTAATTATGATGTCTATTGACTATATTTCACCAACACGTATTTTTTCTTCGTTGTTATTTAAGAAAACCTGGTGTCTGATGTGAAACTAAAATTTAATATTCATACTTATACACTGTGTTGAAGATAATAATGAACTGCATGCGGATTTCGGGAACGGTAAGAGTTGGTTAAATAGGAAAAAAGTTGAACACTTTAGTGACCATTTACATGGCATTTATGTAATTCAATTATGTTTCTTGTTTTTTGAGATATTTAGGAAAATGTGTTTTTTAAATTTTTGTTTTTTATTTTTTTCTGGCTTTATATTACAAGTTATCGAAAAATAAATGAGACTTCTTGGCACTTTTAAAGCTCTACAAGATGGTGCTGTTACATTTTTATTCCGACGTTTCGGTTTTGAGAAACCATCATCAACTTTATTTTTTTATATGAACTCAGAAAAAGCACATTATGTTTTCGATATGACTTTCTGCTGAAAACGTAAATTTATTACTTTTTGGCCCCTTTTTTTTAGTAGTTCTTGCCTAGTGAAAATAGCGCACTATGACAGGTAGCCTAATGGATAGAACACAATCTATAATAGTGTTTTGAGAAATACGTATTTATTATTTTATAAATTACATGTGTATTTTACAATTCTCACAACAGATGTTCAATTGTATTACAAAACAACGCTTTATTATTTTGCAATAATTTTGACGTTAATACTTGTCCCTTAAGTTTTACTTCTTCTAAAAAAACCTTTTAGTGTATCGTTGTTGCTGTTCTTATTGCTTGTTATTGCTGTTTATTATTTTTGTTGTTTGTCGTTATTTGTTGTTTAGAGATCGAACACCGCATCTAGTTTGGTTGTCCTGGTACATTACAATGTGTTGTAATCTTTTGTATCCTGAGAAATAATGAACTAAGTAGGATGATCTCGGACGGCCTCTTTTTTGTGATCGGTTGAAAGTTTCCAATATACCGTTGTAATTGCTTTTCGGAAACTCAGGTGATTTAATTTGCTATCTTGAATTTTACGAAGCTGCCCCATATATTACTAGCGTTCTTTTAAAAGGACGCCTGACAGTTTTCCACTTTGTTATAATATTTAGGATTAAAAATATGTGGCACTAATATACTTATACTTTATAGATATGTGACTAGCCGTTAGATCAGTGTCTTTATAGTTTTAATACTGCAATTTTAAGATACATTGCATAACACAATGGTAATGTATATTAAACACAAAACCAGTGACACATAAAATCCAACTAACTACCGTCCAATTACTCTACCAACTTTATATAAAATAATAATTGCGTTAATAACAAATAAGATCCAGGAACACATTACTACTAACAACATCCTAACCGAAGAACGAATATGTAGGAAATACAGTACAGGGCGCAAAGAACAACTCATGATTAGACAATGTGAATATGAAACAAATAGAAAAATATTAAAGAATCCTAGAGATGTGTTACATTGATTATAAAGAGATCTTTGACACTGTTGCTCACTAATGGTTACGAAAAATATGTACTACGAATATATAAAATAAACAGAAACATCCTAAACTTTCTTTTCGAAATAATGCAGTCATAGAAAATTAAAATTATATTAAAGACAACCACTGATACCATAGAGACAGAGACTATATACATTAGACGAAAAATTCTTTAGTGCACTTTGGTTTTGCTTATGCTGAAATCCTATAAAACACTTTAAATGACACACAATACGGTTTTAATATAAAATCATGCTACATAAAAGAAATTATTTAATGTACGTGGATGATAAGTGACCTTATGCAGTCACCTTAAGAAACAGGTGTTTTACCAATCGAGAACGAAGCAGAGCTCTTGTAGCAACTCAAAATGTAGCAATTTCTGTACGAACGACGATGAGAAGACTTAATAAAGCAGGATTGTACAGTAGAAGACCAGTCACTGTACCACTGCTCTCTAGGGAACATACAGTAGCTGTACTGCGTTTTTGCAAGGGAACACCTAAATTGGACCATTGACGACGGAAGCGAGTTTCATTTTTAGACAAAGCAAGTACTACATTCAAAAGATGGACGTGAACCAATCTAGCGAAGGCCAAGAGAGAGGTTTACTGCCTGCAATATCTTTTCGAGGATATCGTTTGGTGATAGATCAAGAATGTTCTGGATAGGAATTTCTTTCGATGGTCTACGTAGAAAACATCCTAGAAGAACACTTGATGCCATTTGTCGGGAATAATTTAATATTTATGCAGAATAACGCTAGGCCCCACGTTGCTAGAGAGGCACTGGGCTAACTTGAATTTCTGAATATTCAAACTATGAACTGGCTACCAAGAAGCCCAAATGTTACCATAGAGAATCTACAAAATGCACTAAGACGTTCAGTTAGGCTCCAGATACTTACTCCTACGAATCTTAAGAAACAAGTACTTCTCCTCTATTGGGAGAATATTTCCCTGGAAACCATTAACAACTTGATCAATAGCATGCCCATACGAATGGAAATATTATTTTTATTTCTGTGTTCGTAAACATTGAAAAATGAGTAATAGCGTATCAAAATGGAGGCCATTTCGATGCTATTTTGGGTTTAATAACGAGTTTATTACGAACGAAGAATAACAAAAATTAATTTTGCTAATGCTTAATTTTTTTCAAGAGCTTTCATTTATTCGTAAGTTGGATATATTTCAGTAGGTGGCTTTAAATTTATAGGTGACAGTGAATATACGCATTCCTTACGATACTCTTAACTTTTTTTAGTTTTTTCATCAAATTTATTTTTCGTAAAAATCAAGAAGCAAAAATGTTATGATATATTCAAATGGGAAGCAAAAACGTGGATATATAATAATAGTACGACTGATTCCTACCATTATCATACATAGTAGATAGACATAAATTTTGAGACTTCCGCTTGGCTGATTGCAAGATCAAAAAGTCATATCGTAAAGGCAGATATAAAGTAAAATTTCACTCAACTGCATTTTCGACGCAAACAAACGAACGAAAACAACCAAACGAGACGGTAGAGAAACGCACGAGGATAAAGTAGATGTATATACAAACATACGTGCAGGGGAGCCTCGGGAGCGAACGAAAATGAAATAACAGAAGAGAAAAAAAGAATAAATTGCCGTCGAGCACATGGAGCGTTGTAGATCGTGGCGTGACATAAGAAAAGAGGAATAATTCAGCGTATTTTCCGTCTAACAACTGTGACCGGTAGAATAAAAGACATGGTTTTCTTTCATCTGTACGCAACGAACGTACACTATAGTTAGTATAGGAGGGCTGCAATGGTAATTTGACAGGATAATAAAGACCCGGTTCAAGGTTCTTTAGACGATCGTCGAGCACGCAGCCTAGCTAAGCATTATTTGCAGGACCGGATTATCCATCCGTTAGGACAGATAAGGAGATCTGTCCGAGATGTCATAAATTTGATGTACGAACGACCATCTGCTCCGAACGAGGATTAGATTTAATCAACGATAGACGTAAATCTTAATTTATAATACACTGTGTACATTCTTAAAGGAGAAAGTGTGAGTATAACTCTCTGTATTCTATTGAATATACGTTCGAAATTAGTAATTCGAAATAGTTAATATGCAACAAATTCCTTATATAACTTGAGATACAAGATACTCATGCTCCATACTTCTTAGCATTCTATTTAAAACATTTTTGACGGCGTTCTGTATACACAAATTTATACATTTTTCACCCAACATAATTTACTTAGTAGAATAGCTTAATACGATGATTTAAAATTTACAAGTACATAAACAGCTCTAGATTTCAGTTTTCGGGTTGGAACCGCGTCGAGTTAGGCGTAATTGCCCCCTGGAAACCGAGATCTACATTTAGAAAATGACAGCGGAGCCTACACCTACGTTTATATAAATAGCTGGTTGCTTTTGAGATTCCGGGCTGGAAAACAGTTCTTAACACTCTTTGCTTCTTGGCCGACGTTTCGTCCACTGTTGCAAGTGACATTTTCAGAATTAGTACAACTCCCACAAAATATTAACTGAAAGTTTATTAGTTTGTGACATGGTCAGAGAAGCCGCTCCGAGTCACTGGAGTATCACGGTTACGGAGTTTTTAGATAGAAATTATTCTGTAGAGGATATCCGGCATCACGGTTGATATTAGTGGGATGCTTTAGGATTCCTATACATTCACGTATTTTACAGTGGAAGTAATATGGGCTGCGAGAATGATTCTGGGTAGATTGAAATTTAATTTGGTTTTCAGCTTTTAACCTATGTTCTGTTAGTACAAATTCGGTTGTCCGCAGCATCCTACTACAACGCTCGTGTTCTGCAATTCGTGCTCACCGAACGCTTTGGTCTCACAGACCTATACACTGCTACACGAGCATGGAATTCTGTAAACACCAAGAGCTTCTAGATGGTTGCGATCCTTAACAGAAAAGGAGGTTGATAATATAGTGTGGGTTTAAAGATAGTTTTTGTAAGGATTTTGCTAATACGGTTAGTAAAAAGCTTCTATATAAATCAAACGGGTTTTAGAAATAGCAGAAGTGTGTTGAGAAACAGAACCGGATAATCTAGGGTTAAGGTGTTGGTTTATAGTGTGCTTGGAATAGTTGTTGATTAAGGTATTGGTGACCTGGTTGATTTCTTTGGACAAGAATTAGGTTCAGATATATAGAAATCTTTCTGTAGTAAGAACTTAATAACACCACGTTTTTCTGAAGGATGATGGTGTCTTAAGTAATTTATTTAAGAAATCAACGTAACCCACACGTTCTGGGCATATGAACAAAACATTAGTTGTTCTCACGCCTTCATAAAGATTTTAACGACGGCAGGAGAAAGGGGGGAACCCATGGCAGCACCATACACTTGTTCGTAGTAACAGTCACGAAACTGGAAATAGATAGAGGTTAGACAAGTTTCCACTAGGTCGGCTATGTCGTCAGACTGATTTTCAGAGGATTGGATTTCTCGGAATAATTGTATGGTGTCAGGTATGGAGTGTTGGGTGGAAAAGACATCAAACTTACCAGCAAATTCTGAAGATAAATGTTTCGAGTTTTGGATAAAGGAGTCACTGTTACTAGTGCAGTATTTAGATAGTTTGTAAGTGGGGACTATTTATTGTATTGACGATATTATTTAAGGGAAAGTTAGGTTTATACATTTTTGATAGGCTGTACAGTTTAGGGGCAATGGAATCACTAAATAGGAGAGATTTTTGAGAATCGATGGGAATCGAAGAGGATTTTATAGAGGAAATTATTGAACGTTCGAAGCGTGTAGTGAAATTTTGCTTCAGAAGTCTGTAGGAGCCACCTTGTAGAAGTGGAAGCTTACCAGCCAGATTATATAAAGAGCTGTTTCTGAGTTTACCCAAGATTTAAAAAGTTTGTGATATATTCTTAGATATATCAATTTTTCGTGGCGAAATTTGTCTGTATTATTTAAAAAATTTAACTATCGCGGAATTCTAATATAAAATTCCTCAAACTGGCAGTTTTCGTCCCAAAAATTTGAAATTCCTGAAAAAGTTTGTATTTACAGGCCACGATTAACGATTAACTAAAGTTCGGATTTTTATGCACAAGAAATACTTTAAGTGTGCGCATAAATATGTCACGATCTTTCAAAAAATATATCAAATATATGCTTTTATGCATTTTTATGCACTTTATTTTTTATATATTTGGTTTACTAGAAATAAAGGAAAGAGTAGTAAAAAAACAGAAAGTAATCTAAATTACATTTATACATAAAAAAAATAATTATTATTACATAATATATGATAAGAGCGTTGCATAATAATATGGTAAAAGATTACAATTAATAGCTATATACATATAATTTTATAGATGTTACTTAATAACAGAATAAATTATTATATATTAAGTAACATCCATAGAGTTATATATAGAATTATTATTAATAACTATTCACTTTCGCAATGAGATCTACTTAACTTATTATTGTACCAAATAATAATTAAGTGCTTTTCTAGATTTACGACAGTAAAATTTTGTCTTCTATCGCTTAAAATATTTTTATATGTTGAAAAGGTTCCTTCGAGTTTAATTGAGGTAATAGGTGCGTATTTTAATGACGCCATATGTTCGGGGTCTAAATGTAAATTATTATTTTTAACAGTGGAACTTAATTATAATGATAAAATCTTTAATATTTCACTTTATAAAACCATCATTCTTTGTTGTAATACTATAAAATTTATCTAGTATAACTTTTCCAGTTCGAGCTGGAACATTTTTCAATAAATTTTCACAATGTTCTACAATAGAAATTGACTCTAATAAAGATATTTGGTCGGTCTCTAATTTTCTAATTAAGTCAGTAAATAAACTATAATGGGCTTTATTATACGTCACCTGATCTAGAATCTCGCGTTTTATTCGAAGCTTTTGAATTTTATAATTGATTCAGCTGAATCAGAAAAATCTAATACAATGTTTTTTATTTGATTATAGTTATTCGCGTGGAATATGGCTGCGTCTCCCATCGGGTAATTAGCGGTTCAGAAGGTATAGAAACATTCGGCAATTTTCTTTATATACTTGGACTCATGGAGGTGCTTTCTTAATTTTTTTTTTACTTTCGAAATTAAAGAATTAACTAAAGGAAGCTGACCTCTAATTTTTTCGCAAACTCTTGTTTTCCATGCGCTAGAAAAGTCAAGTGGATTAAATTTTTGTAAAAAAAATTTAAATTTACCGCTTTAGTCATATCTGGAGGAAAAAAGTCAACAACCTTTCATTAAAAAAGCGAACAATTTCTAAACTATTGGTTTTCTCTAACCCTTTCGTACTGATTAAAAAAGATTTTGGCAAAATATTTTGGTTAAGAACACCAACTAATAACTTTGCACTATAGTGACCACGAACATCAGTCGTTTCATCAAACATATCCGATTTTATGTTGAAAATGTAAAAATTATTCACTTTATGCACGCAAACTAAAAATATGAACTAAAGCTTAATTTAATGCAAAATATGTAATTTGTTTATACCTACCGTTAATCGCATTATTTAAGTCTAGAATGGTTATATCCATAATATTGGGATGATATTCCTAATAATAGAAAATATGTTTTTTACATAAAATCCGAACTTAATAATCAAACTTGAAGAACTATTTTTATTGGTAGTTTGAACCCTTACCCATTTGTCAAAAACGTTCGTTTTCGTAATTAAAATTAAATTATAGGTTATGTCGTACCTAAATGTTCCTTTAAAATAATCGAAGTATCCCCACACTGTCCTATAAAGCTACTAAACATTGAATAATGGCAATTAATCATATATAATCTTTTCAGTGGTTGTATTATATTTTCGGTACGCACCCTAAGTTATTGTTTTCGTATAAATTTTGCGTTTAGATTCGGGTTGCGTCTAGTTTAAAGTGTGTTGAAAATACAGAAACAATAGTGTTAAATCTTACTAATATATTAAATAAGTTTAAGCAAATCATATAAATTGTAGATAAGCACCGGTAGAAATTTAGAACCAATAAAACAGCTTTTATAACTTCACCATGCCATTAAATACATCCTTATCGCTGGAAAGGGCATCACAATTAATTCGATCCTGCTGATTATCTTTATCTACAGAGCTCTTGGTTCTAGATTTATGATCAGTCCGCACTATTATTTAAGAATGGCAAACGGTGGTCGGACGATGTAGTGGAGATACTACCTTCATTTCTCCCGGACATTTCTGATATAGTAATATATTTAAATTTTATCGTTTATTTTCGAAAAATGTCACTTCAGAGCAGTTATAAAATCCCAAATTTTGCAATGCTTTACTAGGTTTAGGGTGTATTAATTATTGTTGTAAAATAATTGATTTCTCAAGATTACTTAATCTTAGAAAAAGAAATTTTAGTAATATACAGTGCTGGAACAATTTCTGAGAAGCCTGCAAGTTTCTGAGATGTGGAGATTGTTAAGGTTGAATCCCGTTCATGAAGGGCGAAGTATGTTGATTTTTGTTTCTGGTTTGACTTCACGAAGAAATGTTCTGGATGTCTGGCCACGAATGACCATAACATGGGATTGCATCCGGCGTCTATAAATCTAATGATGGTGATTCTTGAGAGTGATGCACAGATGTAAATTATTTTTTTACTCGCCGATGACAGTTAGTAAGTGATAAATGCTATATAATGTAAACTTATTTTTAATAATATAAAATATTATTAAAAATCTTGTGTGAAGAACACAAATACAAGTTCAATATTAATATTTTTTGTGAACGTGTCCGGACATATCCCTCCCCAGAAACGCAGATACGTATTTCATTTTTCTACAGATTCATTAGTACGCCCCTGTTGGCGAAAGGATATTTACAGACACATTCCCAAAAAAAAACGACTTAGCTATCTCACATAAATTATTAAGACCGAACGTAAAAGTAAATACAGTGCTGCAGAGGTGGCACAGCCTTATCTCTAGAAACTGTATTTTGTTTGTGTCTTCACTCATACTTACGGAATAATTGGAACATACATGAGTGGGTAAAACCCCATAGGTCTCCAGCAGGGGCGTACTGATGAATCTGTAAAAAGATGAAATACGTATCTGCGTCTCTGGAGAGGGATATGTTCGGACACGTTCACAAAAAAAATATTAATATTTATCTTGTATTTGTGTTATTCACACAAGATTTTTAATAATATTTTATATTATTAAAAATACTTTTGTACTATACACAACTGGTGGAGTTTTACCCACTCATGTATGTTTCAATTATTCTGTTATAAATTTATTTATTTATAACATATATACATTATTTTGGTATATATCGCAGTGAGATATTGGAAATAGATTATTTCTAATAATGATCTGGATATGATACTTTAGATATAATTGCTTCGGCACTTTGCTATACTTCCATTAGGCTGTATTATGGAAATATATATGTAGAAGTATTCAGATTGATTATTAAATACAACTGATAAAAGCGAAGTATTATTGTCAAGAACGAACATAGCGTAACAATTAGCCTAAAATAATTCGCGGAACCTTCTTACGTGCCTTGCCATAAGTTTAGTTAACCATATGAGGGTGGGTCGATAAGTCCCTGAAAATTGAGATAAGAAATACACTATTCGGCAAAAGAACGTTTTACTTTTCAACACAATCTCCTTTCATCACGATACACTTCATCCAACGTTTCTCAAATTTTTTGATGCCCTCCAAATAATACGATTTATTGAGGCCTTTAAACTAGGCTTTTGTTTTATCGATGACTTCTTCATTCGACCCAAATCTCTTACCGCCTAGATATTTCTTCATATTTGGAAATAGGAAATAGTCGCAGGGGACTGAATCTGGAGAATATGTCAGATGAAGGAATAATTCTAAACCTAATTCATTCAATCTAGCCATTTCAACTGCAGAAACTTTTTCCACGTCAAATGCGGTCGTTTTTGCTTCAAATCGGCGTCGAGTTGATCCACAACTCTACACAACTCTGCATGGTGATTTTTTGACCCTTTTTGAGGTAATCGATGTGAATATCACCGTGCGCATCCCAAAAAATCGTCGCCATGATCTTGTTGGCCGTCAGACCCACCTTGGCTTTCTTTAGCTTCGATTCACTATGAGAAGTCCACTGTCTCGACTGCTTCTTGGTATGTGTCGTGATGAATCCATGTTTCGTCCATGGCTACGGTGCTAAAACTCGTTCGGATTGCGATTGAACATCGCCAAACACCCCTTTGAAATTGCGGTCTTGCGGATAGCTTTTTTTATATCAAAATATTTATGCAAAATTGAAACCATTGATCTATATGGTATCCATGTAGCCTCTTCAAGTTCGCGCACCTCCATCGAATCTGGTGTGATGACCTCAATTGAGCGAGCAGAACGTTCGCCACTTGTCGTCAACACAAGTGAATGTTCGCGGCCGTCGCTTGTGTTGGTACAACCGCACCGAAATTCAGTAAATCAGTGGTGGATGTTTCTAATCGATGGTGAAGAGCCCCCATAATATTTTTCAAGGTTTTTGGTTAGCGTAATGATTTTTGGCGCAAAAAATAGTATTTAATGTGCTCACAAAATTCAATTTATTCCATTTTTACGAAAATGCTTGGAGACGTCTGTTTCAAATTGCTATGACAACAAAACTATTTGACAGATCAATCTGAAGATTAGGTGCTTTCTTTAGAAAGGTGCTTATTAATAAGCACAATTTTGGATTTGAGGTGGCAGCGCCATCTATTCTAATTTTCATGTACATCTTGACACATCCTCGTATAACCCAAAGATACTAAACTAAAGAGGATGGCCAGATCCCTATCTTGCAATGTTCGCCAATTGTCAGTAGCGCTGTGATGTCACCACGAGACCTAAATTGGCGGAAATAGATGTCCATAATCTATAATAGGTGAATTTATTTCCTCAATGTGTTAAAATTTTCAAAAATTCAGTGAAACTAAATATAACAACAGAATTGTTAGACTCAAAACTAGTTCCTGTGTATACATTTATAACGAAAATGGCTAGCGAAGCAGTAAAAAATTGCGTGCAAATGAAATGGCTTCTGTGAAAACGTTTCTACGAAAACAATACATTTGCACATTTTTTTATTATTTCAGATGCAGTATTATATACAGGTTCTAGTGGGTATCAGTTTTAAGTCTACTAATATGCTGTTACTATATTTCATTTCACTAAATTTATTATAAATTTTAAAATATTGATTAAACAAATTTATTTGTTTTTATGTATGTTTACATTATTCCCCCTAATTTATTCGGCGGCAGAAGACCCTTTCTTTTTTATGGTGTTGATATTCGTGATACCTATTAGATATTTAGAGCATTATTATATCTACTATATCTACATCTGTAAATTTGATTAAAATGCTAAGAACAAGGTGTACTGTATTTGATTGTAACAATACCTATTTAACAAAAAAGGTTACAGGATAAGATATAGTTTTTAATGTGTTTCCAAAATGCCAAGATCTAGTGTCACAAACCATAGGAGCCGAATGGGTAAACAGGTATAGACGAAAGGATAAACTTCAGATACGATTAGAATCTGTACACTTCATTTATTATTATTATTATTAGTCACAATATCACATAACTGGAGCAAAGACTTTAATCTATTAATTTTAATTTCTAAGATTGCCTTTAAGAAAAATATTCAAGAAAACTGCAGTTCCGACAATTGGCATTTACAATAAAAAAAACAATAGATTTTGATGTTCGTCCTAATAGACTTTCTGCAATACGAAGAAACCAACAAATAACTGAACTCATAGCTAATGTTACAAATGAAACAGACATGCAATATACATATCTGTAACTGTACACATGGACAATACACCTCGTATTTTCAGCATTTACTTCTGCTTAAGACACGTGTTTCTGCCATCTATAGGCGTCATCAGTCAAGCTAGTGAAGCAATGTAATACAATACATTGTAATACAATACATTGCTTCACTAGCTCGACTGATGACGCCTATAGACGGCAGAAACACGTGTCTTAAGCAAAAGTAAATGCTGAAAATACGAGGTGTATTGTCCATGTGTACAGTTACAGATACGTATATTGCATGTCTGTTTCATTTGAACAAATGCGTTATACTTGCTTAACGTATTGATATACTAAACCTTTTTTGTATATTTACTGCCATCTGGCTCGTGTTAATGGACTCACTCATACGTATTTTCTTCTCTTATGTACCAGCTTGGCTTGTCAAGGGAAGGGTTGTCTTTTTCGGCATAGTCTCTTTCGTCCGTCAGATGTCACTTATTATATAGTGCTACCTGATACGACGAAACTTGCTATGTCTTGTGGGCGATTTCAGCTTAAATGTATATACAGATACAAATCTGTTTTTTAAATAGATTTGTATTATTTTGTATTACATTGCTTCACTAGCTTGACTGATGACGCCTATAGATGGCAGAAACACGTGTCTTAAGCAGAAGTAAATGCTGAAAATACGAGGTGTATTGTCCATATGTATAGTTACAGATATGTATATATGTATATTGCATGTGTTTCATTTGTAACAAATGCGTTATACATGCTTAACGTATTGATATACTAAACCTTTTTTATATCATAGCTAATGTGTCCAAGAAGTCACGTCAGGAGCAAACAAATTTAGAAATGAAATCTCGTAGAACCTCAACAGCTGTTTTTGTAACACAACCCAAACATAATTTATCGTATGAAGATATATACAACTGTCTATTTTCTAATATATTATTATATTAAAAAATGTGGTTTAAGTTTTACTCTAAATTTAAACATATATCTAATTTGGTTAAGTTTCTTGATAATTGTTGCCTATGATTTTTGCTAAGATTTTTCTATGAAATAAGGGTTTATATACCGATTTATTCTATTTATTTCACAGCAGTTGTATAAAAAAAGTATCTCAGGTATCTTATATTTCAAATACTTTAATAAATTGTGTATAAATCTGAAATTTTACAATAAAATATACTGTGCGTTGTGTATTTTATATGAGTATTTGCCGAAAGAGGTCTCGTGCTGACGTCACAGTAGTGGGGGTGCCTGGTGGACAAATTTGCGTGATCTGGCCATCCTCTCTAGTTTACAATCCTTGGTTTCGAACAAGCGATAACGTGGCATACATTGTGACCGTTGGTAAAATACTTTATGCATATCCATGTGTACAGATAAGTACAGATATGTTTTTAACATATTTGTATTAATTTGTATTCACAGTACCTGACGCGTCAACACATCGATATACTATTTTTTGGTATATTAAGCCATCTGGCTACGAGTTATGGATTACACAGTTATGCGTATTTCTTCCTCTCCATTAGTCGTCGAGAGAAGGGGCTCATACCGGGAGGCCCCTTTTTGTGGCAATTTAGAAAACAACCATCATCTTTGAATTTACTAAAAATATTTAAAATTGTCTTCGCACCAGGTATATGCCTATTTTTCAATAAAATGTATTTAATTTAAGATTTGAGTATGAATAAAAAATCAAAAATTTTTGACAATTGGAAAAATAAATCACTGTTGTATAGCCGGTTGCCTACTATGCCACCAATGCATTGACTTTCATTTTTTTACTTACACTTGAAGATGCGCTTGCTCTGTTAGAAGATGATGGCATTACAATTTTTCCTTCTTATAATTAGAGCAGACCAATTTCCGTGCGCGCCATGCCGGCGCTCATGGCGCGCATGGGAGTGTAATTCGTAATATATTAGAATATGCGATAAAATAGGGACGCACCATGAGTTTGTTACCGATATAATTATAGAAGTAGAGACATTTATTCTAACAGAAATAATTAAATATACCTTTGGTTTTCTGCTATTAAAGTAATATGCATAAACACACGAAAAATAAGAATAGTACATATTGTAGCAGCGTTGTATGTACCTATAAATAAAATGGAAAATGTATGTGTGTAACAGATTGTGTGCACGACAGAGGATTAAAAAAAACACAATACAAATAAAAAACACAACGCAATACAATCATCCTCACATCGGCGCACATGGCGCGCACGGAAATTGGTCTGTTCTAATTATTAAATTAATAAAAATAAAGGTGGTTTAAGTTATGAGGTATTTCTTTGTATTCTAAATTTAAAAATATTTCAAATTTGGGTATATTTCTTGATAATTGTGCTTTTGTTGATTTTTTCTATGAAATAAGGGTTTATATATATATATATACTGATTCATGCTATTTATTTCACAGTAGTTGTATAAAAAAAGTATCTTAAGTATTGTATATTTTAAATATGTACTTTAATAAATTTTGTATAAATTAGAAATTTTATAATAAAATGTACTCTTCGCTGTGTATTTTAAATAAGTATTTGCCGAGAAAACCAACCTCTCTAGTTTACAATTCTTGCGTATAACCGACGTAACCTAATCTTTATAGTGTCTTTAAAAATAAAAATAACTAAACTATGTATATGTAATTTGAAATAATATTTTAATAAACTGTAGTCTATTACAATAGTATTGCGTTATATAACTATGGTTATTTATATCTATATATGAATAATAAATGTATTTGCAGCTCTGAGGTATTGAATACAAATCAAATATATTGAAAATAGATAAACTAGAACCTATTGTTCTTTTAGGAACACGCAAATACCAATGAGTCATAAAATTATCATGAAGATTTGGAATATGTATGAATGTAAGAAATTTTTAACATGTCTACTAATAAACTGCTCTAAAACACGCTTAATTATATTCAAGTGAACAGATATTGAATGGTATGAGTATATTTTAAAATTAAAATTAAATAAATTGACACTGAAATGTACAGAGTGTAGCTCTAACAGAAGAGATTATGTGTAAAATTAATTAAAGCCTGTTCATTGTTTATTCCTTTAGTTTTTGTGTAAATAACCCGGGAATTTTTTTAATGTATCTCACCGACATACCAATTTTAAATGATTTATTTTATACTTAAAGATCCGAATGTTCATTAGCAGAAATACTTTGAAATGAACGATGCTTAATTGTTATAAAAAAAATCTAAATTTAAGAACCTATCACTTTAATTGAGGAGTTACTTTCAAACCATAAAGATTTCAAGTACGAGCATAGTTAATTCAACAGATTACCTTGTGGAAATTCCTCCTGGTTTTAGCGTAAATACTTAAATGAAAACCTGAAGTGGGCACGAAGTATTTTATTTCAACACTTAACACTAAACATAAATTAAATATCTAACGCTAAGAAAAATGAAATGAAAGATTGTTTAAGGGGCACTCTTTGATGGTAGTATAAAGGTTGGTATAAAAGATGGTAGTATATAAAGGGTTCTATTCGACTAGAAGGTAGAACCTTTCTGTTTGATATTTTAATTGGTATTCTCGTTCATTCTGATCCTGTCTTCTAACAAACACTTTAATTACAAAATTAATTTCAGCATTATTGATGTGAGTGGTGAGAATTACAAAAAGGCGTTTTGAAACTAGTTGCGTACATTTCGTTGAATCATCAACAAATGTACATGAAAGATAGTTTCATCTAATTTAATGAACGAAGCAATAACACTAAGTAAGCTAACGATTCAGCAAATGCATCCCGTTCAAAGATACCTGATTTAAATGCACCTTTGCGATAGCATGTCCGTTATTGCTTTGAAGTAAATTACAAAATTTCTATTACATTGACTAGGGTATAATTTGCATTTTACAACGACTATTGCCATGTACGTACTAGTCCTATCGAAGCGGTGAGGTTTTATGATTAACACGTTTCAGATCAATTCGTCATTATTTAATGTAATAAACTAAATTTCGATATAAAATTTACCTAGAATGTAGAATTAATTTTGTAGAATTTTCCTGAAGGTCTTGGAACAATTAAGTTGCTAAGAATAATAGTGAGTGATTTGCTAAACAAATATAAAATAAATTAATACCATATGATTCAAAACACTAGCGGTGGTTGTGGATTACATATATTTCAAATAGGTATGTCGTAACTTAATATCAATACTTATCTGTCAAATGTGATTAATTTTAAATGTCAGAATATTGTATTAGTAAATTATAAATCTTCTGTCTATATATAAGTTATTTATTAAAAATGTTGAAGGAACAATTTAAAATTAGAGTAAAAAGGAACATATATTAAAGGAACTGTTGAAAATGATAACCATTATGATTTAAACACAATCCAACTCGACGTTTCATATTTTCAAAAACCCTTATAAGCGCCTCAGGCGTAATTTGATTACATTCATATTGAATTTTTGCTTTTAATTCATCAATAGTATGGATAGGTTCTTCATAAACTGTATTTTTTTTAATGAGGAAATAGAAAATAGTCTAATGGTGTTAAATCAGGTGACCGAGGTGGATATGAATTTTCTGTTCTAGCACTAATTAAACGATTGTCATAAAATTCCCTTAAATAATGGAGAATAGTTTGTGCCGCATGTGCTGTTCTAAAATATTATCTTTGTATCACTCGGCTGTCACAATTCATCGAAGTAAAAAGGTCCAATAATTCGCCTTCGTGAAATACCTACTCAAATAACTAGTTTTAAAGGATGTAGTGGTGTTTTTCTAAAATAATGATGCTGATAAATTTAATTATCAGCACTCCATATTCTCATTGTTTGTGTATTTATATAACCAGACAGATGAAATCACGTTTCATCTGTAAATAATGTTAAATTTAAATTGTCATCATCCATTGTATTGATGAACCAATTGCAATGTGCTACTCAGCTTTCATAATCTGGAGGCAATAGTTCATGATATAAATTTATTTTGTACGGATATAATCCCAAATCTATCTTATTAATTTGTTGGCAAGTGCTATATGACATATTAGCGGAATAGATAAGGAAGGATCATCTAACATCCTTTGTTGCACATCTGCAACAACAACTTGAGTAGGTACTCTGCCTGCACCTGTACCTTTTTTTCGTTAAACACTTTCAATATCTCGAAGTATACGTACTATATAACGAATGTTATTATAAAATACGGCTTTATCAATTATTACTAGAGACCGGACGCATCAGGCCGAAATTACGATGGATCATATAAATAGTCTATAACATCGCTAAGTACAACACGTAGTTATCGAATAGCACTATTCATTAGGTTAACCGCACATCTATTTTTTGTCGTTAAATTGTGACGAAATTAGTTCAATATTACAGTTAAATTGCTTTCTTCATGAGCGTAGATACAAGCGTGAGGAGTTTTTAAAATTTATTTTATTTATTAGTTTATATTTCGTAAAATAAAGTACGGTGAGTTAATTTCTTTTTTTTCATTGCTTTAACTATTAATTACATATTTACATACTTCGTAATTTTCATCAATAAGTTTCACCGAATCTACTTCTCCCAATTATTTTGACGTAAGTGTCCTGTGAATTTCGTTAAGCTTCAATAATATATTTATTTAGATCTAGTATAATGTTTAAGTGATTCCGAAATTTATTGCAGAGTCTGTAAAATATCGTTAAAAAATTCCAAGAAATCGCACGTAAAACGTCACTTAGCATCTCAAATACATACGGAAATTGTAATCTGATAATTTTAACAAAGAACTGTGTGAAACTTTGGAGGCGGCAAATATTATATTAAATAAAACTTAACAGTCCCACCTTCAAAATGTTTCTCCTAATATATACTGGTCGAAATGCTCATGATGAATCCACCTTACGTAAATATTATTTTCTAGTGCTACACGAAAGCAGTAGAATACATTAGAAGCCACATTTCAAATCAGTACCTATGGATAAGTTCCGACGAAGCTGTCGATATATTAGGACGTTGCGGTTTGTTGTAGCTGGTGTACTACATCTAACTATTCCATATAACGCATATGTAATAGCAACAAAAGTTATAAATACGGTTGATGCGGAAACAGTAGCTAAAACCATTTACAAGAATATGCATCAAATGCTTCATTTGAAAGAAAGGTACAAAGAAAAAAAATAGTTTTATTTGTCAGTGACAGTACTGCATAGATGTTAAAAAGAGGCAGACTGTTAAAGCAATCATATCTTAATATGCTGCATATTACTTGTGTAACACATGCTCTCCAGAGAATCTGTGAATATATCAGAGACACCTTTCCAGAAATTGATTGATTTGTATCCCCTTTTAAAAAAATTTTCAGAAAAGCACCATTGAGAGCAGCCCTTTACAAGGAAAAACTTCCATCTTTGTCACTGCCTGCCTCTCTAATAATAACTAGATGGCGAACATGGTTGGAAGCCGCTAGTTTTTATGCCGAAAATTTCGATAATTTACAAAATTTCGTTACATGTTTAAATGACGACGTTCGAAGTATTTCTGAGTACAAGAAACTAATTCAAATGTATATGTGTAGAGGTTTACAACGTTCTCCGCCGCCTTCCGATGACCAATCTCCATTGGTTCCTATCTTCCCATAAGTTGTTTTCTAAACCTCTCACATTTATCCCCTTGTCGATTCCTTCCCTCCAAGTTCTTCTAGGCCTCCCTCTCCTGCGCTTTTATTATGGGGTTCATTCAATCACTAGCTTGGGTAGCCGTTCACCTGTCATCCGTTTACTATTGAAGTTGTTTAGTTCCAAATTTAAAAAATCAGTTGTACTTTCTTCAGGAATACTTTGGAAATTTGCCAAAACTAATCACTTATTTTGAAAATAAAAATCTCAAATTTCAAATTAAATGATGGATTAACCACATTAGATGTGGCTATTAATAATTTGAAAAATATTCCAAGTGACTTCAGATGTGGCCTTCGGTAAGAGTTAGACGCAGTTTTTAATAGAAATCCAGATTTAATAACATTGGGGGAATTATGTACGAGGACAAGGCCTGAAAATCTAACTGCTAAATACGCTGAAATAAAAGAATATTTCCAGTATACATCTATAACCAGTCGCGATGCAGAACGGACGTTTTCTATCTATAAGGCTGTATTTCATTCAAAGAGAACGAATTTTACAGAAGGTAAAGTTGTACAGTTGAGAAAGTATTGCTAGCTCCTTTGCTCAACTTGAACTACAAAATGAACAAATAAAAATGTATTTCTTATTTTATAGATCACCACTCGTTTGTTTTTCAATCATATAAATAAAATTAAAAACTCTTTAAAAATACAAATTTTCAATAATACGCTTGTGGGCGATGAGTCATGGGCCTCTCGTGTTCGGGCCCTAATTATTACGTCAGGATATTTCAAACGAAATTCTTGTAAACTTAGTTGACTTTTGTACCTCCATTAACCATTTTCGATATATCCATTGCGAAAATATGACTCAATAATGAATGCCTTTTGTTGATCAGTAAATACCATTTTTAGTTTGTTATCAATTAATTCAATATAAGAAGTTACTACCAACGTTAATACAATATTCAAGATAACCTAAATTCTGATATTTAAAATCACATTTGACATATAAGTAAATTAAGTTAAGACATACATTTTTGAAATATACGTAATTCACAAAAAAGTGTTTTGAATGATATAGTATATAAAAGTACACTAAAATCTTTAATACCTTCGCTTTTATGGCGTATTTCATATCATGCAATCGGTTTTCCATTTACCACGAGTTCTGTGCAAACAGTTCTTACTGCGTAGCCCGATTTAATGTTGGAGATTGAAAACCGAATTACTTCTACATATTTTAAAAATATTTTGCTAACCTTTCAAGTATCCGCGTAAATTTGAATAATGTAAAAGTTGCATGCCCATCAAAAACTTTATTCTTTTCATCTCCATTCTCATCATACTTGAATGACGTGCTTGACAAATGTATGGTCTCTTTGTACTTTTCATATTCCTGAAGCATAAAACGGAAAACGACCGTGTGTGGTTTTTCTTTTGCGTTGGGAGTCCCAGTATTATTTATGTTCCTACATAATTGTCTACTGCCCGCACATTGGCAACAACCGTACACATACGAACAATGTAGGTATACATACAAACATATACACAAATATATGACCGCGAACAAAGTGAATTTTAAATTAAAAACAGCAATTATAACCGCATGACGGTAACATTTAAGAATAGATGTGTATTATAATGCAACATTTTCCCGCGCGCTCTCGCTACGCTGGTTACTTTACATTTTATGCGGTCGCTCATGATATATGCATAGATAATGAAACGCCGGTTGCGGTATGTTTTAATTAGAGAGAGAGAGGGACCGATTTAATATTAATAATTGTTTCGATTAAGATGTTGTATTTTAATTTCGTTAGGTTTCTACGCGTTCACGCCTTGTTAACTTTATGAGGAGTATGATATAAGTAAATACATATATACATTAAAATACTAATTAAAAAAATAAGGCTTTTAACTTATCTAAATGTTGTTTGTTTTAATATCTTTCCCTAAGAGCAGTTTTCACCATTTTAATTAATTGAAAAATCATTTTTATATTCTTCAATATAAAAAATTAAAAAAAAAAATTAGGCATCTGCAGGCAGTTGGGCAGAAAGCACGGAAGTTTTTTAAATTGTCGTAGAATAGAAACTCTTTGCTTAAAAAAAATATTGGCAGATTTGAGTTCGTAATGCCATAACATTTGACAAAATCAAGTGTGAAAAAAATCTTGGATGTGTTTTTATTAATGAATTTCTGGAGGCGTTCTACGAATTTTGCAAACACTCATTCCAACATCGCTCTGTCAATTTGAGCGACTTGTTATACGCTGAATTCGCTTAACCATATTTTTTTGGCCAGCGTATATATATTTTGGAACTATCTGGTATAATTAAAATCATTAGATTCAACCATTTAAAACACATTTACTTTTGAACGATCATGTGTATATCCTGGGAATTTCCTTTTGATAATGATTTTCTTTCTCTCTTAACCATCTATTAGGAACTATATTTAGATGCTGCTATCTGTGACATTTGTATGTCATCGAACAGCGATATTGTTTTACCTTTAGTTAATTTCATTACGTACTAATTCTAAATCGTTAGTATCATTGTACATCGAGGATATTTTTTATTATTTTAGTCTTCCTTTGGTTAGCTTCAAATTACGTATTTCTCCACAACGGAAACATCGGTTGTCATTTATATTTTCTATTTTTTCAGTTAATTATCTCGCTGGTTGGTTGGTTTGACATTGTGTAATATGTATCTTAATTTTCATCCGTTCTGGTACCGGCTTTTTAGTTTATTTATAACCACTCTCTGTTTATTTTGGATAACATTTCATTATGTTAAAACATACATATGGATAACTAATTATCCATTATCGGCCTGAAGTATGCTATGTAAAATGGCGGATTATATATTTATCGCAGATATATTTTTATAAATTGAAATAAAATAGTTCGAAGCAGTTTCTTAATTAAATCTTGAGTCTTATCGACTACTTCTAATTGTCCTGTAGTAACTTCTCGTTTAGTATTTTTCCTATCGTATTCAAGTAACAGCTACATTTATAGGTTACGTAGTTGTGTTTCGGGATAATTTCCTTTTATTAAAAATTCTTTTTGCAATGTAATTAATTAAAAATTTGTTATCAGATGGTCTTCGTATTTTATTTTCTTAATTTTGATGTAGCAAATTGATTTTCTAATTAAGTATTTCGTCATTAACTCTTCTCGACAGTGTCTTTATTTGGCGTTGCTTTTTTGTAAGAATTACATATCTTTTCATATGTAAGTATCGAGTATGCGAATTCTTACCTCTTTTTTGTAGTGTGACAATCGTTGGAACTAGAAGTCATCTGAAGCATGCGGCACTTGGAAATTTAAATTACTAATGACTGTTTGAGTAATTGTACTTACTCCATTCTGCGGCTTTTAGTCATTAATAATTAATTTTAAACAATAGAAGGAAATAGTAGAGTGTTAGCCACGTGTGGTATTTCGAATTTCCTTTCGACGCCAGATCTTTCACTCTGTATTAGAGGAATTTTTTTTTACGATGTCTATGTGAATGGCATTGATCTACTTATATAATTTTGTTAGATTAGTTTTATTCCTTTTGGAATTTAACAGGGTCCTAGTGCATGATAGTTTGCTAGTACGTAGTAATTTTGTAAGCACGTGGTAATTCTGCAAGTCGAGGCTATTGGTGCAAGCATTTGAGACTACTTCTCAACCACGTAGTATTTTTTTATTCTATTTTGAATCGTTTGAGTACTAGGCGTTCTTTTGGAGCAGGCGACCATTAGTTCAACAGTCTAATTTCGTTTTATTATTATTATCGTTTTTCCAAGACATTATTGCCACCGGAACCGTAAGGTAACGATCTTTTCTGCAACCCACAAGGTATGATGTCTGTATATATTTTTCTCGGTAGATTACAGACAGTCCAAAGTTAACTTTCTACGTCAGAATCGTTAGTGTCTATTGTACAAGGTTATTGTAAAGTTAGGGTCATTCACTTTTCCATATGTTTTGTATATATTTCATTTAATAAATTTAGTCAATCGATAAGCCTTAATTTTTGCGTATACAGGCTGATCAAAAGTTGTGTCATGCTACTAAGGTTACTAGGTGGTTTTGTGAATTATTATTCGTAATCTTACAAACATTTTTAAAGCTTAATAGTTAATTTTAATTTGTAAATGATTGAGACCAACGTAGTATCAATTTGTTTATAACAATTGCGTTGTTTTATTTTCTTTTATTATTACAATCTTAAAGTGTATATTGACTTTTTTTTATATTTCATAAACTAATTAATATTCTGGATGAGAATCTCGATATGAGATTTATTATCGAAAGATCTTTAGATAAATTAACCACCATTTATTTAGATTAGGCATACCATTTAGAAATTATGGGTTAATGATTTATATACTGAGATCCTACTGTTTTTGTTGTATATTTTTTTTGCCTAATTTTAGCAGTATATTTTGATATAATTTTATTTCGGTAGTTAATTGCCTTTTGAATGACATATGATTACATATTGTGCATTTTTTTTTTTTTTGTTATTATAATATACGAAATTACTAAAATTACTCGGTGTCACTAATTTCATTCATTCTTTTTTTGTATTCATTAAACATGTCGATCATTGATATTATGGAATTTTATTTCATTATTATACTGTGGGTTGTGAGCCTTAATTAGATTTTAGCACCATTTTGTCATGTGTATTTGATTTACTACAGCGTTGTTCACTTATATGCTTATTTATTTTCCATTGCTTTGTTTTCTTGTTGTTAATAAACAATTTTTTGTTATTGTTATATTACTTTGGTATTCAAAGTAACAGGTATATGGCCTCTTAATTCGACAGTTTTCTCAGACGAGGAATTTCTTACGAGTTATGTCTCAGATCGCTCAGATCCAGGGACAGCAAAGCCTGTCAATGCACAATTGGAAGAAAAGGAAACATTCGAACCTATTGCTACAACGTCATCTGAAGCGTGGCATGGCAATAAATCCGAAGCAAGTTGACACTGCAGAGGTTCGTCATCATTTCTCTCCTGTTGAAATTTTGCCATTCCCCAAGACTCCTTCACGAAATCTCAATTCAACGGTAGGCAGCAGAAAGCATGGGAAAAGTAGGATATTAACCGAAACACCAGAGAAGGCTAGATTAGAAGAAGAGTTGAAGCAAACGCAAGAGAAGAAAGCAAAAGAGAAAAAGAAGGTAGAAACTGTGAAGCGGGTTCTGGTGAGTTCCAGAAAGGAGAGTTCTGACGAAATGAGCATTCATGACAGCAGCAGTAACAACTTTATAACATTACCACCTGAGTGTGATGCTGAACAAAATGCGACTGCTGCGACCAATTTACAAATAAACGACTTCGCAATTGTTCAGTTTCATACTAAAAAAACAACAAAACATTTCATTGGCCGCATTGAAGGGTTTAGCGGAAACGATTTGGATATAAACTTTTTGAAGAAAAAGGAGCAAGCTTTTCAATTTCACTATCCTGAGCTGACACACAAGAGCTCTGTCTGAGCTCACGAGAGAGAGCCAAGAGCCACAACAATACTTCATTCTGAAGTTGCCCCAGCCATAAAAAATGCCAGGAACAGCTCGTACTTTAGGCGTTTTCCTCTTCATTTTTCCAAATACTTTTGAGTTAGTTATGTTTTTAATTATTATGTATTTTATTACTATTATTTAATTACGTCTTAATAAATATTTTTTTACTTTCATCTTTCTTAATCACAAGATGCTTAAAAGCAGGGAAGGGATAAAAACTCCTCCTCTCTCCTTTTTCATTGTTGTGAAAAATAGTAAAATTATCCTAAAAATTTTTTAAACTGATTCTAATTGCAATAAAGTTCGATCGACAAACCATTTCAGATCGTATTCCACCATACTTCATACAGAAATAATCAGGTATGTACAAATTATACCGCACTATTCAAAAGCGGGGTCAAGTATCCAGACACTCCATTAATAAAATAATTTAAAAAATATAAACGTTTATAATTTGAATTTATGCATGACAACTGTTAGAATTTGAAGTTCTCTAAAGTTTCGCATGTGCATCATTGATTACTTAATTACATAAAAACAGCCTACTATAATAGGGAAAGTTTTTGAAGGCACATTATATTATATCGATATAGCGTTTCGAGTGCACAGTAACAGCAGTTCCATTATCGTCGTCGGAAAAACACGGACCGATTACGGGGCTGTGCAGCAGTCTTTGATGCAGTTCTCTCGGATTTTCAGAAGTCCAATAACGACAGTTCTGTTGAGTCACCATGTCATTGATATGAAAATGAGCTTCATAACTCATGAATAAAATGAGGTTATCATTTTCCGCAAGAATTTCTTCCATCTGACGTGCAAAGTTCAGTCGCTGTGCGTAGTCTCCAGGTGTAAATCTGTTATTTACACCCTACAAATTTGCCAAATTCAAAATACGCCTTACCGAACGATTACTGAGGCCAAATTCGAAAGAAGCAGATCGACGAGAACTGTGCGGCAAGCTTTGCCTAACTACATTTTCTAAGGTACAGTCTTCGGGGACTTTTTCTTCAATACGAAGTGCTGCAACACACCGTAGAATGGTGCTATAAGCGGGAACAGTATGATTTCTGTGCATATGGGAATGGTGACGAAACTCATGCTGAAATACCGTAATAGATTCGTTATCTTTTACGGAACTGTCGTGGATCGTACACGACGCCATGGCCTCAACTGACAGTTCTTTACACAAAATGCTAGGATCTCACAAATCAACATGTAAAGCAGAGAAAAATGGGTATTTCCGACATATTCTTTTGTTCAAGTTAGACAGGCGAAAACTTAGGAAAAGGTATGAAGCCCATTACCACATTAATATTCATATCCTAAATATGTATTTCGACAACTAAGTTGTCGTTCTCAGTAGGTTAAAATAATCCCAGTGTTGAACGAACAAAGGGCATAGTAAAAGTAACAAAAAATCTCGAAACACTTTACGAGACGTTCACGTATACAATGAGGTTTAAGGAATTTCCATTTAGATCTTCTCTTCAGAAATGACACACATGTGTTTGTTCTTACACCGCCGTACTAGCAGGAAATTGTTCTCTTGTCGACGCTGTAGGTGTTATTTTCGTTTTTAATTAAACAATTGTTTTCGTGTATGTTCATTGGATGTAAACCACCTTAGGGAATTGAACATTGTTCAATTCCCTCAGGTTGTTTACATCCTTAATAAATTTTAAACAATCTGCTCTAATGTTATGGTTAATTTCTAATTTATGACGGGCAACATTCGAATTTTCCGCTATATTGAATTTAATTTGCGATATATGTTTTTATAACGGGTTATTATTGAGCGTTTTCTTTGACAAATATATTTAAATTTCCAATAGCGGCAATTAATTTCACATATGCCCTATTTCTGTCTAGTATCTAATTAATCTTTTTCGTTTTCCAAAAGATATTTGATTGTGTTTTCGGATCGAAAACCAACTTGGAGACCCCGTTCCTTAATAACCCTATTTAGAGAATGAGGTCTCCAAGTTGCTCTTTTTTCCATAATCGTGCCGAGGAAGATATACTGATATGCTAATATATAGATATGCTAATATAGCATTAAAATATTACAATTAAATAAATTAAAAAAATTTAGAAATATAGATGTTGTAGGAGGAGTGTTGCGGCACCATAAATTTATCAATAGATCGAGGCTATCTAACGTGTATAGCAATCGTTCTAGTTGAAGGACTGTAATAGAACTTGATGGATTCAATAATAGCGTCTTATTGACGAAGGAACAAATATGCCTCTGCAAACTAAGTCAACCCAATTCATCCAATAAATAAGATATGTGATCATATCTTCTTAAACCGTAAATAAATCGAATACATGCATTTTGTATATTCCCTGAACTTTATTTATGTAGTGGCTGTATCAACACGGGGTCTGAACACAATATCCCAATCGTCTTAATGGTTTCGTGAGTGTCGCCTATCGCCTTTTATTACGATAAGAGAAATGATGCAGATGGATCGGGATGTGACATCAAGGCATTGACATGAAACCATATATGAGATCTTGCGTGAACATTTGGCTGTGAAAAAGATTTATGTTTGTTTGACTCTGAAGCCCAAAAAGTCTTGTATCAAATGAAATAAAGTTTCAACCCAAATGCTTCAATTTCCGTTTACAACACCGAAAATTATGAAAGTTAACTAAGATGTGTTCTATGAGCTCAAATTTAAAAGTAAATCAGCTATTTGGATATTCAGAAGCAAGTCTAAAGCAACAACAGCTGTTCCTTCTTGCAGTGTTTATAAAAAATGATCGCCATATTTTTTCTTAATTGCTGGTCATATGGCTATTATCGCTTTAGAAGGTCGAAAGACTTCTACTACTGATTAGTATACGATAATTTGTTTGTCAGAAGTCATTGGTGAATTGCGTAAAAGAAATCGAAGTCATCGTATCACCTTTGATCATGACAGTGCGAACTTACAGTCAGTAAAAGCATGAAAAATATAAAATTAATGTCTCATTTTCCGGATTTATTTACTCGTGATATATTTTTGTTTTCGTTTGTCGAAAATAAAATGCGCGAAGAGCATTTTTTAACACCTGAAGAGGCAGTTGACGCGTCTATACAACATATTTCTGGAATAACAACTTCAGTGGACAAAATATTTTCAGAATTGATTCGACTGCAAGCAAAAATGTGAGATCTTAAAGGCGTCTGCTAATTAATGTTTTTTCATACTTATTCTAAACACTTTTACAGCAAGTGTTGATAGTATTTTCATTTCTTGCATCCGGGATATGTTTTTTGTTCGAAATGAAAATAAGGCGTTATGATTTCGGAAAACTTTTTATTTTCTTTCCTTTTAATTTTGGGTAAAAACTTCATATGATCAATAACTTCAGTCAATCTAATTTTTTTGGTAATTCTAGATATCATTCGTTTTATTTATATCAAATAAATTCTGACCAAATATAAGCAAATTACATACAAAAGAATGGGTCATTGTCCACAGATGAAGCACCTTATGATTACCATAAAATCGCTAGGTAATAAACGAAAACAAAAAAAAAGAGTTAAGAGTTGTTAAGAGAACGGCTGACCATTACCGAAGGGTCAATAACATGTACAAAATAATTAACAGTACATTTTTAAGAAAAAAAGTGGATGAAATTAAATAAACATCCCATAATTATATTATTTACATCCATTAGGTATTTCCAAATAATATTTGTTCAAAATATACTATATTATAAAATTTTCAACGTAGCCAAGTGTAAACTAATTAACTCTCTAGACATAACGAAATAGAAGAGTTTATATAATTAGTCTATTATATGTTGCTTGACCTTTTATTTCATGAAAATGTCGCTTCAACTAGATATTATCATACATACAGAGCAAATATGTATTATTGAGTTTCGTGTATGTTTTTACAATGACATCTAAAAATTAGATGTTAATTTGGTACGTGGCCAATTTCCGACTTATTTATTTGTTTTCCAAATAGATCGCAGTGACAATCTCTTTCTTGTTTCAAACATGAAACTTGAATACACGATTTTCTACCAGCAACGTCTTACAGCTTGCCAATGTAATTTCTAATTTTGGCATTAACGTAGTTGATTTTAGCAAAATACAGCAATATTTAAATAATAATTTCAGGGAGATCACCATCTTGAAACTGTTTACATTTATCGATTTATTGATGATTTAATCGGAAAAAAAATGTTTGTTTTTACTATTGAATGTAATTTAATGAAAATGTGAAATTTTATTAATCGATTTCTTGGTATAGATATAGGTGAATTAATTGATGAATTAGAGCATGACTTTATTACACATGATTTAACGAGTACGTTAGAGAATTTTTATTAACCATTAAATTTTTAAGAAGGTTGGAATATTTTAAATAAAATTCATATTGCTTGTAGGCTTCCACGGTCGTTATACACGATTAATTCTGGGATTCCGAAATGAAACTGGCTCTTTGGTACTACTTCCATCTTGACCAGGCGAACAGTGTCCGCTTGCAACAGTGGACGTATCGTCCACTGTTGCAAGAGACATCATTATGACTGCTACTCTGTCGATGCACTGAAATTAACTGAAAAGTCAGTCTAAGTGCAGCAACAGTAGCCCTGACAGATCTAAAGGTGTTGTTTGAAACAATAGACGAAACGCCGGCATGATAGAAATAATACCAAGGTCACAGATCCTACTTGCAATTATACATATTACATATTTGTTTTTATGAAATTAGTAAATACGTTTCATAATGCGACTAATACTTACTTTATTTATAAGCTAAGCTTGAAAAAAAAACAAAAATTGTACCCTGTTGTTGGTAACTAGCAATTTTTAGAAGGAGTAATTAATATGTGACTTTTATTATTGATTTAAATATACTAATGGTTATTACAATAATCTATGAGAATAATTACATTATTTTCGTTACCTTTAACAATTCTAATTCTAAATGAACAATTTGGCAAGCAAAACATGCCTTGATATTTATACAACGTGTCCATAGATTCATTCTCAAGATGTGCATGAGCGCTTATTACGAGAGATAGAGATTTGGTTAAATGGTATCAAATATTCCAGAGGTAAAGTTGTACCAAACCCTATACACTAGCTTTGAATGTTTAATGTACTTCGGGCGCTATTGCGAAAAAAGTCAATTTTTGTTTTTTCGATTTTTTTTTAATAATTCATTTATTTTTAAAGTAAGACAAACTTAATTTGCATTTACTTAAATCAGTTCTTTAATAGGAATCTGGCGGTGTATTTCATTTTTAAATAGGTACTGCTATAGTAGTTGAACTACAATGGTCAAGTTTCATTTTTTATATGGGGGTTATAGTTGGCTATCACACCATGGAAAAGAATTTTTCTTTCCCTCTTCAAAAATGTATAATTTGTTATATCTGATACCAAAACTAATTTCAAAAATTTTAAAAAAAATATTGTTACATTAACAGGTTAGAGCGGTTGTGACATTTGACAATAGAAGGTTTTGCAAACAAAGAAAGGAAGAAAACTTTATTTTGCAAGAATTACTTATTAAATTAAAACCATAGACAGCTCAAAAAATACTTAGATATTATTTAAAACAAAATTATAATAAGAAATTATAAAAATGTTGAAAGAGTTGGCCATCATTTTCCAAACATAATAGGATATAATAACTTAATAATAGGATATAATAGGATATAATAACATAGGATATAATAGGATAATAGGATAATAGGATAATAGGATAATAGGATAATAGGATAATAGGATAATAGGATAATAGGATAAAAGGATATAATAGGATATAATAACATAATAGGATCAGGATAATAGGATCTATGAATAGTTGATTTAACAACTTTATGTAAAATACACCTTGGAGTAGCTCGACATTCGTGAACCACGCTTTCACGAAGTTCATTTACGTTATTGTAGCTGCGGGCATACACTTTGTCTTTAAAGTAACCCCACAAACAGAAGTCGAGCGGCGTCAGATCAGGAGATCTTGGTTGCCATGCAACTGGTCCACGAATTCCGACGACTGAGGAAATTGTTTACAATTCTGGAATTATGTACTGGAGCACGGTCCTGATAACACCAACAAGTATGAGCCACTTCTAAAAGTAATTCGCCCAGAAAGTCTTCTATATTATTTTTCAGTAAATGCAAATAAACGTCGGACGTTAGTGTTTCATTAAAAATTATTTGACCAATTAATCGTCGCCCTAGTATGCTACACCAGACATAAAATCCAAAACGCACTTGATATCGAGCAGGTCTGATTACATGAGGGTTTTCTGTAGACTAAAATCGTAAATTTCGTCTATTGAATAAACCATTGTTTGTGAATCTAGCTTCATCGAACCATAATATTTGAGAAGAAAAATTATCATTATCGTCTCATTGCCCAGTGTACCACTCACAAAATTCACTTCGTCTTTCATTATCCCCTGGTCTTAAAGGTTGACTGACATACATTATATTTATATGGATGATATTTGTGGGAGGCCAAAATCTTATGGGCAGTAGATTTGGGAACGCCTGTGTTATGTTGAATTTCCCGTTTGGATTTTCAACAACTGCTTGTAAAACATTAGTTTTAGTTTCATTACTTATGCGCTGTGGTTTTGTATATGGCTTAGCAAATGATCCGTAATGTACTAAATTTACCGTTAAATTTCTCTAAGCAGAAAGATGGGGTTGTCTGCGTTCTAGATACTAGTTTATGAACATTTTGGCAGCGCTCGTCGAATTTTTGAGACACAGATTGTAACACAACAATATATCAAATTTGTCACTATTACTAAACGGCTCCATGATAGGAAAATTATTAAATAATAATCACTAAACTTAGTATTTAAATGGTACTTTATATTTTATTATGGCTAGGTATTTATATTGCTATTCGATTTTTAAATTTCACAGAACATAAACTAAATTTCAACTATAAACAAACACTAACAATGACAGTTGTATCTTAGATGGTGTTCTGTTTGCAAGGTTTCCTTTAAAGATTTTTTTTTATTTTTGAAATTAGTTTTGGCATCAGATATAACATTATACATTTTTGAAAAGGGAATGAAAATTCTTTTCGATGGTGTCAGCCAACTACGACCTCCACAAGAAAAATGAAACTTGACCATTGTAGCTCAACTATTATAGCAGTATTCAAAAATCTAAATACATCACCAGATTCATATTAAAAAAGTACCTTAATTAAGTGCAAATTAAATTTGTCCTACTTTAAAAATAAATTAGTTATTAAAGAAATTGGAAAAAACAAAAATTCAATTTTTTTTGCCGAAGTACGTTAAATATTGAAAGCTAGTATACAGGGTGGTCCTTAATTTCTTCGAGAAATTTTAGGGTGCGATTCCTTGGGTAATCTCGAGAGAAATAGTTCCTATAAATATTTGTCCTAAAGTTTTCCGTTGTAGAGATACAGGCTGATTAATTTTTCACCAAAAAAATTTTTATTTAAAAAATTTAGAAATCGATTTAGGGAACTGTTGTGTTGGTTGTCATGTTTACAGCATTTATTTGTACTTAGGTAACTGTCATAAGTATTGTCAAACAATAATTAATTTGAAAGTTCGTACCTACAAATCTTTTTTTTTGTAATTATGGTGAATTATACAAATGCTGAAATGGCAGATATGCATTTTGTGTACGGTCTAGCTAATGGAAATAGTTATGAAGCAAGGCGTATTTACCAACAAAAATATCCTCGACGACTTGTAACTTGTGCGGAAACCTTCAGTAATATTCACCGTCGTCTAGCAGAAACTGGTACATTTGAGAGAAACAAAAATACTCCGGGAAGACCTCAAACTAAAAGAACACCCGATTTAGAGGAAGCTGTTCTGCAGATAATCGATGAACATCCAGAAACCAGTACAAGAAAGATTGTTGTAACGGTAAACGCAAGCCATCACCCCATCTTCAGGATATTACACGATCAACAATTATATCCTTTCCATATTCAGAGAGTGCAGGCTCTTCTTCCAAGTGACTTTCCGCAACGCTTAGTCCTTTGTGATTGGTTCCGACAAAAAATTGCCCAAAATGCACAATTTCTAACCTACATTCTATTTACTGACGAGGCGAACTTCTCCAGAAATGGTATTAGGAATTTCCACAACAACCATTTATGGTCAGATGAAAATCCGCATGCCATAAGGGAGATGCACTTTCAAGAACAATTTTCCTTAAATGTTTGGGCGGGGATAATTAATAATTATTTAATTGGTCCCTTTTTCCTTCCTATACGACTTAATGGTGCATCATATCGGCTATTTCCTGAAAACGAGTTGCCTGGCCTTTTAGAAGATATTCCACTTTTGATCCGAAATTAACTTTGGTTTATGCATGACGGCGCTCCAGCACACTTTAGTTTACAAGCTAGGCAATTTTTAAATAGGACATATCAGAATAGATGGATAGGTCGAGGAGTGGAAGTTCCGAATCAGCCGTGGCCTCCAAGGTCACCTGATTTGAACCCCCTAGACTTCTTTCTGTGGGGACATTTAAAATCCCTTGTTTATACTTCGCCAATTCAAGATCTCGATGACCTAAGAAATCGCATAATTGTTGGATGCGAAACAATTCGAAACACTCCCGGACTTCTTCAGCGTGTGAGTATGCAATTGAATAGGAGGATAGAAGCCTGCATATCAGCTGTTGGTGGTCATTTTCATCAGTACCTTTAGGGTTTATTGTAACCGTTTCTTAAATTTTTGAAATACAAATTTTTTTTGGGAAAAATTAAACAGCCTGTATCTCTACAACGGAAAACTTTAGGACAAATGTTTATAGGAACTATTTCTCTCGAGATAACCCAAGGAATCGCACCCTAAAATTTCTCGACGAAGTTAAGGACCACCCTGTATAGGGTTTGGTACAACTTTGCCTCTGGAGTATTTGATACCATTTAACCAAATCTCTATTTCTCATAATAAGCGAGATCCCCATGTTGAGAATGAATTTGTGGACGTACTATATGTTCATAGATATAGGAAGATGCAGTAATGCTAAACATTGAATCAAGTATTTATTTAATTATTTATGACATCTAATTTGTAACTTCAATTCTAACCTTGTAAAGGAACTGTTTACTTGGTGCTAGGAAATACGCAAAAAATATGTATGTATAACATGTAACAGGTGACGAACCCTGGGTCTATGCGTTTCAGCCTAAAAGTAAACTGCGGGATGTGCGTGTCCCAAAATGAGTCAAACTCAACAAAAATTCTAACAACCAGGAAAGTTGACGTCGCGATGTTTTTCGTTCTGCATACTGGTACAAAGTTTTTTAGTTTGTCGAATTGTAATAACTAACGTAACACATTAGGCGACAATTGCATGTAAAATGAGATTTTAATAGTCATTAATTCTCATATGCAGTAAGGTCAACATGTTTCGTATATATACACGCAGTATAGAAGGTGAAACCATGTCTGTCTCTAGTATATTGTTTACTGACGAGTTCTAATAAGAACGAAATGCATCTGCACGTTTCACGATAGGTGTGACTTTCAGGATTTTTTTATTTATCTCAATAAAAATTGTACGCGCAGGAAGCACTTCCAAGCAATTGGTCGCCTGCTTTTTGGGAAAAATGGGGATGCAGCTACAGTGTCACTAGAGGATCGTAGAACGTTTATTTCTGAAGAGTACACAACCATTTGCTTGATAGAAGTCTTTGGAGAAATGAGGAAACGCAACTAATGATGCAGGACCATTGCTTACTATGACAATACGAGTTCTCACACATCGGCACAAACAACTCAATATTTTACCAGTCAAAACATCGAGTTGAAGCATTATCCGCCGTACAGCCCTGATTTGACACTCAATAATTTCTTTTTGTTCACGTACGTGAGGAATAAACTCCTTGGTCTATGATTTTCGACGCCAACAGAAACGATTGACGCGTTCAAATTATTTGTTTTGAACATACCTCAACCGGAATGGGAAAAAGTGCTGTAAAAATTGGTTCAAACATATGCAAAAGTGCATCAATTATCATGGAGAATATTTTGGAATACAATCAAATCATTTTTAATTTTAAATATTTGTTTTTTAATATATATTGATGAAATAAAATTTCACTTTAAGTTCAAAATACAATTTTATTAAAACTCACTACGTTCGTTTCGCTCTACTAGAGCTTCGTCAGGTGATAATAATTCTAATACAAAAACCGTAAGAGTCTTTACTTTTATAGCTAAAGGTTAAGTATGAGGGGGGGGGGGTGCGACTAATTAATATCCTTACCAAATTGTTAAATTCCACTTGTGACTATAATTACATAATTATTATAACTCTAGTGTTATTAAGTTAATATACAAAAAATTGTGTCAAATATCAATCGGTGAATTTATGCTTATAATTTAAGTATAAAATTAGGCCAATATCAAACTTAATATAATAACATTTCAGCCCACAGTTTGGAGGATATTGAACAATCAACTGCTGTATCCATATCACATACATCGGGTACAGGCACTTTTGCCAGCAGATTTCCCGCAGAGATTGTCTTTTTGTTAATGGATACAACAGAAAATCGCACTAAATCCTCAGTTTTTGGCTCAAGTATTCTACATCGACGTGGCTAATTTCTCTATACTTGCTATTATTAATTTTCGTGATAATCACACATGGGCCGAAGAAAAGCCACACGAAATACTGAAAACCCGTGAACAATATCAATTCTCTGTTAATGTGTATACCGGAATTGTTGGAGATTAAGATGGGTCCATATTGTTTGCCTATGAGGTTAAATGGAGAAGTATACCGTCGCTTTCTTGAAGAGGAGTTACTACTACTGTTGGAAGAAATCCTGTTGCGAGATTACAAATATATTTTAAGCACGATGGTGCTCCAGTACATTAGTTGCTCGTGAGTTTTTGAACGGTGCGTATTCAAATCGGTGGATAGAGCGAGGGGCGTGGTCTACGCGATCTCCAAACTTAAATTCTCTAGATTTTTCCTCTGGGGTCACTTTAAATCACTAGTTTATACGACTCTCATTAAAAATGTTAATGAACTGAATTATTGTTGCAGCATTTGAGATAATTCGAAACACTCGCGGTATTCTTGAACGCACTCACCAATCAATGCAACGGAGGATAGAAGCTTGAATTGCAATTGAAGGCGGTCATTTCCAACAATAAGTTAATTTTGTTGTATTAGTAGGTTTTATTCTATGAACTTTTAATTTACCATTAAACATCCCGTAATTTTAAAACTAACTCTATTAAGACATACATTCATATGAACTTTTATGATCATAATAACCCTAGAAATCAGCCCACCAGACTTGTCGCATATATTTAGAATCACCCTGTATATTATTATGCAGTTCCAACACGTATCTTCTTCTTCGTCAATTAGTCATTTGTTTTTTTGTTAATCCGGGGTATAGAAATAGCAACCCTCGAAAACCAATGCATTAAATAGAATCTATATCTTCGTGGAATGTATTGAAGTGTTATAATTAGAATATGCGATTAACACAAAGAAATTAAGAATTGGAGGGATTATATATTAAGCACTAATTCCAATGTCGAAATATGAAACAAAGGAAGACAATAAATGATGTAGTACGAAGTGGACTATACAATTTATAATCTTATTTTTCCTGACTGTAGTTAGATAACGACATTCAGTAATGGTTACAAGTCTCACGAGGAGATCCACTGTTTACGGGGATGGCTATTAATAATCCAATTGTTGCGGTAAGATATTACGATGAAATGAATCTCTAGTGATTAATAACAACGGTACCGTTCGTTTGTTGGCTAGCTGCTTTGTCGGGTTTCCTTCACACAGCAAAGAACAACTATGTTGGCTACACACCTACCGCTATCTCGTATATAATTTTCCAGAATGAATCGGTCACAATAGAGCACGGACAATTGTGCGGTGGAAGCGTGACAATAGGTACAGTGACTGATTATTATTGTATGAGATGAATTCTCCTTCTGGCCTCGCTTTGTATTTGCGAGGCAGTGCAGGTAAATAGTTGGCCTTGGTCATTTCTAATAAAACAAAATGAGTGTGTACATGTAGGAACATCCACACAATTAATTAAAATGAAAGTTCTGGTTGTAATGTTTCTAGTAATTGAGACAAACTTAAGATTTTGAAATTTAAGTTTAATGAAATTAATTAATAATAATGGGACACGGAGCTAAAGAAAAAGAAAATGAAAATAAATAGTAAAAGTAAAACTGAAGAAAAAGTAGAACAAGTCGATATATTAAAGTACCTATGAGTGCCAATAGGAAAGATGGAGATATGGAAAGCGAAGTCAATGAAAGAATATTTAATGCTGCACGTATATATCACAGCCTTAACAAAAATCTATCAAGAAGAAGGAAATAACTAGACATACAGAAATGTCTGTGTATAAAACTGTATTAGGCCAATTTTAACCTATGGCAGTGAAAGTCGGGTATTGAATAAATCTTTGAAAAGTAAAATACAGGTCATGGATATGATGTATTTAAGAGCAGTGTAAGGAATAACGAGACTAGATAGACAAAGGAATGACACAGTAAGAGAAGACCTCGATGTAGAATCAGTCGTTCATGCTATCGAAAGAAATCAATTAAAATGGTTTGGGCATCAAAACCGAAAAAACCTAAGAAGCCAAGTCAAACGTTTATGGAACGCTAGAGATCAGCACAGGAGAGGAAAAGGAAGACCTAAGAAAACTTGGAATGATGGCGTAGCAGGAACTTTGAAGAAAAGAGGAAAAACATGGACTGATGCTCGAATTTCATTATATAATAAGAAAGAATGGTAAAAATTGGCATAATCTATGTAACAATATGTAACAACCTTGCACCTTAGGGTAAATAAGGTTTTAGAGATCTCAGAATAACAGCACAGCGTGTGCAACAGCACAGCAAATGCTGACAGCCCATGGCTTGCTTTGATGTTCAATGGTTAGTTAAACCAAAATAGTGAAAATATAACTTTTCTGTTAAAAGCGTAATATGCCGCTTATGATGGTGGGTAGTGCACACTACCTCTCCACGTACATAACAGAAACTGTTTGGATTATTTATACACATTCCCGACATTATGAAATAAAAAGACGTTCGGGTATCACAAACCAACTTACAATGATCGAAAGAGCCGTGTGTAGTAGCTCTTTATATACCCATAGCCATATACCATATAGCCAGATATCTAACAATTCTTAATTTTAATGGTTCCAAAGTAAAAATGGGCGTGGTTTATGTGTTTCGACGTAGGAAACATGGAAACAAAATCAGAAACAGAATCAGCATGATGACAGACATAAACTACACGTATTGATATTTAAGAAAACCAAACTGCGTCGACCAGTGTTATTAAATAAAATAATGTCCTCAAGATCGCGATCGTTAACAGAAACACACTGTTGGAGACGATTTCTGAAGCTTCATACGGCTCCTTCAAACACTTAGCTGGTTATAGTGTTCATTTCTTTAATAATCCCCTCCTGTAACTCTGGCAGGGTGTGAGGGCGAAGTTTAAACACCCTTTCTTTCAGATATCCTCAAAGAAAGAAATCACAAATGCTAATAATCTGGTGACCGTGCAAAACACCTCACATCACTCCTCAAAGAGATCAGACGCTCGGAAAAAATTTCTCTCGAAGTATTTAGTGAATTTCGAGCTGTGTGAGCTGTAGCTTCATCTTGTTTGAACCACGCATCCTCCGAACCCTCTTCTTCGACAATCTCTTTTATTCTGGGCTCGCAACATTTCCATATAACGTTCGAAATTCACGGTCACGGTAACGCCTTCCTCCTCAAGGAAGTATTGGCCTATCACGCCAAATTGTGTAAGGCACATGAGACCGTTACTTTATGGGAATGTAGCGGTCTTTCGTGAATAATTCTGAAGCTATGTTCAGCCCAGTAGCGAAAGTTTTGCTAATTATCAGCCCCACTGAGGTGCAAATGCGTCGAGAGTGATCTGTGCAAGCATTGGCTCACACAGATTTTGGCGATTGGCGTAGTCTGCTTGCCTCAATTCTTGGGACATAATTATTTTATGGGGATGAAAATTCAAATCGAAGAGCAGAATCGTCCTCACACTGCGATCTGATATTCCCAATGCAACGGCGTATCTTCGAGCTGAACGTTTTGGGGATTGCTCGATCGCTGCTCCCACCGGCTGAACATCTTCTGGTGTTTTGATAGACTTACTTCGGCCATGTGTGCGTCTACTTTGTGTGCTACCAGATTCCTCTAACTGCCTAACACAGGACCGAAGTGTGATCCCATTAGAAACAGTGTTTTTGCTCGGAATGTTGAAGTGTTGCAAAGCTCTCTGTATTGCTACCATAGATAGGTCCGAACCATGTTGGTTAGTGTAATGGAGTGACCGACGGAAGAGAATGAGACCATTCGCACCAGCCTATCATCACCACCGCCCAAATATTTGCCCCCCCAAACCGCTTAATCTGTTTTGCCCCACCCAGTATATATTATTCAGGAAGATACTCGTAGATCTCTGAGATGTTCGTATTTTAAACCATTTGGCAGTTACGGCTTGTCTCCATCACATTCGTCCAACATTTTGACTTGGAAAATGCGGCGGACGTCTCTCAATGTAAAGTTTGGAACTATAATGCTAATCTGTTCTAACAACAATGGACAATCAATTCGATTATTATCAATCAAGTTGATATCAAAGGCGCACGATGTAAAACATATCAATTTGTCAATGTCTCGAGCGAAATTGCCAAAATTAGTAACCGTTGACCGTCCAGTTGCAAAACCATGTTGAAGTGGCGAGATATAAGATATTATATTCGCATATATAGAGGTATATAGAATTTGGTAAAAAATTTTTGAAAAATTACATAGAATCGCTATTGGTCATAATTGTTTAAGTTTAAGTTTTATTGCTTTTTATTTATGGGAGTAATTCTATTTTTTCTCCATCGTTTTCCCGCACGATGAATATTATGGATATTATTTATTATATATTTCGTCAGCATTTAAATTAAACTTAGACTTCAAGATATTCATTAAGGTAATGTTATCTTCAACTTCACCAATACCAAAAAAATAATTAAAAGTGCAACCAAATAGAAATAGAAAACGGCAAAAATTCCAACTGCTTTTCATTCTTTTCACCCGAAACCGTCTGATCCTCATATTTCATGTTCTACAGTCCCATGTAAAAGTTGGTATATTGTTTATGTTAAATCTGATTCCGTTGTCTTTTATTTTCATTTGTATTTCGTTGGTTTTTAAACATTTTGTATCTTAATATAAATAACAGCTTGTTTGAAGGCTCTTTCATTAAAATATCAGTACAAAGGTAAACAATATAATTATAACCTAACATTCTTGTGCACCGTTGTTGATCTTTTTATAGGCGCTATCAATATTTTATAATGTTGAAACAATCTTCCAAAAGTGAAGCATTATCTGTGATTCAGAAGATTATAAAATATTATGAATAAGAAAAAAGATTGGGATCATATGCATTTTCTGTTGAACAAGTATAGTTTATTTCGAATTATAAGAATATAACTTTGAACGGCTCTAATGCTTTTATTTCACCACCTGCGGCAATAACTACCTGGCCGCTCAATACGATTATCTTTTAACTGCTGAGGTCCGTAATGACAAAATTTAAGTAAATTGTAATTACTGCAATTTAGATGAAATAAAGTTGTACCAAAAGTTGTTAATTTGAATATATAGTTATTATATATAGTTAAATAGTCATTAAATTACAATTTAGATGAAATAAGTGCTTATATTTATTAAACAAAATTTAAGTAAATATAGTTAGGAGAGTTGGTATATATTACATCTAATATTGAGTCTATTTATCATTTATTGTTAATCTTTACTGCTGTATACATATTTGATTTTTCTCTCTTTACTTAACGAACATGTGGCGACCTTTTGTTCAAAGTGTTAGTGATTATGATGTGGATAGTGATAATACTGTTGGAGCATGACAGAGAAAGCATATATCAGAAGATGCAAAACAGATAATTTTCAATGTCTATCATACCCTGATGGAAGAAAATAACGAACTGCAAACCCAGAACATTCAACGAACGTCGCAATTAACCAAGGTGCCTTTTGGAACAATATATAGAATAATTAAGAATAACGCAGGGCCTCGAAAGCAAAGAAGTGACAAAGGAGCACCGAGAAAAATTGAAGAGTATGAAATTGATACTATTAGGCAGCAAGTATACTCCTTCTACAAAGGAAATGTTGTATCTACACTTGACTGCTTACATAAAAGAATCAGTGATGAGCCTATAAATATTCAGTGTTCTAAAGCATCGTTGTGGCGGACGCTAAAGAAAGCTGGTTTTAAGTTTGGCACTATAGACAAACGTCGCATAATTATGGAAAAGCCGAACTTACAGAAACTTCGATATGAATACTTAACGGCAATTAGAAGGTATAGACAGGAAAGACGATTCATATGTTATTTAGACGAGACGTGGTATGACACCCATGACACAATTGGCAAAGGTTGGGTGAATAGTTCAAGTATGTGTCAGTTGGACGCGCCTGTTTCGAGAGGGAAGAGAATAATCATTCTTCATGCTGGGTCAGAAAAATGATGGATCGGACAGCCGCTATTATCTGCTAAAAATTTTAAATCCTCAAGTTTAGATTACCATGAAGATACGACCTCATCTTTATTTGAAGAATGGCTTTGTAACACTTTGCTGCCAAATTTACCAAAAGATAGTGTGATAGTGATGGACAACGCTCCGTATCATTCTCGACAGCAAACCAAAGTTCCTACAAAATGTAATAATAAGAAAGATATTAAAACATTTTTAGAAGCAAATGATTTATATTTTGAGGATCATTATACAAAAAACCAATTAATAGAGGTGATGAAGACAAAAGAATATTTAAAGGATTATTATGTGGATAACAGAGCCAAAGAAGCAGGACATACAATTTCGCGTTTACCACCATACCATTGCATTTTCAATCCCATTGAATTGATATGGGCCCAACTGAAAAAGACCATAAGACGAACAAATCAAACACCGAAATTTAGTGAGAGCAGTGTAACACACATAACAAATGCTATGGTACATGTAAGTGCTGTAAATTGGAAAAATGCTGTTAAACACGCAATAGCAAAAGAGGACGAATATATGCGCATGTACAAAATAGTAGCACCTTTGATTATAAATTTGCAATACGATTCAGACACAGACACCGCTTTGCAAGACGACTCACTCACAGATGATTTATGAAATGCGGTGACATATAAACATTTTACTGTGTATTACAAATAAATTAGCGTTATATATCTGTATGTATCCACTACACATGTTGCCACACGATTTGTAATTTTTTCTTTGTATATAAGCCCACTGTACAGATATTTTTTTATTATATACTTAAAATTAACAGCGTTTTATTATTATCTTATAGGGCCCTAATTTATAGTCAATACGGCCCCTAGATTCATACGTTGCAAATAGGTAAACCGTACCCGTTCAATAAAAAGACCAGGTATAATAATTATCATCACAGAAGGTGGTGCAATAAAAGCATTAGAGCCGTTCAAAGCTATATTCTTATAATTTGAAATAACCTATACTAAAACGCGTAGTTGCTATAACAGGCAAAATCAACGAGGATAATTTCACGTATTCCGAAGGAATTGTTCAGTCTCAAATACCGGCACCAAGTACAAGTTCCCAAAGAACACTCTAGCACAACACGAGAACAAAATGTCAAGTCTCGAAGAATAAGTTTGGATGATGCAGATACGTAAGTTTTATATTATTAAAATAGTGCATTAAAAGGATTATTTTTTTGAGTATGTTATAGGTGCGTAATGCGAAATAATTCCAACACTAAAAGCACTGCATGCTTATATGGTAGAGGAAACAAGGTTCAAAGGGCGCAAAGAGAGCTTAAGAAAAATAATTTTGCAAATGGGATATAGGTATAAAAAATGCCAGTCTAAGAGGAAATGTCTAATGGAGAGATACGATATTGTTGAGTGGAGAGTTAGGTATTTACGTTTCATGATATATAATGACAGTCTTTGCGAAAATAAACGAATGTAGTGTATTTGGATGAAACCTATGTCCACAAAACTTATACTGTATCAAAATGCTGGCAGAGTGATGATATAGGAGTTTTGAAAAAAGATAGTGGGCCACGCTGGAGGAAGCATGGGCTTTATAAATAATTGTTTACTTTTATTTAAATCACTTAGTAAAAGTGGCGACTATCATGATGATATGAATTACGAAAATATTTCTAAAAGGTTTACAGAACAATTATTGCCAAATATACCTCCCAATTCAATCATCGTGACGGACAATGCATCGTATCACAGTGTCCAAGATAACAAACCACCTACAAGTTCGTCAAAAAAATGCAATATTATATCCTGGCTCTCATCGAGAAACATTCCTCATCAGACATCTATGCTCAAGTGTGAATTACTGGAAGTAGTGAAAACTTACAAACCTCCACCACAATATAAAATTGACAATTTAGTGTCAGAAAAAGGTTACCCTGGCTGAGGCTTCCCCCATACCACTGCAATTTAAACCCTATAGAATTCATTTGGAGCATAGGAGGAAAACGAAAAATAGCAGCACACAATTCAGATTCAAGTTGCAATTTAGAGGCATTGATACGGGAACCATTTAATGATATCGGGCCAGATTTATGGAAAAGAGAATGCGAACATACAAAAAAAAATTGAAAGACAGTACATACAAACAGGATCAGTTTCATGACAAAATAGAAATAATTATTCAGTTAGGTGACGATGATAGTGACAGTGATATGGAATTGACTGATTATGAAAACTAACAATAGACAGTATATCATTAATATATAAGTGCCAATAATCTTTATAATGTATAGTTTCTTTTTTATTTAAGAATATACTTTCAATAGATTATTATGTCTCTTTATTATTTAAATAATAATTATTGTAATTCACATGTAAAATATTTAAATTGTAAATCGTTCTGCATTTTCAATTCGTATTTTTACAATGTTTGCAACAAAACATGTATTCTACTATATTAAATTATTTGCTTTATTTCTATATTACAGTAAATTCTAATATAATTAGAATAAAGAACCACCATCTGTGTCGTCCTTTTATTAAATTATATAAATACCAGAATCTTTTTGAGACATTAAACAATTATTTAAAAAATTACAGAGCTTTTGCAGTAAAATAATTGTATTTCTGAAACTTGCTTTATAATGACCATATTGTAAATAATATTAAATAAATCGGGTTAAAATTGTGTCTCTGAATGTACTGCTTAAAGCAACTGTGCTGCTTGATTTCTCCAGATTTGCGATAGATACTTGGTTTGACTCTAGTTACCAAATAATAGATTTAATAAACATTGATTGTATGCATTTTGCTAACAATGCTGGTAATATTACGAATATAATTACTCGACAAATAGTGCCCTAAGATTCATTATCCTAATCTGCATGGTCTTTATAAATATTTAATGAAATGTAAACGAAAACCTACAATACACGTTTCTTTAATTCATTATATCCTCTAAACTTTGTAACCGTTGTGGTTGTCATAAATAGTTTCACACAGCTATTTACGTTTTCAGAAATAGAATTTATATGCCTATAGGTACATGCATACAAACAGATCCTTATTTATTTGTAATTGAATAAGGTAAATATAAATAGACGGACTTTCAGGTATAATTTCAGAGATTTTTATTACGCCAACGCATGCAAGGGCGTTTAAAATTAATCACGATGACTTTAGGTTTTATTCCATATATTTTACGTGTAAAATGAACAGACCCGCTCGTAAATATTTATTCATTTTTTTTTTGCTTAGTTTGTGACGCAGTCGGTACGACCGACGGTCCTATCTTGTGGTAAGGCAGGCGAAACGGAAAAAAAATAGTTAATAAAAATTAATGCGCCTGTCTCTTCAAACATGTACTGCATGGGTAATCTTGCTGTAATTTAAATAGTTGTCGCTGAGGTATTTTCTTTGGAAAAAGGACGTAATAAGCTACGGTAACTTTAACAAGATTACCTTTTCGAGTTTGTGGAAAAATATTTAGAATGTGAAGAATTACGTTGTTAAGCGGAGAATAAATGACGAACGTGAAGAGGTCTTCAAATAATCATTTGTATTGTAGACATATAGAAAACTATTCAATGCTATTACCTATAAAAGAAAACATGGATCCAAGAATTTCATATTTAATTATAAAATATACATAAGCTAAAGTAAATTGAATTTGTAAAATATTTTGTCTCTAATTTAGTGTAGGATTGCACATAGAAGTGCATTTCGATAATTCCTGGACCATTTGATGAAGAATTTTATAGAGGTTAACAGAATGCGTAGTGTATGTTATTAGTAAAATATCTTGCCGAAATTAGTGAAAGGATAACAAATAAATGCATACATCTATAAGTCAATAAAAACTAGCGATTATACACTAACGAAAAGAACACTTAAGTTAAAATAATCTGTGAATTGTGTATTAAATAGATATAAACATTTGTGTCGGGTAAGTTTTGCAAAATCGACGAGAAGTTCTGTTGTCGGTCGGAGAATTTAAAATATACCATGCGATAATAAAAGATCAAATCTTTACTGAAAGACATAGCGGCACTATAAGAAAATGTAATAAGATAAAATAATAAAAAATAGAAATAAAACTACGGTTCTAATCTTCACTTTTTGGCTCTTTGGTACTTTAAACTAATTCTACGAACCAAAACCGCAACACAAAACATCTGGTTTTTCAACAAGTGTTTAAAAAATGAAGTTTTCCCGAGATACGTTGAATTAAAAACGAAGAACAATAGTAGATTAAAAGTGAGGATTAGAACCGTAGTTTTATTTCTATTTTAAATTATGGATCTTCATCAAGTAAATGCCGAATCAATTCAATTATAAAATAATAAACCCATTATGTAATTAAAAGCTGTTGCGAAGAATTTGGTTCTTTAATTATGTTTTAAATACCAGAAACATAATTTGATGAATGTGTCTTGTGTAAGAAAATAAAAAACTGCAGTAAATGAAACGTGCTGATTGCAAGGCTGTGTAAAATAATTTATAAACATATACAAGATGTTACCTAGAAATCCCGAAATGTCAAAGAAAAAACATAATTAATTGTTCTTACAACTTATTCGCTACAATCTCCTCTTCCGCATAAATACACCAATCCCAACGACTTGTCCATGAATGGAAGCAAGTCTTCGGGTGCTAATGTTTTCAACACTGTCTGTGATTCCATCTGGATCGCCTCAATCATCTCAAAACGGTCGAAATTAACATTTATATTGAAAACTATACATCATAAGTTCTAAAGACGGCAGACTGTGTGCCCACACTGTTAAATTTAATAAATAATACACATAAGGTGTATTAGATAAAAATGTTGATTTTACAAAATTAGGGCAACTTTTTACAAATACTGAAGATCCATTGTACAGATACAAATAGCACTTTAACTATGCAAATATAACATCTCTCAACGTCGAACAATCCTTCTCAGTATATAAACATATATATATTAAATTTATTATATTATATTAAATTTGACAGTGTGGGCACATAGTCTGCCGTCTTATAACTGTTAAGAAAAATCATAAAACAATGTACGAGATAAAGGGTGCAGCATTTACAATAGAAAATGTAATAATTCAAATAAGATAAGGGATTTATGAACAAATGATGTTTTTTACTATAATGATCTTTTTAGGAACTATAATAGTCTTCATTTTACTTTATGACATTTATTAAATAAATTACATTAGGAATCATTAAAAGCTACACTACCATCCCGTCATATAAATTCGTTTTCGAAATAGCCTAGACACAAAAGTTAAAAATATTTTTCTGAATTTTATAGGTATTTACTTCATGGTTTTGAAGTTTTGATATTGGGTGTTATTTAGTTCATTATGATTGTCAATAATACGAGGTGCTACCCAGAAGTTTCCGGAATATGAAAAAAACACAATGAATTGCCCTTACAACTTATTTACTACCATCATCTTCAAAGTACTCTACTTCCGCATGAATACACTAATCCGAGCGGCTTGACCATGACTGGAAGCGGTGCTGGAAGACTGCGTGTTAACATGTTCAACACTGCCTGCGATTGGGTCTGGATCTTCTCAATCGTCTCAAAACGGCGCTCCTTGAGCTTCAGTTTTAACTTCGAAAACAGAAAGAAGTCACAAGGGGCAAGATCTGGAAAGTACGGAGGGTGGGGTAGTACTGCCGTCATCGTTGAGGATAGAAACTGACGCACAACAAGTGACGTGTGGGTTGGTGCATTATCGTGTTGTAAGATTCACGAATTGTGACGCCACTTGGCAGGCTGCTTGTGCCGATTGTTTTCTCTTAATCGCCGAAGAACTTCGAAATAAAATCATCCATTAATTGTTTCACCTGATGGGAGAAATTATTTGTGCACGGGGCCATCATCGTTAAAGAAGCAAATTAACATCGACTTGACGTTGCTTTGAACTTGCTGTGCTTTATTCGGTCGTGGTGATTAGGGCGTCTTCCACTGCAAGGACTCCTGCTTTGTTTTGGGATTATACCCGTACCCCCATGATTCGTCGCCAGTAATGATTCTGCTACTGAAGTTCGCATCCCTTTCAGAAGTTTCTTTCGTTGGTCAGAATACGTCGATAAGTGCTGTACGACAAGCCGGCAATGTTACAAATGTCATAGATTGTTCTTCTTCGGCCTTGCAGGATAGCATCACGCACTTTTGCCACATTTAGTGGGGTGTTTTCCATCGATGAATTACCGAAACGCTCATTTTTGAAGCGATTGTGCCAGTCATAAGTATGCGTCTAGCCCAACATCTTCCCCAAACTATTGTCTAAGCATTTTCGGAGTTGTCGTTACCGTTTGACCAAGTTTGAAGCAGAATTTGATGCCCGTTCACTGCTCTTTCACATAAGATATTATAGTGTTGCAGAATAACTCAAACATATCTCAACAAATATGAACACAAAAATTGTTTGTCACCACCTAGAAAAGTACCGTTTGACAGATTAACTTAGTATACGAAGAGGTATTGATATATAGTTAGCCTAGGCCATTTTCCTTGAACAAAACAAAACCTAATTACAATGGTAATAAATCATGACATTTTGAAAGCGTCACTGTAAAATCTTACGTCAAGAAGTTGAAGTATTGCTGTGCAGTAAATTTTGAAAGAAAGCGTGTCCAATGCAAATGTAATAATCCATAAATTGGAGTATCGAGGCATCATCAAATATTTGTATTTGAAGAGGTTAAGTTGTAAGGAAATTTACGAAGATATGTTAACATGTTTGACGATCAATGCCCATCATATGCGACTGTAAAAAATTGGATTGCGCCATTCAAAAGAGGAAAACTTTCCGTTAAAGATGAGAAGCGATCAGGAAGATCGATTTCGGTGTCCACCCCTCGATAATATTGACGTAGTTCCTGACATATCATCAGACCACCGAATTGGGCTGAAACATATAGCTGTGGTACTAAAGATTTCATATGAACGCGTCCATTGTATAGTTCACGTCGATTTAGATATGAAAAAAAATTCTGCAAAATGGATTACTAAATACTTGAACGCCGAACACAAACGAGCAGGAGTGAAAGCATCACGGTTAATCTGTGCCCGTTTTGAAGAAAATCCAGATTTTTTGAACCGTCTTGTAACTATGGATGAACCGTGGGTTCATTTTTACGACCCAGAAACTATCCGCTGGAAAAGTTCTTGATTCAGTTTTTTGGGATACCCGTGGAACAATTATAATCAATTGCCTAAAAAAGGGACAGACCATCACTAGAGATTCTTATTCTAAATTACTAGCCACACTGAGAGAGAAACTTAAGGAAACAATACGTGACATGTTAGCGAAAGATATGTTGTTTTTGCAGGACAATGCCCCTGCACTAAAATCGCGCATTAACATGAATACAATTCAGGATCTAGGGCTCGAATTACTGGAACACCCGCCTATTCCCCAAACTTAGCCCTTCAGAATATTATCTATTCCCTCGATTGAAAAAAGTTTAAAAGGGCGTCAATTTTTGTGCAACGAAGAGGTAATAGATGCTGATGAGCTGGTTTGCAGACCAAGAAGAATATTTTTTTAGAATGGTTAAAGGCGGTGCAGAATCGCTGTATTAAATGTATTAGTTTAAGAGGAGACTGGTGGCTTCACCTAGACATCGTTACTCGGCGATTTTTTTTAGCTACTCTTACTGCCCTCTACAGAACTATATTAAATAAACTTGTCGACAGATGCCATTAAAAAATCACAATAAAGCACTTCAGTAGATAATTTTATTTTATAAATTTGGTTGAAATAAAATTGTTAAAAAGCAGAATTAAAGTTATTCAATATTTATTATAAAAAATAATAATTTCTATTACTACTATAATAAACATTACTGTAAACAACTTAAAATATTTTGATGGAAAGTAAATTTGTATCTCTTTTCACTATTACGAGTACCAGATATAAATTATTTACATGTTATTTTCGTACAAATTGCGGATATAATTACTTCTTGCAAAAATTTATAAGGTCTCTCTTACATGGAGTAATTAAAGTCGTAAACTTCTTTACAAAATTTTTGCCATTTCCCATCTCGAAATCTGCCAAATTAATGAGAAAATTCGTGACATACTTGGGTTAGACCGTCCGTTTCGACCAGACGAGATTATATCTAAAGCAATTTAGGCGGTCGCGTAACATTTGCCGGTAGTCGAGAGTGGGACGCATTCTGTCTCAAGCAATAGGCATTAGAAAGAGACGGCAGATATTACATACAGACAAACCGCACTTGCTACGACGACCACATGTTCATTAGGTAGGTATACTTCCTGCTGTTCGTTACAGGTCAGTTCTCAGACTTCTCAGTGCATGTATGGATTTCGAGAGGTGTGGTGTGTTGCACGTTCTCTGCTGGTCACATTCCGTTTGACTTCGATCATATGATACTAGGCATCGCGGTAGAATTTCATTACCAAACTATTTGCACAATAGACTGAAATAATGATTTATAATTTGGAATTAATTTTGAAAGTAAATGGAATTCAAAATTAACCTAAATATGCGCAGATTTAGTGCTTTTATGAAAATGTGACTAATTATTGAAGTTTAGTAAATATAGGTATATTTGTTGGAACATTTTAGTTTGAAAGACGTCAGCTTTAAAAGCTTTTTAAAGTCAGGGTTTTCTATAGATTTTAATAGTTTAGCAAAAATTATGCAAAATACGCATGTACTATTAGATATTAGTATTAGTTTTATTATTTTAATAAACTACTACATATCTTTTTGAGATTCTTTCCTTTTTCTTTTGTGGCCGTTTGATAACCGCATGCTTTGAGCTTCGGTGTCAATAAATTTTTTGGATTTATTAATTAAAAAAAAATAAATAAGAAAGAGTTTTTTAAGACAAACCTTTCGTAGCTTATTTACTACATCTTCAAGTGTTTAAAATTAAGTATAAAATTATGTAGGTATTCTTTTTTGTATACGTTTTGGTGTTTATATATATATATATATATATATATATATATATATATATAAATAAATATTTCTTGACTTTTGTATATTATAGTAGGTTTAGATAGTCGGTGATTAAGGTTTTTTTACTCTAATATGTATATATTTAAAATAATCTGGTAAATGTTTCGGCAGATAATGCCTTCTTCAAAGAATTTAAAATTATAAATGACATTATTCAAAAATACATTCCAGTTTGGGTATACGTAAATTGCACGCCAAACCCCCAGATCAATGTAATTCTACAGGTATTTTGCACTCCGGTTTCTTCATTGGCCATTAATCTGACCGGTAAATTGCACTCTAAACATGAATGAATTTTCTATCATATTTTATTCCTATACATATAGTTAAAAATCCAACATAAAAATACATATATAAAAATATAGTCACTAAATTTTACAGAAAAAAAAAGGAATATAGTTTATTACAAAATACATACAATAGATGTGTGAAATACTATGATACATAGAAATGATCATGTAGTTATCCTTTGGGAGCACTATGGTAAGATATAACTTTTAAGAAGGTATGTCTCTGTATCTCTCCGCTTACGGATATATGCAAATGATTAGAGTGCAAGAGTGCATTTTACATGTGGGATTAGGGCGCTGGATTTATAAGTAAAACTCAAGCGGATTCAATAGCGTGCAAATTACCTGTGCCCCCAGTTTAATAATAATAATTCATGCTTTAGCATTCCCCAACAGCTTGACTTCAATTACAGGGGGCAATTACAGGGGCGCGCCTGTGGAGCGACTGGATGTTCAGCTGTCAGGATTCGCCTAGAACGAGGAGGAAAACCACGAAAACCTACTCGGACAGTCTAGTCCCGAATCTAAATTCAGGAAATTTCGGGAATACGTGATTATTCTTAAGAAGTATTTGCATTTTCTATACGTCAGTCAAGTTGACAGACACTGTGACTTTGAATGTATGATTAATAAATGTTTTGTATTTAAAAAAATGTAAAGAAAATTATGCCAGAGTATATATTAGAAATTAAAGTCTAATCTTGACAATAAAAAATATCACATAATAAGAAAAATTATAAAAAGTTAATATATCATTGCAAAGTCAGTACAAATATTTATATTAGTAAAGGCTTACTTATATAGGTCTTTCACGATAACAGACGAGCCACGTGATAAATAGTTACAAAACAGGGTTGACAAATATACATTGATTTGAGTCAGCTGTTAGTAAATAATCTATAAGGTTAGGTTTATGTCATTTTGAAATATTTACAACCCCTATTAATGTTCTTTATTTGATTAAATATACTAAAAAAATACAAACAAAATCATAATCTATATGTCTATATATATATATATATATATATATATATATATATATATATATATATATAATCTATATATATGTGAATATGTGAATTGCATGTTGTTTTTGTGCTGGAGCTCCTCAATTTTCTCACATTTCTGTCTCATCCAGTTCTCTTTTGCATTTCTTATTTTGTTTCTTATTTCCTTATTTACTTTCTTATAGTCTGCTTCATTATTCTTAACTTCTCGCCTTTTCCCCATTAGATTTAGAATTTCCTCAGTCATCCATTCTGTTTTCTTTTCTACATAGATTGACTTTAAATTGTTATTTGTTACCTTTAAAACTATATCTTTGAAGTTGTTCCAAATGTTATCCATGTCGGTTATACTATTATTGTCTATTCTAGTTCTTAAGGTTTCGAGTTGTATGTTTAGTTGTTCAGATATGTTTGTTTTAACCGTTTCTTCCTTTAGAACTCCCATGTCAATTCTATTTTTAATCCTTCTTCTTTCCATCATTTTTAGCTTGAGACGCATATTAACCACAACCGGGTTGTGATCCGATCCGATATCGGCCCCAGGATAAGTTTTTGCACTAAGTATTGTGCTGCGGAACCTACGGTTAATAAGCACATAGTCTATTTGATTCCTTACGATTCTATTTTTGTTGTGTTGTGGGGATGTCCATGTATATAGTCGTCTTGGGTGGAGTTTAAATAAGGTGTTTGTAATGACCATATTGTGTTCTTGGCAGAATTCTATCAATCTATCTCCGCGATCATTTCGTTCTCCCAAGCCATACTCCCCCACGATGTTCTCAACTTTTCCTTGTCCAACTTTGGCGTTCATATCACCCATTATTATAGTCACGTCCTGTGGTTTTGTGGTTTTTAATAGGGTTACTAGTTCATTGTACCATGATTCTATTTCTTTTTCATCCTTACCAGCTGTTGGAGCATACGTCTGAATTAAGTTTATATTCACTGGATTCCCTGATATTTAAATTAATATGTTTCTGTCCGAGTAAGGAACAAAATTTTTCACTGGTTGAGTATTATGCCTACTCCATTTCGGTGTTCTGCTTCATTATTTCCTGAGTAGTAAAAAGTTTTCCCCATTGATTCCGTCCTACCCGATCCTGGCCACCTCGTCTCACTGATACCCAGTATGTCAAGCTGCAGTCGGCTAGTTTTCCTGCCTCAAACAAGGTCCTCACGTTCCATGTTGCTGTTCTCAAATTGTTTCTTGAGTTTATTGTTTTCTTATCTCCACTCAAAGCCATCCTCCCCGGAGATCCGATTGGAGGATGAGTTTTACCTCCGGAATTTTTAATAACATCGAGCGATTGCATCTTTTTTCTATTTGAGACCATGTGATTCTCTTGGGAATAGTTTATGGTTGAGGTAGTTTCCCTTTGCTTTCCTCAACTATATATATTTACTTAATAAGATAATTACTACGATTATTAGGTATTATTGTAATTTAAATGTTATTTGTTCCGAAGTAACTGTTTGTCACGTGTCTCGTCTGTTATCGTGAAAGACTTATATTTAAAAATTTTGAAAACGGACATTCAAAAATTGCTATGGAGATATTATTATTATAAATTTTATCTAAAAAGTTCAGAGGTTTTTTAAATTACAAGAGCCTTAAAAATACGCAATGTAACGTAAAATATTGAATAAAACATATTAGAAGATACAACTCGCATATATGGAAGTTACAATAATTAATCTTTAAAAATATAAGTGACCGAATATATATTGAATCCGAAAAATCTGCCGTATTTAGTACTAGGATCAGAATAGACGTCTATTTTAAGATCTGTCACTAGTTGTCTCATGAAAAGGAATTTCGAATAAGTGTTGGTGGCTACTATTTCCAGTTCCATCCTGATAAGGATAGCCAGACGAGGAAGTTTTACGGGATTCTAAGAAAAATATTGAGAAAATAAGACAAAGTTAAAATATATTTATTCATTTATTCTTCTAAAATTGACATTTAGTCAGTAAAGTGTTTCTGAAGAGAATTAAGTCTTATAAATTTTATATAAATGATTGATTATCTTATTGTGAACTAGAAAATATGAATACTGTCTTCGATAATAATTACGTATCTAAAGAAATATAAAGAATCTAAACATACTTCAGATAGTTTTTTTTATTATTTTTTAATTAAGAATTTCATTTTGCGTTTCAATATTTAGCTTGGCATAATACTAAATACTAAATATTACATATTGCAGTGGTTTTTTCCCTGCAGAAGCAAGAAGAAAAAAGAAAAATTATATTGAACATTATTTGAATAACATTGATTTAAAAATGTATTTTTATTTTATTGTGTATGTTTTATTTCAGACTGATAACGATATAAATTTAAATTGTAAATGATAAATTTTGTAATGTTTGATTTTGATCTAGGAATGTAGATTGTCCAGGTCTAGCTTGATGTTTGAAGTCGGCGCCAACCTGGAAGACGTGCTAGTACAGAGAGTTATATTATCGCTATCTTGATTTGTTATATTAGGTAGGGATGCCCTGGCGGTTCTTGGAACTTCATTTTAGAGATAGAATAGTCCTTTTACAGATAGGTTGAATTTTTTTATTAAATTAAATAAAACGTAATTTTATTTAATCTTAATTGAGATAATTACGGTGTGTGTTTTGGTTGTGCGCTCTTGTATATTTAAAATTCATTAAGTAGATTTTATGAGTATTTAAACTCATAAATTGATTTAAATAAAAAACCTATCTGGATCTCTCGTATAATAGTTTTTGTGGCGTACGTGTACAAAACTAAAAATGTATGTATTCTAGTATTATATTTATATAGATATATTTGTAATAATATTTGTATTGAAATTGAAGCTTCTTAAATTCATAAAAAATTTAATTTGTAATATCCTTGTAATCATTTGAAATATTAACAGAACGTATTAGTCTGGTTTTTTTTTGAATATAGTTTTTGTTCATTTCAGTTATTGTAAAATATTAGGAAGGCGGGAGTTTATATTTTGTCACAACCTGGACATGCGCTTGGTTAATTTTGGTTGCGTGCGAAAAATAGTGAAAGTTCTATTTTTGACTTTTGAATTTTGAGGGGATAAAGTAATTTATGACAGCTAATAAAGTTTGTTTATATTTATTTAGATTTTTGTTCGGAAGTCAAGTCAGAGTTTTTTTCACTCTTGCACTGTCATCATTTGTAAGAGTTTTTTCTCTTTAAGACGCAATTTAGTCAATGCTCTGCTTTATATTTGATAAAGTAGTTTTTTTTTATTTTTTTTTATATCAATTAAATGTTTGTGTTGTTAATGGTAGTTTTATTTCTTGAGTTTAATTTGTATTATTTCTATTTTTAAAACACGATTTTCGAAAGAAAAGCCCTGACGAGTAGGAGCTCAAGGAAGGACCAGATTGAGTTTAGTTCGGCAAGAATACGGTGGATTGTGAACATCAGTCAATAAGCAAATAATTAAAAGCACAATTCACTGCAATATGTAATAATATAGTAAATTACATTGTGTTTTTTGGAAGCAATAAATATTTGAATACATACCTAATTATTATCTTATACTACTAATAATTAAGTAAAAAGATTTATTTCAAAGCATCTACTTGCAATTATATCCATTATTAAGACCTGCCCCTGAGATAAGTAAATCAGTCTCTCTCTTCGACTAGCTAAGTTTTGTTTACTTTCTTTGATATTAGCGAACTCGCGCGTTAACATAGCAATATGTATATATATATATATATATATATATATATATATATATATAATAACTTCGTGACCTTGGTATGATATGGTAAACCTAATCAGTAGGCGATTAAAGGTCTGTATATTACTCCAAAATATATGTATTTAAAAAACTCTACATGTTTCGGCTGTATACGCCTTTTTCAAGAGAATACAAAATATGAATGACAGGATATAAATGTCAAGTAATTAAGTTGCTATGGTTTAAATTATTCAAAGATACATTCTAGTAATAATAATAAATCATGCCTTAGTATTCCAAAAAATAGATAACAAGGTGTGCAGCAAACAACACATATTTTCACACCTTGTTATCTATTTTTTGGAATACTAAGGCATGATTTATTATTATTACTAGAATGTATCTTTGAATAATTTAAACCATAGCAACTTAATTACTTGACATTTATATCCTGTCATTCATATTTTGTATTCTCTTGAAAAAGGCGTATACAGCCGAAACATGTAGAGTTTTTTAAATACATATATTTTGGAGTAATATACAGACCTTTAATCGCCTACTGATTAGGTTTACTATATATATATATATATATATATATATATATATATAACAATAGTTACAACATATATAATATGTTGTAACTGGATTCCGGGTTTTCTTCCGCGTTTCCACTGTTTAGTCTTTGTAAAGACCAGTGCTGGTTTCTGGACGACGTTTCGGCAAAATAACATTTGCCATCCTCAGGTCTGAACTGAAGATGGCAAATATGATGGCAGTGCTGGTTTCCGGACGACGTTTCGGCAAAATCACATTTGTCATCTTCAGGCCTGACCTGAAGATGGCAAATGTGATTTTTCCGAAACGTCGTCCAGAAACCAGCACCGGTCTTTACAAAGACCAAACAGTGGAAACGCGGAAGAAAACCTGGAATCCAGTTGCAACACATACTACTACCCGCGGAAACCTCAAAGAAAACATATATATATATATATATATATATATATATATATATATATCAGTCAGTTTTGAAAGCTCATGTCAGTTTTGATAGCAGATGTCAGTTAGTGAAAGCAAATGTCAGTTAATGAAAGCAGATGTCTGATTTGAAAGCAGGTGTCAGTTATGAAAGCAAACGTCAGATTAGAAAGCAGATGCCTATTTTGAAAGTAGATGTGAGTTATTGAAAGCAGATGTCAGTATTTTGAGAGCAGATGTCAGATTTGAATGTTGGAAATAATTAGCATTTCCAACATTCAAATCTGACATTAGCATCCAGACGACTAGAACAATGGAATGTCGAAAAAAATTCAGAGGTGCTATTAGATACTTTGGAAAAATTTAAACTTTCGAAAGACCAAGTATTAATGTTTATGCCGCAACCATGTGTTCTGTAGGCCGGTCTCTTAGAAAATATTGTCCTAACTTGTAACATATTACTTGTAAACTCCATGCTCTACACCTTGTGGCAGAACAGGTTCGTAAATGTTATCAAGAGGTAGATGCTTTAATATCGGGTACAAAAGCAGTATTCCTGAAATCTCCAAAACGTATTCGGAAATTTCACGAATTGTGTCCCCATACCCCTGAGCCACCACAGCCGATTCTGACACGTTGGGGTACATGATTTCGGCCGGGGTTTTACTATCATGAACATTTTGAAAAAATTAAGGACGTGGTTTTATCATTCGATCCGAAAGAAAGTGCAGCTATCAATACAAGCCAGAAAAAAATTCAAGATGCCCAGATTAAAATGGATTTACAAAATATTCGTGAGGATTACTTGGGACTAGAAGAAGCAATAACAAAATTAGAAAATTCGTCGCTGTCGTTAAAGGAATCACTAGAAATCGTTAATGATGTTCACGCACAACTGTGTGCTGTAGACGACGCAAAAAGTGAAAGTGTTCTAATTATATTCTAATTATATTCTAAATTTGAAAGTGCAGATTTTAACACCTTAACACGTATTTGTGAGAGCACATCTACAGATGCGTTAAGTTGATTAAAAAAGTATTTCGATTATGCGAATATAACATCACTAGATGTAGAACGCTCGTTTTCCGAATATAAACATATTTTTTCTTCACGGCGGACATGTTTTTCAGAAATAACCTTAGAAACGCACCTGATGTTGAAAATATACAATCGAGTTTCTCCAGTTTGTTAATCCTTAGAAGACGCTCAAAACGGTAAGGGTTTTTTAAATCCTCTGTCGTGCACACAATCACTGATTTAATACATTTTCCATTTTATTTATAGGTACATACAACTCTGCTATAATATGTACTATTCTTATTTTTCGTGTGTTTATGCATATTACTTTAATATCAGAAAACCAAATGTATATTTAATTACTTCTGATATAATAAATGTCTCTACTTCTATACTTATATCGGTATCAAGCTCATGTTGCGTCCCTATTCTATCGCATATTCTAATATATTACGAATTACACTCCCATACCGGCGCTCATGGTGCGCACGGAAATTGGTCTGCTCTAATTATAACTATAAGAATATTAAGGAAATTCAAAAATACTCCTTTTATTTATTATTCATATTGTTATATTCCATTAGAACAAACTATTCGTATATAACAATATATGTATATATATATATATATATATATATATATATATATATATATAGCTATTGAGTTCGAACATGTATATATGCACGTATGTATGTATGTATTCGATAATGCAAAGCCAGCAGGAAATGTTAACACGGTCTTCAAAATGTGGTTCTTGTTACTAAATTCTGAATGCCCGTCAGCAGTACGATTAGCCTACTTCTGAATCAATAACTTCGGATGAATATTCATTTTAATTATGTGTCACATCCGGTATGGAACATATATAAGACGTATAAGACATATGGGACTATATTACTCAAACTGTAGTTCATTTCCATGTCGCCGGTGAATATCCGAGACTTTATTAGAACTGGAAACATAAATTCCTCATTAAGTTCTCTAACTTTACATGGAGTTTCCTCGTCAATAATAATTATCGTACCAAAGTACATATTTACTAAAGAGAATTAATGAATATTTAATTAGGTTACTAGTAAATTGTAGTTTTCTTTTGTTAGAGAAAAAAAGCCTTGTATTTCTTTCCTTTCGTTAAATAAATTATATTAATATCAGTTGTGTTGAAAATATGTACTAATATATAAACATAACAAACATTTTGTAAAACAAAAAAAAAACTAGAAAATATTTTTTTTATTGTCTTATATACTGTTTTCTTTCTGTTGTGTTTAGCAAAATAATACACAATTTTTTGGTAAGACACATTTATGTATAATTTTTCAAAATATTTCCACACACGATCAATGTAATTTTGCATGAATGAAAATCAATCTTCAAGCCATTTTCTCCAATCTTTTCGCGTTAGGTTGTGTAAGCAGAGAAGTCATTAAATGGTTTGGACTATACGGAGAATGGTTCATTATTTCAATGTTTTGAGTATTCAAATACTCAATAATTCGAGGAGTTGTGTGATTCCTAACGTTATCGTAATGCAAGATGATCTTTCAACTTGGACGATGTTCGCGGACACTTTGAAGAAATTGAGGCAAACAAATTTTTGGATACCATGCTACATTAACAATGCGAAGGTTCTCCAGCGCGTCAAGTAGAAACATGGCCATTATTCTGAAATTTTTTCTTAAAGACATGGCAGTACACCCAAGTTTCATGATCTATAATGATGGACACTAGATGACACGATTCATTGGCAAAGCGATGTAGTGTAGATATGCACCATCTTACACATACTTTTAAACTGAAACTAAATTGTGGGGAATCTCACAGTAATAACACTTAGTTTCAAATGTATGTGTAAGATTGGTGTTAGTTGCTTTCACATTAATCTATAGGGTTTCTCGAATACTTCTCACAGTAAGATATCGGTCTTATTCAATCATGTCTCGAACTAGATCAATATTATGTTCGTAAACAGCTGTTTTTGGCTTGGAAATTAATTGTACCGCCTTACGGTAACTAAGGAACATGACTTGTCATCAAATATCTTGTTGATTTTCTCAAAACATTCTCTACTTTCTATTAATTTTTCAATGTAATCGGTTGATAAATTTCAGCAAATTTTTCAATTTTTCCAGCACAAATTCTATAGCTTATAAATACGTTTATTACGTAGTAATACCTTTATCCGTGCGCACACATTTGCCATCGGTGAACACGCCCACCAAACTTATTCTTATGGTACCATATTCGTTTTCCAAACATGCTTGCAATCTTTTGGGTCGTTGTTGTTTGTTACAAAACTATCCTTTAACAGTTTTTACAAAAACATTTTACAAATGCTCTTCATTTTTTAATATTCTTGGAAAAGAGACACAACGGCCTAAATCTATTTTGAGAAACATCCTCAAATGTGAATTTTTACAGGATGTTTTACCTTTCGTTGAACTAGTTTGTCACTTGCAATTACCCAGGCTCTTTTTAGGGAGCCCCTCAAAACGATACTTCGTCACTAAAGATTACAGTGGAGGAATCTTTATCAATATTCCTTAAGCCCATTCTACTAATTTTTTAATGTGTTAAGTTTTGTACCTTTACCTCCTTAAGTCGATGTCGACTTAATATAGAAATATATTATATGTGTAATAGTCCGGGAGCTACGGGACCTTTTTCATAAGTAATAGTATACATAGTAGGTTATGATTTTAATAATAGTTTATATATTGCTTAATGATAAACCGAGCGTCAGACCGCGCGACCTCGGGAAGTTATGGTGTAGGAGGCTGACGAAGTTGCCGGAAAAACTCTTCAAAATAGTAGCAGTATACACGCTACAAATTATCACATTACTTATTTATGGTGTAAATTTAAGAGAAACAATCGTCCGACGTCGATATGCCGGTAAAATCGTCGTCAGTTATGTATAAGTAGTCGTCGGAAAATTCTGGAAATAAAAGTGATAGTATACAATCTGAAATTGATACTGGTTATTATTTATGATTAATATAACAAGAAAAAGATCGTCAGACTGCATGATAATGGTTTAAAGTTCGTCAGTCGGGCCTATAGAGTGTAGCGCAGCGTTAAATAGCATTGAGCGCGCGGCGTCTTTTGCGGTCCAACTGACGGACTTTTTACCATTATTATGAGTCTGACGATTTGTTTCATGTTATATTAAACATAAATAGTAACCAGTATCAATTTCAGATTGTATACTACTACTCTAATCATATTTTTTGAGTCATTAATATGAAAATTAAAATTAACACACAAATCATTAATTTCATAGAGAAAATAAATTTTTTTCAATCATGTATATGATTTTACACATTTACATTTTTGAAACGAGTAATGTATAGCTAAATCTGTTTGGAGATATTTAAAATTTTGAAACGAGTAGTATATAGCTAAATCTGTTTGGTTTGGGTAAAAGAGATTCGTTGCGAATCGACTACCTGCTCCCTTCTACTATACCTTAGAATAACATTTGCCCCAAACACGCCTGGACTGAGATCTAAAGCAACAGCTCAAGTTAGTTGATTACAGAACATTAATTTCAAAGATGCGTTAATCAAATTTTTATGTGATCATTGGAAGGAAAGTCATCTGGCTCCTTTCTTCGCAGGGAAAAGCATATATGTAAATCACGATAAATGCTATAAGTATGAAATTGTTAACGACAATGTTATACAAACGGAGGAAATTGAGTTGTCATGCCCCAATCACGAAGAAGCAGACACTAAAATTGCGTTTCACGTTTTCAAGCTAAACTTTGATGCTTGCGTTACAATAAGATGTTCTGACACTGATATTTTGGTAATTATGCTTGGGAACATGAGTAAATTAACACAAAATCTTCAAATCTCGATGCTTATGGGAACAGGTAATGCTCGCAGATATATTAACAACACCGAATTACATGAAAAATTAGGTGATGAGTTATGTAGAGCATTACCAGGATTTTACGCTCTCACAGGCTGTGATTTTAATCCTTCCTTTTTCAAGAAAGGAACGAAAAAGCCTCTCGAAATACTGCGAAAATCGGCAAAATTCATTAGAACATTCATTGATATTTGTGATTGGTCTAATGAAGATTTAGATGAACCATTTAAAGTATTGGAGGAGTTTGTATGTCGAATTTATGGATATAATAATTTGGACGATATAAATTTGATACGAGTAGCGCAGTTTATGAAGACGTACAGAATAAAAAGAAACGAAGATATTCTGCGAGTAGACAATAATTTCGATGGCTCTGCGCTTCCTCCGTGTAGATCAGGATTACGCCAACATTTATTGAGAACATCGTATATCGCTCGAATGTGGAGCCATGCTCACCATGACAATCCTGTCATTTTATCTCCGATTGAATATGGATGGAGAGAAGAAGATAACAAATATTACTTTCAATGGTTCGAAGGTGACCAGTTACCTTCCATACAGACGATAACTGGAAACCGGATAACCGGAAAAGACGCCGCGCGCTCAATGCTATTTAACGCTGCGCTACACTGTATAAGTACTGTTTTGGCACTTCTACCCAAACAGATTTAGCTATACATTACTCGTTTCAAAAATCTATATGTCTAATATCATATACATGATAGAAAAAAATTTATTTTCTCTATGGAATTAATGGTTTGTGTGTTAATTTTAATTTTCATATTAATGACTCAAGCAATATGATTAGAGTAGTAGTATACAATCTTAAATTGATACTGGTTATTATTTCTGATTAATATAACATGAAACAAATCGTCAGACTGCATAATAATGGTAAAAAGTCCGTCAGTTGGACCGCAAAAGACGCCGCGCGCTCAATGCTATTTAACGCTGCGCTACACTCTATAGGCCCGACTGACGAACTTTTAACCATTATCATGCAGTCTGACGATCTTTTTCTTGTCATATTAATCATAAATAATAACCAGTATCAATTTCAGATTGTATACTATCACTTTTATTTCCAGAATTTTCCGACGACTACTTATACATAACTGACGACGATTTTACCGGCATATCGACGTCGGACGATTGTTTCTCTTAAATTTACACCATAAATAAGTAATGTGATAATTTGTAGCGTGTATACTGCTACTATTTTGAAGAGTTTTTCCGGCAACTTCGTCAGCCTCCTACACCATAACTTCCCGCCTCCCAAAGGTCTGACGGGCAGTTCCTTTATCAGCAGTATGAAAACTACCTATGGTAAAAAATTTATGGTGTATACTTCCACGAGCCAAAAATGCCCGCAGCTCCCGGACTATAACACATAGAGCTCTTAATGTGTTGTAAGAAATGGTTTTTCTTGAAAATTTTGTACACTAATCTAACTAACTCTAAATCTAAATCTAGTCTACGTTTATTTCTTTCTTGTAGTAATAAATTTTCTTGTGGCAAAGCTTACAGAGTTTTTCATCTATTTTATGACATCTTAATTATTTTTTGTTGTTTATTGTTTGTATATCTGCTTACGAAGGACCAAATGTATAATTTATATCCGGCTCTCGAAGAACCAAATATTGGGATTGTAATCGGCTTGTGATGGCCCATGTATAAATTGTTTCTCGACCCACCGATCACAGGGCGTAACTTCCCTATAAGCTAGTTATTTATTTTGCTTGGTGGCAGTTATATTGAAATTCAGCTGTATTTTATTTGTTTAACAAAAAACACTTAAACCTAATTTATTAAAATAAATCTCGTAAATGCAAATGCAAATCTCGCAAACTTAATGTAAACTTAAAACTTGATGATACTGTTTGATATGAATGTTATAAAAAGACTGTTTGTCTTTATATTCATCTGATGATGTTATGTTCTGTACTGTTGTTGAGTTGATACTGTTCTTTTCTGCACGGTTGTTGAGTTGATACCGTTCTATTATGTATTGTGTTACAAGTAGGGGAAAATACAGCACCACCCCTACAAACTATTACATAATTAAAATGTGAGTATTCGTTGAAAATTATATTGTTTGACGACATTCCAGAAATTTTGATGTGTTGTAATTTCGTAGAAATTATACCTACGGGCAGCAATACCCAAGGCTTGCGATAGGGTCTTAAATCTTACTAATAAATAAATAAAATATCATTACTAATTAAGTACGAGTAAATGTTATAAATCTAAGTATGTAGTTTATTGTATTTATTATATTTATAGCGGAATTCTTGAAAATATTTATATCCTCGTAGAAAAGTTTACAGGGCTGTTTCACGGGAGTGTGACTTTTCGAAAGTTGGTAACGTTTTTGCCATGATGAGCATACTGCTGACTTCAGCTATGTTTTAGAAGCTGATTGTCAAAATTTATCCCTTATCTGTCACACATAAATTTTCGCAATCGATTAAAATAAATTATTTGTTGCTTTTGCGTTAATTTCGAAATTTCCTGTGTGAATTAACCATCATCTCTTACCTGAAAAAATCTATAAGGTAAAGAAAAGCTACATAAATATTATGTAATCTGCTCCTTCCTCTAAAAGGATTTCTAAGTTGTTCACTGCGTTCGAAAGTGGTCCTATGAGCACCGAAGATGCTGAGCGATCGAAGCCTTTATTACAGTGAGATAGCTAATGCCATGAACATCTAAACCGAATGAGTAGGTAATATTTTGAATCAATATTTAAATATGAAAAAGCTAACTTGAAGATGTGAATTGTTGTATATTGTTGAGCAAATGAGGAACTTGTGTTACAATTTTAATAAACTGTATCGCTGAGTTCAAGAGGAAATCTAGGCGAATTTTTTGGTCAATATGTCACCGGATAAAACTTGGATACATCACTATACTCCAGAGAACAACAAACAGTGGATTTTTTATGAACGATCTCTGAAGAAGGCAAAAATTGTTTTTTCGGCTCATAAGTTTATGGAGACGATTATTTTGGGATTCCTAAGACGTAATCTTTATTGACTATTTGCAGAAACGAAATAAAAAAGTGGCCAATATTATGCTAATGTACTAACTGGGTTGGAAGCTTAGCTGAAGAAAAAACGACCCCATTTATGCAAAAAAATATTTTTTACCATCAGATTAACGTGCCTTCTTATTCGTCTGCAATTGCAACCGTTAAATTTGTCGAATTATAGCACGAATTCCTAGCTCATCCACCATATTTACTAGATCTCACTCCTTTGAGTGATTTTTTCTTGCTACCAAACTTGCAAAATTATTTTGTGTTAGAGCTTCAGAAAAAATCGCTGAGCTAAGTGTATAGAATTGGATGGGAATTATGCTCTGATACAAAATATATTTTTTGCCATAATATACGTGTTTAATTTATAAGTCACCCTCCTGTCACATCACCTTCATTATGCGCCTTCAAAAACTTTCATCAATACAGTATAAGTAGGCTGTTTTTTAAGTAATTAAGTAATCAAAGCTTGATGTACATGCAAAGTTTTAATTTAAATTCAAATTATAAACGCCTATATTTTTTTAATTATTTATTATAGTGTTAGAGTTACAACATGAAATATTTATTATTCAAAGTTACTATAGAACTGGCCAAAAATTAGAAAATAGCGATTGGGTTTATTCCACTAATCAGTGCTTACAGGATTTCCGGCAACAGTACCATAATCTGCCAATTACGCACAACTACAAAAACATATTCAAACTTGTGTTATTAAATTTGGCGAAACAAGGGCAATAACTCGTAAACCTGGCGGTGGAAAAGAATAGCAAATTGCATAGAGGATATTTGACGTCCCAAAAAATCAATTGTTAAACTATCACAAGTTAATTTGTCAGGAAAGCTGTTTATTAATAAACTTCGTGATGGTGAACTTACGGAAGGATATTTTGAGCAAGATAATGTACCAACGCACAAATCTCGAGAAACAATACCTTTTTTGCGAGAATTTTTCGATACGAAAATTATTAATTTTTCTTCAAGATCTCCAGATTTAACAATTCTAGACTATTTTATTTTTCCATATTTAAAGAATACCACTTTCAAGACCAAAGATAACAGAATCGAAGAGCTTCGTAATACTATTGTGAATTCTTGTACTGACATAACCCAAGATATCCTAAGGCTTTGAGAGCAGGAAGCGTAGATTTAAAATTTGTCTTCAAAATAGCTTGTCAACATTTCTAACATCTGCTTTAGTATTATTTTCTTTGAATTTTGACTATTGTAATTAATAATTTTTCAAAAACTAAATTACCAATTATAATCAATATTATATTATAATCAAACTATGAAAATCATACGTTTGTAACAGATTACGTGCACTGCCACCAACCATTAAAACAAGCATGGCCGTCTCTAATGAGGAAAGTTTTTCAAGACACGTTATTTTATTGGGTTGAATTTTGTCTTTACAGTTGCGTTGATCTATATTTTATGCTTCTTGGTTTTTTGATTTCGCTCTAGGTATGTCCGCTCCTCCTTCCTCACCAATTTCTAAAATTTATCCGATGTTTTATTGCTACGCATATCTTCAAAGGTCGTACCTTAGTCAAAAACGCTACGTTTAGCACTATTTTCCAGATCGTTTTTCTAAAGATGCCAATTTAGTTGCTGAATTACATATTTAGAGTTTATTTTATATTTTGGTTTGAGATTCTTCTTGTTTCGATTCCTCTCTTTCAAATTTGAATTGTGATTGTAGATCCTTAAATTTGTAAATGTCATTCCATATATTTTTGTGAGAATGCTTGAAGTGTGACTTCAAATTTATTTTGCTGGACTTCGGCTACATAGCTTTAAAACTTAGCAAATGAATTTATATATTTCGCAAAATTACAATGGAAATAGCAACCGCTTAATTTATCGAATTAGGGTTGGAATTGTTACCTCATCCACCTTATTCAACAAATCGGATACCGAGTGATTTTTTCTTGTTTTCAAATTTCAAAAAAGTGACTTTAATGAAGGAGATTTGGGAAAGTTGCCACAGAATTGGGTAGAAACTATGTTGAAAAATAAAATAAGTTTTTTGCTCTAAAATAAGTATTTGATTGAAAAGTTACTCTCCGGTTACACTAAACATCGTATATAAAATTCGCTTTTTTGAGAAAAAAAATATTTATTATTTAAAAAAAAAATTTTTTTTTAAGAAACAAAGAGTACATGTATACATACTACATCATATTACAATAAAATAACGGAACATTATTACTGCTTTTTGAAATTATCGAGATTGATTAAAATTTTGCTTAGGTTTTAGAAATATCAACTTCATACGAAGGACGTTATAAAGGAAATATTGGAGTAATGTGGAAACTATAATTATCAAAAATTTCATGTCAGAATCACTAAATAGATTGTAAGTAAACTCCAACTTTCATTAGTTCGCATGTTCATACAAACCGTGTTCAACAATTAAGGCGACTTATGTCAAAGGGAGCACTGTAGGAAATTATCGGTTAGGGTCTGATATCGAGTTCTATTATAGCTAGAGTCTGTTATTAACTCAGTAGGGTTGATTTGTAATTCTCGCGATAACTTAATGTAGTCGCTAATGAAGAAAACGTAGACTGTCATTAGCGAGGAAAGTAGATATTTATATTATTATAAATTAATACCGTTTATAATTATAGCGTTTGCTTTTAATTGGAGCATGTAACTAGATATTTAATAATTTTTATTAGGTGCGTTTATTTTTGACGCAAAAGTATAATTTAATATGAATCTAAACGTAAAAATGAAAAAGTAGCTAGCTAAAGTGTTAGTAATTGGATGCATATACTGTGTGGAAACTACTTATGGAATAAATCCAGTAACTTCAAATTCTTATTTCTCATAATGCTCATTGTGAGTTGCTTTACTTGTTCATGACTCATCCATTTTTGATGTATGGTGTCACACTACTTTTTTAATGTACCGTTTAATTACGATTCAGTATCGAAGGAATAGATTTTCTACTGCAAGAATACTCCAAATTCAGTTATTGGATGCAACAGGTGCTCAAGTATGCACTCAAACAGTAAGCCGTTGCGCAACGGCTGGTTATCCGATCTCTCTAAATTTACGCGACCGGTCACTAAACACACACACGAGCGCACTAACATACAAAACCATACACTTACGCAGTCACCCAAATACAAAATCACACACCCAGAGAGAGACGCAAGCTGCCAGCAGCAACCAACACACAGGTTCATACCCAGAAAGAGACACAAGCTTCTGGCAGCGAACAACACATATTTTCACACCTTGCTATCTATTTTTTGGAATACTAAGGCATGATTTATTATTATTGGAATGTATCTTTGAATACTTTAAACCATAGCAACTTAATTATTTGACATTTATATTCTGTCATTTATATTTTGTATTCTCTTGACAAAGGCGTACTGCCGAAACATGTAGGGTTGTTTTAAATATATATACTCTAAAGTAAACCACACCTTTAATCGCCGACTTATTAAGTTTACCTTATATATATATATATATATATATATATATATATATATATATATATATATATATATATATAGGCTGATTCATTTTGTCGACACTCGCAATGGGGATCTCGCTTATTATTGGAGATAGAGGGTAGGTTTCAATTTGGCAAAGTTGCTAAATTTTGTGTTTGTTATGAACCTGAAAAGAAAATGGACCTGCGTCAAACGATGTTAGTAATTCAGATGTCAGTTTTGAAAGTTACATTTACCTAGCAACATAACAAACTAATTTGAAAATATTTAATATAAAAGCTGAAAACTCCAAGAATTTATCAAATGATATATTAAATGAACGGCTAAGAAATTATCTACATATATTAATAGCTAAGGAGTAAAAATTATTAATTAAAAACTTTCAAAACTGACATCTGAATTATTAACATCGTCTCCTTATAAGGCCTTTCTAATAAACTTGAACCAAGGTCTATCGTAACTTAATTGGTTAGAGCGACGGTCCGGCAAACAAAATTTTTCAATTAAATTTCGTATTATTTGCGTTGTAATTTGTAGACAGCAATGTTTACATACACATTTACCTCGCAAAATAGCATACTAATTTGATAATATTTAAAATATTTAATATAAAAGCCGAAATTGGATTTACGTTTACGGAAGAACAAACACATGCGTCTTGCATCTTTGCGTCTTATTCTATCAAAATTTCAAAGTAACCTAAATTGACTTTTCAAATGAACACACGTTATAACTAAGACAATGAAAAGTTAGTATTTCTTGGATATGTCCAGAACCTTTTCTTTGTTTCATAAGATAGATTAATAGATAGAAGTTATGAGTTATGACATTATTAACAAAAGTATTGAACGGCAACGATTTAAAGCCGGAACCCTTGAAGTTTAACAAGATTAAAACAAAAAATAAATAAAATATATATAAGAAACGAAAACGATTTGCAACACATAATGCAAATAATAAGTCCATTAAAGTTGATTAGTGGAATTAATAATATTGTAATTGTATTGCTGTAATAAAATGGTAAATCCTTAAAATTACTTTATTGCCCTTATTATATTGTAAAGTGATTAATTAATACGCAATTCTCACAGATTGATGAAGCGTACTGTTACACAGTACGATTTAATTTAATACCCTGCCTGTTTCCCGGACAAGATAAATTTTATGGGAAGCCTTCATTATCAATCAAAAGATTTAATAGTAATTACGTTTTACGGTCACAATATTTCAATGTAATTAACGTAGCTATGTGTGTATATATGAGAAGTGAACGTCGTACATACACAAATACATACATACCTATATACATACTCGTACATATACTGTAGATCGAATAAGAGCGTTTAAAGTACGTTTTGGAATTGAAAAGGGTATGATTTTAATTTGCTGGTAATTTATTATATCCATAACGAAAATAATACCATAAGTACTGCGTATAAGCTTAAAGTGAAACGTATAAGGTAATAAAAACGAAGAAATAATAACTCGAAATAATAAAATATTAACTCGTGATCTTGCTTGAGCATTGTGCTTTGTTTTATTTACGTAATTGCATTTTAATTATATGTAGTTCTACTATCGTTAAGTGGCGCTCCTAACTGAATATTTTTACATGTTTTAGTCATATAATTTATCCTATTATACAGGGTTACCGCTGAATAGCGACAAAGTTATGCGAATCTGAAGAATACGAATACAAAAAAGAAATTTATTTGTAATTCACAAAAATTTCCATATATTTAGGACCAAAATGTAGTTAAAGTCGGTCCATGTCATTGTTTATTCTATATTTACTAAAATACAGCTGTAATTCAAGTTCATTGACCTGCATGAAAAATAGATGAAATTTCTAGACATTTGTTAGACTGTACGTTTAACATAAGTTCCTATTCATAAGAATAATGAATGTTGATGTTCTCATATCAAAACATTTATGCCCACACATATGTTTATATGCTTTTATTGCGATGTTTTTATTTGTGGATATCAGTAATAACCTTTACGTTGAATATGACGACAAGCCTATGGCGCATTTTAATTAATGAAATTATAGGAAAGTAGTTTAAATGTTAAACTTCTTTTAAAATAAAATTATCATGTTTATAATAAAATAAAAATCATCGTAATATAAAAAACTTTATGTAACGTGTCCATGGTGTGTCCAATGGGTTAGATAACTGGTTGTTCCGAAATAGGTGGATGCTGTGGCTTGAAATCTGAAACAGACACAAACAAGCAAAATTCCTAACAATAAAATTTATTAATAAATTCTATATACATATTTCGGTAACTAAATTGCCTTCTTCAATAGAACAGTCTGAAAATGGAAATACTGCTAAACGTAGCGCCTTTGGATACGGTAAAACCTTAGCCATTGCTATTGAGGTATGCTGTTAACCAAATCTCCAGTAGGAAGAGCATATCTTCAAAAATTTGCCTTAAAGTCTTGCCGTCTAGCACTATTTTCATTTTCAGCTTGTTCTACCGAAGATGGCAACTTTGATGTCGAAATACGTATATACTAATATATTTGTGGTTAGGGATTTTTCTTGTTTCTGTCTGTTTCAGAACTGGTTGTTAATTATTTGTATGGAATTATTTACGTAAACGTATTTACGTATTTTCTTTGAATTTGTGGTGGTACTGTCGAATACCGATAGAACAATATAATTCGTCAGTAGAGAGAATTATTGATGAATTACAGATGTAAGCCCGTATATTTAGCTGCGACAGACGTGGACATTGGACCGCGATTTTTTGTATGAAGGAATTACCCATTATATATATATTAGACTGGTCGCAGCTTGTATGGAGTTTTTTTTTTTTAATTCTTAGTATATGCACTGTCTAAAATATGAGGTTTGCTGTTATAAATGCGCTATTAATTTTTTAGCTCGATTCGACGGTACTTTCTAGTGCCTAGTGGGGCCCAAAGTACCAGATATAATGAAAAAACATATATTTAGTCCTATCTTTATTGCTTGTTGTAACTACGGTAGAAAATATATAATTCTTTCGATAAAACAGAATTTTAAGTGTTTTTAAACTGAAATTATTGTCAAAGTTTTAAAACTTTGCTAATGCACGGTTCGCATTCACGAGACAATTATTAGTTGCCTGTCATTGCTTGCAATTCGTGTTCATTCATATGATTCACAAAAGCAGTGAATCAATATGATTGTTTTGAATGTTTTTTAAAAAACCTTATCAATAGTGTATATTACTGTATTGTTGTGCGAAAGCAATGCAAAAGCAAACAGCAAAAGTGAATCAACTCATACATTTCTCTGGTACAGATAACGGTATTTTTGCTCAACGTCGTGTTATGTGCGACTTGAAAGAAAGCGTCATTTATGTTTTGCTTATTTTTACACATTCTGCCAACCATTGACGTTATAAGTAGTGCAAATTAATATTTGATCACAAATAAATAATATAAAGTGAAATCTTCGTGTTAGAAATATGACTTCTGAGAGTGCAGTGATTAAAAAGAAAAACTTACGCTCTGACCAAGATATTTTTTTAGTGGGCAAATGTGTAAATGAAATTTTGGGAGCCAAACTACCATCTATTAAGAAAGTACTTCAATTATTTTTTTACAAAATGCGGGTTGAACATAAGACATTCTTAAGTAGTATGAAATATGCTATTGGCGTTGCAATGGAATTTTGGAACAGGGCACACATTCCAACGATGCATGAGACAAGTTGTATGCGGAAATTGAAAAAAATATACGAAAAATGGAGACAAATACAAAAGAACTGTAGAACCCCATACGAAAAATATCGAAACCAAGAAGAAGATTTTTGTGATGAAATAGAAAATTTTATTTTTGATATCGCAACTCCAGATGCTTTGGAAAAAATGAAAATAAAAGAAGACAAAGATTTTTTAGTGCTCCAAAGAAAGAGAGGTCGCCCAGGAATTATGCATGGTGTAGATAGAATTCTCCAGAAAAAATAAAAACGTAAGGAGAAGCGATTGGAAGAAGAAAACAATCGTGTTGCAAAGTATAAAAATCAAGGTATTTATTTTACTATTTATTAGATTTATACTGTTTCTGTAAAAAATCGTCGGCAAATAATTTCAGCTAAATTAGGCACGGATATTGCAGATGACACAGAAGCCGAAGATGTTGAACTAGGTCATGCAATGGACTCCCGAAACGTATCGGATACTGAGAATGTCTTCGAAAATATGAAAAAAACACAGACTCAATCTCGCGGTACTATTCACTTTATTGATGACAGAATGTTAGCAAGCATGGACAAATGCAAGCTTTCTACAAAACATGCCATGCATATTGTTACTTCAACTGCTGCTGCCATTCTAAATAAATTGAAAGACGCTTCCACTGCTTCTACAGCAATAAATTTAGAAGATCTGGTATTAAATCGAACCACAATCCATTCTATGCGAAGAGAATACCGTAGAAGACAAGCTAAGCGGATTATCGATGAATTCAATGTAGGTAGTTGATTTAATATTAAATTTTAGAATTATAGTAATGCATTTTATTGATTACAATACAGATTCCCCAAGTATTTGTTTTGCACTGGGACGGCAAACTCCTTTCAGACATAAAGGGAATAGAAAAACAATATCGACTTTCTCTCGTTGTGACCAGTGAAAACATGGAAAAATTGCTAGGTATACCAAAAATAGAAAATTCTACCGGGGAAAATATAGCTGACGCCACCTTAAATTTTTTGCGACACTGGGCACTTGATGGATTGGTAGAAATTGTATCTTTTGACACCACAGCCACTAATACTGGGATTAATAAAGGCGCTGCATATTTACTTAAAAAAAAGTTGGAACGCAAACTACTTTTTCTTCCATGTCGCCACCATATTAGCGAATTATTAGTAAGGTCAGTGTTTGAACTGAATTTTGGAAAAACATCCGGACCAGAAATTCTTCTCTTCAAGCGATTTGCAAAGTATTGGAAAAACATTGGAGCTAGCAACTTCACAAAAGAGACTTTGGTCGAAGAAGTTCTGCGGAATTTAACAGCATCGCAGATGGAATACGTAAAGAATTTTTGCCTGAATGCATTACAATGTCATTACGTGCGTGCGGACTACAGAGAGCTTCAGTTAACACTTCACTTTATTGGAGAGCATGTACCAGATTTTAATCAATTTCGTTTACCTGGTGCAACATCCCATGCACGATTTATGTCAAAGTGTATTTATTGCTTGAAAATTTTTTTGTTTCGCAAGCAATTCAAAATGACAGCAGCGGAATTGAAAAGTCTTCGCAGTATTTGTTTATTCCTAGTAATTATTTATGTTCCTTACTGGTTCCGATGTGTGAATGCTATTGAAGCGCCGAAACAAGACCTTGATTTTATACTTATTTCGACAAAGAAGTTTCCACTACATTGTTGCAAAAACTAAGGAAACATTTGTGGTATTTAGCAGAAGAAGCAGTTGGCCTTTCGTTTTTTGATGAAAGTGTCCCGTTGGTAGTAAAAAAGAAAATGGTCCAAAAACTTTACATCAATAATGAAGACGAAGACGAAAATGATGCAGAAGTCTCGAAAAGAGATGTGGTAACAATGGAAGAAATTTTGTCTTACAGTGCAAAAGATATATCGCATTTCGTAACTTCACGGACAAAGAGATTTTTTACTCGACTGTCTATAGATGTATCATTTTTACAAATAGGTCCCTCTGAATGGCAGCAAAGAGACGATTACTGTGCTGGCAAACGAGTCGTCACCATTTGCACGTCGTGAACGATGCAGCAGAGAGAGCAATTAAACTTATAACGGACTTCAATCGATCTTTGACCTACGATGAGGAAGATAAGCAGTTCCTACTTCAAGTTGTGGAGCAGTATCGCCAATTATATCCATCTCACAACAAATTCGCTCTCATGAATTAATACAAAAAATACCACTGGAAATTAATAATCTAGTTCTTACCTTTAAATTGAATAAAAATATGTAGTTTTTTATCCAACGAATTATATTTCTCTTTCGAATAGTTATAAAAACCAATAAAAATAGGACTAAATGTGTGTTTTTCACAATATCGGATACTTTGGGGCCCACTAGGCACCAGAAGGCACCATCGAATCGAGCTAAAAAATGAAGTCCGCATTTGCGACAGCAAACCTCATATTTTAGACAGTGCATATATATCAATTAAAGAAAAAAAAATTTTGCGACCAGTCTAATATATATATATATATATATATATATATATATATATATATATATATATATATATTAGGGTGGCCCTTATTTTTCAACTTTCGAAAAGCTTAGCTCCCAACCCCCTATCTTGTTCCAATCAACAAAAAAATGATATGTGCAAAATTTTAGCTTAATCGGACTTCATTCTGGCGGCCCTCATCGACCATGAGTTTTTGAAATTGTTATCTGTAAAGTTATTTTTCAAGATATTATTGTTATTTAATATTTACTGTATAAATTAATAATTTTCGAGAAGAGGGACTGAAATGCTTTATAACGTTCCCGCTAGATGGCAGCATCAGAACTCTATGAACTCAAAAAAATACTTTGTTTATTATTTTCATTCTGATTTGAGATGTGATTCGGGAAAGACGTAAAAGAAAAAGGCGCTTCAGCCATTCTTCAATATATATTCTTGTGATTCTTTGAGAAGTTATTGTTTGGTGTAATAATTCAGTGTGGATTCTGTCACTAAGTGTGTTACTAAGTTGAGATAATATTCATCCTATTAAAAGTGCAATGACGGAACCAATGTTTATTCTTTTTGTGCTGTGTACTTAATCTAATAAGTATTATAAGCCAAATTCAAGCTTCAATTCCGTAAGTGAGTAAAAATATTTCATATTCTATAGTGAAATATCCATTTTTACATTCGAAATACTTTAGTCGGTAATGACAACAACTGATTAAAATGTATTCAGTGGTTCAACCAACTTGTTCTGATATTCCAAAATATCATTCTCAAATATATAAAAGTCTTTGTTCATCTATTCTATCCAATAATTATGATTATTATTATTGTTATTTATCCTCTTTTATAATTAAATATGATGATTTTTGATTGATTTTGCAATTTTGGTTTCAGAATAGTTTGTACTGCTGAACTGCTGATTTAAGGTGATTTGACTATTTGTGCTATGTATTTCCTAGACTTTTAAATGGCGTCAACTTCTTCAGATAGTTCATTCCACAAGTTTAGAAAAGATTTTTATGTCTCTATTGTTGGTTATATTTCCAATCAAATCGTCGGAGCCAAACTACTTTCGAATCAACAAGTTTTAAGAGTTCTTTTCTACATTGTGAAAGTTGTAAATCTTACAACGAAAGAAAGCGCAGCGTTGGTGATTCAAGAAGTTTCCATCTTTTGGCAAAAAGCACGAATTCCTTCTAAAAGAACTGATCACTGCATTGATAAGTAACTTAAACTATATGATGAATGGAAAGGTTGACAGAAAAACTTTACAAGAACTTCGGGTAAAGAAAAAGAAAAAAGAGATCTTTTCATAGAAAAAATAGACGATCTCTTTGACATAGCTCATTCAGATGCTTTGGAACAGATGAAAAATGATGACGATAAGAAATTTTTAATTCTTCAGCGCCAAAAAGGAAGACCGGCTCCATGATAGGTGTTGATCAAAAACTAAAATATAAGGAAGAAAGAGCACTAAAACGCTCTGCAATGGAAAGTGTCAGGAAAAAAAGAACTTATGAAGAAATGGAACAACAATTTGCTGCTTGTCAACCTGTTGTAGTGAAAACTGATGATTCAACACAAAGCAGCCAAAATAGTGATAGTGGTGAAGACAGTGAAAATTCTACCATCGTTCAACAGATATCACCAACAGCATCAACTGCAGCCATAGATCCAGCCCGTCGAGGTACATTACATTTTTTTACTCCTCGTCTTTTTGAAGTTTTTGATAGGTGCAAAATTACTGATAGAAATGCAGTTTTCATATTAATGGCTGCTGCAGAAGCTTTCGGGCATGATACTGAAAAGCTAGTAATAAATCATACTTCTTTTCAAAATCTCAGAAAAAAATTTAGGGAAGCAAGATACACAGAAATCCAGAACAAATTTAAATTAGACAACTGCCAAGAATTAGTGTTACACTGGGATGGAAAGTTGCTCCCTGCACTAACAGGTGTAGAAAAGGTTGATAGACTGGCAATAATAGTCACCTTTCAAGGCAAAGAACAAGTGCTGGGAGTGCCTGATATGCCAACATCTTCAGGAGAAGAGCAAGCGTTGGCTGTTTACCATGCAGTCGAGAAATGGAGTATAACTAACGAAATTCAGGCATTTTGCTGTGATACTACAGCAAGCAACACAGGTCGAATAAATGGTGCCTGCATAAATCTAGAAAAGTTGTTCAATCGTGACCTGTTGTACCTCCCTTGTCGTCATCACATTTTTGAATTAGTTTGGAGAAGCTGTTTCGACTTGCTGATGGATGCGACTACTGGTCCAGACATGCCACTTTTCAAAAGATTTAGAGAAACTTGGGCTAAAATTGACAAAAGTGTTTACATAACTGATAAAAATGAAGTGCCTTGTGATGTCCGCTCTACCATTATTCATTTTATTGAAGATCAGCTTGCTACTCATAAACATAAGGCTACTGCAAAAAAATTTTCAAAACATCTCTAGTACTTCCCGAAACTGTGGCTCTTTCCTTTTTTGATGACAATGTTCCAATAGATGTTAAGACAAGTATGGCTCAAGTTATGCTGGAGGTTGAAGGAAGTGAAGAACAGGAAGAAGATACAAATCAATTTAAGCGATACATTCTTCACCCAAACGAATTTTCATCATTTTCAAAAATCAAGTTTCCGTCTTTTGTAACTTCTAGTACAAAAAATTTCTTCACGAGATTTTCTATCAGCTCCGATTTTGTGTACAAAGACCCTTCAACATGGAAAGATGATGTTGGTTATAAGAGTGGAATTGAAAAACTTCAGACCAACATTGTTGTGAATGACGTTGCCGAAAGAGGTATCAAACTCATTCAAGATTATAATAACATTCTTACAAAAGATGAAGCTGAGAAACAATTTATATTACAAATTGTTGCCGGAGAGCGTAAAAAAAACCCAACTGCTACTAAATCCTCACTTATGAAAAAATAATATTTATTGTTATTTCGCTTACATTATGATTTAATTCTATCAAAAGTATTATAGTAAATAAAAACGCTTTGCTCTTATCGAAGTTATGTGATTTATTTAAAAAAATCAAATGTGTCTTAATTTTTCATGCTATTTTGAATTTTTTTTTTTAATTTACTAGGGGAAATTTGATTTAAAATGTTTTTAAACAATTGCTGGGAAGACCAGACAATTCCACATACATTTCTTTAAGAAGTAACGGACAAGCTAGGAGCTAGGGAGGAATATACATGTTTGTAATGGAATTAATCAATATGCATTACTTCAAGCTCTTTGAGGGTCGCCTAAACGTTAACTGATTAAGCTGAAATTTTGCATAGCCCTTTTTTTTCATCATTTGAACAGGATCAGGGGTTGGGAGCAGCAAAATTTTAACCTTCAAAAAATTACATATGGTTAAGGGCCACCCTAATATATATATGTATATATATATATAATTATTTTTTTATCTTTGTATGTTATAGTAGATTAAATTAGTTGACGATTTAAGATCTGTTTTACTTTGATATGTATATATTTAAAATACCCTTACATGTATGGGCACATAGTGCCTTTATCAACAAAATTTTAAATATAAATGTAAATATGGACATCTTTATGGTAATTAGCAGAAATTTCAAATTGTATCGACAACAAAACTTCTACTATAAACAACTGGTCGTGTGTGTATAGCGCAATAAATTACGATCTTTAACACTGCAGAAAACTTTCGGATGTTGGTATACTTTTTAGTTAAAATTTGTTATAAAACAGAATATCTTTTCACGATGTTGTTTCTTGTAGTTGGAATTGACTGTTCAACATGTTGCATGTGGTAGTTGACAGTTCTTTCTGGGAATCTTTCAAGAGAATGTAGTGGAATCCTTTTCTTAAGCGATCGATTTTAAACTATTCAATTTGAGATTTAAATTTTAGTTGCATTGTAGAGGAGTTGTTGCAAACGTTAAGCAGTGAAAAGAGGTGCCCTCTTACGTTAATAATAAGAAGTCTATTAGAAGTGCTGTGATATTATGCAAACTTCTTAGAAGTCATGTTGCAGTAGTAAAAATTTGTGTAACCATATTATCCATCACTTTCACATATAAAACTGACTGAATTTCACTGATGAGGAAACCGCATATTGTAATTTCGTTCAATTTAGGTTGGATAAAATTTATTAGTATGTCATGATAACGGGTGCCAATTACAGTTAGCACAATTCCATCTGTATTTCTGAGAAAGTTCCGGCCAGTAATACCTGCCCAAAAAGCATATAAAAGTGTAACATTTTCCAAATACTTTTAATTTATTCAGCAACACATGAGGATTTTTGGCTTCCAAAATCTGGTAGATTTGCATATTAACAAAATCATTAAAATGAAAATGTGCCTCGTCATTTACGATAACTTTTAAGGCTTTCATGGCATATAGACTTTAGTTCTTGGGTCAACTGCATTCTGCATTCATTTAATTTCTGGCATTTTTTTAATTGACATAAAAAATCTTGAAAAAATTTGATTGAGTTTCTGGATACAATGTCGAATTGAAGTTCTCGAATTTACAGTTACACTTTTGTTCAAGCCGCAATATTTCTCTCAGAGCGACCACTACTTGTATGTACAGGTTTGTTTGCAATCGAACCTTTCTCTACAAATTTCTTCATTAACTTCTTAATAGTATTGACTGCAGATTATGTCAAAAATTACACCTAATTTTAGTTGCAAAATTACATATTGCTATAGATTTTTCCCCGCAAATATTTTGAAAAGTTTTATTATTTATGAATGCACATTTATCTTGAACTTTTATACTTTTGACTAATGTAGTTGAAGCACGCCGTCTGCATTGCTGTGTCCGGCAGACGCTAATGTTCTCTGAGTTTAGAAAGACGTGTGTATGAGAAGATAAATTTTTATCTTTGTTAAGTAACTTCGTGACTTTGATTAATTAGTGGTCGGTGTTTGATTCATTACCGAGTTTTATTTACGAGTTTGTTGATCTCGTAATTTTGTTTTATTTAGCACGCTTTCTAGCTCATTGTGTCTCGAGAAAATATATATATTTTTTTTATACGTAAGTAAATTTAAAAAGATCTTATTATCATTATTATTATTATTGTGAATGATTTGAATTGTATTTTTCCTTTGTGTTTATTTTGATATATTTTTTATTCTTAGTTATTTGAAAATAAATGACAAAGAACGTTTTCTAAAATTTCTGATTTAAAAAATTTTCTATAACTTTAAAATTTTAGTTCGCTTGGGATATCAAGGGCATATTTTTTCATGTGGTTTGCACATGCGTTAAAAGTTTGTTTCGGGCTGTCATATCTGGTTGTTTATTTTTGTTTCTTGTGGGAGAAATTAAAAAGCTTCTTTGTAATTTATTAGTTTTAATTTTGATCGGTTGTCACTAAGGACGTTTTTTATCGTATGTGCGGTCAATTCCATACGATATTTTTACCTTTATAATATTGTTTAATGACGCAATATTTATCTTTATACTTCATAAAGATATTTTTTTAAATTTTTTTAAATTTTTGTATTAAAGTTTCATTTTAAGTTTGCTGTGTGTATTTTTGAATTTTACCTTTCTTCATTTCTTAAAAATTTTCACGATTGTCACTCGTTCTTGCACTGTATAATGTTCCATGATTACTTTGCTGCATTTCTACAATAAACAAGTATGCCTAAACTCAATATTCAAAATAGTTACTTTCTATTGACTAGAGCTGGGCGATACCGACGTTTTCGGTATCGGGTACCGATACCATTCGAGGTATCGATACTTACCGATGTATCGGGTCTGTGCACGGTATCGATTCTGAGTACCGGAATCGGTAAAGTATCGATAGGCATCGATGCTTTGGAATCGATACCTTGGAATCGATACCTTTGAATCGATACCTTGGAACGATACCTTGGAATCGATATCTTGGAATCGATACCTCCGAATCGATGCATTGAAATCGATACCTTAATTCGATACCTAGAAATCAATATTCATTACCCGTTTTCTAGGTGTTGATTGTTTGATATCGGTTTCAAGAGATATAAAATTAATTTACCGATTCTACCATAACTACGGTATGAAATTTGCAATATTGTGAGATTTTTTTTTGTAATAATTATAGTTATGTCATAATAAGGATATTTGCTACACACAATAATAACATCCTTTTAAATATATATTATATAATATATATATATAATGCATATATACTTAAAAATTATTTACTTAAAAAGTTATTGCATCCTTTATGTACATTTAAAAAAATGCACGAAGGTAAGCTATCCGATAGATGACTACCCGATACATCGATACTTAACGAGTACTGGAATCGGTAAGGTGTCGATAGGTATTGATGCTTTGGAATCGATACCTTGAATGGATACCTTGGAATCGATACTTTGGAATCGATACCTTGGAATCGATACCTTGACTCGATGACTAGGAATCAGTATTCATAACCCGTTTTCTAGGTATCGTTTGTTTGATATCGGTTTCAAGAGATATAAAATTAATTTATCGATTCTACCATATCTACGGTATGAAATTTGCAATATTGTGATATTTTTTTTTGTAATAATTATAGTTATTATGTTTATGTTATAATATGGATATTTGCTACGCATAATATAAAATTCAACAACATACTTTGAAATATATACTATATAATATATATAATGCTATATATACTTAAAAATTCTTTACTTAAAAAGTTATTGCATCTTTTATGTACATTTAAAAAAATGCATAAAGGTAAGCTACCCGATACATGGCTACCCGATACATCGCTACCCGATGCATCGATACTTAGCGAGTACTGGAATCGGTAAAGTATCGATAGGTATCGATGCTTTGGAATCGAAACTTTGGAATCGATACCTTGAATCGATACCTTGGAATTGATACTTTGGAATCGATACCTTGGAATCGATACCTTGACTCGATACCTAGGAATTAGTATTCATAACCCGTTTTTTAGGTATCGTTTGTTTGATATCGGTTTCAAGAGATATAAAATTAATTGATCGATTCTACCATATCTACTGTATGAAATTTGCAATATTGTGATATTTTTTTTGTAATAATTATAGTTATTATGTTTATGTTATAATATGGATATTTGCTACGCATAATATAAAATTCAACAACATCCTTTGAAATATATACTATATAATATATATAATGCTATATATACTTAAAAATTCTTTACTTAAAAAGTTATTGCATCTTTTATGTACATTTAAAAAAATGCATAAAGGTAAGCTACCCGATACATGTCTACCCGATATATCGCTACCCGATGCATCGATACTTAGCGAGTACTGGAATCGGTAAAGTATCGATAGGTATCGATGCTTTGGAATCGATACTTTGGAATCGATACCTTGAATCGATACCTTGGAATCGATACTTTGGAATCGATACCTTGGAATCGATACCTTGATTCGATACCTAGGAATCAATATTCATAACCCGTTTTCTGGGTATCGTTTGTTTGATATCGGTTTCAAGAGATATAAAGTTAATTTATCGATTCTACCATATCTACGGTATGAAATTTGCAATATTGTGATATTTTTTTTGTAATAATTATAGTTATTATGTTTATGTTATAATATGGATATTTGCTACGCATAATATAAAATTCAACAACATCCTATGAAATATATATTATATAATATATATAATGCTATATATACTTAAAAATTAATTACTTAATTATTGCATCTTTTATGGACATTTAAAAAAATGCATAAAGGTAAGCTACCCGATACATCGATACTTAGCGAGTACTGGAATCGGTAAAGTATCGATAGGTATCGATGCTTTGGAATCGATACCTATCGGTATTGGACGATGTATCGATACTTCGCCCAGCCCTACTATTGACACAGCCTTTATCAGGTTTCCTGAGGCGCGGAATCGCTTGATGAATAAGGCTTCTGAATGTTCTGTACACTATAATATTAGTTTCGCGGTCACGTCTTTCTGGTATGTATACAGCAATATTTGTTTATCATGTTATTAGATGAATCTTGGCTTCGTCATCAAGCGAAGCTAAGAAAATAATACATATAAAAGTACTAAAGTCAGTACTTTAAATAAGATAAATTTAGCATAAATTACCTATTTCTACGATATCTAGTCAAAACACATTATTTTCAAATTGATCACTTTTTTTCTTGCTTATTGCATATGATGCATTGTCATGATCTTATCAACAAAACAGTATTACAAATAATTGCTTTAGAATGGATATACATTTTCTTGTAATATCTTCAGTCACTTTAAAGTGGTATACGCGGTGCTGCACAAAACGTACCGGAATGTGAAAAATCAGAATAAATTGTTCTTACAACTTATTCACTACCACCCCTTCAAAATACTCCTTCCGCAAGAACACACCGATCCCTGGAAGTCTTCACGTGCTACCATTGCCTTCGATTCGGTATGGATCTCCTCAACTGTCTCAAAATAGCTTCAGCTTTAACTTCAGATATAGGAAAAAGCCACAATGGAGTAAGGGTTAGGGAGTAGGGAGGGTGGGGTAGCACTGCTGTCTTCGTTAAGGCGAGAAACTGACGCACACCGTCGTCTGGGTTGATGCATTGTCGTGGTGTAGAATTCACGAATTGTTGCGCCAATTGGCAGGTCGCTTGAGTCACCCGATGGCAGAAATTCTTTGTGCACGACGCCATGAGCGTCAAAGAAGCAAATCAACATCGGCTTGACGTTGCTTCGAATTTGCCGTGCTTTCTTCAGTTGTGGTGACGATCGCATCTCCCACTGCGATGACTGCTGCTTCGCTTCGAGATCATACGCACACACCCATGATTCGTCGCCAGTAATGATTCTGGTACTGAAGTTCGCATCATTTTCGACAGTTTTTTTCACCTTTGTGCACACGTAAATACGTTACTGTTTTTGTTCAATGCTGAGTAACTTTGGCACAAAGTTTGCAGCAAGACGCTGCATATTGAGTTCTCTGGATAGAATATGCTGACAAACGCCGTACAACAAGCTGATAATGTTTCAGATGACATAAATTGTTGTCCTTTGATCAAGCAAGATGGTATCATGGCACTTTTGCTACATTTTGTGGCCTGATTTTCGTCGATGGACGACCAAAATTCTCATCATTATCAATTGCCCCACGTCACTTTTCAAAACGGTTGTACTACTCATAAGTTTGTGTCTAGCCTAAAGCTTCCTTTCCTTAGCAATGCTTGTTTAAGCATTTTCAGAATTTCCGCTGCAGTTTTAGTAAATTTGAAACAGAATTTGATGCACGTACTTTGCTCTTTCACATCAGAAATTGTAGTGTCGCAGAATAACTAAAAATACAACTCAATAAATAGAAACACAAAATCCGTTTGTCACCACCTAGCAAAGTACCATTTCAAATGCTGACTTAGTATAGACGTAGCTCGCAGTAACTAACGCTATAGAGCTGTACTACCATCCTTTCGCAAGCCATATTCAAATTCCCGAAATTTCTGTGTAGCGCCTCGTATTTCATGAAACCATGAAGAAATAGCGAAGGTAGGACTTTATGTTAGTTACCTCGTATTAACAGTTATCTATTTTACTTAATGTCAGTATAAAGTTTGGAATATCTTAAATTATGACTAATTGTTCTAAATGTATGTAATTTTGTAATAAATATAAATTTATATTTAACGATCTCCGACAGATTTTACCAAATACAAGCTGTAAATGTTATGTGTTTGGATTATAAGCATTTCTGTAAAGTCAAGTGTATCATTTGCTGGTCTGCACAAAGTTCATAATGTCATTATAATTAATGGGTAGAAGAACTCCAGTTTTAATTCCAGTTTTAATTCAATAAAACCCAACTATATCAGGAGGAAAAGCCGTATATCCTCCTGAAATGTTTCTTCACAAACAGATAATATCGCTAATAACTCCAACTTAGGTTTAGAAAAACATTCCGATCTCTTTTTAATATCTGTTATACTATACTACTAGTACATAGCAGCAGTAACGTTGGTAGCGCTCCTTATGGGCCGCAGACTATTAATCTTAACGATCGGATAAATATCCTTTGTCCGATATAAATGAGGTAGATGGCGAATATACATCATAAAGAATGGCATCATTCGACTTTTTCTCCGCGTCCCAGCGTAATAAAAGCTTAATTATATTCTTTATTGTTCTTACAGAGCGCTCGGGAAGGTTTTCACGACGTCCTGGACTTTCGTTATAAATGACGCTGACGCTAAAACCCTGCTACCGTACAGATATGGCAAAGCAATTTTGATTTAATGACTTTCAAGTGCTTAGGTGTCATAATCTATCGTAATTACAGGTCCGTCGTCTACAGCGCTTGACGTTCTCGAAATGTGTCGTATTCTGTGTAATTAATTTACTATGTCTTCTATAGCATCATGTAATAACTATTAATATGTTTATACCACATTGAGGCCCGTTCTTGATACGTTTATAATAGTCGTTATATAGTGACACTCAATATGGTCCTTCAAATAAAATAAAAACTTATAATTCGAGTACTATGTAACAGAACGACGGATCATTCAGTAAAAGTATATATTTTCAAACTAAATTTTGTAGTGTTGATAATAATAATAATAACAATAATAATTAGGGACCGGACACGAGAGGCCGATGACACATCGCCCAAGGGCGTACTATTAAAAATTTGTATTTTTAAAGAGTTTTTAATTTTATTTATATAATTGGAAACAATTGGATGGTGATCTATAAAAACGAAATACATTTTTAATTTTTCATTTTGTAGTTCAATTTGAGTAAAGGAGTATTAATATTAAGTAGCAATACTTTCTCAAGGTTCTCTTCTGTAAAATTTGTTCTATTTGATTGAAATACATGGTTGCAGATAGAAGACTTCCTTTCTACATCGCAACTGCTTATAGGTGCATACTGGAAATGTTCTTTTATTTCATAAATACTTCGCGCACCGTCATTTAAACATGTAACGAAATTTTGTAAACTATCGAAATTCTATCATAAAAACTAGTAGCTTCCAACCATGTACCCCATCTAGTTATTACTGGAGAAGGAGGAAGTGACAAAGATGGAAGTCTTTCCCTGTAAAGAGCTACTCTCAGTTGTGGTTTTCTGAATTTTTTTTAAAAGCGGATACCAGTCTATCAACATCCGGAACGGTGTCTCTGATATGTTCACAGATTCTGAGAAGAGCATGTGCTACACAAGTAATATGCAGCATATTAGGATATGTTTCCTTTAATAGTCTGCCCGTTTTTAACATATATGGAGCACTGTCACTGACAAATAAAAGTATTTTTTCTTTGTACCTGTAGTCTGAATGAAGCATTTGGTGCAAATTCTCGTAAATGGTTTTAGCTACTGTTTCCGCATCAACTGTATTGATACTTTTGTTGGTATTACATATACGTTATATGGAGTAGTTGGATGTAGTACACCAGTTACAACATTTACCAAACAGTGTAATTTCGTGGGCACTTATCCATAGGTACTGATTTGAAAGATGGCTTTCAATGCGTTCTACTGCTTTAGTGTAGCACTTAGAAACATAATATTTGCGTAAGAAGGATTCATCAAGAACATTTCGACCAGTATATTTTTGGAAAAATGTTTTGAAGGTGGGATTGTTAAATTTATTTAATGGAATATTTGCCGCCATTAAAGTTTCACAGAGTTCTTTGTTAAAATTGTTAGATTCCAACGTGTCTAATTTCTGTGTATGTGTTTTCGATGCCAAGTGACGTTTTACGTGCGATTTCTTGGAATTTTTTAAGGATATTTTACAGACTTTGCAATAAATTTCGGAATCACTGGCAATGGACATACAATCAGTTTAACCCTTTATCCAACTCGCCATTGTTTTACGATGCCATTCTCGACGATGTTCCATATCATATCTGTAAAAGTAACTTATTGAAACTTAACAAAATTCACAGGACACTTTCGTCAAAATAATTGGGAGAAGTAGGACATTCGATGAAACGATATTAAACAGGATCTATTACAAAAATTACGAAATATGTAATTATGGAATTAACACAATGAAAAAAAGACTAACTCACTGTACTTTTGTACATTTATAATATTTACTGTACATTTATCTTACGAAGTATAAACTAATAAGTAAAATAAATTATTAAAACTCCTCCCGCGTCTATCTACGCGAACTAAACTCTAACATTGAAGTAATTGCGCCACAATTCAACGACATAACAACAGATGTGCGGTTAACTGAATGAATAGTATTATTCAATAACTGCATGTTGTAATCGTGTTGTACGCGATGTTATAGACTATTTGTATGGTTCATCGTAATTTTGGCCTCTCGTGTCCAGTAATAATAATAGTCCAATAATAATAGTCGCCGTAACTAGACTTGCAGACCCTTGGGATATAACATGATAGGCTTGTTACGACTTGAGTCGTTCGGTAAACTAGGATGATAACGTGGTTAGCGCAACACATCGACCGCTGTTATTACCTCTGAGTTTTACCTCCAGGAACTCATTTTTAGACCTGGGTTTGAACCTGGTTTATCAGATTCACAGTCTAGTGACCTAGCTACTAGACCAACAGGGTCGAATGGTTGATAATAATAAATGACTAAATTTTCATTGATAAATTCGTACTGTTTATAGAAAAAACTTGATGGGTTGCCGTTGCACGGGTACATTTTACTGTTCGCCTAGGCATGCTCTTAATAAGATAATTTATGAACTCCTGTGGAAGCTCATTCCAAGCAACTTGTACGTGTGTTGGCTTCTTACCTAAACTCCTCCAGGCATCCATTTCCTGGCACCCAGCTTTTTCTTAGGGTAATCCTTCAATCTCCATGTTTCTATTCAACACGTTAGTAAGCTTTTAACCACAATATTGTATATATCGCGTTTCCGTTATTCTTTCAATGGAGACTGTGGTTAAATAAAAATTTAAAAAAGGTATATAACCCCTTACCACAATTATTAATCGTATCCTAAATACGTATTTCGGCAACTAAGTTGTCATCATCAGTAGGTAAAAACTACTAATTAAAAGTCGCACATGGGGCACAGTAAAGCAAGAGAAACGCTTACGCACAACTACTATACACCGCGTCCCCGTATACACTAAATTTAACATGCCAATCTAAACTACGAGGGAGGTCGAGACAAACACTTACCTACTTAAGGAAAAGGGTCTAAACATGTGTTTATTGTCGAACAAAGGAAGGGCAGACATTCCTCTCTAAGGGGGGCGGCACTAACTTCGATTTTTAAAAACTACGATGACCCACTATTAAACTTAAATAAAACACCTTATATTTTCACAAAACAATAGTATATTTAACTATATGTACATTTCATGTGCACTGCACACATCATCCGTAGTTGCTATGTAAACGTATTATTGTCGAGTACATGTATAGTAAAAATATCTATTTTGGGTAGGGGTGTAAAAAGATTTTCAATTATAAATGGTTAAAAAACATGCAAATAATCGGAAAGTATGGTCGTATATTGTAAAAACTAAACTCTATTGAAATTCTAAGAAGGACAAATTTGGGAAGGATCGTTACATATGAAAAAACAAGACATCTGACTGTGTTGAGTTATATTAAATAACAATAAAGTAACGTGAAAAGGATCTATGAATTATTAGATATTGTTGGTATATAATTTAAAAGTTTATTATTAATAGGTGACATGTCATTGTTAAGGAGGTAATTTTTGTATTTTTTCATATGTATGGCTTCCCACATGTCTAAATTTCGGCTGTTACCCACCCACCCACCCACATATGGTAATAAAAATGAGAATAGACAGCTGAACGGTATCGGTGATTTATCGCTATTCAAGGAAGTATGTTTATTTTTCGCGATAAATATACTTTCATAAGCATCAAGTTCGTGGGGTTTATTAATTCCTTTGATCAACTTCAAACCTGTAATCGATACATTGTGCAGTGTGCTCAAAGCGTGATTTGCGACATTCGAATTATCCAGTCTATTGTATTTGATATGTGATATGTGTTATTTAAAACGGGTTAATATAGTTCGTATGGTTTGGCCTATATATTTCAAATTACAATCCGCGCAACTAATTTCATATATACCTGATTTTAAATTGGAATTAATTCTATCTTTAGTATTCCATAGCAGACTTTTGATGGTGTTTTCGGACCGAAAGGCTACCTGGAGACCTCTTTCTTTCACAACTTTATTAATGTTTTTCGTGACGGAGTGGTATGGTAGACATATGTAATTTTTCTCTTGGTTACTTTGGGATATCAAACTCGTGGATTCGCAGATTGTATTTTTTATTTTTGTTTTTCTAATTAATTTATTGATTATTTCTATGTCAAAGTCATTGTATGTCGCAATATTTTTAATGAAATCTAGTTCTATTTCATATCTCTCTTTTGTTAACGGAAAATTTAGTAACCGATTGACTAAGAAGTTAAAGGAAGCTGTCTTATGTTGATAACTATGATTTGAATCCGCGGTGATGAATCTATTGACATTGTTTTCTTTCCGGAAAATATCGATTTCTATTTTATGTTTATTTCTAATCAGTAAAGTATCTAAAAATGGTATCTTGCCATAGTGTTCCTTTTCCACTGTAAATTTAATAGTCGGAAATTTCAAATTTAATTGATTAACAAACATGTCTAATTCGCATTTCCGTGTGTCAAAAATCGCGAGAATGTCATCTACATACCTAATCCAGACTCTTGGGAAATATTTAGCGTTGTTTTTGAATTCTACTTCAAATTGACTCATGAATAAATTGGCTATGAAACCGAAGATACATAAACCAGGTAACTCGATGAGACCTATAGTTTCAGGTATCAACTCACCGACTTATTTGATTTCCAAATGGTTAGTGAATGAATTTAAAAATCTACCCGTTAAACCAGAAAATTTGTCAGTCAGTAATTCTTTAGAATTTGTTAAATTAATTAAAGATTGTGAACTGGAAACCGGGGAAATTTTAGTTTCATTCGACGTGACGTCGTTATGCCCCTCGGTACCTATTCCAGAGACTATGAAATATTTAGAAAGCTTGCTCCACAATAATAACATTGAACCTTCAAAAATAAAAGAATACATGAGATTGACAACTCTGTGCATGGCGCAAAATTGTTTCCAAGTAGGAGAAAAATTTTATGAACAGAAACAAGGCACAACAATGGGTAACTGCCTATCTCCTTTCATAGCCAATTTATTCATGAGTCAATTTGAAGTAGAATTCAAAAACAACGCTAAATATTTCCCTAGAGTCTGGATTAGGTATGTAGATGATATTCTCGCGATTTTTGACACACGGAAATGCGAATTAGACATGTTTGTTAATCAATTAAATTTTAAATTTCCGACTATTAAATTTACAGTGGAAAAGGAACACTATGGCAAGATACCATTTTTAGATACTTTACTGATTAGAAATAAACATAAAATAGAAATCGATATTTTCCGGAAAGAAACCAATGTTAATAGATTCATCACCGCGGATTCAAATCATAGTTATCAACATAAGACAGCTTCCTTTAACTTCTTAGTCAATCGGTTACTAAATTTTCCGTTAACAAAAGAGAGATATGAAATAGAACTAGATTTCATTAAAAATATTGCGACATACAATGGCTTTGACATAGAAATAATCAATAAATTAATTAGAAAAACAAAAATAAAAAATACAATCCGCGAATCCACGAGTTTGATATTCCAAAGTAACCAAGAGAAAAAGTACATATGTCTACCATACCACCCCGTCACGAAAAACCTTAATAAAGTTGTGAAAGAAAGAGGTCTCCAGGTAGCCTTTCGGTCCGAAATCACCATCAAAAGTCTGCTAGGGAATACTAAAGATAGAATTAATTCCAATTCGAAATCAGGTATATATGAAATTAGTTGCGCGGATTGTAATTTGAAATATATAGGCCAAACCAAACGACCTATATTAACCCGTTTTAAATAACACATATCACATATCAAATACAATAGACCGGATAAATCGAATGTCGCAAATCACGCTTTGAGCACACTGCACAATGTATCGATTACAGGTTTGAAGTTGATCAAAGGAATTAATAAACCCCACGAACTTGATGCTTATGAAAGTATATTTATCCCGAAAAATAAACATACTTCCTTGAATAGCGATAAATCACCGATACCATTCAGCTGTCTATTCTCATTATTATTACCATATGTGGGTGGGTGGGTAACAGCAGAAATTTAGACATGTGGGAAGCCATACATAAGAAAAAATACAAAAATTACCTCCTTAACAATGACATGTCACCTATTAATAATAAACTTCTAAATTATATACCAACAATATCTAATAATTCATAGATCCTTTTCACGTTACTTTATTGTTATTTAATATAACTCAACACAGTCAGATGTCTTGTTTTTTCATATGTAACGATCCTTCCCAAATTTGTCCTTCTTAGAATTTCAATAGTGTTTAGTTTTTACAATATACGACCATATTTTCCGATTATTTGCATGTTTTTTAACCATTTATAATTGAAAATTTTTTTACACCCCTACCCAAAATAGATATTTTTACTATACATGTACTCGACAATAATACGTTTACATAGCAACTACGGATGATGTGTGCAGTGCACATGAAATGTACATATAGTTAAATATACTATTGTTTTGTGAAAATATAAGGTGTTTTATTTAAGTTTAATAGTGGGTCATCGTAGTTTTTAAAAATCGAAGTTAGTGCCGCCCCCTTAGAGAGGAATGTCTGCCGTTCCTTTGTTCGACAATAAACACATGCTTAGACCCTTTGCCTTAAGTAGGTAAGTGTTTGTCTCGACCTCCCTCGTAGTTTAGATTGGCATATTAAATTTAGTGTATACGGGGACGCGGTGTATAGTAGTTGTGCGTAAGCGTTTCTCTTGCTTTACTGTGCCCTATGTGCAACTTTTAATTAGTAGTTTTTACCTACTGATGATGACAACTTAGTTGTCGAAATACGTATTTAGGATACGATTAATAATTGTGGTAAGGGGTTATATACCTTTTTAAATTTCCGTTATTGTTTAATTTCTATCCTCCAGAATATGCCATTCAGGCAGCTGATTACTTTTTGTGCGTTGTTTATTCCGAATTTTATCTCTTCATCGCTTGTGCCACTTTTATCAAAAATTATACCCAGATATTTGTACTGATAATAATAATAATATCTTTATTAAGCAATTTGTTTTTTACAAGAATATATGTTTACATAAATTTACTATTAACTAATTACATTTTGGGTTCCTATATACTTAATTAATAATCAGTATAATCACTTATATTAATATTATCACTATTTCGTATTTCATATGGTAAATTATTGTATATTCTAAGAACACTTACCAACACATTTCTAGTTGTCTGTGTTTTTCTATAGGTGTCTATGTAAAAATTCTCCACACCGCGATAAACATTTCTAATTAATAACATATTATCTGTCCAATATTGCAATAAAATATAGTTTCTGAGTTAATGTATAATTATTAAACTTTTGAATATTATTCTCTGACATACATTTAATAAATTCAAGACACTCAACATTATTGATATTGGGTATACCTATTACATTTTAAAATAATTCTCATTGCTCTGTTCTGAATTTTTTGTATCTGTTGTGTTTCATTCTTGTTTAGATTAAATAATATTGAAGAGCAATATCACACACTTTTATGCCGATATTCTCTTTCAATTCTAGATGAGTTGCTTCTTCCCTTTGTAAAAATATTGAGTCTTGTCAAAATTTATAATAATCTCCTATCAATGGTATTTTTCTTTAAATTTACGTTTTATATATTCCAAATCATTTTTATCACTTGCTCATATGATTTAATCGTCTACGAATTAGATTGTGTAAATACACAAGTCGCCATCTATTAAAATTCCTATTTTATCGCATTTTCTTTTCCGTTGGTGAAGTGCTTCGGTTGTATAAATCTTAAATAATCTAGGATTTAAACAACATCTTTATCGTTTGTTTACGGGAAACCTTCATGAGGTTTTATTTCCTAACCGTCTGGACAATGAACATCTTAAAAAATGGGAGGAAACGACAGGTAGCATGGACTTCAAAAGATCTAGTAGGAAAGCTTGGAGCCTCCTGAAGAAACTAGGCAGCTCTAACCCAACCACTCGTGGTCCACTGGAAGTATCAGCTGACTTAATCGCTCCACGAACTGTAGCACTGTCTAAGGTCCCAAGAACAAGACAACAGAATGCAGACATTAAGAAGCAACTGACACGCCGCCGCCAAACGACAACAGCCCAACCTGATTACTCCAGGCCATTCACGGTAGAGGAGGTAGATAAAGCACTGAATGACACTATATCTGGTAAAGCACCTTAATTTGACGGAATCCATCCCGAATTTCTCAAGAACTGTGGGAAATGCGCAAGAACGTAGATGAGTAAATTCTATTCGGACATCCTATTGACACGACATATCCAAACAGAGCTCAAGAAATCCAAAATAATCCCTGTCTTGAAGCCTAACAAACCCAAGAACCTTCTTGAAAGTTTTCGTGCGATAGCTTTAATAAGCTCATGTTATAAGCTTCTGGAGAGATTTCTATTAAAGCATTATGCTATTATGCTATTATTATGCTATTACGAAGCATGTTCCCGTTGAACAGGCTGGTTTCAGGCCCAACCAAATTTGTACTGACCAGGTGCTCAGCTTAACAATGCACATTGAGGTAGGGTTTCAGAAACGGCTGAAGACAACTGTGGTGTATGTTGACCGACTGCGGCATATGATACAGTCTAGAGAGCAGGTATTTTCTGCAAATTTCTCAACGTAGTACCATGCAGCCGGATAGCATATTTATTAAACAATACGCTTTGCGACAAGCTCTTCCAAATAGTAACAGCAGAGACCAAGAGTAAACTGATACATCTTAATAATGGATTGTCTCAAGGATCGGTACTTGCACCTGTCCTGTTTAATCTGTATATTTCTGACACGCCACGCAAAAGTCAAAAAAGTTTGGATATGCCGGTGACCTGGTTCTTGCATGCAGGAGTAAAACCAAAGAGGGAACTAATAGTATTCTTTCAGATGACCTATCCGTACTGAGAAAATACTTCACCGACTGGAGACTAATCCCGAATATGAATAAAACAGAAGTGTCGTGTTTTCACCTCAATAATAAACAAGCACATCTATAATATAATCCTTACCAAAAATATCTGGGAGTAATAATGGATCGTACACTCTCATATAAAAAAATCAAGAAAACAGCGTAGCTAAAATAAACTCCAGAAATAACATAATCCACAACCTCTGCGCTACTGTTAGGGGTGTGAACGCATCCACCCTTAGAACGTCAGCTCTTAGCCTTGTTTACTTAGTAGCTGAATACTGCGCTCCAGTCTGGTTAAACAGCTGTCACACAAAGAAGATCGACATAAAACTCAACGAGACCATGAGAATAATTAGTGGTTGTTTAAAAGTACACCTCTACCCTGGCTCCCGGTTCTAAGCCATATTGCACCTCCTACCATCCGGAGACAGGAAAACCTGGTAAGAGAATATAATAAAATAATATCGAATCCCCATCTTCCAGTACACAATGATTTGCCTGATGCTGGTCTGTCGAGACTGAAGTCTAGATCTCCTCAACTACTGCTAGCAGAACGACTTATAGCAGAAGATTTCAACTCAAATGATAGATGGAGAGAGTGGAAGACACTCAATAGAATAAGAACGTTCCATGGAATTCGTCGGACTCATTCTATAAATGGGGACTGACTGATACACCAACTTGCGAATGCGGAGAACCTCGCCAGACTATTCATCATATTACATCTGAGTGCCCCCTTACAGCATATGGAGGTGAGATGAGTGACTTCTTTGATGCAATTGACTCCGCGTTAGACTGGATCAATGGCCTCGATTTTAGAATTTAACTTTTAGATGTCTAATCCATGTTAGCCATACGCTAAATAAATCCTATTTTTTCCAAGGACTTCATGTCTTAAGTTCTAAATCGCCTGTATTAATGTTGGTTTATTGTAATATTTCGCACAGTTTCGATATGACTTTTGAAGGCCAACGAACAACAAAAGTTCCTTTTTTGGCAAACTTTTCTCAATAATTTGTACTATGTAGAATACACGATTTACCAGTTTAAAGTCGGTTTGTTCTTCTTCTTCATGCGGTCTTGTATTCATATTCTATTATGTCGAGTAGTATTTTTCCAAAAATTTGACAGATTATACTCCTTACTGAGATTTTTCTGTAATTGTCACATTTTAATTTATTACCTTACTTTTGTTTATCGCGGATATATAAGTAATTTTCCGTTCTTCCGGAGTGAATGTTGCATTGACGCTTTTTGTAAAAACATAAGCAGTCATGATATCAAAGAGTGCGCTATTAATTTGGCATTTATGCTCCTTGGTCCTGGCGATCTTTTGTGCAACGGCAGCTTTAATTTTTATTTATGTTTATTGGTTTTCCTTCAATTAATATTTCGGATTCACTAGGGTGATTGTTCGTCTCTTTATAGTGTTTATAGTTTTACTTACTTATTAATTGGTATTATTTGTTAGATATTATTAAATCTTTCCGAAAGTTTGACTTTGTTAATGATTTTCCAGGTTTCACTACATTTTATTCCTCCGATGTATGTGTTAATGCCTTGAAATTCCCGATCCCATTCAATTCTATTTGGGTTATTGTAATAAATACGTCAGTATTACGATTATAAGTGTCGTCCTTTTTCAGCAGAAAATATTTGGTGTTTTGAATAAACTATTTCTAACAATTAATCTCAATTTTCCGAAAAAAATTTAGTCATACATCTAATGTGTTATGTTTATTTCTATAAATAGTTCTGTAATTCAGAGTAATGTGTGCACTTATTAAGTTCCGGTTCATAAAATAAATTGAAAGTTATATGTAGGTTCACGTATGTAAAATAGCAACTGCAAAACTAGTTGTTTAAACATTTACGCATAGGAAACAACTTAATAAATAACATGGGATAAACAATGAAGTTCCACCTGCCTGCGTGTTAATGTTATGAATGCGTGCTTGGGTAGAACGTGCGAAAAAATCATTAACAGTAAACAGTCGGAAATTACTAACTTAAATCGGAACGTATAGCGAACAGGCAGTATAGGTTTTCAGATAAAGAACGATACACATCTGCGTCAAAGAAACAAACACCCATATCGAATTAAGTAATTAAGGTATCGTATGTATATTTGTATATTTAACCTCGTGACAGCTACATAACATTCTGTAACATAAAATTGGTTGACTTTTCATTTCAGATGCTCACGTGCACATACATATGTAGATACGTTAATCGTTTATGAAACTAAATGGCAGTTACAAAATAAACACCAACGTATGAATATGTCGTGCATACATACATATCACATACATATACAGTTGCAGAAATTCACTATAAGTATATATACATATATAGTATTTTCGGAAATATGTTTTGAAGGAAAAAGGAACGACTGATAATCTGGCGATTAATTGTTCCTAATAATAATAACGATAATAATAATAAATCTTTAATGTTTCCAATTGCGCGACATAAATGTAATAATTACACTATAAAATAGCAAAACAAATGAACATTATTTTCGTACCGACCCAAACGACAAAATTTTAAATTATTCAAGTCAACATCATGTATGTCATGGATAAAATTTGATATCTTCAACCCTTCATATACGTTTCTCTTCGTTCTATCAGATTCCAAAGACTTATCCATATTAAATATTAACAATTATAATTATTATAAATAAATGAATAAAAGGTTAGACAAATTGCGATAATTAAACTAAAAACAAATGAAGCTGAATATACAAGAAAAGAAAAAATATTATTATAGTCCCACTTTCCCGGAATGCAGATTATAATAAAAATAATTCGAAAAAGAATAAAATAGAAACTAGAAAAATATACAAGAAACCTTTATATTTGTGTTTAAATTCTAAACAAACAGCGCCAAATATAATTAGTAGAAAATTAAACGTTCTAGTGTCTAAAGCATGGTTCCCATAAACTATTATTTTAGTTTAATGCTCCGGACTAACATGAGAGTACTCTGCCGTCTACAAGGGGGGTTCTAGTGTCGTATGTCATTTTTAGTTTGTACTTACCAGTTTCTTTTTATAACGTCTCAGGTGTACTGACAGGCGCGGCTCGTGACGACGAACTTTGGTTTGCAGTACAAAGATACGAGTGCCTCGTGTGTTTTCGGTGTTTACTAAGCAAACGTTACAGTTAGTACACGAGAATACACGAAGCACTCGGATCATTGTACTGCAAACCAAAATACGTCATCACGAACCGCGCCTGGTACTGAACATGGTATTTATTTTGCTTGGTTGGTTTCAAACAGAGTGATATTCAGGCAGAAATCAAACAAAACGCTGTTAAACATTAAATTAAGCTTTAATAAGAGTAACTGTCAGTATCAACAACAAACAACTAAATGCACACACATATGAAAAGTAAACAACAAAACAAAATCAAATATATTCAAGTAATAGGTAAATGATTACCTTCAAATATGTGAATAAACATTATACAATATCCTTTAGGGATTTATCGAACTGAATGCTTTAACATAAGCACAAATAAGTTATATCAAAAATGAGTACTGAGGTTATGTCAACACTTCGTATGTGTAGACGTTTGATGGTTACAGCAATATTGAGTGATATTTGAAGAACAATATATTAATTTAACAATAATAACTTTAGTGTTCTCTATTTTTTTTGTAAATTAAAAGATATTTTATTTTTAAATTATTTTAGAACTACTTTAAGAGCAGGTTTAAAATTCGATTTTAATTCCTTTTTTAAATACCTGACAAAAAATCGGGAGTAATTGATTGGCGCTTTTTTACCACGCTGCAATTCTATTGGTTTTGATAGCAGCCTCCTGGTAGGTTGTTTGCAAATCGCGCGGGAAACAATTAGAAATTGCCGAGAACTTGTCGACTTTTTACCTCCAAAGCTGCAAACGGCGAAATTTTCTTCTTGGAGTAACCTGGGAGGAATCGCCTTGGACGAATTTACTCTCGGAACAATAATTCTTTGATATCTCGGCACCTTTTCTCCGAAGTCGTAGATGTTATGCAGTGATATAATTTTTCTTAGTACCTTTGTTCGGCGTCGGTACTTGATTTTAACTTGTTTTACACTAATTTAGTTATCGCACTACGAATATTTCGTAGGGTCCACGAACGTGTCTTCTCGCCCTGGCGATTGTCGTGTAATCCCTTATGCAAGGATTTTCATCGCGATCGTCTTTTTTTTCTTTTTTATTGGCCTTTGTATTGGCATGAACATAGTTTCGAACGGTTATATATATTTGAAATAATTTTTAATAAAAATGATAATTGAAATATACAGAAGTTAATATAGAAATTAATTATTTTAGAAAAAACTTTTAAATAGAAAATAATATGTGTTACTTGTAAATACGTATTCATGTTGATGCAGTTTTATATACCAATAGGACCAGCTCGGAACGGGCCATAGTCAACAATGAGTGGCAACAGCGTATCCCCTCTACGCGCCGCAGCTTCAATTGCAGTTAAGAATTTAGTAAGACTTAAACCGCGCAAGGATATAGTCGTTTTCATATTCGTTCTGCATACGTAATTTGCCCATTTGTTTCAGACATAATAAGGTCCAGTTTATTATTATTATTGTATTCTTAGCTGCTACGGAAAAGTAAGTTTAAGTAATAAAAAAACAATAACGTTTTCTAAAAGGTAAAAAGCATTATTACTGGAATTGAAACCATACAATAGACCAGAGTATCTACTTTGTATAACTGTAATTACATATTCACTGTTATGACAGTTTTATAAACATCGTATAAAAAACGTATATTTGCTTTAAAAAAATAAACAATTTATGTACATCAAATACATTTCCAAACAATTTTAAACTTTTAAAGGTCAGTTCTACAATACACTTTAACCCATCAATTATATCGTCGAATAACCCGAATAAGGATAAAGTTTAGTTAATCTCTAGTTAAAACTTCTACAGTGCCTAATTTTAAATAAAATTTGGAATATATTGCAGTATAACTTAACACTGCCATAATAGATAAGTTGAGTTTTGCACAAAGGTTGGTATAAATATTTGAAATCGCAGTACAACATAATACAAACTTATTTGTTGTGAAATGTCTTTTTTGGTTCGAAATTATTTGTTGACTGCTAGTAAATTAGAACTTGTACGATTACAGAGAGAAATTTTGAAAAAGGAACATGACATGGAGCAAGAAAAATAAAGTTTAGCAATTGAACTTTCAAAAATTAAATTAGAGCAAACAAAGTATTGTACTTGCACTAAGTTATAGATTTATTATAAGAAACATATAATATGTATATACAAACAATCGTTATTTTATTTATTGTCTTCACCAAATTATATGAATTTGTTGTGTATATTAAAAATTTAAAGTTAACAGAAGATTAGAACCAAAACAAATAAGGCAGTCGAATGTATCTCGCAAAAACTTGCTACAAAAAGATGAAAACACATTCAAATGTATTTAATTGAACATACATTTTTATATGCATTCGACCATCGGACTTATGTTGCGCGCGCGGAGTGGCTTCGTGCACACGTTGCCACATCGCATTACGTTCCATACGTATATTGTTGCCTATGGCCCGTAGCGGGCTGGACCTATCGGTATATCATACAATATCATTATGGCTAATTTAAGGTTACAATTTTAATATGCAGTGTGACAGTTTTCTACATAAATAATTACAAAAGATTGCTTGCAAATTTTGTACTTGTATTTCTTATTAAATATAAATATCAAATGGAAATAATTAAAAAATGTTAACTTAATAAATACAATAATTAGCGTTATTCTCAAACAAAAATACTTACGTTGTGTATTTCTCAATTCTGCTTCATTGCATGTGCCAGTGTGTACCCAGTATAATATATCTATATATACATACCCTAGTCGACAAATTTTAATTTCTGTTTGCGTATCTAGTGTATGCTTGTTATATCCAACGTTGCCTGCTTTCAAACAGTGGAGGGAGAAGCAGAGTGGTGGACAGACATACACATTTAACATGCCCTATTCCCTAACAAACACTTGCCGAAACTCGATTTTTTAAATACGAATTCATGAAATTTAAAGAAGATGGCGCAGTCAAAGAAGTAAAGTTTAAAAAGGTAAGCTTTATGAGTTAGTGTCAAATTCGTGCGAAAAATCAGTATAAATGACATCTGCCTGACCCCGCCTATCCAGAACCTCACTCAAGACTTGAGAGACACCACTGAAATTTAGTCAGCGTGGAACGGCCAAGACGAAAGCCATGCTGGTTTTGGGATAAGAACTGACTAATATTTCCACAAATTCTGGAATATATAACTTGTTCAAAGATCTTCGCAAAATTAGATAGAATGGAAATAAGACGATAGTTTGACAACAATGACTTATCTCCTTTTTTATGAACGGGACAAGCGAGTGCTCGCTTCCATAGATTAGGAGAGGTTTGGCTTTTATGGAAATATTCATAATTATAACTAATGAGGAGGCAAATAGAATTCTGCAGTCTCGTAATAAAAGCATAGTAAAAGGTTCACCATCAAAACTGGACATAAATTTAATCAACTCATCCACAGTAATCGTAGGAAAGGTGACCAGTACGTAAAAGATTCAGAACAGCTTGAACTGCCGTTTTGTAAAAACACGTTAGAAAATGTGTGGGCAAATGCATTAACTATGTCTAAAGGTTCGGAAAATTTAATATCATTATCAAAGAGCGTATCTGGAATTCTAGTGAATTCTTCATATATTATTAAAATAACTTAATAAATGAAATAATAAAATACAAAAACGAATAATAAGAACACGAATAAAAATACAATAATAACAGAAACAATAACAACAATAATGCATTAGAGATCAACAATCGTAGCTTTACACCTTTGCGGGTATTTTTACAGAACTACAGTATGTTAAATATTTTTTTCATAGCTACTATGATTCTTCGTGGCTACTGTGATTTTTAATGCATGGAGAAACGAATTTTTAAAAGAAAATTGAATATCTTCCAAAATATTGAAGATAGGTATAGCACATACTTAACAAAAACGATAGCTGTTAAAGCACTTAATATGAAAATACAGGGCGTTGCATTTAAATCTTGAATTGCCTCGAACTTTATTTGATGCAAATCCATTTCACAAAATAAAATAAAAATACAACACACAAATGATATTTGTAGATTTACACTATATTTAAAAAATCTTTATGACAGCTGTTTCGATGCACAGTAGCTTCTTCAAGTATAACAATAAACTAATGTTACATACTATATATTGGGTTACTTCAAACTATTATCTTAATTGTTATTGATACAGTTTAGGTTGCCAAATGTGCGAAAATAAAATTTTAGTACCATTTTTTATTAATGGGTATTTAAACAGTGAAAAGTATCTACAGTTATTACAAACAGAAATACCTCCAGCTTTAAATGCTTTAAACCTACCTCACCAATTATGGTATCAACACGATGGTACCCCTGTAAATGTGCGTCAATATTTAAATACGTTTCCTGAATGTTAGATAGGACGCGGTGAAGAAATAGCTTGGCCTTCGCGGTCGCCAGATTTGGCTTTTTTGACATTGACTTTTTTTATTGGGGTTATTTAAAGACGCATGTTTACATGGCGAAATTGAAAACTTAAATCAGCTGAAGAATAGAATAATAGATGTTTCTGGAACAATTACAGCCTATACACTAAATTCTGTTAGTAATTTTTATCATCGTTTAACTTTTGTGTCTACACCCATATACTTGGGTATTTTTTCCATTTTCAAATTGATATATTTTGAGTTCTAGGTGCGGTATCGATTTAAACTTTCGGGTAGCCTCCTAAAATATTGTTTTCTATCATATTCCAAAAAAATTTAATTTTTTATTTTTTTTTGGGGGGGGGGGGGCAATTTACAAGTAGTTTTTGCGATTTATTCCTTTTATCTACAGCCAACCCACCCAGGTGTGCATAGAAAAATGTATGTAAGTTATTAGTTAGAAATGAAGAAAAACATTTATGTTTCATTATAAATCTAACTACTTTATTTATTTGACATTATTTTTTATATTGTATGGAAAAAAGAAGAAAAATATTAAGTTTGATAAAAAAGTGGTATTTTAGGTCGCGCATCAATCACATTGAATTATATCTACTGAATGTTCAGCACAAACTGGTTTGTTTTTGGCATTCTTTGAAGGCTTTTCGGGTTTATCTTTTTCTGGGACGTAGGTAACAATTTTCCTTCTGCTTGATTCTGCCAGAATTGTCACGTTCTTCTTGAGCTCGTACTGGAAGATTTTCAACAGTTAGTGTTACTTTCAATTCCACTACGTGAAAATTTCGCATGATTTGTGAATTTTGTGAATGATTCTGAATTTCTGCCATGGCTAATTGTGCACTCAACTGTTATAGGAACAGCCTTCTACGGTTCGTTGATGTCTTCAAGTGTGGATTTCCCATGTAGATCGCGAATGCTGCAAATGCAGTCACATCTGTAACGTTATACAAAAAGCCAAAGGTCATCTTTTCGTTTAATTACAGTTTTTTTTAAACCTGTAAATAAATAAAGAAATAAGCAAAAAAAATATCTCTTTGCATAGAAAAAATGGTAACAACATAAAAAGGTAAAACAAACATACAAAAATATATGGGACACCCGGGTGTTTTTGGTATATGTTTATGTATAATTTTTTGGCTGTAGACACAAAGCTACTGTTTGGAAGTCAATGGAGGAATATTTTAAAATTTATTGTAAAATAATTTATTAAGGGATATTGTCAGAAATTTTGTAGTTTTAATCATAAATATTACATTGAATGAAATGAGATTTACTGTCAATAATTTTACAACACAAACATGAACCATATCATCACGTATCACGATCATAACTATGTTCATTTTATATGGTACAGTGCATGTTGTAACAGTCCTCATTTGCCCCTAACATTTGTTCGTTATATTAATAATGTCCTGGGCTTCGAGGGATTCGAGGTTGCTGTACAAACGATAACTTTGGCGCTGAAAATACTTAAATGCCGCAGTTATCCTAAATATTGAGATATAGATTAATTAGATTATTGAGTAATTGACTTATTCAATTACCGCTTGTTGGGCGCCAAGAGGATTACCCCCTCTAAGGTATAATTGAATTTATAATAATTACCGGTTAGCTAAAATAGCGGAGAGATATAAGAAAAGACTCTAAATAAAAGCGGGTAAGTCGAAATGCGACTTACGCCTTTTTCTCTCAAAGCGTGTATGAAAACTAGGTGAAATGAAATGAATCCCTCTTTTTTACTTTAATTATTTCAATCAATTCCTTTTGATTTAACTGCTTTTCCAATGAGGTTTATATTACATGATTTGAAAAGAAACAAAATGAAAACAAAATATACTTATATATTGATAAAAAGAAAACTTATTAATTTACATATAATTACTACAAATTTCCTTATGGTTACTACGAAATGTTTACTATATACTAACATACATATGGGGCCAGATACAGTAAATTTGACATAGATTTGAACTGTTTTGTCTGATCAGATTAATAAACAGTAATAATAAAGACTAACCTTTATATCGCTGCACTAATGGCCATGTCACTTTATAGTTTATTTGCTGCTTCTTGAGTGATGCACTTGTTCAGTGTATTTGCACTCTTTCTTCACGCCTCAGGGTGCCTGCAATTTCAGACAAAGGCCCTGATGTATTAAGCGTGGAAATTCACTTTTAAACCAATAACTCCACTTGTGAACAACTGAAACTTTTTCCTACACTGTGTACTTTTTGTACTTAAGTACACAGAATGCGGTAAATACTTTCTTTATTTGTAATTTTACGGGTCCACACGTTTGACCGCTTCGTGACTTAGAAGCAAGTACTTTTATTGCAGTATTCCCTCACTTCTTTATCACGTTAAGGGTAGCACGTCTGACTCGTTTGACTCACTAGAGTCGAGTATCCTATTTTCGTTTTCCTTGGTCCGTTCTAACTCCTCTTTTCTTTCGGTGAATCCCCAGCTTACTTATAAAATTCTGGATCGTTCTGGTTGCGTGGATGATGTAATGCAGTGACTCTGACGATTCGTGTATGTGAGACTAGGCTATTCTAATAGAGTTTATGTATGGCTAACTATACACATTGAACAATACAAAATGATGATTTGGCCTAAAAGGAACTGAGTGAACTACTACGCATTTGATATTATTGCGAAATGTTTTGCAATAATACTTAATGGCGGGAAAAGCATTAAAATTTATAATATGTTACTTTTTATTTCAAATAAATTAAATTTTAATATTCCGATTGATAGAAATGTCTTTAAATAAGATGAGCGTAATGTGTCCCATTACAATGTTGTACCTACGATGTCTACATTCACATATTGCGAGTTATATCAAATTCTCTGTATTAAACTGCCATAAATAAATTACCGCTTATTGTATAATCGTAAGTATAGTAAAAATACATTTAGTATAAAATCAAGAACATTAGTTGAAGAGGTATTTCTACACTTTTACTGTTTTTGTAATTTACATATATAAGTATGTACATAACATATACACATACATTCACATATCTAGGTTACAAACTGAAGACGTACTCCTAACAGTTGATAAATTATCCACTATTTCCTTTTTTTCGTATATTCTTTTATTGTTTCACTTTCAAGGCAATGACGTATCAGAATCACGTAATTGCCGTCGAATACGCAAGAGCGCACGTCTGTCCACGGCACAGCACGAAATTATTATTTAATCTGAGTTACATTTTACGCGAGATATCTCGAATGACTCAACGGCAATCTGCATGAATTATGTATCCGTAAAAGCCGGGCGGCTGAAAGAGATTACGCAGAACCGGAGCAGTATTGTCTGCAGCCGTTGGCCGTAGACGTAAAACGAATTTATTTTACGATATTTTATCTCTTCTATTGCTGTATACTCGGCGTCGACCTTTCAATTTCTCATATAACTTTATTGCGCCTAGTACATTTACTTGTGTATATATAGTATATAAAGTAGTTTAATTGAATTTTTTCAACACTTTATTTTGATGGCATACATTACACGGAAACTATGAGATAACTTAAAGTTTTTCGTGATAGTAAATTTGGTATAGGTCATTTATGAATTCGAAATCGTATGTCGTTACTTGGACCGCATTTGCATTAGAAACGGCAAGTAAAACTATGCAACGGTTACAATCGAAAAAAACATGTGGACTCAAATTCATGAATGACTCGATTAAACACGCGTATAGAATTGTACTTATTAAGTTAAAATAAATATATTTTTTCTTTAAACGTTCTAAAATATTATCATTTTGTTACTGAATACATACCTTTAAAATAATTATTTTTTTATTATTAAAAAATGTACTCGAACAATCATCACTCTTTAAAGTGACTGAACGATTATTTGATAACTCAAATATTTACAAAATGGGCGAAGATAAATTTCAATGTGCGCCACCAGAATTAACCCTAGAATACTGACCGGGGTTACACATAACCCCAAACACTTTTCAAAATTGCCACAATTTAATTGCGCGTACACTGCCATCTATGTGCTGTCGTGTAAACTTATTTGAGGTTATATTTTACAATAAGCACCTGTTAGTTCTTTTTATCGTTCGTTGATATTAGCCATTAGTTGCTTTTGGGGTGACGCGTAATCCCATGTTAGTGTCACCCGTGAAGAAGTTTCGCTGTATGACTTCACAAATCAATTGGTTTTAATTTATATTGTTTATTTATTTCCTGTTAAAATGGATAGAAAATTAACAGTTGATAACCCTCTACCTCCAAAACGCATAAGAACGTCAGTGAAGCCAATACATCCTGAGTTCGAAGAGGTTTGTGATTTTATACTTGTTTCTTATTGTCGATGTTATTCTATGTAATTTAGGTTTTGCTAGGATAGTTGGAAGAAGACGAAAATAATGGCGGTAGTGATACTGGTTCCGAAGATAATATTTCTATGCATTCTAACCTTGAAAACGAAATATCTACATCTGATTACGAAGACAATGTCCCTGTGCATTCTGAACCTGATAACGAAACGTCCATTTGTGGCGAAGAAACTGTTGATAATCCACCCTCAACGTATTCCGGTATTTTGGTCTATAAAGCAAAAAATGGACATTTGTGATCGAAATAATCACCTCAGAGAAATATTGTACTTTGTATCCCTGGAACAAAAACAGCCGTGCAAATTATTATAATTGAATTGGGCTGATGGAGATTGCTCTTTGCTGACGCTATGTTAACTACTATTGTATTTTATAGTAATATAGAAATTGATATACGACAAAGAATTTTTAATGACAGCTGCAGGTATGTTGGACCTACAGATAATCTAGAAACACATGTGCTTATTGGTCTCCTGTAAATTGCTGGCTGCCGGAAGGATGGCCATCTCAGTACTGCTGAAATATGGTCTGTTTTCGGGCCGGAAATATACAAATGCATCATGACTAAAACACGTTTTAACTTTCTTATAACATGTTTGCGCTTCGACGACAGGACAACTAGGGATCCTCAGGAAAAATTTGCTCCAATTTGGCAACTTCGGACTTCATTCATTTCTCATTGAACCGAATACTATACTCCTCACGAGTATTGTACAATAGATGAGGAACTACTAGGTTTTCGCGGTAAATGTCCTTTTTATGTTTATATCGCATCGAAGCCATACAACTACGGGATATGCAATGCTCATACCTTTGATATGATAAGCGCTGTACCTCATATTGGAAAAGACGCCTACTCAAGATCCGCTTCCTTTGTAATAAGCTAAAACATTGTCTCAATCTATTCATGGGATTAACATTAATATAACCATGGATATAAATTGTTGTAACTGCTATCACTTTAGCCCAAAAAAAGATATCTAAACAAATAAGTAAGTTGCTTAAGAAACACGATTAAAGTATTGTTTTTACACGAACAATAAGACACGGAAATATTGATATTAAATAATATTCCGTTTTATAATTAGACAGACCTATTAGTTTGAAGAAGTCATTGTTACTATAATAAAATATTTGTGAAAATCACACAATTGTTTCGTATTTAATTTTACAATGGATTTTCATCAAGTCACATGTTAAATAACATAACTTTTTTTCACTAGGAAATTTTCATTCGGTGTATCCCTATTATTTCCGCAGACTACAAAAGGAGACAGATTTTACGAGAAATACGAGATGCTACCCAGAAATTTCCGGAATTTGAATGTGACACGCGAAGGGATGGTAGGTATAGCTCTATAGCGCCAGATGTTGTGAGCTCCGTCTATACTAAGTCAGTCTGTTAAACGGTACTTTGCTGGGTGGTGACAAATATTTTTGTGTTTATATTTGTTGAGTTGTGTTTGAGTGACAATATAATGTCTAATATGAAATAGGAAAAGCCATGCATCAACTTCTGCTTCAAAGTTGGCAAAGCGGCAGCAGAAGCTGTGAGAATCCTTAAACTGGCGTTTGGTAAGGGCGCTTTAACACAGACTCAAACTTATAAGTGGTACAAGCTTTTTGAAAATAGACGTGTGTTGCTAATGATGATGAGCGTTTCGGTCGTCGATCGACGGAAAACACGCCACGAAATGTGCCAAAAGTACGTAATGCTACAGGACCAGAAGAAAACAATCCATGACATTTGTAACATTGACGGATTCACATTTGTAATCTGAACTTATCAGTGAAGAGACAGTCTCCATCTACGCAGACTCCAATTGCCTTCTTCTTACTTCTTCTCTGTTTTGGGTTGGACGCCACCACGTCCAGACACTTGAGCACACTGCTCTTTGTACTATCCCCAATAGATCTCTCAATTCCACTCTGTTAGTCTTGTGTCCTCGATAAAAGCCACTATTCTCCTCAGGGGAAGTTTGAGTACACTCGAAGGATATAAAATATAAATATATATATAAATATAAAATATAAATATAAATATAAAAATATAAAATATTTCTGTCTTCCTTCAGTTCCTCACACGTGCATACTACATGAAGGCTAGTTTCCTCCTGTTTTTCACATCTCCTACACCAGGGCTCGCTAACCAAGCCCATGGTGCACAAATGCTTCCTTAAAGAACAATGTCCGGTTATTAACCCGGTAATTATTTTAATTTCTCTTTTGCTACTACGAATTAGGTTGGCTGAAAACATTCCGTCCAGCCCCCTTAGTAGTGTTTTGGTATGGAGTTGACCTTCCGTTAACCTTCATTTATTTTTATGATATTTTTCTAGCCATAACCAGATCTCCCTTTTAGCGGAATCCTTAGTGATTCCACATACAGGTTCTGAAGTCCCTATTAGTACCTTCTTCGGCCAGTTTGTCGGCTATCTCATTGCCTTTAATTCCCTCATGTCCTGGCAACCATATCAGCGACACTGTATTGTCTTGTGTCAGGTTATTGAGAACCTGTTTACAATATTTCACCAGCTTAGACCTGGTAGATGGGTTCATAATTGCTTTAATAGCCGCCTGACTATCAGTCATTATGTTAATTTTTTTGCTTGCGCAGCCGGCTTCCCGAATTTAATCGGCGCAGGCTGCGACTGCTAACAATTCGGCCTGGAAAACAGTAGTATGTTTCCCCAGACATATCGATATCTTCCTTCTAGGGCACATTCCGCATATGCCTGCACCTGCCCGCTGACTAGATTGTGATCCATCAGTGTACCAGGTGCCGGCACCACAATCGATCGAGCGCCTTTTTGCCTGTTCCCTGGTCGGTATAAGTATGTTCAGCTTAACTGTAAACATAATTTCAGGTGCCATACTGTCCACCGGCATTTGAAATATCGGTTCTTTCAGTATAGTTCCTGTGATATCTGTATGGCTCCCTACAACCTTTTTAGGACACCATACGTCATTGGCCTTCAGCCTCAATATCGCAGCCATTGTCTTCGCCCTTATAAATAGTTTCAGCGGAGGGAGACCCACGATGGCCTCCATGGAAGCGGTTACCGTGCTGTTCATAGCTCCCGTGATCCCCAACAGGGCCTGTCGCTGGAGAGTCGTGAGGAGTCCCACCGACGATATCCGCTCCGTCCTCCTCCACCAGACAACTGGCAGATCGTTGGTCTTATTACCGCTGTTTACAACCAGTGTACCACATTTGGTTTTAGTCCCCAGGTCTTGCCAACAGCTCTTCTGCATCTCCAGAAGAGCTGCGCCGCCCTGTCTGCCACTTTGGCTAGGTGTCTGCTCCAATTCAGTTTCCCATCAAGTGTTATGCCTAGATACTTCACTTCACTGGTTAGTTCTAACTCGTGTCCAAACAGCTTTACGCTGCCCAGATCATTTAGTTTTCTCATGTTGGTAAAGGCTACCAACTTGTTTTTTTTGAGGATTGACAGTTAATCCCTCCTCAAGGCACCATCTTTCTACAATTCGCAGAGCGTTTCGCATGATGCTCGCCACTGTCCCAGGTAATTTCTCCTGGGACACTATGACAATGTCATCGGCGAACCCCTGCGTCCATATTCCCTGGTCATTTAATGTCCTGAGGAGATTATCCACTACTAGACTCCATAGTAGTGGTAACAATACGCCTCCTTGAGGACACCCTTTTGTTATCCTCATGGAGATCGTTTTGTTTTGCAATTGGGAATGAACTACTCTGCTACGCAGCATATTATGAACCCAGTTGCATGTGGTGCTTTTTATTTTTCGATCTCTTAAAGATCGAATAATAGAAGACATCGAGGTGTTATCGAAAGCTCCCTCTATGTCTAAGAAGACTGCAAGTGCAATTTCCTTGTAGTGTAGGCTCCTTTCGAGCCCTCTCATCAGGCTATGCAGGGCACCCTCATCTGATTTTCCAATCTGGTATGCCCATTGCAGTGGGTGTAGAGGAAATCTATCCAGAGTTCTTTAGTATTTAAATATATCATTTTTTCCATAGTCTTCAACATAAAAGAGGTAAGACTAATTGGTCTAAACGATTAAGGGTGGGTATATGTTACTTTTCCGGGCTTCGGAATAAACACTACCCTAGTTTCATTCCATGCCCTAGGGATATAACCCATAGCATGGCTAGACCTGAATATCTCCATTAGAGGACCCATAATTTCACCAATTCCCTCTTGAAGGAGCTTGGGAAACACTCCGTCTGGTCCTGCGGATTTATATGGTTCAAACGATCCTATCGCCGATCTAATTAAATGGGACCTGAAGATCTCGTTTGATGTCTCCCAATCATTCCTAGTCGCCCTCCAAGAGGTGACAACTTGATTGGTATCACAATCATCCATACGCTCCGAACCTGGAAAGTGTACCCCCAGAAGATACTCTAAAGTCTCTTCAACGGTAATGGTACACCTCCCGTCCGATTTTTGTATAGATCTAATTGCGTTGGAAGGATATTTTTTGAGAATTCTGTTTATTCTGGCCATGTCAGGAACACCTTCGATGTCCTCACAGAATTTTCTCCAGGCCTTCCTTTTGCTCTCTTTGATTTTATCATTGTATTTATTGAGGAGAGCCTTGTAGGCTTCTCAATTACCTGTTTTCTTCGCCCTATTAAATGACCGGCGTGTTTCTTTCCTTAAATTGGTTAACTCCGCATTCCACCAGACAGCCCGCTTAGCTATACGGCGCTCCCTAAGGGGACAGTTATTTTCATAGCAGGAAAGAATGGTCCGTTGCAACCAGTCAACAGCCAACTCCAGCTCTTCCACATTCCCTATTCTAACAGGGATATTTCGGGTCGCAGCTAACAGGTCTTCTTTGTAAGAGCCCCAATCTGTTTTCTTGGGATTCCTGTATAGTCTGGGTTCCGTTAAATCTGTACATAGTTCATAGCGGACATACGCATGATCAGAGAGCGACGGCTCATCGGATACATGCCACCCCCTTACAATATCCCGTATTCTCAACGTACATCAGGTTATATCTATAACTGATTCCCCCCTTGATGTCTTAAATGTCGGTTTATCACCTTGCCTTGCCTTGCCTCCAATTGCCTTGTCAACTATCTCAACGATTTCTATGCTCCCTGTTTAACCGTGCGTAATTAGCGGTTCTTATTGCGTTCAGATTACGATTATCCAATCTTTTCTTTATTGTTTGGCCACCAATTATTCTGCCTGCAACTTGCCCGAATGAGCTATTAATTTGTGATGCCGTTCTTCGTGCATTAAGACTTATTAGACGAACTTGATCAGCGATTGTAGCTCCTTCTCTGCCACCACCATGAATATATGCGATACTACCTGTGGTTCCAAGCTCTACTAACCTGACTTTGAGAAACTTGTAACAAGTTAGCAATTCCTTATTAAGTTAAACCTTCGTATAACCAACGCACTAATTCTTCAAGTTGAACGGCTTCTAAACGCATCTATAACCTAGAAATTTAAGTCGCATATAATAATACATAATAGAACGTATGTTAAAATATCCTACTATCGAAAAAATGTAGGCAATGAAAGATGTTGAAAACGAAAAAATTGCATTTTATTTACGTTTCGTTTCGATCGAGCTACACAATTTCCGGAGCACAGGTTTTTCCTTTTTTTACATTAATATAACCTACGATTCTAAAAACAAAATGTAATAAAACCTTGAAACATTAATTTAAATGATAAAAACTCAGTTTTATTTCAAATATCTACTTCAATTTTTGAGCAGTGTAGTAAAAATATAGACACCATTGTAAATATAATTAAATTTGGTATTACAAATAAAAAATAGAAAGAAACAGAGGATTTATTGAAGGAATAACGAAATGTAAAAATTAAAGTTCATACAGCAGTAATTAGGATTAAGTATTGGATATATTAGCTTGTCAAAAAATTCTTTGAATATCATAAATATAAAGTTAATAAACAAATGTAAATACACGGGTGCTAAAATTTCATTCAAATTCGTGGACATTAGAAACTCTATATATCGGTTTAAATAAACCGAAAATCGATTCATAATGTGATATCGAATAGGAAATATTTGCAGCAATAACGTAGGAATAAATTATTGTTCATTTTATGGAGACTTCCAATCGAATAAGAATCAACGTGGTGAACTATAGTCGCCATGACAACGTCATCTAAAAATGTCTTATTTTTTTGTTCACTCTTCATACACTTCGGGCGTACGAAAAAGCTTTAGTTTTCTTTTTACCTGTAATAGGATACCCAAGATTGGAGTGGATATAAGTATGTAGCTGTGACAATAATAGTTGTTTCTGTAATGGAGAGCTAAGCCAAGTTCCCGCTTGACTTCGTACATCAAGTAACAATGTCGTTATCGTTTAAAATAATATAATATGAAATACATATAAATACACTACAGAGTTGCGATGCAGAATTTATTGATAGTTGTGATTACATCAGCAAAGTGGAAATAATACAGTGAATATAGTGAATAGCTTCAGTCGGACATTCTAAGTACAATTATATGGAAATCTATATACAGGTGACTTACGGGAAACTGACGGTTTTCAAATGAACATTACTCAATTGTTTTTCAATAAAGAAGAAGTTTATTTTTACAAAACGAAAGATTAATATTTACCATTTAATGTAACATTGTCATTTATGCAAAATTATATCACTCAAGTGACCGTCCGCTTGAATACAGATTTCAAGTCTCTGCCAAAATTCATTCACAACTTGTGCCAATAGCTCTTGGTCAATCGCATGAACCTCTTCTATAATGATATCTTGCAACGCAATTAAAGTACGGGGTTTGTGAACATAAACACGTTCTTTCAAGTACCCCCACAAAAAAAAGTCACAAGACGACAAGTCCGGCGATCTTGGGGGCCACGGCACATCACCGAAACGAGAAATGAGGCTCCATTGATGCATTTGTAGTGTGTGCTGTGGCACCATTCTGCTGAAAATAAACATTTCTCAGGTTTATCTGTCTTCTTCGTAGTTCAGGTAGAAAAAACGTATTTAACATGTGAATGTAGCGCTCCGAATTCACGGTCACCGTAACGCCATTCTCATCAAAAAAATACGGTCCAATAACACCAAAAGCCGCAACCGCGCACCATACGGTCACACGCGCGGAGTGAAGAGGCCTTTCACGGGTAATGCGAGGATTTTGTGGGGCACAGTAACGAAAGTTTTGTTTATTTACTGAGCCATCCAAGCTAAAATGAGCTTCATCGCTCATTATCACTATTGGGTTTTCCTCAAACAACACTTGCATACGTACGGCGAAGTCTTCGCGTTCAAGATAGTCCCTCTCGTTGAGCTTCTGAACAACCTGCATTTTATATGGGTGAAATTTCAAATCCAAACGCAAAATTCTTCTCGCAGAATCACGGCTTAACTGCAACTCACGTGCATGTCGCCGTGCAGATCGACTTGGGCTCCTGTTCATTGCCTCTCTCACTGCGTCGATGTTTTCGGGCGTTCTCGCTGTTCTTGCAGGGCCTGGCGGCTTCTTCTTTGCAATATTCCCTGTTGTTCTCAACGGTTGCACCCATTTCAGGATTGTATTGCGGCTTGGAACCGCACTATTCCGGCGGATATTGAAATGCCGGCGGAAAATTCGTTGTGTTATGATAACTGATTCGCCATTTTTGACAAAAGTATCGTACGCGAATATGCGGTGCTGTATTGTCCACTGCTCCATTGTAACTGAAACGGTAAGTCATGCCGACGCGTATGACCCCTCCACCTTCTTCCTCCCACCACTAACGCCTTTATATTATCTATTTAAAAAACGTCAGTTTCCCGTAACTCACCCTGTATACATATATATATAGTAGTACAATATTCAAGAGTTTGGTTAAAGGAAGAACAAGGAACAAGAAAAGCACATTGGTTGCGTTGTTAAGAATTTTCATATTTGTTATTTGAAAATTAGATTATATATACTATTTTGTAATTTAATTTTAGGAATGTTTTTAAATGTTTTGAAAGGATGTGTTATAATAAAATTTTAACAATTGACATGGGGATGAAAGAAAAAGACAGATTCTAGAAAAAACTAAACAAGATATGATATGAACGTCATCATTAAATAATTGGATGTCGATAATAAAAATAGAAAATCCTGATAAAAGTAACTAACTTCCTTCTGCTTGAATAAGTATCTATTGAAAATATTATACCAACAAGTATATCATCTCTTTCGAATTATAATCCTCTATCAACTAAATTACCAAGTCAAACGTTAAATTAATTGTACATGTGTAATTTGTCATATTCTTTGTATACATTATTAGTGACTGTCAGTGTCAAAATCTCAAGTGGACATTTTTCTTATTATAAGCATTTTGTCGGCTATTAACTACAAAAAAACATTTGTGAGATTTTAGCATATAGAGACAATTATCTTTACTGTTGCAATTTTTTTTAGACTATAAAAAATTTATAATTGTTATTGGAAAAGATCGTTATTTATTTTATTGACCTATATCCGGCACCCATAAAATTTTATTAAAATTCCTGAACTGGGAAATATTTAATTCGATTTTGGTGCTTGTAGAGGGTGGGTATACATATATATATATATATATATATATATATATATATATATATATATATATATATATATATATATATGTGTGTGTGTGTGTGTGTGTTTAGATAATTTCTTAGCCGTTCATTAAATATAACATTTGATAAATTATTGGAGTTTTTCGGCTTTATTATATGAAATATTTACAAATATTAAATTAGAATGTATGTAATTGCAGAGTAAGTGGGGATGTAAACATTGTTGTCTACAAATTACAAAGCAAATCATACGAAATTTTTTATTTTAAAAATATTGTCTACGTTGGGACTCGAACCCAAGTCTACAGCTATCCGGGCTGTCGCCTTTACCACTAGGCCACAATAGACCCAGGTTCAAGCCATATAGAAATGCATTATAAAGTAACAGTGTTAATGAATCAGATGTCAGTTATTGAATGTAGATGTCAAGCTGAAAGCAGAAGTCAGTTTTGAAAGCTCATGTCAGTTTTGATAGCAGATGTCAGTTAGTGAAAGCAAATGTCAGTTATTGAAAGCAGATGTCTGTTTTGAAAGCAGGTGTCAGTTATGAAAGCAAACGTCAGATTAGAAAGCAGATGCCTATTTTGAAATTAGATGTGAGTTACTGAAAGTAGATGTCAGTATTTTGAGAGCAGATGTCAGATTTGAATGTTTGAAAATGCTAATTATTACTCCATAGCTATATGAGTGTTTAGATAATTTCTTAGCCGTTCATTAAATATAACATTTGATAAATTATTGGAGTTTTTCGGCTTTTTTATATGAAATATTTACAAATATTAAATTAGAATTTATGTAATTGCAGAGTAAGTGGGGATGTAAACATTGCTGTCTACAAATTACAAAGCAAATCATACGAAATTTTTTATTTGAAAAATATGGTCTACGTTGGGACTCGAACTCAAGTCTACAGCTATCCGGGCTGTCGCCTTTACCACTAGACCACAATAGACCCAGGTTCAAGCCATATGGAAATGCATTATAAAGTAACAGTGTTAATGAATCAGATGTCAGTTATTGAATGTAGATATCAAGCTGAAAGCAGAAGTCAGTTTTGAAAGCTCATATCAGTTAGTGAAAGCTTATATATATATATATATATATATATATATATATATATATATATATAAGTGTTTAGATAATTTCTTAGTCGTTCATTAAATATAACATTTGATAAATTATTGGAGTTTTTCGGCTTTTTTATATGAAATATTTACAAATATTAAATTAGAATGTATGTAACTGCAGAGTAAGTGGGGATGTAAACATTGCTGTCTACAACTTACAAAGCAAATCATAGGAAATTTTTTATTGGTAGTGAAAAGAATGAATGGTCAAGTGTATCATTGCTGAAGGGAATTACTTTGAGCATATTTAAAATAAAATTCGAGAAAATATTAACCGTGTTTTTTATTCTCAATAATTTCAGCTCGTCTCTCTCTAAAGGGCAATGTTCGTACTTGTGTCCGTTATCGACTAAAAAACTACTGGACCAATTTACGCGTTATTTTTTGCAAAATGATCCGTGTTTGATCGGTGAAGGTTTAAAGCTATTGAAATCCTTGATCTAATCAGTAAAGAGAAAGTTTGCGACCACATAATAATAATGTCACTAGTAGTAGTACTATTATTTAAATGCAGGTGGCGCCACGATACAGTACTTCTCACATTGAAGTTCACATAGACAATTATATGTTGCATGCTACTATGTACGAAAACCAAGGAATTTGTCTTTATATATGCCAAATGGAATCATCAAAAATATTGTACATCCAAGAGCATTGCACTGAACTTAAAGGTGAATACAATTTTTGTAATCCAAAATACAATAATAATAATAATGTTTATAATATAATTAATATGATTTAGTAATAGTAAAGCATTGCTAGCTTCAGCTAGTATTATATAAAGACTTTATCGTGGAAAAATCAATCAAATTTGTTATTAAATTTATTCTATAATTTATTGAACTCTTCCAGTCGATCATTTGTTTTTTTTTGTTTTCTTAATTATCCTTATTTATGATACTTGAGTATCAAATAGAATTGAGTTTGCCAAGATTTGAAACTATAATATTTATTAGCACTTTATAGTCGTGCTTAGGGTCTAGACTTTCATAATCCTTCCAACTCTGGAGGTAATAGTAGTTACTATTTATGCCTTAATATAATTTATTGAATGAAAATATATTTAGATCTTAAAAACATTCTTGACATACGAAAAAGTAACACCTTGTTCAATAGCCCAATGGTTTCTTTACCCTCTCTGCTCCCTCTGAAAATATATTAAAAAAATTTTTTTTTCGTGTTACTGTGAATGAGAGAAATTCTAATTCTATGCAAGGTTTTTATGCAAAGCGAACTGCAATAGAGTTTTAATTTTCTGAATTTTCTTAAATAATTTCCTCTACACATGCAGTGTTCTTCGAAATCAGTCATCAAATCAATTACTTCCTCATCGTTTTGGAAAGCGCCTTATGGACTCTTTTACAAGTGGGCAAATCGCGGAAAGTCGAGAGAAGTAATATATAAACTATGGGATCGATGTTCCAATGCCCTCAACCCAAGTCTTAGTAAATACTTGGTACAGACGTTGAAGCGATGGGCCAGAGTGTTATAGCGATGAGAGGACCAGGTGCCTGGTCTCGAGCGAGTATGTTCTTAAGTGCTTCAACAACTTTAGGTGACATTCTTCGACATTACGGAATCACACGATCCACAACTCGCCTCACGCTAGAGAAGGCAGCTACCATTTCCTTTCCAGCGAACGTAAACACGGACGTGTCGTGAACTTCGATGAGTCAAAACAGATTTATGTGGTTTCGAGAGTGCATCATAATAGTAAAGTCAGATTTAGTCAACTGTTAGGTGTTGTGTTAATGAGATGTGCCATTTAAACTTCTCAAGCTTCTCGCGGCATCCTAAAACGCGTCGTGTCGTCGGTTAAGGCATGGGGTACCCATAGCGAAGAAATCTGTCTCGCCCGAAGATGTTCAAGTTGAATGGTACAAATTATTAATGCATAAATTTCTTGACATTTTTCTATCTTGCGATAACTTATATGCCTAATGGACCTGAGCATCTCCTTGACAGCATCAATGTTCCTCTCGGTAAAGGAAGAGGTAGAAGCATTCAATTCGAAATTTCTTCTCTGGAACTCCTTACACCACTATGAATATGGTCATACGACGTATGCAATCAATTAATGTAGCAATGAAGCCATTTTCTCCAAAGGCTGATAAGTATTCAATCCACAAGAAAGGTTATAATGTAAAATACGCCGGTACTCCGTTTTTGGCCAAGATAACAGGTCTAACACTCCTTCAGTTCGAAAGAAACTAACACAGAGAGATCGAGCCCTGAATAGGTCTCAACCTATAACAGCGTTCAACAATCAATTGCGCCATATTGCCAAACTTTTGTAAAGACTTTTGTATTACACTGCCTTATTGTATTCACAAAGTTTTAAGAAGACTTTTTGAAAAGTTCATGCCACATTTTATTCATATATCTAAGTCAGATATAGTTTAAGTGATTTTTTGATGAGTATATATAGTGCGTTCAAAGAAAGTGCCAAATTAGCCTTGATTTCGCTGTGAAGTCAAGATGCATATCTGAACTTAATTGAACAAATCGGCCATCCGTCATGTTGCAGTCATTTGTGTACATATTTAGTTTCTGTCATTGTGTTTTGCCTCGTTTTCCCCCGAATATTAATTGAAAGTTAACAAAATGAATTATTCTTAGAGCAAACATATTGTTAATTGTTAATATTGGAAGCAAACAATACCATTTTCTCGAGAACAGAAGCTTTTTTTTGTTGAATGGTGGTTTTGATATGCTAAGAGAGTTTAATATTGAATTCTCAGAAGTAGTGGCCGAATACGGTCAGTTTCGCAAAACTCTCAATCTTTGTGTGCATTTGATTTCGTGTTAACAGAAAAGAAGGCTAAAAAACAAAAAATTTATAATAATCCAATAAACACAAATGACAACAAACTCAACTGTCCACTGAAACTTGTTATGCGGCTGTAAAGAAGATCTGCATCGACGTTCACATAAAATAATATTCGTTCAAGAACTTCTGCCAACTGATCCACATAAAGGTTCCCTCATTGGGAATGGTTCGTTCATATTTTAGATTGACGATATTTTATCCAGAACTTATTTCTCAGATAAATCGTAGTCTCAGTTTTCCTGGTACATTATTTGACAAAACATACATATGTAGTCTGTTGAAGATCCTCATATCTTTATTGATTCATCATTAAATTCGCCAGAATTTCGGCAGCTATGTTAAGATGACGCTCTCATTTTTTTTAAATAAAATTAAAATTAAATGAAATTAAAAAACATTAGGATACTTCCACCAAGATGGTGCATCACCTCATTGTACATGTAAAACGCTTGACATAATTCCTGAGTACTATAATGGTTGAATAGTAAGTAGAAATATGTCCAATTACTACCCCTCAAGATCATGTGACTTAAGACAAAATTTAAATGAAGTTAAGCAATGAGTTATTGGACAATTTAATGAAATTAATTCACATATTTTAGAAAATGTATTATATAATATAGAATCAGAAAATATCTCGATGTCAAAGGTAATCATTTTCAGCATCTTTATAAATTTGTACCAAGAAAGCATTGTTCTATTTTCCAATATGAAGTACATGGTGATTGGCACTGTTTTCTTGTTTATCTATATTTTCAACGTAAAACCTGAAAACTTAAATTACAACCAAACCGCACATTAGTAAAATGTTTAATAATTTACCTTAAAATAATGGGAGCTATCTACTATTTTAAACAGGGAAGCGGTTAATTAAAAATTCGTGTAAAGCCATATGTGTCCCTGAACACTGACGAGCTCTAATAAGAGCGAAATGCATCCACACGATATCCTGGAGACAGATATGACTTTTCACTTTTATACTTTGTGTATATATAGCTAACATTTCGAACTTACTGCAAATGAGAATTAATAACTTTTGAATATCATTTTTACACGCTAAACATGTGACTTTTCACGAATTTTTAATTATCCTAACAACCAGGAATGTTGAAGTTGTTGCGTTTTGCATGCTAGTACAAATTTAATTTGTCAAATTGTAGTAATTAATGCAACATATTAGGCGACATTTAAAGCAAACATGTAAAAATAAGATCTAATAGTCATTAATTCTCATTTGCAGTAAGCGAAGTGTTGATTAGATTAATAATATTTTCTTAAGCATTCATTATTTTCATATAATCTTTTCCCGAACATGAATTTTGAGGATTTATAGGTTGACAAAATTTAATTGAAAGCGTTCATTCAAATCATTACTCCAATTTAAATATCCACATAAATTAAAAATTAAACTATATTTTTAATATGTAATTGGAATTAAATTTTAATTTAGATAATTTTTTGCTATTTTATTACACGTATAACAAAGTGAGGTACTCGACAACATGGCCAACTCTGAGGTAGTTTTTTTTTTACGCACGATATGTATAGCAAGCGCCAGATAAGTTGGCGAGCGGAGGGGTAAGTTCGCGGATGATTAGTATTATACTCAAATCGCTGACCAGATTCAGTAATCACGTTGAGTTCACGTGATCACGCCAAAACCGTATGCACACAGGGACATGGAATCATTCAAGGATCAATTTCGGTAAAATAGTTATCGCCGTAGTATTTGACATAAGAAATTGTGCATATTCAAATATTTTCTATAAAAACGTTTTACAATTGTATTGTCTCTATAAATTAACACGTAGTAATCCACAATATGAACGAATAAACTATTTTGCAGATGAAAAAACTGTGTTATTTTAAATAATTTTTCTCAGTTGTTTAAAAACGATAAAAACATATGAACACTCAAAGTGGCTATAATCATAAAACAAATTCAAGTACGTTAAATAAATGAAATATTTTTATTATTGATGAGAACTTTTACATTTTATAAGTATAAATATACTAATAATATCAGTAAAATTAGGTAGATTCGTCTTCATCTGACGATGTCGATGAATCATCACTTCCAGTGATTATTATGCCTTCTATATGCTTATCGATTATATTATCCAGTTCCCACAATTGTTTTTCTACTCCAAGGACATGCTTCACTGCATTTTTTCAATTTTCTGGTGAAGTATTATCGATAGCCTGTTGGAATAAGCTTTTCACATCTAATAACTTAAATGGCGTATTGTTTCTAGCGACATATCCCTTTATTTGTGCCCATATTAACTCAATAGGATATTTCACAGTGATATGGTGGAAGTCTGAGAACCTTTCTGTTACTATTGAGTATTAACTCATCCACAGCTTATCTTTCAGCTCCAGTTGATTTTTCTTTAACTAATACTAAAACTTCTGCTTTAACAATATCTTCCTCATATGGGATATTGTTTTTCTTGAGCCACTCTTGTATTCCCTTTTTTTTACTACCTGTAGGTCGTTTGTTTAGTTTCCGACTATGGTAGGGAGCATTGTCTAAAACGATTACTGATTCTTCTCTTAAATTAGGGAGTATTTGTTGCAACCACTCTTCAAATATTGCCGCATTCATATCCTCGTGATAATCGCCAGTCCTTTTTGATTCAAAGAGTAGTAATCCGTTATTTAGAAATCCTTTGTCTGATCCTATATGGCCAATAATAATAAGTCGTTTTACTTTTCCGGAGGGGTTTTTAAGGCCTGTAGACAACCCTTCTATGAATGCTTGTCTTGCAGTCAGAACAGATTTATCAGTCCATACTTTGCTTACAGTATGCCCAGCATTCACCCATGTTTCATCTAAATAATAATCTTCTTCCTTCTATACGAAATTGAATAATTTGACGTAGGTATCTTCTTCTCCAAGCAATAAATTCTTCTTTTTCTTTCAAGATGCTATTGCGCTTTCTATTTTCAACCTAGAAATATAACATCAACTACTATGAAACACGTAATACCTAATATAAATAATATTTATGTAGTAAAGTTCAGGTTACAGAACTTAGATAGTTTACCGAAAATTCAGTTCCTTTAAGATCATCCTGAATGTCGTTATTTTAAAATTAGGCAGATCTTCTGTTTCATTTACAGCTGCGATAGTTTTTTGCACACTTCGTGGTTCGTTTTTAAAATAGAATGAATGAACAATTCTACGAATTCTGTTTCTCGTTTCTTCATCAACAGTACCCAAAACACCCCTTTTCCTCTGATATTTTTTTGGTGGATTAAATTGTTGCTCAGTGATATGTTCTTTCAATATATTATAAACACTGCGAGAGGTAATTCCTATAAATATGATAAAAATAATATCAGTTTGTTATCATTTCTTATAACAAAAATAATGGCTACCTGCCGCTTTTGCAGTCGTTTCAACACTATCAACTTTTGATGTACCTGGCTGGTCAAGACTGGTTTTAAATATATTCAAAACCATGTTTTTTTCTTCCACTGAGAAGTGTTTTGCTGGCCTCTTTCTTGGAGGTGAATATTCCATAGCTTAACACGTATAACTTCGCTCGAAACAAAGAAATTGAAGTAATATTTGAATTCCTGTCGAATTCTAACCTAGAAGATAGAATTACTTATAATTCGTTACATTTCGGTTTACTAGTTACTTACGTGCGTATTTAAAAATACTGATCAAAATATCCAAAAGAAAACAGAATAAATGCAGACAAAACAGAATTAACGCAAACAGAAACGTAAAAATAAATAAAAATCTGCCATCTGTGATTGATCTGTGATACTGTGACAAACAATTTAGTTTTCCGAATCGCCTAATGTAAACGGTCTTGGCCGCCGACCAATAGAATGCATTTTTGTCTTGCTCACGAGGTGATCACGCACTTTTATTACTGAATCCGTTCAGCGATTCTAGTATAGTATATATATGGGGAGATTTCTATTTAGTTTTACATCTATTTGCAAGATACCATAGGTGGCATAAACTACACATCTATCACTTAATAAATAGAGTAAAATATATAACGTGGACGTTTATAAAAACGGCTTTTGTGCACCCCCGCCTCTCGCCATCTTATTTGGTGCTTGCTATAGCTTTGTAAAGGCAATTTCTTTTAATAATATTTTCGGATATTCGATATTATTTACTTTTTGGGGATGAAAATTATTCAAGAAGACAAAGAGGTAATTGCTTCTTTCCTTCTTCTTGTGGTAAATATAATATGTACATGCATTTGCTTTTATTCTTCCCTATTATAACAAAAAAATGATTTAAATTTTTTGAGATGACAGTTACCTCATTTGCAGGATTATTATAATGGGTTTAATTTAGTGATTAAAATAGAAATTTAGTTTAAAGACTCTACCTTGGCAGGTGCTATGCAGAAATAATTTCTCGCAAAGTATAACCCAGTAAACTACAATTTTTTGCATAAACTTCAATAAAAATAATTGCATTTTACTAATTCTAAATGGTTAATTTATAATAAAATTTTTACCCATTAATTTGATTGAAAATCAACTGCGATTTTATGTAGAATCTCATGAAATAAGTTCCAAAGCTCCTTACTTTTACTATTACTATCGATATATTTTCTTTCTCGATATGTGTTGCTATATGTAATCCAATTCTCCCACGGGAATCGAATTACTATTTCGAAAACGATTTCGTTGTATCGATGACGCCAATTTTATGAAACGTAAACTTAATGGAATTTTTCTAATACGGTTTTCAATTAAATTACAGGATCGATACGCAATTACGTTCCCGTTGCCCTCACTTAGATCGGTCTCGCACAATTATTCGCTGAAAATGGTGGCCGTCGTGTGCAGCAATGACGCTAACCCATAATTAACGGGCTAATCTAGTTATAAAAATCGATAGGCTCGACTCGTTCATTCTCTGATCTAGGCCACGATCGAACACGACAAATGAATTTTGTTATGGATTCAAGTATTGCTTAAGTGACATTTCTGTTATTCTTTACTAATATTCATTATATACAGATAGCGAGATTATTTTTGTAATAATAACATTTGTGCAAAAACTACTTCACTTACTATTAATATACTTTACTAATAAGGACGCCTAAATAAATTTTGCAAAAATACATTGACAATCTTATTAATAAAATATCTAGTTTTATTAAATCAGTTCCACGAACGAGGTTCTAAATCTTCTTCTTTTTCTTCTTCTTAGTCGTGTGCCTTTCTACCGTGCAATGTAAAGCGGTTTTAGTTGAATTTAATTGTTTCCTTCTCATACATTCTGACCACAGTTTTCTGTTTTTCGTTTCTTGATTTATTCCTTCCAATTTCTTTCCTTTATTTTGGCTTCTTCCTTTATTTCCTCCTCCCATACTTTCCTCTTGGCATTTTGCCTGGTATTTTTGTCTACACACTCCTCTGTAAAATCGGACTGAGACAGGGATGTATTCTGGGCCCGTTGCTTTTTAACTTATTGCTAGATGAAGTCATTTAACAAAGTAAGAATAAACTAAAACCTTATAACGTCGGTTACTGGAAGCCAGTGTACGTTCGTCTAACAGAACTATGCTCTGTAGATGGCATAGTAAACATGCTTTACTACTGGGTGATAGCCAACGATAACGCACTGGCTTACCATGCAAAGGGGTCTCGGAATCGGATCTGGGGCAGCTGGGGTTTCCGAGAAGGTTTTCGTGGTTTCTCTTATCGTTTAAGGTGAATGCCGATAGCTAAACATTTTACGTCGCTCCACGGGCGCGGGCGCCATAATAATTCATGGTCTGCCAATGCTCCCTGTAATTGGTGTCAAGCTGTTGAGTGATGCTAAGACGTGAATTATTATTAGGAGGAACATACAAACAGCAGCAAGGAAATATTAATATCCTGAACGAAACATTAAAATTACTAAATATCAAAATAAATAAACTAAAACAATGATAATTGGACAGCAGAATAAGAAACATAGATGCAATAATGCTGATAAAATACTAGAATAAGCAGATAAATTTACATACTGAGGAGTAGAGATAGCACATTGATGCCACATACATAGCTGGAGATATTTCGGAGTTATCGGGTTTGATATCGGCAGTTAGCCGTGCGAATGAAAGGAATCTTGAATTGAATGCAGTCGTATCGTGTATAAATATGCCACGATCGGTGAGCTCGCTTAACCGCCCAATGTGGAATACAGTGCGTAAATTCATTAACAATTTCCCGGATCTAAAAGTTAATTGATGTAGAATAAAATGCACGGTGTGCAATAAATTTTTCACTTGTCGTAAGAGAAGAATTTTCGAAATACACGTAAACAGCATAACACATGGCAACAAAAAAAGGAAAAGCCAGAAAAACATAGATTTTATGTTGATTTATGTTACTGAACTTTTATTGCATGTAATATACCGTTTGCTGTAGTAGACCCCTATGCATTTATCTCCTTTTCGAATAAATACGCAAAGCGCGAATTGCCAAATCGGACAATGTTATAAAATTCTCTAACTTCTGCTCGCAAAGATATTGAAAAAAGAATTAAATTGGAATTGAAAGAAAAGAAACTGTGGTTGTGTGTGTATGAAGCGACGGATCGAAAAAAACGATCAGTGGTTAATGTTATGGTACGTACGATAAAACCTCATCAACTCTCACTTGCTATGTTACTTGCTTCCAGACGAGTTGAAAAGTGTACTGCCATCGAGATTTTGAAGGTGGTGTTGACAATGTTGAAATTTCACCAAAGCAAATATTAAAGTTTGTAAGTGCCGGTACTGCAAACATCCTGTCCTTAGGTCGATCTCTCAAAGAAGACAGTGCCAATCTCTTACATGGGCAAAATCCACGCTTTGAATCCTGTGGCACAAACGATTCGTGAATGTTATCCACGAGTAAATGATTTAATAGCTAATAAAAAGGCAGTGTTTCTAAAGTCCCCGAAACACAGAATATAAAATTTTATATTCTGTCATTTATATTTTTTATATCCTTGACAAAGGCATCTTATGCCGAAACATGTAGGGTTGTTTTAAATATATATATACTTTGAAGTAATAAACCAGACCTTTAATCGCCGACTTATTAAGTTTACCTTATCATACCAAGGTCACGAAAATATTATATATATATATATATATATATATATATATATATAGCAATTGATAAATAATTATCTAAACACTTATATACATATATATACTATATAATTACTTCTTTTCTTATTTATACGTAGTCTCGTTCATTCAAGGACACCTTGTATAACAATTAATAAAACATAAATTCAACACTTCACATCAGAACCGAAAGAATAGTTAAAACAATGGATTTTCGTTGGAAAACGATCACTAAATATGGCAAAAGTGATTCCACATGCCGGACAGATTAAGGTTACGGTTTGGATTTCGAACGATATAATTTATATGGATTATTTGGAAAAGAGAAGAACGATCACAGCACCATTTCAATTCATTTGGTTTCAGTTCAACGTCAATTAAAAAAAGACCACATTTGTCGAAAAAAATGTTATATAATGAAACGGATATGCAAAATACATATCCGTAACTGTAAACAAGGACAAACACCTCGTATTTTTAGCATTTACTTCTGTTCAAAACATATGTTTCAGCCATCTAGGCCTCATCGGTTGAACTAGTGAAGCAATGTATATACAAATTAATACAGATCTGTTAAACAACGGATCTGTATCTGTATCTACATTTACGCTAAAATCGTCTCCAAGCCATAACCAGTTTCGTTCTATCAGGCGACACCAATTTAATCAGTGACATCTGACGGAAGAAAGCGACTAGGCCAGAAAAGGCGACTTTCCGCTCGAATAGCAAGGCTATTACAAATAAGCGGAAAAATACGTATATTGGTGCTGTCCGTTAACACGCGCCAGATGGCGGTAAATATACAAAAAAGGGATATTTATCAATACGTTTTGCACGTATTACGCCGTTGTTATATAATGAAACGGATATGCAAAATACATATCCGTAACTGTAAACAAGGACAAACACCTCGTACTTTTAGCATTTACTTCTGTTCAATACATATGTTTCAGCCATCTAGGCCTCATCGGTTGAACTAGTGAAGCAATGTATATACAAATTAATACAGATCTGTTAAACAACGGATCTGAATCTGTATCTACATTTACGCTAAAATCGTCTCCAAGCCATAACCAGTTTCGTTCTATCAGGCGACACCAATTTAATCAGTGACATCTGACGGAAGAAAGCGACTAGGCCAGAAAAGGCGATCTTCCGCTCGAATAGCAAGGTTATTACAAATAAGCGGAAAAATACGTATATTGGTGCTGTCCATTAACACGCGCCAGATGGCGGTAAATATACAAAAAAGGGGATATTTATCAATACGTTTTGCACGTATTACGCCGTTGTTATATAATGAAACGGATATGCAAAATACATATCCGTAACTGTAAACAAGGACAAACACCTCGTATTTTTAGCATTTACTTCTGTTCAATACATATGTTTCAGCCATCTAGGCCTCATTGGTTGAACTAGTGAAGCAATGTATATACAAATTAATACAGATCTGTTAAACAACGGATCTGTATCTGTATCTACATTTACGCTAAAATCGTCTCCGCGTGTTAATGGACAGCACCAATATACGTATTTTTCCGCTTATTTGTAATAGCCTTGCTATTCGAGCGGAAGATCGCCCTTTCTGGCCTAGTTGCTTTCTTCCGTCAGATGTCACTGATTAAATTGGTGTCGCCTGATAGAACGAAACTGGTTATGGCTTGGAGACGATTTTAGCGTAAATGTAGATACAGATCCGTTGTTTAACAGATCTGTATTAATTTGTATATACATTGCTTCACTAGTTCAACCGATGAGGCCTAGATGGCTGAAACATATGTATTGAACCGAAGTAAATGCTAAAAATACGAGGTGTTTGTCCTTGTTTACAGTTACGGATATGTATTTTGCATATCCGTTTCATTATATAACAACGGCGTAATACGTGCAAAACGTATTGATAAATATCCCTTTTTTGTAGAAAAAAATGTTGTTTTATAATTATTTATCGGCAATTGTGACTGTCAAAGTGGTCGAATTATATTTAAAATTGCTGTATCACGCAAGAAAATTGCAATGGCACAGATCAGGTAAATGTGGACTTGATCTGCGCCACTGCGATTTTCTTTATTTCCGGAAATGAAGAAATGATTTAGCGGGCGGCGAATCGCACCGAACTGAAACCTACTTTTTGGAAGCCATAAAGTTGGAATATCGCTTATCTAAACGTATACAGCTGGAAGGCTATTATGTAGAACAATAAAATGAATGATAATTTTTCATTTAAAAGTCACATTCCCGTCATATCCCTTGTATGTAGAAATTCTCGATACAATTATAATAAAAATTTCACTGACAAAGAGTTATAAAATTCCATAAAAACAGCATATACTTGACCCGCTTTGAATATACTATCATTTCATAGGCAATGCTGCAAGGCTAATGACAACTGGTGTACATAAAAAAAGTATTTACTTTGTTTACAACAAATATCAAGGGAGATTAAAATTTCAAACTACAGTAGTAATAGTCTATTTGTGCCGGCTAACATTTGGAAAAAGTTTCGTAGAGTAATAAACGACGAATAACCTGCTTTTATGACGCTTTTATCTTGAAAACAAAATGTTTTTGAAGCTGCTTTTATTATACCGCTCCGTCTTGTTTTTATGAAACCAGCGAATATGTACTATGAAAGGAAAAAAACGGAATCAATAGAAAGTAAATTTATATAGCAGAAAAAATATAAGTTCTCTTTTATTTCTTTTTAACTTTCAATAAATTGGAAGATATTTTAAAAAGTTCAGTCGTTTGTAATTTCATTTATTTTACGAAAATGAAATAATCTCGATTATATTTTCGCTTAATTTTTTTAAAACTTATTGACTTTGCAATATTTCTTTAAATTCAGAGGATTAATAGTAAAGAACTTGTACATTGAACTTACTGCAAATAAGAACTAGTGAGAATTAAATCTCATTAATTCTCATTTGCGTTCTTATTCTTGTGAGATTTAATAGGTACTCATTATTTCCCATTTGCAGTAAGTTCAATATATTAACTATATATACACGAAGTATAGAGGTGAAAGTCATGCCTGTCTCCAGGATACTGTGTGTTGACAAGCTTCAATAAGAGCGAAATGCATCCACACATTCCGGGATAGGTGTCACTTTTCACGATTTTTTCATTATAGTAAAAAACTTGGTTTAAATTATTCAGTATATTAGTCAATGTTTTGACAAAAAAAGAACAAGCTGCATTTTATTATTAAAGACCGACACATAGGTAGACAACGAGCGCAGTGCAGTGCGTTGAGTTCACTGAAATAAAAGTGCGCGTCATTTACAAAAATGCTTTCAGTTCGAATTATACCTACGTGTATTCGTAAATACGTCTATAAACAACTTCACATGATGATAGCTGTTCACTTATTCATGTACTACATACGCATATCCCACGAACCGCTGGTAAAGTGAGTCTGCCGAACCTGCCGCTGGTCCACCCCTCTGTGAGCCGACCGAGAATGCCGGTCTTTAGTGATTATATACAGATTTTCGTAAGCATTTGATACGATCGTTCATTACTATTCATATTACTGTAAAGCGAATTGATTCTTATTTGGACAATAGATCGACTTACATTTGTTGCAATAGGTATATCTCAAAAATATTCACTGTGCTCTCTGGAATTCCGCAAGGAACCAATATAGGACCTCTACTGTTTGTAACTTATATAATATTTTAACCTCAATAGATTGCAGAGTTTTGGGTATGCCTATAACCTACAAATATTTTCAAAAATCGCTACCATCTCTGACTGTAAAATCTTGAAGAAAAACATCGATTTCTTACCGTTCGGTGGCACACAAACACATTTGAAATAAGTGAAGGAGCGTTCTATTACGGCACTGAACATGTTACTTTTTACTAATAATAATTAATAAACTAATAATTAAAGATTTACATTTTTCGGTCATTGAAGAACGTTCAGAGGATTCTTAACATATTTACGCTGAAAGCTTTATATTACTGTTCAGTCTGCTCTAAACTTGCCTGTATTTACTAAATGCTTACCAAGAATGGTGTAGGTATACTACAATAGTCGAGTATGCATGAAATCCTTTTCGGAATAATATTTTTTACAGTTCATCGTAGCTGATTTCTTTTATAATTTCAGCATAATTAATAATTTGCACTGGTAATAGATATTTATGCGCTGTGAGTTAAAGTAACAGGAACTACTTAAAAAACTAACTTTGAATGTTTTGTCGCAAAATCTCTAGAATATTGATTTTGCAACATTAACATAAGAAAAATAGATTTTAACTTCAAGTGTAGTTCTTGTTTCTGCGTTTTTCGTGTGAAATAATGAAAAATGCTTCTTAAGTCGCTGTTATTTGTTTCAAAATACTGTTTAACCTCGATTATCCTGACCTACATCAAGCAGGAACATCTACTAACCGCGATGCAGAATGGTTGATTTTATACCACCGTGATTTCCCTCTATATTCGTGATTTCATTCATTTCCTCTATTAACCCTATTATCCGTGAAGCACCTGTATGCATTTGTTTTTTTTCTTTTCGTAATGTACATTATACATTAGGGGATTACATTTTTTTTAATGTAATTAGTTGTGTATCAAATTTCATCTCTATTTATTCTGTTAGTGAAATTTGATTTCTTATCACATACTTTGGTGGAAATAACGCACTCAAAGACCAAATCGATAAAAAGGGCATGAAAAGTTCATTCAATTAAAGAGAAAATTGAAGTGATTAACGACTATCACAAAAACAACACACCCCTTAAATTGTTGTCTGAGAAATATGGTTTTGGCATACAAATTCTATACGATTTAGTAAAAAATAAAGAAAATTTTTTTACATTTTGCCCGGAAAGTGATTCAATCCATGGTTTCAAAAAGAGACACACTAAGGAAATCTGAAAATCTAAAAGTTGATTTCACAACATATGAATGGTTTCGCCAAGAACAATTTAAAGGAGCTCCAATTACTGGCTAGATAACTCAAATCCCAGACATTTCGTTGACTTAAACTGAAATTCGCTTCTGAATTTGTACAATATGAAACAAACATGTAAATAATTTACATATCTGTAACTATGCACATGGACAATACACCTCGTATTTTCAGCATTTACTTCTGCTTAATACATATGTTTCTGCCATCTAGGCGTCCTCAGTTAAGCTAGTGAAGCAATGTATACAAATTAATACAAACCTGTTATAAACAACTGGTTTGTATCTGTATTTAAATTTACTGAAATAGCCCGCATAGATCAAGCAAGTTCCGTCCTATAAGAAGACAACTATTTAATAATTGACATCTTACGGGCGAAAGAGACTTTGTCTGGAGGGCTACCTATCGTCCGAACAGCTAAGTTGCTACGGGAAACGATAAAATACGTATGTAGATGTAGTCCATTAACAACCAGCCAGATGGCGGTAAATATACAAAAAGGTTTTGTTTAAGTATGACAATACGTTAAGCACGTATAAAGCGTTTGTACAATATGAAACAAACATGTAAATAATTTACATATCTGTAACTATGCACATGGACAATACACCTCGTATTTTCAGCATTTACTTCTGCTTAATACATATGTTTCTGCCATCTAGGCGTCCTAAGTTAAGCTAGTGAAGCAATGTATACAAATTAATACAAACTGTTATAAACAACTGGTTTGTATCTGTATTTAAATTTACTGAAATAGCCCGCATAGATCAAGCAAGTTCCGTCCTATAAGAAGACAACTATTTAATAATTTAAGGCGAATGCCGATAGCTTAACATCTTAAGTCGCTCCACGGGTGCATACATAATAATAACTCATGTCTTGAGTTTCCCTGTTTTTGTTGTCTATCTATTTTAGAATACTAAGCCATGATTCATTATTATTAAATTGGAATGTGTCTTTCAATAATTTTATCCATAGCAACTACAAATGTATAAATTTGACATTAATATAATGTCATTTATATTTTATATTCCTTGAAAGAGGCGTCATTTGCCGAAATATGTAGGACTGTCTTAAATATATACATTTTGAAGTTAAATCGCCAACAAATTGAATTTACCATATATATATATATATATATATATATATATATATATATATATATAAATATGTACATATAAGGCTATACATTCCTCGTGGAATTGGAGCTGCTCTAACGAGCTTATTTGACCTGCTTGTTGATAATGGATACAGATGGTCACTCCGTCCCCATTTTATCATTTTGTCTTTACAGGTTGTTGCTTTTCTTTACTTCTTCTGCTATCTTCTTCCATTCTGCTCTTTCAGTTATTTTATCTTTCCACCCTACAATCCTCATACTCCTGACATCCGCGATAACTTGGTCCTCCCATCGTTTTTTTGTCTATCCTTGGGTCTACTTTCTAGTGGTTTCCATATTGTTATTTTCTTTATTATCGCGTTACTTTCTTTTCTAAGTATATGTCCGTACTATTTTATTCTCATCGATTTTATCCTTTTTACTATGCTTTCACCTTCCATGATCTTCTCTATCTCAAAGTTCATTAATCTTCTGTACTGGTCTTCATTTATCTTCTTCGGTCCATATGTCTTCCTTATTATCTTTCATTTAAATCTCTTCAATATCTCTTCTTCCCGCTCAGTCATACACATCGTTTCTCCTCTAGACGTTACCACAAGTCTTATCACAGTTCCGTAAATCTTCATTTTTGTTTTCCTACTTATCCATTGGCATTGTATCATGGATTTATGTTTATAATAAGAGCGATATCCTGACTGTATCCTGTGCCCAATTTCTTCACCTCTATTATTTTTGTTACTTATCATTACCCCTAAATACTTAAAACTGGCTATTGTCTCAAGTTTATATTGACTTATATATATATATATATATATATATATATATATATATATATATATATATATATGTATATATATATGTGTTTCTTTGCTTGCTATTTCTCTCCTGTCTATTTTCATATATTTGATTTTATTGTGATTAATTTCTAGTCCTCTTTCATAAGCTTCGATACTGATGCTGTTTGCTGCCTCTTCTAAGTTCTTTCTGTCTCTTGCTACTATTGCTAGATCATCTGCAAAGGCTACAATTTGTGCAGACGTTTGTATTATTATTCTGTCCATTCTGCATGTTCTTATTATTCCTTCCACTGCTATATTGAATAGTGCTGTCGAAAGTCCGTCCCCTTGTCTATTCGTATGTCATTCATTATTCCTTATTGTATATGTACCACTGCTCTTGATCCATTTAGCGTCATTTTAATGACGTCAATTTCGTATATATATATATATACATTCAAATTATAATACACGTATACATTTATTATTTATAATTAAATATTGATAATACGGGAATGTAGCGTGTGTCTCATATCCATTACTTTTATTACAAACCAACTGTCGTGTTCAAGCAACTGTGGAAGCTTGCAATTCGCACTATAACTTGAAATAGATTATACATAATTGATGTATACTCTCTTTCAAGTTATAGTGTCGAGTCTCCAGGTACTTAAAATTTGTATTTACCATCGCCGGATTATGGGAAGGATTAGCGCAATAGATCCTTAATGGTTTTACTTATGATGGTAACATCAATATAGTACAAAATAATACAAATCTGTATAAAAACAAATTTGTATCTGTATATGCATGGACACACAGTACGTATTTACCAGCTTTTGCTTCAACTACCAGACGCATGCGTTTCTTTGTAACCACTTTGTCAATGATAGGTTTACGAAGAAAAAAGACTGTAGGTACATTTGCGGTCATGTAGCAAGTTTTGTCCTATCCGAAGACATCAGATAACCTCATGCCATCTGACGGACAAAACCGACCACGTCAGTGCAAAGTGTTTCTTCTCGAATAGCTAAGCTATTACTGGAAAAGAAGAAAAAATACGCATATTACTGTGAGTCCCATTAACTCGTCGCCAGGTGGCGTAGTATAGCAAAAACAAATTGCATGTTGATGCGACAATTCACATCAAGCTTTGATACAAAATAATACAAATCTGTATAAAAACAAATTTGTATCTGTATATGCATGGACACACAGTACGTATTTACCAGCTTTTGCTTTAACTACCATTGACCACTACTACTACCACTATTGACAAAGTGGTTACACAGAAACGCATGCGTCTGGTAGTTGAAGCAAAAGCTGGTAAATACGTACTGTGTGTCCATGTATATACAGATACAAATTTGTTTTTATACAGATTTGTATTATTTTGTATCAAAGCTTGATGTGAATTGTCGCATGACATGCAATTTGGTTTTGCTATCAATATAGTACTATAACTCGGCCCTAACTACTCTCAGCTGCTATTCGCATCGGGCGACTGTACCTGGATTCGGCAGAAAGTGACCAACTCTAATCATGAGGTATTTACTTGAAGGCGATTGAATAAAAAAAATGCAGACGAGATAAGCCAACACTTAATTTCACACACTTATTTACTTATTTTTAATATTCATAGGCTATACTACTAAAAACCAGGCCAAGTTTTAAACTTCAGAATTCCAAATAGTATTACCTAATTAATTTAATCAAATATTTAACTATAAAAAGATGTTGACTTGTAAAGGTTTATGCCCTTCCAAACCCAAAGAAGTTGAAGGCAAACAGCCTCTTTAAAGTAGGCAGCTGTATTAATTATAAACGCGAATAATATTGTAGTATACTACGACTACACACTTTGAATACAATTACCATTAATGCCAACGTCCGCTGAATACATATTAATTCATAATTGAACTTTCGACTTTCTTACGACTCGCTTTATTCTTGATATGTGTGTTTGCATTGCGCGGAGGAGTGTATGTGTACTCTTAAATAATGTTGAGTCAGCTTATTCAAATAAGTTTCGGGGTCAAGGAGTCAATGGAAATATAATTATATGGACTCTTTATTTGAAAAAGACATTAAAATATTTAATTGCGCGTTTTCTTGTCGGTGTGCATAAGTTTTTCTTTAATTCTAAATTTTCAAATAGGAGATTTCTGCTTTAATTTAAGCATAGATTCCGAAAAGGAGAATCAAACACCGTATAAAAAATAGAAAATCTTATAATACCAGGTATATATACAGGGTATTCCACGAGAGCCGTTCGTTTCTAAGTTTTCGTTGTTAGAAAAAACTTAGAATTCTGAAATTTTGGGTTCCAGGGTTATTCAAGATTCTCTTTCATTTTAAAATATTTTCTAGATCATACTACTTCCGGTTATACCGGAAGTCGCCATTAACTTCCTTATTTTAAATGGAATACCCGGTATATTATTTCATTTTTGGATTCCTGAGAAAATTTCATAGTGGGTTTTCATCAGGTATCCCTATACTTATTTTCAATTTTTTCTTAGATATCTTGATTTTTTTGAAAATTTTGACAGATGTAGCCCTGTTTTGAGCATTGCGCCCTTTAACCAATTTCGATTGGTGGAAAGCGCTTCTGAGGTAGACGGAAGCACAGGAATGATACTTTCGAATGCCATTTTGACAACTGATTTATCGCATACAGGGTATCCAAAATTTAATGACCAATTGCATCATTTTAAAAGTTGAAAAAGTTCGTTTTTTCAAATGGGACACCCTGTATTTTATTGGATGGTCGGATGCAGAATTTGATTCTGCATCGATTTGCTATAACATTCCCTATACCTATTTCCAGTGGTTTTCTTGTTAATCCATATTTTTTAATTTAATGTGGTTTTTTGGCAGAAACCGAAACATCGCTTGCCTTTCGTAGCCAAATAAACATCAATGAAACGGTAAAAAATTTACTTTAATTAGAACATGACATTAGTACATAACATTTAGAACGAAATATAAAATAAAAACAAAAAATTGGAACATAATGATAAAAAATAATAAGAGAATGTAAAATTACAATAATTGTTCTATATGACCTCCAATTTGGTTCAAACACTGAATAACTCTGTCATATACTCCTCGCGAAACAGACCTCCGAAGTTCGTCTGGACTTATATTAGTAAACGCATGGTGAACACGGTTCAATAATTCCTCTCTAGTTTGTACCGGCCTAGAGTACACTAGTTCTTTTATACGACCCCAGAGGTAAAAATCCAAGGGGGTCGTAATCGGGTGATCTGGGTGGCCAGTTCCAAGGTCCCCGCGGGCCAATCCACCGATCCTCGAACATCATTGACAATTGCCGGTGTACAGCTATAGTTGAATGTGCTGGAGCACCATCAAGCTGATACCAACTGTTTGCTCTATCACGTGGAGGTAGGGCATTTAGAAAATCACTAACAAATCCTCTCAGTATCTCCAGATATCTAGTCGCATTTAAATTTTCATCGTACAGTTGATAAGCCACTCTGTTGTCCATAATTAAACAAAAAACATTGAAACTAAAGCGGTCTTGGTGATTATGTTCCCTAATAACATGTGGATTATCTTGTGCCCAGTAGTGATTATTTCGGCGATTTGTAATTCCTTGCCTGCTGAATTTCGATTCATCAGTCCACATAATCTGATGAAGAAATCTCGGATCTTCGGTCATTTTCAAAATCATAAATTCGCAAAAGTTGACACGTCTTGCCTCATCACCAAGACGTATTCCTTGAACAGTTATCTCACAAAAAGGATGCATTCCATGTTTTTTTAATATTCTGTGGATTGATGTTTTTGAAATACCCAAATCCAGCGCTGCTGTCGAAATTGAACTCCGCGGATAAGCTTGAAAAAACGCCAACACATTCACCACGTCATCTTCATTATCAGTTACGGGCTTTAGGTTATTTTGAGTTGCCCTTACGTTTCCAGTTGCAATAAAGCGAGTTTCGATTCTTGCGAATTTTCCGGGAGTCATTGTTGGTAGGTCCGGATATCGTTCATTAAATAGTCTGCATGTTCGTCGAACAATTCGTCCACATTCACCGTGCGTGTAAAACAAATTTAATAAATCATTATTGGAATATTCTTCAACATTCTCCATTATAAACTGTACTTAAGCAAGTTAACAAAATCCCTAGAACTGTAAGTAGATACCTCACGAATCTGTACGATGATACTGCTTTGACATTAAATCAACATTGTTTCAATTCCTGTCAAAATCAAGGCTTACTAGGTAGAACTTTTGGAGTTTGATCACCTTTTGATAAAAATATGGATTAACAAGAAAACCACTGGAAATATGTATAGGGAATGTTATGGCAAATCGATGCAGAATCAAATTCTGCATCTGACCATCCAATAAAATACAGGGTGTCCCATTTGAAAAAACGAACTTTTTCAACTTTTATAATGATGTAATTGGTCATTAAATTTTGGATACCCTGTATGCGATAAATCAGTTGTCAATATGGCATTCGAAAGTATCATTCCTGTGCTTCCGTCTACCCCAGAAGCGCTTTCCACCAATCGAAATTGGTTAAAGGGCGCAATGCTCAAAACAGGGCCACATCTGTCAAAATTTTCAAAAAAAACAAGATATCTAAGGAAAAATTGAAAATAAGTATAGGGAAACCTGATGAAAACCCACTATGAAATTTACTCAGGAATCCAAAAATGAAATAATATACCGGGTATTCCATTTAAAATAAGGAAGTTAATGGCGACTTCCGGTATAACCGGAAGTAGTATGATCTTGAAAATATTTTAAAATGAAAGAGAATCTTGAATAACCCTGGAACCCCAAAATTTCAGAATTCTAAGTTTTTTCTAACCACGAAAACTTCTAACGAACGGCTCTCGTGGAATAGCCTGTATATTAAAAATTGTCGGATATTATTTGTCAAAACAAAGGTAAAAGTATCATCAATGTCATACGTACTATTATTTTTGAAACAATTTGAGAGGATATCCGCAACAAACTTTGATATATTGTAACAAGGGGAGCCCGTGTATGATACTATAGGTCTATAGGGAACATCCACCTTATGGATTTTAGGTAAAGTGTATAGTTTTGGGCTAACAGAGTTGAAAATTATGAGCTTTTTATAAAGTTGCTCATCCAGTTCTTTGTTATTCTTACGATTGCGAAGTAGTGTGTTCATACGTTGTTGCACTCCGGAGGTGGGATAAGTATTTAATAGCTGATAGGTGGAAGTGTCAGATAGAAGTTCTTCCGTCTTACTTATGTATTCGGTTTTAAGAACAGATACTGTTACAGCCCCTTTATCAGCTCTAAGGATTAAGATGTCTGGGTTGTTTTTTAGAAAAGTGTGACATTTGTTACTTATCTCCCCCCAAAAAGCTTGTTTATATAGAGAAGATGTCATGAAATTGGTTAAAATGTTAGTAATTTGAGCTCTATGTATATCTTTATCAGTAGGGCATGTACTGTTTAATATGGTTTCCCACTCAGCCAAAACCCCAACAATCCTAACATCCCTACTAGTGACCGGGATACCAAATTTAGGTCCCAAAGAGAGGAAATCGGTGATATCCGAAGGGAACCTCCCCCCGTCCTATCCACGAACCAACCCGTATTATTTTTATAGAATTTAGTGGTTTTTATACTCTTTACTAAGTTTTCAAATTTATTGACATTATTTAATTTAATTTGTTTAAAAAGTCGTTCGTTTCTTTTCTTTAGTGTGTGTTCAAAGTCAAGTACTAAATGAATAGGTAAAAAGTTTTTGGCTGTATTCTTAATGTTTAACAATTGTTTATTGTAAAAATTCAAATCTGACAGCGTTATTGAAATTTCTAAATTCAACACACCATGTCCTAACCTGTTATTTAACTGCGTAGCTTTCTTCTGAAGTATTTTGCTTGAAGTCACTAATAGATTATTCATACTCGTGGAACCCTGTGATATGTGTTTTGGCAGGATGTTGTGTTTTCTACATTTCAGTAAGTAGATCCTTCGGTTCTGCAATTTTATAATCTTCTCAGATGTGGACATCCATTTCTTTAACGTGATGGATTGGTTGTTTCCGTAGTTGTTTCGGATGTTTTCGAAGTACCCCATTAAGGAATGTGTAAGTAGACAAAGAGTCTTTGCCGTTAAAACAAGTATGTAAAATAAAAATTGTTGGGGAATCCGGCAATAAAAACCTTTAATTAGTCAATTAGAGTCCTTTATTTTATACCTTATATTTCGCTCTGTAGATTTAGAGCTTCATCAGAGGTCACTTTAATCAAAAGAAAATACAACCTTAGCTAATTTAGTCTACTAATTATAAGAAAGATCAATACTTACAAAAGCGAACTGTTTGTTGTGAGAGATATATACATTTTTAAAAAAAACAAAACCTATTCTAACACAGATCTGACACAAATAATTTGAGCGCAATATATGCCTTTTTGCTGACCTTTTCTCATATCAAAAACTCAAGTCACCAAAATACACAGAATATTAACTCTATTGATGTCATTTAACACATTTGTCCTACCACAATTTTTTCATATAATTATAATTTTAATTTTGCAATTTCTTTTTAATTAAGTTTAACCTGTTTGTAAGGCAGCACATTATTGAAATTTAGCACGTAACTTTTGAACATCTGTATATATATCGTTAACCTTGAAATTGCTTGTTTTTCACTTACTGTATTTTTATCATCGGTTTTGCATATAGGAATATGACATTGGTTTTGAAAATTTAATACACTACCGTGTCAACACTTGAGTTGTTAAAATGTAATTTACATCAAGACAAGTAGTTCTTTACTACGTGTTTCTCTTTTTTTTAATGTGTTTGCTGAAAAAAGAATTTTTTAAATGGTTTTAATATGTAATAACAATAAACTTTTAAAGAAACAATTTTTAATTAATACTACGTTTTGTTTGTATTACGTGGAGTTCTTGTTCTCTACCGGTTTTGTTTTTTTTAAAAATATATATCTCTCACAACAAATAGTTCGCTTTTGTAAGTATTGATCTTTCTTATAATTAGTAGACTAAATTAGCTAAGGTTGTATTTTCTTTTGATTAAAGTGACCTCTGATGAAGCTCTAAATCTACAGAGCGAAATATAAGGTATAAAATAAAGGACTCTAATTGACTAATTAAAGGTTTTTATTTCCGGATTCCCCAACAATTTTTATTTTACATACTTGTTTTAACGATAAAAACTCTTTGTCTACTTATATATATATATATATATATATATATATATATATATATATATAAGGTAAACTTAATAAGTCGTCGATTAAAGGTCTGGTTTACTTCAAAGTATATATATATTTAAAACAACCCTACATGTTTCGGCAGTACGCCTTTGTCAAGGGAATACAAAATATAAATACACCGACTTATTAAGTTTACCTTATCATACCAAGGTCACGAAGATATTATATATATATATATATATATATATATATATATATATATATATATATATATTGTTCAGATTCTAGTAAGCATATTCATTTTATTTAATGATTTGTATTTTCTACATTTATTTTATCTTTATTTTGTCACTGCGGTATTAAATTATAAATAGCGCTTAGAATTATAAATATATTTAATACTTTGGATAACCCTAAGCGAGAACAATTAGTTTCATTTGTATAGAATTTATTCTTATCTCTATTTGTAAATGCATTTAGCAAAATTACCTGTACATTTATTGCAGTACCTTTCTTGTCATATGTTCTGGATTGGTTGCTAACCAATTTAGGCGTAGAGTAATTTTAATTATTTAACATTTTATTGCCGTTTACCCCTTGCGGTCTCTTTGAAACACCAAGTGAATCTCAAACCATCTTTCTCAGTTCTATATTTACTTCCAAAGGGGAAGCATTTCTTTCCTACTCTTTACTTCTGTACATATTAATTCATTTACGTAAATAAAGCAAACAAAAATGTACATAAGTGTTTTTTAAAAAAATACATTCAAATAATAGTTCTAACGGCCTCACAAACCGTGATTGAAAAAGAAGTGAAAAAACCCAGCTCCCAAAACTGTACATATATATGCCTGAATTTTATTCTCATTAGAAATCATAAGTACGAGATATGATTTATTCATTCATTTATTAATTTATTTCTTAAAAAATACAAGTGAACTTGTCCCATTAAACGACCACGGAGAAACACTGGAACAATTAAACAGTATCCGAAAATAGTAAGCCAAACGTTTAGTGAAAAATTGTTTCGGTAATGCAGTACAACAGCACCATGGGATTTTCATCTCCCCACGCGTGGTTATTACGAAAATTGAATATTCCGTCTGTTGTGAACTCAGCTTCATCACTAAATCCCAAAATAAATATTTTCTGCCAGTTTTCATAAAATCCATTGACAAACATACCCATCGTGCATCACAATCTAGAATAGCAAGAACTTACACGCATTGAATGTGGTAGGGATATAGCTGCTGTTCGCGTAGAATTCTCCAAATCAGAAGATACTGATGTTCAGTTCGCCGGAAAGTTTACGAGTGCTAATATCCGGGTTGTCTCAAAGTAGTTCTACTGCTGTGATAGAAATTAATCTGGACCTACCAGAACCTTCGTTAATTTTAAATGAACCAGTTTCGGATTTTTCGCAAAATGCATGTTGGCCAATTCTGCATTTGTGTACTCAGGCATAATTAGAGAATAGAATAAATTGAAGAAAATAACAGGTAATTTGGTGACAGATGTCTGACAGAACTAATTTTAAAGCACAGTAAGTTGTTCCATCCACATGGACGACCACTCTCGAAACGATTTATTTAGTTTGAAATCGGCTATATGTCACAATCACTTCCGGGGCATATAGGCTAAGACTGTGTCGTTTGCTTCCAGCAGTACTACTTGGGCAAAATATTCGACTACTTTCTTTTAGCAGATTCTATATCCTTATATTTGGTATTCTTGTTGAAAACGAATTCATATATTTTTTTATTATTCCCTTCATCCTTAGTATACGTAGGCGACTGCTGAAATTTCAGCGATCTAGTAGCTTAATACTCGTTTTGCAACTATAGTAAAATTTGACATTTTTAACCAATACTTCAGTTAACAATTAAAGTTTAAAAAAAATAAAAGAACGTAGTTTTGTGTAAAAATGTAACGTTCGCGTGAAATTTTCTAGCCATGATTACTTATAATTTCAACTGTAGTTTAACGCCGATACAATTCATCTACCCCAACGAAATACTAAAAAATTCAACCGAGATCTTTCGAATTTAGACTACCGTGGCGAAATTCGAATTTATTCGTTCGTTTGGGTTTTTCAATGCAAGCCAAAACTTTCGTTCGCACATGCTGTGAAGCAAATGAATGCTTATTTGTTAGGTTTTACTAGACAGGTAGCAACAGTATACGTTAAAGCATCGTTTCTCACCCTGGAGCCGCGACATCCAAAGGGGTCGCGGTGATATGAAAAGGGATCGCGAAATAGCCTAAACAATAATGAAAAATTATAAATTATATGAGAAAAAATAATTTATTATATACTGTTTACTTGGAATAAATATACATGTAAAAAAGGAATTAATGCGATGGTTGCATTTGTTTTTCATTTAAATGTTTCTCCACACGTGGATCTACGTAGAAACAAACAAAATTAAATTGTTTTCGAATGACAAGAGACGATTCCTGTAGTTAGTTTTTAGCGCAACCATAGACGAAAAATCTTTTGCAGAGAGATAAGATAAGATATAAGCATTTTCAATGCTTTTGTGATTAAATTTCCATATTCATTTCGACGAGCAAGCCAAAACGTATTTAAATCTTTACATGTAAATTGCATTTGTAGCGTTTTATCGGCAGCTATTGCACTGAACTGGCCGTGAATATCAGCTGGTAGCTTAGCAGCGGCAACAACGTTATCACTAAACGGATTTAGTACCCATCAATTCTAGAAATTATTTTTGACCTCCGGAAAATACTTCATCAACTGAATTTTTAACTCACTTAAGTGCATCTTCATGCAATCCAAACTGTTGTGAATAATAGTGTCTTGTTCATTCAAATTTTTGTCAATATAATCCGTAGTGAGTGGAAACATATCCAAATTTTTGATTTGAAGGCGAATATTCTAGATATCAAGCTTCTTGTCCTTATCATGTCCTTGTAAATTCATACTAAAGTTGTTTAAATGCGACAATATATCAGCTAAGTAAGCTAAACACAACATAAGACGTTTTCGGAAAATGTATGGTATTAACCTGACCCGGTCAGAAAGTACCTGACAGGTTCACTAATTTTACCAGGTTGTTTGAAACATTTCCGAATGCAATTTACGTCACTTAGAGTAACGTAAACATTTATATAACCTATATTCATAGCATGGCTTAGAATCTGTACTGACAAGATGAGAGAAAATATGCATAACCCGATTCACGAAACGCCACTTCTTGAATATATAGTTTGTATATGTTTTTCATCATTCTCCCTGTAAATAAAATCACATATGTTGCACAACGCCAATTTTACAAATTCATTTTAAATTTATTTCGTGATTATTTTGAGTTTTGACCCTAACGCTTTGTAAGATTATGCACTACCTACTCACTTAGCAGGGTTATGAAAATCGACCCGAGTTCTTCAACCCGGTTACTCTTTCGATTTTACGATGAAGGTTGTTTCTATTCGACTGAATTAACGAATGCATTTTTGCTAACCGTGTTGTAACCCCAGCGCCCGGGTTTAATTTCCGAAAACGCCTATAGACTCATTATTCTGTAAACACACTGAGAATGGCGTTTGCTTATCCTGGAAAAATATCATTAATTCATCTCGCATTATACCCGGGTTAACACTTTCCCTCGCTATAACCATCTAACTTCTGTATGGAAAAGAAGAGATTTTTTATTTTTGCTCATTTCATCGCTCAGTTTAGCAATCCTGTTCTGTAACAGTCGGTTTTTAATAAAATTACCCATTTTTACGGCTTCACAAGGAATTTGATTGAGATTTTCCAGCAGGTTCTTTTGCGACTAGAGCATGTCTGTGAAGGAAGTTGTGCATCCATTCCGCCCTTGGTATAGGACGATCTTTTAATATCTTCATTAATCCACTGTTCTTTCCTCTTACAGCCTTTGCATTATTACTACATACTGCTATACATTTTGTCCAACTGTTTTGCAAAACAACATATTTTCCTTGATTGATGTGTCCCTATCACATTCATACCTCACAAAACATATGAACAGAGACATGTTTGCTACATCTGTTGAGGCATCAAACTGAATACTAAAAAATTCACTTGAACTCATTTGCTCAATTATCTAACCGCGAACATCTCAGCCATGTCATCGAATCGCCTTGATATTGTGTCGTTAAAAAGCGGAACTTTTTTAATTTTTTTTGCTTCTTCCACGCCTATTAAAACGCCGATCATATCAATTGCAGCAGGCAATATCAGGTTCTCCGTGATTGTGTGGGGTTTGAAAATCTTAGCTACTATTAATGCTATGAGATAAGATACTTCAAATATACATTTAACAGTATAAATTCACTTACAAATAGAAGTTTGTTGATTTCTCAAGGTATGGAATTTTCTTTCGGAAAATTCCAAGGCTTTGTTTTCATGAGGCAGATTTTTAGTTTCCAAGTGTCGAACTAATTTTTATGGCTTCATTCTTTCATCGGAGAGAACTTAAGAGCAAACAACACACTGTGGCTTTTCATCAAATTAGGTAAAACCATAATTTAAATTGTATGATTTTGTCTTTTTATCAACCGATTAACTGGATCCATTTTGCACAAGAAATTTAAAAGAAAATTCAGTTTCAGGGTTGACACACTAAAATAAAGACACGAGACGCATGCTTCGCATTCGAAACTTAAACTAAAGTTGTACAATCGCAAGCGCCTCTTTTATACTGAGGACAGCACGATTTGTTCAAACGCATCCATATGCATGTTCAAACATGCCCTCACAGTAAGTACACATCAAGCTGGAACTTGTAAATTGTTCATGTATGTAGACGTCATACATGTATGTTCATACCCGTCGCTATAAACGTAGTGACATATAATAGGAATGGTTATATTACATTTTTTATACTATCGGTATTTTTTTAATGTATAAAATTAGTGCAATGTGATTATATAATATTAAATAATTTTTTACATTTATAATCACAGTCAAAATTAAATTCGTAATAGTAAGGCTTACTGTTATTGTTCCTTTGGGCCACGTCGACAGGAATAATGGGTGGTGCGGAATATTAATTTTATTTACATTTATTTTTAGGGGCGTCGCGGAGCTAAGAGGGTTGAGAATCGAAAAAAGAAGAAACAATTGACATCGGGATCGTGGCAATGCCAGCTCTCATTCAGCACATGAAACCGTTGATTTTTCGGCTTTAGAATGAAGAAGGTATTCGCGAGTTGGTCCACGTCTATGCAAAAGTCTATTGATGTCAAATGTTTGAGAAACTATAAAGTACCTACTTTATTAAATTTCATATTTTTTTATATCGTTTTCTGCAACATTCCGCGCAGCCTTCGTATATGCGTATATAATCAGATAAATGTAAATGAACAAATATAGTGTACATATCAAATTCTCTTTAAATAAAAAAAAATATATATAAAATCCCTTATCATATTAATATTCGCATCCTGAATACGTTTCGACAACTAAGTTATCATCTTCAGTAGGTAAAGAGAACAAGGTTGAAATAGGAGCATAGTAAGGCTAACACAAAAATCGCGAAACACTTTACAAGACGTCCATGTATACACTCTAAACGGTAATGTTGTTTATAGAAGGACGTAATTTTTACTTAGCCACAGTCTCCAAAGAATGACTTTCTTTTTAAATCAGTTACACAGGTCTGTAAAAAATATCTTTTTTGTTCCATTGTGGTGTTTTTGGTAAATATTATGTTTTTCTAGTCTACTGAATCCAAGAATGATCTTCAGCAGGTACAGTTTTCTTTTGTAAAATACAAATACAAATTTATTCCCATTATGCAGCAAATTATAATAATCTGTATGGAACTGGTTCAAAACCTGGTCTAGCCAATAATATCGATGGCGTTTTTTCGGTCCCAGCTCGACTCAGACTGACAAAAAATTAGTACCGAGAGGTAAAACTACTGGGGTAATAATAGCGGTTGATGCGTAGTGCTAGCCACGTTACCATCCTAGTGTACCGAACGACTGAAATTGTAACAAGCCTACAATCTTAGTACCCCAGAGGCCTTCAAAGATAGTACGGAGGACTATTATTATGCAGCAAGACTACTTTTAGACTCGTTTTTGACGAATCAAGGAACCGCCACTCAGATGAAGCACTTTGTATTTCTAAATACTTCATTAGTCCTTCACTACCAAAAAACCTTGATTCATTCTTAATAGTATAGTAATAGATTTGACAAATTGGTGGCAAAGTTATTATGAATCATGCAAATCACCTAAATTTTGATTAAATCGACATCAGTCTAATAAATACAGAGGTTCATTCGAGTAAAGTTCCATGCGCTCAACGTTGTCCGGCGGCGATTAACGAAATAAATACATAGTTACCACTGAATAGCGCCAAAGCTATGTGAATCTGGATACGTATATATGTCTAACTGAAAATCAAAAAAGAAGTTCGCTTGTAATTCATCAGAAATTTCCAAATTTTTAGGGCCAAAATGTAGTTAAAGTCGGTCCATATCTTTGCTTATTCTACATTTACTAAAATACAGCTGTAATTCAAGTTCATTGACCTGCAAAAAAATGGATTAAATTTCTAAACTTTGGTTAGACGATACGTTTAATATAAGTTACAATTTATAAAAATAGTAAATGTTGATATTTTCATATCAAAATATTTATGCCCACTAATATGGTGCGTTGTTTGTGAATATCAATAATAGCCTTTACATAGAATATATCGACAAACCTATGTTGCGTTAATTCAAATGTTATTAAAATTATATCGCTTGAACGTTAAACTTCTTTTAAAAGTAAAATTATTATGTTTATAATAAAACATAAATCGCCATAAAACAAAAAGCTTTATGTAGCGTGTCAAATGGAATAGATACCTGGTTTTTAGTTATTTCTATGGAATTATTTACATGTAATTTTTTGTTTTACATTTGTGTGTGATACTGACAAATACCGATAGAATAATATAATTCGTCAGTAAAGAGAATTACTGATGAATTAGAGGTGGAAACCCGTATTGCCGTCCGTATATTAAACTGCAACAGGGCCGCACTCCAATAAAGAAAAATTATTTTATCGTTATACGCGCCCATACAATGTTACTCGAATGAATCTCTCTACTTATAACATGTTTTAAGAATTTTCACAATATTTTAAAAACAAACTAAAGCATTCATAAAAGAAACACGTACGTATATTATTAGAAAACCGTTTTAATCTTTAGCGTAAAATGAAGAATTTGGTATTGAACAAAACATGCTGGTTATTTCCGAATAATAAATCAAGCGAGGATATTTCCTCTCCAATACTCCTCCTCAACTGTGTTTAACGTATCCGTACTTTTGAAGTATACAACAGTTGATTTACTGTTACTACATCCGTAACGAAACCTGCTTAATATTTCGACAAATAACGTTATTCTTTGACACTGTTACGTGTTTGGACGTGTTAAATTGCACGTTAATTTGTTTTTTGTTATCGAAAGTTCTTTGGTTATTAATTGAAAATTATAATCGTTACAGTTCCCATGCCCTAAGCATTGTTGTATTATTTAATTCTTATTTTATACACGCTTTCTTTAAAATAAAGTTTTATACATTTTAATAATTTAATTATAGCGCCGAAGAATAGATATCTCGGAAGGCGCCTTCACAGATGACGTAGTGATTATGGCAGAGAATGAGAGAGATTTACAAAGAAATCTGGAAGTATGGAGCAAAGCCTCGCAGGAATATGGAATGAAACAATAGCAAAACTAAAGTGTTGGTAATCGGGGGGATAGGAAAAACGGTGAACATACAAATCGACGACGAAAAAATCGAAGAAGCAAATAGTTACAAATACCTTGGTGTAGAAATAGAGGAACAAGGAGGACAAAACATTGAAATAAATAATGGAATACAAAACACCCTCAAAATCTATTACTCAAAGAAGAGGTCTTTTATAAATAAAAAAGAGATATCTAAGAAGTCAAAAATAAACGTATTTAAAACCATATACCGGCTAATCCTGACTTTTGGATGTGAATCATGGATAATGAACAGAAGAGGGAAGACCAAAATACAGGCGGTGGAAATGAAATGCCTTAGACGAGTGAAAGGTGTCACAAAGAGAAATAAACTGCGAAACACAAACATAAGAGAAGATCTAGAAATATAATCAACACTAGACTTTATCTAGAAACGACAATTGAGCTGGAAGGGACACTTACAAAGAATTAATGACTCAAGATCGGTTAAACAAGTGTGGGAATTCACAGTGCAACAAAAGAAGACTTACCCTGATTGCGTTGGATATGTTCTACTACAAAACTTATTCCGTTCTGGATTCGTGTGTTCCTTATATATCTCAGTGTACAAAGAGTTACTGCCTTCCTTGGTTTATATCTTCTATAAAAAGACTACTGAAATTAAAAGGATACTATAATTTAACTGCAAACGATTACTTCAAGCTTCAGTTTCAGCATATTCGTGAGTGCCTTAAGGAAGAAATTTTCAAGGCCTCCAAAATTTATGTTGGAACCGTTCAAAATACTTTGCTAGATGATCCTAGATCATTCTGCTATTTTACAAACATAGATGTTCCAAAATTCCAGGAAAATGGTTGTGATTGTGATACAGACGATTCTCAACATACAGTTGACTACCTTGAATTTGCCTTTTCTGGTAATTTCCTATTCGAAAGATAACAACTTCATATATCTGAGCAACATATTCTAAGTTATTGTCTCTAACTATGCTCAGCATTGAAGGGCATGAGTTCTCGAGGGACCTAATGAGAAATTGTACTGCTTCTAGGTATCAACGCATTTATAACTTCATTTAAAGAGACTACGCCTCGCGCTTTCTGATGTTTTCCGAGGGTATATTAACATTATTAGTGATCGGTACTTAAAATAGGCTGAAGTTGAAAATTGGAAGGTGGTTTTTCGAAGTATTCTCCACGAAGATTAACGCACGTTTGCATGCGCTCGAACTAACTCTGGAAGCAGTTATTCCACTAGTTCGTTGGTATAATCACAATTGCGTTTTGGAAGGCAGCGACTGCTTTTTCTGACGACTAGCACCTGTGACCACGCAGTTCTTGATTTTCGGAAAGGTAAAGAAATCGTTTGGACTTAGGTCAGGACTGTAAGGAGGATGGTGTACCAACTCGACGTTTCGTTGCGCTAAAAATTCAACTGTCTTGAGAGCTGCGTGCGAACTTGCATTGTCTTAGTTGATGATGAGTCCTCGTTGTGGGTTGGTTTCTCGGAGCTCAGCGATGACTTGTTGTAAACAAATGGTTGTATACCAATCGGCAGTAACAGTTCTTTGATCTTCTAGAAAATTGTTGCTACATGACCTGCTTTCGAAACAACTGTCACGACCATCTTTTTGGAGACACTTCGAGAACGGATGACTTTTGTGAGCTTTTCTTCAACTTGGAACATCCAAACAGACGACTGGCGTTTATTTTCTGGCGCATTTGAATAAATCCAAGGTTCACCGCCACTTACGATGTTGTACACGTTTTTAGAGTTTCCTGGGTTGAACCGGTATAGACTTTTTTGACACCAATTCACCCTAGCTGTTTTCTGTTCTTCAGTCAACAGATGCGGTATCTAACGGGTTTTTCGCAGTTCTTCATGCAAAATTTTTTGAAATAAGGTCGTTGGAATTCCCCATGATACCTCAATTTCGCGATATCTCACATGTCAATCTTCGTTGATGAGCTTGCACGCAGCATCGACGTCTTTCTGAGTGATGTTTTTGGCGCACGTGCTTTTGGATCATCGCTAAGACTAATCCGTCCACGTTTGAATTCTCCAAACCAATCAGAAATTGTTGACTGATGTGATGCTTTATTACCGAAAACAGAAACCAACTCGGCGGGGTATTTTTGTTGAGATAATTGTCTTCGAAAGCTATAAAAAATTTTTACGATTTAATTACATTTTTCTACTAATTCGTCAACCTTGACAGTTCGGTGTAGCTATAAACATCAGAAGACCTAATTGTGTAACATTCCAGAGATATAATTTTGTAAAGGCTGATCTTGTGCGTTTGTATGATCTTTTCTCCCATGAGACTTGGGCCTCCGTTTTGGAACAGACGGATGTTGACCTGGCATGTAGCGCATTGAACAGAGTATTGGATTTATTTTTTTCTATGACAGTTCCGAAAACTAAAACTAAACGCCGAAAATATCTTGTTGATACGGTATTATGCATTAAGGCTAAGTTGCATGTAAGAAAGCAATACCTTCGTCACCAAACAGTTGCATATAGGCGTGGGTTGGCTAGACATAGGAATACTGCGAGAGCTTCAATTCACAGGGATTTTCTGAATCACGTACATTCTGCTGAAACTTCTATGAAACGAGACCCAGCTAAACTTTGGAGTTTTATTCGTGGACGTGATGGATCTTCTAGACTGCCTGCACCATGTACTACAATGAAGTACAGTGTTCTGATACTAGTTCCATCGCTAATGGACATGGTTTCGCAAATTACTTTTCGTCAGTCTACACATATGGAACGCTCTCAGAACTCAATACAAAGACTATATATCCCCACAGAACTGAACTTTGGAATGAAACTCATTTAGTAAGTGCTATAAAAAAGCTTAAGAAAGATTATGCGACTGGGGTTGACGAAATACCTGCATTTCTACTGAAGGATTGCAGAACAGCTTTGGCTGTACCACTGCCACACATATATAATATAATATTGTCAACTGGATGTTTCTCTGAGCAGTGTATAGTTCATAGATATTGAATGTTGTTTTTTACCAAAACATACGATTGTTTTTTTGGGTGGATATCAATAATAGCCTTTACGTCGAATATGTCGACAAAACTATGACACATTTAAAATGTGATTGAAATTAAATACTTTGAAAGTTATACTTAGAGGTAAAATTATTATGTTTATAATAAAGCAAAAAGCTTTATGTAGCATGTCCATGGCGTGTCCACTGGGATAGATACCGTGTTTTTAATTATTTGTATGGAATTATTTACATACATATATTTTTTAATTTGTGTGTGGTACGGATCGATAAACAGAATTACTGATGAATTAGAGGTGGAAGCCCGTATTGCCGCCCGTATATTTAACTGCGAAAGGGCCGGACTTAAATAAAGAAAAATCATTTTCTCGTTACTACGTGAACATTGGACCGCGATTTTTGTATAAAAGCATTATTCATATATACATTTTACCACTTTTTTCTTTGGAGGTATACACAACTAGCATTGTATACGTTATTCTTCTAAGTAACAACCCCTCTTTATAATACACTTGTCCCACCATCTCTATCCCCGTCTTCTCTAGCTTCTGTATTCCCTTCGAAAAAAATTCTTTCGGTTGACGACGTAGACAATTTTGCGCCATATCTTTTACTTCTTGATTAGAGACAAATCATTTACCTTTCAAGAAATTTTTGAGTCGCTCAAAGAGATGATAATCACTCGGGACCCTTTCTAGACTATATGGGGGCTGAGGCAGTACTTCCTAACTCAATTTAGCCAATGTATTGTTCGTTAGATGGACTGTATGTGGACGAGCGTTATCGTGTAGGAGAATAACGCTCTTGCTTAAGAGACCTTGACTTTCTGTTCGTATGACCAGCTTAACTTTTGCAAGAACCTCACTGTAATAAGCTGAATGAGTCTTGTTTCTTTTGTCGAAAAAATTGACGTAGACTGGTTCAATAGCGTCCCAGAATACAATCGCCATCACATTGCCAGTCGATGGCTGGGTTTTGTATTTTTTGGGCGGAGGTAAGCGTGAGTGACGCCATTCCAAGCTAACTTTCTTGCTTTTTGAAATATAATGATTTTCGCAGGTCTCATCATTTGTTGCGATACGTGACAAGAAGTAATCGTCTTCATACTCGTAGAGAGTTCTCTGCAAACTCGAAGTCGTTTCTGCTGTTATGCCGCGTTCTTTTAGAACCCACCAAGCGTGATCTTTACTAAGTTTGAGCTTGTCGTTGACAATAGAGTAGACACTGCCAATATTAGTGTTTGCAATCCAAACAATTTCCTTCTTAGATATTTGCCTATTGTTCCGAGTCACCTGGTCAACTTTCTGAATGCTCCCAAGATTTACAGCAGACGCTGGACAGCAAGTACGATACGCGTTCACGATCATCTTGGAAGGTCGTGAACATGGAAGAAAGTCAAAGACTGTTCTGGGTAATAAACACTCTTCTCCAAACTGAAGACTGTTTCGCTTTCACAGAATTTGACAAGTTGCTCTTATTTATGGAATTATATATAAAAATATAAAACCGCTCTGGTGTTTCTTGAATTGTGTTAAAAAAAATTAATTAAACGCAGGTCAAATTGAATTGCCTTCATAAATATATTGTAATAGCTAGTTTCGAATTGCTTCAGCGAATTTTAATCCGCACCTAAAATAATGATTTCAGATAACGGTAAGACCATAATAACATTAATAATTGCACTGAATACTAAGTTCAAAGTGATTATTGTTAATCTTTGTATTTATATCCCATAATCTATTTTAATTCAGAATTTATGATTTTGAATCGAAAAACAACATCCTTACAGAGACGTTTTACAGCAACATTGGTCAGGACACTACGGATTTAGTCTAGATGAGATACCGATTTATGAGACCGTCTATCTCTAGCTGTTTCGACGAGATGGCGTGGGCTTTTTAGTGAGATAGCTACGTGTACGGCATATGTACGCATATATATATATATAGCACAAAACGAAGAGGCGGCTCACAATCGACAGTCTAGAAGACCCCGGCGTACACTACACCGCAGGATATTTTAAATTGTAAATGGGTCTATCTGCTATCGGTATAATGCCGTGTGCCGAGCAGAACGCCCGAGGAATGTTTTGTTGAATACTACTGACTGGCATTATGGCCCATTGTGTTCGGAACGTAATAAGAAATTCAATAGCAAATGTTACTGCCGCACGACTTGTCCCAATTTCTTTTAGTTCGCTTCGCATAAAGCGATTGTAAAGACGATTTTGGGAAGAGTGATTCAGATGGCATAATGTTTTCTCCAGATAAGTAAATAAAATGTCAGATGATTGAATAATCGGGTTCGCCAATATTTTCTATAGAAATATACATTTCTGTCTTTAGTATTTCTAATATTTAGTGAAATAAGTGTAGAAAGTTTATAGCTTCCGCAACATTTAAAAATGAAATAAACTATAAAAAGTATCAACACAGAAGGACAAATATATTTTACGAAAACTATATATGTATTTACATGTAAATATACTTCTTATATACTAGGAGTGTTTCAGAAGTAATAAAAATAAATTAATTACGCTCAATGTGGCAACACTGCCCCAAGCTGGAGACTATATGTGAGTGGAAAAGGTAGGTACGCAACCAGAAAAGATGTTGAATGTAAGCGATGTGATGTCTAGTTCTTTCTAGTTGCGTTCTAATACCGTGTCACACGAAAAATACCTCGAGCAGCGAAATGCAATTATATTATTGGAAAGGAATGCCTCAGAGACACTTCAAATGTTAAGAACAGCATATAGTGTCGCTGCTTTATCTTCAGCACAACTTTTCAGATGACACAAGGCTTTCAAAGAAGACCGTTAAAACATTCAAGATGAACATCGGTTCCGACGGCCTTCCACATAGAAAACCAATGAAAAGGTGTCGGAGGTGCATTCTGTGTCAGCACGAGACAGACGGTTAACAGTCAGGATGATTGCACATGAGGTAACAATGAGCAAAGATACTGAATTTTGAAGGAGTAACTAGGCATGAGAAAAAACTAAGCAAAACTGATGCTCGAGCATTTGTCTGATGAACAAAATGAAAGTAGCTCGCCCATTAGCCAAGAACGGTTGGATCGCTTGACATTCGAACCCAACTTCATGCACAAACTGACAACCGGTGACGAATCACTGGTATTTGAATACAATCCTGAAACAAAAGGACAAAGCGCATGGTGCCACACACCATCTTCACCGCGGCCGAAGAAAATTCACAAATTCCGAATCAAGTCCACGTTCATCATATTTTTTTATTGTCGTGGAATTGTCCACAAAGAATTCGTATCGTAGAACCAGATACTGAATCAAGCCTTTAATCGCGAGGTCTTTGAACGTTTGCGGAAAAAGCGTTTTGCGTTTGCGATCTGACATTGCCAGCTGTTGGATCTTGCATCACCATAAAGCCCCCCAGTCATATCTTATTTTCGGTTAGAGAATTTTTATCAGAGAAAAGGGTTCAAGTGCACCCACACTCAGCCTATAGTCCAGACATGACTCTATGTGAATATTTTCTTTTTGCTTTTTTCTTTTTCTCTGGAAGTTGAAGGGTTACTATTACAGAGCAATAAGAAACAAGTATTTGAGAATTGTTACCAGGAGAAGCAATATTGCTGGAGATGCAATGTGCATTCCCATGGGTTTTACTTTGAAGCGGACCATATTAAATTGTAGATACATTCAATAATAAACTTAAAAATAGATCATTTTTATTACTTCTGAGTTCTTATCTATATCGAACACGGAATAAAATACTATCTGTTAAAAAAGTGTGTCAAATATTTTAACAAGTTAAAGTACTGATGTAATCAAACAAAAAAGTTTTAATCAAAATGGGTATGCAAATTCAACTGTTTCTAGCAAATAGTCGATTTTAAATAAAAAATTACCTTTCTAAAATAACTTAATGTGACCTAAAAATAGTTCTGTCAGAGATCTGTCACCAGATTATATATCAATAATGCCTGAGTCCACAAATGCAGAAATGGCCGAAATGCATTTTATGTAGTAATGCGATCGTTAGTGCTATTGAAGCACGGTATATGTATACTGAAGCATTTTCGAATCGGTTCTCATCGAGTGATAAAATTTTCTCGAGACACCATAACTGCCTGTCCAAAACTGGTCCATTTAAAATGAATGAAGGTTCTGGTAGAACTAGATTAGTTTCTATTCTCGTGGTAGAACTAAATATTTTGAGACGGGTAGGAGACGGCCCAAGTATTAGCATTCGTAGACTTTGCGGTGGACTGAACGTCAGTCATCTCCTGATTTGGAGAATTCTGCGCAAACAGCAGCTATATCCCTAACACATTCAACAATTTTTGTTAATGGGTTTTAGAAAATTGGCAGAAAATCCTATTTTTGCGGCTTAGATTTTATTTAATGATGACTGTTGCAGCAAATATGGGAACAGACGGCCCATCTGACTCCTAATGTACATGCAACCATACATGCATAACAACGAGGCTGGGTTTGAAAAACACGGGATATTCAATTTTCATAGTAATCACGCGTAGACAGATGAAAATCCCTATGTTGTTGTTGAACTGTTTTCTTTGTGCTAAATATTTGGCTTCCGTTTTTGGAGACTGCTTAATTAGTCCAGTATTTCTCCTTAATCATTTAAGAGGACAAGACTGATTGGATTATTTAAGAAATTAATCACCTGTTTTGTTAGAAGAGGTGTCACTTTTTGGCAGATTAAACATATGGCTTATGCACGATAGTGGTCCTATACATTTTTAATCGTAGTTAGAAATTTTCTTAATCATGATTACAACGGGAGATGAATAGAACGAGGTGTGCCAACTTCATAGCCTTCTAGGTCTTCTGACCTGACACCCCTCGACTTTTATGTTTGAAAGCATCTAAAACAATTAGTGCACGCAAATCTGCAAACAAAATTTGGATGAACTGAGGCAAGGAATCCTACATTTTTGTAGAGAAATTCAGAGGACTCCAGGAGTTCTCGAAAGGCTGCGCCGATCGTTCATAAGGAGGCGTGGAACATCCTTTGGAATGAATGGTAGATATGTGGAGCAATTTCTTTAAAAAGAAATTTTAAGGAATTATTTGTAATTTTTATTCTAATGAAAATAACATTAAATTAAATCATGTCAGAAACAATTGACTTACGGATCCATGTTGACCAAGACTTTGTTATTTGTTTTCACCTATATTATAATTTGCTAAAATTTCCTACGACATTTTTCTAATACCCTGTATAATATTAGTTTATTTATTGTATTATTAAATACGCCAACAGTTACTTCGACCAATATGAAATATTGGCCCTTTTCACCAGAAAATAGAAATTATTAGGTGCCAGATCTGGAAGATCTGGATCTATGGAACGACCAAGTATTTCAGTATTTTTGGAATTCAAATTCTCAATCTTTCTAGAAAGTGTAAGCCCGAGCTTTATCGTAATGCGATATAATTCATCTTCGATCATTTTTGTGGATACTTTGGAGAGCTCGAATTAAACAAATTGTAGTATTTTGTAGTAATAGTACGACGGTTCTTCAGTATTATAGTGGAAACATTTTAATTATTCCAAAAAAATGTGCCGACAATCTTTTTATTTTGGCTTTTTCTCGAACTATTTTTGTTGGGGCCGAGTCAGTTTTAAATATTCAAATAGTCGATTGTTGCTTTTTTGAAGATCAGAGCAGTTTATTTAATTCTCACCCGCTGTAACGATGTATAAATGAAACCATCCATTAGCAAAACAACCTGATAAACCTATACCATCTCATACAGTTCTCTTTTTGTACGGGAGTCAAATTGTCGTAAATCCAACAGAACTAAAGCTTACGTATCTTCAAATTTTTGTGCAAGATAGTGTTGCTTGCCTTTACACCAATCCTTAGGTTTGCTTGAATAATTTCTACAGTAACATGTCGATTCTCTTCAATCATATCTTCAGCAAGATAAATATTTGATTTGGTAACAGTCATTTTGGCTTAGGATCTCCAATGATTACGACCTTGAAATTCATTACGTTACCGCTCTATGGTATCTAAAAGCATTCCTTACTGCTTAAGTCACGTTTGAAATTGTAAAAGTCACAGCTCGATCATGTTCTTTGTTCAATTTCATGATTACGTGTATAAATGATTACTTTACAACTACCCAAATATATTTTTCAACAACCACTTGCTAGAATTGTCGGGCGACGTGGACTGCCCCACCTACCCGCTTCTGCCAAAGTCTAGCGGCCCACATGGCTACAAAGACAGGCTCAGCAAAGGGGTGGGAGACCCACAGGTACTAAAAGCCAAAGGGACGTGGTAAAAAGGGCGCCACTGAATTTCGTACCACTAGACGCCACAAACCCAGAAAACACGATAACTGAAATATGGCAAACACGCGGCGGGTAAATGGCGCCACCAAGCCGTCCGAAACTATACAACAAAGAAAAGAAAAGTACGAACCTCAAATAAGTACAACCAATCTTTATTTTAATGGTATGTTAAGTACAATCAATTATCCCACAGAAGTTCTTAAAAAAAAAGGGAAAAGCGATAATTAGAAATAAAAGTAATATAAAATAACAACAAAAGAATGATGTTCAAAATTCAACAGTAAAAAAAATTGAATGAAAATCAATAAATTAACTTAATAAGTTAGTTACAATTAAAACAGACATGTAATATACACGTCTGTAACTGTACACATGGACATACACCTCGTATTTTCCAGCATTTTCTTCTGCCTAAGATACGTGTTTCTGCCATCTACTATCAGGCGTCATCAGTTAAGCTAGTGAAGTAAGTAAAGCTTTACCTACTAACAGATATCTGAACATACAGGTAGGTTCTCAATTAATGAAACAAAATAAGAGAAAGAAGACGCTAATTAGCGACAAAATAATGAAGTGTCTACGAACACGTAACACACTGTCATTAAGCTTGTAAATAATTTAGTTAAAATTTGAAACAAGATCTGTAACCAAAAATCATAATGTGAAAATTACTTTCGGTAAAAATAAATGCATAATAAACAGAAAGACACACAAGAGGTTATCGATTAATATTAATTATTATTTTTCTTTGGTATGTTTACTGCTTGTCTGTTATCTACTTAATATGGCAAATCTAACATATTAGAATAGCAAAGACCATGCTGATATACCCGACGGAAAACGATCTAATTTGGTATTAATCTTTATGCCAGGACGGAATAATAGATAAGGTCTCCAACAACGCCATTGCGTGAGTAGTGGGGATCGAATTAAGTTCTAATCTGCAAACGATAATCTAGAGTATTTTGCCGTAGCTTTATTTTCCTGTGCACCGTAGCTCAGTAACAGTAACATTTATCATGAGTTCTGTTTCTGTAAATGGGTATAAAGCAACGATCCGTGATATCATTTTTAACGTTAGAAGGTTGTGCGGCCATCGAAATTTACAGGCGTTTGAAAGTAGTTTACGGTAGTGATTGTATGGATGTGAATGTGAATCAAGGATAAGTGAATGCACTGATTCAAGCAAATTGGCGAATTACGCAAAAACAAATTGCTCGGCAGTAGGCCTTAGTCAAGAAAGAACGAATTTTTTCTTGTACCACAACAACGCCAGACGGAAATGCAGCAACGAAACGATGAAAACAGTTACTAGGCTGAAATTCACAGTTGTTGTGCACCCTCTATATAGTCCTGATGTGACACCTTCAGATTTTTAGCTGTTCACAAAATTGAAGGAGGTATTGGGAGGTTAACATTTTTCATCAGTCACTGAAGTTCGGCCTAGTATTCGCAATTGGATCAACAAGAAAACTTTTTCATGGACGGACTGAAGATATGGATTTAGCATTTGGAGAAATGTGTTGCACTAAATGGTGATTATGTAAAAAAAATAATGATGTACATTGTTAGTAAAATAAACGTACTTCATTTTGAAACAGGTTTTATTATTTTGTCTTTTCTTATTCATATTTTATAGAGTTGGAAACCTATATCAATCCGCCATTGTATCTTGAATGTATTCGACCTTGCATTTAATTATTCTACCAACGACTTTTGGACTTATTTAATTAATTCTAGAATCCAAATGAAACTCGATGCAAATGAAAATACTGTGTGTTGACAAGCTCCAACAAGAGCGAAATGCATCCACACTTTCCCGAATAGATACGACTTTTCCCGAATTTTTCATTATTCTAACAACCAGGAAGACGGCGTCGCGACATGTAGTGTTCTGCATACAGGCACAAACTTAGTTTGTCGAAATGTAGAAATTAACGCACCACATTAGACGACACTTACATGTAAAGTGGGATTTAATACTCATTAGTTCTCATTTGCATTAAGTTCAATAGATATATTTATGGAAAGTCTCTCATTACAGACTTTAATTCTTACTTGATTCATTTCAACATTGCTCATGCAATTTTCATAATTATTTTATCCAACATATTCTCATGCTCTTAAGCGTGTAGCCTCAACAAATCGAACAGTGAACAAATAGCTTCTCATAAAATTACAGGGATGTCGTGTAATCGGAGACGCAATATTTCAAAACGGCAGCATAGAAAAATGTCCCGAAACCTATTCAACAACTCTAACATGCACATAAATACATTAAAACTATAAGATAAACAGTAACTTGTAAATATAAACCTACGGACACCTACTAACAACGACTAAACTATTAAATCACCATTAAAATGTCTACATCTTCGCATATGTACGTGAAAGTGTGTTATGTGTATGTTCGTAAACGAATATACAATGCAATAAAACAAAGCACATGTTACCATTAACAATGAATAAATAAAATACGAACCCATACGGCGTTCTAGTAGTAGATATACGAAAGCATTAGATTGTTTATTTATACTAATTTATTCTGATAACGTCCTTGCTAACGTTGTGTGACGGTATAGTAGTCTATGTCCGTAAATGTGTGTACTTATGTGTGTATGTGTGTTAGTGCAATTTGGGTTCGTCGCCCAGGAATTTTACGCTAGAAAAGATAATTCGATGGTTTTAAGGGTGCGCGCGAGCGATTCTGAATATTAAGATTGTCATGGCACAGAGTTAAATTTCATGCCTCGATAAATTTTGACGTTAGTGAAGCATACAAATTATATAAGTACTGTCGATTATAGACGAACTTATTTTTAAACCTATAACCTTCCCAAAATTTTACATACCTGAATAGATTACCTTTAATATTATTATTATCTTAGATGTCTTATTTATGGACACTTAATTTTTTAAATATAAATTTATATTTATATTTGTTTATAAGATTTGAGATTTCAAAATTTAAAAACCGAATTCATCTATGATTGTTAAAGTTCGGATTTTATACACAAGAAATGCTTTAAATATGCGCATAAATATGTCACGTTCGTCCCAAAAATATGTCAAATATATGCTTAATGTTTACCATTTATTCCAGGTATCTTATGCACTTTATTTTTTATGTATTTCGCTTATTGGAAGTCAAGAAAATAGAAGTAAAACAACAAAAATTAGTCTAAATTACATTTATATCTAAAAAGTATTATTATTTCATAATATATGATAAGAACATTGCATAATAATTTGAATTAATGGCTCCATAGAATCATATGTATAGTTATTATTAATAACTATTCACTTTCGCAATGAGATCTACTTAATTATTATTATACCAACTAATAATTGAGTGCTTTTCTAGATTTTCGACACTAAAATTTTGTCTTCTATCGCTTACAATATGTTTATGTGTCGAAAACGTGCTTTCGACTTCAACTGAACTGACAGATGTATATTTTAATGACGCCAGATGTTCGAAGTCTAAGATCTATCTCTAATAAACAAAAGAGTTTAGTTTGATAATAATTTAATAATAAATATATATATATATATATAAATATAATAACTTCGTGACCTTGGTATGATATGGTAAACCTAATCAGTAGGCGATTAAAGGTCTGTATATTACTTCAAAATATATGTATTTAAAAAACTCTACATGTTTCGGCTGTATACGCCTTTTTCAAGAGAATACAAAATATGAATGACAGGATATAAATGTCAAGCAATTAAGTTGCTATGGTTTAAATTATTCAAAGATACATTCTAGTAATAATAATAAATCATGCCTTAGTATTCCAAAAAATAGATAACAAGGTGTGAAAATATGTGTTGTTCGCTGCTAGCAATTTGTGTCTCCTTCTGGGTATGAACTTGTGTGTTGGTTGCTGCTGGCAGCTTGCGTCTCTCTATGGGTGTGTGGTTTTGTGTGAGAGCGTAAGTGTAGGGTTTTGTATGTCGGTGCGTTCGTGCGTGTGTTTAGTGATCGGTCGCATGAATTTAGAGAGGTCGGATAACCAGCCGTTGCGTAGGGCCGCCAACCCTTTCCCGACAACTTCTTTACAATTCCGTGCAGTACTTCGACGGTCCGACCCCCGCCCCAACGAGGCAAGGCGCAGACAGGCGAAGCGCACCCTGTACGGGGTTGCTCATCGCAACTAAGGGAACACTCTTAGTGGCTACCTCGGTCGACGATGGTCACACTTATGCCATCTTAACGTTTTCCGCCGAAGCGGGGGCATAGCACACACGTCGAACGTGTGTGTGCTGTTAACGGCAACCTAGCCAGGTTGTCGCCCAGGACCGGTCCTAGTGGTAGCCACTAAGAGTGTTCCCTTAGTTGCGATGAGCAACCCCGTACAGGGTGCGCTTCGCCTGTCTGCGCCTTGCCTCGTTGGGGCGGGGGTCTGACCGTCGAAGTACTGCACGGAATTGTAAAGAAGTTGTCGGGAAAGGGTTGGCGGCCCTACGCAACGGCTGGTTATCCGACCTCTCTAAATTCATGCGACCGATCACTAAACACACGCACGAACGCACCGACATACAAAACCCTACACTTACGCTCTCACACAAAACCACACACCCATAGAGAGACGCAAGCTGCCAGCAGCAACCAACACACAAGTTCATATCCAGAAGGAGACACAAATTGCTAGCAGCGAACAACACATATTTTCACACCTTGTTATCTATTTTTTGGAATACTAAGGCATGATTTATTATTATTACTAGAATGTATCTTTGAATAATTTAAACCATAGCAACTTAATTGCTTGACATTTATATCCTGTCATTCATATTTTGTATTCTCTTGAAAAAGGCGTATCCAGCCGAAACATGTAGAGTTTTTTAAATACATATATTTTGAAGTAATATACAGACCTTTAATCGCCTACTGATTAGGTTTACTATATATATATATATATATATATATATATATATATATATATATATATATATAAGTTTATTTATATATGGTCATTTGATATATATTTAGATTACTTATTTATGTTACCTATTTCATTTTAGTTAATATAGTATATTATTGTTTTAGGACAAATCGTTTTTAATTAAATATGCAGAGACACGTACGAGATTGTTAAATTGGAGTATCAATAACAAATATGAAGGAAAATCAGTATAAAAGCAATATACTGTAGGTTTTAATAGAAATTCTATCAAATTATGACTTTCAATATACATATAAATATTCAGTCATTTACAAGACTGATTCTAGATTAGAATTTATGTAATATACGTATTTGTTGATTTCTTTTTCAAACAGAAGTAACAATTAATTGAATTTAATAATAATACTGGCTTTTTACTGATAGCTGTTTCTTATGCAGTTATTTATGAAATTCCTCGGACTGGCTTAACTATCCCTTGATCTGGAAATGGGAAAGAAGCTCTGAAGAAGATATCTGCTTCCAATGTAATAGCAATAGTTCAGGAATGTTGAATGATTTGTACAAAGCTAATCCTCCTTTGGTAATATCTAAATGGACAAACTTGAATTGAAAGTATGGTACTATTTCTTCGATATTGATGGATAGCACGATCTGGATTTTTCGAAGCTCAAATTATTCTTCGTATCAAACCAAGATATGTCCAATATGTTGTTAACAGAAACAGTAATCTTCTGGAAACTTCTTCCGGTGCTTTTTTATTGTAAATTGGGAATATTTCTTAATTTTAAATGAAATAGTTTTGTTTTTCTTAGATATTAATGTTAAATTACCTTTTTTGTTATATAATTTTAAGTAAATAATATGGCTATTGTTAAGATCCTTACAAACTCCCGTATATTGAAAAAAAACCTCGGAATCATTAAAGGACCTCAAAGTAACTAATTTGCCTTATAACTAATGGGGAGAAACGTGGTCTTAGGAAAAAAAAATAACTAACTTCATAGCTATAATGTATACTATTTGTAACGTTAAGAAATAAGTAATTAAACTTCTAGTTTCAAAAATTCTTTTATTGTAAATACCACTACAATATTGTTTCGCCATACAATGGCTTCATCAGGTGGATGAAATACTAGTATTTCAAATACCAGTATTTCATCCACCTGAATCACCTGATGAAGCCATTGTATGGCGAAACAATATTGTAGTGGTATTTACAATAAAAGAATTTTTGAAACTAGAAGCTTAATTACTTATTTCTTGGCGTTATAATGAAATTTCAACAAATATCTCCTTCGTCAATTAACTATACTACTTGTTATTATATATGCTATTTATAGAGTAAATAATAAGCGATGTTTAAGCTTAAATTTAAGTTAATTAGGGGGCTAAGAGTACATTTTCCCCATTAGTTTGTAAGGCTAATTAGTTTTTTTAAAGTCCTTTAATTATTCCAAAAGTGTTTTCAAGATACGGGAATTTGTAAGGATCTTAACAATAGCCCAAAATATTACTATTCACCTTATTTAACGTTTGTTATATCTTTGAATAATTTTTTTCGTGCTTCTCATACAGAAAACATTAATAATTTTTTCAATAACATGTTCCTATAACTATTTGGATATTTTTTCCAAAAAATATTATTGATGGGAAGTTAGTTTCTAGTCTAATTCAAAATGTTATAATCTAAATATTTTTTGTCAATTTCCAATGAATGTAAAATATGTCCCTTATAAATATGTGATAATCTCAACCTCTTTTTTGTATATTTTTGACATTCGATGTTATAATTGTACATAAATATATCGAAAACATTGAATACAAATTTCAGAAGTCAAAATTTAAAATATAGCTGAATGAACATACGTGAAATGCCTTTTGTAACCATAGATATTGAAGAATTTTAATACTAATATAATAATGATTAAATGATTCTAGGTACTAACAAATTTAAATTTAAAATTCAATTATTTAACAATATTTTTTGCATATCTTTGTTTTAATATACGTAATGTTCATAATAGAATGTTCCAGTTTTAATAGTATATTATCATAGTTTAATTTAGACTATTTACAACAAAAAATATAACACATTGAAGGTAAATTAACCTAGTTCTTCTTACAAATGTTCAATATGTGCGCCTTAGTTATACGGCACCCATCCCATCTAACTCTTCCCACACTTTGGTTAACAAGTCAGGGGTAATAGAAGCAAGAGCCTCTTCAATTCTGTGTCTCAACTCTGGCAGATCATTAAGTAGCGGCGGAACGTGGACACGATTTATAAAGCAAAAAAGAAAAAATCGCATGGCGTTATGTCAGGTTGACGTGAAGGTCAGCGAAGAAGTTTCTCGACTATTACAACCAATCCAACGGTCAGGGCCTTCGACGTTCAACCACTCTCGTACAAAGAGATTACAATGGCGAGGGGCTACATCCTGTTGCCAAATAAAGTTTACAGGTTCCCCTCTACTAATTGGGGAAAGAACCATTCTTTCGACATCTTCTTCTTCTTCTTCTTCTAATTTTTTGGGTTGGGCGTCAGCACGTCCAGGCACGTGAGCGCAGTGCTCTTTGTACAACCTCCAATACATCTCCTAGTTCCACTCTGTTAGCCTTGTGCCCTCAGGGAAAGTTTGAGTACCCTCGTAGAATCCAATAGATATCTTCCGAATTGTTTCTCTCTGAGTTACTTCAGTTACTCAGAAGTGCATATTACAGAAAGGATAGTTTCCTGCTGTTGTTCACACTTCCTACATCAGGGCTCCTAACCAAGCCCATACTGTACGGATGTTTCCTTAAAAAACAATATCCGGTTATTAACCCAGTAATAATTTTAATTTCTAAAAACCTAGGGTCCAGCTCCCTTAGTAGTGAGTTGACGTTTTGTTAGCCTCCATTTCTTTTTATGTTCTCTTTCTAGCCATAACCAGCGATAATTCTTAGCGATTTCGTATGCAGGTTCGGGTCCTATGAAGTTCCTATTAGTACCTTCCTTGGCCAGTTCGTCGGCTCTCATTGCCTTTAATTCCCTCATGTCCTGGCACACATATCAGTGACACAGTATTGTCTTGTGCCAGTCTATTGAACCTATTTACAATATTTCACCAATTTAGACCTAGATGGATTCATAATGGCTTATATAGCTGTCATTATATTGATTTTTTGTTTGCGTAACCGACTTCCCGAATTTCCTGCGATTGCAAACAATTCAGTCTTGGAAAACTGTCGTATCTTTTTCTAGACATATCGATATCTTCCTTCTGGGGCACAGTCCGCATATGCCTGCAGCTGTGCTCTTATTTGATTGTGATTCATCCGTATGCCAGGCGCCGCACCACAGTCGCTCGAGCGACTTTTTGCCTGTTCCCTGGTCGGTATAAATATGTTCAGCTTAGCTGTAAACATAATCTCAGGTGCTATATTGTCCGCTGGCATTTGAAATAGTCTGTACACTTGACGTCGTTACGCAGCGTAACAAACGTTTAACTTTGGGGAATCTCTTCACATGCGAACATGGGTATTTACCCTCCCAAATAAATGAAAAGTTGACTCACCGCTCAATATCACACGATCAAGGAATTCATCTTCCCGCTCAAACACTTCATGTGCAAAGTTAAAACGTAGACTGTAGTCAGCTGGCTTTAAAGCATGTACCAACTGTAAACGGTATGGACGTATATGTAAATGTATTCTTAAAACCTTCAACACTGTCGTCTTTGGCAACTGAAGTTCAGGTTCAAGTTTCTGAACAGATTTCTGACAACATCCTGTACAGACATTTTTGGTCCTTCCGTGCTTTTCCGTTTACAAACACATCCGGTCGTTTCGAATTGCCTATACTATCGGCGGATGTTTTTGCCATATTTGCCTTTAAACGAAATGCATGTTGAACTGAAATTACAGATTTACTCTTAGGTAATTGCAGAACACAAAATGATTTGCACTCAGGAGTCGCCATTTTACGTATGTGGCACTGCAAGCGAGAAAACAACAAAGCAGTTTTTGCGCTTACACTTATCTAAAACTGTTTGAGTTACTCTTTAATTGTGGCCTTGAACCAACACTCTACAAAGCTTGGTACTATTAACATTTTCTGAAACATTCTTTTGTAGACATACGGTATAAATATAATGGAAAGAATGTTGATTAATTAAAGAAAGCTCTTTCGACATAAAAACTGAGTTAAAATAGCTTTGATCTAGATGATGTTTCATTAGCTATTATAGTAGGAAATAAAATTAATAATTTAAACAGTAGAGCCCCTAAAATTTGGTAGTTTACCTTCATTTTTAGATAACTTGACTCCATTCGTTTTTTGATAAATACTTTATTAAAGAAATTGGTTTTGAAAGTATAACAAAATTAAATTACTAACATTAATTAAAATTTTAAAATACAACGGAAGAGAAAATTGCCCTGTTTAAACGTTATAAGTAATATATGGAGACGGCCTCTTTAAAATCTGCTATTCCCATTTAGTAACTGATACATAACTCTTGAGAAGTGGCACTTCATTGTAAATCCTGCGTCTTGGCACTGGGCCAAGGCGGACTTAACAAGTTTGTGTAAATGCATTTGTGTGAAGAAAAAAACTACCACACACACATTACACTAAAAACGACAATGTGCTTCCAAACAGTCGCTATTACGAATCGCGTTGGCAAAACAATAATAATATGAAGCGGGAGTGACTGTATACAATAAAGGAAACCACTAATAACTTTCACTCGCTTGAAAATTTGTTATGTTCTGTCTAAGAGACGTAAAAGCTAAACGTTTAAGAAGCTTTGCGGGCAAAAGTTTTCGGTAAAAATAAGTTTATTAGTCATGTTTTATAGCCCAAAAACTCGGTGGTATCCTCAAACAAAAAAAAATATCTTTGATTCCCAGGCCTCGGACTATAAACATTAATCTTTGTAATAATATACCCTTAAAAAAAACTAGTCAAGTAAAGTTGCTATTTCTGGCAAAGTATTAAATAGTATTTTATAGTTTTCTACATTAAATATTATTTGTTATAACTTTTAGTAATGCGTTTCTTTTAGAAAGTTTATTAAAATATTTTAAAGCAATTACTCTATTTACATCTGGGATAAAATTAGTTTAATAAAATGAAAGTCAATATGAAACTACAGATTATATAAGCAAAAGAAAATATAGGAAGCCCTTGGTTTGCGTTTCTATAAAAGCTGACGCAAATCGAATTGGCGTAAAATGAACCCAAATATAATGGGATATATAGGGCTAGGTTCTAAATAAGTGAATAAAACGCTTCCAATAAAATTGTTTTTCTATAATACACTATATGTAATACAAAATAAGTTATAAATTTTGTTTTATAAATAACAAGATGCACCGAAACTCAAAGAATGTCTTGAATAACTTTAGTTTTGGTGGGTGAAATATATATATACCGATGAAATAAAATAATTTCACGTACCGAGGACGTTAACGCTATTGCATCATTAAACCATACAGTAAGCTCTAAAATATTTCGTTGGTTTTGATGAATGTGTGAAGAAGAATATATCACTGAGTTAAGAAATTTATGCAAAATGTGCCCTTATGCAATAGAATGTGTACTATATTAGTTGCAATTTAATCTTTGCAAAAATATAATTTTATTTAGCTTAGCCACTGCAGTTTCAACAGATAATGTCTTTATCAAACTCAGTTAGATAATGACAATGTACGTCAAAGTTCACTATAAGATAAAGTAATATCCTTGCCAAGTATAGTGCGTTTCTATTTTCATTTTATGAAATATGGGCCCAAATTGCTAGCTGTAATATTAAGTTTAAATTCTCCTCATGACCATTTCTTCGCAATCATCCACAAATGCAGACAGACGTTTGCGCCATACTCCGTTTAAGCATTTTACTGACACTTCATTCCAAGCCGACTTGATGTTTCTGGTGCCTTTAAAAATATCGGAAGATATTTTTAAAGGTGTTTATGAATTATTTAGTGTTCAAATAAAACTCAAATAAATAGTTGCAGAATTAATTTAATGTATAACATTATGGTTATCATTTGACACTTGTTACAATGCTCGCATATTGTCTCTGTCTGGTGGTCGGCGTAAGCGCAGTAGTCAAAAACACCAACGTTACAAAGGTTCCAACGTTTAACTGTACCAACATTCCGCCCGCCTTGAAATAACTAATTTCGAAATAAAAATACATTGCATATAAACAAATACAAACACATAAAATAAGTAAATGATTAATAATTAATCTTCTAACGGCAAAGGACACAATTTTCGGACTGGTCGCTTCATCACACCTCTCACGGTCTTGACAATGGCGACTCTCGCTATACCGTCATCTCCATAGGCTAGATCCAAAATTCTGCCATGTAACCACTTCAATGTAGGCAGCCGTTCGTCTTTGATGAGGACTGTTGTTCCCACCTGGGGTATCTTCACAGTGGTTGAAGACATCCACTTTGTCCTCTGTTGTAAAGTTGATAGATATTCGGTTGACCATCGATGCCAAAAATGTTGTGCCATTTGAGTCAAGTGCTGATATCGTGATAGTCTGTTTGGTTTCTCCTCAATAATTTCTGGTTCAGGTAGTGAGACAAGTGAGTCACCGATAAGGAAATGTCCTGGCGTTAGGATAGCTAGGTCATTTGGATTGCTGGAAATGGGTGACAAAGGTCTTGAATTTAGAATTGCTTCTACTTGTGTCAACAAAGTAAGAAATTCCTCATATGTTAAAGTTATGTTTCCCATAACGCGTGTTAAATGGTATTTCGCAGATTTTACTGCAGCCTCCCACAGACCACCGAAGTGTGGAGAACCCGGAGGCAAAAAATGCCATATAACCGAATCCTGTGATAAAAACTCATAAATTTTAAATTGATTATTTCTTAGGAAGTTAAAAAATTCATTCAGTTTGTTTTTTGCACCTACAAAATTCGTGCCATTGTCACAGTATATATGAGAACATTTTCCCCTACGAGAAATGAATCTTTTTAGGCAATTTATAAATGAAAATGTGGTCAGATCTGACACCAATTCAATATGTACCGCTCTCGTAACAAAACAAACAAATATGCAAATATATGTTTTTACTATTTTATGACTCTTAAGATTACTATGTTTAATGTTAAAAGGGCCGGCAAAGTCAACACCGCAAATATTAAATGGTCTTGTTCGACTGATGCGTTCCTTTGGCAAGTTACCCATTATGTGCTCATAACTGCTTGGTTTTGCTCTAAAACATACCTTACATTTTGCAAATATTTCTCTCACTACGCTTCGTCCTGCGATGGGCCAATATCTTTGACGAATAATTGCTAAAAGCGTCTGTGGTCCGACATGAAGATGCTTTCGGTGTTCTTGTTCTATAATCAATTTGGTTAAATGATGTTTTTGTGGGAGCAATATAGGGTGTTTATTATCATAAGATAAATTCGATTTCCCCAAGCGTCCACCAACTCTCAGTAAACCATCTTCGTGAAGAAATGGATTTAATGACAAAATATTACTATTCGAATGTATAGGTTTCTGGGTTTTTAATCTTCTTACTTCCTTATCAAACATCTGTAATTGAACGATTTCTATTAATTTTCTCAATGCTTCCTCTAGTTCATTTACCTCTAAAGGACCTGTTTTTCTGAGTTCTTGTTTAACGCGTGAATTGTTTGCAAATCGAAAAATGTATGCTGTCACTCTTTGTAATCTTAACAATGTTGAGAAATTTTCAAGAAAATCTTGTATGAGCACATGAAATGTTTGAATAATCTTTACGTCGGGTAAATTTCCAATGTGTTCGGATGTTTTCCCAGGCCAACAAGGTTCGCTTTGCTCTAACCATGGTGGTCCCTTCCACCACAACGTTGATGTTGCTAATTGATTGGGATAAGATCCTCTTGTTACAAGATCTGCTGGGTTTTCTTTACCCCTCAAGTGTTTCCATCTATCAACGTTGGTTAATTCCCTGATCTCTGATACTCTATTTGCAACAAATGTTTTTAGTCCGGCAGGTTCCCTGGCGATCCAAGCCAACACTATGTTCGAATCGGTATAATAAAATATATCGTCCATATCGATACACAAAGACTCTATTACCTTGTTCATTAATCTAGCAAGGAGTAATGCACCGCACAATTCGAGCCTTGGTAATGTCAATTTTTTCAATGGTGCAACACGTGATTTCGCACACAATAACCTTGAACAAAACTGATTACTTACAGTGACTGTTCTCACATAAACACATGCTCCATACGCAAGCTCTGATGAATCACTAAAGCCATGTAGTTGAATTACTGTTACATCTTCTATTAGGCAATATCTAGGAATATGAAAACTGTTAATCTCTGGCAAGCGACCACAAAAATGAGTCCAAATTGAATGTATTTCGAATGGAACACTTTCGTCCCAATCTGTTCCTAACTGCCACAATCTCTGTATCAATAGCTTGGCCTTTATAATGCATGGACTCACTAATCCCAGAGGATCGAAAACTTGAGCGATCGCAGATAAAATGCTTCGCTTTGTTACCCTTATGTGGGAGCATTCAGAGACGTTAATTTCATAATGAAGTGTGTCATTCTTTGAATTCCAGGTAAGGCCCAATGTTTTTGTTGTTTTACTTTCAGCTAGTAAATGCGTAATATTCCGATTTTCTTCATGCATATCTTCCAAAATCACGTCGTTGTTAGATGACCACTTGCGCAGATGAAATCCGTAATCACTCAAAATTCTTGTTAAATCTTGCTTCAATTGTTTAGCTTCCTTTATTGTTTCTGTGCCTGTTATTAGATCGTCCACATAAAAGTCCGAAAGTATCACTCCACTAGCTTCCGGAAATTGCTCCATGTTGTCATGTGCTATTTGCTGAAGACAACGAATTGCTAAATAAGGCGCAGTCGTTGTGCCATATGTTAATGTGTTCAATTTATAGATCTGTATTGGGTCATCTGTATTTGATCTCCACAATATTCGCTGTAAATCTCGTTGATCTTCATTCACAAATACCATTCTGTACATTTTTGCGACATCTGCGGTCATTACATATTTATGTTTTCGGAATCGCAATAATATTGAAAACAGATCATCTTGCAAGGTAGGTCCCGTTTTCAATTTATCATTCAGTGATATACCCGTGCTTGTTCTAGCGCTGCCATCGAAAACTATTCTCAGCTTCGTTGTTTGACTAGTTTCCTTATATACGCCATGATGTGGTAAGTAATATATTGGTTATTCTGTCATTTGATCATCTTTCACCAAGGACATGTGGCCCAGTCTTTCATATTCTTCCATGAACTCCGAATAATTTTTCTTGAATTGATCATTTTTTCTGAATCGTTTTTCCAATAACGAGAATCTGTGTACTGCTGTTTCATATGAATCACCTAGATCATTTATATTACCCTTTGTTGGTAATGTAACCTCAAAATGACCATCGTTGTGTCTGATAGTCGTGTTCTTAAATAAATCTTCGCATTCCTGCTCTTCCTCTGTGAATTTTGTTTTATTGCTCACGTTCTCTTCCACCGTCCAAAACTTCTGTAATTGATCCTGAAGGTCAATTGAAGATAAATTGCAAATTACTGACTCGTTATTGAACCTTGTCGTTGGTATGCTTCCGGAGATAATCCATCCCAACTTTGTTTTTTGGATAATTGGTTGACCTGCACTCATTCGTATTTGTCCCACACAAATCAAATCCCAAAAAACCGTAGCACCTATTAATAAATCAATTTGTCTAGGGATATTAAATTGTGCGTCCGCAAGAATGATATTACCAGGTATTTTAATATTGCTTATGTTAACCTTAGTAGTTGGAAGATTTCCAGTTATTTGATCAATAACCAAAAACGTCGTATCAATCTTGAAATTGTTAAATTTAGATATTATTGTCGCTTGAGTCGTAGACGATGTCGTGGTTATAGATTGATTTATTCAACAACTGGTATGTTCACTGATTGCAACTTCAAGCCCAATTCTTTACACAATCTTGTGGAAATGAAATTTGATTGTGATGCACTATCCAACAATACTCGACATTCACGCAACCGATTGTTTTGATCAGCTATGTATACCAAGGCTGTTGATAGTATGATCTCAGACATATCTTTAATATGACTATGTAACACCGAAGTTGATTGATTTTCTGATTGTTCTACGTCACTGCTCGTTTGCTGTCTCTCGCTTTGTTGTTGTTGATTACTATTACTACCTGGTCCTCTTTGTTCCGACAAATGTAATAAGGAATTATGTCTTTTATTACACCTTTTGCACCCACCTGAAACACACTGCGCCACTGAATGATTGGCACGCAAACAATTGAAGCACAAACCCAGCTTTTTCACTTCTGTCACACGTAATTTCACTGGTAAATTTAAGAATTTTTCACATCGAAACAAACTGTGAGATTCCTTGCACATGTAACATGATAATGAATTATTTGAAGCAACAAGAGCACGAACACCTGATTTTACATTTAGCCGTTTATTACTATACATTTTATTTTGATCGCTCACAATATTATTTTTATTCACATTCCTCTGTTGATCAGCTTCCAATGTTTCTAAAAGCTGACAACGTTGAGACAAAAAATCAAATAACCTATCCATTGTTTGCACATCATCCGCTATTACTAACTTTTCCCATTCTCTTTTTGATGTATTGTCTAATTTTGATGAGACTAAATAAATTAACAAATTATCCCAATGTTGCACTGGTTGACCGAGCGACTTTAGTGCCCGTATATTCTTTTTTACATCGTCATGTAATTTTCGGAGTAACGGCAAAGATTCCTTCGTTAAAGTTTGTAACTCAAAGAGCGCTTTTATATGATTATGACTGATCAACCTTTTATTCTCGTATCTATCTTTCAACAAACCCCAAGCTATTTCGTAATTGTTTTCTGTAACCTCTAAAGCACGCAACACTTCGGCAGCCTCTTCGGTTAAACATGATTTTAAATAATACAACTTTTGAATATTAGTTAGTGACGTATTTATATGAATCAAGGATCTAAATGTATCATAAAAAGTAATCCATTGATCATAACTGCCCGAAAAGCGAGGCAAATCTATTGGCGGTAATTTAACCTGACTAGACAACGTGTTATTTTGATTAACTGTTACGCTAGCGGGAGATAATGAATTATTTGACGCACTTAAATCATTAGTTGATGTTTTACTATAATACTCATTTAATTTTTGCCTTAATATTGAAATAATTTCAAAATAACTGTCTTCGAATTTTGTTCGTTCTTCAATTTGTGTTTCCTCTAAGAATTCTAATTTATCCTGTACAAATTCAAACTTAGACCACAATTCTTCACATTTTTGAAGCCTATCGGGAAGCTGTACAGCTTGATCAGGTGTTAATTTATCTAAAAACTTTTTAACATTGGTTAATTGAGATTTTATTGTGCCGCGTTTAACCTTGAATTCTTTCAGTTCGTCTACCATTTTCGTAGCTCCGATTTATAATAATAATAATAATGCGAAACAAATAGAAGCAATTAAAATGTAAAAAGGATGTATGAAAGGAATAATTACTCACTTGCTCGCTTAGTTTGATCTTGTTCCAACGGATCACACGCATGCAACTTCAGCCATTGCCATTACGAATAGGGACGCCGTTGATATTTGTTTTCGTTATACTGATTTTATTTGTTATATGTTCACTGATGTTCACTCTTGTTGTTCAAAAATCCGGTTGAAGGACCAAAATGTTTATGAATTATTTAGTGTTCAAATAAAACTCAAATAAATAGTCGCAGAATTAATTTAATGTATAACATTATGGTTATCATTTGACACTTGTTACAATGCTCGCATATTGTCTCTGTCTGGTGGTCGGCGTAAGCGCAGTAGTCAAAAACACCAACGTTACAAAGGTTCCAACGTTTAACTGCACCAACAAAAGGCATTAGAGATAATAAAATTTAAAGATCCGAATAGTCTTCTGATCCACTAGATGCAAAAGAAGTATTGTATTGAGGGGCATGCAAACAACCTTGGCATTCAATGGTGTTCTTATTTCGTCCATTTTTTTGAGTATATCCAGGACCATTGTCCAAGAAAGGAAAGGCTTTAGGTGCTACAGTAGGACAAAAATAATTTGTGCAGTAATCTGTAAAAATAGCTTGCATATCTCAAACTTCTTTGTTCGATTTACAATAAACTGGAAACATGTTTTTATTTACACCCTTTAAAGCGCGTGGTGTCTGTTAATCATGCACTAGCAACGCTTAAGTTTTAAAGTCCCTGTAACATTTGCTTCCAAAAAAAAGTTACTCTTTATTTGCAGCTTTAAAAGAAAAACTCAGAAAAATAGTTGTCTTGGTCTATATAACCTTGAAATTCCTTAGGAAAATCAGCCACCGTTTCGACGTCTGCATTTGCCACTTGATCACATAATTTCGCACTACAATAGATACTTCGGGATTTAAATTTCACAAACTAACCCTTGCTTCCCAAAAATGTTTCTTTACCTCTATCCGCCTATCCGTCGAAATTATCAAAACTATATTTCGTTTTTTTAATTATAACAACTTATCTTAAAGAAATGTTTTTTCGATTTGCATAATTTATCCATAACGATGACAAGTTTTCAAAAATTTCTGCTGTAACTCACATGTTTTACATTTTTAGCCGAATTCCAAAAAAGGAGATCAAAGGAACATGGATACATCTATTTTTTTATGTTTGTTGGGGCATAACTACTCAATGGATTGATCTATTTTAATGAATCTAGATGCGTTTGATAGAAGGGGCATCGAAGATGGTTTTATATCATTTTGACCCGGTACCGGGCTAGTACAAACAAAAGATCGTTTTTATCTATTGATTTGCTTACACATTAACGATTTTCTTCAACATAAACATCTTTACTGTTCTAACAATTCGTTTAAATTATACATGAGTTTATCCTATTATAATCCTATGTCGATATTAGTGAAGAAGCTCATGTATTAAACTGAGCTGATGAGTACGTTGCTCAACAGTATCATTTTAAACACGCTCATGTATGAAAAAGAGCCATAATAGTTTCATTTGAAAGACATTTATGTATTAAATGCAGGTTACACTTAACATAGTTTATCCTCTTAAAATATAATTTACTCGCTCGCGCATTCCATAGAGCCGTTGTTTACGTATGGAGTTACTTTCTGCACTAGGTTTCATTGCTTGTCTTTTCTTAGCTTTTTTGCATGTCTTTATTTATTGCGTTTACGTTGCAGAAGCTTTTGTAGGTCTTCTTCCCATTATAATTCAATGAACATATAAGCAATGCGTCTAAACAGGCCACACAAACCCTTGGATTTATTATCTGTAACTGTGGTAAATTTTCTAACGACTTCCTTAATTAACTCATTAGTCAGATCACGTTTGGAATATGTCACCTTAATATGGTATCTATTTTATCAAGCACAAAAACGTTTACCTAAACAAGTTCAGCGACGTTTTTTGAAATACATGTGGCTTAAGGAGGACGGCGTGTATCACCATATGGGCTTTGATCACACTCAATTCCTTTCTCTCTTCAACGTGCCTTCTCTCTCCTTTAGACGTTTTGTAGCCAGCCTCAACTTTCTTCATAGGTTTCTTCACTTCGAAGTTGACTGCTCAACGCTATTATCTTACTTTAACATTCTTGTCCCACTATTTCGTCCTTCCGTCCTTCCCGTACTTTATATCTTCCTTTTCCTCGAACCAACGTGTTGGTCAGGTCTCATGTCTACGTTATGAGCAGCAACTTCAATCAGATTTCTTCTAATGTGGATATACATTTCTATAGTTTGCTGAACTTCAAAAGGCTTCTTTATGACACCTGCGATATATATATTTGTTCTAGTATTTATCTTGCTTTAATTAATTGCTGGATGTTCTTGTTATTTGTTTTTATTACTTTTGTTTACATTACAGATTTTGGTTTATATTCATATATCATATATTAGTTTTAATCTTGTTTATTGTTTTATGCTTTTTTATATATTTTTTTAATATTTAGAGGAAATTATATATTTTTTTTGTTACTAGTAGTAGTTATGTATGTATATGATTCACAGTTTATTTTTGTTTTATTCTGTAAGTAGAATTATATTTCTGTTGGGTAAAAAATAAATAAATATTTTATAAACAATCGTATATTAGTCTGAACTTACTGCAAATGAGAATTAATGACTATTAATCTCATTTTTAAGTTTGTACCGGTATGTAGAACGCAACAACTGTCGACCTTCATGGTTGTCAGGATAATTAAAAATTCGTGAAATAATGTTAGCTATATATACGCTAAGCATAGAAAGGAAAAGGCATATCTGTCTCCAGGATACTGTGTGTTGACGAGCTCCAATAAGAGCGAAATGCATTTGTACCTTCCAGCGATAGACTGACTTTTCGGGAATTTTTAATTATCAACATATTTTAACGAAAGTAAAACAATAAAGAGTTTATTTCATACTTTTTATTTTCTGGAAAAAATAAAACCGATTTTCAAAAGTTGTCGCTAACAAAAAGCAGCAAACAGTAATTTTATTTTAAAAAGAAGAAAAACAACATATATTTTTTATTTTATTTCATTATATATTACATAGAACTATGCATTTGGGAGTTAATACCAAATTTAAAGCAAAAAATCAAAATAAAATGAACTAACACACTAAATTGTTAAACACCACAATCAACTTAAACGTATTTAAATAAGCAATCAGTAATAATAATAAAAACAAGAATCATTTCCTTAAATTAAATATTTCCTAAGTAAATATCTAAATAGCATACCTAAATAGCATGATAATATATCATGCGTGACGGTTGTATGATTGTGATTATGCTATTATTCGCTAGATGTCGACCGATAGGTAGGCCTGCGTTAACAGCTTTGGAGAATTTTCTCCCACAATAGAAGTTGTCGCGTTCTCTGTATAAGTATGAGTCCCGTAGTTGATGAATTCTTGGAGCTATATAAGCATTTTATGGCATATTCTTTGTATTATCGATGGATCGAGAGAACACTACAGCAAGTATCGGAACACTAGGAGGAATTAGACCAGAGAATAGCCTCAGCCAATTTCTCTTCAACCATATAATGGACAAAATAATAGCAGAAACAACGTCTTTAAATTTGGGATTAATTTGGGAATAAAAAGGAAATCAGCATGGTCTGTCACGCCGATGATGCAGCGATACGTGCATAAAATGAGAACGACCTGTAGAGACAGCTATTTAGAGTCCACCAAAAATCAGCCAGCCACTCAATATGGACATATCAATTGAAAAAATGAAAAGTATGACCATCGCAAGGGTCGGCTGTAAACTAGTAATAGATAACAAATCGGTAGAACAAGTCATGCAATTTAAATACCTCGGCATGGACTTGTTTAGTGCTCATGACCCGACAAAAGACTTAAGAAGTCAGAAAAACTGTCTGGGCCAACCCTTATATGCGAATGGAGAGTAAGATTAAAATATATGACATGCGTAAGGCCGATAATGACGTATGGAATAGATGTAAGAGAAGATACCGGTAAAGTAAGAGTATGCTGCACGTCCCAGAAATGACAGTACTAAGAAGAATAATCAGGAAAACACGAAGAGATCGCGTAAGAAACATTGACCGCAGAGAACAGTACCATGTACAAGATATAATGAGATGGGAAAGGCAGAGTAGAAGAGCGTAGTATTACTACGTGAAAAGGATGACAGACTAAAGACTACCAAGCGTTGTATTAGAAGGTAGTTCAGCAGGAAACCGTTCACCTGTAAGACCACCAAAGAGATGGAGGGAAAACTGGCAATCCACATCTCAAGTTGATTGTGGTATTTAACTACTTAATGCGTTAGTTCATTTTACTTTGATTTTTGTTTTGTTTTAAATTTGGCACTGACTCCTAGAAGTTTAGTTTAATCTGCTCTATGTAATAAATAATAAAATAAAATTAAAAATGGATTATTTTTTCCTTTTTAGAGCAAAATTATTGTTTGTGATTTCCTTTTTGAAAGGCGGTTTTATTATAAAAAAATATTGTTAATAAATGGGTTATTTAAGTCGTCTTAAGAGGCTTAGGCGTGTTTATTTTACTAACGGGTAAAAGTCTCGGCAGAAGCTATTCTGACCCACAAATAATTTCTTCAACATTCTCGGTATAGGTAGCCTTTCGAAAGGAGTTACTGTAAAAAAAATAACACAACAGGTGTAAAACTAGCCAAGCCAACATATGTGTTATTAGCTAACGCTAGACCATAGAAAATTATAATATAGAAAGAACTTATATAACAAGCTTTAAAAACAACATTTGCCGCCTTAGCTTGAAATGCCATATTGGCGAACATTTTGAACTGTAAGTTATCAGTATATATTTTTAGTATTGAGAAAATTTCGCGATTTATTTGAGCCCCTTCAATATTTCGATACCAATACTTTATGTATTCGCGGCTGATTGCGAACAACGATATCGGAGCTGGCTATTTCTTTTAGTTTTCCAGATATTCGTGAAAAAGTGTCGGCTGGTCAAAATTATTAAAAAAAGGAAGTACTTTAGTATTAGCTACAATGTTAAGCTCTTGTTAGATGATTTAAAAGTATAAATGGTTCAATTGCCATTTGATTTCATTGTTTTATATATTAATATAAATTGGAAATTTATTACGTACTGTTAAAAATGTATTAGCAAATCTGAAATTTGCATTAAAGAGACAACTTTAAAAAAAGCATATTTATTTCTGATTAAAAACAGTTAAAATTTGTAAATCGGTGTTATCAATCAAACCGTCAAAGAATAAAAAAGAAAACATATTTAATATTAGTTACAACGAAAATTCTGATTAAAAATGTATGAATTTAATTTAAAACTTTTCTGTACTTTAAACAAAATTAATTTTAAGAACTGCGCCTCAATTATAATGTTGAACACAATTTTAGCAGCTTGTTTTTGTCCCTTTCTTAAGGTCCGGAAACAAATCAAGTTTAGGATTTAAGATATATGGATTCTAGTATTGAGAGCCAACCCTCAGTACCAACATAAAACTAAGTCGTCTCGAATTCGAAACGTGCCAACAAGCTCCGTGTGTGACTGTCTCGCTCAAACACTGCCCACAAAATCCAGGGGAGACGCAGATTAGAAAAAGCGACTAGGTTTGAAAGGTGGCCGTGATTTGTCGTAGATAACGGAAAAGTATAAATAACATGCACAAGTTGGGGTAGTTTTAGTAGATGGCATGAATTTGCCCATAGGGACAATAACATTTCGATTGTACAGAGAAACAGAGCCAGACTGGCCTATCGAAATAATAAGTTCACTTCTTTATAGGGATACACTTAATCTAGTTTGGGGCTGCTGTAGTGGAAATAAATTATCTATTATGTGTGAATCCCTAAAAAGCTTATTAATGTGAAATATTCTAGTAAGTCCTACTTCTATTTTCTATTTACATTGCTTATTAAAGTTATTCATTATTATAGAGTAAGGGATATTATTGGTCACATTCATTGCTTTTATGTAAAATTTCTGATTCCTATCAATTGCGTAAAGTTCGTTCTTGTAAATAATAATTCCTAGTGTGAGTATTTCTATATACATAGTACAATTTCCTCAAGAGAATATATCGGATATATATCATAAAACATTCTATGTGATACTTCAAAGTTAAAAATATAAAGGGAAAAATAGCTTATTCGATAATATTTACTAACCTATCAAAGATGCAATATACACAAGGTGGGTCAGGAGAGAAAGCAGACATTTTAGGAATCGATAGTAGATTTCTATGAACATTGCTGTTATCTTCAGTAATGTCTCATTAAATCGTAAGCTGTGACCTATTCTATAAAACTTAAGTTGAAATCACCCTTACTAAAATATAGATCGAAATCTTGGATTCGTTTTTTGACAACTAAGTTGTTATCACAAGCATTAGAAAAGTATTACGCTCATAGCACTAGGACGCATTGTACACAAGCAAAGCATACAGAGAGGACGTGTGGATTGGAACAAACTCATTTAAAATTCATGGGTGTGTCTTTTGAAGAAACACCAGACCAAGTTGATTTTTATTTTCGATTGTGGTTTTTCTGATGGTAAACTCATGACACAGGTTGGCCCAAAAATAAGTTACGACTATCAAGTTCATTTTTTTCAAATAGAAACACCTATTTTTTATTTCATTTTTCAATTCCGCATCGAATTCTAAGTATGTTTCATGTACCATTTCCTATACCCAAATTGAACAGTTATTGAGAAATTTACGATTGAACATATCAATATTTGAGAGACCGTATCCTACAAAATTTCTTTCACTCTGTGATATGAGAAGGACCGATTTATTAAAAAAACAGAACTACAAATCAAATTAAACATTCAAACTGTTGACCATTAACTTCCTGACAATAGGCAAGTCGAAATTCAATTTCTCGTAACACTTCAGTTACCGTTTGTGACTGGATTTGTTGTATTTTGACTATAATTCTATTCTTCAATTCATAAATATTTTCCAGTTTATTGAAATAAGCTTTGGATTTCAGATAACTCCAAAGGTAAAAAATCTAATAGGGTTAGATCTGGAGACCTAGCTGGCCATTCGATAAAACCTCTCCTTCCGATCCATCTATTTGGGAAAATATTATGAAGGTATTCTCTTACTGTTCTCGAATAGTGTGAGGGCGCTCCATCCTGATGGAGCCATATCGAATCTATCGGTACATTTGGGTTCTCATCATTTGGGTGAAGTGCATTTACACTGGGTATTACGTAATTTTGTAGTAGGTCTAAATAATTTTCAGAATAAAGTGTTCCCTCAACAAAAAAGGATCCACAATTGAGGTACCCACAATTCCGGCCTAAACGTGTACTTTCTGGGGGAATTGTGCCTGACTGCCCGCTCTCCAATGTGGGTTTTCTGGTGCCCAATATCGAAAATTTCGCCTGTTTACCGAACCATTCAAACAAAATGTTGCCTCGTTGGAAGAAACTATCTTACTTAAAAATTGCGAATTGGAATTACACCTATGCATCATTATTTCGCAAAATTCTAATCTGCGGTCGAAATCGTCTTCAATAAGTTCTTGGACTAAATGTACTTTATATGGTGTTCCATTTATTCTTGTGTACATATTTTAGAACAGAAGATTTACCTACTGACTGTTCTGCAGCTACTTGTCGACTTGATTCGTGCAAATTTTATTGTAAATTGAGCAAAACCTTCAATTGTGTGATTTCTGGAACTGTAACATGGTTGGTTTTGTAATTGTCTCTTATGTGCTCAATGTATCTAAACGTTTTTTCTATCTTACTAACTACTGATCGTGTAATAAATCCTGGTGTCTAGTAGACCCTGGCTTACCAGTTAAGGTTTAATCATTCCATTTTTCATACATTGTCTTTTTATTTCAACGACACCCGGATACATATTTTCTTAAAAAGAATTAAGAATACTGAAGCAACAAAAAAATGTAAACCAAGAATTAGTTATTAAACGTTCAAAAAGAGAATAAATTAAGTACGATCTGCACAATATTTTTTCATAAAAATCGCCTTTTTGGGTGCTTTTGTTTTTTAATCTTCTATTTAGCTATTAGTAAAGGTAATCTAACGTCCATACAGACTTTAACCCGGTCCTGTCAACTTTAACGTAATCCTTTCCTTTATTACTTCAAACAGTATTTTCTTTTTGCTATTGCTAATTGTCCTAACAATGTTTTATACTAAAAAAAAGCTGAACCTGTTCTGCAGAAGTATTGTAAATGCCGTTCTCTGTAGCTTCTAACGGACTCATATCTAATGCATATAACCATAAGAGCGAGCACCTAAATAGAGGAACTCTTCATAAATAAAAGACTACATACTTCCATGTTTAATCCTAATTTAACTCCCTCTTGAGATGTTCTTCTACAAGAAATGCCTTTAAAAATTCCATTACCAAGTTTTTTTGGATGATTAGTAACTCTTTCTTTACATACTTCCCTAAAAATCACACTGACAATTGCGAGTCCCGTGCTTCCATCCACAACAGAAAGACTTTGATCAATTGTACTTCTTTCAATTTCAAGGATTTCATTAGATAATTTTCGAAAAATTTGCATTACTATTTTATTGGATGAATTCATCATGACATTCTATATTTCCATAACGTTTATTCACTCCATAAGTTTTATTTTTTTCATCTTTATGGATTTTAAAAGGAACAGCTCCTGCAAACGGTTTCCACCGTTCGACGGCGAAGGTTGATTGGTCGTATGTAATGTTGGCATTAGTTAATGAACGGCGCTGAAAGTCCTATTATGTCTTTTGTGACTTCGGCTTTCCCAACATCATCATGCACTTGCGAATCTCTAACAAGACGAAACACGTACCTTTATGTCTAGGTACCAATTTGTGTTGTATTCTCCACACCTGATTTTTTAAAATATTGTAATATTATTAAAAATGCTTTAGATCAGTTTGTGTAGGATTACTTATTAGCAGAGAGCAGACTCGAGCGATTAATGATTCATAGCCTATAGGCGTCTGCCTTGTATTCGCAATAGGTTTGTTTCTGTAAGCGATACGTGAGTTTCGACCAATTTGATACGTGTGCATTAGTGGCACATACCTACAAATGCAGTTAATATGTATCTGTCAATTCACAACAGAGCGAATGTAATAAACGGTTTGGTAACCGGCAGCAACTACTGTTGAAAGAAAAGTAATGCTGACAGGCGAATTGCGAATCGAATTTTGTATAAAAATAATTTACAAATAACAAAATTCAAAACTGTGTATTTTCTGTGAAACATTGAAAGTGTAAAACATTACTATGAACAACTAAAATTTGTTCAAGGTGTTCTTGTGTTAAGTTAGTTCTTTTAGATGTTAAAACGTCTTTAAAAATAGAAAATGTCCTCTCCACATAACAACTGGTGATGGGTGCGTAATTAATATGTTGCAAAAGTGCACCATACTCCGAATGTATAGATTTTTCAATCGGTTCTGTGCAGAATTGATATAATATATTCAAATCTGGAATTTTGCTAAATATGGTATCAACTTTTTGTCTCAGCTTTGAGAAATATCTTTTTAAATGATGAAACTAACTTATTAACATTTGGAAAATGATCCCTGATGTATTCATATATTCTGTGTATTGCAAGTGCTTCACAGGTAACATATAGGATATTGGGATAAGATTGCTTTAATAATTTCTCTGTTTTTAACATACGAGTATAAGCTGCCGCATCAGTCAAAAATAATAGCATCTTGTCTTTATAGTTGTTATCCGATGACGGAATATTATGAATACATTACTCAATTACTTCTGTAAATGTTTCACCATTTACGACTGGAAAGCAATCTTATCCCAATATCCTATATGTTACCTATGAAGCACTTGCAATACACAGAATATATGAATACATCAGGGATCATTTTCCAAATGTTAATAAGTTAGTTTCATCATTTAAAAAGATATTTCTCAAAGCTGAGACAAAAAGTTGATACCATATTTAGCAAAATTCCAGATTTGAATATATTATATCAATTCTGCACAGAGCCGATTGAAAAATCTATACATTCGGAGTATGGTGCACTTTTGCAACATATTAATTACGCACCCATCACCAGTTGTTATGTGGAGAGGACATTTTCTATTTTTAAAGACGTTTTAACATCTAACAGAACTAACTTAACACAAGAACACCTTGAACAAATTTTAGTTGTTCATAGTAATGTTTTACACTTTCAATGTTTCACAGAAAATACACAGTTTTGAATTTTGTTATTTGTAAATTATTTTTATTCAAAATTCGATTCGCAATTCGCCTGTCAGCATTACTTTTCTTTCAACAGTAGTTGCTGCCGGTTACCAAACCGTTTATTACATTCGCTCTGTTGTGAATTGACAGATACATATTAACTGCATTTGTAGGTATGTGCCACTAATGCACACCTATCAAATCGGTCGAAACTCACGTATCGCTTACAGAAACAAACCTATTGCAGACGCCTATAGGCTATGAATCATTAATCGCTCGAGTCTGCTCTCTGCTAATAAGTAATCCTACACAAACTGATCTAAAGCATTTTTAATAATATTACAATATTTTAAAAAATCAGGTGTGGAGAATACAACACAAATTGGTTATTTTAGTTGCAATTAAGTATGGTTGTTATGAAGTTGTCGGATGAAGAATACCAACAACTATATTTAACACATATCGACCCATTACATCCGTTGTTTCGTCTGCACTTACCCAAAGATAATAACGAGATAGGTTCGTATTTTTTTAAGTGGTTCTCAAATAACATTTTGGTAAGTGGTATTTACCTAATGTAGATTCATCTGGTATATGATTATCAGTATATTTTGTATGAAACCTCTTGAGGATTGGATTGTTAAGCTTTTTGAATGGGATATTGGCCGCCATGAAAGCGTAACACAGTTCTTCGTTAAAAGCGTCAGGTGCAGATGGTCATATGTTATGTTGGTGAGTTTTCGAAGAAACATGTCTCTGCACATTACACTTTTGTGGACGCCTTAAACTTAATGAACAGGCACTGCAATATATCTCGGTATCATTACAAATATGCAACCAATCTGTATAGCCTCTAATCCATCCTTCCATGGTTGCCCTACGAGAATTCTCCATAGTTAATGAAAATAAAGAGAAATACTAAGAACAGAAAGAAATGCAGGAAAAAGAAGAAACGAAAACTACTCCAAAAACAAGGAAGTAAATTAAACAATATGTTTATTAAAAAATATAGGATAAATATACAATAAATATAACAATATAAAACGGACTAAAAGTTGTAACCAAATAACACTGAAGGCATCGAAACCAGAAACACGCCACTGTAAAATAGAATTTTTTTAATGAATAGACACAATGACGACGGAAGTAACAACATCTGCTCGACGAATGCAATCCAGCAAGCTAGGAGTGGCGCTGTTATAATATGCATACTATGCACGATACCCCCACAGCGTTTTATCGGGGCAATTGGTCATTCTCTCGCTTCAGTCCGCTCTCTGCTTATTAGATATTGTTTTAATTTCTATAGTAAAATTAATATTCCTATTCTAAATATACGTATATGCTGCTACTGATTTCGCACGGAAGTTCCCTCTAAATGAATCAATTAATTTTCTTTTAATTTTCTTCGTATATTGAACTACAAGATGGAATTAATAAAGGATTCTTATTTCCTTAGTCGAAATCGTGATCTAAAATTAATTCAAAGTAGAACGACACGAAACAAACGATAATGGGTCTTTTACGAAAATATTTCCATTCAATTAAGCAAATTAAATTCATCAAAAATTTGATCTTCCGCGTTTTGTTATTATATAATTCATCTTTACTGAGAAATGACAAGCCAGGATATCGACCAACTGCCGTTAATAGATTGATTCATTATGTTTTTGGGACGACTTTGAACGATTGCGGATTAGCTAACTCTGCGTGTGTATACTTTCAAAACGAAATCTCGCTTGTCTTCTGCCGATTTAGTTATTGTTATTGTCGACGGTTGGACGGCTGATTTTTAAAGATGACACGGTCGAATGATGAACGAGGGTTTCTAAGAGAGACAGGCAGGCGGTCGGCGATAATACCTTCTCTTTTTTATTATTTAACTAGAAAGCGCATTTTATTTTGGAGTGGTGGATGGAGTTTGTGAAGCGAAGAGGGAAAACGATAGGTAATGAATCTTATTTCATGGAAGTAACGTTTTCTATTTTCTGAATTGAGAAGAACCCTTGACGTTTTTCATAACAAGTGATAAACATGACGGATTTTATTGTAAAATCGGTGATAGTTTCATGAAATGTAATCAATTGGGACACTTTAAAAATCACATCTTATTGCTTTTAATAATAATTAGAGACCGGACGCATCAGGTCGAAATTACGATGAACCATATAAATAGACTACAGCATCTCTAAGTACAACACGCAGTTACTGAATAGCACTATTCATTCGGTTAACTGCACATCTGTTTATTGTCGTGGAATTGTGACAGAACTACTTCAATATTACAGTTAAATTCCTTTCTTCATGGGCGTAGATAGAAGCGTCAGGAGTTTTTATAATTTATTTTATTTATTAGTTTATATTTCGTAAGATAAATAAAGTACGGTGACCTAGTTTTTTTTTTCATTGTTATAACTGTTAATTACATACCTCGTAATTTTTGTAATAGATCCTGTTTAATATCGTTTCATCGAATCTACTTCTTCCAATTATTTTGACGTAAGTGTCCACCGAATTTCGTTAAGTTTCAATAACTTACGCATACATTTCTAATTTTCATTCATTTAGATCTAGAATATATTGTTTAACAATGATGTCAATGGCCCATAATCATATACAGGGAAAAGATGTGGAACATACTTGGACATAGTAGACATAGCCAGGGAGGTATGTGGTGCAACTAGAATAAATAGAAATAGGCATAAAAAGCGAACAGCATGGTGGACAGAGAAAATTAGATATGAGGTAAAACTCAAAAAGAACAAATGGAAACAGTACATAAAAAAAGGAACTCAAATTAGATATGAAGAATACAAGGAACAAAGAAAGAAAGTCAAAAATATGATAAGTATAGCCAAGGAAAAATCTTGGGAAGAATTTGGCGTTAGAATGGAAAAAGATTTTCATACGAACCAAAAGCTGTTTTACAGAATTCTCAAGAATGCAAGAGTGGGAAACCAACAAGTTGGGATCAAACAAATCAAAGATAAAGGTGGTAATGTACTTAACGAAGGGAATCAAATAATGGATAGATGGAAACAGTATTTCGAAGAACTTTTATTCACGGACGAGGCTGAGGACATTGACAGTGGAAAATAAGGAGATCACCACACAGGATACCTAATAGCAGAAGAAATAGAGATGGATGATGTTGTAGAAGCCGTAAGAGCGCTCAAGAAAAGGGAAATCGGCAGGGCACGACCGAATAACCGGTGAAATGCTAAAAAATGTGGGCCCTAAAGGAATAGAGATGCTAACAGCAATATATAACCAAGCTTGGAAGGAAGGGAAAGTACCGTTAGACTGGAAAACTGGCATCATAGTACCAATTTTTAAGAAAGGGGATAAGAAGGAGTGCAAAAATTGCAGAGGAATAACATTACTGAGTACACCGTCCAAGGTTTACGAACGAATTCTCACAAAGAAACTAGTAATTCAAACAGATCAACAACTAGAGCAGTCGCAGAGTGGGTTTAGAAAGGGGCATAGTATAAACGACCATATTTTTACACTCAAACAAATCGCAGAAAAGTCCATAGAAAGAAATATTGAAATGTATCAGGCTTTTATACACCTGGAAAAAGCCTTCGCTCGAATTCCGAGATCTAAAGTGCGAACAACCCTGGAAAAGAGAAATGTGGAGAAGAATCTAGTAGTGGCAATAATGAGCTTACATAAAAAGAACAGGAATTATGTAAGAACGGATAACAGGCAATCTCAGAAATTCCTAGTAAATAGTGGTTTAAGACAAGGAGGAGTACTAAGCCAGATGCTTTTTAATCTAGTCCTAGACGACACGATGAAAGAAACAAGGGAAAGAACAGTAAAGATGTACATCGGACACCGATAGATGAAGCTAGTATATTTGAGTGAATGTGCCTTTGCAGATGACCTGACCTGGTAATATTTGGCAAGAGCGAAAGAGACCTACAGAGAAACCTAGAAGCCTGGAACACATCATTGAAATCTAGAAACATGAAAATTAACGAGGAAAAAACAAAAATAATGGTAATAGGCAGAGGCAGTTCGCATGCAGATAACACGTTAAATGGGAAGAAACTAGAGCAAGTTGAGACGTTTAAATACTTAGGGGTAAATATCAACAACAAAGGCTACCACGATATAGAAATATATGTAAGATTGGAAAATACTTCTAAACTGTACCACAGCCTAAGAAAATCATTTATAGGAAAAAGAGAGATCTCAGAGAAGACCAAACTAACAGTATATAAAACTGTGTTTGTACCAATACTAACTTTTGGCTGTGAAACCTGGGTCCTAACGCCGACCATGAAGAGCAAAATACAGGCCATGGAGATGAAATATATCCGCAAAGTAGCTGGTGTTACCAGAATTGATAAAATAAGAAATACAGAAATAAGAAAAAAACTGAATGTGTAACTTATTGTATGTCCATTGCCAGGGATTCCGAAATTTATTGCAAAGTCAGTAAAATATCGTTAAAAATTTCCAAGAAATCGCACGTAAAAGCTTAGCAACGCAAACACATACACAGAAATTAGACCCGCTGTAATTTGACAATTTTAACGAAGAACTCCGAAACTTTAATGGCGGCAAATATTTCATTAAATAAAAGTTAACAATCCCACGTTCAAAACATTTCTCCAAAAATATACTGGTCGAAATGTTCCTGATGAATCCACCTTGCGCAAACATTATGTTTCTAAGTGCTACAGGAAAGCAGTAGAACGCATTAGAAGCCATTTCCAAATCAGTACCTATGGATAAGTGCCGACGAAACTGTCAATATATTAGGACGCTGTGTGGTAAATGTTGTAGCTGGTGTACTACTTCCAGCTATTCCATATAACACATATTGCTATGAATAGTGAGTTCGAGCTTGAATGAATCACTATTCACCACAACACTGTCCAACATTAATGCTCAATCGGATACTTTTCTTTTATGAAACAGCTTTCATCTCAGGGTTTCCAATGGAAAACGTGGTACTTCTCTTCTAAAAATATAATGTTGGCGCCAGAATTAATTGTTCACTCAAAATGTTAATTATAATAAAAATCACAATATCCAACTAATATTTTATTTAAAAAAAAATTAAAAAAATTGATTCCTTAAGAAATTTAAAGAACGGTGTTGTACATAAACACATAGATGTAAACTTAATTTGCTGGGGGTGACAGCTAAGCAAATTTAAACATCCTCTTATGACTCGCGAAACAAAATTAAAACTAAATAAATTCCAAAGATATCTTTTTCAATCACCACAAAATAAACTCAAAAACGTAAACAGAATGAAATATGACAAACCGAAAAATATTACACCTGCGCAGATACCACAAGTATAATAAAACCAACTTTGAAAAATACAAATCGTTCTAGACATATAAATCGTATCAAAAAAAAACTTACTTGACACGAAAAATTATCTTTGTCATCTATTATAAACTAATATAAAAATAAAAGAATTCATACAATCGATATACAATAAATGCGTTCATATCAAGAAATAATATTATAAATGGAATATAAAACTTAAGTAATTTTTATATCATGTAACAATGAGAACACTCGCAAATAAGAGTTAAAAAATATCAAAAAATATGAGTATAAAAACTCATAAAAATACGGTAATTAAATGAATAAACACATCCACTACTAACCAACAGAAAAACCGTAATTAAATGAACTAAGAGATAAAAAAGTTTTATCTCCAAAAATATACAACACTCTTATTTGCCTACCAAAACGTGTCTAAATCATCGTGGCAGATCGACAAACTACCACAGAAATCAAAAACAAGTCAAAATAATATTAATATTCATACGATAAATCATACACTGTTATGAATAATAGTACACTACAAAAATAATATATTTTCAAAAATGTTCTCTAAATATTGCAGGGAAAAAGCCACAGCAATATGTAATAACAACAAAAGTTATAAATTGTTGATGTGGACACAGTAGTTAAAATGATTTACAAGAATTTTCACCAAATGTTTCATTCGGACGATAGGTACAAAGGAAAAATACTTTTATTTGTCAGTGACAGTGCTGCATGTATGTTAGAAACAGGGAGACTATTAAGGGAAACATATCCTAATATGCTGCATATTACTTGTGTACATGCTCTCCTCAGAATCAGTGAATATATCAGAGACACCTTTCCGGAAGTTGATAGACTTGTATTCGCTTTTAAAAAAGTTTTCAGAAAAGCACCATCAAGAGTAGCTCTTTACAGGGAAAACTTCCATCTTTGTCACTGCCTCCCTCTCCAGTAGTAACTAGAAGGTACATGGTTGGAAGCTACTAGTTTTTATGCAGATAATTTCTATAGTTTACAAAATTTCGGTTCATATTTAAATGACGATGCTCGAAGTATTTCTGAGTGCAAGGAACAAATGGAAGCTACTAGTTTTTATGTAGGGAATTTTGATAGTTAACAAAATTTCGTTACATGTTTAAATGATGATGCTCGAAGTATTTCTGAGTGCAAAAAACTAATACAAATCCAAATTAAAAAAATCAATTGTACTTTCTTCAGGAACACTTTGGAAATTTGCCAAAACTAATCACTTATTTTGGAAATCAAAATTAAATGATGGATTAACCACATTAGATATGGCTATATAATTTGAAGTGACTTCGGGTGTGGCATTCGGCAAGAGTTAGAAGCAGTTTTTAATAGAAATCCAGATTTAAATAACATTGCGGAAATTATGTATAGGGACAATGCCGCAAAATCTAAGTGCTAAATGCACTGAAATAAAAGAATATTTCCAGTATGCAGCTATAACTAGTTGCGGTCTAGAAAGGCACGAACTGCTTATGATTCCCGACCCTACTATCGAAAAAACAAATTACTGTCGTCTTGATTTTAGTCTGTGTATTAACGGTCTCACACGCTTTTTCTCCTGATTTCACCAAAAATTTGACTTCATTTTATTATCGCACATTTTGTGGAAGTGCAATCTCTATACAGTCAACTTTGCACAGTCTACAACACGTAAAACGGGTCCTATGATATTGCACCGTCCTAGACATGCACAGAAACTGGAATTTTAGTACTCAAACATAACTAGGCTTAGGATAATTATTCACAAAACAACTTCAAAATATGCATGCAAATATGCATGCAAATATGCACCAAAAACACAGAATATACACTTAAATATGACATTTTTATTGTTCCATTAAAACACACAAACAAATTATAATTACATTTAACTACAACGTTAAGAAACAAATTTTCAAAAATTAATTTGTGCCTATTGTCACCTAAAATATTTTTGTATATTGTGAAAAAACTCTCGACATCACACGACACTATTGGTATAAATTCATATTTTACAACGTGACTGGTATTTAAATGTTCATTTTTTTCATTAAGGGTTGTTTTATTTCGCCACCCCTCACTGATATTCTTCAGTTGTTGATAGCCCGTATTTTTTAACAGCACTGCATTTAATTTATTATTGAAACAATTTTTCTGGAGTTTTGCTAAATATTTAACTACTATATTTTCGACTATTTCAATGCTGTCTTCTAAAAATAATCCTTTAGTTTCTAGCGTAGAGACTGCAGTCGAAATTCACACCAGATCAACTCGAATAAGAATGAAATCTTCCCGAACATTTATTTTTCTCAGAACACTATGTGCTTTTCTAATGCACGGCGGTTCTTCAGAGTCGAGGGGAAGTCGAACATCCCCTGCAATTTTCCGAAACTTATGGACACGAGTTGGTGCTTTAAGAAAAATCTTTCTCACAGACGATATCAGCATATTAACTTCTGGATAAAGTAGTACGAACTAGAGTACGAACTAAATCAGCACAGGTCACACGTATCATGTTTGGGTACAAAATCTGTAATCCTCGCATTGCTTTGCACATATATGGTGCAGCATCTCTACAAACTAGTAGCACCTTTTCATATAAAATCCCAGACGGCCACAATAAACTTAGAGAATCGTTGAAAAGGTAGCGACTGTTGAATGATTTACTTTGTCCACCTCTTTTAAAGTCAGCAGATATAATTTATCTTTTTCTTCATCAACTCCTAATATACCAAATATAAAATTTGTTATGCATCTGTGTTCTACGTCGGTTGTTTCATCCAATGACGCCCAAAATGTAATGATTCTTTACTTTTTCTCTTAATTTGTTCAGTGTTGTTCAAAATAACTCAGAAACGTATTTTTTTCTTAACGTCGATTCATCTGAAATATTTTCTTTTGTATACATCTCCATAAAGTTGCGAAAATCTTCGTTCTTAAATTTACAGTCGTACAATGTTCTTCACCGAATACCCTGCGTTTAGAGCTATGCAGGAGTAAATTAGAAAATTAACACTTGTCCTTCGTTATTTCCCCTTTTACGATTTTTATTGCTTGCATGTTTTCCAGATTGAAGATGATTGACTTGAATCTTTTTGTCGCCGTAACATGAACCTCGCAGTATTTATAAAATAACAGTCGTTGTAAAATCATTATAATCCTTCACAAATTGAGTTAAAATTGCAGTTACACATTTTTTTCTTTTAGCATCTTGATGAATTAATACTATTGTAACTAGTACACAACCAATACAGATTGTTGGAGTGTAAAAATACCTGATAAAATTAAGGAAATCCACACCACTATTATTTCTTGTTGTTCGATTACCCGGGTAATCTCCGGCAATCCTCTTAATATTTCCGAGTATTGTGGTTTCAAAACATTAACTGTTGTATTGGTTGTTTATAGTAAATTCAGCTTTAACTTTCTGTTCACCTCATCCCTCTATTCAATGGTTTAAAATATAATTTAATTGTCTTCTATAAAGTGTCTGTTTGCGTATGGTATTCAGTTAATTGGTGTTATTTTACAAGTATGGGAAATGTCTTAGTGCTAAAAAATTTTAAGAAATACTAACCAGTAGACATATAAACAATAGATCTCGCAAAAGTGTAACTGCACTAACACGAACATTGGATATTTATGTGAAGTCACACACTGTTTTAAAATAATACTGAAAAATGTCCAATTATCCATTTAGAATGGAAAAGGTTCAAAATATGCACTTATACATAACTATGTATAACTAAAATATGCACTTATGCAAATGCATAATTATCCGAAGCCTAGTCATAAAAAAGTAGTCAGCGTTTACCCGTGGAGTTTTTCGCAAGAATTCTCGTTATTTAATGGCCACATCTCGTACAATTTAAAAATTTTAAATTAACAGGTTACAACCCAAAAGCAAAGTATAGCCGAGGAAGGAATTCTACTAGAAGTAGATGAAGAAAACGTTTAAAATTCGACGGGAATTTCGAATATCTTGAACTTTTTATTATAATATTTACGAAATACTTTTGAAGGAGAACGAATCTGTTAGATCAGAGGCTCCCAAACTTTTTTTTCTCATAGACCACTTTGAAAGTTTTGCTGGTTCCGGTGGACCCCTGCAGCTACATTTCTACCATATTCCCAAAACTCTACAAAAAATGTGAAGATTAGATCTAACTAAGGAAATTTGCGTTTCGGCTGAGTTATTGCTTAATTAATTAATTGATTGTGCTGTGAGTGGATGTCAAAAAAGTAAAGTTAGCCAATCAAAAAAGTGATTCCATCCAACTTTACTCCTTTGACATCTACTCACAGTACAAGAAACCAATCAATTCTCACATATTTTATTTAGAAAACTCCCCATTCGGAGTGGTAAAAATAAAAAGAAAAATAGTATATTTCCTTGTGTTGTATTTATTCAAATATGTAATTATTACACTATTAATTATTATTGTTATCATATTACATTGTACTATGATAACAATCGTAATATAATTAAAATTAAATATTAATAACGTAACGTAACTTCTACAATGACAATCACAAAATAGTCATAATTTTAGTGGGAGGGATGTACTTGATGGATTGACAGCAAATTATCAATATTTGGCTTCAGTTTTGTTAGGAATAACCGCAAATCTCCCCGTTCTGTGATATTCAATCTGCTCCTTTTTTTTTTTAAAAGGTTTGTAACGACACTAAAACTTTTCTCGACAAGATATGACGAGGGAAACGCTATCAAAAGCTTTCTCGCAATTCCCCACAGTCCAGGATATTTTTCGGGTATTTCTGCCTGCAGCCAAAATGTTTGATACCCTCTTTTAAATTTCACCTTCAGTTCCTCATTAGTGCTAAGCTCGAGTAGCTCCTCTTGTAATATCACAATCTCCACTTCCATTTCATCAAGTGGATTTATGATCCATGGTGGTATTACCATCGTCAGAATATCTTCAAATCTGATTTTAAAGTCATCATGCAAGGCAACTAAATGTTGAACGTATGTGTGAATATCCTCATCAAGGCATTCTACCTGTGACAAGTTTGAAAACTGGGAAAATTCGCGCCGACTAATATTTTGCTTCATCAATTTCAATTTTCCAAGAAAAGCTGAAATTACACCCTTTGTTTTTATTAAATTGAGGCTGTCCACGTGTAATTGTAAGTTAATGTCATTAAATTTTTTGAACAAATCTGTCAAATACGCGATGTCTGCTTTCAAATTGATCAGGTTTTCTTTTAAATCTGGATCTTTCTTTTCCAGAAACTCTAAAACTGATTCAAAAAGTGAGAAAAATCTTGTTAAACATGCACCTTTCGACAACCAGCGTACTTCAGTATGTAAGAGCAATCGTTGGAAGTCTTCATCATTTTCATCGCACAATTGTGCAAATAAACGCGTATTCAATGCATTGCTTCTTATTTTGTTAACTGCATTAATCACAAATTGAAGCGATTGGTGCAATTTAGCACTCAAATTTTTCGCTACTAGGTGTTGTCGGTGGATGACACAGTGAATTGCAGTTACCTCTGGTATAATTCTTTTAAGATGACTTGTAAACCCACGACATCGCCCGGCCATGCAGGATCTGTTGCCATCTGTTGCCACCGAAATAACGTTTGTGAATGGAATCGATTTTGCCTTAAAAAAATCACTCAGGACATTAAATATTGATTCACCTTTAGTGTCCGTCTCCAAAGTTTTCGCGAATAGTAGCTCTTCATGAATTTCTTCGTCCATAACAAATCGAACATATGCCAATAATAATGCTTCGTTACCAGGTAAAGTTGACTCGTCCAGTTGAATAGAAAGTGAGTTGTTTACAGATAATTACATAAGAAACTTTCGATATCAGAGCTCATTTCGTTAATACGTCTTTGTACAGTGTTGTTACTCAAAGGAATTCTTTTGAGTATGCCTAATGGAGATTTGTGCAGAACAGTTTTTAAAACCTCTTCAACAGCGGGTAAAATTAACTGTTCTCCAGTGGTGTGCGATTTTCCAGATTTCGCCATAAGTAATGAGATATTGTAAGATGCCCGCAAGCCATCATCCTTCCTTTCCGACACTGAAGCGAACATACTGTGCACGGTGGGTCTCTTTTCATATTTTGCCTTCAATGTTTGAAAATATTTCAAATCTTTACCTATTTTATCAGGATGACACCTTCTTAGATGATCTTCGAGCTTCGATGGTTTGATAGAGTCATTGCTCAAAGCTTTGTTGCATAAAAGGCATATGGGCAATCGCTTGACTGCCTTTGATGGAAGAAAACCAAATTTTAAATAATCAACACTGTACTGTCGACATTTCTTCTTAGATTCAGCCATGTTTCGTATCAGTTACCTACCTGTAAATAAAAAAAAACTTTGTTGTAGTAATCTTAAGGCGGTCCTACCTAACAGGATATGGCTATTTTAACAGGATTAATTGATTATTGCAATGAAATAAACAAAGTACCGGCGGCAAACTGATTCTAATTATTAAAAGCAATAAATCGCTAAGATCAATAATTGAGTTTTATGAAAACGGCTGACCGATTTTAATGTAATGTAAAACATTTTTTCATTAATTATATTTTGATATGTATATTTCTGTAAATTCGATAGAAAATACTTGTAAATAATATTTTGATATTAAAACTTCGCGATATTAATTATCTATTTATTACTTTGATGCATGTTACGAGTATGTAGTATATAAAGACACGTACAATTTATAAAAATATATTTAATTATTAGTGAACCACCACACAGTCGGGTATTAAAAAAATTACTAATAAAGTAGGGACAAGAAGTTCAACCTTTCTCAGCTTTCTGTTCTTTTATGGAAGTATCAAATAATGGCTCTGTTCAGTATTTAATTTTTAATACGTACCTACTACACGCAAACATTACAAATATACTGATTACAACATAAATATATCTCCTATCGCAGGTGGGTTGGAAGATATTTCTTTTAGGAATAAGCCTCACCTTTTTTACCTACGTATTTTTTTTGTAATTTGTCCATTTTTTGTTTACTTACGTGTACAATAAATTGTAAAATAAATAGATAAATAATAAATAAAATAAAAGTATGTATAACAAACACTAACATCGATTCACTTTACTTTACTTTTCTTTTCGAAATTCGGGAAACAAATGAGTAGCGCTTATCCGTGGCATTCGTATTTATATTGGTGAAGAATCAAACAAGTTCATGCAAGATTGCAAGCACACACACCACAAGTCGTACTTCGTCCCTTTGCACGTCTGAACAAGCATTGTGGACGGCGGCAGCGGCAGCGCTTTGCAAGTCTCGACACGTTGTACTGAATATGGAATATGCAAGTTTTTACAAGTAACAGTCGCTGAGCTTCTTAAAATATTATCTGCCTACATTGATAGGTGAACTCAAGCCAACATTTTAGTTCTTCACTATCGAAACCAGATAAATTTTCGTGGACCCTCGCTTACGAATTGTGAACCCCATTTTTTTGTCACGCCAACGTAGACCCCAGTCGAGTCTCCCGTGGACCACTGGGGGTCCACCTTGACCACTTTTGGAATCAATGTTTTAGATGTTAAATTTAAGAGATATTACTTTTCATAGTCCTAAATTTTTTAATAAACTACAATATACATATTATCTAAAAACGATTATGTATTTACATAAAACGATTTTCATAAAAACACATCGTACAAAAATAATTTTAAATTTTACCTCGGTCTTTATGTACATCCGAAAACATTACGCAGAGCAGAAGTAATTTTCTTGCGTATCACATCTAAAAAACGTTCTCCTTTGAAAAATTATTACGTGTATATTTCAAAAGAGTTTTTCATTTCTTTGACGATATTTTTCTGCTTGAATAGTATCAGCGGAACCAGCCAACGCAGACTATTCAAACAACGTACATCATATGCTACGCCATTCATAAATATTTAAAAATCCGTTTTTAAATTTAAATATTTACTGCGTTATTGGGTTTCGTGAAAATATGAGTGAGAAATTGTTTTATTCATTGAATAAAGTTTAGAGAGTTCCTAAAAAAATTTATGGCTTTAATACAACAAAATGCTGTCAGTCAATAAAATATAAGTTCACGCAAACCAATATATCAAATAAGATAATGATAACATGAATAAATATACTTAATTTTATCTGAATTGTGCTTGTAGTAATGTTATTAACACACTAAAAAATTTTTGAATTTTAAAATTGTTCTTTTTGTTACACAATCTTTAATGTCTTTCTTTCAAACATTCTTACTTATAATTAATATATTGAAGCTGTATTTGAGGAGGAAGCACTGTTGACGTTTAGAAGATGTAAGAATAGTTTTCTCAGAACAATCGTCACAATTCCTTGCTTTTTGATTCGGATACAGCATGTTTAACCTTTATGCTACTTGTTTAGTTTAATCTTGCAGCATTCCAAATTTCTAGTACTATTGAAAACATTCAGATTCTGTTCAGTTCATTTGTTCAAAGGCGATCCAGCGGATGTTAGAAACTGCAGGCCGATATCGATCATTTGTAATTTTTCTAACGTTTTTGAGGCAGTTTTATAACGACCATCTATATACATACTTCCATTAAGAATATGGTAACTTCATCGCAGCATGGATTTATGCATTAGCGATTAATTGGAATACATTTTTCTTGCTTCATTCAGTATATGTCAAAAGCATTGAATTAGGCGGGTCAAGTAGACGTGATATATACAAACTTCCAAAAAGCTTTTGACCAGATCTATAATTATGTTCTTGTTGAAAAACTCAAGCAGATAGGATTTTCCCTTTCTCTTATGGAATTAGTGACATCATATTTGAAAGAAATCAACATGTGGAATATAGCAGCTACAAATCTGCTGTGTTTCGCCGAACATCAGGATCAAATCATGGTACGTTATTATTTTTAATCTATATCAATGACATATCCTCGATTATTTCTTGTGATCATCTCTTTGCTGATGATACGAAAATCTTTTGCGAAGTCAATTCTTTCGAACATTGTGAGAGACTACAAAAGAATCTTTTCTCTGCTAGTAATTATTGACGTGTAAGCGATCATTTTTCCTTAAATATTAGTAAATACAGGAAGTACGTAATTATGATTATGTCAGTGGTGGTGAAACATTGGATCGTTGCTTGTGTATAAGGGATTTAGGGATTGTATTCAAAACCACTTTATTGAGCATATTAAAGAGATGATAGCGAGTGTACATAAAATTTACGGACTTATTTGTAATATACACACCTTAATATTCTTATTTTGTGCATTTACTCGGTGTCAATTGGAATATGGATTACTAGTCTAGAACCTAACGTACGAGAGTTTATTGATATCTAGTTAGCCCAGGCCATTTTCCTTGAACAAAATAATATCTCGTTATAATGGCAAGAAATAGTGACACATGGGGCACAGTAAAGTAAAATAAACGCTTCCGCACAACTACTATACACTGCAACCCTGTAAAGACTGTAAAGAGTCTTTACAGGGTTGCAGTGTATAGTAGTTGTGCGGAAGCGTTTATTTTACTTTACTGTGCCCCATGTGTGACCTTTAATTAGTAGTTTTTACCTACTGATGATGACAACTTAGTTGTCGAAATACGTATTTAGGATACGACTAATAATTGTGGTAAGGGGTTATATACCTTTTTGAATCATTCTATGTTTATTAAAGAAAATCCTAACATACCAGTAAAGTATGAGTTTTACTTAAAATATTTTAAAGAAAACTTCTGTTTACGATTTGGGCGGTCTCAGGTGGACACCTGTATCAAACGCGAAGAGTTATCAGTCAAAATTAAAGGTCCCTCTCTAGGAGAAGCAGCCAAACGTACAGCAATTGCCGAAGAAATTGTACACAAAAGACGCGCGAAGAAGCAAATTAATGATATTTGCAAAAAGTAAACCGACACTATAGGCATATGTTTTGACTGTATGTAAAACATGCCTATGCCTAACATTCCAGTCAAAGATGTCTTTTATTTAAGATAGCTCTGGTTGTATTGTTTTGGTATACTCAATTTACAAACCGACAATACTAAATTATATCTATACCATGAAGGTGAAGCGAAAAAACGAGCGAATGAAGTGCGCTCGATGCTAAAAAAGTTCATTGATACTTCAGTCAGTAACACTGTTCGTAAGTTATACCTTTTTTCTGATGGGTGCTCTGGGCAAAACAAAAACAATACATTGATACGTTTTTGTTTAGCTCTTGTGGATGCTGGCCGATTTGATAAAATTGTGCACTATTTTCCTGTAAGAGGGCATTCTTTTCTTCCGAATGACCGCGGTTTGGGTACTATTAAAAAGAAGCTAAGGAAATATGACCGTATCTATGTATCAAATCAATATAAAGAAATTATTAAGACCGCAAGTCCAAAATTTGATGTTGAGACGATCAGTTCTGAAGAAGTTTTAGAGTCCTCTTCATGGTGGACCAAATTTTACAAAAGGTCTTGACTCTCCACAGAATCCTACGGAAGAGAAGTACCAAAATCTATGAAAAGAGCCCTTTCAACGGCAGAATTCATGGCTTTTAAATATAATTCGCCAATAGAGGGACTATTGTGACTCATGAATTCATTGATGGACTTTTTAGTTACTCTTTTAGTCTTCTAAAACCTCGAGCCGTTCAACATATCCGTTTACCTACTGAAAAGGCATATCCTGACCTAAAGGTGTCTATACAAAAAAAGAAATTTCGCAACATCGCACATCTTCAGACGTTCGTTAAAGACGAGTATAACGATTTTAATGAAAAAATACTACAATGGCCAGCCGTTTAAAAGGAAGAAGAAGTGAAAGATGATCTTTTTTAGTAGTTTTCTCTTTATCAGAATAATTAAAACATACATGAGTAGGTAAACCCCACCAGTTTTGTATAATACAAAGGTATTTTTAATAATATAAAATATTATTAAAAATCTGGTGTGAAGAACACAAATACAGGTTCACTATTAATATTTTTGTGAACGTGTCCGAAAATATCCCTCCCCAGAGACGTAGATACGTATTTCGCCTTTCTACAGGCTCATTGGTACGCCCCTGCTGGAGAAAGGATATCTTCAGACACATTCACAAAAAAAGAACCACATCGCCACATCACAGAAATTATACAGACCGAGCGTAGAAGTAAATTCAGCGCTGCCTGTTGTCAGACAGCCGAAGTACCTCGCCCCGTCGACATAACCAATGTGAAGTAACGACGCCCATCCAAAGGTGGCACAGCCATCTCTCTAGAAACTGCATTTTGTTTGTGTCTTCATTCATACTACGGACTAACCGCATGTGTAATGTATCAGAATAATTGAAACATACATGAGTAGGTAAACCCCACCAGTTTTGTATAATACAAAGGTATTTTTAATAATATAAAATATTATTAAAAATCTGGTGTGAAGAACACAAATACAGGTTCAATATTAATATTTTTGTGAACGTGTCCGAACATATCCCTCCCCAGAGACGTAGATACGTATTTCGCCTTTCTACAGGCTCATCGGTACGCGGGATATGTTCGGATACGTTCACAAAAATATTAATAGTGATCCTGTATTTGTGTTCTTCACACCAGATTTTTAATAATATTTTATATTATTAAAAATACCTTAGTTTTCTCTTTTTTATTTTGTGTTAGTTTCATTATTTTGTAGTTTCCTTAGTTATGAAATAAAAGTTTCGTTCATGCTGTACACTAATTTGTGTTATTGAAGTACATTGGGGACAGAAACTACTTCAGCCTATGTTCTTGTTTTTACTATATAGCTATAATTTTTACGAATATTGTTTGGCATGTGGGTAAGAATATACTTCAGCTACAAACAAACTGAAACCGTTAATTAGGACGCGTATAAAGAATTTTTTCTCTCTATTAAAGTCACCATTACCAATACTTATGATATTTCTGATCTCACCGATTCAATTGTGGTAAGGGGTTTTATATCTTTTAGAGTTTTTACTGAGTGTTAATGCTTTTCATACATTCGTGCAATATTTTGTGAAATAACAATAAATGCAATAATAATTTCTCTAAATCGTTATTTAACCAGGAATGTGTAGATAAAGTATTAAGTATGTCGGAAATGTTTCTCAAAAAAAAAAATTATAGTTACATATAAAGGTTGAAAATGGCGAATATTAAATTGTATAAAAAGTGATAAATATTTCCGGAATAACTACGTAGATGTATTTTTTCTATCACATTTGAAGACCAAATTTTTAGTGACTTTTTTTAGCATAGTTTGGTAGCATCTTTCTTCAATTTCTTATAAAAATACTTTCCTTTGATTAAAATATCTGATTGAACGTACCTGCACTTTGTTACGAATCCCGTAGCGAAAAAAAAATCAGTTTTCATTTCGTATTAAATCCATATCCGAGATTATTCGTTTGTAAAACGACGTTTGCGTGCGGATGAACACGAAGGGAAAAATCGGCCGCTTATTTTATATCATACCTGCGAATTCGGATTCGGATTTTATTTTTTTCCTTTTCCAAATTGAATTGCTTTATTGAAATCTCTACGTAAGCGTCTCACAATGTAAATACCTTCGTCGGAAATATCTATGTATGCTTTATTATATTTTATGAAGTTGACAAGAAAAAACATACTGAGAATACGAAATATAATTTTATTAAACTCAAACTTCCTGAACTCCCTGCTAGGAAGTTTATGAAATGAGTAAAATACACATTGATTCAAGACCGGTAATTAGTTTGGTGCGTGTGAAATTTTTAAAATTTAAAACTTTAATTTTTGCAAGTAAATTTTTATTAATACAAAGGTATTTTTAATAATATAAAATATTATTAAAAATCTGGTGTGAAGAACACAAATGCAGGTTCACTATTAATATTTTCTGTGAACGTGTCCGAATATATCCTATCCCCAGAGACGTAGATACGTATTTCACCTTTCTACAGGCTCATCGGTACGCCCCTGCTGGAGAAAGGATATTCCCAGACACATTCACAGAAAAGAACCACATCGCCCTATCACCGTAATTATAATTCACAGAAAATATTAATAGTGAACCTGCATTTGTGTTCTTAACACCAGATTTTTAATAATATTTTATATTATTAAAAACACCTTTGTATTATACAAAACTGGTGGGGTTTACCTACTCATGTATGTCTCAATTATTCTGATAAATTTTTATTCATCAACAGCGGTAACAGCCGTAAAAAGTCATACGGAAACAGACGCCAATACAAACTACATATTAATTGTAGTGAAAATGAAACAAAAAATACCAAGTAAACTCGATCAAGTAAATCTAGAGTAATAATATAAGGCACCCAACAACGCCATTGTATGTGTTGAAGCGCTCATCGAAATTTGCAGGTGTTTGAAAGCTGTTTATGGCAACGATTGTATGGATGCGAAGAATATTCGCCAGGGCCTTTGACGCGCTAAACTCATACAGGCGAAATGAAACTGTTTGACGAAAAATGACCAGGTTCCCCAGTATAAGTTACGCATGAAAAGACTTAAAGGCAAGAATGTACTGATCGAAGGAAATCGCCGGATTACAAAAAAACAAATTTCTCGGCAATTAGGCATTAGTCAGAAAAGAATCTAGTACATAGTGTTAAACTTCGTGTATATTAAGAATGTGTTAATTAATTTTAAATTAGAATTCTTCTCAAATATAATTTCAAATTAAAAATATATATTAATTCAAACTTACGACATTTTCTGTATATATTCGTTTGCGAAGAGAAAGCCTTCTTTTTGTTATTGCTCTAGTTAATTGACCCTTTGAAATTTACCTGGACTAAGAACGGTCAACTCATATTCAACGTTCTTTTCGAACTTCAATAATACATTTAATTTTTAAATTTAGTTATTTAATTAATTAGGTAAGTCACTCACTTCTAAGTCACGTCACATTTGATATCGTTTTAATCGATTTGCCACAAGGAATATTTTAATAATATTTATTTCGTCGACATCGTAATTCTTAGCTCGCGTCTTTAATTAATTCTTCATTCTTACACATCGTCCGCTTCATTTTCCTCTCAACTCTGGATCATAAAAAGCTACTCTTTTGCCAACCACCAGTGTTCTCTTTTACAGAAACTCACTCCTTCGTTTCCTGATGCTGCAAGATACACGTCGCTCAAACTCGACACAGACTGTTCCAGGATGCAAGTGGCGTCCGGCCTTGCTCTCTATATGTTCGATCGTGACATATTCGCAATACAAAAGTAATCTGTATTGTTGAATAGATATACTATTATTTTCTTTAGATTCACATTAATTTAACTAATTAATTTCTTCGTCTACCTGCTAAACATCGCTCTTTATATTTGTCCAAGTACGCGCCGTGAACCACGTTGCCATACCGACACACAATTCACAGGTAAACTCTGTATTGTTCGATAAAGAGGTTTATTTCAATCATATTTAATTCACATTTAATTGAAGATGTAATTTCATTTTGTTTTCAGTCTGGACCGTCGATGCATCACCACCATAATTATTCAGGCATTTACAGTATTGTTAGGACGCTCCAGCTAGCCCGGAAAGAATCAACACGAGCCACAAGCGTCCATCTTGTAACAATTTGGCGCCCTCACGTGATCAAATACAGATACAACATAACCCCAAATAGCGCTCTAGAACAATTGTTTAGACTTTAGACATTGAGTTGCAGAAAAAAATTGCACCAGACGAGTCCCGCGACAATTGACGGATGTCATAAAAGAGCAAAGAAGGACATGATTTTCTCATGAACGTTACCACCGGGCACGAATCTTGGGTTCATCATTCTGACCTTAAAAACAAGCGGTAGTCACTGGAATAATATCATCGTCCTGATTTTCCATGTGTATGAAAATTCAAAAGAGTTCCATCAGCGCAGAACCTCGTGTTTGCCATTTTATGGAATTTATGCCGAAGGAATCTATGATCAATTCAATAAGTTCCTGTAAAACTTTACGATTATTAAAGAATCGTATCAGTAAATTAAAGTTGGAAAGAACGATTTTTTTGTTTCACCACGACAGCGTTAGACTGCATTGTAACAACGAAATGATGAAGACAGCGACGACCCTGAAATTTGTGGTTCTTTTGCACCCACCGTATAGTCCTGATTTGGGAACTTCAAAGTTCTGGTGGTTTCCAAAGTTGAAGAAGGTATTGAAAGGTAAACATTTTTCATCAGACACTGGAGCTCAAGCTGATGTTCGCAGTTGGAGATCAATAGTAAACAAGAAAGTTTTTTCATGAACGGAATGATGAAATGGATTCAGCGTTTAGAGAAATGTGTTGCGTTAAATTTAAATAAATTGTATTAAGTGGAAAAATTATTATGTACATTCGGAGCACAATAAATTTACTAATATTTTGAGATTGATTTCATTATTTTTGCGTTTCTTATTTTGATTTTATAGAGTTGGAGTCTTTATATATCAATCCGCCCTCGTAATACAGAAAAGCTAGATATCGTTATGGCAATGGAGAATTTTGAAAAGATAGCAGTGAAATTGCAGAAAGACCTAAAATCGGAAGCATTATATTACAATGTGCGTCAGTAAACAGAGTAATGAAAGATGTTCTCGATCTTGTTTTGTCTAACAGGCATGATGTTGATGTCATTGCCAGTGAATTTCCTTTGATCAAAGAGGATCAATATCATAAATCTTTAGAAATTTTTATCAACATGGAAAATATAAAATTTGTAAATAAAAATTTCTTCTCAGTGTTTAATTTTCGCAAGGCGAATTATAGCTTAATAAATGATGAGATTAGAAACATCGACTGATTCGGTTTATTTGAGTCACCTGCGGTTGACACGTGTGTTGATTTGTTCTACGATAAACTCATGAGTATCATCAATGATTACGTGCATCGCAGAAGTCGTTATAATCGATCTTTCCCGGTTTGGTACTCTTCAAAAACAATTCATGCCATTAAAGTTAAATTCAAACTTCGTAGGAAGTTTCTTATGTCGAAGAATTCTAATATACACAGACGTTTTTCAGATATGCAGAAACACGTGAAAAGCTTAACTAGACTAGATTACAATAAATATTTACATACAATTGAAAATAATGTCACGAATAATGTGAAATCTTTCTGATCATTTTTGTCCAGCAGGCGCAGGCAGAAATCATCCGTTCCTGCTTGTGTTTATTATAATAATTTAGCTTCAAACAACCTTCAGAACACATGTAATCTCTTCAAGAAATACTTTGGATCAGTTTACGAACCTGACAATACTTCCTCTTCAATCGTGGATGAATATTCTCAGAATTGCTTTAATGTACATACAGTAACAAGGGAGCAAATTATTGATAAGATTAATACACTGGCTATTAACAAGGGTGCGGGTCCGGATAATATACAACCTTATTTCATCAAATCTTGTTACAAGACTATTTATTTCCCCTTTTGCTGAATTACAACATTTGGAGTATCGAGGCATCATGTTGTATTCGAAGAGGTTAAATGGTAAGGAAATTTACGAAGATATGCTTAACTTACCTAATGCCCATCATATGCCACTGACAACAATTGGTTAGCGTCATTCAAAAGAGGAAAACTTTCGTTTCAAGATGGGAAGCGATCAGGAAGACCGATTTCGGTGTCCACCTCCGAAAATATTGACGCAGTTCATGACGTGATATTATGAGACCGTCGAATTGGCCTGAAGCATATAGCTGAGTCACTAAAGATTTCATATAAGCGCGTCCATTATATAATTCACGTCGATTTAAATATGAAAGAAATTTCTGTAAAATGGATTCCTAAATGCTTGAACGGCGAATAGAAATGAGCAAGAAGGATAGCATCACGGTCAATCCGTGCGCCTTTTGAAGAAGATCCAGATGTTTTGAACCGTCTTGTAACTACATATAAAATTTGGGGCCATTTTTACGATCCAGAAACAAAACAGAAATCCATGGAATGGAAGCATCATGGTTCTCTATGGCCTAAGAAGTTTCAAGATCAAGAATTCTGTGGAAAAGTTCTTGTTTCAGTTTTTTTGGATATCCGTGGTATAATTATGGTCAATTACCTAAAAAAGTGTCAGATCATCACTGGAGAGAAAGAAGATTAAGGAAACAAAACGTGGCACGGTAGCGAAAGGTGTGTTGTTTTTGCAGGACAATGCCCCAGCACACAAATCGCGCATTGCTATGAATACAATTCGGGATCTAGCGTTCGATTTACTCGAACACCTCCCCCCCCCTCCCTATTTCCCAGACTTTCCCCCTCAAACTATTATCTATTTCCGCGACTGAAAAAGAAAGTTTGAAAGGATGTCGATTTTTGTTTAACGAAGAGGTAGTAGAAGTTGTGGAGGGCTAGTTTGCAGATCTAGAAGAGTATTTTTTTAAAAAGAGTTAAAGGCGTTGCGGGATCGCTGTATTAAGTGTATTAATTTAAGAGGAGACTATGTTGAATAATAAAATATTCTCCCAACTTTAAATTGTTTCAATAGTAGGCTAAGAATATATCAGTCAACCCAATAGTATTAAAATGTCTAGCAAAAATGAAGGAAAGAAAGAAGAAGGATTGATTTAATGATGAATGTAAAAGAGCATATAAAGAGAGACAAAAGGTCCGGTTGGTATGTTGAAAGATGAAACAACAGAAAATAATAAAAGATTTAAAGACAAAACGAACGCTAAAAAGCAAATACCTTAAAAGTAAAAAAGGTGTATAGATGACAAACTGAAAATTATTGAGAAGAACGATCAGAGCCAAAAAATTCGAAATTTTTATTAGGAAATAAAGCGAAACACTAAAAGGACAGATGAGAATATAAGATATTAAAAAACAACAAAGGAGAGCTAATAGAAGTTACAGAACGTAAATTTTTAATCTGCGTAGGATACATTGATGAATTACTTAACAAAAAAGAAAACATAAATCAAGAATTTGGAATCTATTGCTTTAGAAATGTAAATGAAGTGGATGTAGAAGCAAGAAAATCGACAAAAGACGATATATAGTTATTTAGAAAGTTAAAAAATAGTAAGTAAAGTCCTGATGAAAATGGAATATATTCAGAGATCTAGAATACTCAAATAGAGCTGACAAGATGCCAGAAAGATGGAAGACAGCAATAGTATTAAACAAAAAAGAGTGACGACCAAACGTTTAAACTACAGAAGTATTTCCCGGTTAGATATTGAACATAAAATACTAGCAAAATTGGTAAGGGAAAGAAGAGACAGCATTGTTCACAATGTAATCAGAGATTACCAAGCGGGTTTCCGTAAAGATCGACAATGGATCAAATTTTTTATCAAAGAAGTTTGAGTACATTAATACATTAAGTACGCATTTGTAACAAATGAAACAGATATGCATTACACACATCTATATCTGACACATGGACATACACCTTGCATTTTCCAACATTTACTTCTACCAAAGAGACGTGTTTCTGTCACAACATTAGACTTCGTCAGTTTGGCTAGTGAAGTAATTTCTTTAGTATATTTGCTGCCACCTGGCATCGTGTTAACTTACACTTATATACGTATTCTCGTATCGCTAATTTCGACGTAGTCTCTTTTGTAGGTCAGATGTCCCCTGATAGAACAAAATTTTCCATACTTGTTCCATCAAACTTTACTTCACTAGTCAAACTGAGGAAGTCTATTGCTGCGATAGAAATCCGTGTCTTTGGCAGAAGTAAATGTTGGAAAATACAAGGTCTATGTGTACAGATACAGATATGTATAATGCATATCTGTTTCATTTGTAACAAATTTTTTATATTTTATGTTTACCACAAAAAAATATTTTTGCTTTTTATTATCTTAGGGTAATAAAGTTAATTTTTTGGGGATCATATTACTGTGATACTTCTAGTTAGGTGGTATATTGATTTAAGGTTTAATAGTGTTCTTATCTTCACAAGCATATAACGGGTGTTCATTTCAAAGTCAATCTAGTAGCATGTGATTTACTGAGAACATTTTAAAGTATGTCGTAAATTAAAATTTTCTACTTAACCTACGAAGTCGTATATTTTGACAGTTTCATACATACAAATAAATAACAAATGTGGTTGACATTATCAAATGTCATTTGGATTTACGTTTACGGAACAACAAACACATACTAATATATATGCGTCTTATTCTATCAAAATTTCAAAGTAACCTAGATTGACTTTTCAAATGAACACACGTTATGTACTTACTTTGACATATTATTTTTCTCAGGGGTAACTTGGGTAAATACATATAAATGATGTCACAATTTAAATTACTTGTTATAACATTTATTTCAACATTATTTTTCTTGTATCTACATAAATTTTTAATATAAAAAATACTATACTTTGAAATAAATTTTCAACTGTTAACTTTCACTTTTAAATAACGAGTGATCATTAAAATTTTCGCTCAAGTAAGCCATGTACACAAAAAGTATGTCCTAACTTAAGTTATTAGAGGAGATCTGTCATTATAATTTCAAACGTCATGATTGTTAAAAAATAATTTGAAATGCTGACTTTTATATTAAATATATTTATAATTTTTATACAAAGTAATAGAATATTATAAAAAATGTGTAAAATGTTGACCATTCTCCACCAAGCATAATCGCACTATATTTCGTAGAGCATTGAAAACATTGATCAGTATTTGCGGTGAGTTGTTGATGTGTTCACATTTTTCTATGATTTTATGTCTTAACTCTTGTAGATTATTAATTGGTGTTTCATAAATAATATTCTTTATATATGGCCACACAAAAAAATCCATGACTGTTAAATCATACGATCGTGGTGGATATGGAATCGCTGTATTTCTACTTATTATCCTATCGCCATAAAATTGTTGCAAAAACTGAATATTTTCAAGTGTAACGTGAGATGTAGCCCCATCCTGTTGAAAATATCCGACCGGGAGTTCATCATTAGTCAATTGATTAGTAAAAACACTGAGAATTTCGTTACGATATTTCTCCGATGTTATCGTGCCCTCAAAGAATATTGGTCCTATTAATCGGTGGCGACTCATACCTACCCATACGCCTATTTTTTCTGGATTTAGAGGAACTTCTCTGTAGAAATGAGGATTTTCACTGGACCACATACGCATATTTTGCGAATTAACATAACCTTTCAAATAAAACCAAGCTTCATTGGTGAAAAAGTATGATTTAAAATATTGTCTGTCATTTTTTGAATAAACCATTGGCAAAATTGTGTTCTTTTTTCATAATTCGTAGGCAATAGATTTTGTACAGAAGTTAATTTATATGTGCAAGTCCTTTTTTAAAATTTTTTGACATGTTCCATACGAAAGCCCTACTTGTTGCGAAAATCTGCGAATAGATGTTTGAGGAGATTCGTTAATAATTTGTCTGACATTTTCAATTACGCCGCGACTTCTCTTGAGAGGAGGACCGCTTCCTTTTTTCCTTAAAATACTGCCTGTTTGACGAAAAAGATTTACACAATGCATTAGCGTATCACGGAAAGTTTTATAGCTAGGAACAGTATTTGGATATCTCTCTTCAAACTCCGCAAGGCAATTTTCTATTGAATGCTGACAAATACCATCAATTTTTTGAGATGTCAGGAAGTAACATTCTACCATAAACGCTTTATGCATATCATTAAAGGCCATTACTTTTTCTTTTGATGAAACTTTAAAAAATATATTTGACACTGACAGATGTTTGAAATAACATCTTAATGACCAAAGCTACGACATAATTTTTATATACACGGCCAGCTACGAGTGAAAATTTTAATGATCGCTCGTTATAATAAGCGAAGTCTTGATTTAAATTGAAATGAACGCTTAATGCTATTGTGATGTTATGATTGAGAATATTTTCATTTTATTAACAGGATCGAATAATAATACTTGAAAAACTTATATAACTAAACACTTTAATCGGTCTCCTTGGAACGGAATATATTGCCTTTTCTTCGTAGAATGACATTTATTCTGTTCTTATGCCCGATTTTTCCTTTTAAAAACGTGCCCGTATCTGGAATAGTTATCTCTCTGTTCAGCATTCGTAATTCCGTTTTTCATCATGAATATTAGTTCGTTCTTCTCGAATAATACGGCACCATCTTCTAACCATACTGGCATTCATGACACTTCACTATAAACACAACAAAGTTCACGATGAATCTCAGCAGCCTTAATGTTCTTTGTACACGAACAAAAATAACATCACAATTTACAGTCGGCGGGATTTTTAATTGCAGCAGTCATTTTAAACGACCAAAATAGCAAGAAAAATGTCCGAACGATTCTCTCACTAGTTCTGTCAGACTCACACTGATCCAGACTACACCGCAGCGCTGCAATCGCTCCTCTGCTCACCAGGCGGAAACGAAACTTTCTTTCCGAATACTCCTCGTGTTATTTTTATATAAATCGTGCAAATATATCACATAAGCAATTTATTACACTTTCCATGTGCATATGTACATCAGAAAATCTTTTATGTTATAAACTTTCATGCCACCTATAATTGAAAATGCATAGCAATATGTCACAAAAGTAATATTATTAGTATTATTAACTGTAGGTATCAAGTGTTACAACATAAATTAAACCAGAGTAGTAGCTCCCTCTAAGTAAGCTTGTTTAATTGGAAAAGTCCAAATGGAAACAGTTCACGTCTTGCGCTTATCGGGAGTTGTAACTCGAAGCAGTAATTTATCAAGAAATTTCATAGAATAGTTACGGAGATTTACAGAGAGATATGTACATAATGAAATGTACTGTTACCTACTAAGTAAAAAAATCGATTTTATAGGATACAGCTTGTAGAATAAGAGCAACCAGAAATATTCATTTATTACTTTTATTACTATTTATATCCATTTTACACAAAGAATACTATTAATTAAAAAAATAGTCAATCTGTTACCGTATCAATTCCAAAAGTGTGAAAACTAATTTAATTCTTGTTGATATACCAAAAACAATTAGCATATCGATGTGTAAACACATCAAGTGTATACAAATTAATACAAATATGTTAAAACATATCTATATCTGTATATATGGACATGCACAACGTATTTAACCAATGGTCACTGCAATCGCAGACACGTGCGTTTCGATCTGATGATCTTTCATCAGTGCAGATTCAGAAAGTGAAGTCTCAAAATTGCTCCGGCAAGAAAAGCGCACACTTATTACGTCAGCTAACAAGAGATATCTTGTGACATCTGACGGACAAAAGAGGCTCACCGGTATGAGAGCTTTCTCTTGAATGGCTAGGCAATTAAAGAGGCAAAACGCTTGATGTGTTTACATATCGATATACTATTTTTTTTTGATCTGTTAGTGGACTACACAATTATGCGTGTTTATTTCTCCCCTGTAATGCGTAGCCATTCGAACGGAAGCGCTCATATCAGCAGCCTCTCTTGTCTGTCAGATGTCACGAGATATCTCTTGTAAGCTGAGTTTGCGATTTTCTTGCGAGCGCAAATCTTAAGATGCCACTTGTTAACCCGCACTGATGACATCTCTAGAACGAAACGCATGCGTCTGCGGTTGGAGCGACCATTGATTAAATACGTTGTGTATGTCCATGTGTACAAATACAGACATGCTTTAACATATTTGTATTAATTTGTCTACTTTTGTTGATTTTCACTTCGTCAAAAATAAAATAAAATAAAATAAACAACTGCAAGTTGTAATTGTTGCAATAGGAGATTATAATTTGAACATGCTTTACAGTAGTAAAAATCAAAACTGTTGTTATCATTAAAGTAGATATGTGTTATACATTAATTATCTAATTTCTAAATATCTTTGAAGAAATCTGTAGAGAAAAGTACTCCAATTTGTACCATATAAGTATGACCAATGACACCAGTTTTGCTTCCTATGCGTTAGTAGGTGTATCTTATACGTTTTTGCTTGGTGATTCTGGAACTAGTTTCTAAATTTCTGCATTACATCAGTATTGCGATTTCCATTTTCATTCCAGGTCTTTTCTTTTCTTATTCCTTTTCAGTTTTTACTTCTTCTTCGTTTTTAAATTTAATTTCGTAATATTCGCTCCAAGACTTTAGGATTTTTTCTGTTTCAGTTTTAAATGGCCATGCTGATCTCCTATATTCTAAATCCTTTCTCTTTTACCATTCTTGAGCCTGTTTACTGTCCACTTACCTAATTCTTTGGGTCGCACGCCAGTAAGTCCAGCACCTGAGCACAGTGCTCTTTGTAGCACTCCCAATAGATCTATCAGTTCCACTATGTTAGTCTTATGTATTCAATAAAACCCACTATTCTCCTCACGGAAAATTTGAGTGCCCTCGAAAGATCTAATAGATTTCTTCAGAAATGTTTATGCTTAAGTCCCTTCAGTTCTTCACACATGCATATTCGTGAAAGCTAGTTTGGTCCTGCTTGTCACATATGCTATGCGAAGGCTCGCTAACTAAGCCCATGCTGTAAAGATGCTTCCTTAAAGAACAGTGTTCAGTTATCAAGTCGGTAATAGTTCTAATTTCTCTTCTATTACTACAAATTAGGTTAGCTAGCCTAGCGTTCCGCTCCTCTAGTAGTATTTTATTTTGGAGTTGATCTTCCGGTAACTTCCATTTCTATTTGATTTTGTTGCTGGAGTCTCATCAGTCTCCATGGTGAAGGAAGTCTCAGTAGACTCCTCAGGTTTTGGGTTCTCTTTAGACTTCATCTTCTTGAGTTTATTTTGTTTTATATGCTGTTTTCTCGAGGAAGTAACAGTCGATGCCAACAGATCTTCCATTACGGATACAAGACGTAAATATAAGGGAGTGTCGCCTCATGCTTCCAGGATAACGTTGGAGACCACATATATCCTAGCTTCCATTCAATGCTGGATATGTTGCCTTGCACCGTAGCTTGGAAGTGCTAGTCTACGGTGATATCTATCGCTAAGGATTTGAAGGTTTTTAGGCCTTCTTATTCCGCCTGTGACTGTCACCAATCAGGTTCCTTAAGAGAGACCTGACAATTCCCTTATTCTCCACCTAGAGACGCGCCTGGTAGATAGCTTAACCCTCGCAGAAGAGGTGGTTGAGCCATACACTATTTTCACTATCAGACATAAAATAAATACTATAATAGCAAGTAATAAAATAAAACTCTATATGTTTACTAAAGAAGAAATCAAAAAATTCAAAATTTCTTATCTAGTGATAATTAATAGGCATTTTCATACGTTTTTACGACAGTCTTTTAATTTTTTAATTAGTTTTTTTTATTTTAATGAATTTTAATTATTTTATTTTATTTTTATTTTATTTTTATTTTATTTTTATTTTATTTTTATTTTATTTTTATTTTATTTTTATTTTATTTTTATTTTATTTTATTTTATTTTTTTTATTTTTTTTTAATTTTTTTTATTTTTTATTTATTTTTTATTTTTTTATTTTATTTTATTTTATTTTTATTTTTATTATTTTAATTAATTTTCTTCTAAAGCTGAATTAATAAATCACTTTATTATCTCCATAATAATAAATCAGATCCAATTTTCCCAATTCATTGTTACTCAATATAAACCTCATTCTTTCGTACATTAAGAATCACTGAGTCACAAAATTACGAATAATTGACCTTAATTTATCCATGGTCATTCTCCTGTATAGATATTTACGGGAAGATATTGTTCAATACCGTAACATGCAATTCCTTCGCATACAAGCCATAATGGTAACGTGAGAAAGAAACGAATCTGCCCTCTTCTTTATCATCCGCTAGTAAGAGGAAAATTTATAATAACTGTACGAAACAAGAAATTACAGTGAGACTGGTTAAAAAATTGTGAATGATACAATAATGGATCGTAAAAGAAAGGAGATTCTATAGAATTTGTTGATTCGAACAGCGTAAACTTTCAACAATTTTATCGAAATTACATATGTATTTAGTAGTATGCAGTAGGCTATAATAGAGGAAAGAAATTAACGTCGATGAAAATCTTAGTGCTTCTTTCATATTATATCCTGAGATGGCCAAGAATAAATTAACCTCAATTAACTTTACCATATTGAGATATTTTATTGAGCCTGCACATGTAGTGGATGCAATTTCGTGAAAATTTTAAAATTATAAAATTAATGAAAAATTAAATATAAAAAAATACTTACGAAAACAATAAATGACTTCAGTTACATATTTAATCAAAAAAAGAAATATTGTCGAAAATCGAAATAATCATGTTGATTGGAATTGAGTAGAGGGATATGTTAAAATAATCCTAAAGTAATTACATGGGCTGTAATTTGAGGCAAGCAATTTTTAGAAGATAATGTAATATACAGAAGATAATTTAATCAGTTAAGATTTCTTAATTTATCGTGTAATTGGACCTTGCAGTTAAAAGATATAAAATTTATTTCAGCAGGATATAGAATTTTCATACTAAGCATAGATTATGAAAATTATATACATATATATATATATATATGTAAGTAGATTAAATTAGTCGCCGATTTAAGGTCTGGTTTACTTTGATATGTATATATTTAAAGAAATCTTACATGTTTCGACACATAGTGTCTTTTTCAAAGAAATTAAAAATATATATGACAGTATATCAATGTCATACTTATATATCTGTAGTTGTCATGGATAAAATTTAAACATTCAAAGATACATTCAACTATAATAATAATAATTTATTGTTCAGAACGTTAGACGCAAAACGTCAATTACGGGGAATTGGCAAGCCATGAGTTATTATTATGTCTGCGCCCGTGGAGCGACTTAAGATTTTAAACTGTCGGCATTCGCCTTGAACGAGAAGAAAAACCACGAAAACTTATTCGGACAGCCCAGTCAAGGATCTAAACACGGAAGTACCATCATGATAAGTCAGTATACAGATATTTAAATAACATATGATAGATAATTATATATATAATATATATATTGTTACAGTGTACGAATAACAGCCTCTACGTTGGGCCGCCAATTGTAACAAGACAGTGAAGCTGTAATTTAAAATAAAGCACTAACGTTGGGCGAGAAATGATTAGTTAAGTTTATTTCGAAAAGATTAATTGGGCGTCTTATAAAAATGTGATAAACATCTCAAACTACGCTATCTCTGCGTTACTTCGCCAACTAGCCTCAGGGTGCATGAGAACTGTATAAATAACGTTTAAATAAATAATATATCTCAAGCTCGTCGCGAGTAATTGGTTGTTGCTTCCTTATTAGTTATTCAAATATACAATTACCAAAAGAAATAACTCCTACAACTAAATCTACATCAATAAAAGATTTATATTAATATTAAAATAGAATATTTATTGTATGAAAAATAGGAAACTGTAATAAATTAACAAATATAGTGGATAAAGTGGAGTTTATGAACTAAATATATATATGTGACAACAAGATGTTAAATAGACAAGGATATGTGTGTAATGTAATAATAAACATATGGACTAATTACGTAGAAAATCTTTAATACATAGGTGAGTACCTTCTTAATTAATTGTAATAAGTAAATTGGTATTTTATTTAATAAAAATTATACTGTTGAATGTTATATGATAAAAGTAAAAATTCGAGAATCTTTATTTATGTGTGTTGATTTGATATTGATAAAATGAATGCTAAAGACGATCTTTGTTTGTTCAGTATTAATAGTAAACCTGTTGTACTGATTTGTAGATTCCAAGCTTCTATGTTGTTGAATCTTGACGATGGAAAATTGTCAGATCGCTATCCAAAGTTTGGCGGCGTTTGCCTTGGGTATAGGTGACGCTCTGGAACTATTTCCTCGGACTCGGTTCAAAACGGCTTGTATCTCCCTGCGGCTTGGTATGACTGCTGGATACGAGGTATTTACTTGAATTAACGATAATCTGATCAGTAAATAATCTGTAATTCTTCTTGGTTGGATATCTCAGGAATTTAGTGTAATTGTAGATGATGTTTTTACAGTGACGCTTAATTATGCGTTTATACGTAGAAGTCTGGTTATCTGTTAGAATTTCACTTGTAATCTAAATCAGTATTTGTGTTGGATGTTTATTATAACTTTTTCAATGAAAACACGTTTAAAAATTAATAATATTTAAGAATTTCTATGAGTAGATCAAAAAATGCGTCTATTACTTTTTAATAATTTTGCAAAAGATGATGCCGATAGCGTCTGTTTTTTTATCAAAGCCTAGTTATCTTATATGCTAAAAAGTCTCGAAGTTTTGCCTTTTTAACTACTTTCTAAGACAAAATTTAACTATTTTTAATATATTATCTAAATTTAAATATTATTCAACGAATTCTAACGTAAGTTTAATATAAATCTTAATGCTAAGTTTTGTGTACTGCGCACGATAAATATTTACATTTCGGGTTAATTTCCTTGTCACTTAGTGGGCGTGTTTTACTAGCGTCGATATAAAGTATAGATGTATATTAATTTAAATATCGGTGCTTTCGCGCTTAAATTTGAATTATGAATATAAAATAATAAAAATGAAATAGATGAAAGAAATAGAAATATACTAATTTTAAGATTGTAATATTATCGTTATATTAATTCGTATACATTTCGACACTACTAAAACTTGCTAACACCGCTTATCTAACCTTGTTTACATTAATTTTCTATATTGAGTAATTTATATTTCCCATTTCAGGTGCTGATCTAAGGGTATGTCTTGTATCACAACAATATGTATATATATATATATATATATATATATATATATATAATAACTTCGTGACCTTGGTATGATATGGTAAACCTAATCAGTAGGCGATTAAAGGTCTGTATATTACTTCAAGATATATGTATTTAAAAAACTCTACATGTTTCGGCTGTGTACGCCTTTATCAAGAGAATACAAAATATGAATGCTAATGTTTAAAATTTGTAAATAACAGGAATTCATAATTTTTTGAAATTTAGTTTTCAATTTTGAAATAGTGAAATGAAATCTGTCAAGTTTTTTCATTTTTATAAATGTAGGTGTTATTTGTAACGATCTGCATCTTACCAAAAAGTTTCTTCTATTGATCTGGTTTGCCAGTTTTTTCCTAATTTTCATATATTCCTTGAGGATTTTCTGGTTTTCATCGTTTATATGATTGTAAATTTCATGGTGTAATTGTTCCATTTGGTTAGCACTACACGCCTTGTGCTAAGTATAAATATAATAACTTCGTGACCTTGGTATGATATGGTAAACCTAATCAGTAGGCGATTCATATTTTGTATTCTCTTGATAAAGGCGTACACAGCCGAAACATGTAGAGTTTTTTTAAATACATATATTTTGAAGTAATATACAGACCTTTAATCGCCTACTGATTAGGTTTACCATATATATATATATATATATATATACTCATAATGGAAAATTGCAGATCGTTACATTATTAGGTTATAGTATATACTGCTTAGATTTTTTTTATCACTTCTGTTGTTAATTGAATTTTTTTCTTGTTTAATATTAATAATTTCTTTAATTTCTCTTTTCATTGTGGGTTGTTCTTTATCGATTATCTGTGTGTTTTCAATCGAAACGGTGATCGCGTTGTAGTTTGTGTGTAAATAAAGCAGTTTTGTCTGTTTTTCAGTATTTGTGGGCTTGTATCTTTTGTATAAATATTGTTTAGTTTGACCTATGTAGTAACAATCGGAAACAATATATGAATTATAACATAGGCTAAACTAAACAATATTTATACAAAAGATTAGAAGTCCACAAGTACTCCAAAACAGACAAAACATGTCCTTTGATTCTTCATTCGTGAAGCCGCCATTCACCAAGAACTGACACTCACAAAGAATTGCAAATATTTTCGGTTTGCTCCAGGGTCAGGTGAAAGCCTCTAAGAGAACTCTTCAGTAATGATCTCTTAATTTATCATCAGATTTTCTCAAGTATAATGAGCGGTTGTTGGTTTGAACAAATTTTTCGTTGCTTTGCCGCACATAATAAAACAGAGCCCTTGAGCACTGACAGGATGCATAGAATCCATACAATACTTGATAAATGCCTACAAAATTTCAGATTGGCTTATATATTACCAAAAGAATTGTCTTTAGATGAGTCACTACTATTGCTTAGAGGACGTCTTTTTTAGAACTTATATGAAAAACCAAATATGGCAACAAGTTCTATGAACTTTTTAGTTCCGGCAGTTACGTTCTAAACATAGAAATAAATATAGGGAATACAAAGGTATTTTTAATAATATAAAATATTATTAAAAATCTGGTGTGAAGAACACAAATGCAGGTTCACCATTAATATTTTCTGTGAACGTGTCCGAATATATCCTATCCCCAGAGACGTAGATACGTATTTTACCTTTCTACAGGCTCATCGGTACGCCCCTGCTGGAGAAAGGATATTCCCAGACACATTCACAGAAAAGAACAACATCGCCCTATCACCGTTATTATTCAGACCGAGCGCAGAAGTAAATTCGGCGCTGCCTGTTGTCAGACAGCCGAAGTACCTCGCATACCGTCCACATAATTAATGTGAAGTAACGACGTCCTTCCAAAGGTTGGCATAGCCAATCTCTCTAGAAAACTGCATTTTTGTTTGTGTCTTCACTCATACTACGGCTTAACCGCATGTGTAATGTATCAGAATAATTGAAACATACATGAGTATGTAAACCCCACCAGTTTTGTATAATACAAAGGTATTTTCAATAATATAAAATATTATTAAAAATCTGGTGTGAAGAACACAAATGCAGGTTCACTATTAATATTTTCTGTGAACTTACTTCTGCGCTCGGTCTGAATAATTACGGTGATAGGGCGATGTGGTTCTTTTCTGTGAATGTGTCTGGGAATATCCTTTCTCCAGCAGGGGCGTACCGATGAGCCTGTAGAAAGGTGAAATACGCATCTACGTCTCTGGGGATAGGATATATTCGGACACGTTCACAGAAAATATTAATAGTGAACCTGCATTTGTGTTCTTCACACCAGATTTTTAATAATATTTTATATTATTAAAAATACCTTTGTATTATACAAAACTGGTGGGGTTTACCTACTAATGTATGTTTCAATTATTCTGATACATTACACATGCGGTTAAGCCGCAGTATGAGTGAAGACACAAACAAAATGCGGTTTTCTAGAGAGATTGGCTGTGCCAACCTTTGGAAGGACGTCGTTACTTCACATTAATTATGTGGACGGTATGCGAGGTACTTCGGCTGTCTGACAACAGGCAGCGCCGAATTTACTTCTGCGCTCGGTCTGAATAATTACGGTGATAGGGCGATGTGGTTCTCTTCTGTGAATGTGTCTGGGAATATCCTTTCTCCAGCAGGGGCGTACCGATGAGCCTGTAGAAAGGTGAAATACGTATCTACGTCTCTGGGGATAGGATATATTTGGACACGTTCACAGAAAATATTAATAGTGAACCTGCATTTGTGTTCTTCACACCAGATTTTTAATAATATTTTATATTATTAAAAATACCTTTGTATTATACAAAACTGGTGGGTTTACCTACTCATGTATGTTTCAATTATTCTGATAAATATAGGGAAGGGAGAAAATGTACTAGATGAAAACATGAGCAAAAGTGAAGCACTTCTTTCAAGGCTTATACAGCCATATATCAGTCACGGTTATTACCTATTCAAGGACAACTACTTCAACAGATTGCCATTAACGAAGATACTTTTGATCTGGAAAACTCACGTGACAGGTACTCTTCGAGCCAGTAGAAAGGGAAAGCCAGTGCTTGTGGCCAAAAGAAGTCGAAAGCTGGTGAATATGTATGGTGGAGAAGAGGGAAAATTTATATCTCGAAATGGAAGAATAAGCGTGACGTTACTGCCATAACAGCTGCACGTCATTCCTCCCTAAAACCCTTAAATAAAAGATTTGAGCTAAAGATGAAGCCCGTCGAAATAACTGATTACAATAAGTTTATGTCAGATATAAACCGGTGTAATAATCTCCTACTATTCCTCACCAAGAAAAACAATACGACTCGCACATTTCTTGTACCAACTCTAGGGAAATATTAATCAGAGCATTATTAGATATTGGTCCAAAAGTCAACGACAAGCGATCATTAACAAAACTTTAACCTTCCAATATTCCCAGTACCAGTTCAAGAAGTGATGCTGTTATGGATAATGAACGACATTTTCCAGAGCCTATACCGCTTTCACAAAATTGTACAAGAAATAGGTATTTTGGACGATATAAACAATGTTCGAAAGGTAGCCAGAGAAAAGAAACCAGTTACAGTTGCAAAGGCTGCGCTGAAAAACCTGCAATTTGCGTTGAATATTTTGACTGATGGCATAGCACTTTAATTAAGTGTTTAATTTGTTTATTTGTTTGTTAAGTGTTCATTTAGGTGAAGGAGAAAATAAATGACTAATATTAACATTGAACTAGAGTAAAATTACTTTCGGATGAGACTGGCGCAGAAACACATTTTGGTAATTAGAAAGAGAGCCACCTCATAAATGAGAGAAACAGCTAGTAGTATAAATGCGTGTACTATATGAGCCACAAACGTTTATCGATTATTTGTCAGTCGATACCAGGCATTTGATATGTGTGTTTCGTAGTGGTCTTGTACGTACATTGCTCCCACTGCCGACTGCTGCGACTGCTCAATGTTTTTAAGGTTTTCAGTATTTTTGTAATGTCATCGCTCGCGCATCTTCAGTCTCATCCGAAAGTAATTTTACTCTAACAAGTGTTCATTTGTTAGTTCAATGTTAATATTAGTCATTTAGTTTCTCCTTCACAGTATTTATTTTTTGACGATTGTAACCATTCTGTCCGATAGTACCCAAATATACGTTTAATGGGACAGAGACTGATTCAGCTGTCAACTTTTTAAGAAAGCTTGACCAAAGCGAACATTTGTTTGACATCATATATGCATATATTCAATGTAAGGCCAACAATATCCATAATGGTTTTGTGTTTTTTGATTTTACATATATTTAGTTTATCATATTTATCATTAGCTTATTATTTTCTTTAATTCGGTATATAGTATACTTAATAAGATCTTGCATTTGGATCATACGAATTGCTATTTATTATTAAATATATACCTTTATAATCCATGTGAAATGCCAGAAGAATACCGAAATTTAAAAATTATTTAAAACTTCATAGTTGATTTAATATAATAGATGCAATTCTGTGATCCGTTACATGCCTGTTATTTCTTTTAAATATGCAAAGTCGTAATTGAATATAAAAGTCTATTATGGGTTTTGCGTTTATAGTTTATAGCCCTCTCTGTCCTGTTCATTGAGGATTTTTCCGTATGTCAATTGATTAGTATTCAAAGATTTTTAAAATAAGTTTTAGTTTAGTATTATTACCTTGTCGGAATAATTGTGGATGCGATCCCATAATTTACCTGGCACATAAGACTAGTATCTACAAAGAATTAATCGAGCAAACATCTAGCAAGAACTCGTAAAGCATTGAGCTAGACAAAAACTCGGTAGTAAATTCGCGCAGGTATATGAAGTAAACTTCAAGGTCATTTAATAACAATTATTTTTACTAAATAGTTAATAGTTGTGTACATAGTATAATAAAACATTTTAATTAAAAAACGAGTGTTTTGTTGTGCACAACGAAGAGCTTCTCAAACTAGGGAGGCTTCAACATAACTGCTTTTAGCAAAAATGTTTCTAAAAATCATGTTTATTTATAGAATTTAGCAAGTAATCGTATTTACATAAATAAAGGTTTTCTTTTTTTTAATGGGGTGAACGTCTCTATCACTACTACTGCCCGCGAATGTGTAAAAATTTGATTTATTTCTTAATTAATAATACAGTAAACGTACCTTACCTGTTTATTACATATAATATTATATTATATTACTTTCTGTATTCCAACTATTAGTTTACATTCAGTATATTATATTATACTATTATTTTTGTATGGTTCTAATACATATCTTTTAATTCATTATTTATGTTAGTTCATAGTACCTAGACCTTGTTGGGTTCCGAAGTTGTTGTAAATTTTCGTTTAGTCTATAAATTGTCAACTGATATCTATTTGAAGGGACTCTTACAGAAGGGTTACGATTTCTGGTATTCTTATTCAAAGTCTCATACAGTACGTAATTTATTCGTTACAAAATAGGAACAACAATCAATTTTAATTCTAACTTTCAGTAGTAATAGTAATAATAGTAATAGCTATAAATATAATTATATGTACATATAATTGCTGGTAATCATCCAGATGTTTTATGAATTTTTTAATGAAATAAACTATTAAATAATAATACTTGGTGAAAAAGAAATTGTGTTATTAATTCCAACAAGTCCATTACAATACAATTTAAAACGGGATTCGACGGGATGTAATAAATTCTTTTATCCTTATTCAAGATTTTTTTTGATAAAATATAATCTTTTTAAGAACTCAAAGATCAAAATAATGTTCTTCAGAGATATGTGTATTTAGATAAACAAAGCGTATATGTTATCTTTTATAAGTGCGCAAACCGGTCTTGAGCCAAGTGTTGTTGATGCTCCGTCAAAAAGAGTAGATAAAGCAATTTCTGATGCAGATATACCGCAGTCGTGTAACATATTATTATCCCATCAAGCTTTCTGTATATGTAGATGTAATATACGCACCCTTTGACTCATTTGCATTTTCCTGCAACGCACACATAGACAATGTTATGGATGCGGATGAGAAGAATTAGAGCAAGAGAAAGGAAACAGGGACACATGGAAGGGTTTGACCCCAATGTCGTCTCATGTCGTGTCAATATCGTGTTTATGTATTTGTATATGTATGTATTCGCTCCGCTCGTTGTTTGTATGTTTGTCCTGCATCAGTTCGTCGATCCAATGGCAATTATAATATCCTACACGTGCATCTTACATTAAAAAGCACATTAGAAGGAACAGATTTCCCCGACTGACATGTTTGCATTTTAATTTTAATTTCTTTTTTTCGTGTAAGTACTGCTTTGAATCTGTTGGAATTTCGTTTTCTGTCTGTCAAACTAGCAACGTAGACAAATTGTATAATAGAAATCTTAATTGAAACATGTTATGTATGTAGCTACATTGCGAGAATTTAAACAATAGATTGTTTAAATGAAATTCTGACAAATACAATGTCTTTGTTATGTTTTTAAATATTAATTCAATTACGATATAAATCTAGGTCATTTGAGACAACTTCTAAAATATTCTGTTAGTAAAATTGCATAAATTATTTTGTCTTAATAACTTTGACATATGATTGGTGTTTACATACACAGAAGGACATGCGTTTGTGTTTGATACTTAAACAGAGCATTGACGTTAAAATTTACAACAAAAGGTCTCCTAGGTTCTTGGTGATATGTAAGAATTGTAAAGGTTTGCTTAAAAAATATTGCCATGCAATTTAGTTTTTTTTTTAAATACAAGTATATGAGATCTAATTTCTGTCATTACAGTTTAAAATTGTTTCTCTAGGGCTGTATTTAAACATGGCAATAGGGAAGTTAATATTCGGAAGGCATTTGAAACAAAACATGACTTCCACTGCACATTTTTAGGGAAATATATAAATCACTGGCTATTAATAAATATAATTTTGACGATTTATTAAATGTGGATTATAATTACATTGTAAAGATTTAATTACAGCTTGTTCTATGTTCGAAAGTCTAGCTGAAATGCAAAAAAATTTTAACGAATTTGAAAGACGAACTTCAGATATAAATCAGTTCCCTGCACTCAGGCGATGCACAGTTTCATTCTGGACCATCTTCCTCGATGTGCACCTGTGAAGCGAACAGCTGCAGAGCACCAATGTGATACACCATTAACTCTTGTTATAACAACGGAATCACCAATTTCAAAACTATTTCTGCTTATGTCATTTTGTGTTTTGACATATTAATAGGCCTTGTCCCATACATCGCAGACGAAGAACACTCCAGAGTAAACAGTAGTCGGCGAATAGTTGATATCATTCTCAACCTCCTGGACATTTGTCACTCACATGGATTGCGTATAGAAGAGAAAAAAAAATTGTAATAATGCTTGTCAAGCATAAACATCAATAACCATTACATAACTTTAATTGCCAATATTTTTCCATTAATTAAATCTTCTCGCACAATAAAACTTTTAATAATTATCTTAATTCCTTAATACCTCTTTTAAATTGTCAAAACTTTCATTCTGTTGGACCTGAAGGATCGCCTCATTCTCAAAAGCCCCCTCAGCATATTCTCTATTATATTCATTTAGTTCAACATAATTAAAATTACTTTTATTGTTATACATTCTCGATAACGCATCAGCAGTAACATTTAGTACTCCCTTTATATGCCTAATTTCAAAATTATACTCTGACAATAACAAAGACCAACGATACACTCTATTATTTTTAAATCTTGTACTCAAAAGTGATGTCAACGCAGCATGATCTGTTTCTACTATGAAGTTCTTGCCCAATAAATAAAATCTAAGCTTTTGAACCGCATGTACTACAGCTAACATTTCTTTCTCACTAATAGTATACTTAATTTCGTAGCTTTTTAAGATTCGAGATATAAAACATATCGGTTCTTCTATACCTTCATTATTAATTTGGATTAAAACTCCACTAATTGCGACATCACTTGTGTCTACCCTTAATATAAATTGTTTATTAAAATCTGGTAATATCAAAACTAACTGGTTATAAAATTCTTTCTTTAAATTCTCAAAAGCTTTCATTCTTTCATCATTCCAACAAAATTTATCATTCTTTTTAAGCATTTCATACAATGGTGCATTTGTTTGTGCCAGGTATGGAATAAAGCGTTTATAATAATTAATTATGCCATTACATTATTACATTTTTAGGACGTGGATATTCTTTAATTATCTCCAGCTTACTTTGATCCACACTGACATATCTAGGACTTATATTATACCCTAGAAACTTTATTTCACTCTTAAACAATTCACACTTCTTAATATTTACTTTTAATCCTTCGCTTACCAATATTTCCATTATCTTTCTTACATGTTCCAGATGTTCCTGATAATTCTTACTATATATTAAAATATCATCTATATAATGTACAACATAATCTTCGTAAGGTTCCAGTATTTGTTGCATAGCCCTTATTAACGCCACTGCAGAACTGCTTAATCCATAGGGTACAGTCCTTAACTGATATACTTTTCCATCAACCATAAAGCCACAATATTTCCTAGATTCCTTTTTCTAATGGTACCAACCAAAAAGCACTCCTCAAATCCAATTTACTATAAACTTTTGCATTGCCACATTTCGACAATAATGCTTCTATTGTTATCGGAGTTTCAAATTGAGCAAATTGTTCGCTCATTAAGTCTGCGCGCATCCAAACATAATCTAATGTCTCCTGACTTCTTCTTAACCACAACTAACGGATTTGCATACCTAGTTTTACCACGTTCTATTATTCCATCTTGTAACATCTTCTTTACTTCCTCTTCTACCTGTTGTTGCATGTTCTTTGGAATTGGATAATTTTTTATTTTAAAAGGTTTTGTCTCATCTACTTCTAACGAATGTCGATAATTTCTGGCGATACTGGGAAACTTGTTTAATAATTCTATATTGTTCTTAATTATTATTTTAACTTCTTCTTCATATTCTTTATTACAATCTATTTTCAACGAATCAATATCTGCGGGAAATTCCACCTCTCCATCATTTTCCTTATCCATTTCTTCTAAAACCATTACCTCCTTTTCTTCATATACTCCATTTTTTTCCATATTATTTATTTTATCCATACAGTTTATTTTCTGCATACAATTTATAATTTTCTCTTCGTCTCCAGCCTCCTGGATCCATTGCACATTTTTATTATTAATTATTATTTTCTTTTTTTTAATATCGTATTATCGTATTAATTTTTTTCTAACAAATCTATTCCCAATATCCCATTTCTTCCTAAACCTTTTACTATAATAAATTCTCCGATAAATTTATGATTTTCTATTTCAAATTCAATTACATAAATTTTATTGACTACAGCTATAATATTTTTCGTAGCTGATACAATTGTAATTTTACTTGTGGGTACATATTTCCTTCCTTATTCTTAATTAACCAATCAACAACTTTTTCATCCAAAAATGACGTTTCACTATCAGAATCAATTAAACAATAACATTCCCTTTTTCCTATATTAACTTTAATGTGTGGCAAACTAGTATTTATCGCGCAATCTGACTTATCATACAACAATGCAAAACTTTCTCTCTTTTTGGTTGGCCCTAACAAAAATCCTTACTACTAGCAAATTCTGATTTATTTTTTTCATCTACTTTTACAGATTCTAAATTAAAATTAGGCCTTGTATCTTTATACCTCGTACCTGTGTAATTCTTTTGATCTATAATTCTATCTTTTACATTATCTCTATTTGAATTATTTCCTACTCAATTTGGGGAAGCCATTCTATTTCTATCTATTTGAGTATGGTCGTTTAGCATAGGTCTTTCTGATCTCAGAGGGGTACTATTTAAATTAAATCTTGAATATTGATTTCTTTTACTATTACTTTCTGAATAATTATTGTTATATCTGTTTCCACGCTCCGCATCATCTAACCTTTTTAATAATTCTATAAACTGTTGCATATCATTTATATTATGTATTGCTACTGCCTGACTAACTTCGAAATTAAAATGTCTACTTAATTGTGAAATCAAATCTAATTCACTTATCTTAGGGGTTAAATATTTTAATACAGAGTACCTTTTCATGACAAAGGTTTCTCTTGTTTCATTATTTCCTACTCTATATTTACCAAATAATAATTCTTGTCTTAACCTAGTTTGCTTGTTTCGTCCCTAGAATTGATTTGTGAACCTGGCGTCAAATTCATCCATTGTTGTTACCTCATCTGACACCATCTCCCACCAAACCATAGCGTCATCCTTCAGACAGTTTCCAATGTTTTGCAACTTTTTTTCGTCCCGTGGCACATCTTCCAAGCTGGCCTTTATTTTCTTTAAGAAACACATAGGATTTGTGTTTGACATCCCATAAAATTTAGGTAACACTTCACTTTGTACTGGTACAGGAATATAAGTGGGTACATTTATTTCATTTTTCTCTTTTCTTACTTCTTCTACTTTATTTATTAATTGTTTTTCCATATGCTTCATTTGTTGTTCTGCAAATTCTCTTTTATCTACTTCTTCCAATAATTTGCAATTTAAAACCCTTATACTTTCTTCTACTTCTGGTTTTTCATTTGACAATTGCAACGAGTCCATGCCCCTTGTTAAAATTTCTTCTTGGCTTGTATTACTTAACGCCATTATTTTACCCATCATCACATCCATCTTTTCTTCCATTTTCTCTGTCTTTCCATCATTAACTCCATTGTTTCCTGCATTCCTTTCTCTTTTTCCACCATTATTTCCATCGTAGCCTGTATTTTCATTAGCATGTCCAACATAATCTTATCCCTGTTTACTCCTTCGTGCCCCTCTTCATTTATGGTAATTACTGGACCTATCCTTTTCTTTGCTTCTTCCAAAAGTTGCTCACTTCTTTGCTGTGCTCCTGTGATACCTTCCATCTTTGTGCTCTGTTTTTTACTTTCAACCAGTATTGCTATTGTTCGCCCCACGGTTGGCTTAGCCAAAAATATGCTATGAATTGTGGTTTATATATTTACTGTACCACTATCCACAGCTAATCTACCCAACTAGGATACTCAGCCAGTTGATATCCAACAATGAGACTTCTTTCTTCTCAGGGTTCCAATCGGAAACGTGGAACTGGAATATTACTAGGCGCCAATCAAACGTACTTGACCAATATGATAGTTATCTTTTTAATAATTTACTTCTTTTAATAATAAATGCGCAGTAAAAGGTTTATTAAATTAAACAAGCACAATATAAAATTTAAATGAATATTTAATACAAAAAAAAAATCAAAAAAAGAAAAAAATCTATCTTTATAAAGTATAAAGATTGTGTATTTAACAATATATAACTTCTGAGGTAAAACAATTCACTGAATATGACCGCTAAGTGAATTAAAACTTCCTCTAATGACTTCCGATCAACTTAATTAAAATAACAAAGTTTATTTTTAATTTCTCCCCAGAGAACAACATATTATAAACAAACTTGAAAACACGTTCAAAAATCTACTACATGCGCGATCACATGTAACAAAAAATTTATCCTTGAATTCCAAACGAATAAAATTTTACAAATATATATTTTTTTTACGTAGAAATTTTAAAAATATTCTTTATAATTTATCTCAACTAATTAATACTCTTAACTAATACAATTGATATACAATCTTAAAAAACTCTTTGAATTAATAAGACGTCTTATAAATATATATCTTTACTTACATAAAAAATTATATAGGAGACACGTTGACAAGAAAAACGTTGTTTAATCAAATACTATCAAAATTTCGAGAATACATTCTCGTCGAATATACGGGAATTGAAAATCAAACACCAACAACTAATTAACTCAATAAATTCAACCCGAATTTAATTAAAAATATATATATTTTTTAAAGAAAAAGAACGCTCTTGTCTAAAGGTATAACTTCGTCTCCCCCTCAAAATCGTCACTACGTTCGCTTTCACATAAAGACCTTCAAAAATCTAGTTTTTGCTTACACATATTTTATCTAAATATAACGGATATACACAGATATCCAAAAACAATGTAGATCTATTTTTAAATAAATTTCAAATATAATTTAGGGAAAAATCCATAGCAATATGTATATAAAAAACAAACAAATTTTGGATCCCAAAGGATATTTTTACGTTGCCTGAAGGCAATACGGTACACTTAAAAGGTTTCTATTTCGCGTGGAATACGAATATGTTTCTCCATTACGTTTATATATATAAGTATATATCTATTCTTGTAAACATGTATCTGTTTCGCTAGGGTTAATATATACACTGAAGGAAGGGTCAGTATATTTTCTTCAGTAAATGCGTTCGTATACGTTTCTATTTATATCAAGTTACACCGAGCTCGTATTGCTCTTTTCTGCAAAATAAATATCTGTTCCGTCTCTGTCGACTGAAACCAGAACTGAAGCCTATACTCGTATATTGCCACACTATAAAAATGAGTGTAATAGGTCAGTTTAGCCGCGTAATAAGTGACAATAGTTTTCATTCAACGTATGCTACATACGGTATCGGTTAGCTTCTGTGCTAGTTGTACTACATGTGTGCTTCAGTTTACCATATTATCGATATTAAATACTAAAAATATCATTGAAGCGTTTTCTTTGCTATTATGGACTCTAAAGCTTATTTTCTGAGTCTTATTAGTGTTAAGTTTCAACTCGTTACCGGCATACTAATCTTTTGCTTCTCGGTTAAACATTTCTTTATTTCTTATCTCTTTTGTTGAGATACCAGTAATTAAAACGGTAGTATCACTGGCATAAAGGCAAGTTCCTGTAGTCAACACATTTACTTCCAGGCCATTCACATAGATCACAAACAATAGCGGATCAAGTATCGAAAGATCATACGGGTCGAATTATATTGTATAGTATATTATATTCTCTGGTTTAGGTAAGAGGGCAATAGTTCTACGGAAATTTCACGGACGCTTTGCTCAGCAAAATATCATTAGCAATGGTGTCGAACTTAAGTGTAAGACAGTATATATGTACATACTTACGGTCATCTAGGCCTCTAGAATTGTATTTAGAATATCTGCAATACCAGCTATAGTAGATCTCTTCTTTCTATACCTATGCTGGGAAGAGTTATAAAGATATCATTTTTCGAAAAAGTCAATTACCCTGTTTGTTATTATATTACTCGTTCTGATATCCTCGATATTGCAGGTAAAATTGATGTTAACCTATAATGTCCATATTTCTTAATTTGTGACATTATGAAAGGAATTAATCAAAATTTCAGTACAGAAAGTAATTGTAAACATACTATAATATTATATCACCTAATTTAATAATTTACCATTTATGTAGGCGGGTAGGATTTGAACCAAAGCGCAGCCCCATCTGACTATCGACCATATAACCTGCAAAAAATGTTACAGTGACCAAACAGTAACATTTACTATTTCAATTTAAAAATTTAAATTGTACATCAAAGATTAAGGCATGGCTTTCGGTTCACCTAACTAAAAATGGAAATTTATTGAGCTATTTTTTAGTTTCAGTAAATATTACTTACTTCGTATTTCAATAGTTGCAAGTTTATTTGCACTTCGTTTTAAATAAAATTTAAGTATCTGGAATTGTGGCTTAGCGTATTCATTTGTATAAATAAATAATGTAACTTCGAGATGGAATCTACCCATTTTTTCATACTTCTGTATTGAGAAAAATTTTAAATAGGAAGTTGAGTCATCGACTTTGATGGTTTAGTTTTATCGGAAAATATTGAATTATATCGTATTAAGTCCGCGATATATAAATAGAGAGGTTGATTCGAGCAACATGTCATCAGCAGCTCGTCCTAACGCGTATATATTTTGTCCGTCGGCGTCCGAGCACCATTCAATCTTCTTTGCTGGCTTACTACAGTAATAAATAATAATTTTATAATGTCACAAATAGCGAGAAAGAAACCGTTATATGATGTACCTAAACGCGCTCAATATTGTCCGGGGCAGACTGACGAAATATATATACGGTTGAGGACGAACGGGCTGTGCGATTTTACTTGAATGAGCCTCTCCACATATAAAACACTAACGTCTCTTCATTAACAATTTGTATAATATGTATATTATCAAGTAGCTGGAATAAATACATTAATACATAATACATAAATACAATGATTCATTAATTACTGCATATGTATGGAATGACATCTGTGGAGACAAGATATAAACTGAACAATGTAAAATTTTTATATTATAATAATAATATAACAACATTAACTTCGTTTCACAGTTGTCTTTTCTTCTGCCTTGCGCTTCATTACGACAGCGAACTACATTATTTCTTCTCACGGCTGAAACAAACATAGTTTAAGCATCTCCCGTTTTCGCAATGTCCAGCAATTTCAATGATGTCTCTGACACATGCGATTTAGATGTTATGCACCTAACTAAAGTCATTGAGTTAGCTATGTGGTTTTCGTAGAACTTTTTATTATGTTTATATTTGTAAAATATGTCCATTAGGATAAATTTCTTTTTATGGATTTCGATTGTGTTATTGAGTCATAATTTACAGTTTGTCATATTGTAATATATACGAGGCATGTTTTTTAAGTAAGTACCGTTTTGAAATTAAAAAAAGACGTGCAAAGATATCTCAATAATTTTATTTTTACATGAAAGCCTGTACCTTAATCTACTTTTCTACATAATTTCCTTCAATATTGAGGTACTTATCATAACGTTGTACCAGTTTATGAATACCCTCCTCATAGAAGTCTGCCGCCTGACTTGTTAACCACTGCGTCACAACTGCTTTGACTTCGTCATGGTCTTGAAGACGCTGGCCGCTCAGGTGATTCTTCAAGTGCAGGAACAGATGGTAGTCACTGGGCGCCAGATCAGGGCTGTACGGAGGATGATCTAGAGTTTCCCATTTAAAAGATGTGATGAGATCTTTGCTCTGATTAGTCACATGCGGACGGGCATTGTCATGCAGCAAAACGATGCCCTTGCTCAACTTGCCTCGTCTTTTGTTCTGGATTGAACGGCGCAGATTTTTCGAGGTCTCACAATAAGCTGCTGCATTGATTGTCTCATTACGAGGCAGAAATTCCACAAGCAATACTCCTTTTCTGTCCCAAAAAACTGTGCACATGATTTTCCGGGCAGAAATTGTTTGCTTAAACTTCACTTTTCCGGGTGAATCTGAATGCCGCCATTCCATAGACTGTTGCTTTGATTCAGGTGTGACGTAGGCCACCCATGTTTCATTGCCCGTAACAATTTAGCTTAAGAAATCATCACCGTCGTTGCGGTACCGCTCAAGGAAAGTCAATGCACTGCCTAAACGTTTGGTTTTGTGCACATCCGTCAACATTTTCGGTACCCAACGTGAGCATAATTTTCGGTAATTCAAGCGCTCGCTCACAATGCCATACAAAACACTACGCGAAACATTAGGAAAGCCATCACACAAGGAGGACATCGTAAAGCGTCTGTTTTCTCTCACCTTATTGTCCACTTCCTGCACCAAACTTTCATTAACGACCGAAGGACGCCCACTCCGTTGTTCACCATGCACATTTGTGCGGCCATCTTTAAATGCTCTCACCCACTTTCTTACCATTCCATCACTCATAATGTTTTGTCCGTAAACTGCACAAATCTCACGATGGATATTGATCGGTTTTAGGTCTTTAGCACTAAGAAATCTTATAGCAGCCCATACTTCACAGTCGGCGGGACTCACGATTATCGGAGGCATCTTAAACACTCAGTAAACAACGTAAACAAGGTAGAATCAGACTGTAATGGCGTCAGTGCGTAGGCAAGAGATGTAGGTCCCCGGTGCGCATACGCAGAACGCCGACCGAAGCGCTGCGGTCGCGGTGTGGAAAAACGGTACTTACTTAAAAAACATTCCTCTATATATCCTGTTATTAGAATATGTAATTCTGTTGGACAGTAAATAAATAAATAAATAAAGCAATGATTTTGTAGTCCAATACAACGTGTAAAACTTATTGTAATGTTTCTTTTACGATTTACGATTTATAAGTACATACATAACTTTTCTGCAGTGTAATATTTTACGTACAGGATGCGGCAGAGGAATCGCGTGTTCTTGGTATGGATATTATTCGGAAATGGTGGGATTGCAGATGGAGGACTGTGCATGCGCGCAGTATTTTTCTAGTGGGATGCCATTTCAGTTACAATGAAGCGTTGGACTGTACATTTGCAGTAGATCAATTATTTAGAAATAATGATTCTGTGACGCATGTGCAAAGGCTGTTTCGTTGGCACTTCAACATTGATTATCATGGAAGTGTTCCCAAGCGAGATACAATGTTAAAATGGTTTAATGCATTCCGTACAACTGCTTCTGTAATGAAACAAAAACCTCCTGGTCTTCCACCAAATGTGCGTACTCCAGAAAACATGGAAAGAGTCAGAGTGACTCTTAGTACGAGTTCACAGCACTATCGGATAGATCTTTTGGTCACATTTTACTTAAGATTTGAGATTTCTCTCATACAAGATGACTCACTGATCGTATAAGAACGTCGACCACGAGAGTATGTTCAGAGATTAACATTTGCTGAAAGGATGCTTGATATCCTCGAAGAAAACCCAATGATGAGTGAGAAAGCCCATTTTTTCCTGAACGGCATGGTTAATTGGTAAAATTGTCACTACTGGGCTGTAAAGACACCATGAGAGGTCCATGAACTTCCGCTTCATACTCCTAAAGTCACCGTTTGGTGTGGAGTGCGCGAAAGAGGTATTATTGGACCTTATCATTTTGGAATGGAGGAGCACACGATTACAATTAATGCCGAGCGCTACATCACCGTGTTCAATGATTTCTTGCGAGCTGAACTTCATCATAAGTGAATCAACATGCGACGTATGTGGTACGTCGAATGTTCCCTTAACACGTTATATCTCGCATTGGAGATGTTGCTTGACCGCCGCGATGTCCAGACCTCAACGTTTACAATTTTTTTCATGGGGATATTTAAAGGGAAAAGTGTACCTTACTTAGCCTGGCACACTAGTGGAATTGAAGAATTTAATTCACAGATAAATTGTCGCGATCGACAACGACTCACTCAAAGACTCACGGCGCGACTGCAAGAATGTGTGAAAAGAAATGGCCACTATTTGCCGGATGTTATTTTTAAAAATTAACTTTTTGTTTATTTATGTAAAATGGCAACATATTGCCTTTATTTTAGAATAATAAATCTTGCTCTTCAGTCTTTTCTTTTCTTGTTTCTGAATTAAAAAACACCCGATTCTTCTGCTGCACCCTGTATATTTCTCCAGCAAATGAAAATCAACATATTTACGGAGTTGTATTTACCCACCTATCTGAAATTTAGAACACGGAATGTAATGAACGTGAAATCACTATCTTAAATAACTATCAAATTCAATTTATCAAGGCTGTGTAGCGAATGTGTATGCATATTTTTGAGAAACGTTTCATGCATATGCATATTCGTATTTGAATGTGTGTGTTTTGTATGTGCCTTTTTATGTTTCGGACATGCAGGAGACCCCTTATCGTGTTCTCCGTGGCGTAACGCGCAGATTGAATAATAAGTGAACATGTCTCCGTCTGTAACAGCCCCGCTGATTAAAAAATATGAAATTCGTGCTTGTCATATACTTACGTGTTTATTTAATGTAGCAGAAACGTGTACACCTTGTTTACATGATTTATTTGAAAGGTAAATTAAATTGTAATGACGAGTTTGTACGAAACGTTCAAGAAACTCTATAAATATTTATTATGTTTGGCTTGAGATTCGACGCAAATGTGTATATATGTATGCCTTTACACATGATTGGTAGCACGTGTAGTTTCATTTTAATTTGCAAATTTCTTTTGAGAAATGTGGTTTTCGGTACTGTTGACAGTCGATGGAAACCGGTAAATTACTTTAAATTATGATATGCATGCCTAAAATTGAATTTGCTTGGAATAAACACTAGTTCAATTCGTAAAGTTTAAAGGGGAACTCTAATGGTCACTAAATCAAGCCTAAATTAATAAATAATCAATTAATTAGTAATAGTAATAGTAATCATCCAGTACCAGAATATTATTTGGAAACTATTTCTAAAGCTGATTTCTTTTCTTGATATGACAACGAGTATTTACTTTTATTTCTAGTAGGATCCAGCAAATAAGTTAAAAAGTGAAAAGGTGTTGTGGCTTGTTCATATCTTTTAATAAACTTTTGTTTTATGATTTTTTCAGTTTCTTTAGCGCTTGTAAAGACTGCCTCTAACTTTTTCCATTCTTCAACCATATAAGATAAATAAGCATGTTTCTGCTGAATTCTATCAAGTGTCGCAGATATTGGTTTCAATAATTTTAAAAGGACTTCGACTTTTCTTCTGATTTGAATATTCAAAACGTTTTTAAAAATCACCGGGTCAATGTCACCGTCATACTCTTCACAAATTTGTAATAATTTCAAACATTTATTGACATATGTTTCAAAACAGTAAGAAAGTGTATTGCATGGAACGTCTTGAGGTAGTATTAATTTTTTGCCTCATTCTTTTTTGTACCAAGCATTAGGCAAATGCGTATTGCGAAAATAATTTACAACTTGAAGTACATGTTTTTTTATTTATTTAATTTCTAAATCATTGGAAAGCAAATTCAGTATATGGACAGAACATCCATAAGTTATAGTAGGGTATTTCAGGAGCTCTGATAGTCTTTTTTTCTCATGCTACTCATATTAGCCGCGTTGTCTGTGCCAATGCTTGCTACTTTGCAATTGTTCTGAGTGTCAGACTTATTTATTACATCTATAGTGATCTCTGTAAGATAATCAGATGTATATGAATCCCTGATATATCTATAGTTTCGAACAGGAAACTGTTGAAACATCCTCTGCTATCAAAATGACACAAATTATTGGTTCATTATGAATATTTGACCATCCATCAAGTGACATACAAACTGACTTGCCTGATAGATATTTACAAAATTCTGATTTCTCGTCTTAAAATTTTTCATCTAAAAGAACCGATGATAACTGAAACCTAGAAGGTGGCTATGCTGGCCTTAGCATTTGAATTACTATTGGAACTTTTTATGTTCAATGTTCCAAGATAGCCCTAGCTATCTGCTTGTCTATTTATTTTTTCTTGTCCTGACTTGTTCTAACAACAAATGAACTTAAAACATCGCTATTGATACTGCGACCAGCACCTAAATCAAAACTACTACTGCCGCTCAAACTTCCACTATTGTGAAATTTTTAATGTTTCTTCTTTTTCATTCTCTTTTCCTTGTTTTGAATGTTTAGATTTATTTATATATTCACTTTAATCGTCGCCATTGTTTGAGTAATTTCTTTTTTCCCAATGGGTTTTAAGTCTCTCCACCAACCCATGGATATTTTTACCGCACTTTTTACAGATAGGGCGACATTCAAGGTTGCCAACAATAGTATGGTCAAGAAAGTACTGCCAAATACTATACTTCTTTTCTACCTCTACTTGTCATTTTCGCGCAAACACGTACACTTTCACACGTTCAAATCGAAGAAGTAACTGTGGTAAAGGCGGCGAGGCATTCGACATTTATAAGGTCCAGCCGTGTTTTGTGATTTACAAGTTACAAGTTTCAACACGTTTCAACACGTTCGCGGTAGGGTCTTGCAGTAACAAAACCACAAAACGTTTCAGCTTTTTACCGGTTTCAGATTCTTGGTAATATTGTATCAGTACTTTTTTATGAAAATAGAATAAGACGCTTTTATAAAGTAGCAGTATTTAAAATTTAAAATAATAAAAAAATCATGATTTTTTTTTTTATACAAAAATCTACTACTCTTGATTTTCATCAACTCTGGTTTAAAGGCAAACCTAGCCTAAAGCATTTGAGCACCATATTTGGTTTAATTATTATAAATATTATATTATAAATATAGACGCTTATGACCTTATACATGTATTGAAATAAGTTTGAATTCTTCAAATTGCGTTGAAAGGTCGAACAAATTGAAATTATTGCTTTTTAATTTATTTAAATATTTTATAGTATTTTTATGGGCTATATATTTAATTTAATTTGCAATTCTAAAACCTTATTTGCGTCTGTAATTAACATTCCGTTTGTGAGAAATATTATAGTTAATGATGTTTCTATTTAACTTTAGAGATATAATAAAAAGTCTTTCATTTTACCGTGTGTGTTGTGAATTTTTAATCAATTAAGACGCGCACAATTAGAATTAAAAACATTTATATAAAAGAAGGTTGTGTTGTTTAATCTTCTGAAATTAATATGAACTTGTATAATTTTGAAATTACAAATACGAGAGAGCATTTTTCGAGGAATGGGAAAAGGAGAGAAAATAAAAATTTCAACTTATTTTTCTTTTTCAATATACTCACACTGAACTTACTGCAAATGAGAATTAATGAATATTAAATCTCATTTTTACATGCAAATGTCGCCTTATGTTATGCGTCAACAACTACAATTTGACAAATTAAGTTTGTACCAGTATGTAGAACACACAACGCCGCGACTTTGACCAACCTGGTTGTTAGGATAATTAAAAATTACTGAAAGCTCACGTCAATCAAGAGAACGTCCAGACGCGTATCGCTCTTATTGGAGCTTGTCGATGTATGGTATCCTGAAGACAGATATGACTTTTGACTTCTATACTGTGTGTAATACACAAGTCATATCTGTCTTCAGGATACCATACATTGACAAGCTCCAATAAGAGCGAAACGCGTCTGGACGTTCTCTTGATTGACGTGACTTTTCAGTAATTTTTAATTATCCTAACAACCTGGTTGGTCAAAGTCGCGTAAGTAAGTTCAGAATGTTAACTATATATACACACACAGTGTGTATATATAGTTAACATTCTGAACTTACTGCAAATGAGAAATAATGAATATTAAATCTCATTTTTACATGTAAATGTCGCCTTATGTGGTGCGTTAATAACTACAATTCGACAAACTATGTTTGTACCAGTATGTAAAACATACCACGTCGCAACTCGATCTTCCTGGTTTTTAGGATAATTAAAAATTGCTGAAAAGTCACGTCCATCAACGGAACGTACAAACGCCTTTCGCTCTTATTGGAGCTTATCAATGTACGGTATCATGAAGCAGAAATGTGGAAACACATTTATAAATTTATAAAAGAAGCTCCGGACGCCCAGTATTTGATGAAAAAGTAAGTCGATAATTTTTTAGCTTTTGTAAAACATTTTAAAACTACTTGTTGTAGGATGCAATATATAGCATCGCAGGGGCATGTCGTAGAGATGAGCTCCAAAAATTGAGTATCGAAGACATAGAAGAAGTAGGCTCAATATTAATTGTAAATATGTCACATTCAAAAACTGGCCAAGAACGAAATTTTATCATTATAGGTCAAGTGGAAGAAGGACAAATTTGATCGATATATATAATAAATACACGAAATTACGTCCCAATTATATTCCGCATAAAAGTGCCAAGCTGTTGCTGTGAACACGTTTGCTAAAATCTCGTATGAAATTGCAAAATTTCTACATTTGGAGAATCTTGAGCTATACCCGGGGCACTGCTTCAGGAGATCCTTCACAACATTTCTTGCAGATACTGGAGAGCTCAAACGACACGGCGGATGGAAATCGTTAACAGTAGCGGAGGGATAGGGATGCACATATACCAAGTACTAGAACATTTAGAGAAGTCACAAATCAAGAAGTAGAATTAAAGAATAATTCACTAATTGTAAGAAATATTGATATTGAAAATTGCACAAATTGTACATTTACTTTTAACATTAATGGTAAAAATAATGTTTGAGTTAGTTTAAGTTGTTCCTAACATATTTTCTTAACTTTCTCAATGCAAATCGATAGTGCTAATTAATTATTAAATAGTTTGCTATTAAATTACACTTTTTTATTTTGCTACACTTAGTGCTAGCTAAATTTTTTTTTTGTTTTTTGCAGGAACGTAGAGATTCCTGCAACTCGTGCAAAAGTGTTTATTTCACGTCGCGTGCAACAAACACTTACTTTATGCACTTGTTGCATAAATAACTATTTTCTACGAGAACATCGAAAAATGTTCATATCAAGAGTGTAAATTGAATCATAAGAAGCTACATTTTGTACTGAATTTCATTTTGCATCGGTTGCTAGGCAAGTTGCTAGACAACAAATGCAATTTGAAATATTTCGTGTTCGGTCTGCTGTTTTTGATAATAAAAAGTAAGGTGGCTTAGAGAATATAACGCCGAACGACAAATGTCATCAGTTTGTTACAGTTTGTGCATTACAAATAATTTCGTAGTTATTTCAAAGAAACCAGATAATTAATATGGAAAGTGATAGTGATAGTGATAGTGACTTGGAATTAACACCTCCAAGTATAACAGAAGCAGCAAATTTAACAACACTAAATTTATTGCCGGAAACATCGAAGAAAATGTACAAACGGACTTATAACCTATTTTTGGAGTGGAAAGGAGATCGGAACACCAAATCGTTTTCCGAGAACGTCTTAATGGCGTATTTTGGCGACTTGGCAAAAAAATTCAAAAGTTCCACATTATGGACACAATACTCAATGCTTCGAACGACTCTCAGTATTCATAATAATATAGATATTGCAAAATACTTAAAACTGAAAGCATTTCTTAAGCGACAGTCCAACGGCTACAAACCCAAAAAGTCGAAGATCTTTACATCAAATGACATCAATAAATTTATTAAAGAAGCCCCAGATGAGATCTATTTAGCGACAAAAGTAAGTAATTTTCAATATCAAGAAAATTTTAGTATCCAGCATTCCACAAGTTCTCCAAAAATGATTTTCAATAATTGCACATTTAACTTTAACAATAAATAAAATACGTAAGTAGGAAGTTATTTCATAGTTCTTCTTCTTAAATGGTTGGGCACTGTCCAGGCTCTGCTAATGAATAGGCAATTTCGTATTTTCATGGATCCAAAGCAATAAATAAAATATTTTCATATTTATTTGTATCTATTTTTATAATTGTCGTTGTCGTAGAAAAAGTATAGTATGCAACGGGCACAAAATAGCAATTTTGCACTCGTTTCAATTGCAACACTCGCCTTCGGCTCGTGTTGCAAACTTTGAAACTCGTGCAAAATGTGCATCATTTTGTGCTTGTTGCATAATATACTATTATTAGTTAGCAGATTGTATTGAATAATTTGACAACTACGTAAACTTTCTCCATAAAGCCCATATTGTACAGTGAACGTGAAGTGCTCTATATATCCATAACATTTGGCTCTTCAAAACAAATTTCGTGTCAAAATTTTGAGCTTAATCAGTTGAGTAGTTTAGGTGTTTATCGAAGACAGGAAACAAATATTAAGAGTTGCTTTATAAAATATATTTAAGTGTTTAAATAAATAAAATAGTGAAAGCAAACCTAAATTTCAATATAACTGCCATCAAATAAATTAAGGAAATCTTATACGGAAGTTACGACCCGAGAACGGTGGGATAAGATAGGCAAAACAGATAGTATTATATTGCAGCTGGTTTGATACTTAAATCCTATTAGGTGCTGAAATTGGTAGCAAATAAAACGTTTTCATGAAAACAGCGTTTATCAATTTAATTTTCCTAATCTTGATTCAACTTACTAAATATTTTTGGTTAAATTGCTTCATATCTTTTTTAGTATTAGTTTCTTAAACTTTCTCTCGATTATACATATAAATGAAAGGATATATAACTTATTTATACTTAAAATAAATAAGAATAATATGCTAAGATAAATTTTCAGTAAAAAGAATTGTGTACAAAATGAAAAGCACTTGTCCCTATAATTTTAAATTAGAAATATACATATACATATACATATATACATATATGCGCTTGATGCCATGTACTATCTGATTCTAACATGTGTATTCATAGAAACACGTACATACATGTGTACATACGTATAACATTTCTTCGCCCGTTCTTAGAAAAGAATGAAAAAGAAACTATAAAGAATAAATGAAACGGAAAGAAAAAAATACAAAACAACGAATTCGCTTGACATTTAAGACTGCATTGTTATACCTGAACACAATAACAATGGCTCTAAAATATCCGTTTTAATTTGTTGAGGTTGAAGTGGATTTCATTGTATTCTGAAAAGTCAATAGTACATTGTGAAGTGTAATAAAATGTTAAAGTAAATGTAAAACGGGCGTCCATTATAAATTCATGGTCTGACCACAGCCACCAGGGGTATCCCGTTGTTACCCAGTCGATCCTAGTATACCGTACAGAGTACATGCGACATTAAACTTAAGCACTGTCGAACAAATGGCCTGGAACTGTTTCAAATGTTCATATTCTAGTAGATGAAGCGTATTTGCTTGCTGAATTTAATAATCTCTATTGTGTTCGAGTTAGTAGATATTATGAAGTTCAGTATCTTTACTGTCATTATTTAAGGTTATTTTAAATGTCTAGCAATTAGTATTTTTAGTATTCTAGAACGTAGTAATAAATAATTTGTTGAATAAAATATCTGGAAAATGTAATAATGTATATTTCATTTCACTCAACAAAAGGCGTGGATATTGAGAAATAACAGATTTTCATTGCACGAATTGTTTGTCCCTATTAGTTTATAAATTTTTCTCTTCAACTAGCATACTCTAATAGAAAACAAATCAAGCAATTTTAAATTTATTTTAAAAAATATACTAATTATTTAATAAAATAGTTCTAAAATAGACAAGGACGTATAAGAATGGCTCGTTCTATTACATATATTGTTATATTACGATGTATGGGCTATTTATATAAATATGAATGGATGAATGTTATAAATGCCCCAAAAGTGGGGCTCAAAATGTTATATGTCAATGACGTTAATATATAAAAAATTGTTTATTATAGATTAATATAAAGTAATATTGCTATTGACATACGAATTATATTTCCCCAAAAGTTGGGATGACAAAAGTTATATTTCTGTGAACGTAGATTGTATATAAAATTTTATTTAAATTGGGCTTATTCAATACTTATCTGTTTTTTATCGGCTAGCTTATTTCTCTCTCAGGGTTAAGGTAGGTTCACTTCTCTCCACTTTGAATTTATTTACGTAGCTTATTTAATTGGAAATGGAACAATATCTCAAGTACTTTACAACAAAAAAACCAAAGTAAAATATTGACAATTAACTTTATTAATAAGAAAACATCTTGAAAAAAATTCAGAATTTAAATAAACAGTTTCGTGACACACATATAACATAAGGGAGACACACTTAGCAGTTGGTATTCTTACAGTACAAATGCAATATGGTGTAAGACAAGTGCAAATAATTGTTGCTTTATTAAAATATTTTATAAAAGTGAAATCGAATCAAGTTTAATATTAGAAATAGTGAATACTAAGTTTTAAATAATGTTGAACAAAAATTACAGTGGTTGAATATCGGTGAAAGCAATGCAAATAATTATTTATAGAATAAACAAAAAAAGTTCTAGAAGTGTTCATAAGCAAGTAAAAATGGCGCGTATAATATTTGTAAAAATAGCAAAAACCTGAATCTTCGGATATAACCTCTGTTGATTCCTGCGCCTGTGTTCTGGAGAAGTCTTCACAGCGGGAACTGGAGAATATTTCTGCTACTATCCCTCGGGATGATGTGAACTTTTCAGAATCTCCACGTCCGACGGCGGCTTGAGCGGGTGGCCGATCTCGAGCGTTCAAAGATGGTGTTCGATGTACGGTGAAATTTTAGGCGGGTAGTTTTCGTATCGAAAACTTTAAAAATTCTTAACTCTTGAACTGTTTGGTCGGAAGATGTTAAATTTGGTCTACAGGTAGTTCGTAGGTAGGTGAAACGTTTGGTAGACTTAAAAATCTCGAGCACTTAATATTTTCGCCAAATTATTTTAATTAAGCCGTAGCACAAAAAAACGTGACCTCTCGTTGCAACTACTAATTACCGACGACCAATCATTTCATTTGTTTTTAATTGCATAACTTGCCGCAAATCGCTCCATTCTTTACTTGCATTATCTTTTTGAATATTATTAAATTAAACATTTTTACAGTGTAAAACAGTTAAAAAAATTACATTTTGATTTATAAAATAACTTTAGTTAGGTAACGTATGTTGATGTGTTTACAATCACTCTGTCAACCTCTGTTTCTTTGCGGGTTATTGCACCGTTAAAATTGTGGGCGGGGCTTAATTGTTCAAATACATTTAAATATAAATACGTTAAATTTGTTTGAATAAAATCGCGTTAAATATTAATTTGAAATAGAAATGAATATACACATCACAATAAAAAAATAGAAAAATAAGTTAATTATTTCAAGGCAAATTTGTCGTCATAATAAAGTATTTATACTTTGAATCAATTTTTCCCCTTCTTGGTATTAAATTACATAGTAAATATAAACATTACAGTTACATGTATTCTTTGTATTTCTTTCAGAGAAAGAGCCCTTCTTGCAATGCCTCAATATATATATATATTTTATCAGTCGCCGTCCGAATACCGTTCATTGCACTTTGCTGGTTTACAGTGATAAATAAAAATTTTTAATGTCACAAGTAGCCAGAAAGAGACCGTTTTACGATGAAGCTCATAAATTTATAAAGGGTTTTGCGTATTTACTTTACAATGGTAATATAATAAAGTGTAACGTATGAGATATACCGCTAAATGTGTTCAAGGAAATTTCACTGTGAAAGATACATAAATAGTGTAATGCATAATCGAAAAAAAAGTGGCGAGTCATTTTTCATTTATGTGTAACTTTCATATTGTGTAATGTACCGTTTAAAGTAGTAGACAACGAATCATTTCGTTAATGTTGGAAGCACTACGTTAAAGGAACGTTACCTAGGTGGAAAATATTACTAAATTTTCTATCATCCTTTCGTGAACGTATTAAAGATATGATTAAATCCGAATTGAAACATATGAAACTGTGGTTAACTGTGGAGGAAACTACAGATGGTTAAAAAAATCCGTTGTTAATGTTATGGTACGTACAATGGAACTACATCAATCGTTATCAGTTTTTCAAATTTTAATAGCTTGCAGAAGAGTACAACAATGTATTGCCGAAATAATTAGATTTAGATACATGAATTTCGGTAATACTGTATATAATAATAATAATAAAATTTAATGTCCAACAGAAAAATTCCAATTACAAGACAAAACATAACTTCAATAAATACAGTGTACCATAATATAATTAAATATAATATACTGTTAAAAATAATAGTAAATAATTAAAATTAAACAAAAATGCAATTCAAATACAAAACAAAGAGCAAATGACAATTCCATATACATGAAATTCAAAGAAGGAAGGGTACAGGGTAGTACTTGTGAAGGTTGCGTACCATATTCAGCAAAGAGGCTTTAAGCAACATGTTGGATCCGGCGATGGGAACGCTAAAAGTGTCTGATTGACGATTGAGTTAAATGTGCTGGGACCAAAAAAAATTTAACTGTGACAGAAGAGACGGACAATCAATCCTTCCTTTTAGTAAATTAAGGATAAATTTGGCACTAATTTGTTCTCTTCTATCACTAAGGGAATTCAAAGAATACTGTTCCAGAGGAGACCTATATTTAGTGCGTCTTTCCGGATATAATACATCACATTTAAATGACAGATACTTCAGAAATCGTCTTTTAACCCTCTCCATAGTCAGTCTCAAATGCAAGTAATGAGGATACCATATAAGAGGGCCGCATCCCAATCTACTTCTTACACAGGTAAAATACAGAAATTTTAAGGTTAATAGATTATGGAACTGCCTACAATATCTTATAACCTCAGCGATCCTGAGAATGGGAATATGGTTCAGACCATAGGGGAACAGAATCAGACTTGCAACATGGACATACGAGACAACTGCACCTTTGTCAGTATTCAAAGCTATTCCATTAGGTCCACACCATTGACTAACCAAATGGTGATTACGCATCAGTTCCCTACAATCATTCAACGACGAAACCCTAGAAAATATTTTAAGATCATCCGCGTAAGTTAGCACTTTACAATCTTAGAGCGTAATATCATTGATAAAAATGTTAAATAATAATGGTCCTAGAGTAGATCCTTGGGGTACGCCAGACGATGGAGTATACTGCCTGGATTGGAAGCCATTGTAGTAGACGTAACTAAATCTGTGACGTAAGTAAGAAGATATTAATATATTAATTAAAGTAGAACATACAAGAAACCAGAAGCATCCAATTTGGTTAACGGTAAGGAAAGGCTTACAGGATCAGAATCTGGACTAGAGTTAAATGCCTTCGCAAAGTCAGTATAAATTACATCTACTTGTACCCTAGCACTAATATATTGGGTTATATATTGGTTTCGTAATAGTGGATCTACCTGCAATGAAACCGTGTTGTTGTAAATCTAACACCGGCTTACACTTGAAAATAATTTGTTGATACAATAAACATTCAAAAATCTTCGCAAAATTGCTAATAATGTTAACAGGCCGATAATTATAGGCTGATAAGGTTAGATCTAACACCCCTCTTGAAAACTGCAATAACTTTGGTAATCTTCCACACGGTAGGAAACGAGGAAGACTTAATTATTAAATTAAAAATAACTATTTAGTGGCGCAAATGGCACTCCCGCATAATCTTCCACAAAAAACTTGGTAAACCATCATAACCCGAAGTAGAGCTATGTTTCAGATTCTTCATGCACTTGAAAGTTCCCTTTGAAGGAACAAGTTGAATTGATACGCATAATGAGTGGTTGTGAGAAGATGTAGTATTCGTGAAATGAGGTAGAGGATGAAACATATTTGAAAAAAAATTAGTAACTATATGCAACTATAAGCACAGAATTCGCCAAAAAATCTATAAATGTACATACAACTAAATACACCGACTATTACAATATAATAATTAGGGTATCATTTATATAATGGTACTTCAAAATGTATTTTTTTAATGAAGTGTTTACCAACAAATAACTTTTAGTTAGTCGGCGTCGGTGTCATCTATTGCATCTGTCTCATCTGCGCCATGAATTGAAATAATTAATTGAAGATGTGCTGTGCATATTTCACTGCATTTGTTGTCTTCTTCGATGACATGTTGAACTGCATTAGACCACGCTTCCGCGGAAATGGCCTCTAATTCTTCACGAATCAAATGAATAACATCCGCGCTAATCTCGGATGGTGATTTTTTTCTTTGTTTTAATTGTGTCCATATTAGTTCGATGGGATTAAATATACAATAGTATGATGGCAATCGTAAAACGCCGTGACCACATCGTTTCGCTAACTTGGCTATACTTCCGCTGAACTTCGAAAGCTTAGATATTCCATCAATTCTTTTTTGGTATATTTTTCTTCGGAATATATATCATTTTCAGTCAAAAACCTCTGCTTGGTCTCTTTCCGACTGGAACTGTTTGGTATACGTTTCACTGTTTTCTAATGATACGGCGCCTTGTCCAGTACAATTACACTGGCTTTGGGCAGGCGTGGCATTAAAGTATTTTCGAACCAATTTTCTAAATTGTCTTCATAATAATCCAGTGAGAAATCCTTAACATTTCTGGAAGATATATAAATTGCACAATGTACCCAACCTTCTTCAGATTCACAATGTAAAATTTTAATTCTTTTTCCTCTGTAATTTTTTGGAATTATCAGCTCATCCTTTTTTTTTATAATATCATGTGTTTTATACCAAGTTTCATTCAGAAAAGCTATGATCCTATTCTCTTCTCTGTACTTTCTTATATCTGATAAATAATTATATTGCTATTTGCAAATTCTAGCGGTCTTCATAATTGCTGCAAACTTGAAGCCATTTCTCCTCAAAATTTCCCACAATGTTGTTCTAGAATACTCGATGCCGGTGCTTTCGTCAATTAGTTTTTGTTTTAAACTATCCAGTGTAGGAATTTTAGCTTCAATATAAATTGCATACACTGTACGTTGAATAACATTTACGTCTCGAAGACTTACTTTTTTATCTTTCCGGGTTTTCTGAAGTTTAACTCCAAACACTACAATATAATTGACAGTATTTAAAGGAACCTTAGTTAAATGTAAAATTTTCTTTCTTCCTTCTATAGATGTCATTTTATCTAAATCTAATACACCGTTACATATATTTAACACAAGTCTCTTTTCCATCTGTCGTTAAATGGTGTCTTGATGAACTCTTATTCTCCTCATAACCACAATCAGATATTCTCTTATTTACACTAGTCACATTAGAAACACTCTCTATTTCCCAAGGTCTAAATATCTCCAAAGTACAAGAATTACTAAACACCATTACCATACTACCACAAAATTTAAGGGATATTCACTAATCATTGCAAAAATATTGGTAGAATTTTATTATGTGCAGGTACACTCTGCATTAGAATTTTATTAATTGACGCTATTACTTAATGACTTTTTTAATACACACAAATTAGAACCGAACCTGGTACACTAATGTCTCTCTTTCTGTTAGGGTTTAACCTCACGCTGTGTTAATTACGGTGCAATAAATATGATTTAAATTATACGTAAAGTGAACGGTATATTTCCGGATCAACAGTACCACTGAATTTTTCTTTGAATCCGTTAATTCCATCTACTTTATGCCGAATTATATTCTCTATTCTTTCGCGCACAGATGATAAATAATTTTGCTAAACTGTTCTTTTTTGACGCTATTAAATGGAATGTTGCGACCGCTGATCATAGATATTATATCATTACAAATTTGGCATAGGGTTCTTAACCGCGCTTTCCATTTACGATTTGCGCTAGTGACGTGTTTTTGCTATTCCGATAGTTTCCAAATCAGTAAATTCCTATTGCACACCAAAAGAACCTTACATAATCTTCGACGTATTTGAAGTCTGGATATTTCTAAACTTGTAATATAACTATTGTTCCAAATGATTTATTTGAGTTGACTAGAGTTAAAGGTTGTGACATCGTTATCGGGTCTCTAAAAATCGTTTAACTATCTCACCACTCGCAAATATTCTTAAAAATATCTTTTGGAAATGTTTTTACCATTTTGCGTAAATATTTAGACATATCTACAGTCTGAGGTCGCTAGATTTCACGTCTGCTATTACCGGTTCATAAAGTGAATAGAGTACTAACGATGTGATCGCACTGGAGACTGACTGCTCAAAAAGAAGACAAATAATGGCGAAAGGCAATTATTACAGCAGATGAAACTTCCCTAAATTGTTATAATCGGAGATGAAGGGGTAAAGCGCTCAAACGGTAGAAAAAAGGACATTAACCAAAAAAGCATACAAAAAATCGGCAACCGAAGCTATCATTACTAACATTGGTGGGCGGTGTATACGCATAGGACCGCATAGGTACTTCAATAACCGTAAATTATTATGAAGAAGTTTTGCTTCAGTTAATGAAGGATTACATACCCAGAAAGAAATCTGAGCTAATTAAAAAGTGGAAGCTTCACAATGATAAGACTCGCCCGCATGGATTTATTGTTTTGACGGAATTTTTGAATAGCACAAAATGTGTACCACACCTTTCGTATAGTCTTGATATAGACCCATGCGACCTCTATCGCATCGTACTACTTTACAACTAGAAGAAATGTATTTTAAAAGAATCGTACACTAAAATAATCATAACGAAAATAATTTAGAAATATCGGTTGGTTGACAGGTTATGTTTTGTACGCGAATATAACCTGTCAACGTTTTCTTGCATTTTTCTGTCATTGTTATCGCTATCTACCGTTGTACTAAATCATATCCCTATTTTTAATTGCAAAACAATATGTGCGATCAAGTAGGTCCGAGTAACATATCAGTTTCACCCCCCCCCCCCCGCCCCAGAAAGCGTCAACGTTTGGGACATTTATCGCGTGACGAAAAACACTGAATATAAAATGTTAACGTTCCGATCCCCGACAATTAAAGAATACAAACAAATGGGCGAATTCGCGCCTTCTAAACAACGTTCAAAGCTTCAACATTTCGACAAATCTGGTTAGTGCACAGTTTATTTTTTAAACTCGAACTTCCGACTCTAAATAAATTCATGGCAAAATAAATACTAGACACGCACCTGTACCAAAAAATGAGTCGAGCTACCTTACACAGATTGTTAAAACATATAAAATATTGGTCGACCTTCATGTCTGTACTGTTTTATTGTCGTCAGATATTTTCCTCTCCATCTGATTATTTCGTCCTTCTCTATCAGCAAATTTTTCCTATTACACTTGACATAACCGAAATAAAAGTTACATATAATAATAATAATCACAGTTTTTCAATTACACTTACTTGAAATATTTAGTTAGATGAAACTTGGTTAAACGAAGGACATACAAAGACCAGGGTGGATCGATGCAAGCAAGTGCACAACAAACTTTTGTTGAAGGACTATTCGTGGGATTAAATAATCCAAGCGGTAAAGGCAGACGATTGATAATACTGCACATCGGATCCGAATTAGGGTTTGTGAAGAATGGATTATTGTTCTTTGAAGGTAGAAAAACGGCTGACTATCACGATGAAATGAATACCACTGTTTTTGAAGATTGGTTTGCGAAGATATTGCCAAAGTTACCAGATAATGCTGCAATAGTGATGGATAATGCAACATATCATTTACGTAGAGCTGAAAAGGTAGAAACTTCTTCCTGGAGAAAAGCTGCAATTCAAGATTGGATACATTCCAAATATATTGAATTTAATGCAGAAATGTTACGTGCTGTAATGTGTAATGTATATGTCACCGATGAAATGGCAACTGCTGAAAATGAAACTGTATTACCGTTTCTACCATATCATTCCGAACTTAATCCTATCGAATTGGTTTCGGTATAAATAAAAGGTGAAGTTGCTTCCAAAAATAAAACGTTCAAAATATCATATGTGCAAGAACTTCTAATGGAAGCACTTACAAATGTGACAGCGAACATATGGAAAAATTGAATTGACCATCTAATTAAAATAGATAGTAGAATGTGGGACCTAGATGGATTAATGGACGATATCTTGGAACCATTTATTTATTCATATTGGAAACAGTGAAAGTGAATTGTTAGAATCAGCATGAGTGAAACAGACTTATAGTGCATATGTTTCACTATTTACTATTCTTTCTACTTCATTTTATTTTGATATTTTATTAAATTATTTTTGAGGTAGTTTTGTAATACATTCGAAATATAGTTTTTGCCTTACTTTAAATTACCAATAATATTTTAAAGGAATATGGATAACATAATAATATATACATGAAATACTTGTGCTTGTGTTTTTATGTCTTTTATAATTTTAAGTATTAGTTTTGAGATAGTTTTGCAATAAATTCTAAATGTCGTTTTTGTTTTACTTTAAATTAGCAATATTTTGTAGGAATATACTAAATAACATAATTATATATATGAAATATTCGTGTTCGTGTTTTTCGGAACATCAGAAATAGGTTATGTTAAGTATGTAATAAAAATAAATGATATTACAACAAACAACTACACTCTCAGGTATGTACACGTACGGTACGTCAAATTTTAAGCGGTGTGGACCGAGTTTTGGCGGGATATTTGAGTCACTTCTTATTCTGACACACTATAATTGTCATGAATAGTGAAAATTTAAGTCGGAAATTTTTGCAAGCAAAATATTTATTAACGCGTTTGAGGAAATACAGTTGTTTCTCTTTTTATTCTTTTTTAAACATGAATTTCTTTTTACGAAAATAACTGAAAAAGCAAAATTTACAAATGGCATTGAGATGCAAACATTTGTACTGCCTGTGAAGAATTAGGTTGGTATAACAATACAAATAGTATTGATTAAAATCGTAGAGTTGATTTTATTATACTATATATAACAGATTACTAGTAATTCGTATATTCCCAATAAATTCTATAAAAATACAAATATTGGCTACCGAGATAATCAAAATTATTTTATTTGTAACCCTTAATTTTTAATAAATGCTGAAATTAATAATTACTTAATAAATAGTATTAATACCCTTACATATAAACTAACGAATAAAGCTATATAATGCATTGATTTTGCAGAGTTTGTTAGGGCATTACATGAGAACTATATTTTTATTTAGTTTGTTATACGAATGTTTGTAAATACGTACATTAGTAATAGAGTAATTATAGCTTTATTGTATAACCTATGTACAGTTATACATGTATTGAGACCGATTGAGTATAGCCTGTTGCCTCTTATAATAATAAATAAATAAATTATATATTTGATACTGTCTGTGGCTAGTTTCCAAAGACTATTCCCTCAAACAATTCCAAATTATTTTTTAACTCCATGTCATAGCTCTTATTAACAAAAAAAACTTACTGCTGAAATTCACTGGTAACTTTGGGGTACTTCTGGCATCAACACCTTTTGTAATAAAGTCAGATGATGGTTACTACTGTAAGATAATGAATGTCTGTTATGAATCTTTGTGGTTAGCCAATAATAGTAAATTATTAGATAGAAAATGAAAAAAAAATTGTCAATTCACAAATTCAGAATGAAACTTTGCAGGTCAATTGCGATCGATTCTGAATAAGAATGTGAAACGAACGCTCTGCGATTTATACATATTCTTCCGGCTTATATATGGATTAGAGATGATCCACGCTCGAACGTTGTTACCAGCAACCGCATTCGGAATTTCCAGAACGCATGCCTCAGGTACATTCATGATATTAGATAATTCCAGTCCATCTCGCACAAAATCAAAAAGACTAGATGGTCGAAGGTGTCGAACAGAAGACACAGATGTTAACATTATTTCATAAAATAATACTATTCAAATATCCCTCATATCTGTAAAACCGTATTCGTTTTAGGACGGATGTTCATAGTTTGGGCACGCACTTCCAGGGGCTCATCTCGCGGCTGATACATAGACTTGCCCTATTGCAAAGGTCCTTTTCATACAACATTTATAAAAAAATTAGAACAGTTTACGTGCTGGTTTGAAACAGCGTTCGGTGACCCAATTTAGGACAGGGCCATGTTAATTGAGTCGCAGAGACCTGATGTTCCTCCTGTTTTCTGTCCCGATTTTCCCGCGATGTTATTCCTGATGTTTCTTGGGACTATTAATATTGCAGCATTTAATTCATATTATACTGTTGTAACTATATAATGTTTACTAATATTCATTTTTGTTATTATATTCTGGTAACTTTATTTGTTCACACTAGTTGGGTTGTACATTACAATAATGCAAGTCGCGACTTGTTTAATTGAGAATTGTGTACGGACAGAATTTAGTTGGTAAGTTAGTTCGTAGGCAATACTTTAAATTCAATTCTTTATTCATTTTAATTAGAAACAATCCAAGGTTGTACTTTTGCGTAACTACAACGTCAATTCAACAACTTAATTTCCTTCAATCCAGGAAGAATTAACACATTTTATGGTTGAATAAATGTTTTGGTAGAAAATTTATTTTTCCACTGCTTAGACAGACAGATATATCTTTTAAGTAAAATACGAAAACTTTGTGGGCTAAGACAAATGAAAATGCAAGAGATTACTCCTTGCTTACTATTATCGCAAGAGTGTATATAATTTGTTTGTCATAATTTTAAAAGTACGTCTCTAATAAGCTTCTTATTAATTTTATTTTTTTTCATATTCCTGGACAAAGAAAATTAAAATTTTTGAAAGAATAAAAGCAGAAAAAGCATGGTCTCTTCCAAATAAGGTGTATTTTTTATTGAAAATAGAAACCTACCCTTCCTCCTCGTCTTCTGTTTTGGATTGAACGCCAGAACGTCCAGGCACTTGAGCACACTGCTCTTTGTACTATCCCAAATAGATCTCTCAGTTCCGCTCTGTTAGTCTTGTGCTCTCGAGAAAAGCAACTGTCCTCCTCAGGGGAAGTTTGAGTACACTCGAAGGATCCAATAGATCTTTCCCGAAATATTTCTGTCTGAGCTCCTTCAGTTCCTCACACGTGCATATTACATGAAGGCTAGTTTCCTCCTATTTTTCACATCTCCTACACCAGCGCTCGCTAACCAAGCCCAAGCTGTACAGATGCTTCCTTAAAGGACAATGTCCGGTTATTAATTCGGTAATTATTTTAATTTGATTTTTGTTACTATGAATTAGGTTGACTGAAAACTTTCCGTCCAGCTCCTTTAGTAGTGTTTTCATATGGAGTTGACCTTCCGATAACCTTCATTTATTTTTATGTTCTTTTTCTAGCCATAGCCAGATCTCCCTTTTAGCGGAATCCTTAGTGATTCCACATACAGGTTCTGCTCCTATGACGTTCGTATTATTACCTTCATTGGCCAGTTCGTCTCATTGCCTGTAATTCCCTCATGTCCTGGCACCCATATCAAAGAAACAGTATTGTCTTGTACCAGTTTATTGAGGACCTGTTTACAATATTTCACCAGCTTAGACCTGGTAGATGGGTTCATAATGGCTTTAATAGCTGCCTGACTATCAGTCATTATGTTGATTTTTTGTTTGCGCAGCCGGCTTCCGGAATTTCCTCGGCGCAGGCTGCGACTGCAAACAATTCGGTCTGGAAAACCGTTGTATGTTTCCCCAGACATATCGATGTCTTCCTCCTAGGGCACATTCCGCAAATGCCCGCACCTGCTCCCTGACTAGATTGTAATCCATCAGTGTTCCAGGTGCCGGCACCACAATCGCTCGAGCGACTATTTGCCTGTTCCCTGGTCGGTATAAATATATTCAGCTTAGCTGTAAACATAATCTGAGGTGCCATACTGTCCACCGGCATTTGAAATATCGGCTTCCAGTATAGTTCCCGTAATATCTGTATGGCTCCCTACAACCTTATTGGGACACCATACGTCATTGGCCTTCAGCCTCAGGATCGCAGCCATTGCCTCCACCTTTACAAATAGTTCCAGCGGAAGAAGACCAACGATGACCTCCATGGAGGCGGTACCCATGTTTTTCATAGCTCCCGTGATTCCCAACAAAGCCTGTCGCTGGAGAGTCGTGAGAAGCCCTACCGACGATGTCGGCTCCCTCCTCCTCCACCAGACAACTGCTCCATAGATAATCGTTGGTCTTACTACTGCTGTGTACAACCATTGTACCACATTTGGTTTTAGTCCCCAAGTCTTGCCAACAGCTCTTCTGCATCTCCAGAAGCGCTGCGTCGGCCTGTCTGCCACTTTGACTAGGTGTCTGCTCCAATTAAATTTCGCATCTAGTTTTATGCCTAGATACTTCACTTCATTGGTTAGTTCTAACTCTTGTCCAAACAGCCTTAGGCTGCCCAGATCATTTACTTTTCTCATGTTGGTAAAGGCTACTAACTTGATTTTTTGTGGATTAACAGTCAATCCCTCCTCAAGGCACTATCTTTCCACAATTCGCAGAGCATTTCGCATTATACTCGCCACTGTCCCCGGGAATTTCCCCTGAGACACTATGACTATATCATCGGCGAACCCCTGCGTCCATATCCCCTGGGCATTGTCCTGAGGAGATTATCCACTACTAGACTCCATAGTGGCGGTGACAATACGCCTCCTTGAGGACACCCTTTTGTTGGCCTCATGGAGATCGTTTAAACCCTACCCTTATTTCATAGATTTTCTAAAATGAAAACATTTCATCATTTACTAGAAAATATATGTGTAAAAACACTTACACTTATAAATAATTAAATATAAGCATACAAATCTGAGTACTTAATAAGAAACAATGACATTATCGTTCCTTTTGTTGCGCCACTGTTAAGACGGAGGTGTTTTTTTTCTTTTCGAAAAACACATTACATTGTACTAATATACCATAATTATAGTCGCTATTTATTGATGAATATTGTTTCTTTGGAATTTACCACGCCATTGTGCGGTTAAGCATCTATAGACTTTTTATATTTGAAATGTATTATTTTGCACAATACAATGTTCATATTGTTCGACGAACAATAGAATTGATTAAATCGAAGAAAAATATTATGTAATTCAGCATGCATTCTGCTTTTGTTGTTATTTGTTTCATTTCATTCCGCTAATATTCTGTAGGGAACAATTATAGAGAAACCTCTTCAGTGCTATCTTAGGGTTTCTTGTAACTAAGTTACAATACTTTAACTGACACTTAAATATTATATGTATTACCATTTTAAACTAGATATTTTCTGTAAAAGAATTGAATAAAAAACTTGCTAAATATAAATCTTTAGTTTAATAATTTAATTTACGAGTGTAGTCTCTCAAGAAACGCTTCTTATAATAGCGAGCTTTCTCAGCACGGCTCCCCGCATAATAAATTTTAATTATACTCGTAGTGCACTTCTGACATAATACCGGTAAAAACGTAATTTTTAATGAGTATGAGGAATCTTGTGTATTACTCCAAAGTTTGGAACAGAGTCGTTAATTAACTGACACTTCTTTGGAATGTTTCTTTATTATTAAACTTTATAAAGTAAAACCTACCAATAGCGGCCACAAAAAAAGAAACAGTGTTGGCCGTTATGTAAACGTGGCCATAATTGTCAGGTTTTTCATTTTACAAATAAAATACATTATTGATTTTTAAGACTTTTTTCTTTATTTTCTTAATTAAAATAAATATTATATAAATAGATATACTTACACGAAAAATTGAAACTATTTTAATGTATGAAATATGTATAAAACATAGACCAGGTATAAATAATACATATGTTCATTATTTACACATATTATTACAATATATTCATGGGAAGAAAACATAATTTGTTAAACTTTTTTAAAGTATGGTTCCGTTTTTTTGGCTTCGATTTAAAAACTACAGCGTGTAAGTAAAATTCGAGTAACATCCATAAAAATTTCACCATTGTTATTGCACAATAAATACTTCTGCATGTCTCTTAATTTGGAACACCCTTCGTTCATATTAGATAAAGGAAATTTTGGAACTTCACATTCGTCCATATCACTATTATCAGAGTTATGATCTTCATCATTATTGCACAATTCCTCAACAATCTCCGTAATACTGAAGTTAGGGCCCTCTGTAGACACATGACTATTAACAGAAGCAAATTCATCTAAATCCACTATTTTGTTAGGAACTGTAGGAAAGAGTTAGGCAAGGGTTATTTCGTTTTTTTCATAAAAAATTGCATCTTCTCGCATAATATCAGAGAATCCGGCCCTGGAAAAACATTTCTTAACTGTAGCAGGAGATATCTTTTTCCAAGCAGTTGTAATCCAAGTAAGAGGATTGGCTAAATTTATGTTTTTTTTTAGAATTTTCAAACAAACATTCACTGTCAATAAACGTTAGAAGCCTTTTAATCAAAAAATTTCGGCAAATTATCTTGAAATTCTTAATTATTCCTTGATCGAAGATCTGACAATGTAAAGTAGTGTTTGGTGTCAGCAAGACTAATTTAACATATTCCAATGAACTAGAATGTGACGTAGCGTTATCTGAGAAAATAATCACTTTTCTATTTTGTTTTTTAATTTTATTGTCAAATTTATGCAGCCATCTTGTCATAATTTCTGTTGTCATCCAAGCCTATTTGTTAAAAACCCATTCTAAGGGTAATTTGTCAACACGATTACCTTGAAAACAGCGAGGATTTTTATTTTTTCCAATTATTAATAAATCTTCTTTCTCATCATCCATATTTGGACATAGTCAAGCGTTGTTTTGCTGCCTTCTTCCCTGCGCAATTCTCATTTTTTAATGCAAATGACTTATTTAGAATGGCACGGTAATGAAGACCTGTCTCGTCAGCATTATAGACATCTCGAGGAGAGTAATTCCTTAAAATGAATGGTAACTTGGTTTTACAGTCCTCTATATCGTCCAAATTAACCTCTGCAGATTCACCACGAGTTGATTTGAAAGTTATACTGTGTCGCAAACTTTCCAACCATCCATTAGCGTCTTCAGTGCCTTTTCTTTAATTAGCGGCCCAGATTTTGGAATTGGTTTGTTTCTGAGTTCGGAAATTTTCGTTTTTGCTTTCCTCAACTATATTTTTTAATTCACCTTTAATTTTAATATCAATAATTTGTTTTTTTTCAACACCATATTTTTCGATCAACTTTTGCGAACTTATCGCATACTTTTCACTTACCGCGATTATATTTATTATTTGTCTTTTAGCGACATAATTAAGGACCTTTCGATTACGGGCAAAACTTTAAACTAATAAATGAACCGAACGAACCTCTCTCATATGGAGAAAATTTAAAATTAACAAAAACTGAAAGACTACATTATGTGTAAAATTATAGAAATGAAAGTGACCTCTGTTTGATCAAATATAAACATGCACGTATTGCGCCGGAAATTTGCTTTCGGGGCGTGTTCGGGCTGAGATCGCATTCATTTCTACAAGTTTAATTTAATTATGTGTACATACTAGGAATACATAATTGGGCAATTTCGCACAAATAGCCTATCACTTTAATAAACTTTCTGTCTCTATTCTGTAGTTCCATTGTAAATTTAGGGGAATATTCTCTAAAGAGCCTGTCTTTGACCTGAAGGAAGTACTCCTTAGGTAAAACAAATGAAGTAATATTTGGAAGATGTGGATTTGATTTCACTGAATTTTTTCCAACCTCTGTTGAATAAACAATATTGTTTCGTCATAAAACGAAATTTATTAATTTATATATATGGATGTAGAATTCAAATATAATATTTACAATTTTATCGATATTCAACGTTCATTTTCATGTTCTAACCACTATACAAACAGAATTTTATCATCATATTTAAATTGTAAAACCTTGCCTATATTCTAAGAAGCGGCATATTTTATAGTTGCAAGTTTATTACTTTATTAATTAGACCGCTTGTATTATTACCTAGCTTTATCAGTGAACGAATTCAATAGACAATTTTTAATCTGGCCATCTATTCTTAAATTCACGCTTGCTAAATATATACATATATCAATAAATTCCATGACTAAACAATGGAATTTATTCTAAACTATATACTCAGATTTATAACCCTGGAGCACTTGCGTGATAAAATATACTCGAGAGCTCGCGTGTGAGCATTCTTCTCACATATAGCATTGAGTGATATTTTGCGCTATATAGATACAAAAATATATTAATTTTGGCTTTAAAATAAATAAAAATATTTATGAAAAAGAGCATAACAACTACAAGTAGATTTAATTACATGTATGAAACGTTTACGATAAAGTTAAAACAAACCCTTTATAAATGTATGTCAAACGCTCTGTGCAGACAGGAATGGCATACTGGTGACAATGATTTTAGTTTTAGGTTTTTTCATCTTGGGCAAAAGCAAAATTTACAGAAATTTGTATGCACGTCCGCTACACGTTTTGGTTGAGACATCTTCAAAGTTTCTCTTATTCGGGTTCGCAATGAGAATGGAAAGTAATTTATTGAGGTCCATTAATTATTATAATTTATTTTGGCTTTGCTAGTTGTTGCACTACTTTTAGCTATATTCTTCTGTACTGAATATATGCTTATGTATTATTGCTCTTGTATATTATTTCAGAATTAATTCCTCCAATATTCAACATTGTAAAAAATAATCTGAGAAGCCATCTACCACAAAATCTGGATATCGAATACGCGCATTTCATTTTCGCTTTACTACGTCGACGGCCCCTTTTGTGAAGTTACAGAATGTAATAACTCCGGGCTTGAATAATTAGCCAGATTCTAGGTCAATATCATCACTAGTTTGAAGTGTAAATTTCTAGATTAGAAGTATAATACATCCTAGAATCCACCAACGGCCAGATTTGTAAGCCATACTTAGTTTGTTTGCTATGTACTGCCTAAATTTGCAGCGTCCTCTAAAGTTCTCTAAAATTGAATCAACAGTACAGAATTTGATAGTTAAATTGGCATTTTTCTGTAAATTCATCAAATACTTCACGAATTGGTGTGTTATCAAACCGTAACGCACGTAACAATAAGTGAATTTTTTTTCTATTCATGGTTAATCTAAAAAATTCTGAAGCAGTTCCATTGTCTGCCCAAAGTTCCTTTCTATTCAAATATTGAGTTTTTTTCACCCATGCCATATATAAAACACCTAATAGCGCATATACAGGCTGTCCAGAAACTGTCCTGACAAACGAAGACCGGAGTTTCCTCAGATAATTTTAAGACAATTAAACCCAAATTCACCTAGTCCGAAAATGCTTCCTAAGGGAGCTAGAGTTCTTTGAAGATGGCGCCTTGTATTTATTTTTTTTTAATTCCTCCAGAACGCTTCTATTTAGAAAAACAAAAACTGATATGCTTATTTATCCTCCAGAGATAAATCGATTCCATCAATTGCGAATTTCTAGTACCGGTCATAGGCGTCCGTTTTGGGTAGGTCAACGGTTATCTTAAGGCATAACTTTTTTGTTTTTAACTTTTAAGCATTTGTGACACTAGATTATTAAATTTTCAGGTATTCCAGTACTAAAAGGTACTCTTACTTTAAGTCTGTAGGATACACCGTTTTCTAGAAAAATCGATTTGTTAATTTTTCGTTTTTTCTTCATTAAAGTTCAATTTTTTATTTTTTGCAAAAGTTAGCTCTGAACTGCCAACAGAAGTAAAACTACGTTTTTCATTGTCAAATTGTTGTCAGTTCGCGAAGTTTATCTTTTCATTTTTTACTTTGTGTTATTCAAACACAACGATTTCAATTTAAAAAAAAATGTTTTTTACTAATGAGGAATACGCCGATATGCATTTAGTTTATGTCGAAATGAGGTGTAACGCTCGAGCGGCGCAACGTAGATACGCTGAAAAATTTCCCAATCGTCAGCATCCCACTCACTCAACATTTACAGCTCTTCATCAACGATTAAGAGAAACAGGTTCAGTGGTCCCAAAAAATAATGAAACAGGGAGACATAATGATGTAACAGCAGAACATGAAGATGTTATTTTAATGGAAGTTGAGGAAAATCTAGAAATTAGCGTTCGAAGACTGCCATGTACCCCACAATTTCAAAATCTTCCGTAGGAAATATCTTACACAAAGAAAATTTATATCCTTTTCATTTTACAAAGGTGCAAGCACTGCTAGAAGGAGATTTTCCTGCTCGCGTAGAATTCGCTAGATGGTTACAAAATCAGAAAAATCAAGATGAAGATTTCTTCAGGAACATTTTGTTTGGTGACGAAGCTACATTCTCAAAAAATGGAATTTTTAATGTACATAATGCACATTATTATTCGTACGTTGGTGACAATCCCCACGTTGTTCAAGAATTTAAGCATCAGCATAGGTTTAGCATAAACGTCTGGATAGGAGTAGTTGACGATTATCTACTTGGACCTGTGGAATTACCTGCTCGTTTAAATGGTGCTGATTACTTACATTTCGTGCAAAATATTTTACCTGATTTGTTAGATGAGGTGCGTTTAAATATTCGGCAAAACTTATGGTTTCTACAGGACGGCTGTCCGGCCCACTTTAGCAGGAATGTACGAGACTTTCTAGATAATAACTACGAAGACCATTGGATTGGAAGAGGCGGTCCAGTTGCTTGGCCAGCAAGGTCGCCGGATTTGAATCCTTGCGATTATTGTGTTTGGGGATACATAAAACATTTGTTTATTCCATTCCGATACAAAATCGCGCACAACTCTGGCTAAGGATACAAGATGCTTGCAACGAATTTAGAAATAACTTTGGAATTTTTGCAAGAATTCGGCGTTCTCTAAGCAAAAGGGTAAACTTATGCATAGAGACTAATGGTCATCACATCGAGCAACTTTTGTAACAATCTACCTTTGATACTTGTTCTTTTTTTGTTAGTTTCGTTCCATTGTAATAAATAATTTGTTTTTAATTTATTAAATTAATTTTCATCCATGCCTTGATAGTCCAAGCCAACTTCGTCGCTAAAAATAAGTAGGTACATAATAAATTGAACTTTAATGAAGAAAGAACGAAAAATTTACAAATCGATTTTTCTAGAAAACTGTGTATCCTACCGACTTAAAGTAAGAGTACATTTTAGTACTGGAATACCTGAAAATTTAATAATTTAGTGTCACAAATGCTTAAAAGTTAAAGACAAAAAAGTTATGCCTTAAAATAACCGTTGACCTACCCAAAACGGACGCCTATGACGGGCCTGCAATTTAATTATGTAGTAGTTTGTTGCGTTATGGTAAAGTTTACCTACTTACAGTGCTTTTAACATCAAGAAGATCTGTCTCAATCAGAGTTTCACCTTATCAATAAGAGACACCAGTCTCAATACAGTAGAGTCTCATTCTAACGACAAGACACAACAGTCATATAACAGGAGTCTCATCTAAACAACAAGACATAACAGTAAAGAAGATAAGTTTAAGTTTAACATTAAGTTTCATTTGTGAGATTTGCCTTAATAAATTAGGTTTAAGTGTTTTTTGTTAAATAAATAAAATACTCAGGAAACACACATAAGTTTCAATATAACCACCAAACAAAATGAAGAACGCTTATACGGATGTTACGCCCCGTCAGCGGTGGGTCAAGATACAAGTTTACAAATATCATGTTATCATTCAAAAGTATTCAAAAATACTGAAAAATTCTACAAAAATAGTGGAAAAGTAAAAACTATGAATGCACGTCTACTTGCCAATATTTTTTTTCTGTATTTTAAGATAATTTTATAACTTTAGAAAGTTTAATCAACATAAGATTTATTTTTTAATAGTTCTAGCAAGATATTTACGGAATGAATTTTATTTAACGAGGAGTACCTATATGTATATAGAATAAAGGCTGTATGCAAATTTATCGCACCGTAGATTTTAAATTTAAATCCATGAAGAATAGTAATCGTATCGTGAAATTGATTTACAAATTGCGAATGACTAAAATTTCGTTTATACATACTTCGAATGATCTGGACATCAACAGTAGCACTTAAGAATCGGTGTCAATGAAATGCCGACCATCAAAACCATACGCACACGTACACATACAAAATGCAAAGGCGAAACCGAAAAAGAGGAGTGTTCGACTGAGGAAAATAAATCTTTTGCACGTCAACGGCCTGAAATTCAAATTTGTTTTTGTTATAAATTGCTGCTGGTCCTTGTCTCTTTCGAAGCGGAATTTTCTGAAGCTTCTCTCTAGTCGAGAAAAAATGAATGAATTGAGCAACCGTTAGTTGGTCCAACGTTTTATAAATTGAAAATGTAAATTATTCTTAACTAAGGCGTCATCTGTTTGTGAACGTGAAGTATTTGATTATTTTTTCATCGTTAGATATTTGTAGTGGTAAGGATTTTGTTCACTTAAATTCCTTGGTAATATATATACTTGTAAATATTTATGATAGTCGATCACATAATCTTTTTGAAAAATTAATTCATGTCAAAACGAGAAACTATGGCATTTTTCACTTATTTTTTTAAATTGATTGAAATTAATATCTAAGGATCGATAGTCAGGGATACATTCCTAGAGGGAGTTTAAATGAATTTGTAGCGGGACGAGCTATTGTTTAGTTTTATTAGTTACTTGAGTTCTATTGCATCAATATGTGAATTTATATCACATAATGTAATTTCGTGTTTGAAATCGGTATGGGGGTGTAAAGCACGATATAAATAAAGATAAACTGTTATCATTTATAACATATATTGATCTATATACACGAAGGAGGCTGGTCGGCTCTTCCAACAAAAATACAGCAATATAACTCATGTCACATGTTTCGCACATATTCATCGAGTATCATAGAAAGTCACAAAATGCTAGCCAAAGGCAGATAAATTAATATTTTCTGTAGAGAAAGTTTTTGTGAAAAACTGTTACACGTGGCACGACCACCAGAACCTGTTATAACGCGCTGGAGCACATGGATAGAAGAAGCATCCTGTTATCACATGGTACTTTGTCGACGATAAAAGCATATTACAGCTACTGGATCAGAATGATGCTATTTCTATTTTACACGCTCAAACAGTATTTATGAACTCAACTATTCAGGTAGATTTAGCCAATATTCATGGCCATTATTCCAGAATACCTGTTACCATCCGTTATCTAAAGGTTGCTGTGACCAACCCACAATATTCTATAACTAGCGCCATAAACTACCTGAAGCCGCTGCTGATAATGTGAAAAGGAAATTTGAAGCAGTTCTAAATAACAATCCAGGATTTCGTACGTCGAATTGTTGACTTGTTTGATGGTAAAGAAGTAAATTTTTCAGAACCGGGAATAAATGTGCCATCACTAAAACACTTTATGTGCTTTATATATGTTGCTATTTTATCGGTGGATGTTGAAGGATTGTTTGAAATATATAAATGGGTTTACGGTGATATAAATTATTAACACATAAGCACATGGGACAATGATTGGTGATTTACTATCATTTGAACTATGGATATAAACGGTGAACAATCAGGGTGTGTGATATGTTTTATAAACCCTGGAATATTCCTTCCGGATAAGATGTATTTACTCATACTTGGTAAGTATAGTCTGTCCATAGATATAGCGATTTGACTTCAAATAACAAGAAAGTTTTTAATGTGTAAATACCTATTTTAATTAGGCACCCTGCTCTGAGGGTTTAGAGAAATGCAAACAGCGATTATAATATCGGCATAGAAACCAAAGAAGTATTAAGTATTAATTTTTATTCTAATGGGACTAACAATAAGGTTCCTGTTGTTCATTTCGATAATATGGAAATAATAATTTATAGTTTATTTCAAATTATAAGAATATAACTTTGAACGGCTCTAATGCTTTTATTTCACCACCTGCGACAATAACTACCTGGCCGCTCAATACGATTATCTTTTAACTGCTGAGGTTCGTAATGACAAAATTTAAGTAAATTGTATTTACTGCAATTTAGATGAAATAAAATTTAATAATAATATAAGTACCAACAGTTGTTAATTTGAATATATAGTTATTATATATAGTTAAATAGTCATTAAATTACAATTTAGATGAAATAAGTGCTTATATTTATTAAACAAAATTTACCTTGATTCGCGTGTGAAAAATGTTAAACCGACAGGTCCCCGCTCCGTCCCTGGCACTGACGTCGTGTACCCCTAACGGCCGATCTCCATTAATATCGCTGGTTCATTACGACATTAATACTAAAATAAGGATATACCACAGCTTTTTCGATATTTACTATGCGGTAATTTTGTTTTCTCTGCTAATTTCTCCTTTCTTGGATTACTCAATGATCTTAATATATTACTGTGTATTAAATTAAGTAGGGCTTATGAAAAATTTAATATTTTAAGTTGTACTACATACATGCATTCTACACTTAATATTTTGAAGCTCTTTGTCATGTTTTTTTCGATCTTGATTATAAAGCCAAGCAACAAATAGAGAGTATATTTTAGGAAATAATATGATGAAGAAATATAATGATTTATTGACCAACATTTCTCATGTGTTTATAATATATAGAGAACGGACGCAATTTCCATAAAACGCAATCGGCAATTGGAATTGTGTATAACGTCGCTCAGTTCATCCCGGTGTAATTCAATGAAGTATTTGTTTGACTTACTCGGACACCTGGTCTCGCCGCGATAACAATGGACAAGCCAGCTATTGTAATCCGAGAATATAGTGCTTTTTAAAGTGTTTTCATAAGCGTAGATAGAAGTGGGGTTTTTATAATGTATGTATTTTATTTAGTAGTTCATATTTCGTAAGATAAATAAAGTGCTGTGAGTAAGTTTCTTGTTTTCATAGTTTTAACTGTTAATTACATCGTAATTTTTGTGATAGACCCTGTTTAATATCGTTTGATTGTATCTATCGTATTTCTACCAATTATGTCGACGTAAGAGTGTGCGTTGAATTTCGTTCAGTTTCAATAACTTACGCACACATTTTTAGTTTTCATTTATTTAGATCTAGAGCATTGTTTAAGTTACTTTTTCAGACATGATATGGAAGAATGTCGAGAACGACATTGTAAAACAATGGCGAGTTGGATTGACGGTCATACTGATTATATGTCCATTGTCAGTGATTCCGAAATTTATTACAAAATCCGTAAAATATCGTCAAAAATTCGTCACTTAGGATCGCAAACACATCTGAACTCTGTAAAACTTTTATGGCGGCTAATATTCCATTAAATAAACTTAGCAATCCCACTTTAAAAATATTTCTGAAAAAATATACTGGTCGAAATGTTCCTGATGAATCAACTTTACGCAAATATTATGTTTCTAGGTGCTATACGAGAACAGTAGAACGCATTAGAAGCCATCTTTTAAATCAATACATATGGATAAGCGCCGAAGAAACGGTGAATATGTTAGGACGCTGTGTGGTAAATGTTGTAAGCTGGTGTACTACATCCAACTATTCCCTATAACTCATATGTAATAGCAACAAGTGTTATAAATAGAGTTGATGCGGAAACAGTTGCTGAAACCATTAAGGAGAATATGCAAAAAATGCTTCATTCGTACGCCACGTACAAAGAAAAAATACTTTTATTTGTCAGTGATACTGCTGCGTATATGTTAAAAACAGGCAGACTATTGAAGAAAACATATCCTAATATGCTGCATATTACTTGTGTAGCACATGCTCTCCACAGAATCTGTGAATATATCAGAGACACTTTTCCGGAAGTTGATAGACTTGTATCAGCTTTTAAAAAAGTTTTCAGAGAAGCACCATTGAGAGTAGCTCTTTTCAGGGAAAAATTTCCATCTCTGTCACTGCCTCCCACTCCAGTAATAACTAGATGGGGAACATGGCTGGAAGCTACTAGTTATTATGCTGAGAATTTTGATAGTCTAAAACATTTCGTAACACTGCTAAAGGAGGATGCTAGAAGTATTGGTGAGTGCAAGGAGCTCACACAAATCCCAAATTTAAAAAATCAGTTGTACTTTCTTCACGAACACTTTGGAAAATTGCTAAAACTAATCACTTATTTTGAAAATCGAAATCTCAAATTAAATGACGGATTAACAACATTAGATGTGGCTGTTAATAATTTGAAAAGTATTCCAAGTGACTTAGGATGTGGCCTTCGGCAAAAGTTTGAAGCAATTCTTAATAGAAATCCAGATTTAATTACATTGCAGCAATTATGTATGGAGACATTCCACAAAATCTAACGGCTAAATATGAAGAAATAAAAGAATATTTCCAGTATGCACCTATAACTAGTTGCGATGTAGAAATGACGTTTTCTATTTATAAGGATGTACTTAATTTAAAGAGAACAAAATTGACAGAAGAAAACCTTGAGAAACTATTGCTAGTCAATATTAATACTCCTTTACTCAACTTGAACGACAAAATGAACAAATAAAAATGTTCCAATTATAGTAATAAAATTAAAAACTTTAAAAATACAACTTTTCAACAAATACATATGTATTTCGTAATTTTATAGATCACCACCCGTTTGTTTTGCAATTATATAAATAAAATTAAAAACTTTATAATTACAACTTTTCAACAAATAAATATGTATTTCGTAATTTTATAGATCACCACCCGTTCGTTTTCCAATTATATAAATAAAATTAAATATTTTAGAAATACAGCCTTTCGCCAGTACTGCACTGGGTGGTAAGCGAGTCCGTTCTCTAATAATATATGTGGAATATGCGTAAAATAATATTATTTACAGATGTTAAAGCATTAACATGTATGTATAATACGATGTATTTATAAATGTGGGATGTTAGTTCACACATGATATCAAAAATAAAAAAATACAATTTTCTTCAAATGTTATAATTTCGCTCAATTGATATTTGAAATTTTTTTAATATAATCCTGTCTAATTATATAAAATTATTCACTGAGGACACTAATCGTCTAGAGGGCGCTTTTAATGATTCTATGGAGGTAAACTATTTAAATTTTGCAAAATATATTGGAAAAATAGATTTTGCTGGATTTTAGTGATATGATTCGTCACAAAGCGAGAATACGCTCTTCACTAATTGTGTGATGGGATTTACTGTACGCTTTGAAGACGAAGAAGCTATTTTTGTATGACAAAAATTATACTAAAAGGATTTAATTACAGGCTGAACTGATTAATTAATTCAAATTAACAAATTTCCGTTATTCAACGAGATATACATTACATTCCTCGAATACTTAAATACGTAAAATACATCAGTGTATGTAAATCTAATCTTAATTTATTCGAAATTTTAAAAAAGTTTATATAATAAAAAAGTTTCTTATTTACATAATTTTTCAAATTCCGATCTGAATATATTTTGCTACGCTATATAGATGAATATCATATGGTGCGGAAAAATTATTTAAATAAATGTAAATTAATACGAATAACGTTTGTAATAAAATAAAATTGTTAAGAAAATTCTACTTACTTTTCATCTTTTATTGGAATATCTGCAATAAAAGATGAAAAATAATTGATGTTAAGTGTTGATTAGAAATGCACAATATTAGATTCCCGGTTAATATGTGTATTGTTGGCTTGAAGATATTATGGAGACTGAATGCCGCCCAATAAGTATGCTAAAAAATAAAGTTTAACACCCCACCGGAGATTCTTCCGTATATTTTATTTTCGATAAAGTGCAAAATGTGCCAGTAATACGTGTTTCAACTTCAATGAATAAGATGAGACTAAATTATCTCGCTAAAAGCGTTAGCTAATATATAAATTACACTTTCTATTTGTCAATTTACCAAACATAAACGAAGAACGAAATCGAAACTCATTTGTTTTTGCGTGGAAAATGCATTTTCCAAATAACGAATTAAAGGTGGATGATATATTATCAATCACAATGTTAAATACATTCTTATCTACATAAATATATAAAAATCTAATAACATAAAATAGCATCATATTTTTTAAGAAATAAAAATTAAAATAAAATAGATGTGGATATCTGTAATCCCTGTATTGTACTCGTACTTATGGTTTTGTCAGTAGAAAGATAAAGTAGATTTATGACTATAATAATAACATATCTTCGTTAAGTACTCAAAAGGATTATGAATAAATGTTTAAGGTACTTAACCTAAGATAATGTTTATATGTTAACTTTTAATGTCAAAATTAACAGATAAATGTTTTACACATTTAATAAACACCATCGTTCATGAAATGGTGTATATTAATGTTTCATTCACTATTATATAACAGATTTAGTACATTTATTAGCACCTGTCTTCTTCCAGATGCTTAAAAATATAGACAAGACAAATATATATTTATGTGGACACAATGTCCACAAATACACACAAACATTTGTTTTGTAAAAGATACAAAATACCTGTATGCATAATATTGATTTACCTGATTAATTAATTAATATTAATCACGTAAATTATTTATACTGAAAGTATATTACATATCCTTTTAAAATGAAAATATGGTATCTAGAAGATATGGTTAGAAGAAACTTCTAAGGAACATAAACCTATATAGGCTTAGTAATAGGTAGTATTAGCAAATTAGACTAAATTTAAGTGGTATATTAAGTTATATTTATAGTCAATTTACGTGTATAGTTATGTGTATAATTACGAATCACATAAATGTGGAAAAGGTACATAACAATATTTATAACTCAAGGTACTGAATTAATGAGTGTCCCAATAGGAACGCCAGATTTACTATCTTTATTTAAATATTTTACTTCCGATTAAGTATGAAACCAAATGTTTGATAAATACGTTCCAAATATTCTATAACCTTTTCGTATGTCTTTTAATTCATAAATTTTTGTGAGGTTGTTAACAGACACACTCCACTTCAGAGAGCCTCATAATGTCAGATTGCATGATTGTGGTGGTCAATTTTATCTTTATTGCCAGAAGATCTTTCACTCAATAGTGCAATTACTGATGAACTGAATTCCATGTGACCATACTGACTATAAAAATAATTTTCTGTACCAACAGCTCTAGTCAATTGTGATTTACGAACAGATTAAGCAACACAGTTTACTAAATTTTAAACTATGCTGCTTTCTCTTGATGAAAAGATGTTTCTTGCAGATCAGTCTGCGGTCAAGATACGTACCCATATTTAACTTCTTTACGTTGAGGTATTTGGGCACTATTTAACATAACAGGTTGGTAAGTTGTTAAACGTGATGTGGACAAACTTGTTTTCATTTGCCTAAATATGCCATTTCGCGAATGGCATATGGCACTTGGATGTACATAGTTTAGATTATTTTGAAGTCGTAGTGAAGGCAGTGGCAGTAACGTTACATTTAAAATGTTGATCAGCAGTGTAAAGGATATAAAGTAGGGGACCAAGTATGCTTCGTTTTGGAACGCCGCCGGCATCATAGTATGTAGTGAGTTTCTTCGTTACTACTACTTCGTTTACCAAGATGTGTTGGTTCTGAAGATATGATTCAGTGATTAGAAAATGATTGAGAGGCAATAATATTCTTATTTTAATAAAATACCTTATCGTACGCGTACATCTGAAAATACTGCAGAACAGTAACTATATTAAGTCTTTAGTAATTTTATTAATAAGATCTCGTATTGCGTATGTACTTCTGTTCAAGATAGGATTTAAGTGTAACATAAACAAATTGCAAACGTTGCGTTAGAAAAACAAAAAGAACAATAAACTTTTTTCTGAATCGAAGTAGCTTTTACTTGATGGAAATTCGTAATTAATGAAATAAAAATGAAAAAGCAATATTACTTAATTTCCATTTTATTGAGGTAAAATTCAATTGCAATTGTTTCGCCAAACAATGTCTTCCTCGGATGGCGTTGTATTGCAAACTATTTTAAATTTGTCAACATCCTTTAGGTATGTTGACAAATGGTTAAATAAATTATTATAAAGAAAAAAATAATTATACTCAGAAGTATGGTTCAATAATTGGCACTTTCTATTCAAGATTTAATCTTTATTACACAAAGGGACCAAAATTTACCGAATACGAACATAACGGAAAAACGAAAATAAATAAAAGAATCAGTTGTAAAATAAGCCTAATAAAGGAGAATTGTCGAAATATATATTTAAGTTTAAATTTGTCAACATCCTTTAGTTTTTTTTTAAATCAACTGTATGGAAATTCACGGTTGGCACTTGGTGAAACATTATGAATAATAAAATTGAAAAAATTAAAAAACACTGGGTATAATTGTTTCACTTTAATCAGAATTAACTCGACACGTGTTTCGACCTCTCGGTCATTATCTAGAGTTTACAAATTCAAACTAAAATCTAAAGCTACCTGTTGTGTAATAATTTATAATTGCTAATATTGAATACGTGTACAAAACGGTTAGAAAGAAACAACAGACAAGTCTCATGAAAAATTTTTACAATGAACCAACACTTCAACAAAATAACAAACGATATCTTTCTTTCAATTGCATACCGGGTGTTAGCAACAAGATTTCTACCCAATTGGGTAAGTTAGATTTGAATATTATCAAAGTAAACAAAGTCAATTTAAGAAAAATGTTAGTCAATAAGAAAGAAAAAACAAAATTGTGTGACAAGTCAGGTGTTTACGAGGTGGGTTGTAGTGATTGTATCGCTATCTATATTGGTCGATCAGGTGGATCCATACAGGAGCGTATTAACAAACATAAAAAAGTGATTTTAAATAATAACAAAAATACAGGTTTTGCTGAATATTGCATAGATTGCATACAATACTAGCAATTACAAATTATTACACAACAGTTTTAAGGGGAAAAGCTAGACATGTAGAAAATCATCAAGAAAGCTAAGACAGCCAGTAGGAACGTCACAAACACACAGTTAGACATCGGAAACACCCCCAACATCGACACTGTAATTAAGTCACTAGCACAAACTTATAAATAGGTTTAAGTAGCTTTAGATTTTAGTTTGAATTTGTAAACTTTAGATGATGACCGAGAGGTCGAAACACGTGTTGACTTAATTCTGATTAAAGTGAAACAATTATACCAAGTGTTTTTTAATTTTTTCAATTTTATTATCCTTTAGGTTTAGTTTGCAATACAACTCCATCCGAGGAAGCCACTGTGTATCGAAACAGTTATAATAGAATTTTACCGCAATAAAGTGGAAATTAAGTAATATTGTTTTTTCATTTTTATTTCATTAATAAGCCAATTCTTGCGTCGGCAATGGAATTTTGTGCTTCACTGCTTTTACCATCTCCGAAAAATCTTAAAGCAAATTTTAATTTGTAATTTTACGAAAATGAACCTGTAAAAGTTATAAAATTGAAAAATAAAAAATAAATGTCTTACTATCACATGTTAACATTTACCATTCAACAACAAAAGTAAGGTGATATATTTTCGATATTAAAAATGAAACCGTCCAAACACATAATACCAATGTAAAATTATATATTGGTAACGCAGTATTCCCTAGCTTTCACTAGAATTGCATGCAATTTATTGCACGAATTTAGAACATGTTCTAAAGCCGTGCAGTAAAAAATGCATGCATTTCTGTTGCATGCAATTGGTGGAAATGCATAGTGTGAACGCAAAAATGCAGCATTTTACTCATGCATTAAAAAATGCAGCATTAAAATGCACAAGTGGGAACTGGCCTTTACGCAAAAAATATAAATTTATCAAAGTAAATATAATCATAATTATAAATATGTAATATTATTTGTAAATTAATATTAACCCAAATTATTATATAAAATATACTTTGAAAATAAAGACCAATAAGCAAATATTTTTATCCAAATCTTACTGAATAAGGGTGACTAAAAAATGCTAACTATTATTTATTTAAATATTTATTAATTTTAAATGCTTACATATTACTTATATTACACTTTGAAATATCATATACATATTACTTTTATTAACAATACTGCGAATATACATACTCTTACTGTCAACACAATGCTGTTTTTTCAAATTATCCTTCATTTTCTTTCCAAAAATTTTTAAGCGAAATATGATGAACATATCAATAATTTTGTTCTTAATATTGTGACATTTTGGAATATTATTTATCATCACATCAGATTCTTCATGAATAGCCTTTTTTAGAATAAGTTTGCAATTTCTTATCTTTTTAACATTATGTGAATTAACAAATCTTAAAAATATTTTCTCCATTGTTGTAAATAAAATGAACGTTTTTTCATTAGCATAATACATTGCTTGAGGTTTATATTCTTTAATTGACACAAATTTTGTATATCTTTTTAAGGCAACTTTCTTGGATCCAAGTGTTGGAAAACACTTATTACACACTTTCTTTTTTTTAATTCTAGAAATAATGTATCCTGCAATATTATAAAGAACATTTTCTTGCATATTTGAGAGATCAATATGTACATATTTCCACTCATCTGGTAAAATGGATTTTTGTAAATTTTCTTTATCATTTTCATGATCATTATGTTCAAGAGTATCTAAAAATCCAGGTGAAATTTGTCGCCCATCAATATTATAGTTATGTACTCTATCCTGATGTATATATTGTGCAACACATAAATTCCTTGAATGATGTTTAAACTGTAATGCGGTTGGTATAACTTGTCTGTAACGAATTTGCGAAAATATATTTTCTAAAAAATCTTGTGTAAATCGAGAAGTTAGGAGCAATGTATATTCTTTTTCACTCAAGAATAAGTTCTGTAGATCAATTATTGATGTAGTACTAATTATTACTCCTGTCTGAATTGGTTTCCATGTGCCTGGTTTTTATCAATTCTCCCTACAACCATGTTACGAAACAATTCCAAAATATCATCCAAAAACTCCAATGTTTCTTGATATATAGTTTCATTAAATCTCATAATGATAATTAATGCTCATATGAGTTTTCTTTGGAACTATGGTGTAATAAATCTGATTTAGTTATATTTGTAGTTGTAGACTCTTTACTATTGTTCTTTACATCACAAATAGAAACATCAATTATTGTAGATTCACATTTTTTATCCTTCAACAGATTGTCGTTCTGTAGATGGCATTCTAATTGATTTATTAATACTGAAACTAAATATTGTTGGTACCGCATTATTCTTTAATTTTCTTCTTCCATCATATCAGGCAACCTCCCATTGAGCCGCATCAAAATGTACCTGAAATATGAACAAAATAATAGAACTAATGAACGAAGTAAATATTATTTTCTAATAAATAGGTTATACTGATATTTTATTTGTCCTTTAGCGAATCAACAATGCCATTCCTTATTTAAACACTATATTTTTAATAAAGTTTGCAAACGTACCTCACATAATCTCGAATTTTGTGTAGCAATCCACTTAGCTCTTCTTAATTTGCATATCCATTGTGTCTTTCTATCTTTATTTACAGGAAAGCGCATCATCATGTAACCCTGCTCACTTCTATTTTGGCAAGCGAAAGCACAACAACCTACCATTTTACAATATCTGTAATATTAAACAATTATCAAAATGTATATTTTGATTATAAATCTCTTCAAATTGTCTTACCAGTCTATCACAATATATGAATAGAAGTATTCAATTATGCCTTTACCGACAATAAATATTTTTATAAATTGAAATGATTTTATGTAAAACAATGTAACATATTCAAAAAATTATAACATTAACATTAAACCATTGAACAAAACAATTTTTATTTTTAACCAAATGCGCATGACCGTTGGAACCAAGACAAATCAGCCAATACAAACGCGCATTATTTGCAATTGTCAAAAGGAACGCAAAAATGTCGTGCGTGCCACCGATAATTTTTTTTTATTATTTCAGTACACTTGGTTTTAGTTAGTATGTTCGATCGTGCGGACTTTTTTAAAAATCAAGCCTATATAATGAGATCTAGGAAGGTCTTCACGATTAATACTCATTATGTATCATTATAACCAAATCTCAATACATTAATATGGAACAAATTAGCTTTAAAAAGGCTTTTATATTAATCATATCTAAAATAATGCACGACACTCAAATTCAATTTAGAGAAACACCGTTGTTGATCATTATAACACACCGGACGCCAGCGATACAACTAAAAACTCATTTTCCATTTTAGGCTCGCCTCCAAAACGGCCGTCAGAAACAGTTTTGTTTCTAGTCTAGGTAATGACTGGCTTTTGTGTCTTTTTAATAGGAACCGTTCGCTCGGTCCTCTTTTATCGCACGTTTTCCATTTCCGTCTGACTAGGGACGCCTCGCGCGATGTCCTTAATGCAATATTAATGTTCTCCAGCTATTTTAAATGAAGCATTATCTAAATAACACGCACACAAGCTCAAACTGGTGTATATGAACGAACAACGAGTATGTACATCGTTCATAAGAACTACACCGGGAAACTTTACTCTCGTTTCGCGTAAGTATAGTTCGTAATTGTTCTTCTTGAAGACGTCAGTAGAAGAACCGCAATCACGAGCAAAACATTTGAAACACGTCACCGTCGAGAACAGCTGACGTGGTTGTTAGCGTTAATTTGCATTTTCAATTTAGGAAAGTTTGAAGTTGAAGTGACTCTCAGGCGAGACGATTTGTAACATGGAACAAAAAACGATGATATATAAACATAATTAGTCATTGTTTTAATATTGCTCCTTGAGATATGGCTCTAATATTTTTCGGCAAATTAATTCCAAGTTAAGTAAAAATATAATAAGTAAACAGCTTTGTTCGCAGAACAATTACTACCATTATTATTGTTCATTAGTACCAAGTAATGTATAGAAGAATCGCGTTAAGTATAATTACATGTTGTCATAACTGTATTAGGGAAACTAAATAATTTAGTTTGTTAAACTATATTTGGAAGCTTTTATTTCATTAATTTAAATACAAAATGTTATAAATAGATGATAATATAGACATTTATGGCAAATAAACACATAATTAAATACATAATTTCCGTTTCAATATTAAATGATTCTTGTATATATTTTTAGCAGGGTAATAGTTACTTGCGGTGTCTAAAGATAACATATCTGTCAAATAAGCCTAGTTTTGTGTAAATTTTTCCCGTTTGTTTTGATTGTTTAAAAACAGTTCCTTTTAGAACCACATTGTGCTTATTATCTCGTTGCGTCATTTGGATATAATGTAGGAAGATTTCTGTAAACAGTCGAAGAAATTAATTGCTTCATTATTGACCTTTTTATAGTTGAAATCTTATAATCTTATAATGGACATCTTGAGCAACATATATAGACAGTGTCATCATGGATCTAGTATGACGTACAATTGGATATAACGAGTTTTCTCTATACTCTTGTATTCAAAAAAATCGCGTGCACCATTTAAATCAAATAAACATTTTTATTAGTTTTTTTACCGTTTAGAAACGGACTTTCTGTCATTTAGACAAAAGCTATTATAAGGGTTATGTGTTTTTTTTTAGATAATTTGAATATTACATTATTATTTAGTCATGTATTTAAAACCGCATTGAGTCTACGTGGCATAGACTACAAAATTCGTTATGATTTTCATATAAATCTTCCCAAGCCTGATGAATAATTTCCTATTTGCGCTTTGGTCTCTGAAATTTCTTTTATAAATACGTTTTACTGATAAACCCCAAATATTTTCTATAGGGTTAACATCAGGACAATGAGATGGCCCAGGCAAAACTTCTATGTTATGATTTTGCAACCATTGTCTCACATCATTCGCAACGTGAACAGGAAAATTATCTTGATGATAAATAAAATTGTTATCAGGATAAATTTGAGGCACTGAAGGAAGCATTTTCTAATGTATTAATGTAATTGTTCCTATTAAAACGCCCTTGAACACGCCAAAATACACATGGATCATGATTTATGATCCAGGCAGGCGCGGCTCGTGATGACGTATTTGGAAGTGCATGTACAATGATGCGAGTGCTTCGTGTATTCTCGTGTACTAAATATAGCGTTTTCTAAGTAAACACCGAAAACACACGAGGCACTCGCATCATTGTACATGCACTCCCAAATACGTCATCACGAGCCGCGCCTGGATCCAGGTGTGGGCTTGGATGTGTGTTCATGATTCATGAACACACATCCAAGCCCACAAGGTCACCGAGAAGCCACAGAACTATTTGATGGATTTACATATCGCTCCTCGAATCTAAAATTTCTTTGTCTGTAAACAAGGATTCTTCCACCATTTGACGATTTAAAAATTTTTTTATCCGAAAAAACTCGTACTTAAAATTCGAAGGGTTGATAAATGTAATTGAGACAAAAAAATATTTGGCCTTGTTTTTGTGTAGCTATGAAAATTGTTTTTCTATGATACCGTTGACTGGGATCCAGGAAAATCGGTATGAAAAGCCGCCAGAACTCCGTATTCAAAATTATTTTATCTTAAACGATTTAATAGTTCTTCATCTGGATTAGGAGTAGAAATTCGTTTTCGACCAGAGCCTATTATCCTTCGGATAGAATGTTCCTGTAGGCATCTTCTTTTAATTCTTAAAATTTTGCTCTTACTGTAATGGAAATGAAGTGCAACATCTCCAACTGACCAACTTTCTTCAACTTTTTTTATAATAACAAACTTTTCTTGTTCGAAAACTTTTGGTATTTGCATTTTTCATTAACTTAATTGTCACGGTATGATGTTAATAAACGTCAGAAAAATACAAAATTAAACGGGAAAAAAATAGGTGTACGCGATTTTTTTGAATACAAGCGCACATATTGCAGTGGAATTTTCTAGCACCACGTTGGGTTAGCCATATTGTACAGTGGAGTTTGCTTTGAAATTGCTTTATTTAATTTTAATTCACACTACAGCTTATTTTTTTCATCGGCTATTCAGGCTAGTAGAATCCTTGAGCTTACGTCTCTGGGTCGATCCTCACGGATGTTGGTAATATCAAAAATAAAACACAAGGTATCAGATAAATTATACACGCATTTTCCCTTTACATTGATATATTAAAAATAAAAAAAAAGAAAAATCCCTCTACAAAGTGTATAGGGTGCTAAAGCATCATTAAACAGTAGCAATGAGGAAACACTCTTTGTGAACATTGACTCGCACACAGAGAAAAACCTCTTGTGAAACACGATCAAATATAAAACTAATAAATATTAGTGAAATCTGTCAAGTTTAACCTTTACTGTGACCCCTACAATCAAATATCCAAAACAAATTAGTTTTCAAAACTCACGCAAGTTGAAAATTTATTCATGCAACAAATAACATGATATGATCCATCCCTACTACAATCTCTCCAACCTTAAATTCCAAAAAAATTGTTCTCGAAGTATAATATTAAGAAAAACAACTTCCCTTAACAAAAAACATGACAAGCTTTCGCTAATATCCATATACTACTTTCAAACACATTATTATTACAATAAATACAAAATTTATAGCACTGAAAATAATCCTAATATCTAATAAATAAATAATATAATTTTTATCAACTTACATTAAGTTTTTTGTGTGATTTCGAAATACACGAGAGGCATCTTTTTACACAAGATTTCAAATAACTATGAAAAACTTCGCAAAAATCGAATTAAGGTTTACTTGCACCTTATACTAAATGCAAAACAAAGTACAGACCGACTTTATAAAACAAAGAATAAAATTTATTATTTTATCCTTTTTTAACTAAACACATTAACAGTCAAGATACCTCTGAATCTAAAATGAAAAATTCTTCATATCCGCCTGGCTATCCCTTCCATCTATCAAATCAAAATATACAGACAATACATCTTATCAAATACAATATCCGAAAAAGCGGCAAATTCAATTCCTTTGGTCCACCTAAATATACGAGGGCTAATCACAATTTCATACATTAAATATTTTATTTATACAACATTAGATATATCGATCCCCATCTGAAATAAATAAATATACAAGTGAAATAGCTAATTTTTTTATAAATTGTCCCTAGTAAAGAGTTCACTAATAGTTCAATCTTTTTCCTTGCTTGTTCATGGAAAATCCATGGCATAATTCCCCGAGATTATCCGAGAACAAAGTCAGAACATCACTGAGCTTTTTTCAAGGATAATCTTCAGCACAGCACTCGAGACAGTACCGCACCCTGTCTTGGTTCTCGGCACTCACTTGTTGTATTAGTGTTAAACAGGATCCACGTCGTTCTGATGCTGTAGTGTGATAAACGGATTCAACATCTCCATATAAAACAACATCTCCAACATCTTCAACATCTTCAACATCTCCATATAAAATTTCTGAATATATAAATGTCTTATTTGACTTAAAACATTTTATCTTTTATGTCGTTTTACTTGACATAATTCATCTTAATGTCATATGGCTTGACATTATATAGTTAATGTCATTTTGCTTGACATTTTCGAATGGGCTTCGTTACAAACATCACAGACGAAGGAACACGCCGAAGCAGCAGTCATCCCCGTCGAATCCTCGAGCACTCTCTCGATCACATGGACATGAATGTTTCCAACGAATTTTCATAAATAAAAGAAAAACATAGCATCAAAATCTCATATACCAAATCATCATCATAAACAAATTCATAACACCATTAGTTTCCAAGCAATTTCAATAATAATAATAATAATCATAATAATCAACAATAATATCATGAGCTCAATTTCTTCCTATATTTATATAGTTTTAATTTTTTTCAACGCAATTCCCATTATCAATAATTTTTTTTATACGCAGATAAATTTTAATTATTTAATTATGTCAACAATAAATTTTATTTTAACTCATCCTGTATATATATCCGTTTGCTTAATCCAATTCATTACCAGGTCAGTTACATCAGCACATCGTAAACCATCCTATTCAAATAATTTTATTCATTAACCTTTTTTCATGCCAATAATTCTTTTTCTATTTATTCATAAATACCATAATTTTATTTCAACAATATATATCTATATCTCTCTATTATCATAATAACTTTTTTTTCATATCACCGACGAAATTCTATTCAAATATATCGACGAAAAATTTTTTCTATAAATACATTTTCATTTTCATATAAATATTTCCTATATTTATTTCATATATTACCGACGAAAAATTTTTTTATATATTCAATATCGTATACTTTTTATCCCGACGAAATTCAGTAAACACTTTTTTATTTTACTTCTACATCCTCTTCTTATATTAATAATCTTATCCTAATTATCTATTACGTTAAATCCATTTCAGTATCATTTATCAAATCCTATTTACTTTTCCAAATTTTATTTATATATATCCTTTTGTTACAACACATTCCAATTAGTTATTTCAAAAGCAAAAATCCTTATATCTCGCATATACATCTAAATAGTTTACAACAAAATTTATTATTAAGTTGGGCCTATTTGAAAATATCCGACAGTAAATCATTTGTAGTTTCATTTTTACTTTTACCTTACTATAAAATGTGGGTCTATTTAATTTAAATTTAGTACCCTTATACTTCCTAATTTTCAGAGTATCATATTCTAACTTTTTATTATTGACATGGGTTTGACTTATATTATTTGAAAAACAGTTGATTTTAAAATTAGCATTACGGAAATTTTTGCGTTTACTTTCAAGATAATTATTCAAATTATATTTATGCATGATATTTCTAGAAATCAATTTCTTTTTAATTTTATTTCGTCTATCGTTAATTTTATTAACGCCAACTGCTTGTTTATTTACTTTATTGCTCATTTTATCGTGAATACTTTCTTCCATCCTACTTTCTAATTTATCATTTGTTTTTATTATATTGAATTCTTTTTTCTCATTAGTTTCAAACTTAATTTTATTTAATATAATTTCTTCGCTTACCCTGATTTGATTTTTTCTTCTTCCTATTTCTGTAACCATATCATTTCCTTCTTCCTGTGGCATAGATTCCTCCCCATGCACGTCCTCTAAACTTTCTTTTGTAATTGTTGATTCGTTTTCTTCTTGTTGCATCATTATCGATTCCGGTTCTGTTATTGCTTGTTTTTCCTCGACGTGTGCTTTTTTACTTTCGCTTATTGTGTTTTCCTTGTTTATATGATTGTTACTGCTATTTATTGGTACTTTTTTATCCATTTTCTTTATTATTTCATCCATTCCTCTTTCCATATCATCATAGTTTTGTTCTATCCTATTCATCTGTTGTTTCGTTTCATTATGATTTTGTTGTATCATATTCATTTGTTGTTTCATTTCATTATGATTTTGTTGTATCATATTCATTTGTTGTTTCATTTCCCATATCGTTTTCATCATAACATGCATCATATCCATCATCTGTTGACTGCTTTCTTCATTGTGTCCCCCTTCATGTATGTAACCAGCGTTACCCATCCTTTGTTTCAAATTTTCCATTATATTTTCCATATTTGAATTATATCGTTTTATTTCTTCCAATTATACGTTTGACTCGCCAAAATTGTAATATCGGTCCCACGTTGGATTGCGCCAATTGTGCAATCCAATTATTAAATTATTTACTTATCTTCAAATCGCCGACACGTTGGGCTCCAATTGTGCAGTGGAATTTTCTAGCACCACGTTGGGTTAGCCATATTGTACAGTGGAGTTTGCTTTGAAATTGCTTTATTTAATTTTAATTCACACTACAGCTTATTTTTTTCATCGGCTATTCAGGCTAGTAGAATCCTTGAGCTTACGTCTCTGGGTCGATCCTCACGGATGTTGGTAATATCAAAAATAAAACACAAGGTATCAGATAAATTATACACGCATTTTCCCTTTACATTGATATATTAAAAATAAAAAAAAAGAAAAATCCCTCTACAAAGTGTATAGGGTGCTAAAGCATCATTAAACAGTAGCAATGAGGAAACACTCTTTGTGAACATTGACTCGCACACAGAGAAAAACCTCTTGTGAAACACGATCAAATATAAAACTAATAAATATTAGTGAAATCTGTCAAGTTTAACCTTTACTGTGACCCCTACAATCAAATATCCAAAACAAATTAGTTTTCAAAACTCACGCAAGTTGAAAATTTATTCATGCAACAAATAACATGATATGATCCATCCCTACTACAATCTCTCCAACCTTAAATTCCAAAAAAATTGTTCTCGAAGTATAATATTAAGAAAAACAACTTCCCTTAACAAAAAACATGACAAGCTTTCGCTAATATCCATATACTACTTTCAAACACATTATTATTACAATAAATACAAAATTTATAGCACTGAAAATAATCCTAATATCTAATAAATAAATAATATAATTTTTATCAACTTACATTAAGTTTTTTGTGTGATTTCGAAATACACGAGAGGCATCTTTTTACACAAGATTTCAAATAACTATGAAAAACTTCGCAAAAATCGAATTAAGGTTTACTTGCACCTTATACTAAATGCAAAACAAAGTACAGACCGACTTTATAAAACAAAGAATAAAATTTATTATTTTATCCTTTTTTAACTAAACACATTAACAGTCAAGATACCTCTGAATCTAAAATGAAAAATTCTTCATATCCGCCTGGCTATCCCTTCCATCTATCAAATCAAAATATACAGACAATACATCTTATCAAATACAATATCCGAAAAAGCGGCAAATTCAATTCCTTTGGTCCACCTAAATATACGAGGGCTAATCACAATTTCATACATTAAATATTTTATTTATACAACATTAGATATATCGATCCCCATCTGAAATAAATAAATATACAAGTGAAATAGCTAATTTTTTTATAAATTGTCCCTAGTAAAGAGTTCACTAATAGTTCAATCTTTTTCCTTGCTTGTTCATGGAAAATCCATGGCATAATGTGAGTAATGTATATTGTAAAGCCAATTACTAGTAATATTTTCTATGAATAAGGACAACATATACACCGTGGAAGCTAGCAAACTGAATAATGTGAGAGATACCGACACCCTACTTCAATTTTTTCCCTTTTGTAGGTAGAGCGTTGGTTAAAGTTCGATAGTAGCCTAACTCTATTAGTAGTGAAGTGCTGCTTGACTCGTCAAACAATAGATATTTATGTATTAAGGGAATAAACGACAGTTTTAATCCCGAGACAGTAAGTAATGCCTGAACGACCGAAGGGAGCGAGGGCATTTTCTGTTGAGGGATTATAGACGTTTATTCCCGAATTACATACAAAACTTTTCTCCCGACCTTAAATGTAATAATTTATTTCATTATTAGTTTGACAGTTGATTGATAGATTGATCTGATGTCATTCAATTAAGTTGGTTTGTAATGAAAATGTGCATAGTTTCTGGTTACTAAGGTAAAACGAGTTTGTTTGTGCCTTACTTTTTTCCAAAAAAACGCAGTCCGTTTAAGTTATTGTGCAAAAATGAATATTAATGGCAGTGAAGGAGATAATTTTTGCACAAGCAGTACTGTAAGCAACCGCCAAGTTAAGATATCAGATGATTGTCCATACATAAATATTGTAAACTCATGTAATGTTACTATTACGATTACAAAATAAAATTGATTGATATATTTAAATGCTTCGTCAATCTGACAGTTAAATTAATTTTAACTTAAATAAATGAACCAAAAGTCATTCACTACAGTATTCACTTTATTCCCTAGGGAAAATCGAATATTTTATTCCCTAGAGAATAAAGTAGTCTAATATATGTCAATTGTCAAATGTATAAGATGACACTTTATTCTCGGTCGGGAGAAAAACTATTTATTTTGAAATGACATGATACACAAAAGCGGAAAAATTGAATCGGTAAACCTAATCCATGATGGAAATAGTATAAAGAATCAATGATTTCTTTGCTGTACTTGAGTACTTGAGTATTTTAACATATTAATTTCATCCAAATCAACGATTTTTAATTTAATAACGAATGTACAGAAACCGGATCTATCAAAAATGTAAAAAAATATTATTCCAGTCGTAAAACTTCCCCAGAGTATCTAATATTATCATGTGCTTGTATAGAAAACAATTATGCCTGGTCTTCGTAGACTATGGCTACAGATTTAGCGTTATCTCCGTATTCTTTATTAGAAATAACGCTTACAATAGTTACAAGTTGTCGAAACATTAAGAATTACTTCATGATGATATGTGATGATGATATGTCAGGAAAAAATTTCAGGAATTTTGATTTACATAGTAGTCGTCGTCTCCGTTAATAATATCTTTTTATTACTAAAAATGATTTTGTTTTATACAAAAAATGGTGAGTTTTTACCCACTCAAGTATGTTTCAAAATTGTTTGTTATTTATATATATATATGAGGTATGTTTCCAAAGTTATGGGAATTGTGCTCTAATTAAATTAAGCGGAACTTATAGACAATGCTATTGGCGATAGACAAGTCTTGACATATTTACGCAGCTATCCAGGGCAATATCGTTCAGTCTGATTCGGGTGTTCGACCGATATAGACGCATTTCGTAGCACTGTTTGTGTAACCATGGAAGACGCAGCTTAATCTCAAAGAGCAATAATTTTCATTTTGTGGAAAGAGTGTGTGAAAACTTCAGAAATTATTAAACGTCTGCAAGGAGTGTTTGGTGAGTCTGCAGAATCTAATAGTACTGTATATCGGTGGATCAACCGTTTTAAAAGTGGTAGAGCATCATTAGAAGACTATTCAAGCAGTGATCGCCCGAGCATCTCATAAATAAAAGAAACATTACTCCCGTGGAGAACCTACTGAAAGAGGAGAGATGAATGACTATTTCTCAAATTAGTGTACGCCTAGGAATAGGTACACGGCAAGTTCATAAGATATTGCATGATTGTTTGGGCGTAAGTAAGGCTTGAGCTCGCTGGGTGCCAAGGCTGTTGTTACCGGAACAGAAATTCACTAGGTCTGACACTTGTCAAGATCTGCTGGTCTGTCATGGTAATGAATTTTGGTAACGGATAATAACCATTGACGAAACGTGGATTCCTTATTTCAGCCCGAAGACCAAAAGTCTATCCAAAAAATGACGTAAACCTGAAGAAGGGCCTCCACTTAAAGCGCGTACAGTTTCGTGTTTTGGAAAGGTTAATGTTTACTGTATTCTGGAATTGCCAAGGAATTATTTTTGTTTACTGTATTCTGGAATTGCCAAGGAATTATTTTTATAGATTACCTGGCGAAAGGTACTACAATAAACGCAGAATATAATTAGAACTTATTATCCGGACCACTGCGGCAGGCAATTATCAGAAAATGGACAGGTAAGTTGCATAACCGTCCGTTATTGTAACAGGATAATGCAAGACCGTACACCGCAAGAGAAGCGATAGGAATTACTCCCGTATCCACCTTATTCACTGGATCTTGTACCGACCGAGTGATTTTCATCTGTTCCCAGATTTGAGAAAACCTTTATGGGGTGTTCATTTTGAGAGTTTAAACGACGTAAAACGTGCCATAAATAGGTAGATTGAGGAGACACCGAAAGAGTTCTTTGAGGACGACTGAAAAAAATTAATTTATCGTTGAGATAAATGTATTCAATTAAATGATGATTAGGTTGGAAAGCTACAATTGCAAGATTGATGAAAATTGACAAAATAAAAAAAAATATGCATAAATTCCCAGAACTTTGGAAGCATTGTAGAGAATGTAACGAAAATAAGTTTCTTAAGGGTAAACAGAAATAATGTCATTATCACCTCGTATAAAAATTACAACAATATTAAAAAAATCATGGATATCGTGCGCCTTTTATACACACATTTGAAATTAGGACGGGGTAATGCATGACATCCACTCACAAAAATCTTCTAACAGATGAAGTATATAGTCCAATGTAATTCATAATTTTCTCTCTAGTTTATTTTGTAGCTGGAGAATTATTTGGATTCTTTCTAAAGATGTAGATTCACCTAATTAATATTTTAATCCGTGTAGGACGACGTATTATAATACAATTTTTTATTTTAATCAATTCATTTAATATGATTTTGTCTTCAATTTTTATATATGTATCTACGTTTTAATAAAAACCAAAGTGAATGAAAATAATACACAATATTTTTCCACTAAAAACAGTAGCACGATTATGTCGTTAATATAACAAAAGCTAATGGTATTATGTCATAATTGTGACGAGTAAAGCCCTACATTAAATGATAATATTATGAATACAGCGTTTTATATCATTATCAAAGTACATGTCCAATTTATCTTGAGTAGATTATGAAAATTAAGAAAAAAGAGGAAGTTGTGCCAAAAACCATTCGTATACAAAAAAATAAGTTAACTTGCATTTTATTCTTGTTATAAATTATATCTGTATTCAATTGCCTGTCCTACTTACCATACTTTTCCGCAAATTGTTTTTTAATATATTTTGTGATTCAACTCCATATCCATTTATTTTTTGTTTTATCCCGTTTTACAAGTATCAAACTCGTAACTATACATCATTAACTCTAAGAAAGAAGGGTTGAGAAAGATATAACTTAAAATAAGCGGTTGTGATTATTCGATTCACTTTAAAAATGCAGTAGGCGTCACACGGGCGCCACAATCTGCGCTCGTTTTAGACTGAAGATTTCAAAAATAGCGCGTAATTCAAACTCGACATTGACATAAGCATACTTAACCTTTTTATGTATTTTAGAAAACAAACTTAGGGTATATCTATACAGAAATTATAATCACATTTAAGTTTAATAATGTTTGTATCGAATTCTCAGTAAATACACTCCAATTCTAATGAATTTTATTAAACTTTGCTACATCTTCTTACATACAGTACCTATCCCAGAAACGTTTAAATATTTGTCTGAATTACTTCATAGCAATCACGTTGAAAAGGAAAAAATAAATGAATATTTGCAGTTAACAAGCCTTTGTATGGCCCAAAATTGCTTCCAATTCGAAGGCAAGTTCTTTGAACAGCAACAGGGTACAGCCATGGGTAATTGCTTATCTACATTTATCGCGAATTTATTTATGAGTCACTTTGAGATTGAGTTTAAAAAATCACCCAAATATTTTCCAAACATATGGGTCAGGTATGTAGACGATGTGTTGGCAATTTTTGATACCAATAAATGCGACTTAGATTATTTTGTAACAGAATTAAATTCAAAATTTCCTAGTATTAAATTCACGGTTGAAAAGGAAAACAACGGAGGTTTGCCATTTTTGGATACCTTAGTAATTAGGAATGACAAAAACTTAGAGTTTGATATTTACTGAAAAGAAATCAACGTCAACAGATTTATAACCGCAGATTCAAACCATACTTTTCAGCACAAGAGTGCCTCTTTCAATCGTTTTTATTAATCTTTAATAATTTCTTATCAATCGTTTGTTAAGCATGCCATTGACAAAGGATAGATATGAAAAGGAATTAACTTTAATTAAGAAAATCGCGATTAATAAACAAGCTAGTTAGAAAACATAAAGTAAGATAAACAATTCAGGATTCCACATGTTTGCTACCTCAAATTGATTCGAGCAAAACATTTATTAGTTTACCGTTTCACGAAACTACGAAAAATTTAAGTAAAACCTTTAAACAGTATAATGTTCGAGTAGCATTTCGGTCGAATAACTCCCTAAAATCTCTCTTAGGAAACGAGAAAGACAAAGTTGAGGAAACAACAAATCTGGAATTTATGAAATAAATTGTAAGGATTGTGATAAAAAATATGTCGGCCAAACAAAACGTTCGATTCTAACTCGTTATAAAGAACATGTTTCGCATATTAGATTCAATAAACCGGAAAAATCAAGTGTTGCCCGACATATTCTTGAATCAGATCACAACGTAACATCTGACTGTATGAGATTAATAAAAAACGTCACACGCCCCCGCGAATTAGATAGTTTTGAGAGCATTTTTATCTTTAAAAATAGGAATAGCGTAATTAACGCAGATTTGGGTCCTACACCAGGTTCTTCTTTATTTGAGTTAATTGACAGTTAGATGTTATAAAAGCAAGACAAATAGGAAAACCATTAAAAAATATTCGAATTCATGGAATTTATTTTTAAATTCGTTTCATTACAATATTTGCCATTAAAATATTCTGACTCAACATTAATTTCCAAATTTATATTTCAACATAATTTAAGGATTAGTTTCATAATTGGATTCTTAATGTATGTTAAATTACGGCTTTTATAATATTTTAAACGGTTTTTCTATAGAATTTACAAATAATGGGTTAATGTTCTTGCATGAATAGGTGGGGTTTACCAAAATGTAGGTAATTTTTGTAGCATTTAAGATTGAAGAATTTAGTGTTAAACTAGAAGACGTTCAGAACAATCTTTCTGTGAGTGTTTTTGTTCGTTCAAGTGTTACGCTGTTTTTTCTACTGAAGATGACAATGTAGTTGTAGAAATACGTATTTAGAATCATTAAATTCTATTGTGGTAAGGGTTTTTTAATTTTATTTTATTCATCTTCTTACATACTGTTTATTTCAACATATTCATATTTCAATATAAACAAAATTTTACACTTTCTTGGAATGTCAAATATAGTTGCATACTAAAGCAAAATAGTAAATAACCAGCACAAACTTTACACAAAGAAAACAATATACATAGTGTAAGTTAAATTAATATATGAAGGCATGAGAATGAAAAGTGGATAAAAACCATTTTTGCCGATTTTAGGTTTTGACCAGTTGCCAACATACCAAAGAGAGCCGCATCGTTTACAATGAAAACTATACAAATCCGCTTATTCTATTGACTAACAGAGGACTATATGTTAAATCCAAACCGTACACAAGTAAGAAGTGAGAGTGAGAAGTGGCTAAATCCCGATTATACTTTTTCAAACGTCAAGTCGATCCTAAGAAAAAACGAAAGTTAGATAAAGGTGAAGATGTGGAAGATGAAGTTGCTTTAATTCAGCACTCATAAAAACAGCGCGTTTATTTACAAGGCAGGTAGCTTCTAGATAAGTTTTTTGTCTGGTTATGTACAAAAACACTTTTTTTTTAGATTCAAATTCATGGAAAATTTTTGATCGTGAACGTGCGGTGTATCAGACAAAGCCAGAAAAATTCTACACAGATTTAAAAAGTATCACTGAAACTACACAACAAGATGATACCATTGAAGCGATTTGTTTCGACTATCAGCAGAACATACCAGTTCCTGTATTGCCTGTTGAAGATATTTTCGACAATCGACAAATTTGGGTATTCAACTAGTGTTTTTACTCTTGCAAGACGGGGATATCAAAAATGTTCATGTGTGATGAAGTAACAGCGAAAAAAGGTGCTAATGAAACTATATCGTTCTTGAAACACTATATAGATCATTTTATGAATCCTAAAGTGAAAACACTTTGTTTATTTACCGATAACTGTGCTGGACAAAACAAAAATACAGCAATGGCACAGCTTTATCGCTTCTAAAGTTATCTGGTCGATTTACTACTAAATGCCATCGGTTTCCCAAAAGAGGCCGTTCGTTTTTACCATGCGACCGAAATTTAGAGCGGGTAGAAAAACAAAAGAGAAAAGTTACCTATTTGTATCTATGACAAGAGTGGTATGCTTTGACAGACAAAACAATTTGAAAAAGTGCGAGTCAGTGCGAAGATATGGCCAAATATTTTTACAGCTTTGTTAAAATAATCTACAACGAACAAAAATGAAATTTTTTTTATTATGAAATATAAAACATTCAAATATAGTCGCAATTAGTAAATCTCATAATTTAGACTCCCTAACAGAAACTTTCGTTGCTCTAAGAGGAATCATACCCCATTTATTTTATTGGTTACCAGATCGATTATATCATGAGCGGATTCCTATTAACCCGTTGAAATTGACAAATATGCGGGAACTTTCCCGCTGTGTACTCAATGCACATCATTATTAGTATGTCTCCCTTCAAACACAATATTGAAGGTGTTGAAGAAACTGATGGCTCAGGCTCGGATCAACATGTTATGTGTTTTATGTACATATATTGTTTATTAATTTTATAATAAAATCGTTTTGCTTCTTCCTTAGCAGTGTTTTAATTGAAAAAAAAAACATTTCTAAATGTGCAAACTGATTTTATATAACCAAGAAAAGCAAATGAGAATGAAAACAGGATATATCCAAAATTTTAAATAAAGAAAAAAATCGTAAGATAATTTCCTTCTTACAATTGCATATTAAATCATCATAAATGACTAAAATCTGCCATGACCACCAAATAATTAATACCAGTATTGCGTTTTCTGATGAAAACAGTTTTTCGTTTTTCTTGTAACATTAAGTTTATGGACTTTAGCCTCTTTTCATTCTGAGGTCTTCAATATGATGATATGCTATTATACAGGCTTATGGACGCTGTACGGCACGGAATATTGTGGCCAAAATACTTGACATTCAAAAAGTTTCCCTTCTGAGATATACGAGTATTGGGGTCTATTATGGTTACTTTTTAAAATTATTTTCATATTATACAGACTATTACAAAAGCCTGAGAAGTATCAAAATTTTGTTTTTTTAAATGGAACAGCCTGTATATGATTGCTTTTTTGGATTTTCTGATCAAAATAAGTGTCTGTTTTAGTTAGGTTTATAATACCTAAACCTTAAGGTTTTTTTTAATAATTTGAATTTTGTAAAAATCTTACCTAATTTTCATGTTTCAAATAATTATGAAGTACAATCGTACAGGGATATTTACATAATTAAAAGAAAACAGATTATTATATATTGTTAACCAACTTTATTGACTAGATTTGTATATTTATAGCGCAATTCAACTAAAAAAGTCCAGAATTAAAAGTAAATTAAAAAAATTTTAATTAACTTAAGTTTGCAAATACGAATTTTATTAACAACGATATAATCTTAAATCTTAAAGATGTTTAAATTTGAAAAGCAATCCTAAACATATCATCAAAGACAACTTCTAGTAATCAGTATGACCTCCACGATTGTTTATTACTGCCCTAATACAGTTACGTGTTGCTAAAATTAAATTGTTAATCTCTTCTTGTAGTATTGCTCTCAATTCTCTTTGAAGAACTCTAAAAAGGTCTCGGAGATCATTAGTGTGATCATTTGAATTTATAACCCACCTTTGTAACTTATCCCACAGATGCTCTAACGGATTCATATCCGGAGACTGAGCTGGCCACGCCACATTCATTACAATTCGAGCTACATGTGGTCGTGCATTATCTTGCATGAAATTCAAATTTTTTCTACTGCTCTTGCATATGGCATAACGACAGGTAAAACGACCTATTCCACATAAACTTGAGCTGTCATATTGCGTTCAATCAAAACTAGATCTGCTCTTCCACCAATACTTATGCCGACCCATACTATGATCGTACCATCTCTGAAAGAATGGACTTCTTGGACCGCATTCAAATGATTTACGCGTCCTGGCTGCCTCCAAACTCGATTACTTCTTGAATCATTGTACATGCCAAATCTAGACTTATCAGAGAACATTACATATGACCATTGTTCGCTTGTCCAATTTCGGTGATCCTGTGCCCATGAATGACATTCTCCGCGATTACCTCTTGTTAGAGGTGGAACTATTAAGGGTCGTCTACATCTTAAATGTACTTCATGTAACTTATTGTGAATAGTTTGGTCGCTAATCGGTACGCCATATGTTGGGTTAAACTGATTTTGTATCTGCCGGGCAGTGCAGGTTTGATTACGTCGGGCAATAATTTGGAAATAATGGTCTTATATTGCCGTTGTAATCCGACTGTTACCACGATGTTGATTACGTACTTCACCAGCATCCCTATAGCGGTGTCATAACTTATGACGCTTTGTGTAATTTGAAATTCGGATGCAACTTCAGCTTGACACCACCTAGCTTGCAACATGCCAATAGCACCTAACATTTTTACACGCTGTAAATGACGTTTTTCCATTGATAAAACTACTCAAATTATACACAAAATTTAATGTTTTAAAGTCCGCAGCAAGAAATGACGCTACAATGTAGTTAAACGTAAAGTGACAAATAACGCCGTTAGGACAACTAATAAATAGATGTTGCAAACAAAACACAATCGCTCCATTGTTAGCAAGATAATATGATAAAACCTTTGCGCAGACTATTTTTGCTCAAAATATTTATATACAACACGATATTCTGTTTTTACATCTTAATTTTAAAAATATCCCTGTACGATTTTGAGCAGTGTATATAAGTTATGTAAGCGAAATTTACAGTAAGGTGTAACAATAGCTCATAATTTATATCCAAATTATATCTTATACAGGCTAAACTATCAAATAAGAACTTTAAATGGCTATAACTTGATTATTTAAATAGAACGGCATATTTTTTTAAATTTACCAGCAAACGCACTTTTGAATTACCTATCCAATGATATTTATATGTCAAGTTTTAATTTTTAGCATTTCTTACAGACTTATCGTTTTTCGCACCATTTGGTGTTTTTTAAATAAAAATGCTAATGTATCTAGTTGCCTATTGTATTTAGAAATGTCAGATAATTCATTTAGTCTGACATTTTAGTCTACAAAGTCGGTTTTTGCAATAGTGGAATTATTTTTTTGTAATTGTGGAAGTTTAGATCGTTATTATTTGAATATTTTTGTTGTATTATTGCTCAAAATGAAGATTTACACAAAAGAAGAGAGCATTGATATGATTTTTATGCTTGGAGAATGTCATCAAAATTCTCTATTAGCTTCTCGGGTTTATGCTCAAGGTTTCCCGAAAGAAATCACCCTAACCCAGTCATTCTTGAGAGGCTATTAAACCAGTTTAAGGAAAGTGGAAGTGTCAATTACAAAAAGAAACGCATTACAAGGAAATTTGTCACTGAAGATGAAAAAAACGTTTTTACTGTAGTTGGTTCAGTTATCGAAAATCTCAATATTAGTCAAAATCAGATATCCAAAAATACTAACATTAGTCAAGCAAGTATTTCAAGAATTCTTAAAAACCACAGATTTAATCTTTATAAAATCCATCTTTGTTAAGAACTTTATGGAAATGATTTTGACAATCGAAATGAATTTTGTATGTGGGTGTTAGATAAGGTGGCAGAAAATGAAAACTTGTTTGAAAATGTACTATTTAGTGCTGAGTGTAATTTTTATAACAATGGTATCGTGAACAGACACAACTCACATTACTATTCTGACTAGAATTCGCATGAATACAGGGTCATGAGAAATCAGAATAGGTGGTCCACAAATGTGTGTGGTGAAATACTGGGCCCATACTTAATTGGACCCTATTTTTTTGAAGCTTCCAGAATTATCAGAAAAAGTCCCTTTAAACATCAGAACAAACATATGGCTTCAATTGGATGGCGCTCCGCCTCATTATCATCGCGAGGTTCAGCAATTTTTAAATAACAACTTTCAAAGCAGGTGGATTGGAAGAAATGGATTTCAAAATTGGCCCCCCAGATCCCCAGACTTAACTCCACCAGATTTCTTTTTATGGAATTGTCTACAACGCGCCTCCGACAACACCACACGATATGAAAATACGCATAAGACACGCTTTTGATACTGTAACCCCGTAAATGTTGTCCAGAGTTAGCAGTGGTTTTCAAAAAAGAATATGTAAGTGTCTGGAAATGAACGATCGACATTTCGAACATGTGTCCTGAATATCTTGCTTCTATTTTATGTTAATAATAATTGTAAATTATCTGATCTTCCTTGCTGTTAAACATTTAGAAAAACGTCTTTTATATTACGAAATAAAGGAAATAGAAATATAATTGTGAATAAAAGCATAAATGTACAAGAATCGCTATTTGTTTCTCCTATTATATATGATTGAATCCTTTTCCATTATCCGCAAACTGGAACCTAATCAAATATCTACTCACGATGATATTCCAAGTTTTTTCGTTAGCTATTGCGGACTTGTTTTATATGTACCCTCAATCACCTTTAATTTAATTATCTCTACTACCTTCTTCTGAAATTTGGAAGTTTAAAAAGTCTGTTTTTAAGCACAGACGATCGTAGTGTTATTTGCATGACAGACCAGTTACCGTATTAAGTAATTTTACTAAAGTTTTCGAATCTTTGATATATCAACGAATAGTATCTGAAGAACGTCTCCTGTTTAACTGTCTCCTTACCAGTATGAATTTGTTAAAATCTTAGCACCACCACTAACTTAGCAAAAATTACACAATTTATTGGCAAAGCTACCGATGATCGTTTTCAGGTTCCAGTATTCTCTTCATATACATATTCCGCCAAGGCTTTCGATTCTATCGATTACTCAATTTTATCAACTAAATTGTATGTCTTTGCTTTCTCTCCTTTGTTATTGAATTCAATAGTTTTCACTCGCGATGTTTGCACCCATCATCCGGTGTACTCAAAGACTCTACTTGGAAACCTTTACTTTTTAATATCTTATTTAATGGTCTACCTTGTTCAGTGGATTGTGGAGTTTTAAGATAAGCTGATGACTTAAAAATCTAGAGGATACAGAAATTTTTTACGAACTGATACGCTAATAATCTGAAGCTGGTGCACGAATGATATAATTAAACAACATCTCCCTAAATATAGACAAATGCACCAATGTGATATATTCCAGTGATATGCGAAACTATTTCACTTTCGGTATAGTGCAGACCAAATGATGTGTGTGCCTCTTCAATTTACTGCCCATATTTTTTCTATTGGTAATGCTGCATCGAAGTCCTTAGGCTTCATGATATTAAATTGTTGAAACTTCAGCAAACCTTCGACTTTAAAATGTTTGTTCTATACTTATTCGCGAAGATGATTGAAGTAGAGTACACCTGTGTGGTAGGTATTTATTTTACGCATACCAGCAGATCGCTTTAAGAAATATTCAAAAGCATTTTCTTAAATATCTCAACTTCAAGCACGATAGAATTTATTCTGTACATGGAGCTGATTATAATTCTTTACTCGACAGACTTAGCTTTCGCTCTCTCACTGATAGAAGAGAAGAAGCGAATGCTATCTTTCTTTTAAAAGTTATTATTTTTAAATAAACTCAGAAACAAAAAGCACAATTAACTGACATATAGTTCTGATTGTATTTGTTAGATTGCGGTTCTGTTAAAGCCCGCAATCCCCTGTCCAAATTATAATAAAATAAATGAGCAATCACAAATTTATTAATTTTAGATTTTTGATATTTAATGTTTCGTGCCGGTATCGAAAATTTATATTTAAATATTTCATTCTGAAAACTAATAGAATATTCAATGAAGTACTAAAATTGAATATTAAACTAGAAATAAGCAGTTAAATTTGTTATAAAACATTAACATTTATGGTACGTTATATTCTATTCAACCGGTAATTTTCCTGTCAAATAATTTACATTAAACCGACTATTTGATTTCCAAATTTAGATAAAATTAAACGCTTATTGTATATTTACATGTTCTACTCAGTAGAATCTATAATAGTATCACGATATTGCTACAGATTATGTTTACAACTTAAAAAAATATATTATTCGTATTTCATTATAAAGTCAATATTATTAAACTTAAATGTTGTTTATTTTTGGAATATTGTGCAACATTTTGATACCGTTGTTTTTGTGAAATTTTACTTATCTTCTCTAATTGCAATGGAAATATTTTCAAAATTCTCTCCATTTCTGACTACGAATATTATTAAAACTCTGAAACTTAACTCAATTAAAAAAATATGTTAGATGCTATGTAGCCTTTCTAGTCAATGTATTATTTACTGTTTATTTTTTCACCTGGTATTAAATTGCTGTTAAAATAAAATATTAATATATACATTATCACATTGAATAATAAAATTAAAAAACCCTTACCACAATAGAATTTAAAGATTCTAAATACGTATTTCTACAACCACGTTGTCATCTTCAGTAGAAAAAACAGTGTAACAATTGAACGCACAAAAGCACTCACAGAAGGATTGTTCTGAACGTCTTCTAGTTTAACACTGTGAGAGTGTTAAACTAGAAGACGTTCAGAACAATCCTTCTTAAAACAAATTAATTATGACATATAACTTCCAGCGACAACTTAACCAAACGTCATTTAGTACAATTACAAATCATCTAATATTTTGCCGAAAATTTTGGGACCATACACTGATGGCAGCCTACTGTTGAAGTCTTCAGGGCGGTTGCCGTGGTAAAATCTGAAAGTCGTATAAAGGAAAGTTTTTTAGAGATGAATAAGGGACGTATGTCCATCTACTTCGTGAAATAAATACCTTACTTAGTATTAGTAATTACGTGAAATATACATAAGTTGAAAAATAAGATGATTTTAATCTAAAATAAGCCAATATAGCTTCTAGCTATTTCAAATGTAGATCCGATGGACCAAATTTCACGATCATCTTCAATTCTGCACTCAAAATTTACCTAGAAACAGCTAAATAAATCGCCGGCACCCAATTGTCTGTTGAGCCGTTATTTACATTTGCTTCTTTAAGTGTTTGTGCCAAGATCTAGTGGGGTGTGATGAATATAGAAACGCTTTTACAGTGCTTTTTGGCACTTCGACTAGTCTAATTTTAGCATAAAATACAAAATATTACTAGAAATAAAAAAAGTAGTTTATTATTATTAGTCATGACCGGACACGAGAGGCCGAAAGTACGATGGACAATATAAATAGTCTATAACATCGCCAAGTACAATACGCAGTTATTGAATAGCATTTTTCATTCGGTTAACCACACATCTGTTTTTTTGTCGTTGAATTGTGAAGCAATTAGTTCAATATTACACTTAAATTCGTTTCCTCATGGGCGTAAATAGAAGCGGAAGGAGCTTTTATAATTTGTTTTATTTATTAGTTTATATTTCGTATGACAAATAAAGTATGGTGAGTTAGTTTCTTTTTTCATTGCTTTAAGTGTTAATTACATATATACGTAAGTTTCCAATGAAATTCGTTAATTTTCAGTAATTTACGCATACATTTTTTATTTTTATTTATTTAGATCTAGAACATTGTTTAAGTTACTTTTTCAGATATGATATGGAACGACGTCGAGACTGGCATCATTCCAAGAAATCACTCGTAAAACGTCATTTACCATCGCAAACACATACATAGAAATTAGGCCCGTTGGAATCTGACTATTTTAATGAAGAACTCTGTGAAGCTTTAATGGCTGCAAATATTCCATTAAATAAATTTAACAATCCCATCTTCAAAACATTTTTCCAAAAATATACTGGTAGAAATATTCTTGTTGATCCACTTTCTAAGTACTACACTAAAGCAGTAGAATGCCCCTTTCAAATCAGTACCTATGGATAAGTGCCGACGAAATTGTCGATATATTAGGACGCTGTATGGTAAATGTTGTAGCTGTTATACTACATCCAACTATTCCATATCACGTATATGTAATAATAAATACAGTTAATACGGAGACAGTAGCTAAAACCATTTACGAGAATATGCACCAAATGCTTCATTCGGACGACAGGCACAAAAGAAATACTTTTATTTGTCAGTGAGACAGTGCTGTATATATGTTAAAAACAGGCAGACTATTAAAGGAAACATACCCTAATGTGCTGCAAATTTCTTGTGTAGCACATACTCTCCACAGAATCTGTGATTATATCAGAGACACCTTTCAGGAAATTGATAGACTTGTATCCGCTCTAAAAAAATTTCAGAAAAGCACCAATGACAGTAGCTCTTTACAGGGAAAAACTTCCATCTTTGTAACTGCCTCCCTCTCCAGTAATAACTAGATAGGGGAACATGGTTGGAAGCTACTAGCTTTTATACAGAGAATTTCGATAGTTTACAAAACTTGGTTCCATGATTAAATGACGATGCTAACTGCTACATACGCTGAAATAAAATAATATTTCCAGTATGCACCTATAACCAGTGCGATGTAGAAAGTACATTTTCTATCTACAGGGATGTATTTCATTCAAAGAGAACAAATTGTACAGAAGAAGACCTTGAGAAAGTATTGCTAGTTAATATTAATACTTCTTTACTCAACTTGAACTACAAAATGAACAAATAAAAATGTATTTCATAGTTTATAGATCACCATCCGTTTGTTTTCCAATTATATAAATAAAATTAAAAACTCTTTTAAAATACAAATTTTCAATAGTACGCCCGTGGGCGATAAGTCATGGGCCTCTCGTGTCCAGTCTCTAGTCATCATCATTAAACTGTGAGCAATTGTTTGCAATTTTCAAACAAAATTAAAAACTAATCAAAACTAAAACAATTTGGTGTATAAACATGGTAATATGTATGTATGCAAACAATGTTATTCTAAATAAATAAAATGTTTCTATACATTGTAATATTAGATATTCAAAATTTATACAGAATTTACTTGTGACTGAAATACCAGCTGCCATATACGTAGGTTTTAAGTGGATTTTCAACAATCCACTCCAATCGTCCGTTTGATGTCACGAATATCGCAGACAGGGTAATTTATTTTAAGCGAAGAAGGGGAATATATTTCATAGATTGAACCTCAAGGGATTATACGGACAGTGCGCGCACCGGGGCCCATATTTTACCATATGATTTACGGAATGCATGAATCAATTTACTTCGTTAGTGATAATTTATAGATCAAAGTGAAACTGCTTAACAAATTTACACAGGATATAATTATCGTCTTTTGATACGTAAGTGGATTTATTTATGGAATATTGGATTGTTGCGAATTATTTTCAAACTACGTATACTGACAAAAATCTAGTAACCACCTCCAACAATAAGAATAATAATTTTAGCAATCAAATAAAAACTTTGAATTTGTAGATAATAAATAGAATAAAAAATAAAGATTTGCATAAAACAAAATATATATAGCAGAATGTGTCTTCGCTGATGACATAATAATATACGCAAAGAACGAAAGAGACTTACAAGAAAACCTAAACACATGGAATATAGCACTAAAAAAGAGGAATCTAAAAATAAACATTGATAAAACAAAAGTGATGACGATAGGGGGAAGTGATTTAAAAGTAAAAATTGAAATAGAAGGAAGAAACATAGAACAAACAGACACATTCAAGTACCTCGGAATAAACATACATAAAGACGGAAAAGAAGATATGGAAATAAACAGCAGAATAGAAAATGCAACAAAACTATATTGTGCACTAAACAACACATTTATAAGAAAGAAGGAAATAACGAAGAAAACAAAAATCACAGTATATAACGCGTTGTTCAAACCAATAACGACGTACTGATGCGAAAGCTGGATACTTAATAAACATATGAAGAGCAGACTACAAGCCGTAGAAATGAAATACCTAAGAGCAGTGAAAGGAGTTAGTAGAAGGGACAAAATAAGAAATGAAGTAATAAGACAAGAATTAAATGTACAACCCATAATGGAAGAAATCGCAAAACAACAACTAAGGTGGTTCGGTCACTTAGTAAGAATGAAAGAAGAAAGACAGACTAAAAGAGTATGGCTAGCAAGAACAACGCAGAAGAAAACAAGAGGAAGACCACAAAAAACGTGGGTTAATGTCATAGTGGAAAATTTAAAGAAAAGAGGAGTAACATTGTACGAAGGGAAGAGAATAGCGAGAAACAAAAAGGAATGGGCAAGATTTATATATCAGGAATAGTCATGTAAGCAAAAGGTAAATAGCTTGACACCCTAGGGGTAAACAAGCTTATAGATTATAATAATAATAATAAAACAAAAACATCGTTAATAATATAAAAATGTTGTTAACCCATTAACTTCCAAATTTTTATTATCGACATTTTTTGTAAATTTAAATTAAAAATAGGATTATATTAAAGGTAATAGGTCAGTTTATTCGTTGCCAAATAAATATACGCCATTTTTCAAAGTCAAAAGTCCCATTTGGGACCCATGGCACTTGCCGTTACAAAAATTAAAAAAAAACTGAACCAACATTTCAAACTAAAGAAAATATTTATAATTTATGCCAATTAGGAAAACATTCCATATGTAGTCCAATATTGCATTTTTTACACTGTTTGCGAACGTTTGTGTCACATATGGCACATTTTCTTTGCTTTCCATCAATCGTTCGCTCCAAAACATGTCCAATTGGATCAAATCTAACATCGTCAGGCACGCGGCTTTTCCTCACCTTACCAGAACTTGGTCTTCCGGCAAATTTAGGATCGGATAATGATTCTTTCTTCAGATAAGTTCTGGCAATAATGCGTCTAAAATCTAATAATGGGATGCTTCCATTTACTGCAGTATAAAGGGCGTGGGCGTTGACAACCGCAACGTCAATCGTATTTGTGAAAAGAGGAAAATACCATTTCTTACCTCTAAATTTGATTCGATACTTTTGCACATTCCAGTCTAACTTGTCGACCCCTCCCATATGTTTATTTTATTGTCCGACAATGTTTGGTCTATCGACATGGCATTCTTTTTTTTCTTTCTTACAAATTCTTTTAATTTTTTCTATAGGTTGCAATCCTAAGTAATTCGATAGCATTTTAACACAGCTATTGTCACTCCAAATCGACGCAAATATTTTATTTTTTTCATCATAACGACAATCATATGCCCCGCGTTCCTCTTCTTTTATGTTATTATCAGATTTCAAAGGACACTTGTTCGTTCCATTATAGCGTACTGTTCCAGCTGCCTTTATATTTAGTTCTCTCAACTTCAACAATAAATCAAAGCTGGTGAAAAAGTTATCGAAAAATATTTCATATTTTGACGGATATTGCAAAAAAGAGGTCATCTTCATTATCACAGAAGCTCCAACACCACTTACAAGTTGTACTTCTTGGCTCTTTCCTTCATAAATATCCATATGAAAACAATAGCCAGATTTAGAGCAGCACATAGCCCATTGTTTGAATCCAAATCTTATTGGTTTTCCCCTAATAAACTGTTTCAGGTAATGGTGGCCATGGTAACGCACCATTTGCTCATCTATTGAAAGTTTTTGTGCAAATATACCGAACTTTTTGAAATTTGTGTTCAATTTGTTTATCAAAGGACAGATTTTAAATAGTTTGTCTTGTTTATCGCTGGTGGATATGAGACTATTGTCGTTAAAATGCAGGTTTTTTTTTTATTTCCAAAAACCTGTGCTTAGGCATGCAGTTTCTAACGCATGTAAGATTTATATCTTCATCCTCCGACCAATATAACTGCTCTTGGGGCAACGAATGGTACCCTGATAGCAAAAAAATTCCAAAAAACTTTTTAAGACAATTTGTGGAAAGTTCAAAGTTATGTCTGTTGTTTTGTCTAGCGTAATTTACACTTTGGATAGCTATATGGTTTAGTAAATCTTCGTCGAAAAGTTCTTCAAATATCTGAACCGGTGATTTACCTTTCAAGTTTTGAATAATCTGTGATTTCAATTCAGATACATTGTTGCTTTCAAATGATGTATTAGTCAATTTTATGTCCTGCTTTTTCCACTCACTTTTTGGCAAGAATTTACCTTTTGATTTTACTATAGATGCTTGATTTTGATCAACATTCAGAGCGCTGGAATGGATTTCTAGTTGTCCAGGAACGTCTTGTGGAACAGTTTTTGGCAAGAATTTACCTTTTGATTTTACTATAGATGCTTTATTTTGATCAACATTCAGAGCGCTGGAATGGATTTCTAGTTGTCCAGGAACGTCTTGTGTAACAGTTTTTGGCAAGAATTTACCATTTGATTTTACTGTAGATGCTTGATCTTGATCATCATTCAGAGCGCTGGAATGGATTTCTAATCGTCCAGGAACGTCTTGTGGAACAGTGTCTTCTAAAATGTTATCGTCAAATTCTTCGCAATCTGATATAACATCGATATTATCGGGCGGCAGTTCGACTATATCAATGACTTCATGTTCCAGATCAGCAAAAAATTCATCATCTTCCAATATTTCTTCAAGTTTTGCGATAGTAAGGAATTTTCTAGAACCCATACTGAATTGGAAACAAAAAAAAACAGCAACTGTGGATAAAACTAACATAACGCTCTCCATATGATTTTTTTACATAGTAAATTCCATGATCCCCAAATGGGGATCAAGGTGTTTTGTACTATATTTTTTATAATAAATATTATATTTGCTCACTTGTTATTCTGATATCAACTAAAGGAATGTATTATTACTTGAATTCACAAAACTGGCACAAAATTAATCAAATAAGCACAAAAATATTATTAGAAATAATGTAAATATTCGACCATCAACTTTTGTGTATAGGTTATAAAATAACGCGCATAACATGCTTACAGGGTTACCAACACTAAAATATAAAATTTTTCTAGAAAGTACAGAGTATTCATGTTCAGTTAGTATACATTACACTAAACACATAAACTAATAACATTTTAAAATATGTTAAAAAATAAAATTCGGGAATCCCCATTTGGGGATCAGGGAAGCTAATGGGTTAAAAATCGGCCGTGGAAAGCATGATACAAGATTGTATTTGTTTGAAAGTATCTTCCCAGACATACTCAAACGCGTTTCACCAAATGCAAGCAAGATCTTCTTAAATATACTAAATACATGATGAGTACGACTTTAAGGAAAGTCAGTAGCTAATTATAGATAAACTAAACTAAATCTATGCAAAATAAAAAAACACAAAACAATTATGAATATTATTGTTTTGCATTGAATATATATATATACATTGTCAAACAAATATTCACCTTTGTCTTATGCTTTCTTAACACTGTTCAAAATTATCTTCTATTTCTAATACCCGATCATTCTCATCAAGAAAATTGACGTTGCGATCGCCGTCGTCACTATCTTCATAGAAACGAGAAGCTAAGTCCTTGAGTTATTTTTGAATTAACACTTTTTTAGCGCGTTTTGACATTTTAATTTACGAAGATCTCTCTTCCACAGTCGTGATTTATATCTGAAACAAGATTTTACAGTTGATAAATTTGAAACATAAAAGACGTCGTGGTGTCTCCGAAAGATCCCATACAATAAATTATTGTTTTTGTAAAAAATACATGCACAAAAATGTTCAAATATGTATAGGTTATGCGATTTGTCAAAGATAGTAAATCAGCTAGCAAAAAAGCAGAGAATGCAGAAAATATTTTGGAAAATAATTTGAAAAACGCGAACTTAGGGTCCCCGAAGTACCCCGCGTCTTACTATAAGGGTTAACAGGTTTTATCGTTTTCTTGTTGTGCATTTGTTACACCACACCAATTAATTGTGATAAATATTGTAACATATTCATTTTCTTTAACTGATGAATATTTCTTTTCTTACAAATAAATGTGGTGTTTGTAGATCTTTGTATATAAGTGTATAACAGATAAATTCACTTTCAGATCAATACCTCTTGCTTACTCTTAATGCACGAAGTATTTTACAAGTAAGGAATGCTCGTTAATTATAATTTAAACGAGATCGCATGGTAAAAATTAAAACATTACAAGTAATAGTTTTAAAGCAGCATTTAAGCATAAATCTTAAATAATTGGTGATATATTTTAAGTATTTAATTAAATATAAAATGCTGCAGGTTTAACCCTTGTCATTACGTGTCTTAAACTTTTTTTTTATTTATGAATTTATGGGAACCTTTACTAAATCAAGCAAAAATCGATAACCTAGTATATACAGGCTGGCCCAAAATGACCGAAGGGGTTTGAGTTCATTATCACTTCTTATTTAAGACATAATTTTTAATTTTTTTTATTTTAAACACAGTATATTAATGGAGAATATTTTTAATTTAATTATGAAAAATTATATCTCGCAAGTGGTGGTCATTTTCTGCTTCGCATATTCGTGCTCCTTCCAAAACATTTTCCATAACCTTCCGCAAAACTTCAGGTGTTATGTTGTTGATTTCGTCGCGTATATTATTTTTTAATTGCTGTATGGTTTGAGGCTTATTAATATTTCAATATTTTCCTTTCAAATAACCCCAAAGGAAACAGTCTGAAGCGGTTAAATCCGGTGAACGCGGAGGCCAATTAAAATCGCCTGTACGGGAAATAATTGGTTCACCAAAGATGTCGCGTAAAAGAGCCATTGTGTCCCTCGCAGTGTGCGCTGTGGCTCCATGCTGTTGTAACCATACTTACGGACGGTTTTCCACGGATGGCCTTAAAAAATTTTCCAACATTGTCCGATATCTAACACCAGTGATGGAAACGGCGACACCGTGTTCATTTTCAAAAAAATATGGGCCAATTATCCTTTCCGACGAAACACCGCACCAAACGGTACACTTAAGTGGGTGTAATTCTCGCTGTTGAACTACTCTCGGATTTTCCGTAGCCCATATCCTGCAGTTTTGCCTATTAACGAACCCATTTAATTGGAAATGGGCTTCGTCGCTCATAATTAAATTATGAATTTATGATTTTCTTCTGCTTTTTGACGAAAATAAATTGCATAATCAAGTCGTTGCTCGTAATCTGTCGGTTTCAATTGTTGGACAAGCTGAATTTTGTATGGAAACATTCTTATTGTATGCAAAATTCTCTGCAGCGACCCCCTTGAGAGGCCAAGTTATGCCGAACGCATCCTGGTTGATGTTTCTCCATCTTCCCGAATACTCTCCTGTACCCGTTCAATATTGTCATCCGTGTGCACCGTTCGTCGTCTGCCGGCACCGGGAAGGTTCCTTACTGCCCCTTGTTCTCGAAAATTTGCAACCAGACGGTTTATTGTTGACTCTGAGGGTCCAACCCGCACATTAAAATAACGACGATATGCACGCTGAGTCAAAACAATGGATCGTTGATTTGAGAAATAAAGTTCAACGATTTTGGCACGTTGTTCAATTGTGTACTGTTCCATTTTAAATTCCCCAAGTTTTTAAACAAAATACTGAAAACAAAAAAAAAATTATAATAAAAAAGTTATAAGGAACTAAAACCCCTTCGGTCATTTTGGGCCACCTTGTATATAGATGATAGTAATGTATTAAAGTGGTTGACTACGGAACGCAATTTTTAATTCAATTTAAAATACAAAAAAATACAATGAATAAGTCAGACATTCCGTTAAATACGACTGCAATTATTAGTCTCTCGGAAAGTGCTATCCTGCTTTTGAAATAAAACAAATGTAATCTTGGAAGAAGTTTATTTAAGAACATAGTTACAAATGTATTAGTTTATACTACATTGTTTATACTACATTATTTCATTTTTCAGGCAGTCCATACTCTCGTCAAAAACTTTGCTGGTTTGAAATTGAAGTATTTTACAATTATTGAAATTAGAAAAGCCAGTAGGCTCTATGTCTGGATAGTATAGTGAATAAAGTTCTACCAACAGGTCTCAAAAGGAATATTTGGACTAGTATCATCATGTTGAAAAATAAGTAAATTACTTTTCTATTGGACAAAGGCAATCACATTTCTTCGATCGTCATATCCAAATTATTCAGTTGTTGAGAATACTTACCAGAATCAATGGTCTTGCCAGATTGCAAAAATCCGTAATAAACAAGATCTCGTTTATTATGGCTACCGCCATGATAAAAATTAATGGTAAGAAACAGCCAGGGTCAGATAAAACTTGAAATATGTAGTGAAACTAGTCTTTTTCCAATAGTTTGAATAAGCCTTTCAATAATAGTACTTACGAAGTAAACGCCATATGCTTATAGACCGTATTAGCTTATAATAAAAAAAGTAATAATAATAATTGTAATAATAATAATGTCCTGTATTTATGATATTTGTAAATGTGCTTTGTGTTCCTGTTGCTTAATCAGCAATTGTGCAATATTCTGGTACTTTTTATGGATCACACTTTGATGAGTAGTAAGTTCTGGTCTTGAGAAAGTGTAGTGTAGTGTAAAATACAGTTTTGAGGCTGACTATTGTTACAAGTTTTTGGGCGAAGCGTTTGGTCAGCCCTGGTATATTCCGCTTTAATATAACGTATCGCTACGTCATCGGCTTTTTTGGGGAACAATTTTTAGAGAAGTAGATGCGCGCGGTATTTTACGGAGAGATCGGTTGTTTGTCTCTGCCAGACTAGATAGGTTACTTGGTGTGTGTCGCTAGAAAATTGATAGATAATTAGCAGTATGCCGAGTTGGTTTTTCCGCACTTCTATATGTTGGTTTGTCGTGTTTGTCTAGGTTGTGTATTTATCGTACCCTTCGACTATCTGAAGGATTTCTTCAACGAGTTTTTATCTTCGGATGTCCGCTACCTTTCGTTGGGCCACCGGAAGGGTAGAGTTCGTTTGTAATCTAATATCGACCATGTGTACCGGATCCATCTCCATTTTCTGCAGGATCCTCTTGAGCAGCAAGGACATAATAATAATAATAATAATAATAATATAACAATAATTAAGTGCAGCTAAGTAAAATTGCAGCTTAATTACTACGATTCGTATGTTTGTTAATCCTCTGTCAGTAAAAATTTGCATAAGGCCATAAAGAAATAAAAAATATCTAGCTACATAAAATATTATACTTTCGACAAATCCTCTCGACTTTTTCGAACTTTCTTTTTTTCCTGTTGTCTTGTCGACTGTAATTTTTATGTTCAAATATTTTTAATAAATTAGTTCACTTTACATTTAACTTGGCACATTAATTAATCATAAATACCATTGAGGTCATTGCGCATAAGAACGCAAATCATCAACTGTCACCTGCTATCTTACTTGCTTCCAGACGAGTTGAAAAGTGTACAGCCAATGAGATTTTGAAAGTGGTATTGAGGTCATTGGACAAAGTTGAAACTTCACCAAAGCAAAGCTGTCTTTATTTCGATCTCTCAAAGAAGGGAGTGTCAACCTCTTAGATATAACGTGCAAAATCCACGTTTTGAATCTTGTGGCACAAACGATTCGAGAATGTTATCAACAAGTAAATGATGTAATAGCTAGCACAAAGCCAGTGTTTCTAAAGCCCCGAAACGTATTCGACTATTTCACAGACTGTTCCCCGAAAATCCTGAACCACCAAAGCCGATAATTACGCATTGGGTAACTTGGTTGAAGATTGCGTTTTACTATCGTTAATATTTTGAACATGTAAAGAAGGTAGTTTTCAAATTAAATCCATCAGAAGCTGCAGGTATCAAGAAAAGCCAGGAATTATTTAAAGATCCTCAGGTTAAAGAAGATTTACAAACTATACACAACAATTACTTCGGATTAGCCGAGGGAATAGAAAAATTACAAAATGTTTCTACGTCGTTTGCGGATTTTGTTCGAATTTTAAATCAAGTTTTCGAACGGCTATGCGCTGTAGAAGGCGAAAAGAATATGTGCGTGACAGAAAAATTTGAAAGTGTTTTAGACAAAAATTTCGATTTTCACATATTAGAACAAATTTGTGAAGTCTAAAGAACCATGGTCTAAAGAGCCTTTAAGTTCTTTCCAAGATTATTTAGAATATACAAATATAACATCATTAGATGTGGAACGGTCGTTTTAGGCATTAAAACACGTTTATTCCGCACGTCGCACTAACTTCAGTGAAACAACTGTCAAGACATATCTGATGATTGGAATATTTGAAAAATCGTATCCAGATAATGAATGCACTGATGATTCATAATGCAGTTGTGAATGTTTTATAATTTTTTTCTTGTAATTTAAATTAAATACAAAATTGCATGCGTACGCCGATGGGATGTGGGTCGAATTTGCCATCTCAACTTATATCCAACATCTGTATATACACTATCGTTTAAGAACTTTTGGAAGTTAGAATTTTGCGCTTGATTCCTTTTGTAATTAAAAATTAAATTGACGATGAGTAAATTTAATTTTTAATAGAAATTCATTTAAATTTGGTATTTATTAATTTAATAAATATATAAAGGCCTCACCCATTATTCATTTTCATTTCTTATTGTAGCTTGAAGATGTATTCAGCATTACAACGTTTATAATACACTTGTCCCTTTTTCTTTAATGTGGAACGTTTTCTTTTATTTGATATTACATCTTGTTTTCATGTAATTACTTTTGTGCTTCTGTGGTAGTGTTCGTTAGCACAAATCTGAACTCCACGTGTCGTATAATCTTTACGATCAGCAGCTCTTAAATCGCGGTGGCGCTCTTTTTAAATTTATAGTCAGTTCAGCATCGTCTCGTCAAGAATAGCATGGCCATCTCACTGAATTTTACGCTGTTGGCACTGGCTAGCTGTTTTGTTAAGATCTTCCCATCCACGCAAGGTAAATTCGAGGTGGGTGTTTGTATTGTTTAGCATTTTAATAAGACAGTTTTCGTGGACTTTTATTGATCGCACTTTTTGTAGGTACCACTATCAAAGTAATGTTTAAGAATAATATTCGATATGTGATTTACATATGATTTTATATATTGTTTTTGAATTCTTTGTGGTGTATTTTTAGTGATATTACTTTAGATAATGGCTAGGATACGGAACCATCGCGAGTATGTTTCCATTGCAGACTTATGTAACATACAACGAAGAAATATAAAAAGTTTATTTTAGGCTACAGTCCCACTTACCAATCATGTGCAATCAAGCGCTAGTTATTACAGAATCGACTTGTTTTTATGTTCATTTAAATTCTGAGGAAAACTTTTCCTTTTAGAAAAGTTTTCCTCGTCCTATTCTTTTGCGTTATTAGGTAAACTTGAAGAAATATTGTTTTGGTATTTGTTTTAATGTTTTTATTTCTAAGAATCCTGTTATAAATATTTCGCCTTCATCGATATTCTTCAAATAGCCTATAATATTTCTAAATGTCTCAATACGGTATCACAATAGTATATTATGCAACAAGCACAAAATGATGCACATTTTGCACGAGTTTCAAAGTTTGCAACACGAGCCGAAGGCGAGTGTTGCAATTGAAACGAGGGCAAAATTGCTATTTTGTGCGCGTTGCATACTATACTTTTTCTACGACAACGACAATTACAAAAATAGATACAAATAAATATGAAAATATTTTATTTATTGCTTTGGATCCATGAAGATACGAAATTACCTATTCATTAGCAGAGCCTGGACAGTGCCCAACCATTTAAGAAGAAGAACTATGAAATAACTTCCTACTTACGTATTTTATTTATTGTTAAATATTAAATATTGTTAAAGTTAAATGTGCAATTATTGAAGATCATTTTTGGAGAACTTGTGGAATGCTGGATACTAAAATTTTCTTGAATTTGACAATTTTCCATTGTCGAAGTAGATGGCATTTCACGATTTCCTATTCCTGAAGTCGATGGTATATTTGAAATGCTCTGTATTGCATTTACAATTTTATTAGCTGTGTCAAATTTATTTTTCTCCGATTTATCGATATATCCCTCGGCGACTGTCGTGGACTTCCAGCCACCGTGACGCTTCAAACTAGTTATGTCACCACCAGCATCAACAAGAATTGTTGCTGAAGATCGACGAAAGCAGTGTCCGGTGTATAATTCGTAGTTTGGCAAATTTAAATATTTAGCAATCTCTTTTCCCATGCCTCCAAGCATATTCACGCCTATTCTTTGGACGGTACATTTTTCGTTTTGATAATTAATGAAGAACCATGTACCATTTACATTTGAAGGGCGGAGGTTTGTTTTTTTTTTTGTAAATTTCATAATAAGGACTAGTTACAGTAAAACTTCGTATAGTTTTGTTTTTAGTATCTGGTATAGTTATTAAAACAGCTGAACCCAAATCATTGAAATTAGTAATTTTCATTTGATGTAATTCATGTCTTCTACATGCACCCATTATGCCCATAATTAATGCGACCTAAAATATAGATTAAATATATATTACATTATATGGCTATATAAAACTTACTTTTGTCGCTAAATATATCTCATCTGGGGCTTCTTTAATAAATTTATTGATGTCATTTGATGTAAAGATCTTCGACTTTTTGGGTTTGTAGCCGTCGGACTGTCGATTAAGAAATCCTTTCAGTTTTAAGTATTTTGCAATATCTATATTATTATGAATACTGAGAGTCGTTCGAAGCATTGCCTATTGTGTCCATAATGTGGAACTTTTGAATTTTTTTGCCAAGTCGCCAAAATACGCCATTATGACGTTCTCGGAAAACGATTTGGCATTCCGATCTCCTTTCCACTCCAAAAATAGGTTATAAGTCCGTTTGTACATTTTCTTCGATGTTTCCGGCAATAAATTTAGTGTTGTTAAATTTGCTGCTTCTGTTATACTTGGAGGTGTTAATTCCAAGTCACTATCACTATCACTTTCCATATTAATTATCTGGTTTCTTTGAAATAACTACGAAATTATTTGTTATGCACAAACTGTAACAAACTGATGACATTTGTCGTTCGGCGTTATATTCTCTAAGCCACCTTACTTTTTGTTATCAAAAACAGCAGACCGAACACGAAATATTTCAAATTGCATTTGTTGTCTAGCAACTTGCCTAACAACCGATGCAAAATCAAATTCAGTACAAAATGTAGCTTCTTATGATTCAATTTACACTCTTGATATGAACATTTTTCTATGTTGTCGTAGAAAAAATATATTTAGACAAATATATTTGTAATCTAATAAAATAAATTGCTTACTTTTTGAATTTTATTTAATCGTTTTAAGACTCTAAGTCAACATGCTGTGATTGTATTTGCTCGAGAAGGATCAATAGACATGCAGTCTACGAGTTAATGTTTGTTTAAAATCGAACAACTTTACTACCCATTAACCTTAATATCCATTAAAATATGTAGGCAGAATCAAGCTGCTAGTAATATTGCGACGTATTGGTCAAGAATGTTGGTTGTCTTATCTATAATTAGATATTTAAAATAGTTGCTTCAATGGTAATAATATTTTACAGTATTAGAGATTGCATTACTATCATTTCTTAATGCCGAAAATTACTTATTTGCAGACAGTGTGTCTCCGATTTTACGTTGTACTTATTTTCATTTCTTCTTTTGCGGCGAAAGTATATTTTCGATTGATTATAATTTGTATATCTTGAGTATTGTTTATTGGATAAGCTACTCTGAAAGGTATTTGTTAAGTAATTAAGTCGAAAATTACAAAAGCTTTTCAATACCTCCTTTTTCGTGATCGTGAATCAATTTTTGCTGAGCCTCTTTGTGAGATATTTAATTTATCTCTGCAAACATCTGTTTTTCCTGTTACCTGGAAAAATGCTAGTATATGTCCTGTTCACAAAAAGGGAGATAACTATGATGTTAATAATTACAGGCCCATATCAATCCTACCAAACTTTGCAAAGGTGTATGGGGCTATATAATATGAACATATTGTTATGAATAGTGGTTTTGAACTTGCTAATACCACTATTCACAACCAATCTGTCCAGCTTGGATATTCAGTCGGTTTAATTTGCAAGATGACACTGCTTTTCCCTCAGGGTTCCAATCGGAAAAGTGGAAAACACAATTTAATTAGTAAAATATTTGAGCGCCACTCAAAACTTATTTGAGAAATAGTAATTATATTTTTATGTTACTTATAAACTTCTTGAAGTAATGTTAAATAAAAAGCACAATAAACTTTAAATGAAACTTTAATACAAAATTAAAAAAAAAAAAAAAATATCTTTATGAAGTATAAAGATTAATATTGCGTCATTATACAATATTATTAAGGTAAAAATATTATATGAAAATGACCGTTGCATATAATAAAAAACGTCCTTAGTGACAACCGAGCAAAATAATACTAATAAATTAAAAAGAAACCTTTTAATTTCTCCCTCAACAAACAAAGTAAACAAACAGGTATGACAGCCCGAAGCAAACTCTAAACGCATGTGCAATCCACATGAAAATATGCCCTTGATAAACCAACGCATAAAATTTTATCGTTACAGAATTTTTTACATAAGAAATTTTAAAAAAACGTTGTTTGTCATTGAATTCAAATAACTAAGAATAAATATCATTATGAAAATAATTATACATAAGAAAATACAGTATTACACTCTTTTAAATGATAAGAAATCTTTTAAATAATTTACTTACTTTAGATGAAAAAAATATATATTTTTTCTCGAGACACCTTAGTTAGAAAGCCACTATTAAATCAAACAATTACGAGTTCTACACACTCGTAAATAAATCGGTATTGAAATCAAACACCATCAAACTTAAATCAAATCACGAAGTTACTTAAAACAAAGATAAAGATTTATCTTCATAAACACGACCTTCTAACTTCAGATAACATTAGTGTCTGCGGAAACACCCAGGCAAAACGTCAACTACATTAGTCAAAAATAAATCTCAGATACTCAGAGAGCAGATACTATTGATGATGCTGCTCTCTTGGGAAAAATGAGTTTATTTGGTATACTATAATGGCTATAAATCCAGGACGTGTCTGTTTACTTCTGGAGTGCCCAAGAGTTCCAATTTTGGACCCTTATTATTTAACATCTTTGTTAATGATTTAAAAACCTCTATTAATTGTTATGTTTTGGCTTATGCGCACGATTTAAAACGTTTTTATCAGATTGGTGGTGCTCAGAGTGCTGCTTTTCTTCAAGAACACCTGGATGTTTTATATCTTTCACCAGAAAACCCAATAGATTTCTTTCCAATTATTCTGTTAACAACATCGCAATCAACCGAAAAATGCATGTCAAAGATTTTGGAGTTTTTGATGAAAGGTTGCCCTTCGCTAATGATATTTCCCAAGTCACTACGTCAGCGTATCAAGCATTGGGTTTCATTATCCGTATGTGTAAGGACTTCGGTAACATAGCTACACTCAAGTCACTTTTTTAGGCGCTGGTCGTTAGCAAGTTAGAAAATGCCGATTTCGTGTAATATCCAATATATGATTGCTAGATTAATACAATTGAATCCATACAGGGCAAGTTTATGAAGTATTTGAGTTTTAAAGTTGATGGAGTTGCTCTTGGATTGATTGAGTTGATTCACTAGAAGCAAGACAACTTCTAATTAGTTCAAACTTCATAAAAAATGCAATTCTCTATAAGATAGACTTAGCTGATTTACTGGCTGAAGTGAATATTCGAGTACCTCGTCCACGCTCAAGAGTGAACGAAGCGCTTCTTCTTTCAAGGGCTAGAACGAATGTATTGCTGAGGGCTTCCATGGTACATTCTACCAAGAATATTAATACTAATTTTTCTACAAACATTTTTCGCTAGTTTGTTTTTTCTTTTTTTCCCTATTCTTTTGTAATGCGGTAGTTTGCTTGTTTTCTGAAATATGCTTTGTTATTTATGTTTTCATATATGTACTATATTTATTTTTTGTTTATATTGTCTGTATTGGGGTGACCCGTTAAGCAATTTAATAAATATTATTATTATTACTATTAATACATAATGCAAGAAATTGGATAGAGGAGTGTGATACGAAAGATGGACATATTCGCTGACATTTGATAACTAGGCAAAAAATGCGAAAATGTATATGGTACGGGTACCTTTTATAGAGAAACTTATGTATGCAAGATATAATGTAGAGGAAGAAACAACGTCTTCCGGTGCCACCAAACATTATACGACCTGTAACTTGTGATTTTAAGTATCGGTTCGTAATATACGAATATAAATAACTACCTCGCTAACTCGCATACAAAGAAGGTCTCCTAAGCTATAATTCTTTTAAAATAACAATAATTCTACAGGGTTACTACAATATAATTATTGAGCTTCAAGAAGCTACATTTTATAAAATATAATAGACGTACTCTGATACTAACTTAGAACCGTTACTATTTCTTATTTCTATTACTGACCTATGTTACGAATGATTGTGACTTCTCTCAGAATAGAACTCACGCTGTTCGTAACTGGTGCAGTAAGAACAAGCTTAATATTTCTAAATTTGTATAACTTATATTCTCTAGAAAGCTAAACAATATCCTTTTACTTAATACTTAGCACCTTCTCTATATGTTTTAAACTTGAATATTCCCTCTAAATTTAGTTGCCACTTTTATATTTAGCAAATAGAACAAGATTAGAGAAAATTACTTAAATACAAGGTGTTACCCAGAAATTCCCGGAGTTTGAATGTGGCGTGCGAAGAGATGGTAGTACAGCTATATGGTGCTAGATAGTATGAGCTACGTCTATACTAAGTCGGTTTGTTAAATGGTTGCTAGGTGGTGACAAACAGTTCTGTGTTTATAATGGGTCTTTCAAATTGAGCGCTTTATTGTAAAAATATATAAAATATAGATGGCGCACTGAATTCGTCTGAGTATTTTGACACTTACGAAGTGTGATGTATGACATTTATGAAAATGGCTTCTTACACGATACAATATCGCGTTCAAATTGTTGAATTATTTTATGAAAATCAGCGTCTTGTGAAAAATGTTTTTAGAAAATGACGTGAATTTTATGGTTTACATGATCATCCATTTGAAAGAACTATTGGTTGAATTATTAGAAAATTTCAAGAGACCGGTTCGGTGAAAGATCAAAAAAGAGAAAAATACAGTCGAAGTGGTGGTTTACAAGAGCATATTGATTTGATTCGTGAAAGTGTTGCTGCAGCACGTTAAATGTCCATTAGTCGACGTTCACAACAAGTTGGACTGGAAGTGAATCAACAACATGGCGTATTTTGCGAAAGGAAATAAAAGCATATAAAGTTCAAATAACACAGGAACTAAAGCCATTGGACCATGCAAAACATCGTGCATTTATCGGTTGGATTAAAGAACAACAATTTTTCACAAAAAATCATATTTTCTGACGAAGCACATTCTGAAATTGGCGGTTTTGTTAACAAACAAAATTGTCGAATTTGGGGTGAGGAAAATCCATTCATGAAAGACATTTACATCCTCATCGAGTCACTGTGTTGTGTGCATTATGGTCATTATGGTGGTGTAATTGGACCACATTTCTTTCAAATTGCTGCTGGTGATGCTATAACAGTGAATGGTGTTAGATATCGTGAGATGTTAACTGAATTTTTGTGGCCTGAATTGAATAATATTGATCTAGAGGATATATGGTTATAACAAGACGGTGCAACACCTCATTTTGCTAATGAAAGAATTGCTTTATTAAAACAAAAATTTCCTGGAAGAATTATTTCAAGAAATGGTACCACCAAGATCATATGATCTAACACCGTTGTGATTGAGTTATTCTGTGACACTACAACGTCTAATGTGAAAGCGTAAAGAACGCGCATCAAATTCTACTTCAAACTTGGTAAAACAGCAGCTGAAACTCTGAAAATGCTTAAACAAGCGCTTGGTGAGGATGTTTTAGGGCAGACTCAAACTTACGAGTGGTACAACCGTTTCAAAAATGATCGTGCATCGACACAAAGCAAGTCACAAAATGTGGCAAGGGTGCGTGATACTATTCTGCAAGGTCGAAGAAGAACAATCCATGAGACATTTGTAACATTGGCGGCTTGTCGTACGACATTTGTCAGGGTATTCTATCTGACAAACTCAACATGCCGCATACTACTACGTAGTTTGTGCCTAGATTATTCAGCATTTAACAAAAACGGTACCGTGTTTATGTGTGCACAGAGATGAAAGAAACTGTTGAAAGGGATGCGAACTTCAGTACCAAAATCATTACGTGGGTGTACGAGTATGATTCCGAACCAAAGTCATCCCAGTGGAATATCAGTCATCGTCACGCATTGGAACGCAGTCATCGTCACCGTGACCGAAAAAGGCACGGCAAGTTCGAGGCAACGACGATGTTGATTTGCTTCTTTGACACTGATAGCATCGTGCGCGAAGAATTTCCTTCAATAGGTGAAGCAGCTAATGGACAATTTTATTGCCATGTTCTTCGGCAACTGAAAGAAAACATTCGACGCAAGCGGTCTGCCAAGTGGCGCAACAATTCGTGGATCCTACATCATGAAAATGCACCAGCCCACATGTCACTCGTTGTGCGTCAGTTTCCAGCTTCAACGAAAACAGCAGTACTACCTCACCCTGCCTACCCTCCATATCTTGCTCCATGTGACTTTTTCCGGTTTCCGAAGTTTAAACTTAAGCTCAAAGGGCGCCGTTTTGAGACGATTGAGAAGATCTGCCCGAATAGCAGGCAGCGTTGAACACGTTAGCACGCGAAAATTTCCAGCATTGCTTCCAGTCATGGCCAAATCGCTGAGATTGGTGTATTCATGCGGAAGGAGAGTATTTTGGATTGGATGGAAGTAAGTTGTAGGAACAATTTATTGTGTTTTCTTCACATCACGGAAATTTCTGGGTAGCACCTCCTATCACTATTCCAAGCGGACTGGTAGATATTTTGTTCAGAGTTTTAACCATCAAGAATTGTTAGATATATTTTAGCATTAATTTTTTGTCGATAAGCAGAAATTAAATATCCATGCGTTTCCTCTTTAACCTGCTTAATAATTACAATGTAATTATTGGAGCAGTTTATAAACACGCAAAATTCTTTCTTTTTTCATATTCATTCTAATTTACGACATTCAAAGGTATAAAACTATAAATATTTAATATATCTGCTTAAAATTTTGTGCAGCATTGTTAGAGTGATTAAATGTCAAAAGCGTATTAATCTTGACCATCCTAGCATCCTCTGTTGAAAAGTCATGATAACGTTAAACTGACCTGATATGTAAAATAAAATTCGTAGACATTTGTTCTTTTTATCTTAGATTTTATCGTAAATTATCAACTTTTTTCAATATTTTTTTTATATAAAATAATTTTATCACAATTACAATATCAAAATTACAGGTAAAATGTAGCGAAAACTAATTACGATCGAAAACTTATCTCATTTAAAAATTTTTAAATTATGAGACGTCCGTCTGAAACTTTCGCGATGTTTTAAGTAATTATAAAAGTTTTAATTACGTCGCGCAATTCCTATGGGGACTACGATTAAGTGAAGAAGACAGGCGACCAGTGCAGTTCATAAAATGCGCCTCGCTCAGAAACGTATATCTAGTTTGATTACATTCGATAACATAATTCGGGTTAGAGAGACGAGGAGTGATTTGGCGCCAGGCCAAATGTATGTAGATTACAAAGTAATGCGTTGTTACTTTCGCTTATGGTCTATATCCCACCTCCTTGACGTTCACCATAAACTTATCGACTACTAAAAGCTGTTAGGGAAGTGACTTGTCGCCCTCAATCACAACATTTATTCATTAAGTGTAAGTTGTTTTTTTTTCTCGGAAACGGGTGGTGATTTCTTATAGAACACGTTTTTGAAGTATCAGCTGCTATTTTCAGAAATAATGAAATCATATAACACGTATTAGTTTATGCATACTTAAATAAAAACATTAGTATTAATATTTAAATTATCTATTATTTAAATTAAATTGCGTAAACAGAAAATATTCACTACAAAATTCAATTACTAAAAATAAAAACAGTTTTCCTTTAAAATTTAATCAATAATTAAGAAAAAAATAAATTGGTAAAACGTCTAATAGAAAAAGAATTTATAACCTATTTTAACAAGTAGCGAAAGTTTTATACAGGGTGAAAATGAAATATTCCGACGTACGCTAATATAAAACAGATTCGTAAGACAGCAATTCAAATTTACAAAAAAATTATTCTATCGAAAGTTTAATTTTTGCGGAAATTTAGGAACACAAACTTTTCAAATATGGTTCAGTTTGAATCTAAATAAATAGAAATTATATGTTTATATGTTGTCGATTCAACAAACAAATTGGCATTTATTTGTTCGAGTTCACCAAAAAATCATTTCCAAATTTCAGTAATGTAAAGAGTCCTTGTGTGAATAGTTTTGTAAACATGTATTCCATTCATTGACTAGATCTAAATTGCATCTTATGCATCTGCTATTCTGTTCTTATTTATAAGAAGGTCAATTACCTAATATTGAGTTTCTTTAAAAATTTTAAACGGTATCAGAGTTTTGCAGTGATATGGAATTTGTTATTCAGTTCTCTTAATATTAAATTCACGCCGATAAATAATAAATTACATTTATAATTTTAATTGAATGTTCATGTTTTTTTTTCTGGGTCTTTTGCCTCTTTTTTTAATAATTTATTTGCCCTAAAAAGAGCAGATTTACGTGAAACCGGTGGAATGCTTAAGGGATATGCTCAATGTGGCTGGCTGTTGCACAAAAACACAAATAAAGTAAACATGTGTTCAGGAGAACTGTCACTTAGTTCAAATATCTTCCGTAGGGGGCCCTGCACCCAGACTTGACATTCAACTCAATATATTATATAGATGTCGATTTTCGGTACTTTTAAGTAATCGTTACCATCCGTTACTCAAACCTATGTGGTTGAACTTGGTTATTTTGCTATTTTGATTACTTTAATACTTTGATTTATATAAATATTCATTTTTCATAATTACGAGTTTAACGTTCGGTACCGGTATTCATCTTATTGGCCTTATTATACCAGTAATCAGTATTATTTTACTCGCAGAATTAGCAATGGTATATGTAGCTGCTTTCTACTGAATTTGCGGAAATACTAAACAAATTGCATACATTTTATAAAATTTTATCAATTATTGATGTATGACGAAATATTAAAAAAAAATTAGGTAAACAAGAAAATAAACTTTAATACATTACATACAAACGTTTTGCGACGGCATAAACTACTAAAATGATGTTGACTATTGACGGATTAAAAAAACGTGTTTTACCTTTGCATTCTTTAACATCATTGTATTTGTTGACATTATTATCAAAAGTAAGCTGTCGTAAAACTTTTCCTCTCATTAGTTCAATTTGTAAGTATATTTTTATTATATAGATATTATATATGTTGTATTAGGTATAGCTTAGTTACTGGTACTTTACCCTAATTAAGCACACCAATTAAGTGGCGAAATATTGGCTAAAAATAGAGTATAGAGTATATATAAGAGTATTTCCAACTTTCCTCAACCAAATTTCTAGCCGAGACTCCTGACCTTATCAAATCAAATTATATTTTAAATCCCATTTATGTCATATTTGTCGATATTTATTTGTAAATATGTAATTAATTTAAAATAATTACTGGTAAACACGATCAGCTTATTTGAAATTTATTTACTTATAATAAATTAAATTGGCTGCACATTCTGTAAATATGAATTTTATAATTACGTAAGTAAATTGTATTGCAAAATTCTTTGTTTATATTTGACTTGTCTATATTTAAGAAGTATGCTGGAGAATATAGATAATAAATGAACATATCTTTTACCCGTAGATTTATAATTTATATATATAATAAGTATGTATAGTTTATTTCAAATTATAAGGATATAACTTTGAACGGCTCTAATGCTTTTATTTCACCCCCTGCCGCAATAACTACCTGGCTGCTCAATACGATTATCTTTTACGTACACAAACTGCTGAGGTCCGTAATGACAAAATTAAAGTAAATTGTAATTACTGCAATTTAGATGAAATAAAATTTAATAATAATATAAGTACCAACAGTTGTTAATTTGAATATATAGTTATTATATATAGTTACATAGTCATTAAATTACAATTTAGATGAAATAAGTGCTTATATTTATTAAACAAAATTTAAGTAAATATAGTTAGGAGAGTTGGTATATATTACATCTAATATTAAGTCTATTTATAATTTATTGTTAATCTTTACTGCTGTATACATATTTGATTTTTCTCTCTTTACTTAACGAACATGCGGCGACCTTTTGCTGAAAGTGTTAGTGATTATGATGTGGATAGTGATAATACTGTTGGAGCACGACAGAGAAAGCATATATCAGAAGATGCAAAACAGATAATTTTAAATGTCTATCATACCCTGATGGAAGAAAATAACGAACTACAAATCCAGAACATTCAACGAACGTCGCAATTAACCAAGGTGCCTTTTGAAACAATATGTAAAATAATTAAGAATAACGCAGGGCCTCGAAAGTAAAGAAGTGACACAGGACACCGAGAAAAATTGAAGAGTATGAAATTGATACTATTAGGCAGCAAGTATACTCCTTCTACAGAGGAGATGTTATATCTACACTCGACTGCTTACATAAAAGGGTCAGTGATGAGCCTATAAATATTCAGTCTTCTAAAGTAACCTTGTGGCGGACGCTAAGGAAAGCTGGTTTTAAGTTTGGCACTATAGACAAACGTCGCACAATTATGGAAAACCCGAGGTTATAGAAACTTCGATATGAATACTTAACGGCAATTAGAAGGTATAGACAGGAAAGACGATTCATATGTTATTTAGACGAGACGTGGTATGACACCCATGACACAATTTGCAAAGGTTGGGTGGATAGTTTAAGTATGTGTCAGTTGGACGCGCCGGTTTCGAGAGGGAAGAGAATAATCATTCTTCATGCTGGGTCAGAAAAAGGATGGATCAGACAGTCGCTATTATCTGCTAAAAATGTTAAATCCTCAAGTTTAGATTACCATGAAGATATGACCTCATCTTTATTTGTAGAATGGCTTATTATGTGGATAACAGAGCCAAAGAAGCAGGACATACAATTTTGTGTTTACCACCCTACCATTGCATTTTCAATCCCATTGAATTGATATGAACCCAACTGAAAAATACCTTAAGACGAACAAATCAAACACCGAAATTTAGTGAAAGCAGTGTAACACACATAACAAATGCTATGGAACATATAACTGCTGTAAATTGGAAAAATGCTGTTAAACACGCAATAGCAAAAGAGGACGAATATATGCGCATGTACAAAATAGTAGCACCATTGATTATAAATTTGCAATACGATTCAGACACAGACACCGATTTGCAAGACGACTCAATCACAGATGATTTATGAAATGCGGTGACACATAAAAATTTTATTGTGTTTTACAAATAAATTAGCTTTATATATCTATATGTATCGACTACACATGTTGCCACACGATTTGTAATTTTTTCTTTGTATATAAACCCAATGTACAGATATTTTTTATTGTACACTTGAAATTAACAGCGTTTTATTATTATATTATAGGGCGCTAATTTATAGTCAATGCGGCCCCTAGATTCATACTTTGCAAATAGGTAAACTGTACCCGTTCAATAAGGAGACCAGGTATAATAATTATCATCACAGAAGGTGGTGCAATAAAAGCATTAGAGCCGTTCAAAGTTATATTCTTATAATTTGAAATAAACTATACGAACGTAAAGATATGTACAAAAGCAATCAAATACGAGTGTAACGATATGTATTGAAGGTAATCAAATACGATTGTCATGACATGTACCGAAAATAATCAAATATGAGTGTAGCGATATATACCAAAAATAATCAAATACGGGTGTAACGATATGTACCGAAGATAATCAATTGGGAGTGTAACAATATGTACTAAAAGAAATAAAATATAAATATAACGATATGTACCGAAAGTAATCAAATACGAGTGTAACGGTATGTACCAAAAGTAATCAAATTCGAAAGTAACGATTACATTTTCAAATAGATAATCGTTACTTCAGGTTCGCTCGTGTAACGAATACTAATGTACCGAATAGTTACTTTCTCGACATCACTAGTATATTATTGCATTCTAGAATAACATTTATGTATTATTATTATTAGGGAACGGACATTCTTACCACATGACTCGGCGTAATTCAATGAAGTATTTGTTAGACTTACCCGGCCATCTGGTCCGCAGCGTTAATAATGCACAAGCCCGCTATTGTATTCGGAGAAAATATTCCATTAGACGCAATCGGCAATTGGAAATGTTTATAAACTTCTTGAAAATGTTTATAAACTTCGCTCAGAACATCCCGGGGTAATACAATGAAGATTTTGTGTTTGACTTACTCGGACACCTGCTCTCGCCGCGAAAACAATAGCAATATAGTCATGTGGTAAGAATGTCCGTTCTCTAATTATTATATTTACTTTACTGTAAGACTGTCAATATTGCAAGGAAAAATCCGTTCAATAGTTTCAGCAGTATTAACCAAAACGGAAATAGTATTATGTATGTGTGCCACACTACTCTTACTTTATTTTTAACTTTTATGTTTTGAGATATTTTATGTCTTATATACAACGTGTTCAGGAAAGTATGCAACAAAGGGAAAACTTTTTTATGGTCTATTTCTCAGGAAATTTTATTCTTTATAAAAGTTTTTGCTTTACTTGAAACCCATTTACCCGTTAAAACAAATAAAATATCGCTTTAAATAATGAAAATATTCTTCAATAACTTGAAAATACAAAAAATGTTATTTTTATGTTTTAAACAAACGTCACTCGATATGATGCCCCTCTCGCTCAATACATAAATTTGTACGTCTACTTAAGTCCCTGACGGCATTTTGCAGGAAATTGGGATAATTATTTAAATGCGTTACCGCTTCCTTAATCCTGTTCTGCAAATCTTCTTGGTTATCAAATGGCCTTTCTGAATACACCCGATTTTTCAACTAACCCCATAAAAAATTATCCAAAGGATTTAAATCCGGCGAGCGTGGAGGCCATGGAAATGCTGAATATCTTCCTATCCATTTTTCTTGAAATTCTTGGTTTAAATACTGCACGACTCGACGAGAACTATGTGCAGCTGCACCATCCTGCATAAACCACAAAGAACGTCTTGTTTGTAAAGGTAAGTTGTCAAATTCAGCTTCTAATTCAGTAGTCAGAAATGCTAAATATCTTTCAGCATTTAGAGTTTGTTGATAGAAATACGGCCCGACCACTCTTCTTTCCAAAATTCCGCACCCAACATTTATCTTTCGTGAATATTGGTTTTTACACTCCATTTGGAAACGTGGATTCTCTTGAGACCACCAACGACAGTTTTGCGAACAAACTACACCATTTTTGGTGAATGTCGCTTCATCGGTAAATAATATTTGTCTGGGAAATGTTATGTCTGTTTCTATTTCACCTTGTATCATGAAGGAAAACTGTAAACGCTGGTCATAATCTCGTTTGGACATATCTTAGTTTAAATGGAGTAATCTTGTGTGTTTTCAATATTTGATGTAGTGATGATTTACGTAATCCTAAATTAGTTGCACATTTTCTTACAGATAATTTAGGATTCTCAATTACACTGTAAAACATTTAAAGAATTATCTAAATTTCTTGCTGGTCTATCATGTTCCTTTTTAAAATTAAATTCCAAAGAGCCTGTTTGTTTAAATTGTCGCAAAATTCGGGATACCGTAGACCAACTAACGTTTTTATTGGAAGGCCTTTCGTTAAAAGTCGCGGCTACATCTCTACATATCTTATAATTATCGTCACATATAAGCATTAACTCTGCTCTTTCTTGCAATGTTAAACGTTCTGCCATAGTAATGTATTTTGTAGGATGTCAAAGTTACTGTCAAATACCATGCATACGTGATTAAAAGTAAAAAGTAATGACTGCACACACGATATTATGTAGGTACGGAAATTTTGAACAATTAATAAAATAATTGCATTTTTACTATCTAATATGATAACTCATTTATTTTAACGGGTAAATAGGTTTTAAGTAAAGCAAAAACTTTTATAAAGAATAAAATTTCCTGAGAAATAGACAATAAAAAAGTTTTCCCTTTGTTGCGTACTTCGTGGACACGTTGTATAATAAAAAACTTTTATTTTTTACAAATATCTTTATTTTACGGAAATATTAAATTATCATATGTATTTGAAAGATGGTAATAATAAGTGGACGTGATCTTCTTTTATTTCTTCCTCAGCTAGCTCTGTTGTTGTGGGCAGATGGAATCGTATTTTCTTATATCAGGTGTTATTTATTAATTTTAAGTTTTCGTTAATTTTAAAAGGGATCGTGGATTCTCGAGAAACGAGAACAAGTAACATCTAATGTATTTCAAATTCTCTGAACTCTTTGTAATACGATATCTTGAATTTGGTTTTTGTATTATATTCTTTATTTTTAATATTTATGATCTGACATTTACAAAAGTAGATGTTTTTAAATTGGCATTTATTTGATGACAGACGGCTCTTTCTCTTCTGGAAATTTTCTTTTTATTTAATATTCGTGTTTACTATTTTCTTAGGCTGTACCTATCTTCTTTGATTTCTATTTTTCCCTACTTCGCTCCTTTCACACTTGATTGACACTATTTTTTTATTTATACCACGAAGTACGTGTATATTTACGACTTGAATAATACAAAGTACGTATTTCTTATTTAATTTGGGCAATACGAAGTACGTATTACCTATTTGACTTTAACTACACGAAGTACGTCTTTATTTATCGTTGTCAAAACAATCAACCCAAAAATTTTTTCGGTCTTTGGCTTTTATAACATTACCCTTTCAGACAAAAGCTATACGTGTTTTTAATTACCTCTTCTTTTTAGTTCTTGAATGCTGTTTCGTCTTATAAACGAAACGAATTTATATATCGTATAGTAAACATAAATATTATTAATTTTGTATTATATATTAAATATAAATATTATTCATTTTAATAAAATCATAGATTATAGTATTTAAATATAAGAGTCAGACACAAAATTAAAACCTTCTGTATATGTAATTATATTTTCTTATTGTATTAAGATGCAAACGTTTCACTATAAAATTTATGATGCCGCGTATTACATATTTGTCATCAGATATGCATGCCCGGTACTTATTTATTTGTCGCATACATATTTGTCATCAATGTTATTCTACCGGCAGTTATTTTTTGCCACCTTCTCAAAATGCGTTTCAAATTATATTATTTGATACGTTTCAAATTATATTATTTTATGCGTTTCAAATTATGTTATTTTAACAATGAACGTGCCATGCCATGTATACAGTTAGAATCAAAAACCATCTGCAACGTTTGTAGGCACAATTAACAATCAAGGCGGTTCTTTGTAACTTTGCCGACCTTTTGTTCGTCATTTAGCCGCATGTGGCCTATTTTTTGTTAATTGAAGGGAAGGGTAAATTTTGCTTACAGTCGTCAGTAGCAATTTGCCACAGAACAACGTTCTTACAATACTCGTAAGAACAATGTTCAAGACAACAGTCTACATAAATTAATAACAGTCGCAAGTCTTAACATAATAAAGTTCTAGACAAACAGTCGTAAGAACAATGTTAAAGACAACAATCGACTTTTAATATCAAGAGACACCAGTCTCACATTTTATCAAAGGACAACCGTCTTTCATTATACAACAAATTTTATGTATGAAGTAATGTAAATATGTAAATAAAGGTGTTAAATTGGATGTGCCGCATTTCATTAATAACTGTCACTGAAGATTAAAAAATTAGTGCGTATACGGCCTTACAACCCGTGCGCGGTGAGTCAACATAGGAGCGACGACCAAATCCACTAGTTGCCCCAACAAATGCCTTTTTGGAATTTGATGATATTAGTATTGAAAATTAGACCTATTTTTTTTGTAACTATTCCGGTAATTATTTTAATTAATATTTGTAGAAAATAATACAAATCTGTATAAAAACAAATTTGTATCTGTATATGCATGAACACACAGTACGTATTTACCAGCTTTTGCTTCAACTACCAGACGCATGCGTTTCTGTGTAACCACTTTGTCAATGATAGATTTACGAAGCAAAAGACTGTAGTACACTTGCGGTCATGTAGTAAGTTTTGTCCTATCCGAAGACAACAGATAACCTCTTGCCATCTGACGGACAAAACCGACCACGCCGGTGCAAAGTGTTCTTCTCGAATAGCGAAGCTATTACTGATAAAGAAGAAAATACGCATATTACTGTGAGTCCATTAACTCGTCGCCAGGTGGCGTAGTATAGCAAAAAATAGATTGCATGTCGATGCGATAATTCACATCAAGCTTTGATACAAAATAATACAAATCTGTATAAAAACAAATTTGTATCTGTATATGCATGAACACACAGTACGTATTTACCAGCTTTTGCTTCAACTACCAGACGCATGCGTTTCTGTGTAACCACTTTGTCAATGATAGATTTACGAAGCAAAAGACTGTAGTACACTTGCGGTCATGTAGTAAGTTTTGTCCTATCCGCAGGCAACAGATAACCTCTTGAACCGGCGTGGTCGGTTTTGTCCGTCAGATGGCAAGAGGTTATCTGTTGTCTTCGGATAGGACAAAACTTACTACATGACCGCAAGTGTACTACAGTCTTTTGCTTCGTAAATCTATCATTGACAAAGTGGTTACACAGAAACGAATGCGTCTGGTAGTTGAAGCAAAAGCTGGTAAATACGTACTGTGTGTTCATGCATATACAGATACAAATTTGTTTTTATACAGATTTGTATTATTTTGTATTAATGCTTGATGTGAATTATCGCATCGACATGCAATCTATTTTTTGCTATACTACGCCACCTGGCGACGAGTTAATGGACTCACAGTAATATGCGTATTTTCTTCTTTATCAGTAATAGCTTCGCTATTCGAAAAGAACACTTTGCACCGGCGTGGTCGGTTTTGTCCGTCAGATGGCAAGAGGTTATCTGTTGTCTTAGGATAGGACAAAACTTACTACATGACCGCAAGTGTACTACAGTCTTTTGCTTCGTAAATCTATCATTGACAAAGTGGTTACACAGAAACGCATGCGTCTGGTAGTTGAAGCAAAAGCTGGTAAATACGTACTGTGTGTTCATGCATATACAGATACAAATTTGTTTTTATACAGATTTGTATTATTTTGTATTAATGCTTGATGTGAATTATCGCATCGACATGCAATCTATTTTTTGCTATACTACGCCACCTGGCGACGAGTTAATGGACTCACAGTAATATGCGTATTTTCTTCTTTATCAGTAATAGCTTCGCTATTCGAAAAGAACACTTTGCACCGGCGTGGTCGGTTTTGTCCGTCAGATGGCAAGAGGTTATCTGTTGTCTTAGGATAGGACAAAACTTACTACATGACCGCAAGTGTACTACAGTCTTTTGCTTCGTAAATCTATCATTGACAAAGTGGTTACACAGAAACGCATGCGTCTGGTAGTTGAAGCAAAAGCTGGTAAATACGTACTGTGTGTTCATGCATATACAGATACAAATTTGTTTTTATACAGATTTGTATTATTTTGTATCAAAGCTTGATGTGAATTATCGCATCGACATGCAATCTATTTTTTAATATTTGTATATAAAACATTTTTATTAATCTGTCAAAATTTTTAAATTTGTTCAAAATTTCAGTTTATTATTGAATTAATGCTGTATTTGATGTTATAATAATATTATTATTAATGATTTATGCCCTTTTAGTAAATGTTATCTTATTATATTTTTCTTTATTTTACAAATTTCAATTAAATTCCTTTTATGTTTTGTTATTCTACTTGTTTAAGTAAATTGAGCCCTCCTTTGAGTAATTTAAGCCAACTATTGTTTTATTTTATTTGTTTTTTAGGTGAAAAATCTTCCTTCAGTTGGTGTGGAGAATACCGATGTCTATGAATTCTGTTCGAATGATAATTTTATTGGCTGGTTAGTATGTATTTTGGTTGCTTGTTTGACTTTTAACTGTTTGTTTTTCTTTCAGTGGTAGATATGGATATTATTCTGTTTAAATGAAGAGGATTTTGCTAATTAAAATCCTAAAATGTCCTATCTTAAGGAAATCCCTGGCTAATTTTTCTTTTATATCGAAGAATTTTCTCCCGGTTTCACTGTTTCTGGCTTTAAAAATTTTATAATAAGCTTATTTACTATCCATAACATGTCAACAGCGAGAAAAATTTCATGGCACAAATATCTAGTCAGACCCTAGACACACTTTTGCGCCAAGTGCGGTTTTTTCCAAGAAATGACGTAGCGGTCCAAAATAAATAAATATATAAATATGAACGAAAGGAGTCCTTAACACTTGGAACTTTTCGATGGAATGTATCTTTTTACCATATAGATGAAGGAGGGCTGGAACGGACGTGCGGGGCTGAATGAGACGTGTTGATATTTCAATGATTTAAGTACTTAAACTAACGGCGTGCGGTGAAAGAACATCATCTGTACTTAACCGTTTGTTCGAGTTAGTTGTTATCCATACTTATACAGTATATGTTATGTTCTCAAATTTTTTTTATTTTCTTGAGTATTTTTATAAATTTCCTGTGGCTTCAGTTTAAGGTAAGTAATATCCTGTTAATTGCAGTTGATTGAAAATTGAATAGTATGCAAAGTTATGAACGCTCATTAGAATAACATAAACGTGGTCAAAAAATAACATCGCATAACCTCAGAATTATATATTTAAACAAACTGTGCGTCTGGGGCGGAATGGGATGGGGCAGAATGATATATGTCTCGTTCTGCCCTGACGTGTCATTCTGCCCCTTGAGGTCTAGTTTTGGCTGTGATATTCGTGAATAGGATGGCTGTTTTTTAAGGAGACATCCTGATTTTAGTATACGTTCACCAGAGGCCAGTTCCGGAGCTCGTACTATGGGTTTTAACCGCGTAGCTGTTACTCAGCTTCATACGTTGCTGACTGAATGTATTGAGAAATATAAATTAACGGCCGACAAGATTTTCAACAGCGATGAAAGCGGAATCACAGTAAATCCCAAGGCTCATTCTAAAATATTGCATTAATAAGGCCTATTAGCGTTTATAATGAGGAAGAGGTTCGAATGTGGATGAGGTTTAATCCAGGAAAAGTGGTGACCTTATTTCAAATTTCGACTTATTTGGGGCTGCTTTTATTCGTGCATGTTGGACGCAGAGCGCTCTAAATGGCTTCAGGAAAACGGGGATTTCGTCTCCAGATAAAACTGTTGTTACTGATGATGATTTTCTTCCGTCAGCTACAACAGATATTCAGTTAGACAATTTACGGACTAACAACAACAAAGTTATTAATGAGGAAATCAATAAGCAAAATACTGAAATAGTTCATTCAGAAGTAACAAGCGATGAAACTTCCGTATTAAGTGACAAAAATACCTCCAATCTACCACAATGTTCTTGGATGCCAGATGTAGCTGTAGAAAGCACATAATTTCCAACGGCATCTCCAAGAAATGTTTTGGCCGTTCCAAAAGTTCAACAAAACAGGACGTCCAGAAAAAAAGGAAAAACGACAATTGTCAGTTCATCGCCATATTTGCAAGAATTGAAGGAAGCCAAGAAAAGAACGCAATATTAAAAAGGCTAATAACAACTTAAGAAAAAAAAAAGAAAGATATCGTTGAAGGGAGAAAGGAATGTCATGACACAGAAGTCAAAAAATATATTAAAAGAGGAAGGAGTGCCAAGAAAAAAGTGTGTAGATCTAGAAAAGAATCTGATTCTTCCGATACACATAATGAACAGGATGCAGAATGCTTATATTGTCTGGACTTCTATTCATAGTCTACCGAAGGATGGATATCCTGCTCATTCTGTCACAAATGGGCACATAGCTCCTGTGCCGATGTAGACAGTGACGACGATGAAGCCGTTTTTGGGTGTGAACTGTGTGTCACTTAGCAAAGGAACATATTGTAATAAATATTTCTCATTACTGTTTATTTACCATTATCAACTCATTTGGTATGCAAATTATGTGTCACTTAATTAGGAAACATATGATAAATATTTTTTTGTTACTGTTTATATTATTTACAACTATTAACTGACTTTATCAACATAAAACTTATTCCTCCCCACCTATAGGGCAGAATGAGATAATTACAATATGTTAAATATCTAAAATTTGCTTTCATCTTTTACTATTTTTTCAATTTTTTGTTCTTTTCTATGACACAGTATAACATCATATATGGACTACTAGATCTATTTAATTTTTTCTTGGTTTCTAATATTTTTAAGATGACTTTGATGTTAGCCGTATCATTCCGCCCCGCTTTCCCCTATGGTTCAACCTAATAAATTAATTTGATTATTATCCAAATATTTGTGGAAAACTTCTAAACAGTATTTTGGAAATTTTGTATTAAATTAGAATAGAAATCAATTGCACTTTATACATTTGATGAAAGTTTCTATGAATAAGAATATTTATAAACGCATATACTTGAAATAATTAACTAATTTTCTGCATTTCATAATCATATCTAGAGTGTACATCACATAAATATAATTAAATAGAATAAACATTGTTTACATGTGTTTTATTGTGAAAGATAAAATAAACAATGAAATTTCAGGATTATAAAATTATTTTTAAGAAAGCAAACATACCTCCACTTCGTATATATACATACATCCGCATATACGATGTTTACACATTTATTTAAACATTCTACAATAACAATAAACAAGTTTAATTGCATTCATAAAAATATTATTATTAGGTTTTCAACATTATATCTAAAAATCATTAATATTCCCTACGTCTGTTTTTTCACAAAACACATATACGCACACAGCCATACACAAGCGTAGAAAAATATAAATATACGGGTAAAAATAACATACGGAGAGTGAGAAACGTGGAGTTCCCCGAAAAAAAATCACGAATAGAATTAAAACAAACACACATTAAAACTCTATTTGCGCAGGTGCGTAATAAATGAAGAAAGAAATACTATGGTACCTATATGTTTGAGTGTGTATATTATGTATGTTTGTACCTTGTGTTCGGTTGAACAAATATTTTCATTATAAATATACACATCGGGGACGAAAACCCGGTTGGTTTGGTGTTTAGAATAATGTCGGGTTGTAATTTTCGTATACGCTCGTTCTTTCTACCGCCGTTTCTGCTGTCGTTTAATGAAAAAACACGGCCGGCTTCCAAATATCTCGTAATTACGTAGGACTCCGCTTTTTTTTTGGTCTGCCTACATGCAAATTTATTATAATTAACGTCGATTGTTCGTGAAATTCCGAGAGGATAATGGCGTTTATTAAAGATGTGCTGGGAATAAATCTGATTTCAATGAACACTAATGAAGGAGAGGCTTTAAAACTGAAAAACGTAAGGATATAAACATGTACCTATTACTAAGATTGAAAGGTCTGAATAGGCATCAAATTTCATTTTGTACATTATGTTGTTGGTATCTTTCAGACATAGTCAACAAATTACGATACTTTTCTTTGGAGGAAACGTTAAAACAAGGAAAGAGGTATATTTTGAGCATGGTAGGTTACGTATGACTAGGATGGCTAGGATATAAAATATGTCGATTTATTACAATATTTGTTACTATTTGAAGTGTAAATATGTATTACATTAGATTGAGACAAAAATAATTTCCCCTTTTTGAGAACAAATTAAATTATAATGTCGCGTCATTCTAGTGACTCTTAAAAATCCATGTTTGATACCGTTACTAGTAAATAAGTATCGCTGTCCATTTAGAATAAATTACTATACTCTGTTAGCCCCTTAGAAAACAGTACAGGATCTTATATCTCTAATTAGAGAATTAACGCATATACGAGGGGAGTTCTCTATGTCATCTACCTAGATATGAAAGAAACGAGTTAAAAAGCAAAAAATAAAATTTCAATGTAAGAACGATTAACACTAACGCACTTATTCCAACGTTTTTTTAACCCATATATGCCTATTGACCTATATGTAGGACGGTCAAATCTTGTCGATTGCTGTCTAGACTAGCGTTGCTTTGATACAGATGCCAGTCGGAGATCAGTTCCTAGGTAGATGTTGTTGCGTAAGCAGTGTTTGAACAACGGCAAATAATGAATAGGTGAAAAATAAATATAATTTGAATTTATACAATTTTAAAATATGTCGGAACGGGGGATATAGTTTGCGAGGTTAGTGTGCTTTTTTTAAATAAATTTTTTTATTTCATATTTTGGGTATAAATGTAATCTCAAATAACTGTTGCGTAAGTTTTTTGTTGATTTTAAAATATTGTTGTTGTATGATGCGATCCATGTGATGTTAAATGTTGATGTCCTATATATAGATCAATAGGCGTATAGGATATTAATGAGTTTTTGTTTTAGGGGATAGCACGGAGCATTTGTAATGCTTGAGGAAGATCAATGCGAAGTCAATAACGTTGCTACCACTAAATAATGCTTGTGAAACATCACCTATGAGGATTCCGGGGATGAGGATCAACTCGACATAAACAATTTGCCTCCAAATATGATAAAAAGTCAAGTAGAAGTTAACTTTCGAGTAAACAAGGAATATTGGAGTTCTGAAGATGAATTGCCACTAAGTACTCTACAGAATAAGGAAAAGCAAAACACAAGCTAAGAAAAAAAGGTGTACCGGTTTGTCAAACTGAATCTGCCAGCTGACGACTACGTTTTTCCCGAAGACACAATATTTACAAATTCATCGACACCAACTGATGAATTTTTTGAGGATGAAACCCTGTCTATGTTTTTGGAAGAAATAAATAGGTATGCCCAAGAAAAAAAAATAAAAGTGCACTGGTTGATGTTTCCAAAATAAAATGTTTCTTCGGCATTTTGCTTCTAATTGGACATTCAAGTGTTTCCAGAAGAAGAATGTACTGGGAAAATTCAAAAAATACTTGTAATATGTTGGTAAGTGAAGCTATTTCTCGTGACTGGTTTGAATATGAGCCATGTACACATAGCCAATAATATGAACCTAGACAAAAACGACAAATTAACTAAACTTCGCCCGCTCTTTGATCGTCTATGGAGGAGAACCCCAGTACTGACGAAGCGATGGCTCCTAACATTGGCTGACATGGCTGCAAACAATTTATTCATAACAAACTAATTTGCTATGGATTCAAACTTTACTTTGGGATTGAACATCACGTCTAGGATACATAAATTGGTTTAAACCCTATCAAGGACCGTCGACCTATATGAATTTGGACTATCAAGTTCTTGAAGTTGGAGCATTGGTTGGGCTAAATTATGCAGATAGAATTAGAACGAGATGGTCGGAGCCCAAGTTTAATTTTTTCTTCGATAACTTTTTCTCTTCGCCTGCTTTAACGGAAGCCCTTCTTGAAAAAGGAATCGTTAGTACGGGATACGCATACCTATGTCAACTCTGAAATCCAACGCCACTATGAAAAAGGACAACCGATGTGTTTTCGACTATACAAAAATAAGTGATAAAAACATCATATTTGTTAAGTGAAATGATAATAATATTGTAACATTTGCATCTTCAGCAGCTGGAATTGCCCCTAGAAATTCCGTAAAACGGTACTCACAGAGTACAGAAACTAAAAATAAAAAACGACGGGCCCGAGTGTTTTTTGAAAAACTTTGCTTTTAATTTTTATTGAATTTATCCGCTACTATCCGCGCAGTATGTATACATATTATATTACTATCTTACTCATTAGGGTTTAACACAAATATACATCGGGCAAGAGTAATTTTAGTTTATTTATTTAATTATAAATACCATATATAACCCACTTGCCTTATTTTCGTAGTACAATTTGGTTAAGATTGCTGAAATAACAGTTTATCACAAACTTTACTTAAATCTGGAAATTTATGGATGTGCTTTTTTACATTATCAAGCAATGATCGCTTATATTGTATTGCACGCGGTGATACGTAGTGAATTTAATCCTGATATGAAAACACGACGTCCAACGTTATTTATAACATCATCTCATTGTAAAACAGTAGTTTTAACTGTTCAGATACTATTATCTTTTATAGCTGTAATTATTTCGTATTAATTTTTAATGAATTATTATTGATATTATTCTAGAGCACTAGATGGATATTGTTGCTTGAAAGAAAAGACCAGAGAAATATTTATTGATAAGTACAAACTTGAAAATATCAGTGAGGTTTTTGTCACATAATATTAAAGTTACCTCCGTACCATTGCGTGCTTAATTCGTTAGAAATATAGTGGGAATAAAATAAAATATTAGAATAAATACAACCACCTGACTTTAATAGACTGAGCATATGATTAAGTTTTATGCGAAGAATGAATTAATTACATTAAACATGTAAAAATGTATATACTTATTTACAACTGTTATTAAATTATATCTTTTAGTTGAAGAAAGAATGTGGAAAGTAGATGAAGTTGAAGATAATATACAGAAAATTAATCATATCCGGTAAATGATGATACAAGTAGCACACAATATTATAGTATCTCGGATTTAACTGGCATGCCTGACCAAAATAAGTGATAATTAAAAATTTAAGAATCGTTACTGTGTATTCCAATTTGATGACAATAACAATGATACTTGAAAAGTTAGATTACTCTATATATTTAGTAACAGTATGTGTTGGGTAATCAATTTTTTTTTAAATAAATTATAAAGTAACATATTAATATATCATATCTTATTATTGAATATATGTTTCTCATCTGGTTACACAATAAAATTAAATATCTTTTATTAATTAATTATCAGGTTCACAGTTTTCTTATATACTTTCAATTGCTTTTGTTGTACAAGTTGTATATATGCATTTTATGATTTTAATTCTGCCATAAAGCCGTGAATAAATGCTAAAACTCAAATTATAATTGTATTTTTTAATGTATTGTGATGTGAGTTATCCACAATATTCGCGAACAGTCTAACGATGACTCACATGCGCGAACAACCACCGTCTCTAGAAAGACCGAGGGACTTCGGGAATATTCTCCAAGGCCTATAGACTATAAGAAGACTAGAAATGGAGGGAGAGATTCATTCGATACCGAATTACCGCCGAGTGAACTTACATAAATACAAATACATAAATGTGCTTATTGTTAGTAATTAGTTTTATATTGTTATTCGTTTTTGTTATTAATATAGTGTGTGTCTACGTTACCGTTTGTTTTATTTAAGAACCCGGAAAGACAAACTTTACAGTACTTTTTTTGCACAATTAATAAGTCTTCCTCCGAACTAATATTATAGTATACCATCAAAATATTAAAACCACTCATCTAAGCTACAGATGGTCTGATGTGTTCTAAAAATTTGTTGCGTTTCTACCGCGTGTTAAGCAGCTTAAAGTTGTATAGTGCATTTACGCGTTTGTGTAAAGCATGAAGTTGTAAATAATAGTTACATAATAGTGTCAAATTTATATTATTAATTTGTTTTAGTACGCATTATAAGAACAAAATATTGGAGTAGTACAAATTTGTTGCATTTTTCGCGAAGTAATGTAAATGTAAATATGTTTTCTACAAATTACGACGCTAATTTATTCTAATTTTTTATACAAAAAAATCGCTCATAATTATGATTCGAACCCACGTGCATGGCTTGCCGGACCATCGCTTTAACCAGTAAGCTATCAAAGGCAGTGATTTCGAATCTTTGTGGGAATGCCTTGAGTTTAAATCAAGGAAACAGATATCTCACCCGTACTAGGCCGTTGTGCAAATTTGTTACATTTTTCGCGAAGTAATGTAAACGTAAATATGCTTTCTACATATTACGACGCTAATTTATTTGAATTTTTTATAGAAAAAAATTGCCCTTAAGTAGGATTCGAACCCACGTGCATGGTTTGCCGGACCATCGCTTTAACCACTAAACTATCAAAGGCAGTGATCTCCAATTTCTTTGAAAATGCCTCGAGTTACATCAAGGAAACAGATGATATATATCTTGCCTGTAGTAGGTCGTTGTGCAAATTTGTTGCATTTTTCGCGAAATAATGTAAATGTAAATATGCTTTCTACAAATTAAGACGCTAATTTAGTCGAATTTTTTATAGAAAGAAAAACGCCCTTAAGTAGGATTCGAACCCACGTGCATGGCTTTCCGGACCATCGCCTTAACTACTAAGCTATCAAAGGCAGTGATTTCTAATCTTTGTGGAATTGCCTTGAGTTACATTAAGGAAACAGATGATATATATCTCGCCCGTAGTAGGCCGTTGTGCAAATTTGTTTCATTTTTCGCGAAATAATGTAATTATAGATATGCTTTCTACATATTACGACGCTAATTTATTCGAATATTTTATAGAAGAAAAATCGCCCTTAAGTAGGATTCGAACCCACGTGCATGGCTTTCCGGACCATCGCTTTAACTATTAAGCTATCAAAGGCAGTGATTTCCAATCTTTGTGGAAATGCCTTGAGTTACATCAAGGAAATAGATTACGTATCTTGCCTGTAGTAGGCCATTGTGCAAATTTGTTGCATTTTTCGCGAAGTAATGTAAATGTAAATATGCTTTCTACCTATTACGACGCTAATTTATTTGAATTTTTTATAGAAAAAATTCGCCCTTAAGTAGGATTCGAACACACGTGCATGGACCATCGCTTAAGTATATCCGGCACCCCATGCACGTGGGTTCGAATCCTAATATAATTCGAATAAATTAGCATCGTAATATGTAGAAAGTTTACATTACTTCGCGAAAAATGCAACAAATTTGCACAACAGCCTACTACGTGCAAGATATACATCATCTGTTTCCTTGATGTAACTCAAGGCATTCCCGCAAAGATTCAAAATCACTGCCTTTAATAGCTTAGTGGTTAAAGCGATGGTCCGGCAAGCCATGTACGTAAGTTCGAATCCTACTTAAGGGTGAATTTTTTTCTATAAAAATTCCGAATAAATTAGCGTTGTAATATGTAGAAAGCATATTTACATTGGAGTAGTAATTTAATTTTGAATATTATTATTAAAAATAATTACGCTTTCTTTTGCGAGAATATTGTGTATTGTCTTTTAGATGGGAAAGAATAGCAATATATCTGTCGAGAAAAAGTATTCTGTTTGCGGTTTGTTAAAGACAAGAAAGTCCTCTTTGAGAGAAATGTTCAATGGTACAATTGCTTGAAAAAGGAAGGTAATATTACTATATCTTCAATATTACAGTAATGTGAAAGTATTGAAAAACCTTACAAAGTGTTGAAGGTAGCTTGATCTTCACGTCCGTAGTTGACGTAAAACCATTTATTCCAGAGAAAAATCTTTTGAAATGCTAATATCTATCTGGGATTTAACCCAGAGGATACCAGAACGACGTTTAGCAGGAGGGCATTGCTTTACTATAGAAGAGCTACTGAAAAACAGAGTCAAATCTTACTCAGTGCTAGATTAAAATTTCCGAAAAGTCTTCTGCTTATTGTTAAGTATTTTTTTCTGAGAATGTCAGGTTCAAATGGTTAACAAATCGAATAGTTTCATTTCAAAGATGTTCTAGTGAGACGAACGTTCGACTAACAATAAAGCATTCACCATCGATTGATTTGGAGTCGCGTAAAGAGTCGCAGAGCTGGAACCTTTCGTTTTGTTAACTGTTCTGTGAATCAATATCAGTATTCAAAAGAATTAATATAATTTTTGGTATGACATTTTAATGAATTGTGAGAAACAACACTTAAAGCAATGTTTCTGTATGAGAAAGCACCACAGCAATCATCAAAATTCCTCAAACACATTTATAACCACAGGAAACATAGATCTTCTCCCATGGTCGAGAAATTCATCTAACTCACTTGAGTACTATCGAGAATGTAGCTGTATCTACTCAAATCAGAAGTATATGGGTTAGGTAATCTCAAAAATGAATATTAATAAAAGACCTTAAAAATGTATGGTATGGTGCACCTAAAATAAACTGACTGATAGATTCAAACTTGTACTAATTTCATGCTCAAGCGCATTCAATATGTCGTTACTAGGGAAGTCAAATTGAGCTGCGCGTCATAGGCGGGCACTTTATAGTATGTACATAAAAGAAATAATAAGATATAATATAAATAAAACTAATGGCTAAAATGGCTAATATCTTCACTGGCTTAATTGTTTCGCCAGCACAGTGGCTGATAACGTAGCAATACGATATTACCGCAAAGAGTCTATGGATCTACTCAATAAAATATTGTAACAATCTAATATCGCTGACAAAATTAAGGAAACCGTAGATCGGGAAGGAGAAGGCTATTCGTTGACTTAGTACGCCAGTGGAGGGCACCTCAAATTGGCGTCTCTCTTATTACTGCGAAGGGAAACACTATGAACTATTAAAAAAAATTGTTTTAATAAATTTCGAATCGTATGTTAGAAAATTAATAAAATTTGAATTTTACCAAAATTGTTTCCTTAAATCGTAATTTAAGTTCAAATATTGCAGTGATATTTTGGGGGTGTACTGCAATTTATACATTAAATATTATAAAGACAGATTTATAAATATTATCTATATATTAACAAAATTGTACCAAATATGAAGAGTATTTTCTAAATATTACATATTTGGAGCGAATGCATTGAAATGTTGCTTACGTTATGAAATTATGTAATTAGAATGGACTCTTTAGTATTTATTGCATAGTTACATAAAAACATCTATTTCATTTTTTACATTTCAGTCTAGAATTCAATAAAAAACTTAATGTAAAAAACTACTACAATTAGCACTTTGTGTTATTATCTTTCAATCAATCATATGCCCTAGGAACATTATACAGCGGTATTTTTTTACATGCTGGACTATCAAAAAAACACATGACATGGGTCCAGACTTCCTAATAATACCCATTCAAGGCCGGTGTATTGTATCATGGGGTTTTTAGTTTCCGCCATATCATTAATATTCATAAATTATCCGTACTGGGGCTGCGCGGACAATAACTCTAAATTTATAGACGCCGGGATTTAATACTTGTTGTTGAGCTGTTATGTGCCAGTGACTAGGAGTGAAATTAATGATAACTGGTAATTACAATTAATTCTCTTATTTGTAGCGTTCGTTAGACAGCACTGTGACTTGCCTCTAATTATTAATCACTTCATAATGGTTCTCATATGTAAGAAGTATACGTTTTGATTATATAATAGGGTATACTCTTTCTTCCTGAACCTTTAGATCGGTTTTACAAAAAACAGAAGATGCCTGCCATTGTAGAATGTTGAAAATTAGATGTACACATAATCAATTAAATAATTGAATAATAACGAACAATTCAAGAGAAATTTAAATGGTAAAAAGGGAAACATAATTGAATTTAAAAAGTAAATAAAAAATTGAAATTGCTACGTACTTGATTTACAATATGCAAAATAAAACAGAAAATCTTAGAAAATATTTTTAAGAAAGCGAACAACATAATCTAGCTATAAATACAATCAGTATTTTAATGCCGGATAAACAAAAATATCTTACTGTACTAAAATATCTATAAATGTACAGTAAAGCTTTTGAACGGTGCAAGTAGTAAAAATCGGAGGGTCGCGTTAGTCGAGGGTTCGAAGCTCAGGACCGACATGTTGGAAATCGGTTTATTTCGAGATCGGCATTCTCTTCAGTTACCCTAAAATATTTCTACGCTCTTACGGTGGCGGGCCATGGAACACATTACACATATCACTATTCACACACCACAAAAAAATATACTCCAAATTTGGATGATGTTTCTTACAAGCCCTATCATCAAGAATTCCCTATTTATTAATCAATATGTGGGAGTATTCAAATCAAGACTACTAGGCTATCGATCGGAAGTCTTAATAAATTCAAGACCGTTGTTTACCAACTTTGTTCTGGTTGTTTTTACTTTCTGTGTTGGAACACGCATTTATTCCCACTAAACTAGGAATCTGCCAGATGTTTCATCACGGTTTCTTGGTACGCAAGTGTACCAAGACGCGAGTGTTGATATTTCCACTCTAATTAAAAATAAATAAATAAGAGGAAAACCTGCGTAGAAGACATTACACCAACCCCATTCTGGCTTCTAGAAAACTTCGAGTACGTACCCTATCATTCCGTTGATTTAATCTATTCTAAATAATACAAATTTTTTCGATGGAGAATAAAATTTTGCAATAAATTCTTTTATCGCAACGACTTAAGAATCTCTTCGCTCCTTCGGTTCATATGGCCTTTAAAGATGGTGTTGTTGCTTCTGTAACCTTCATCCCTTAAATGTCGTCAATGATGCAATTGATGGTTCTTAGCGCGATGATCAAGTCACTGGGCAAGATTGGTTGATATGATTCTTGTACGAACATACGTTTAGAATGCTAACGACCACTACGAGGGTAATGAATAATATTGCGAAAATGAGCAACGGTAAGATATACAAAACATTTGTTGATATTAATCTGCGAAAGAACGCCTTGAATCTGTATCTCTTTCCTACTTTGACAATGTAGAATATTTAGATTACTCCATAGTATAAATGGTGTTCACCGAACGGCTACCAAACAAGTACTGGCATATTGCATATCCTCGATGAAATGTTTATGCTGTTATGAAAATCTGACTCGTAATTTCGTGCAATTGAGCAACATTAACAGTATTTATTCAAAAATAAAATATTTGAGTTTGTAGGCGGGTAATCACTAGAAGATATATCCGTAACTTTCTTGTTTAGCTGACTTGGACTGAATAGCAGATTGTTACAATTTTTGTACACGTGACTGAAGTAGGAATGCTTGTCTCATTTATTTGCAGAATTCATTTAATTTCTTATGAAATACATAGATAGAAGTGTACTAGATTAATCGAAAGTTTGAAACATTTTAAACAAACTGTAACAAGAAAAATCCCTAACCACAATGTAAATTAATATACTCTAAATACCTATTTCGGCAACTAAGTTGCCATCTTCAGTAAAACAATGAAAAAGAAAGATTTAAACGAAGCATCTTTGGCAAAGGTACAACTTCTGAAGATATGCTCACCAAATCGCCAGAGGGATAACACCAAATTCCTAACACTAAGACAAAACCTGATATATATACTATTTAAACATAATTATTAATTAAATTAATTTTCTTATCCATCGGTTAAGTTTTCCACCTACAAAAATAGATATGAAATAGAACGACTCGATAATAGTAACTAACCTAATTAAGATTGCTTAAAGATAGGCTCAAAAAACTAGTTCATTATACCACGAGTTTACTGCCTCAGGAAGAACAAGATGATAAGTTTGTTTGTGTACCGTATCACCCAGCTTCTAAAAACTTGAACGCTACCTTCAAAAACCATTCTCTATAAATTATCCAGCTCATTAAAATCACTTTTAGGTAAGACCAGGGATAAAATTTAAGTAGAACAAAAGTCTAATATCTACGAAATATAGATATAATAAAACACAGTTGTATAGTTTCAAAATAATATATATAATGTTAACACACTACATATGTTTCACCACACTGTGGCTTCATCAGGTGGATGAATATACTAATTCAAAATATCAATTAGATCTTATATATATCAATATGTTAACATTATATATATTATTTTGAAACTATACAACTGTGTTTTATTATATCTATATAATGAAGTTTCAACAAGTATCTCCTTCGTCGATTATTAATCTACGAAATAAATTATAACGATTGTAGCGGACAAACTAAAAATTGAATTTCAACTCGATACAACGAACATATTTCCATTTTAGATTTAATAGACCGTAAAAATCCAGTGTTGTCCGACATATTTGGAATACAGGCCATTCTATGCCAAATAATCTTAGATTAATTAAAATTGTATGTAATTATAGAGCATTAGATAGCTAAGAAAATATTTATAAACATAAAAATATGAGTAAATTAATGAATTCTGACAATGGACCAATTCCTCAGTCCAGTTTGTATGCTTTATTGTGACTGTAGCAGTTAGTTTTATGCTTCATTTAAGTAATATATGAGGGTTTGTTATAGTGTTATGAATTTAGTGTTATGAATTTAGTGTTATCCCACTGGCGATTTGCTGAAGAGCAAATCTTCATAGATCGTACCTTAGCCAAAGACGCTAAGTTTAACACTTACTTTCTTTTTCAGATTGTTCTACTGAAGATGGCAACTTTGTTGTCAAAATACGTATTTAGAGTTTAATTATTTATGTTGTGGTTAGGGATTATTCTTTTTTCTGTCTCCACCAATTCGGATGAAACATTTTACATGAAACGAGGTACCAGTATTGCATAATCGCATGTATTTGTGCCATTATGCAAGAATTTTCGAAACTTTCTGTGTAAATAAGATCTTTTTATATTTTATAAGTCTTTTCATTTTCCTGCGTATCGAATTATTACGAAGATAGCAACTGAACTATCGAGTATTTTTGGATAATTTTAAATCTTTCGATTTCTGATACGCAAAAATATTCTTTCCAAACAAAATCTCCTGTACACAGAGATCGTATAAGTCAGAGATCAAATGTCCACCATAATGTAGCCAATATCGGTTTGCACATTTGATAGGTGGACGTCGTTTCACGTGTAAAGAAGGGTGGTGAATGTGATAACGCAAACATCGACCGGAAAAGGGAAGTGGAAATACGACAGCTAGGATATCGTATCCGATATCATACCAACCAATCAAGCGCAAATGCGTATAAATATTGTATGTTTAACTTCGGGGAAGTGCAGATGGTCTATACTTAGGAACTTAAGGAAATAAGAAACATTTTATGTAGAACTTTTATCTTATGTATCCGTCTCGTATTCTTATACTATTTTACACAAATACGTAAATTATATAAAATGTTCATGTATTCATAAAATAATCCTACAAACCAACTACAGTAACTTTTGATATTTATTTTTTCTTATTCCGCTTTGTTATAAAGAGTACAAATGCTCAATTGCAAAAAGTAGCTATAATAATAATACTAATAAAAATAATAATTATTATAATAGTACTATTTCCCAAAAGAATTTACAATAATTCCAATTACAGAGGAAAAAGAAACTATATAAAATTAAATCAACTTAGTTCATAAGTAATCAATCAATCAATCAGTTATAAATCCATAAGTAAACTATAAACGGAAAGGAAAATTTATAACAAAAAGAAAATAAAAAATTATGTAAATACATTAAATGTATCAACAGCGATTTTATATTTTATATATTTATTACCCAACAGAATTATAATTCCATTTACAGGATAAAATAAAACAAAATTGTAAATCATACACATAACAATAAGTACTAATAAAAAAAAAAGTATTATAAAGACATAATTGCCTAAATATAAGAAAATATAAAGAAGTCTAAAATAATACACACTATTCAAGCAAATAATATATATGAATATAAACAATAGTCTGGATAAGTGATCAAAACCAATTAAAACAAGAAAAGAAACGGGAACATCCAGTAATTAATTACACACTACAACGAATACACATCGCAGATGTTATAGAGACGCTGTCTGAAGCTCAACAATCCATGAAAATGTATATCCATTTCAGAAGAAACCTGATTGTAATTACTGCTCATAACGTAGACAGGAGACCTGCCAACACATTGGTTCGAGGAAAAGGAAGATAGAAAGTACGGGAAGGACGTGTGAAGAATAGTGGGATAAGAAAATTAAAGTAGGATAATAGTGTTGTGCAGTCAACTCCATTGTGAAGAAGTCTATGAAGAAAGTTGAGACTGGCTACAAAACGTCTAAAGGAGAGAGAAGGCACGTTGAAACGAGAAAGGAGTTGAGTGATCAAAGCCCCTGTCGGGATAGACGCCGTCCACCTTGAGCCACATGTATTTCAAAAATCGCCGCTGAACTTGCTCAGGTAGACGTTTTTGTGATTGATAAAACGGATACCATATCAAGCTGGCATATTCCAAACGTGATCTCACTAATGAGTTAAATAAGGATGTCAATACGCTCACGTTAGAAAATAATTCGCCACTGTTGCGGATAATAAAACCAAGAGTTTGTGTGGCCTGCTTAGACACATTGCTGATATGTTCATTGAAAGTCAGTTTCATATCGAAGATAACGCCCAGGTCTTTAACTGATTCAACACGGGATATACTTATATCCCCAAGTTGGTAATCAAAGTGCATAACATTACGTCTTTTGGTGAAAGATAAAACCTTGCACTTAACGGGGTTCCAAGACAAATTGTTATCCTTGCACCAAGTTTGTATATTCACCAGATCCGTCTGAAGTTGAAGGCAGTCCCTCGAGTCGGAGACTCGAGAAAACAACTTCAAGTCATCGGCAAAGAAAAGGTTATTAGACTCGAGCTGGTCTGAGAGATCGTTAATGAAAATAATGAAATGTAGAGGACCCAAGTTATAGCCTTGCGGAACTCCCGAAGTGGCAATGTAAGGTGTCGATAAATATCCGTTGTAAAATACACGTTGAGGCCTATTATGTAGATATGAAGTTAAAAGGTTAACCAGCGGTTTACTAAATCCAAAACTCGCCAATTTAGCTGGCAAGATAGCGTGATCCACTCGATCAAATGCCTTGGCAAAGTCAGTATATACATCAACCTGTGACCCGCAATCCAACGCTTCAGCAACGTATTGAGAGAATACCGCAAGGTTAGAGACAGTAGATCGCTTTTTCATGAAGCCATGTTGATTCGGTGATATTGCAGTCTTAATAACAGGGTATACCTTTTGGTAAAATACAATTTCAAAAACTTTCGCGAAGTTCGAAATGATGGCAATAGGACGGTAGTTTGCAATGTCCGAAGTGTCACCAGCTTTTCAGACAGGAACAATTTTAGTACTCTTCCAAATAGCGGGAAAAGTAGATGTAGCGAGAGCCAAATTAAATATCTTCGCTAATGGTGTTGCAAAGACGTTTCCACAGTCCCTCACAACAAAAGCAGGAATTTAATCATCTCCCGAAGTAAATTTATTCCCAAGCATCTTAGTGCTGAGCAATACATCATCATCTGATAAGTGATGCACATGGAGAAGCATTGAATTGATTGATAGGAGATCTATGTTATTATTCGTAGAGGGTGTATTATAAACGTTCCTAAAATGATCAGCAAATGCGTTAACTATTGATTGAGGATCCTCAAGATTGACTCTTAATAGCTGCATTCTACCTGAAATACGACTTCTCTTCTTTCTTTCACCAATGTAGGACCAAAATTGTCTGGGATTGTCTCTAAGCTTAGTTTCAGTAATTTTAATATAGGTCTTATAAGCTGAAGATATTTGTTTCTTAACTAATGCTCTCAGATGCTTGAACAATGATAGAGATGCAGCACTTTTGGTACTTTTAAAATGCTTAAAATATTTGTATTTTAATTTTAGGTTATAAATTATTTCGGGAGTATACCATTTAGGAAAACGACGGGGGTGATTCACGAAAGTGGGGACGTATTTTTCGATCACAGAATATAGAGCATCGTAGAAAACTTCACACATGGAATCAACATCCGAGACACTGTCCAAAAATTCCAATCAATACACAACAATGCATTGTATAAAAGAGGAAAATTTGCTTTACGAAAGTTGAAAGACTTGTTATTGTTAGTGGGAAGTTGGCCGAGGTATCTGAGAAAATTGCATTATTAATAATTAAAGGAGGATGGTGAGTGTCCTCGGTAACCAATGGTGAACCGTCACGTATGACCTCGCAATCCATATCAGATAAGACGAGATCCAGCAATTTGTTGTTAGAATTAGTAATGCTGTTGTATTGATTAAGGTTGCACATATCCATAAAAGATGTTACAAGTATCGATTTAGTATCATTACCTGTATTGAGGTTAAACTGAGGACAATTGAAGTCACCTATGATGATTAAATTAGGATAGTTGAAAACTTCTTCTTCAAATAATTCCAAAAACGATTCGAAATTTGTAATCGAAATATAAGGCGGTATATAGAGAATAATAATATGGAAAGAAATCACATTTATAGTACATTTGCCTCCAACGTTGTCAACATAAGGAAATTCACGAAACACATCAGATAAATTTAAATCAATAAAATTTAGAGTACTCCTGTATGCTAGTAGAACGCCTCCACCGCGAGACTGCCTTAGTTCTTCAAATCGTCGATCACAACGGATGACTGAATAGGTATCAGGAAAAAATTCGACACTATAAATATCACTCGAAAACCACGTTTCACTAAGTCCAATAACATCAAATGGCGAAGAAGTGACAGATGGAAGAAACTGAATGGCCTTTGTTCTCAATCCACGCACGTTCTGATAGTAACAGGTAGGATTATTTCTGTTGGGCGAAGCTAGTTTAACGAGACAAGTTTAGGAACACCCCTGATGTACTTAATTTGCAGGGATTCTCCGTTTCCCACACCCTGTTGCAATTCAGTCTTCAAGGAATTGAAATGTTGTTGCTGACGAGGAGTCCGATCGAAAGCAACACGAACATCCTTGAAACTGCCATCCTGAAGAGATCCCCTAGCTCTACGGATAACATCATGAACCTGTTGCTCATCTTTCAAATTTATTTTGATGGGCCTAGGATTGGATTTGTTCCGAACCACCTTCCCCAAGCGCACTGGTGGAGAGCCAGCGTCAGCAGAAAGTTGGCTTCAGATGTCACGACATGTATCATCATCCTTCTTTCGACGATCAGCAACTGGCAGGGATGCGTCCTTAGGCAAGCCGAACAATATTATATTACACTTTCTCTTTTCGCGCTCCCGGATTTCCTGGATTACCTCCTCAAAATCCTGAGCGCCCAAAGAATGGTTTTGTGGAGTTAGAGAATGTGTTCTCAATTCATTAATTTCGTCCTTTAAGGCAACAATTGCGGTTTTTAATTCAGCCATACCGTTCCCAATGCCAGTACACTGCACGCATGTCCAGGAAACGCCCCGCTTTGAACGAATAACCCGCACCTCAGAAATGGTAACATCAACGCATTGGTAATTAAATACTTTCTTGCATATGTCGCATGTCAACGTTTTATGCTCCTCAACAGAGACTTTGCAGCAGTGACAAATTGACAAAGCAGTAGGAGCCATAATAATAAACTGCTCAGTAAGAAAAATAACAATAGTAATAAGTAAAGAAAGAGAAACAAAACGACAGACACAATAATTAGCAGGATAAAACAGGGATACACACTTCACCTTGGCGCTGCCCGCGCAAGGACTTTCAAAAAAAAAGACACACAAGGGATGAAAGGCAACGGTCAGGATCGGCTACCGAAACAGGAGGAACCAACCACGGATAAGACAAAACAGTAAAAAGTTTATAATTTTATAACACGCAAATAATATGCGTAATAAGAAACGTAAATATATATATGCAGAAGAAATAAGTGCAAGAAATAAAATAGGAAAAACAGCCACAGAAAAAGAAAGACTTACTATTAAAATAATCTGAATACAAACGCTTGTAGCTTCTTACCACTAAGGTCATTCACAACATCACAAATATGACAAGAAAGACAAAATTTAGCACTATTTAATGATATAGAACATACCAAATAATTTAGGTTTTTCACATATATTAATCACAAATAAATGCAGAGTGCGAAAACGTGCACGATACACATGTATGCAAATATAACAAATATGATTTGCTTTAGAAAATTGAAAAACAAAAGAATAAATCAAAATTCTGTGAGCGATAGTTCAAATTAAGACACAATATAAATTCGTAATCTAACTAGATAGTTGATACATGTGAAGGATAAATACAAAGTACTGATGTATCACTTTCCAGCATGAGGCGGTGCTAAGTTCAAATGCTGTACAAGTAATGTGTGATGGTGAATCGACAAGACTATTACAAAGTTTAATAAGTAAAATTAGACTGGCAGAGATACATTTAAATCGAAGAGAAATGCAGCGTAACAGCGTGTAATCGTTTATATTTCCATCTAGACACCTGTGTATGCTCTAATGTATATAATTTTTATATAAAGATCTGGTGTCAGTTTTAATGGTTCGGCGTAAGGCACGGAACCTAGTGAGATCATCGGGATATTAAAGTTTTTATAACGCTTCAAAAATTATTTTTTAAGTATGTTATTTATGTGTTCAGAAGTAAACCGCACCGGGTAAATTTACAGCGAATTATACTTAAATGGCACGCATATATCCAGAAGTTCATAAATTTATCTATAGAATGCATTGCGCGCGCAATTGATGTCTTTATAAATGCATAAAAATGACAAATTCGTTCTAGAAAGAGAATCATATAATTAAATATAGTCGGCCTTATTCAAATCATAAATTTTATTAGTGACATTAGGCAACATCACAGAAGCATGGTAAATAAATTACAAATATGTTCAGTTTTGTTAAAGTTAAGATTATCTTACAATCAGTGATATAGGGATTTAGGGGTACTCTTTGATGATGGTCTTACGTTTACCGAGCACATATTTAGCATCTGCTTTTCTGGGAGCAGGTTTCTCGGTCTTTTTGTGAGATCGTGTCGCAATTTTTCTAACATGAACAGTATTAAGGTACTATAATATGTATGCCCTTGTTTGATGCAGGTTGTAATATGCATCTGTCGTCTGGTATCCGCATTATCTACACCAGCAAATCTCGGTCGAACGTGTTCAGAGGAGATTCTTAAAATACTTAGTATAGAATGGACGGCATTTATCCTGCCCGTGGTATCGACTATCTGCATTTGCTGGCTCAGCATAATTTTGTGTTACTATCTCGTCGTAGAGAGGATTATAGTGCAAAGTTTTTATGTAATCTTCTAGCACAAAAGATAAACGCCCCTTGGCTACTCGCGCAAATAAATCTAAATCTACCAACTCGTACTACCCGCAATTTTGATGTTGTCAACTGGCATGCCAGTTGTGAGAGCCAATATTTTTGTGAAATCTCCTTTATACCATATGGCCACTATGTATATATGTAATGTTGTGTATTTTTTCTACAGACATTATATAGTCTAATTTTGTATAATGTCCTATAATTAGTTTATAAGCTGTTGCATAATAAAAATCATTATTATTATTATTATACAGGGTGTTTCAGGAGGAAAAGCAAGTACTTCATACATTTAGTCGTAAAGAGTATGCCGGCATGGTTTTCGTTTATGGTTATCGTAATGGTAACGCAACTAATGCAGTGGATGAATATCGACGTCGCTTTCCGGCTCGAAGAATTCCAAACAGGAAAGTGTTTCAAAATGTATTTGCAATTGCTGCAGAAACAGGAATGTTTCCAAGTGCAAAGATTGTTTTTGAAAGGGATCGCGGCTTAGATGTGGAACTTGAAACAAATATTCTCGATATGGTGGAAAATAATCCTGATATAAGTACGAGGCGCCTTGCAACCCAAATTCAAACTAAACACACGGCCACTTGGAGATTGCTGAAAGAGAATGGTTTGCATTCTTTTCATATTCAACTTGTTCAAAGCCTTCACAGAGCGAGGTTGCAATTTTGTAATTGGATACTTCAAAATCGCAATTTATACAAATACATTTTTTTTAGTGATGAAGCTCAATTCACTCGCGATGGAGTAAATAATTACCATAATGATCACCGATGGTCAGACGAAAATCTACATGCCAAAGTTGAGCGAAACTTTCAAGATCGTTTTAGTATCAACGTATGGTGTAGTATGTTGGACGGTCAATTATTTGGTCCATTTGTATTGGATGGTCGCCTTATTGGCGAACTGTATTTGAATTTTTTGGAAGTTCACTTACCAGAAATTATGGATAATTTAGCTTTAAATGTTAGACAATGGTTGTACTTCTTTCAACACCATGGAGCCCCTCCACATTTTAGTGCAGAGGTTAGAAATTTTTTGAACCTTCATCTTCCCAATCGTTGGATCGGTAGAGGTGAACCACAAAATTGACCACCGTGGTAATCAGATTTTAACCCTTTGATTATTGTTTGTGGAGCTGGATAAAATCTTTGTTTATGTAATATAAGTGGACACGAGAGAGGCACTACTGGATCGTATTTTTAATGCTGCAGCTACCATAGGAAATAATCGCCGATCAATTAAACATGCAACTCGAGCTAGAAAATGCTTTGAATTTTATGGTGGTATTTTAGGAAAATACCTCTCATTTATTATTATTTATTTTTAATAAATGTTCTATTTTAAATATTAAATTATTATTTATTTCTATAATTGTTAAAAATCGGACTTAAATATATTGGTTTATTTTACTTATTTTGACCTTCTGATTATACCTCCTTTTCCTCCTGAAACACCCTGTATATGAGGCAAATTAGTAAAAATATGAAAATTAATACAATACAAAAAAGTTTTCAGAAAGTAGTAATTGTATCCTGGCGTAGAAATAAGTACCTCATTTGTAACATATTAAAAGAAAACGTTGTTAAAATGGGTCCGGGCGTCTTTTCTCATATGTTCAAATCCAAGTAATATTTCGATTTTTAATGGAGGGTTTTAAGATGTATTAGCCAAGAAGAACAATATTTTCAATATTTTTTTTTTCAATAAAATATTTTTTTCTATTTTGCAACGATTATGGAACGCAAAATTGTGTCGAAAAAATACGCGCTTTTTCGTTTTTTAATGTTGGCATCATCAAACATTGGACTAAATATCTTTTCAATACATGTCTGTCAAATGTGGGTATTCGACAGAAATGCTATCTAAACAACGTAACTAGTGGCGATAAATGATTGAAAATGTATTTCTTAGGCTAGCAACAATTTCGAAGCTTTATCGTAACATACTTGAATTTAAATTTGAATTTATCAAAAATTTGGTGTAAAAATCAGATATTGAAATAAATAAAATAGTTTATTGTTTTTTTACTATCAAAAAGCTCTTTGCTGTCGAGTAAAATACATTTATTACAATGGTCTAATTTGGAAGCGGCTTGCAAAATGAAAATTGTATATATTTCAAGCAGTTGACTTATAATCAATTTATCGAAATGTATTCAGAAGAATAAATTGAATAAAATATCGTTACTTTTCACCACACACTGTTAGAATAATCGAGCGGTTTTTGAGCACTGATACTGTGGCTGAAAGTAAATCTACTGATCGTCCCACTGTTCCACCAGATACTTTGAAAAATGTGAATCAAATAGATGAACAAAATGCTTATATTTCTGTACGTCGTGTATTCCCCACTTAAGCCCCACTTAACAATTAATCTATTCTTCTAACCTATCTTGCACTCACTATATAAAGTTCCTATGAATCTTTTCGCAGGAACCTGAAGAAGCAGCTATATTTATACCTATATAAATTTAAAATTGTCCAATTAAATTCCCCACCTAATTTTTTAGAATGAATCTAGTTCTGTTAGTAGTATAATGACCATCTGCCTAATAACATTGACCAGTAAAATATTATTTTCTCTTCCGATGAAGCATGGCTTCATCTGTCTGGTTATGTTAATTCATAGAATTATAGAACTTGGGCGGCAGATAATCCATATAATTTAATCGAAGTACCATGAGATTCACTTAAAATTGGTGTTTGGGTGGCAGTGTCAAAACAATGAATTATTGGTCCGAGATTTTTTCGAAAAACAATTAACATCTTAAGATACGAAACCATTATTTCAAAGTCATTTTTAAATCAATTGGAGAACCTAGATTTAATTAATGCTTATTGCCAGCAGCATTCTGCCACATCACATATTTCACATACCACTATCATTTTTTTGCAGCAATTATTCCCAGACCGTTTTATAAGTATAGGTTTATGAGCAAATAAATCGCCTGATTCGTCTCTGGATTTTTTTTATCTCCTTCTTTAAAAAAACCTAATACTCCGGAATTCCATAAACATTTTGAGCATTTTCATGAATAATTTTCTTTCTACATCATTGTATAATTTAGAATATAGCTTCGTAAAATATTTTAACCTAAAAATATTAATAAAAATCGAATAATGAGGCAAGTCAATTTCTTGGAGTTACCAAATTAAATACCTACGTCCTTCAATCATTTATAGTCAAGTAGTAAATGCCAAAAGTATTGTATTTGTTTTGCAATTGGATTTTAAGTCTGACAATAAATGACTTTTCTTGCACCTCCAGGCTATCGCCGGAAACATTTTACTTAACCAGTGTGAGCTCGACTGACGCAGCTGGTTTTGCGCTATTAGTAAGTAACGTGGAACGGTATTTATTACAAGTCCTACCATCATTTTGTTTCTCTGAATTTTGTGTTTAGTATTATTACAGCTTTTCATATTTGCGACTGAGTATGAGTAGGTAAATCAAGTATGTCTGAATAAATGTTACTGGGGTTATACTTGTGACCGATATTATAAATATTATAATTACTTTACTTTGCTTTCATATTCTTCTTGAGCTAATGGTGAGTGTTTATTAATTTTATTTTATGCGATAAGACAGATATCTAGATAATTAAATATCTAATTTTATTTATTTTGTCTGTGAGTATAATATCTGAACGATTCGCTATAATTCTCTTATCTGTTAGTGTGGGACTCCCTCAGTAAATATTGCGGTGTGTATTTATAAAGGTTGTTGTATTTGTGAGTTTGGTTTGCTATTATTATTTCCAGTATGAAAATGCAAAAACATAAAGGTTGTAACAATAAAGGTTAAATAGTTAATTGCATTCATACTTCAAAATGTGTAAAGTATCTCAAATATATCTAGGCAATTGTCTAAATACCATATGATGATGTTACAGTAATAATAGAATCGTGGTTAAATATGCAATGTGTCACGGTCGTAAAGTTTTATTACGAAACTAAGTTTATTATTCAGACACAGAGACGCTTTCAAACACATTTTTATATCCCTAGACACACCCAAATTTCTACTTGCCCAGCAATTTAGACCTAAGCTAATGAATTAGCAATGACTAGTATCTTAGATAATATTATCGATTGCGACGTGTACGCACTGGTAAAAATGTTGAGAAAGTTAGCCCAGAAGTTCTGAGAGCTCTATGTTAAATTTTTACTCTACAAGAGTAAAAATGAAATTAAAAATTTTATACTTATACAGGGTGATAAAAAATTGGAGCTTTTTAACTGAAAATAGTTCACACAAAATAATGGCAAATGAAAATAGATATATAGAAATATACACACTTATGCGAGAAACACAGGAACACCTCCTACGGCAACGTGCGTCAACACATATGTTTTTTGCGTGAGTATTTAAATAGTACGTTTGAAGACCGATGGATAGATAGAGGCGGACCTATTGCGTGGCCACCTAGATCGGCCGACTTGAACCCGATGGACTTTTATGTATGGAGAATATGAAAAAGTTGGGTTACAATAACGATAATGAAATTAAAAACATTTAATTATTGACCATACGTCTTCAATATGCTGCAGACGCAATAATTAAGCAAGATATCCGAGCGTGTTATAACTCGTGGATACGGCGGGCACAAGCTTGTGTTCAAGCAGGACGCGCTAACTTCGAATATTTGCTCTAGGAAGTGTTCCTGTGTTGCTCGCATAAGTGTAAATGTCTCTGTTACTTTATAATTTTTATTACATTTTTTTTTCATTTGTCATTATTTTGTGTGTACTGTTTTCAGTTAAAAATAAAACTCCAATTTTTTTATTACCCTGTATAGACGATACATGTACACTTTTTTAAAAAATAAGCGTGCGATACTAAATCAGTGAAAATGTCTAAATTAGAAAAATTAGTAATTTCCTAATATTATCAATAAACATTAAAACCAAAAAAAGATCAACCATATGATGTATATTAATAGAAAGAATCAAATAAAACAAAATATTAAAACCAATAATGTAGGAATGGAGAAAATATACGAAAATATACATGTTTAAGATTAAGTAATAAGCTATTTGATAATTATGTGGTGTAATAATAGTTGGACAAGAACTACACAAAATAAAAGGTCAGCGGAACAAAGATTAGAAAATTTTATAATTTGTAGAACATCGAGAAAGTCTGGCAGGAAGAATTAAAACAAATAAATATGAAACAATAACACTAAACAATTTCTAAATGAACTATAAAATTTAAAAAATTGTGTCTGACTATTAAATTGACGGAGGGAAAGGAAAACAATTATAGGATACCATTCATAAATAGAATAGTAATTAGAAATAAGCATAAAATATAAACTGACATGGATGAGAAATAAACCGATGTCAATAGGTTTATCACCGTGGATAAAAAAAAAACACAATTTCCAACAAAAGACAGTGTCGTTCAATTTTTTAGTCAATGGGTTGCTAAACTTTTTGTAATAAAAGAGAAATACGAAAAAGAATTAAATTTCATTAAAAATATTGCGAAATACCTACAATGCTTTTTAGAAAGAAATAATTAATAAATTAATTAGAAAAGTTAATTTAAAAAGACAATCCGCGAATCTACTTGTTTTTATCTTATATTCTTATCGTCGTGCCCCGATATATTATTTTCCATTTGCGAGTTTAAATTCATTCAACGCGTAGTTGTATCGCCCTCCAATTTTAATATTTTGTAATCGTATCGCTCCCCTGGCGTTTCCGATGCATCCGGCGTGTAGATAATTCAACCAGAGGCGGTTATCGAATTCAGTTGAGAGTAGTATTGCGTGAATCTTCGTATAAGAGGAAGCTTCTTTTCACGAATTCTACGACATTGTGTGTTTTAGTCGCCTATGCGGATTCAGGCGTAGATCGTGAAATATTTTTAGAATAACCGTATACCGGCTTCGTAGTTTGAGAAGCTTGTAAGAGGAAAACTCCCTTCGTGGCAAGTATTGTATCTTTTTGGCGGCATTTCTTATACGGATTCCGGCTTAATAAAAACTTCTCTTGCGATAACAAAAATCCTAGGCACCTTAGACCTTAGTCTAGAACTACCGACGAAATTGATTCTCCAGTGTCAATTAATGGAGAAGAAGACGTAAAATTTGTAAGTTTTTTTTGAGGGCTGAATATCCATGTAACTTCCGTTTCGGGTTGAATGGCTGTGGACATCGATTGTGCACTATTTCCTGTGGACGTAGCGTAGAAACAGTAACTCGTATGAACTTTCTTTAATGCTATAGTATCTGATACCAGAAGAACTAATTTAACGTCTTGAAGTTTAATTACTCTTAATTACCTATCTTTTGTTTTAATAATAAATTTACTATTTGAACAAAAATTTAATTAACGTTTCGAATTTTGTATTCATTCATATTTGGTGGCAATGTGTCACGTAATATATTTATAAGATATTTGAAATCTAGTTACGATTTTAATTCTATTTATAATTGGCTTTGGTGGTTAATGATTTTATTTTTAACTTAATATTATTATTTTTACTGTATTTGAATTTATTCTGAATTTCTAATCTTTTTGGTACATAATATTTTAAAGTAAAATTTCTTATTGCGTTGGACCTTGTCATATTAAAAACTTAATTTTTTCCTGTGTTTTTGTTTGCCAACCGTGTCTATGTGAATATTTGCTCTCGACTTTGCAAAACTTGTATAAAAATTTTACGTTCTAGTGCAGGTGCACCACGATAAGTCAAAGGAATGCTAGAAGTACATTTGTTTAAAATTTATGAATTACACGTAAAATAATTTGTTATGTGCATAATCTAAATATATTTTATTGTATGGTTATTTCTACGGATCCCTAGAAAAGGCTTTTATTTATTTAAACCTGTAAATCTAGACTATTTTCGGGATTTCTTTTTTTTATTTCGTAATTATTTAATTAATATGTATGCCTTAGTTTTCTATTTCCTGAGTTATTCATTAATGAGCTTTCAATACATATTATGCTTAATTTTTTTTATATAAAATCCCTATTTTGTAACGTCTAAATTTTAAAATTCTTTATATACAGAGTGATCATAGTTTTGCAGAAATTTTTGTTTTGTTTTATGGTTGTTATTGAATACCATTTTCATTTAACGTTGTCTTTTTTTATTTTGTTAATATACGAGTTAACTGTTTTCTAGCCTCTTCTTTACCTTTTGTTTTCTTTAGAAAGTTTGAACTTTGAACGTGGTCGTTCACTTTTCTTTCCAGATTGCAGGAATCCTGTGGAACATATCGCCGTTTTGGATTTCGCTTTTGTATTTAGTAGTCTGTATGCGAATGCGCCTACGATCGCGCGATTCCTTTACTCCGTTTTCAGATTTAAGCTTCCGTAAGTAAAATTGAGGGGCCCTACCTACCATCTTTTATTTAGTCACACACGCCGTCTCCGCTGACTAAGGGCATATACAATAAAGATAAGCTCCCATAATATTTGTGCGATACGACCGGTTACGATCTGTTTTCGGCCATATTCATAACGCCATCGCTGCGCCTGTGCGCACGTAGGCAGCATTGTATGTACCTCAAGAAAATCATGACAAAAAGTTCATGTGTCATCTCATCGAATTACGAAATATCTAATTAGTGTTGCTAAAGAATGGGATGGCCTAGTTATCTTTCGGCCCCGGCTCGTAAAATCTCTTCTGAGTAATACGAAAGATAAAGGAAACGTGAATCAGAAATCAGGTATATATGAAATTAATTGTCACAATTGTAAATTGAAATATGTTGCTCAAATAAAACACTCAGTAATAACCCTTTTATAAAGAACATCTACCGCATATTAAATTCAATAGACCGGAAAAATCGAGTGTTGCCTGGGGTATACGTAAATTGCACGCCAAACCCCCAGGTCAATGTAATCCTACAGGTATTTTGCACTCCGGTTTCTTCATTGCCCATTAATCTGACCGGTAAATTGCACTCTAAACATGAATGAATTTTCTATTTTATTTCATATTTTATTCCTATACATATAGTTAAAAATCCAACATAAAAATACATATATAAAAATATAGTCACTAAATTTTACAGAAAAAAAAAGGAATATAGTTTATTACAAAATACATACAATAGATGTGTGAAATACTATGATACATAGAAATGATCATGTAGTTATCCTTTGGGAGCACTATGGTAAGATATAACTTTTAAGAAGGTATGTCTCTGTATCTCTCCGCTTACGGATAATGACTATGCAAATGATTAGAGTGCAAGAGTGCATTTTACATGTGGGATTAGGGCGCCGGATTTATAAGTAAGGCTCAAGCGGATTCAATAGCGTGCAAATTACCTGTGCCCGTTGCCTGTCATGCGTTAGCAACCAACCATAACATAACTGTATATTTTTTAAGTGATTAAGACTGTAATCAATCCAAGAGAATTGGGCATCTATTAAATTATTTATGTCACTAAAAACAAAATAGCAACGCAGATGAAAGTCTGATTCCATATACCTGGTTGCACGACTTCTTAGAATAGATAAAGTTTCTTAAAATTAAGTCTATATGTCGACCTCGTTTAAAATGTTTCGAGATCTTTGTGTTAACCTTACTGTGCCTTATGTTCAAGATGTTATTTTTTCTTACTGAGGATGACAAATTAGTCGACGAAAGATGTATTTAGAATACGAATATTAATGTGGTGTAGGTTTTGCGCATTTTTTAACTTTTGTAAATAAAAACTATTATAAAGTTATATAAAAAAAAATTGTATAAAATGTCCCGAAAGGTGCAGATATCGATATTTTCTTCGGCAGGAGTAATCTTGCCAGATTGTAGAACCAACGCAACAAATTAAGCGACAATTGCATGTGACATGAGATTTGAATAATTCTCAATTCTCACATGCAATCAATAACTTCAATATACGAGGTCTGGCTATTATATAACGAGACTGCTCATGAAAAAGGGTTTTATTTTTAAAATTATTCTACAATCGAATGCTCTCCTTCAATGTACTTCCCTCCCCTGGCCACACACCGTTCCATTCGTTTTTTCCATTGGTCAAAGCAATGCTGGAAGTCTTCTTTTGTAAGAGCATTTAGGAGCTCCGCCGATTTTCGCTTTACCTCTTCCATCGACTCGAACCGGGTTCCTTTTAAGGCAGACTTGATTTTCGGAAATAGGAAAAAGTCACAGGGTGCTAAATCAGGCGAGTACGGCGCGGGTTCGAGCACTGGAGTGCCTCTAGCGGCTAAATAACACTTCACAGATAGCGCGTCATGGGCAGATGCGTTGTCTTAGTGCAAGATCCACGACTTGTTTTTCCACAACTCCGGCCGTTTCTTACGAACTCGCTCTCGCAGTGTTGCCAAAACTTTCAAATAGTAAGCAATCATCCGAATGCTCATACGACGATCTCCACGCACAATTTCATTGATTTTGGTCACTGTTTGCGGAGTTGAAACAGAGACAGGTCGACCTGGACGTTGGTCATCTTGGGTGCTCTCTCGGCTTTCAGAAAACCGTTTATACCATTCGAAAACACGTGTACGAGATAGAGAATTCTCACCATAGGCCTCTTTCAACAACTTATAGCACTCAGTCGGAGTTTTTTTTAATTTAACGAGAAATTTCACATTGATTCGTTGCTCGTGTTTTTCGTCACACATTGTTATCGGCACGAGGAAAAAACACGTTAGTTTCTAACCTCTATAGAAAAAGACTACTACAGCGACAGAAACGTGTTTTCGTACTGGAGTAGTAGATACTTCCAGCTATCCAACGCTGCATTAGTTTTCCCCCTTCCCCTCTATGACGTCTTCTGCGCGCGCAGTCTCGTTATATAATAGCCCGACCTCGTATAGTTATAATCAAACAATCAATTTCATAAACATAACATGTAAAAAAGTAAATCACTCCAAAAGTCAATTAATCAATGTGACGAAATTCGCAGGGTGAATTTATAAGGGGTGTTCGAATTAAACCGGAACTGTATTTATAAAAAAACTTACAATATTGCAACGAAAAAGAAATTATATTATTTTTCAATTTAATCTCCCTACATAATGATATATTTGTGCCGTCGACCTGGATGCTTCCTTATACTCCGCCGGAAGAAGTCTTCCCAATCTCCCGATGGGTTTCTATAACTTCATTATTTTGGTGAAATATTTTCACGCCTAAAAATTCTTTGAATGGTCCAAACAAATAAAATCAAATAAGGCAAGATCGGGATTATATGCTGTTGACTTGATGCGAGATAAGATTCAATCGAAATTAATTTACGGCTACAAATATTGTAATGCACTTGTCTACGGATCAGGAGCGGATGAGAAATAATTAAAATATTGATGACTTGCTGGGGGTAAATGTAAGCGCATCTCAAAGCTGTACTCTGGCGGACGGTAGGGTTAAATAGTAGACGCACGTATCGTCTGCGATTCATGCATAAATAACATAATAAACACAAAAATATATCAAAAATAAATATACAGTGGTTTTCAAAAGGTTCATAATTGCGTCTGTGGGGACATAGTTGTTTGATTTTTATGACTCGCACTTTTGTTCTCATAGTTATGGCTTTTAATTAACGAGGTCTTTTACAATATTTTGCAGCGACGAACACTGTTTTGGAAAAACCAAACATAATATTTTCTCACGTTTCGCTTGTACCTTATCACGAGTTTAACATTGACTTCGACTTTAACAGTTCAACGTTTTATAATAAAATTAAATGGACTAACAGAATTTCTTGATAATCTGTTAAAAAGTATTACCATATCTTCATTAAGTAATAATGCAAAGGAACATTGCCTACTAGAATGTTTTAGCCCAAGATGGAAATAACGCTCCCAAGCTTTATCTGTAAAAAGAATGTGTTAAAAAATTCATATTTCTTTTCTCATATCATTTGTTATATACCTAGGTTTATAATTAGAAGCATAATTATTAATATAGTATTCCATAATATTTTTTTTGCACAATTATTTTTAATTTATAATTGTATTGAAAATCTATTCAAGTAAAGTATTGCTAGAATAGGAGCAAGACTAACGTAAGTAAAACAACGCACTATTTTATTTGAAATCTATAAAAACTAAAATAAAATATTTTAAAACACAGATTATTAATTTGAGCTAATTAATAGTAAATAAATAGTAACAGTGAATGTACATTTATGCAAGATATCATCAGCGCGTAGGAAAACCTTTCCACAAACGGCCTTATTATATCTGCGTAATTGATATTGGCAATCAAAAATTAATTTGATTAGGGGTAAAATAAAACGATATACGGTATGGGGATAGACGTCTTGTCCTGTAGGAACTCGACCCACACTAGACAACCGTCGAATAACAAACACACTTTCTTAGAAGCAAAATATCTGTAGAGTCAGGATATCCATATTCTAAAGAGTCAAAACCGACGCCTTTAGTCATATCTGAAGGTAAATACACCCTTTGTTAAGTGAAATAATTGAGTGTGGATATTTGGAAAGGTTTAATGAAATCTAAAGATGGACTTCGAAACTATATGTGTGTTTTTAAACAATTCTAATAAAACTTTATGATGATAACTAGGTTTTTGGTTTAATTGATGAGATATCTTAAGATTTAAATAAATGATTTGTGAAAATACAAATATACAATAAAAGAATTTTAAAAGTTTACGTCTTGTTGTATTATTTCCGTACTTTTAGATTGTATGTTAGGTCTAGTTGAGTAGAATCCAAGAAGTATAGCCCTGAGATACACAAACTAGTAAGAGCCTAAAGAGAAATATGCTTGAGTGACTGCCCATATGACCATCACATATTTCACTCACACAAAGCAAAATTCGCGGTAATATGTTATGGTTTTAAACTTCATACTTTCTACTTCTACGTCTAAGATAAATTCAGTTTTGTTGCGAAGTGTTATAATTAAGTCCGAATAAGAAAAATATTATGGCATCCTTTGAAGTGATTCCTTTAAATTTTACTGGTATAAGTCATTATAAAAACGCCGTAAAGTCTTAAAGAATTTTTAACATTCAAAAGTAATTATGGCGCTATTAATAAATTTTCACTCAAAGTCATTCGAAAATCGTTTTCAAACTCTTCAAAACTGCCGGATATCATTTATTTTTTCGTCCTCTTACATTCTCCCAGCCATTATCGCTCATTTCTCTTTCATCTTACACATACATAAGCTCCGTAATTAAGTTAATTTTAACCGTAAACATTTTCAACGGCCTAATTAAGGTTTCCAGGACTCCGCATGCAAAGTGTTCTTAAATCTAGAATTTATATAAACAAAAACTTCTAAAGCAAGAAGTAACGTTAAAAAGAGCACCTCTATATACTTTTATTTGAACACTTTCCTGTCCAATTGTAACGAAAATGTATATTTCTGCCAAATATCTGCGCAAATCTACGGGTATATATACGTATATATTTAGCACCATAGAGACCCAGTAATGCGAAAGATATTTCTAGTATGGCCTGTTGTTATTGCGCTGGGCGGTTTCTTGGAGATTTAACAAGTAGCTTTGGAACTGGAATGTTTCATTTATATGTGCGGTATGTACTTGTGTGAATTGCTGTTACAATTGTGAACGTTTGTCTGTCTATTAATTTTATTTTAGTGGAAAACGTTCTGCACTCCGAATAAAGCATTCAATAGGAAACTACGTAAATGGTTCGTTTTGCCAACTGCAGTCATAGGATGTAAATGTTAGAGAATAATTAATATCATGTATACAGTGAAGCTAGTAGGGGTAATTAAGGTTGTAATTTCTGCAATTACTTCCTGAATTGATATGTTAGCATTAGTGCTGTAGTATTATATCATTTCGTTTCATATTCTCGATTCTAAATAATTAGATATCATCTAACGTCTAGAGTAAAAACTTTATTATACTATTAATTTTATAATACAGTAAAAGCTGTCAATACCGGTCACCAAAAAAAGAAACAATATTGGCCGTTATATAAACGTTCGGTGAGGTTTTTCGTTTTACAAATAAAATATATAATTGGTTTTCATGATTTGTTATTTTTTTCATTAATTAAAGTAAATATTATATAAATACACATGTGTATACGAAAAACTAAAACTATTTTAATGTATGTAATATGTAGAAAACATAGACTACGTACATATTATAGATAATAAAGGCTGTTTCAATAAGAGCGCAAGATTTCAGTGCTCAATAAAACATGGTTTTCTGTAGCAAAGTATTGAAATATTTATTGATTTAGAAAATATACATTTGGGAATTATGTATGAAACAAAATATCTTGTAAGGCCGCCACGGCTTTGCTGGCATATGCGTAACCCTTTTGACGAAATTTTCAATAACGTTATTGAATACATGTGGTGGTATTTCATTGGTACAGCGTCTAATTTCGGCTTTCAATGCTTCGATGGTTGCAGGCTTCTTGGCATAAACCTATGACTTCAGATAACCCCACAGCCAGAAGTCTAAAGGCGTTAAATCGCAAGAGCGTGGAGGCCAATTCTGGTCACCAAATCGGGAAATGACACGACCAGGAGCAAACTCGTGCAAGATCGTCAATATTGCACGGGCGGTATGACATGTGGCACCGTCCTGCTGAAACCACATGTTGTCAAGATCAATAGCTTCCAAATGAGGCACAAGAAACTGCACACCATACAGTGACCCGTTGTGGATGCATTGCTTTCTGATGAATCATTCGTGGATTTTCTAAGCCCGAAATGCGACAGTTTTGCCTATTAACGAAGCCATCGAGGTGAAAATGGACCTCATCACTGAAAATGAATTTTGTTTGCAAAATCAGCAGGTTGCACAAGGATCCAATTGGTGAATTCTCTTCGCTGATCATGGTCTACTGGCAGAAGTTGTTGAGTCAGTTGGATTTTGTAGGCATGCAGCTGTAAATCTTAAGTGAGAATTCGCTGAAGAGTGCCTGTTGAAATGTCCAATTCTTGTGCCCGATGGCGAATTGACGTCTCTGGCCTTTCTGTCACACTCTCGCGAACTGCCGTGATGTTTTGTTCTGAACGACCTCTACGAGCTCGTATCGTGTGTTTCACATCACTAACCGAACCGGTACTTTCGAATTTTTCGATTATTCGTGTAACCGTAGATGAATTAGGCACATTATTTCGACCGAACATTGGACGCATTTTACGAATAGTGGCAATTAAACTTTCACCATTTTCATAATAATTTTTGACAATCAGGACGCGTTGTTCTACCGTGTAATGCTCCATGTTTACTAACTCCCATCTGTCAACTTTCAATCTGCCACGTCATAATCATGTGACATTATGACTGTCAAACATGGCGCGCAATTCAAATCTTGCGCTCTTATTGAAACACCCATTATATATGTTCATTATTTATACATATTACTACAACATATTCATAGGAAAAACCATGATTTGTTAAGCTTTTTTAAAGTATGGTTCAATATTTGTTTGCTTTCAATGTTTTAGCTTCAATTTAAAAACTGCAGCTGCACACATAAAAAAATTCGAGAATCATCCATAAAAATTTCACCATTATTATTTCACAATACATAATTCTGTATATCTTTTAACTTTATACACACCCTTAACTTTATACATCTAAATCCACGATTTCGTTACGAACTGTAGGAAAGAGTTGCGCAAGGGGTATTTCGTCTTCTTCATCGAAAATTGTATATTCTTGGATAGCATCAGAGAATCCCGCCTGAAAAAACATTTCTTAACTGTAGCAGGAGATACATTTTTCCAAGCAGCTCTCATCCATACAAATATACAGGCTAAATTTAAATTTTTTTCAGGATTTTTAAAATCAGATTCACTGTCAATAAACGTTAGAAGCCTTTTAATCAAAAAAATTCGGTAAATCAATTTTAAATTCCGAATTATTCCTTGATTGAAGGGCTGATAATGCGAAGTGTTGTTTGGTGGCAGGAATACTAGTTTAACATTTTCTAATTGAACTTTAGAAAGTGACGTAGCATTATTCAAGAAAAGAAGCACTTTCCTATTTTGTTTTTTCATTTTATTGTCAAATTTATGCCGCCAGCTTGTCATAATTTCAGTTGTCATCCAAGCCTGTTTGTTAGAAAGTCATTCTAAGGGTAATTTGTCAACATGATTATCCTTAAAACAGCGATGATTTTTACTTTTCCAATTATTAATGCATCTTTTTTATCACCTTCCATATTTGTATACATCTTCTCTGCACAATTCTCATTTTTTAATACAAATGTCTTATTTGGTATGGCGCTGTAATAAAGACCTGTTTCGTCAATCATTATAGACATCTCGAGAAGAATAATTCCTTAAAATCAACGATAACTTGGTTTCCAGTTCTCTATATCGTCCAAATTACTCTCTGCGGACTCACAAGTTGATTTAAAAGTTATAGTGTGTTGCCGGCAGAAACTTTCCAACCATACATTTGATGCTGCGAATATTTTCCATCTTTTAACTGCTTGCTGCATCCAGTGGTTTTTGTTTAGATAGCAGCCCATATATTGGAATTGCTTTATTTCTGGCTTTGCAACACCAATTGTAGACGATTTGATCAATTGCCAATCCTTCCGACTTCGGAAATTTTCGTTTTTGCTTCAAGTTAACACCTTCTTCAACCATTTGTTTTAATTCACCTTTATTTTTCATAATATCGTTAATTTTTATTTTTCCAACCCCATATTTTTCGACCAACTTTAACGAATTTACTGCACACTTTTCACTATCCGCGATTTTATTTATTATTTGTCTTTTAGTGACAAATGCTTTCTTTTTGCGACATACATAATTAAGAAACTTTCGAATACGGAGACAACTTTAAACTAATCAAGTAACCGAAAAAACTTTCGCATACGGAAAGAATTTTAAACTAACCAAGTAACTGAAAGACCACATTATATATGAAGTTTTAGAAATGAAGGCGATCTCCGTTTGATCAAAGATTAATATGCAGTATTGCGTCAGCAATTTGCTTTCTGGTCGTGTTCGGGACTGAGATGGCATTCATTTCTACAAGTTTAATTTAATTATGTGTACATACTAGGAATACATAACTAATTTCGCACAACTACGAAATAGTATTGGGTATTTAGATCAATAAAGATACATTATAAGTAGTCCGGCCGATATCGGCAGGTAAATTTCTATGAAAATAGGCCGTAAATATTCGGGTTTATTTGGCCCAGATCAATTTATAAGAGTGGCCGTAAATAACGGGTTTTCGTATATAGAAATTTCCTTATAGTTAGTTCCGGGAACTTTGAAACTGTTCGTTCCCTCAGGCGGCAGATTAACACAGGTTTTACTGTACTACGCTAATATCCAGTGGCAGCTATAAATTAATACACACTCGGTAAACGTTCGTACATTTTAACGAAATTAACAGAGAATATGTATTTCATTCATATTAAGGAACGACGAAAATCTTAGCTAGATGTGATGTATACTGACTTTCAAAATAATCCGAACATCCAGTTGGAGTTTAAAAATTTTAATAAAATTTAAACATAAGTTCGTTTACAAAAAAGTTTTGTTTAAGTATGACAATACGTTAATCACGTATAAAGCGTTTGTACAATATGAAATTTACATATCTGTAACTATGCACATGGACAATACAGTTACAGATATGTAAATTATTTACATGTTTGTTTCATATTGTACATAAGTTTGTTTAATCAAACGCAAGAAGTGATCACATTTTCAAATTAAAATATTAAAAAATAACAAGGAATGTCAGCTCAGGCTTCTTGAATTTGGTAATTAAGGTCAAGTAGGTTATTTGGTGGTTGGAGTAAATTACCCAATCGAGTACCAATCATATTTCTCACTTGTTCGATTGGTGACAAGTCTGTGAGGCATCCGAACATACAGAAAGAGTCAACCAATTGCAATGAAATTCTTTATGCTACTCTGTATTTTGTCTCTGATAAGAAATGGAAGCAAAATGGACAAAAAAAATTGGCAGGTGTACAATTTTTTTATTTTGTGTATTAAAAATTTATGTTTTTAAAATTGCATTTCTTTCGGATTGAAGCAATATTTCGTAGCGTTTTGTTCTCAGTTTATTGAGTCATTAAGTCATTATGTCTAAGCGCTGTTTACGGAATAATTATAATCATTTAAGTGAATACGAAAAGGGGCCCATTGTTAGTATCCGGGAAGCCGGTTTTTCAATAAGACAAATTTACGACCGCATGGGAAGCGTGTGTCAACCGTGTTACAGTGTTGGTCCAGGTGGTCTGAGGAAGGAATGCACAACCGTCATGAATCCGGACGACTTCCAGCTACTACAGCATTGGAAGATCGTCATTTGAGGATTGTGCCTTTGCAAGACAGAGTTTCCAGAATCCAAACAATTGGAAATGCTTGGATGGGAGTCTTACAACAAAGAGTCTCTATGACAACGATATATCCTAGAACACCCATTTTTTGGCTTCGTTCGTATAGACCATTTTTATGTCTCCCACTGACACCTCAACATCCTGCTGCTCGGATTGAGTGATGTAACGCCAGATCAAATTGAGATTGTAAATGGAACCGTGTTGTGTACTCTGACGAGTCTCGATCCTGTATGTGGGTCTACGATGGTCGCAGAAGGGTAAGACGATTTCGTGGAGAACGGACAAATTTAGAATTTGCCATGGAACGGCATACGACCCTTACACCGTGGTTGATGATATGGGGTGTGATAATATACGATAGCAGGTCACCTCTAGCTTTTATCGACAGAAATTTGAATGCAAATGATTACATATGGAACGTACTGCATCCTGTTGCATTGCCATATCTGCGAGGGTTAATTGAAACCCTTTTTCAACAAGACAAAGTACATCCTCCTGCAGCAAGGGTTACTACAAGATTCTTACAAGAAAATAACATAACCCTGCTACCATGGCCTACTCGTTACCCAGAGTTGTCAATAATCGGACATGTGTGAGATATGGTTGATACTTGACTGGGTAATTTACCCCAGCCATCAAATAACCTACCTGACCTTCGTCACAGAATTCAAGAAGCCTGAGATGACATTCCCCAGGATATAATAAATAATTTAATTTCAAGCATGTCTCGAAGAGTTATCGAATGCATGAGAAACCGCGGCAGACTCCTTTATTATAAAATAACATTTTTATTTTTTAATATTTTAGTCTGAAAATGTAATAATTTCTTAAATTTGATTAAACAAACATTACGTATAAATTTTATTAAAATTTATTAACTCCTACTAGGTGTTCGAATTTTTTTGGAAGTCAGTATATAAATATTAATAACAATAACACTGACCGAGAGTAAAAATGTTTCAAACTCAAATATAGCTGATTCCTATGTATTTCCACCTGCTTAATTAAAAAATCATAATAAAAATCGCCGATTAGCTCTTGTTTTGGAGATATAGTAACATGTCATTTTTTATAGTCTACATTTACAATTACGTGAATTAATTACATAACATTAAAATCATAATAAATTTATCAACGTAGATCTGTTGGTATCTAATTAGTCATTTAGTAAGTTATTTGAAATTCTATTACTGTTAATTTCTAAAGATTTTAATGAATTAAGTTTTGTTGATCTTTTTCGTATGATAGTATTATTGCTGAAACTGTCCAATCAATTAGCATTGTTCTCGTTTTTTGGTGCTACGTTGATTATCTTATGGAGACATTTCTTTCCACTATTTGTCATATATTTCGAAAGTTTTTAGTGTTATCCAGTCCAGCTGCTTTTCCTTTTTTTAAATTTCCCAATGATTTTATTTATTCATTTATAATTTCGTTATTAACGTCATCATATTAGCTTTCTTCTCTCTTAACATTCGCATCTGGTCCTATGTTTTTGTTTAATATTAGTTCATCCCATCTTTCTATTATTTCTTCATCTGCTGTCAATAAATTTCCGTTTTTATTTTCTATGAAATGTATGATATTTTAATATTCTGTATAGAAGTTTACTGTTCCCTTGACTGCTTTCTTGGATTTTGTCTCCAAACTCTTTCCATGATTTTCTTTTTGCATCTAATATAATTACTTTTAAAACGTTCTCCATGAATTTCTATTGAATAGGTAAATAATAAATAAGTAAACGTATATCAACAAAATACAAAAGTCTACACTCGTTTTTCACATAGCCATGAATTTCTATTACAAAATTCTTCTACAAGAATCAGAACATCAGAGCCCACTCTTTTACTTATTAAGCTTTCTATTGGATACTAGAGTATTGATTAATTTATTACTTAAGAAAAAATGTCAATACGTGTTAAGAAAGCTTAAGACAAGGGTGAACATTTATTTGACATCGTATATGCGTATATTGAATGCAAAACAATAATATTCATAATTGTTTTGTGTTTTTAATTGCCATTTATACCCATCAATGTATACCGCCTCATTCTGAGCAAACGCAACGATCCGAATGTATGAATATTTCTCCCGCTCCAAATACAAATCCCCTGAACGCGTTTAGCCAATCACAAAACAGTCTGTCTCATTCCGAGCAAACGCAACGATCCGAATGTGCAATCGATGTCATATGTCATACATACTTACATATTATGGAGCCGCGTAAGAAAAATTATCTGATTACCAAATTACTATTAAAGGACTATAAATTGTTTAGTCCTGTGTTATGGTAATTAGTAAATTGCAATACGTTATACAGACGATGGTTACACAAAGCGTGATATTATTAATAAGCGATCAAGAAAATTGCAAATAAGGCATCAAGAGATTTAATGAATTAAATTTTAATAATAAAGGTCACAAAAACTATTCATAGTATACTAAATAAATTTCAGAACTAATAAAAACTAAATTAAATTCTAGTAATGTAAAGAAAAATTTACTCTTACAAATAATAAAATAAATTGTTCATAATGAGAAATTAATTATGTAATAATAATAATATATAAATATTAAATAATAATAATAATAATTATATAATAAATTCATCCGTTTAAACTCATCGCCGTAAAATAATTGATGATGTTTTGAATATTTATAATTACGAAAACCATTTAATTTTAGTATGCGGTTAACGGAAGAGCAGCATATGCCTAAATCATTGGAAATATCGCTAAGTGTCAAATTTGAATTTAGTTCTATTGCAGCGCATACTAAAATGGACGTATCATTAGGAACTCTGCGATTTGGGAATAATGGTTTTAAATTTTGTACAGAGCCAGTAATGTCTATTTTCTTTTTAAGTCTACAAATTGTAGCTTTGTTCGGGATGGGCCTGTCCGCATACCTTCCGGTAAATAAGTCACATTACTCTTTGATAAGAATTATCAGCGTGATACCATTTCATCATTTCGGCTTTCTCTTCTAGTGTATAACGCGGCATGATCACTATTCAAACGCTTAAGAGACTCCGTATAGGGTGACAGTGGTGACACTAATTTGTGACATTAATTGTCAAATGGTTGCGCGACAGACTGTTTTGTGATTGGCTATAAGCGTTCAGGGGATTTTTATTCGGAGCGGGAGAAATACATTCGGACATACATTCGGATCGTTGCGTTTGCTCAGAATGAGGTGGTATAGTATATGTACTTAATAAGATCTTGCATTTGAATCATACATTCAATATCCATCCAATCCATTCGAAAGGCTAGATTACCAAAATTTCCTAATAACTTAAAATTTCCTAGTTGATTTAATATAACAGATATAATTCTGTGGCCTCTTACGTGCCTGTTATTGCTGTTAAATATGCAAAGGCGAAATTGAGTGTAAATTATGGGTTTACAATTACGTTTACAGTTTATAGCCCTTTTTGTTCTGTTCATCTAGGGTTTTTCAGCATGCCAATTGATTAGTATTCAAAGATTTCTTAAAATAAGTTTTAGTTTAGTTTTATCATCTTGTCGGGATAATTGTGGATGCAACCCCATAATTTACTTGGTACAAATGACCAGTCAAGATTAATATCTACGAAGAACTCAACGAGAAAACATATAGCAAGAACTCGTAAAGCATCGAGCTGGACAGAAAACTCGGCATTATCTTCGTTCAGGTATTCAAAATAAACTTCCAACATCAGATAAATAACAAGTATCTTTTATCAAATAAGTAATAGTTGTGTATATAATAGAATAAAGTATTTTAGTTCACAAACGAGTGTTTTATTCGGAAAATTGTGCAAAGCAAAAAGCTTCTCAAACGAGTTTGGCTTCTACATAACGTTATGATTTAAATTTAGTATAATATATAGATCAGAGGTATACTAGCCAAAGCACCGATTACGACCACATTTAATAATATAAGCGAAGCAAACATTTACTCATACATACAGCAATAAGAATATGCCAAGTTGTGTATAGGAAAACTCTGGTGAAGGTATACTGAAAACATTAAAATATATTAAAGTAATTACAGTAACAGTAAGCACTTACAATCGAAACTACAGTTTTCAAGAACGCAGTCATTTTAAAATTGTAGTGAAGTATAAAGTAATTCTTAATTTATTTAAGCAGTGTATACAGAAATAAAGTATATATAGTTTTATAGAAATTCCATTTAATCGATATGTTTCACACTGTAGTAAGTTTATTGTATCCTAAAGACAGGTGAATCACCTTCGTGAAAACGAAATACATTTATTGTGCTTATCTGTGTACATCAGCACACTGAGACCAAATTTAATTCGAACCGTTTTTGGAACAACATTCAAGCGACGGAGAAATCTTTTGTGTGTGCAAGTGACATATTTCAGACGCAGGTTTGACGAAGAAAGCGCCCGAAGGAAATCCGCGCTCAGATTTCCAGTAGATCCTTACAAATGATCCCACCTGTGCCCAGCAGGTCGTAACAAATGTTAATGTACCCTGTCTGATGGCATCAGCTGTCTTCCCCACCCCTTTTTCTCTATCTATCTCCGTCTTCCTCTTTACCAACTATCCTTGTCCGTCCACAGTGGCGTCAACCCTCGAAGGCAATAGACGCAGACTGACTGTCACTTTGGTCATCCATCCATATCGTGTATACTTTTGAGAGCGCCACAGAACTTATCGTTTACGACTGGTTGGTCGATTGACTGCGAAGGGCTTTATCCTTTTTAGTGCAGCGTTGGAAAAGGGTCGAACGTACTAGCAAACAAGGGAAACAGTGATTAATTTAAAGTGCCCATGTTCTTATTATCATCGACAGGGAGATATTGGGTAGCGTAATTAATAATAGCGGAATTGTGTGTGTCTGATTACTTCGTTTAATTTAATATGACTGAATGAGTGATGTGTTTTTATTTATCCGTCACAAAAAGTTGTTATTCCAAATATGAGACCTGCTTAATTATAAATTAGATAAAAACGTGCCCAGAGTAAAATTTTAATAAAATAAATTGTTATTAATCTACCTAAAGCAATAATATTTTGCAGAGAATTTTAGATCATTCTTATTGTAACAATGATGCATATGAATAGTATATGTATAACGCATAGAAACAACCTAATACTTTATAATAATAAAACTTTAGAAAAAAAACTTTCTATTTGAAACGTGTGATAATACAATTTTTTTAATAGCTGAACATTTTATATTATTGGCATCCCGAGAAAAACAAAAATGTTTGCACCAGTGTAAAATACTCGTCTTTCTGGGTTCTTTTAAATAAAGCTCACGGTGGTTTAAAACACACTATATTAATAACAAAGCACACTAAATAACATTTAATAATTAATAATAACCGTATTTATTTCAATATTTATTTCACATTTATAAAGGCTGGGGCACAGGAACTGGATGTTTTTAGAATGCACAATATTCGACCATTAGAAAAGGAAAGGGCATTTGACAGGTGGGAATACATTCCCTGACTCAAAGCATTTTACTGTCAGTTACTGTCATGGAGCAGTGGACGCTAGAACAGCGCATATTTGCATATGATTCTTTCGTTAGAAGTGGTGAATCAGTGACCACGGTTCAACGTGAATTTCGTCGGAGATTCAATATTTATCGAAATGACTCTGTCCCCACGCGTAACACAATCCTACTTTGGGTTCATAATCTTCGAAAACGAGGCTCAATACTCAAATAAAACCGCTCGGATCCCAACGTACAGTGCGCACTCCAGAGAACGTTGAAAGGGTTAGACAAGCGATACTGCGAAGCCCACGCCGCTCTGCTCGGGCTCATTCGGCCGGACTGCGAATCAGTAATCGTACTGTAAGAAGGATTTTACATGGTGAATTACATTTGCATCCATACAAGATAGCGGTTGTGCAGGAATTGAATGAAAGGGATTACCAGCAACGAGTGAATTTTGCCCAACAAGTGCTTACACTTTATGAGCAGAACGAAAACATATTTGTGATAATGAGTGATGAATCCCATTTCCATCTTAATGGGGCTGTCAATAGACAAAATTGTCGGTATTGGGCTGCCGAAAATCCTCAAGAGCTGCCTCAAAAACCGCTGCAAAGTCCTAAGGTTGCAGTTTGGGGCGCAGTGGGGAGGTTTGGCGTTATCGGTCCCTATTTTTTTTAACAAAACGATGTTACCGTTACTGTAACATCGGCGCGTTACATTAATATGGTGAACACCTACTTTATCCCTGAATTGCAAAGAAGAGGTTTGGATACTCTACAATTATGGTTTCAGCAAGATGGAGCCACGGCACACACCGCCAGAGCGTGTATTGCTGTTCTTCGTACTCTGTTTCCTAATAATCTCATTTCGAGATTTGGTGATGTTTTATGGCCTCCTCGGTCTCCCGACTTGTCCACATGTGATTTCTTTCTATGGGGGTTCCTCAAGTCTCGTGTTTACGAGGGTAGACCTCGTACGTTACAAGAACTGAAGGAAGCGATACGTCAACAAGATAATCTAATTCCTAGAAACCTGCTGAAAAGAGTGGAAGTCAATTTTCGTGAACGACTACAACAATGCGTAAACGAAAACAGACATCACATGCCTGAAGTAATTTTCCGCAAATTATGAAATGCTAAATTCTTGCGTATGTAATCCTACCAATAAATTTCTTTTAATGCATACTGACGATTTTATTGTTATTTCAAAAACATCCGATTGCCGTGCCCCACCCTTTATAAGAATATCCACACGACGACGATCACTCGTAGATTGCCTGTCGCCCTCCATTTCGAGTTCTTATATAGGTCTATAGCTCATTCGAGAGCCTTCTAGCAGCTCTTTTCTAAGAGGTCTGCGAGATTTGATGACGTATTCGGAGCGTGACACCGCTCGCCTGACGTATCGTCCGATGACTACATAACAAGTCAATACTTTCGATAGTTTTTAGTTGCAATTTTGTAAGATTTTAGTTAAAAGCATATTGTGATACATTTTTTTTTGTTATAAGACATATGTTTTTCAATATGAGGAATGCTTTTCTATGGCTGTTATTTTTTTACGATTTTAAAGGAAGTTCATAATCCACCTTAGATCTAGTTACTGGTTTCCTAAATTTATACGTGATAGGTGTATATTAGATAATGAATCATGACATTTTGATGACTTGCTAAAAAAGTTTTCAACTCATTTCGAGAAGTGGTTCCAAAGAATTAACAAGTTTATTTTAGCCGAATGGGATTACTTTGAAAAACACTTAAATTGCTTTCTTTATAAAGATCCGTAGTAATTAAGATAAAGATAGCCCTTGCACATACATAAAACTTTTAGATTTTTGCAGTTGCAATATGAAGTATGGACGCTTAATGTGTTCTGCACCGTGTCGTCTAGAAACTCCAAATCCTATATAAAAATAAAATACGAGTCCGGGATGATAATTAGATAGCCTCTACATATATGGCGCTGCTGGGTACATAATTTAATAATATTTTTCAAGCTTCATCCTATAGTTGGTAACGCTGAAAATTTGACAGTCATCTGTCAAATATTTTGATTGTGAGCAACCCTTCAAATCAAACATGTTTTCAGTTTGTATTGAAATGGATAACGTTGAGAAACCGTTTGTCATTAAATTTCTTAACACGAAAGGTTTAAGTAATGAAGAAATATTGAAATAGATGAGAAGTATTTTGGACGACTGTGTTCCTTCGTATGTAATGATAAAAAGCTGGGTCGCTCAGTTTAAATGCAGTCGTACGAATAGTCACTAAAATACAGGATATGGTGATAAAAGAGCGACGGCTTAAATTAAGTGAAATAGCCAATTCCATGGGTATTTCAAATCAGCCGGCATGCAATATAGTCACACAAAAATTAGTGATGAAAAATCTGTCACCAGCGTTTACTCATAATGGAGTCTAAACATGCGAAAGTGGAATTGTCACAAGAATGTCCGAAGCGTTTTCAGGAAAATCCGTCTGATTTTACGCGACGATTTATTACCACCGACGAAACATCACTGAAATAAAAACTTCAGTCTAAACAGTGGATATAACTTGACTCTTCGGCGTCAAAGAAAGCTATGATCACGAAATCAGTTGTAAAATAATGGCATAAACTTTTTTAGGACGCAAAAGGAATCCTGATGATTGATTGCCTATACTAGATGTATTTTTAAACAAGATAATTTGAAACATATATGAGTAGGTAAAACCTCACTAATTTTGTATAATACTAAAGAATTTTTAATAATATAAAATATTATTAAAAAAATAATATAAAATATTATTAAAAATTGGGCGTGAAGAACACAATACGTATGTCACCTTTCTACTGGATCATAGTCTGCTTCTCTGGAGAGGATACCTTCACAAATATATGAACCTGATTTTTAATAATGTTTTATATTATTAAAAATACTTTTGTATTAGGTATACAAAATTGGTGAGGTTTTACCTACTCATGTATGTTTCAAATTATTTTGTTATATACGCATTCGGTTCATCCGATAAGTAGTGAACACACGATAATACAGTTTATATAGATATGGTTGTTACCGTATATGGAAACACGTTGCTAGTTCTGCAGTTATTATATAGACAGCACTTAATATTCTTTTACGCTCTGTCTTAATAATTTCTGTAAGATAGCAAGCTTGTTATTTTTTGTTGAACTTGTTTCTTCTTCAGCAGGGGCGTACCGATGATCCTGTAGAAAGGTGAAATACGTATCTACGTCTCTGGAGAGGATACATTAACGAATATATGAACTTGTATTGTGTTCCTCACACCCGATTAATAATATTTTATATTATTAAAAATACTTTTGTCTTTTTTAACTTGATCCGTTCAAATTACTCGAAAAATAAGGAGTTCACGAAAATATGTACAAATTTAAAATTTAATAATTCAGTGGAGTAAATACATTAGTGCTAGAATTAGTCCCTCTCTCTGCCTCCATGTAGGTGGGATGGTGATAACTTTGAAATCTTAAATAGGAACCCGTATATTTTATTACGGATTTGAATTCTACTGGAAAAAGTACGTAGGATTTGTCTGAAACATTTTCTTCAATCCAGGATAGATGGCGCTGTAATCGATCAAATTCAATTTTTTTCAATTTCTCGCACTGAGAACCTATGCATACGATTCTACAATTTGTTTTCAATAAACAGAATACGACGAAAACTAACCTATCAAGAAAATATTACTACCGTATACACTGATAGATCAGTGTATACGGGGACGCGGTGTATAGTAGTTGTGCGTAAGCGTTTCTCTTGCTTTACTGTGCCCCATGTGCGACTTTTAATTAGTAATTTTTACCTAGTGATGATGACAACTTAGTTGTCTAAATACGTATTTAGGATACGATTAATAATTGTGGTAAGGGGTTATATACCTTTTTAAATACAACAATTGTGAAATATATAGAAACTTCCTACAACATAATTTACCAATACTGCTTGAAGGTCCACTAGGTAACTTCATGGACAGATTGTGGTACCAACACGATGGTGCACCCTCACATTACCGAGTTGCTGCAAGAGTGCACCTAGATAGGGTATTTACGAATAGGTGGATTGAGAGAGAAAGTCAAATAAGCTGCCCACCGCGACCACCAGATCTCACCCCTTGTGATTTTTTTCTGTGGCCTACTATAAAAAACATAGTTTAGAGGGCACCCGCCACAGCCTCAGATAACATGAAGTAACGTATAAGAAATGCTTTTCTCCACTTGCACGAGAACAATATAACTGAACATGTAAGGCGTCTATACAGAAAAGGTTGAGAATGTGCATAGAGCAGAATGCAAACATATTCGAACATCATGTGAATTAAGATTAATTTATTATTAAAAAATCAAAATGTATACATAATAATAATTTTGTATTACGTATTATGTATGTAGCTATGTACTGAAGATTGAATAGTATTAAAGATATTTCCCAAAAAAGTGGAACATCGTTGAAAATGTTGTAAATAAGTATTACGTTATTGGTACCATTTCGAAGGGAATTCGCTAACAATATCGAAAACTAAAGGCTCCATTTAAATAAATCGAGGGAGCAGCGTTCGAATTTCGATAAATGTGGCGCGACCTATTTAGCTCCCTGTATATATTTTTACATTATACCATTTTCAAACATATAGTGTTAGACCCCAAATTTCTATCCAAAGAATAATTCGTTGCACGATACCCATCTTCAGCCTACATTTTAAAACGTCAGACACTGCAACTGTAAAATTTTTGGCAAAAATTCCAATGTAACCAAAACTAATTCTGTAGTCACATGCAATAGGGGTGGGTATAAGTCGACATATTTCCAAATAATTTTTTTTTGTACTTTTGTGTACTTAGATTCACAAACGCACTAAACATAATTCAGCAAAACGAAATAAGAACATTTAGTTCAGAAATGGAAAAGAAATTAATATTTTTAAATGCTATAAGTATACTTATGTTCCCATCATTTTTGTTTAGGATTTCAGATATCTGATGCTTGTGTTTTAATGGCATAAGTATACATACTATGCAAACCCTGCAAAACATCTTGCGCTTAAAGGCTATATTTGCACATATACCTTTTTAACAAAATTTTCTTTTTATTTCAAAAAAATAGAGAAGAAAACTTCGGTGATCTTATACGTTCCATTATAAAACTGTTTGAATAACGACGTTCCATTTACAACAAATGGATTATAATAACAAAGAAAGATGTGATAAACCATGCGATTACGAATTACCTTGAAAAAACAAAATTTGTTATAAATAATTGGAAAAATTTATTCAAATGCAGCAGAATTTTATAGAAATTTGCCTACTATTCAATTGCCAGATATTGATTCCGATTTAGATCGCTTAAAAAAAGAAGATGAGGTCGAAGACAAATAAAATTTTACTTGACGCAACTATTATACTTATCAGTTTTGTTGAATGTTATTGCTTATATATTTCGTTTGCAATAGAGATTTTTTTCAAAATATGTACATGGCAAATGATTGATACAAGTTTACTTGTTTCTTTGAAAAGTATGATACTTAATAGGAATTAATAGCACTTTTCAAGACAAATATAAGCAGACATATGTCTTTATTGCAAAACCACAATTTCAAAAAGCACGCACAAAGAGAATAAGTCAAAATACGATAATGAATTTTAAATTATTTCCTTTCTATTAAAAATTCTCTTTAAACCGAAAGATACCCGCAACTAAAATTCTATACAAATATCATTAGAAGAAAATACATATTAAATAAACACTAATTTAAGCCTTCTGTAAAAGAACGTATTTTGACTTATTTCTCTATTGCATGTTACCACTGAATTGTCGGAAATGCACATAACCACATATCATTGGAAAGGTAATTTCAAATGAAAAATCTCACAGTGGGTGCGGGAATTTGTAAGTATATCTGTAAGTAATTTTACAATATCCGCTGTAATATACTATATACGCACAGAAAATATCACTTTCCTATCTTTGTTAGTTTTCACGCCAACTCCGCCAACACACTTAATGGCGCAACCGGCAAAGATATAGATTTGTATGTACTAGATTTTTAGATTTCATAGAATTTTACTTTTTAAAAAGTTTATTAAGATAATTTTTGTGACAAAAAATACGTCTGACCGATTTGAGGTCTGTATAAGAAGTAAAGATGTAAATATGATAAATAAATATTACGTCACTAATTACTATTTTATATTCGTATATGAATATATTATAAATAATTCCACTCTGCTTTAGTCCAATTAGATTTTATCTATTGATGTGATAGGACGATTTGGATAGTTATTTATTTGTATGACAATAGCTTTATTTTTAGTTTCTGGTATAGATAGATATCATTTCATCGCTATAACAGTATAAACGTATTTTTTTTTTCATTTTTAGGAAAGTCATTGCATCTGACACTTGGATAAATTCAAATTAAAATTGGTTTGTTACTAAATTTAAACATTGCCAGTGAGTGATTTATCAAGCAGTTTTAGTTGGAATAAAACCACGTTTGTACAGTTTGCAATTTCGTTAATAGATCGATGGTTTCCGTGAAAATGAACATAACAAAAATTTAAATTCATTATTTTTACGTTTTTTTTTAATGCTAAAATTCGATTTATTATTGAATTAAATAAAGTATCGTTCATTTCAAGTTTAAAGCAAATAAAATATTGTATTGTAATGGTTCTAAATATGTCAATTAAATTATTTACCGTAAATATACTAAAATTAAGATGTAAGTTTTGATTAAGAAAATATTCATATTGCTTGCTACGGTGGTAATACCGTAGCAAGTTGGCGGTTTTATAATATTACAAAAAAAAAGTAATGAATTATTATAAGTAATTAAATTGACAAATAATTAAGAACAGAAAAATCTTAAATTTTAAATCACAAATTAAAAAAAAATGTTTTTTTTTAAATTAATTAAATAAAATTGATATGGTGCTTAGAGTTACGTAGCTACAAAAAATAAAGAAAAACTGAATATGTATAGAGAAAACTAAATCTTAATATTTTAATACATAGAACTAAATTTAATATTATTTACTAGCTAAATTAAGAATAGAAAATCTTATGCGTCCGTTTCCGTAGGAAAGAATTAACTTTGATTGCTCTCTCTCACATTGTCCTTGGTAGCAGGTTACGGTAAAAACTCCTGCGGTTGGCTGGGAAAAGCAACGTGGATATTACAACGGCCTGGAGTACGACGGCCGCACAGGCCAAAAAGCCATATGTTATAGAGAAGCAGAGAAAAAAACAAACGAGTAAAAAATTGAATGAAATAAATTGATTGCAAAATTATATACCAGATTAGTTTGGATGGTTTTTTATAACACAACTATATCTTATTAGTGAGAAACGATTCGTTTCTCGTTCAAAAAATATTCCCTACGGGTAATTGATGCTTTAAATTAAAATAACGTGCTGCTAAAAAATCCCTGAAGATAGGAGGCTACGAGCGATACTTTACATAGAGAAAATAATTAGGCCCTACGAATTAGCTAGCGCCGGTTGAACGAGAGCGAGATAACGACTTCTCGATAACGGTGACGGTCTTACAAGAGCGCCGCTGGATCGAATCTTCGCAATCGGTAGACGGAGTTGAGAAAAGCAACGAAAAAACTAATACGTAGTCATTTTTGGAGATATGGGAATGTAAGCGGATGAATATACAGGTAGGTTCACAATAAATAGAGCGGAATAAAATAAAGTAACACGCTAATTAGCGACGAAATAATGAAGTGTCTACAAACACGTAACATGCTGTGAACTTTGTGTTTGGTACATTTACAAAATAATATGCTTTCGTTCTTTGTGTTATACTACTGGAGCATATACTTACTTAGACTTTATTCAGCCTAGCATCCAAATAGTAAATACTTCACGATAAATGGTACAACAACTTTTTATAGTACCTATTAAAAATTTATTTATTCAAAATTTGATCTTATTTATTAACATATAATTTCAAGAGCTATATATTTTATATATTAATTCTGTTCAAAATTTTAACGCGAATTTCAAAATTATATCGAACTTGTAAATTATATAATTTAACGATTCTGAAAATATATGTGATGGACCTTAACTTTGTAAAAGTTTATGAGCTTTTTCTTGGCTAATTATTTGATTAAACTTATGCCATTGAAGTCTTCATTATAATTCGTATTGGACTATTTCTAGCTAACTCATAGGAATTTCCCACTTAATCGAGGGGACATTTGGTCTTTGCAAGAATATGCAATCATTCCAACGGTTTATATTGACTTTTATAATAAAATATTTTGTTATATTATTAGAGTTATTGTTATCTAAAAGCCAAACATGTGGATATAGACACTACGAGTATATCCAAAAATATTCATATAGTAAGAATATTTAAAAGTAACAATTGTGTTTCGTAAATATTTAATCTTTCATAAATCGTTTTTTGAAAAATTGAATTTAGAGTTAAATTACAATGCAAATCCTTTATATACTTGTTTTAGAATATTTGAATTTTTATGACTTAAAAAAATTATAAGTCTAAATGTTTCACAAGCTTTGACTTATGCACCATTCTAAATTTCTTTTGCGGCATAACTCTTCCATATTTTAATAATAATAATAATAATAAAAATGAAATACAAATAATGTTATTTAAATGAAATTATTGAAAGTGATTCGTAAATTAATTAATGAAATTCGGAACAATTTATTCCTTACCGAATAATAACATTTTCCCGTAACGGATTCGTACTGTATATATTCAAAAAAATATTAATTGCGTATATTTTTATTAGCCGAGCGTGTACGCCTGGTTCATTTTAGTCGCCCGATAGATCTTATTCTCTGGTATTATTCTGGTTCAGTAAAGTAAGAAGCAAGAATATTTCCATTCCTGGACCTGTACTTAAAGGAAAGGCATTCAAAGTAACTCAAATTTGAAGCGAATTGTAAGCAGTCTATACTATAACTTAATAATGTAACGGTCTGCAATTTACCACCATATATTGTACATATTTAAATATATTGTTATATGTCGATTTCGACCTCTGTATATTTTCAGTATAGCCTACAATTATTTCAAACCTATTGTGCTAACTAGATTCTTAATTTAATCCCACCTTAATTTTTCAGTCTGTTTGTCATTTATTTTTGAAGGACTATGGATCTCCCTGAACTGTTTGCTATTCTTTTTTTTTCTACTTTCAAAGTTGTTTCGGTTGGTGTGACTATTTTACACAATTATTAAGGTCCATTCGAAAACGTTTTTCTTGAATTTCGACTAACTAGAATAATGTATTTCTTGTACTGCTTAATTGATTCATTAATAAGTAAATTGCTTGATATCTGTACGTGATCTGGAACGTCAGTTATACCTGGTATTTATAGCATATAATTTAACCATCCTAATTGTCCTTTAAACTTTAAATACCATCCTGTTACGAATGTATTTTCAGCATCCACGTCTGTTACGTTATATCGTCATTCTTCTAGCTAATTATTGTGCATAGATATTCTACAATATATTTAAATTAGATTAGTTAAATCTTATTTTATAAATACCTTCGTTTCCCTGTATCAGATAATTGGATAGAATGTAAGGTAGTAAGAAATTTATGCTTATAATACTGAATGTTGTATACAAAATAGATTTAATTTTTCTTGGTATTAAAATACGTAATTGTTAGGTACGTTTTATCGATCATTTTGACGTCACCCTAGAGGCCTGTTCAATTTGCTAATTGTCATTCAATTATTGTAATATATATCATTTAAAAGCATTCAATATGACGATGTAAATTTCAGAATGTCATAAAAATAATTATAGGTAGATTTGTTTTGTGCCATTTTCTTTGTTAAAAGCATTTAACTGATCAATTATTTAATTTTTTTTTGGTAATATAATAATAATTTCTGCATATACTGCGTGCAAAAATAATTTTCCAATTATTTTGTGTAATATACTTTTTTATAACTGAAATTAGTGAGCAGTTAATATCTGTAATATAATTAATATTTTCCACATATACAACAAATATTTATATATTTAATTAGTACAAATTTTCGCACTTTGGAATTTACGCTAGTAAACATTTAATAGTGGGTTACATTTAATAACACAGGCCTGCATTTTTCAACTCTTTGAATGTTGATTTAATAATTTTAGCTGTTTTCTAGTAATTGGGTAGCGCTGATTTCAAATCTGCTTTCATTTTTTTTGTATCACGTAAGGTTATTTTTCAAACCAGTAAAATCCAAAAATATAGAAAAAACACGATTTATTTCATTTATAAGCTAGTTTTATATTATATTAAGAAAAATACAAAAATATACACATAGACACTATTAGAAATAGTTATTTATTCTTTATGCTTCTTAAAAAAACGTTTTCGTTTTTCAGAAGAGCTTCGTTCGGTTGTTTTTCTGTCATATTCAGCTAAAGGAAGATCTAAAGGTAGTTTCTGGGGCAAACAAATTTTTTTGTTTCAACCTAGACCCCAGTACTTCAGAAAGATCTTTTGAAAGTCCCAAATCTCTTACTAAATCATTCAGTTCGGCTTGTGAAAATAGCTGAGGTTGGTTTTGACCTGAGGTTGATGGTTCAAAATCACTATCCATCTGTACGGAGCCGGAAGTTGAAGAGGTTTCAATATCTTCTTGTAGTACTTTGGGGGGTATAGGTATAGGTACATGATCACTGTGAGGAACTGGTCTGATAGCTGATTTAATATTGTTTGGGTACAAAATATGTTTCAAAGTTTTTCTATTATGCCCCTTAATATCACAAAGACAAAAGTGGCAATTTTCATGATGATTTTGCGGTTCTCTCCAAACCATCAGTATTCCAAAAGGAAGGCTTTTTCTACTCCCTTTGGTCCAATGTCTTAAACCTTCTTCACATACCTTACAAACAACGTGCGGTGTCCAATCTTTATCTTGATCTCCTAAGTTGATTTTGAAATAAGCATAATATGCATTTTTCACAAATTCACCAATTGGTCTCTTAAACTTTTTCAAGACGAAATATCCACAAATATAACAGAAATCATCTGGTTTGTTTTTGCAACACCGGCTAGACATATTTTTAAGCAATGTTTATTTATCAAATACCACGCACAACACTAAAGACAAATTAATTTTATTTGTTTACTGATCGACACTCAGAGCTATAATGAAGTAAATGACATTAAAATATACATTTTGTTTGGAGTGATAAACTTGAAATCCTTCTTCGCAGTACTAATAAAGTGAAAGCATAATAAATAGGATTTAGCAGGTAAAAATTCCCGGAAATCTTGTCCAAAATTAATGCATGTAGTAAAAGATTTACATCAGATAGTGAGAGCCCATTTAACAAATTTCTTTAAAACCACAACAGAAAATCATTTTTGGGTTAATACCTAGAATTTGAAGTAGTACATTCATTTTAAAATGTATTAAAACGCCTATTATAAGATTTTTTTTATATTTTTTGTTTCCTTTTGTGAAAAAGAATCTGTGGGTGGTAGAGACCAACTGTATTTTAATTAGTTATTGCTATATAAAAACTGAGCTTAACAAACAAAAATCACGTTATCACAAATTTTATGCAGGCCTGTGTAATTGTTGCATATACAATTTGTACCAAAATCTCGATGTGAGGTTTATCTTAGATCTTGGATAAATTATTTATGCAATTTTAGATTAAGATTTATATTTAATTTAGTTGCTTATAATTATTGATCAAATTATTTCTATACGTTGACCTTATTTTTCTTAAATCTTATGACCTACTTTTAAAATTTATCTAAAAGGCCTGATTTTATGTGCGTATATTTTAATTTTACATATTATTCAATTTATTGTCTATTGTTTAGTCCATTTATTTAATTTACTGTACTGGGTGAGTATTTTACTCATGACCAGGTGACTTTGTTTTATTGAGAATTAATATCTCTATATTAATGTAATTATCTCATTGGTCAACATTATATATAAGTTCATTATTCCATTCACTACATTTTGCTGTTTTACATTTATTATTTTATTGTTGCGCATAAGCAAAGTTGGCTTAACAAGTATTTTGACATTCTGGTGTACCATTTTCTTTTTGTTTGTTATTGCTGGTTTATTAATAAATCCTCTATTGTTATTGTTTTACATTTGTTGTTTTATTGGTATAATCTATATATATAAAATACAAAAAATGTTTGTTTGTCCTTTATAGACTCTGAAACTATCCAACCGATGTGATCCAAACCGGTTTCATTAGAAAGGTAATAGTCCAGATTAGGTTTACGGCTATATATCTTTTTGGTATTTCAAGTGGGCGTGGCCTCTCCCACATAAATTGAATAACATCATATATCTCGACTATTATGAAAGCAAGAGTTTTGAAACATTGCAATAGTACATATTGCTACGAAAAGTGAGGTCGAAGTGAGATGTACCACTTTTCACACCAACTCTGTCCAGCTTATATACTCAGTCGGTTACTTGCTTTATATGGGACTGCTTTCCTCTCCGGGTTTCCAATGGAAAACGTGGAAAACACAATAATGTTAGTTAACTATTCTTATATTGAGCGCCACTCAAAACTTGTTTGAGAAAATATTTAATAAAGTATTTGAGTTATTTAAATGCGCAAGAGAAAAAAGGTAGAATTCAAATACACAATGAAATTAAGTGGAATTTTATTACAACATTAAAAAAAAAGAAAAAAAAATGTCTTTATAAAATATAAAGACCAATATTGCATGAAAAAAACAATATTGTTAAGGCAAAAATATTATATGAATATTGACTAGGCCATATAATCAAAAAACCTTAATAACACCGATCAAAAATTACAATTAATAAATTACAAAGAAGTGTTCTAAATTTCTCCCACAATATAAAATGTAAACAACAAAATGTGACAGACCGAACTAACCTTTACGCATGTGTGAGATACCACATGTACAAAAACTATATGCCCTTGACACCAACGTGCAAAATTTTATCATAAGTAAAAACACAAGAGCTTTTTTTTTATCGGATAAATTTCTCTTTGTAACGAAATTATTTTGCCAATCAGTAATTTGACGAGAAAAACTTACATGAAAAAATCGCGAGACGATAGTCGAGCGATTTTTTCTAATGTAAGTTTTTCGAGCGAAATTACTGATTGGAAAAATATTGAGTTAAAAAGAAATTTATCCGATTGAAAGAAAAGCTCGAGTGTTTTTTGGCAAGATAAATTAACGACATGAATAAAACTTTTTAAATTGTCTCCATATTGACGATTTTGTATTTCTTGTGTTTTGCAGTATTGATCTTTTGATATTTGTTGAAATTTCCCCAAACCGACTCGTATTTTACGTTCAACGATACTTAATAGTTATTACCTGTCAGCTGCCAAAATAAATTAAGTGATGCAGGGCTACTAGATATGTAACAGGAAGAAGCATTTTTATCGGAGGAAGAAGCATTTTTATCGGTGATAAAAAGCTATGTAGGTTTTTATCGCTGTCAAAGTGACAAAAATGTCACCCGCATATGGACATTTTTATATAGGAGTTAATTTATCGTTAAAAAAACTTTTTTACTTAGAAATTTTTAACATACGTTCTTTGTCATCCAATACAACTATTAAGATTAAATTTAAAAATATATAACAAAATTAATACACATAAAGATAATAATGAAAATTCTTCTATTACTTACGTAAATAAAGAGTGTTTTATAAATTTTTTTACGAGACACTAGAGTCGGAAAAAGGTATAAAGTCACAAATTACGAGAATAACACACTCGCAAATATCACGGTAAATGAAATCACCATCCACAATTTAATTCAATTCACGAAGCTAATAAAACTAATAAAATATAATGAGTTATATTTTACCAAAATACGTCTTCACAACTCTAATAACATGAAATGTCTCAAGGAAATAGGCCGGCCACACGGCGAACCACATCCCTAGTCAAAACGACAAATCAAAAATAACTCAAAATCACATTAATATTCATACAATGAAATCATACACTGTTATAGAAAATAGTACACTATAAAAATAATATTTTCAAAAATGTTCACTAAATGTTGCAGAGAAAAATCCACTGCAATATGTTATTAATGTGAGTAATCAGGACAAAAATGGATGGGATCGGACAAGTGGGCGTGGCTGCTCTCATACAAAATAAATATTTAATATCAAATATCTAGAGTTATATAATAGTTATAGCCTTCAAACTTTGTAGGAGTCCATAAATTATTAATATTAGTAGTCGAAGTGAAAATGGGCGTGATTGGACAAGTGGGCGTGGCAGATCTCATACAAAGTTTGAAGGCTCTTAAGGCTTCTTAACTCTTTGGAACCTTCTGGAATGCCACCACACATCTTAACTTTAAAAGTTGGATCACCATTGATGCTCATTCGCAATTTAGATCCACCGAAATTGTGCAACGGAACAAGACTTGCTGTTAAAAAACTATCTCCAAATTTAATCGAAGCCACAATCATCAGCGGCAAATGTAAAGGAGAAGATGTGCTGATACCACGAATTCCAATGATTTCAACCGATTTACCCATCGATTTCAAGCGATTACAGTTTCCAGTGCGTCTTGCTTTCGCCATAACCATCAACAAGGCTCAAGGCCAATCGCTAAGTGGTGCTGGTTTGAACTTATAAAATTCCTGTTTTTTGGCCGGCCTATTATATGTTGCTTGCTCTAGAGTTGGAACGCCAAAAAATCTTTGTTTTCACACCTACCGAAAAAACTAAAAATATTGTTAATCCGCTAGCATTAAGGTAAAAAAGTTAATAAATGAACAAAATTTTCTTTTTTTCAAGCATACGTATTTCATTTTTTTAGCGTAGGTAGCACACGCCGGGTATCCGCTAGTAATAACTAAATACGTAGATACCTATGATTTAGTCATGTTACCATCGGCAGTGTCTATGTTCACTGTAACGGCAACAGAATATATACATAGTGGCGCCTAAACCTATATAAGAACTCTCCCTACAGCTCGCCTCTTAAACTGAGTTGGTTTCTTTGGCCTAAGATCTCCGGGGCAATCATATTATTGGAGTAATTTGATAGATCCTAATTAGGTATTGCGGTACGTAGGCGTAAGATTATTGCTCGTGGGGGCATATAGCAATATATCTTGTATTATACAAATATCTAGCTCTCTGCTTATCTTGTCGCCAGTCCCGATTACAAACCGGGGCTGGACTGTCCGAGTAGGTTTCGTGGTTTTCTTTCTCGTTCTAGGCGAATGGCGATACCTTAATACCTTACATCACTCTATGAGCGCAAGTGTATAATAACTCATAACTTACCAATCCTGTTGTAATTAGCGTCAAGCTGCTGGGAATGTTAGATCATGAATTATTATTATTTGTCTCTCGTCGGTCGTTTTCTAAATTGAACTCGTCCCACAATATGGGTGCCTTATGAAACTTGTGTTTTGATATACTATTTCAAAAATCATAAATTCCTTGAAATTTCTTTTGTTTTAAATATTTTAAAATGGTGAAATTTCTGTAAACTTAGGAGATATTTTTGTAATTCTCTACTCAAACAGTACTAAAAAATGTAAAATTCCGTATATGTATACAAAAAAGGTTTTAAATATATCTATACGTTAATATGCACGTATAACGCTTTTGTTTCATTATGAAACAGACATGTAAATAATTTACATATCTGTAACTGTATACTTGGACAATACCACGTATTCTCAGCATTTACTTCTGCTTAAGACATATGTTTCTGCCATCTATAGGCGTCGTCAGTTAAGCTAGTGAAGCAATGTATACTAATGATACAAATCTTTATAAATAGATCTGTATCTGTATATGCCATTAAGCCGAAATCCCTTACTAGATAAAGCAAATTTCATCCTATAAGGTGGCACTTATTTAATAATTATATATATATATAATTATATATAATAATTTAGAAATTTGCTTTATCTAGTAAGGGATTTCGGCTTCTTGTACTATCATCAGTTGAATAATCATCACTGTAGCATGTACTTTTTCCCTCCTTCGGCATAATTTTATTTTTATTTTTGATGTGACTTTCTCTTTGCGACCCTGAATACGGCTCTGTGTTGTTTACTAGTATTGACAGCGCGACAAAAAACCTTCGTCCGGATCGACTCCTCGGAGACTTGGTTTTTAAGTTAACTATATACTCTATTTATTTATAATTTCAATTTATTATCTACTAATTTTTATATACCTGCTTATTCCTTTCTCTATTGTTAACACTTATCACTCGATTTCACAAAATAATATCTCGAAAATTTCCAGTTATTGGTTTATATATTCGGAGCGTTTTCAACACGATTACTTACTTAAAAAGTGTCAACTCGACTTAAATAAAATACAATTTCATAATGGGGAGGAACTTGAAGGTAGCAACGATATCACCAGCTTCAGATATTTAGATTCTTTTGCAAATAGTACGAGTATTTATAAGGAGTGAGCCACAGAAAAAGTTTTCATGGTATTCCATGGATTAAATCAGTTCTGTCTTAGATTGATTAAGTGATATAACCTACATTTCGTACTATTAGTAATAGGTTAAATCGTAACTTATCAATTTGACTTATGATTATTTACAAATGACACTTCGTGAATTCTCTAACCTCAGATGTGACTTATATGTCTATCTCTGTCGTTCATGGCCTATCTAGGACACAAATTTTGTGGCTCGCTTGATAATTTATTTTGTTAGCCATTGATATATGTGAGTTTAAGCAGATTAAACACATAACATTATTTGGATTAATGAAAATAGATTTCTAGAAATTAAATAAGTTTAAATTTTATCTATCAAATCCGACATTCCAAATATACTAGCCTAACATTCTAAAAAAATAAGTATTATATGTATCTATTTACACAAATGCAAATGTAATTTAATATACATATTAATCATAACATTCACGATAAATCGCGGCAACTGAAAATGTAATTTTTCTATTTCATTTTTAATCCGACTATTTTTTCCCATGAATATTGAAAATTGTAAAACGCGGGAGTGGTGCTTTAAAACGCATTTCATGTTCAAATTGCATGCGATAAAACGAAATCGTTTTACCAACTAAAATATAAATCACAACTGCTATGTGCACATGAATTTATATATTTCAAAAATACTGTTAAATTATCCAAATAAATGACATTTGCTTTATCTTGGTGAAAAATGTTTTATATATTTCGGGCTGTGTTATTGTATACACAGAAAATACGACTCTCTATTTCGCTCAATAGGTGATTAATCATCTTTATAAATCGCTATGTTTGTGGCAGCTAAAATAATGAGTTTCATGTATCTTTATTTATGAATTTTATGAGGAGAGTGTGCTTTAAATTTCGAATATGTACAGTATTTTCGTAATTTATTTTAGATCATTTTTTAATTTTAGATATCAGTACAAACTCTTGTGGAATATAATCATATAGTCCATTATATGTATTTTTGAAATAATCTGTAGTTAATATATTTTCTACAAGAATCTTTGTTTTCTGCTAGTTCTGATATAATTGAACAAAATATAGACTACGGGGATTGGATTGTGAGGCATGGATTGGAATTGCTAGCACTGCGAAAACAAAGGAGGAGCGCATTACTGGTGACGAATATCCTGAATAACAGGATCGACACAGCATCGCTGCTAGCGCAAGTAAATTTACATTGCTGCTAGACACTTCCCACATTTTATGTTTTCAACACCAAGGACTAATATATTGTGCAGGGCTCCATTGGTGCATTCGTCAAGAAATACAAATGATTTAATTAACGATGTTCTTATGTTTTTATGGAATTATTTGGTTTATTTATTTATGTATTGTATTGTCACGTAGTCCAAATTTTGTTATCCTAATTGGATTAGTCTGTTGGCCGAAATAAATTATTATTATTATTATATTTACGAGATGTGAGAATAGCTATGTGTCATCCGTGACCTAATTTTATCGAAAATGCGTGGTTATCCATCTTTCAATATTTGGGTGATAAGATGTGAGGGATAATCCCAAAGGTAGGGAGCCTAAAATAACAATGACGGACGAAATTGATAGCTGAATAATTGTAGATTAATTTAGTTTGGATGATTTCGCCCTGAGAAGGACAACTTTCTTCCTGACGTTTCCGTGACATCACTTTCACCTTTTTCTTAAGAATCTTCTCGTTGCAACTTCAAGAGTCATTCTTGAAGTTACAACGTTTCAATGAGATTGCACTCGTTATCCTCTACAGTTGGTCTTGCGCTGGTCGAACTTGACGGTCGAATGCCATTCGACCGCCAACTTCCACCAGACTAGACTAGGTACGTAGTATAGATAATAGGTTATCTATATTATCCTACTAGGTAGATAATAGGTTCATATACATATTATAGATAATACAGATGATCATTATTTATGCATATTATTACAACATATACATAGGAAAAAAACATAATTTGATGAGCTTTTTTAAAGTATGGTTCTTAGTTTGCTTTAAATTTTTTAGTTTCGATGTAAAAACTAAAGTTGCACATGTAAGTAAAATTGGAGAAATATCCATAAAAATTTCACCACCATTATTATTACACAATAAATAATTCTGTGTCTCTTAATTTTGTACACCCTTCGCTCATACTAGATAATGTAGATTTTGGAGTTTCACATTCGTCCACATCACTATTATCACAGTTATGTTCTTCATTATTATTGCACAGTTCCTCAACAATTTCCGTATTGCTGAAGTTAAGGCTCTTTGTAGCCACATGAATATCAACAGAAGCTAATTTATCTAAATCTACAATTTTGTTACGAACTGCCGGAAAGAGTTGGGCAAGGGGTATTTCGTCTTCTTCATAAAAAATTATCTTTTTGGATAACATTAGAGAATCCGGCCTTGGAAAAATATTGGTTAACTGTAGACGGAGATACCTTTTTCCAAGCAGCTGTAATCCATATAAGTGTGCATTGACAAAAATTTATGTTTTTTTTCAGAATTTACAAAACCACATTCACTGTCAATAAACGTTAGAAGCTTTTTAATCAAAAAATTTCGGTAAATCAATATGAAATTCCGAATTATTTCTTGATCGAAGGGTTGGCAATGCGAAGTGACACTTGGTAGCAGGAGGACACACAGTTTAACAATTTCTAATGGAACTCTAGAATGTGACGTTGCCTTATTCAAGAAAAGAAGCACTTTTCCATTTTGTTTTTTTAATTTCATTGTTAAATTTATTCAGTCATTTATGCTAGTCATAATTTCTCTTGTCATCCAAGCCCTTTTGTTAGAAACCCATTCTAAAGGTAATTTGTCAACGATTACCCTTAAAACAGCGAGGATTTTTAATTTTTTCCAATTATTAATGGATCTTCCTTCTCACCTTTCATATTTGTACGCGGTGAAATAGTCAAACTTTGTTTTGTTGCCTTCTCTCCGCACAATCTCATTTTTTAATGCAAATGTCTTATTTGGCATGGTATGGTAATAAAGACCTGTTTCATCAACATTATAGACATTTCGAGAAGAATAATTCCTTAAAATCAACGGTAACTTGGTTTTTCCAGTCCTCTATATCGTCCAAATTAACCTCTGCGGAGTCATCATAAATCGATTTAAAAGTTATATTGTGTTGCCGGCAGAAATTTTCTAACAATCCATTTGATGCTGCGAAATTTTCCATTTGTAAACTGATGCTGTCTCCAGTGCTTTTTGTTAAAGTAGGGCCCAGATATTGGAATTGCTTTACAAAACAAATTGCAACTTGAAAATCGCGACTTGAACCACTGTCAATCTCTCCGACTTCGGAAATTTTCGTTCTTGCACCAAGTTAACACCGTCCTCAACCATCTTTTTTAATTCACCTTTATTTTTCATAATTTCGTTAATTTTTGTTTTTCCAGCCCCATATTTGTCGGCCAACTTTCGCGAACTTAACGCATGCTTTTCACTTTCCGCGATTATATTTATTTTGTCTTTTAGTGACAAACGATTTCTTTTTAGCGACATACTTAATTAAGAACCTTTCGAATACGGAGTCAACTATAAACTATTCAAGTAATCGAGAAAACCTTTTGGATACGGAGACAATTTTAAACTATGTAACTGAAAGACCATATTATGTGCAAACTTGTAGAAATGGAGGCGATCTTTTTTTGATCAAACATAAACATACAGTTATTACGCCGACAATTTGCTTTCTGGGTGTGTTCGGGTCTGAGATCGCATTAATTTCTACAAGTTTAATTTAATTATGTGTATACACTAGGAATATATAATTATGGGCAATTTCGCACAAATACGAAATAAGATTGGGTATTTCCATGAATAAAGATACATCATGAATAGTCTATCGGTAGGTAAATTTCTATGTAAATAGGTCGCAAAAATTTGGATTTATTTGGCCGAAATCGTTTTATAAGTCTGGCCTTAGATAACGGGTTGTCCTGTATGGTAATTTCCTCATATTCGGTTCGGGGAAGTTTTAAACTGTCCGTTACCTCTGGTGGCCGCATTAGATAGATGGCCGTTAACACGGGTTTTACAGTATATGTACGGTATGCGCCAAAATAAACAACACTGAAATGCGTGCCATTGTTATGCGCATGTCTGCTTTTTGACGTATGATACTAGCAGCGTTATGTGTTTTTAGTAGTGCAAAGAACGTTGTTATGTGATGTTATAGTTGAGAATGGGTCTCACGACTGAGGAAAAAGTGTTTATCGTCGAGCATTATTTTCGATCGTACGGAAAAGGCAAACAAGGTGGACCGAGTTTGAAGTTAGTGACGGAAACATATCGCGATCAATTTCATAAAGAGGTACCTACCAACAAAGTTATGCTTTCTATTTTTGAGAAATTTCGTCGTTCTGGCAGTGTGTTGTGCCAACGGAAGGGAAGGTCTGGTAGGCCAGTAACTGTGAGAACGAATGGGAACCATGGACGTGTCCTCAATCAGGTTTTGCAATCACCGAACCGAAGTCTTCGGCGAACGGCATTTAAGTTGAATATCAGCTGTACGTCGATTCGGCGTTTGTTCAAAGATGTAGGTGGATTTCCGTACCGAATTCAAGTTGGAGAACGATTGCCAAATCAAGATATGAATGCCAGGGTTGCGTATTGTGGACAATTTTTGGCTATGTTGAACGAGGATCCAGATTTCTTGAATAATGTGTGGTTCTCAGACGAAAGTCATATTCACTTGGAGGGTTACATCAATAAACAAACAACTCGCTTCCTTGGTTTCGGTAAGCTAGACGTGATTATCCAAAAACCGCGACATAGTGCCCGTGTGACGATATGGTGTGCAGTGTCAGCACACGGTGTGATTGGTCCGTATTTAATTGAGGATGATTATAGCACACCTCTTACTGTTACCCAGGAACGTTATAGAAACATTGTGGTAACGCCATTTGTCCAAGATCTCAGAGGGTTTTGTCGTGCCAGGGACCTTCGGATGGAAGAGCAGTGGTTTCAACAGGACGGGGCGACCAGTCACACTGCTCGACAATCGATAGCATTGCTGCAGGAAACTTTTGAAGGACGCATCATTTCCCGCAATTCTAATTTCAACTACCCATCACATTCCCCCGATCTTACACCACCGGATGCCTACGTATGGGGTATGTTAAAGGAGCAAGTCTTCAGCGGTACAGACCCACCCAGAACTGTTAATCATTTACGTGAGAAGATCGTCTCCTTTTTCAGGAATATGCAGCAACCTGTGTTCTCGAATATGTTTGACAATCTGCGTAACCGTTATGAGCAGTGCCTACAACGCCATGGCGCACATTTTGAACATGTATTCTATAGATATAATAATGTATAAGTAATAAATAATATACTTCAGTAATTTCAGTGTTGTTTATTTTGGCGCATACCGTATATTTCGAATTCGTTCATTAATTTAATTTTCCTTTCAAAATTGTCATCGTTAATTTTATTTCGATTTTGCATAAATCACATAAATGAAGATATAGTTGGTATCTAAAAACGAAATTTTAATTCGACAAAAGGAAACGCAGTATTCAAAGAACATCTGTTGTGTCGTAATCAAAACTAACAACGCAACAAAAAAACTCGCAAAACTAAAGATGCACAATTAAAATATCGAAATGTATTTGAATATAGTAATTTCAAATTGTGTCTTTGTTTATTCAGATGTTAAAATATTATCACCTCGTAAATGTAATAACGCATTCTATATTTTTGCACGAACTTTTATTTTTAAGCACGCTTGTTTTATTTTGAAATGCCTTCTGATATAATACATGCGTGTGCAGCCCAAGCTCCTTCCACTCCGACACTGCGTCTGCTCCGGAATGTGCATCTTACTCAAGAATACCGTCCCAATTTTCCTCGTATACAAATTTATTTCGGCTTTTTTTTCATACAATGTATTTCCATATATTAAGTTTATGTCAAAAATATATTAATAAATATTTGTATATAGAAGGGCATATATAATAAATACAATTTCTCGGACAACAGCCGAGAATATACATAACTCGCCCAGGTCGTAACTCTTTTAACTCGTATCCCATTAACCGCTCTACAACTATACACAAGGTATGCAAACCATTTTACTAAGTAATTCCCGAAATAGATGCACGTCCAGTGAAAATACTGGAGGTGCTTTCGTGCTTACATGTATGTGTATATATCTGGTGTACATACATACATTAGAACGCGGCTCTGTGGGGTTGTTGTCGTGGTAGTGTTCGCCCGGGTGCAATAACTTAAGCTCACCCTGACACTGGACCGCATGCAACCGATCCCGAATCTAGATAGGCGTTAGCCGATCGCTCTGTGGGACACAAACAATGGACTACAGCGTAGAACGTGGGTGAGAGAGATAGTACTTGGTTCCCTCCCGGCGCCGTCGGTTAAGATCTACCTTTCGATAGTGGATTAATTGGCCGACCGTAATTAACAAATACTGTACACGCTTGGAATTCCATAAACTACCCAAACGGACGGTCCATAATAATAATTTAATGCACGGTATTTATGAAATTTGCGGCGTTGTAATAGGGCTGATGTGATATCCTCGCATTGTAATGATGTAATGAATTTGACCGGCTTAAAATACATACCATCAAGTTGGCCAAAATTGTCTTAAAATTAGAATACACGACCTGTCCTAATAATTTTTATTACATCTTACGTTATAAATGTACTTTCGCTTTTATAGCTTGAAGATGGTATAAACTAAATTTGCTGGATAAGCCAGGTGCTACTATGTTGATAGAGAAATTTCCCTATTTTAGTATTTAAATTGAATATTGCATTAATAATTTGCTATTTTGGCTGCTTTTATTCATTTAATTTTTATATATTTCAAATAATCAGATTGTGTTAAAGAGAAAAAGGAAACTAAACAAGATGTCTCTCTCTCTATGTATATGAGTTAAATTCAGACATGACTATTATATTTGTGGTCCTCTTTGATAATTTACTCTCAAAGGAAATTGTGGCTGAGTCATTGTACAGTTTATATATATAAAGATAATCATTTCTTAATTTCGTATATTATAGTACATTAATTAGTCCACACACATCATTAAATAAAAACGAATTTATTAGAGGTATACATTTCTGTCTCTAGAACACGTATTTTATAGAGCAGTAAAACTATCACATACTCAATACAGAAACTATAATATCAAGAAACAGACAATAAGTATCCACCACAACGTATAGAACAAACAATTAAAAAATAATCTACCAAACATACAACACTGCAGACACCAATAACAATTTACACAATGAAACAACATATATCACAATTCCACATATGTTCCACAATTATTAGAAAAAATTAAATATACTTTAAAAAAATATGATACAGCTACAACACATAAACTTAGCAATACCTACTAATAAACATCTATTTTCAAAACTAAAACCTAAAATAGAAAAAGATCAAGAAACACATGTTATCTGTAAAATACCATGTCGCGATTGCGATATTTACTACATAGGCAAAACTAGACAATATTTATAGACAAGAATACAAGGCAAAACAGAAAAAAAACTGTTTTATTTATATACAAACTGCAACGCGATCACCATTTCGATTTTGAAAACACACAGATAATCGATAAAGAACAACATACATTGAAAAAGGAAATTAAAGAAATGATTAATATTAAACAAGAAAAAAATTCAATTAACAACAGAAATTACATAAAAAACTAAGCAGTATATACTATAACTTTAAATATTTGCACACTGGTATATCATGCTGGCTGTCCCAGGTTAGATTCGTGGACTAAGCTGTCAGAATAGGTTTTCGTGGTTTTACTTCTCGTTCTAGGCGAACGCCGACAGCTGAATATCTTAAGTCGCTCCACGGGCGCAGACATAATAATAACTCATGGCTTACCATAATCCTCTGTAATTTGCGTGAAGCTCTCTTCTTGACAATGTACAAGTTTGTGAATAAATTCTTGAATGACATTTGCCAAAGCCTCCTCATGAATTAATTGCAATTCCTCAATTATTCTCTGCCGTAATTCGTGCAGATTATGCGGTCGTTTAGTATAAACCACAGATTTTAAATGATCTCAAAGGAAAAAATCTAAGGGATTTAAATCCGGAGACCGCGCGGGGCATTCAATGACTATATGACCAATCCACCGATTTGGGAATGTTTCGTTCAAAAAGCTTCTAACATTAGAGCATAGTGAAGGGGCGCTCCATGTTGTTAGAACCAAACACTTACAGGTAGTTTCCATCTTCATCAATATTAGGAACAACCTGATCACGTAGAAATCTAAATATTTCTCTCCAGTTAGTTTACCACAAATGAAAATAGGACCAATAATACGGTTCCTGAAAATACCAGTCGAAAGGTTTAATTTCTGCGGATATTTATAACTATTCTAAGACCAATATCGACAATTATGGCGTTTAACTGTACCATTTAAACAAAACGTAGCCTCGTCGGAAAACAGCCAACTGTATGTAAAATGTTGGTCATTTTTGCAAATCTCCATCATTCTTTGGCAAAATTCAATTCTATGACCATAATCCCCGTCCAATAATTTTGCACTAAATGTGGTTTATACGGATGATATTTCTCATGCAGTATTCTGGCGACTGATCGGTAACTTATATCATAGTTTAGTGCGAGGGATGTAGTAGAAGTTTGTGGTAATTCTTCCAATGCTGTAGCAATATCTTGACCAATAACTTCATTAGCTGCGACATTGGTTGTCCGCTTTTTCGGTAAATTTATAAATACTCAAAGTTTTATCAATGACAGTTCGTGATATTCTTCACGAGTTCTAACGCGGTCACCAAAACCAAGAATCATCAGAATTTCACTACGTTCTTTTTCAACTAATTGAACCATTATTAATATTTGGTCTGCAAAGTTAATTCGGACAGTTTAAGTCAAGCACTAAATTTTAATTTCATGGCTTATTAAACATAAACATGATTTCAAAATATCAGATTTTATTAAATATTGTTGTCGTTGTTGACTAAAGGGTGCCAAACCTTATTATTGCTGAACTCCCAGAGCAGAGCTGTATTGAAATTCGTAAAAATATACAGGTATTTCATTTAAAATAAAAAAGTTAACATCGTTTCCGGCTAAACCGGAAGACTGAGTCGGATATAAATATACTCATTGAATATCTGATTTGCATTTAATTAATTGTGGAAAGTCTTATTAAAATCTAAGCAGCCATATCAAAGACATTCGAATGCATCCATACATTCGCCTAACTCTGTATATAAATAAATTCTGTCTCAGTAAGATTTTGATCAATGGGACAAACAATAATTATAACCTAATTTACGATATATTCGCCATTACTTGTAATTACTTGCGCTGTTACAATAGAATTCAGATGATGACGCAAAAAAGTTTTTTACATACCCTCGAACCTGACTGTTATCGTTATTACTCTGCAGTTGATGGACGTATAAATATACCATTACTTCCTTGCAATTTTAAACCTCAATATAAATAATGCGACAATGATTCCATCAAATACACAAAACAATATATTGCTTCCATAAAGCTCAACTTTTGGCGACTGGTGTGGCGACTCATTCGTCATCAAGCCACAGCATCATCTGTTATGATTTGTCGAAACGGGTCATTTCTCTGTCGTGTAAAAAGACTTGTCGCTATTAACTAAGAGTACAAATACCCAGACTATTGACTTTCTATCTTTTCTAAATCGTGGCTAAATCGTGAAATGTAATCTGTTTAACTTCTTTGACGGTTCTCGAGTACTTTGTCGAGGATTATATACTACCAATGATTCTAAAGCTTTGAGTCTAATCATCAACGCCTTGCTCTGGGTTTACAAAATGTAGTAAACCGCACTTTCACCATAAACACTACATATTTTTTTAGATATATTCGTATCCCACATTACCAACGTGTCGTATATGTACTTTAAATTCCTCCATTTCAAAGCTCAGAAATTTACTATTTACTTTCGATATATTGCCACTGCAATGTATACGTCTTCCTGTTGACAAGAACCACCGGCCGACAAAAGCGCCTTTCTCACAAACAGCTAAGCTGCTACTTAAAGAGAAAGAAATACGTTAATTGTAAAGCTATAAACTCGTACCCAAATGGCTTCAATATACACCATGAAAAGATAGGATATCGATGTGAATACCACATCAAGTTTTGTGAATACATTAATACAGAAATGTAAAAGACATCAGCATCTGTATACATCTTTCCATGTTGTATATTACTTTCATGCTTAAATAAATACAATAAACAAAAATAAAACCAAAAAGATAGAAAGTATGTTAATACATGTGTATATTCTCTTGACATTATTGTTACATTTCTTTTTAAATATTAAAATTATTTACGCACCGATGTTTTCCGTTATTAACCAGGGTCTGTTCACACCTGGTTCTTCAAGTAAGTACCTATTTCTCGTTTTAAAAATACTCTTCAATTTAATAGAAGAATTAAATATTTACAAAGCTTAACAAGATTCTACGAATCACTATATGTTCACCTGCAATGAATTGTACATAAAAAGAAAGAAACGGAAACAGCATAATACTTTTTTGCCTATATAAATTCCTACTTAAACTACCTAGAACAAATTATTCGGTTTTTGTTCTCGTTTCCGCTTTATTACTATAATAACTTCACCATATTACTTATGATTGTCGAAAAAAACTCAAGGCCTAACCGATTTTGAATCAAGCCGTAGTCACACACAAAAACAATCCCATTATCATTCCTTCTCTGTTTAAGCTGCTTCGACAAACGAGGTATTTATAAATTAAGCGTAGCACATTACATTCATTTCATGATAAGAACCAACATATTTGTTATATATCGGAGCGTATATATGGGTATAATTTAAAGTGATTTATTGCAGTCGCCCGCAGAACGACGACAAATCCATAAAGGCACATGGGTGCGTTCCGTAAACGTAATGGTTTTAAATGGAATTGTAATGGTGCCGTGCCGGAATTAACATTTATATTGAAAACTATACATCATAACAGTTAAGAAAAAATCATAAAACAATGTCCGAGATAAAGGGTGCAGCATTTACAATAGAAAATGTAATAATTCAAATAAGATAAGGGATTTATGAAAGCAAATTATGGTTTTTACAATAATAGATCTTTTGAGGAACTATAATAGTCTTCATTTTACTTCATGACATTTATTAAATAAATTATATTAGGAATCATTAAAAGCTACACTACCATCCCGTCAAATAAATTCGTTTACAAAATAGCCTAGAGACACAAAAGTCTAAAATATTTTTCTGAATTTGTGAATTGTATTGAAATTATTGAACCCTAAGTAAACTAAGTAAAAGCTGCTCTACGAAAGGCTTTTATAACGTCGACAGTCGTCTAAACAATTGTATCTGTAACAGTTTTATAAACATTAACATTGCAACGTATGTATAAATTCAAAGAGGTACTTTCAATAGACATTCTGATATAATGTATGGAACTGGGGTGAGAAAACGGCGGGGAGGTAAACGATACCCCACCAGTACACTAGGTAAGAGAGAAGGGACGGTTATAGCACCAGGCGCCAGGCGTGTCTGTGCTCAGTCTGATCAGATACGTTAACGATAGATGTGCATAGTAATTATACGTAGAACATCGATTGTAATGGCAAAGTATACTAAACCAGAAAACATTTATTTAACTCATATGTTTATTCTTTAGCATACCAACGAATTGCGTTTTTAGTACTTTTCAGTACTTTTTCACCTGACATGCATATTACAGGTTTATGCAATTTACTAATAGGTACACAGAATTATTTATTTTCCTTGATGGAATTATACGTCGCTTTTCTCAGATTCTCAGTTTTCTTGATGTAGCGTTTGTACATCACCGAAATTTAATTATGTATGCGATCACAGGTTTGTGCTATTTATAAATACACGGATTTTTCTTTCGTTTTGGTGGAATTATGCGTTAGTTTTTTCTGAATATTTTTATTTTTTTTTATTGTATAGCATTTGTGCATTTTTATGATTATTATCTGCGGTGCAAGACCTCTCATCTTTGAAATACGTTGCGTATACACACACGCAATGACGTATCATTGCTTATCCAATCAGACGTATTTGTATATCACACGTACTCCTGACGTATCACTGCTTATCCAATCATACGTATGTGTACACCACACTTACATGTGACCTATCCTTATGCTGACCTATGCTTAACCAATCAAATGCCACACGTTACATTTAATAAACATATCGGAGAAGTAAACCGGTGGAGATGCGTCTCGCGCAGCAGTGTCGTTTTCTTACCTCGTTTACACACAGTGTAGGCGATACATGACACAAGTTTTTGGATATATATTGTACATAAGTGCATCTTTGCATTCTTCTTACATTGTCTCTATGTTTCAAGGATACCTTATCTACAATGTAACGTTCTTCTCCCAAAAATCTTAAACTTGTCTTGAATTTTTTATGTAATTCTATATATAATATTTTATTGTATTTTAATATGAAGACGTGTCGTTTGTAAGCATACTATATTTCTCTCTTTCTTTCAGGGAATTTTCCTAGTTTTTGAAGCCTATTGAAAGAAGATCTAAATAGTTTAAACTGTTGCTTATTCTATAGTAAGATATACAGGATGTCCTTGAAATAAAAGACAACGTATGAACAATGGAAAGATGTATTTACGTAGAATATGAATCCAAAATATTGTGAGTCAATTACTACGCGAACACCAAAATTAAGAACCCCTTAAAAATTGTAATACCTATGTGTTGTCAATGAATTCAAGATATTCAGCATGTAAATATATACTTCTATTGAAGTTGCACACACATCGTATATTTACATTCTAAGAACTGCCGATATTATAAAAGGTACAGTGTGCGGCAAAATAACCTCCCTATTTTCGATGCTCGGTAGTAAGTAACTGGAGACACTTAGAGTAGTGTGGATAGCAGCAGTCGACGCAGGAGAGTGGGAAGTTTACGTTGCATTCGGCACGTAGGCACCGGTCGCCATCATGGCGTAGATGAACGAGCACAGAGCTTATGCGGTCGAAGCGTTCATTCGCAACAATGAGTCGGTTGTCACGGCACAGCGTGCTTTTCGAACGCGATTTCAAATTCCTCCGCGTGAGTCGGTACCGGACAGATAGTCTATTTTGTTGCGGGTAAAAAACTTTAGAGAGACTGGTTGTTAAAAAACGGGGTGGAAGACCTCGTAGTGCCCGTACACCTGAAAGCATCAATGCGGTTAGACAATCAGTTTTGCAGTCTCCTAAAAGATCAGCTCGTAAACATGCAGCCACCCTTCGAATGTCTGACCGTAGTGTTCGTCGAATCCTACACAAGGATCTTCATTTCCATCCTTACAAGATGGTTGTTGTGCAAGAACTGTCACAACGTAATTGCCAGAGTCGCACGGAAGCATGTCAACTCATCTTGGAAAGTCTTCCACCAGACAGCATTGTTCAAACATCGTCCCGGAAACCTGCTAGACCTGAAAGAAGCAATCTCGAGGAAATTCATCGCATACCTCAAGCGATGCTTGAGAGAGTCCACGAGTGCTTCAATGTTCGCTTGCAGCAGTGTATCAACAGCCACGGCCACCATTTGTCAGATATTATTTTCAAAACCAAGTAAAAAAAAAATTCCCTTGTTAAACAATATGTTGGTAAAAATAAAATTGTTTCATCTGGAAAAATGCTTTTTCTATTTACGTCAAAAAATAGAGAGGGTATTTTGCCGCGCCCTGTATAATAGCCTGTATGCTAAAGTCAATACCTCGTACAAAATCAGGTTTTTAATACATTCAACTAAATACGTAATTAAAAATTAAGACGTGTGTTAGATTTATTTACAAACCCATTTTAAAAATCATACTCAAATTTCATGTGTATTACGAGAATGTTTTTTTTTTGTTAGAGAAATTTCAATAGCAATGTCGGAATCAGAATACCCCATTGTATTCAAAGATATGTTTATAAACACAAGCGATAAATTTTTTCTTCTATCCTTCTATTTATATAAATTTATAATTGCAGATTCTTAAAGCTGATATATTGAAAGAACATGCAACATGTATGTTTTACGTACATATAAGTTACAATCCATTTCATTTAATCGAAAAATTGTAACAATCGACAAAAGAATAAACATGAAGCGCATATGCAATAACAAGACACATTTAAGTTTCGTGTACGATAGTATTTATGATATTGAAATATCTTTATCATTTTTTCTCCCTTATGACAGGGAACTTTTGGAAAATTTTTGGGTATAAATTCTATATAATTTAATCTTTTAATTTTTCATACGTTTTCTTTTTATTTCAAGGACACCCGGTATAGATCTGTTGTTTATTATTATTGACTCTAAAAGAAATTGTCATGTGGTTCTAGTTGTACTTATATATTTACATTTAAGCCTGTGTAAATACAATTTGTATTTATTTATTCATACTTAATTAAATAATCTAAGTCGTTGCTGCAACGTGCTGAGATTGCTTATCCTTCACCATTGAATGTCTTGAATTGATACACACGGTTTTCTATCATCGCCACATGCTATTTGGAGAACAAAAAATAATTGCACGAAGCCAAATCGAATCAATGTGGGATATGAAAGCACTACTTTTGCTTGATTGAAAAAGTTTCAGTCAAGCAACAGTAATAGCAGTTCTGAAGATTTGCCTTGCAACAGTGAACGAAACGTCGGTCAAGAAAGAAACATTGTCAAGGATGCGGTTCCGGCACAGAATCCTAGAAGTAACAGCCACGGAAGCCTAAAAGACAGATAAAAAAAATATTTTTTGGTGAAAAATCTCTAGAAAATTGACCAACGATGAGGTATATTATCGTACAGCAATAGATAACTGCATAACCGTTGTATTTAATGGGACAAACTATTTGTGGATAATCTCTTTGACATCATAAAAGTATTGAGCAATGTGAAGATTTTTGACTTCTCCAAACAAATTTTTTGCTTTTTTCCTCAGTTAATTACCTTAACAACACAACAAAACAAATTAGGTGAGACTTGCATGTAGAAATGTGATTTCATAGTCATTAATTCTCATTTCTGTCTCCAGGCTACCGTGTGTTGACGAGCTCCAATAAGAGCGAAATGCATCCACACGTTCCAGGGATAGATGTGGCTTTTCACAAATTTCTAATTATCCTAACAATCAGGAAGATTGCCGTCGCGACGTGTTGCCTTCTGCAGACTTATACAAACTTAGTTTTTCAAATTGTACTAATTAACGCAATACATTAGGCGACATTTACACGTAGAAAAGAGATTTAATAGTCATTAATTTTCAATTTTCAATAATTTGAAAGAGTTGTTTTAGTTAAAATGGGATGAGTTCTCTGTCTCTCCTGAAGCGTCGATTCAATTTAAAAACTTGTGTGCGTGATAAAATGACTTCAAAATAGATTTTAATTAAATATTTGGAACGTTTTAGTAGGACTTTTACCATTTTTAACGAAGATCTTAAATACAAAAGTATTTTTAATAATATAAAAAATATTATTAAAAATGGGGTGTGAAGAACACAATACAAGTTCATATATGTATTTTTGAATGTATCTTCTCCAAAGACGTAGATACGTATTTCACACGTTTTACCTACTCAAGTATGTTTCAAATTACGTTGAAGAACTTAAAGTTAATTCTATGTTTTTTTTTCATTTTTCGATCGAAGTAAACAAGCTACCGTCACTTAAATGCGTTGCATTTTGATTTTTAGTGAATCAAATGTAATACAATTTTTGCAGATTATTTAAGAAAGCTGACACTTCATAACTCACTCTCCTACCAACAGATGGTGCCACTTTAATTTTGTTACAGTAGGCCGATTCCATTTTTTGGCGATAGAGGATGTGAAGCAAATGTGTATTTAAGGTTTGCGTTTGCTTTCTTCTACTTCTTAAGATAGTAATAAATCTCGCTTAATTAATTAAAAATTCATTGATTTAATTATAAATCTAGGGAAATAAATTTACAATTTAGACAATAAAAGATTAGTGACCCATAATATAACGGATAAAAGAAATTAAAATTAAAATTTTTCTATAAACCTTATATCCCTTATCTACAAAAGAAACTCTTAAATTTGCAATTTTATCGGTTGGATATTATGTTTTTAAATTGTATTAATGTTATTACATTATAATATTGCAATGTAAAAATTGTTTAGATTACATCAGGATATTATACCATTTTTGTGTACAGGTATCACCTTAATGTATTTAATGTATGGGCAGATACAGTAAATGTAGAAAATTAATTTCGTCATTAATGTAACAATTCAAGATTTAAGTCACTCATGGGAGCCTAGCGGCTTGACCGTGTTCACCAGTCCAAAAAGAACATGGTTTTAATCGACGAGTTGTGACTCCACGCCTGCTATGATTAAGGGATACATGGGAGAGCCTTGTAGCAATGAATCTTATTAGGTAGTCACGTGCTTCGGTGATGCGTACGCGATATTTACAGTTACATTTGAGCTTATTGTTTTCTCGAATTGTTTTACCCATGTGTGTGCACTAATGTTGTTAAGATTATTTATCTTTAGATACACTATATAAAAAGACTAAGTATATTCTGTAATCTGCTCAATCGCAATAAGCTTATTTGTGTGTGTGACAATACAATATTATGTGTATAGGAATACCAATGAATCAATGTACATAAGTCTTAACTAAAAGTTTTTATGACCTTGTGAAGCTAAAAGTAGTAATATATACATGGTGGCGGAAAATTACCTTTTTAATTTGAATTCGTCATAACATTTTTTTTTAAATTTTACAGTGAAATAAATATATGTTGGAAAAAATCTAGTGTGCGGAACAGAAATTTTATTGAACTAGAAGTGAAAGATTATATCTCGCAAATGGCTGCCATTTTCTGTTTGCATTCCTACTCTTGCCAACACATTTTCTATTACTTTTCGGAAAATTTCCGGTGTTATTGCACGGATTTCATTGAGAATATTGGTTTCAAATCGGAGGATGATCGCTGGCTTATTTACATCACTCAAATACATCAAAAGAAAACAGTCGGGAGCGGTTAAGTCTGGTGAAAGCGGTGGCCAGTTGAGGTCACTATTGCTCGAAGTAATGCCTTCACCGAAGGTGTCTCGTAACAAACCCTTCGTTTATTATTAACTTGCAGATAAAATCGGGACTCTGGTCTTGTTTTTAAAGCAACGAAATTGCATAATTCATTCGTCGCTCGTAATCTGTCAGCTTCAATTCTTGTACAAGCTGGAGCTTATATGCGAACATGTGCAAAGTGGCAAAAGTTCTATGAAAGAACTATTCTGCACACCTTCGAGAACATGTAGGATATTTTCATTTGTGTGTACTATACGAGTTCTTCTTGTACTGAACCACCTTGTCGAAAATTTGCAACCAAACGATGTATTGTTTGCATTGTGGATGCCGTCGGCAGATTGAAATATATGCTGGTTGCGTCAAATTCGTCGATTCACAGTTGGTTTTCAAAAATAGAATTCGATTACTGTTGTTCGTTGGTCTCTTGTGTATCTTTCCATATTCAATTCTAGAAGTCTCGTTTACAACATTCTGAAACAAAAAATTGAAAAAAGTTAAAATAAAAATTAATTTATTAATTTAATAATTTTTTATAAAATTTTCTTTTAATTTCCCCTTAGCGTCATTGGTTTCCCATATCTTTGGAAAATCGCAAAAATAATTATGATACCAGAACCTGGGTCTTACAAAACTATAAGCAGTAAGCGAATGTTATCTAAGGTATTTGAAAAAGAAGATATGTGTTAAAAACTTGAAATTAATAGTAGACGATATAAATGTAATTTCCGCACATCAAATTGGATTCGCATTAAGCATGGAACTATAGACAAGTTCACCGGCTAGTCAAAAAAATTAACGAAGACTTTGAAATACTATGTTGTAATTTGAGGTTATATTCAAATTGTAGATCGTGATGCCATTTGGAATGAAAGACAGAAGAACGTACATCTTAGTTTAAGAGAGAATTATTATTTTACTTTATTTCATTTAATTATCGCTGACAGTTCCGTATTTTGATTCCTGTCTGGTTGTCCGAGTAGGTTTTCGTGGTATTAATATCACCTTTTATTTCAAACAATGGATCTTTATCATGTAGAATTCGATAATTTGTATAATAATGAGGTTGATAGGTCGTGAATTGAAGCTCGTAAATTAAAATTTTAAGATTACTAATTTTGTACCGATTTGATTGATCGCGATTTAATTATAATTTATGTTTTCAAAGACAGAAGAAATAACAGAGACATCTTTTAAATCGCAAGTAGATAAAGCTATCACGAGCATTTAAAGATATCTAGGTTTCGGACTCATAATTAAAAATCTTCATTAAGTAATTTTTTGGATATCCTAACCCTTTACTATATTGGCCAATATTGACATGCTCGCAGTCATTCAATTAAAGGGCATATTTCAGCATTCATTTCCACAAGCATTATTAGAATGCGCAATTTCTTAAATTAAAAAATTGAAGTCTATAAAATACACCTTCAGTAAAGTGATAATTTCTAATCAGAATTTGACCTATAGTACGACTTTTACTGATAATCTTCCATATTTTTATTGCGGTTATACAATAAAATTCCGTACATCTACCAGTATACCAAAATTCATGTTCAAGTTCATTTGTAATAAACACACAGATTTTCTTATTTTTTAATTATTGTACATTACATGATAATTGTCGCACCACACAATGTGGAGTTCTCTTCTAACATAATAAGAAATTATTGTATGCTCCAACATATCTTGCAACGTACAGTAATTAAAAGAGAGAATTTCTAATATACATCTAGAACTACATAGTTCATTAATAATAAGTTTGTTTCATATGCCAAAATATGCTTTATCCATACTTAAAAATCGATATGTTCAGTTCTACACAACAATTGATATGAAAACATATAACAGCGCTATATTAAGCTCAGCGAATATATATTGCCGAGTTGAAAGGGATAAATGACGTTTTGTTGCCAATATATTTGGTGTGTTTCCAATTTTCCTTTCTCAGATTCTAAAGGTAGTCCAATTTATGTATTCTGCATTGGTAAAATATGGGTCGCCATTGTCTGAATGATAAAATTCATATATAAGTGTTGTGAATGTTGCTTTGTTCTGTTTCATTTTAGGACGTTCAGAGCCTAGTTTTTCGACTGAAGAGATTCTAAGGTGAATTTACTTTCTTTTATAAGAAACTGGGAGCGAGAAAAAATAATATTAACAGCAGAATAGAATGTATTAAACTATTTAATATTATATGATAGTTAATACATTTATTTTATTATATTTTCTCTTTGTTTGCAAGAATCTGTCCTAGAGTGTGATTCGCAACCATATTTTTGTATCTAAAAATAATGAAATCGAAATAATATTATCAGTAGTAACTATTGAATTTCTTCGTATTATGAGAATAAAGACAACATTAATTGGAAAGAAAGTGTTTTCAAATGTATTGGCCAAAATATTGTTAAATTCTATTCAAAAGCTAAGTGTATTTATTTATGTAGCGTATGGCTTACAAGAACTTTTTTAAATAGCATTACATATAATCTGACTTGTAGGCATCCGCGGTCACTATCCATGGTTGCTTCTTGGCATCCGGGCTGAAATCACGTCCTTTGCACTGCTTCTTTCCTGGCTGATGTTTTGTCCAGTGTTGTGTGGAACATCTTCAGAGTTACTACTATTGTTGCTGCACTCAAACTGGTTCAATGCAGCAGCAGTAGTAGTAGCAGTCCTGAAGATGTCCTCTGCAATAGTGTATGAAATGTCGACCAAGAAGAAAACAATGTTACAGATTAAATTACGTAGTTCCAGCTCGAAATCCAAGAAGCAATCACATTAGATATACATACATAAATTCGGATTGTTTCTCCGAGATTTTTTTGTCATTTGTGCCTGATAAGGGCTATGGTGGAGACATTTTGAAGTACTTGGATTCATTTATTATGGTCAGAAGATCCGAAGATCTTCTGGCTACAACCAGACGGCTAGCCAAACGGCTGTCGAATTTCGCTCTAGCTCATTTAGCGTTATCCAGAATTTACGTATAGCAGCTTTTTCTGCAACGGACGCACGGACGATGCACGGACGTGAGCTAGTCTAAACCCCAGTTAAGTAGTAAACTTGCAAAAGTCGAGCAACTTCTATGTACAAAAAGGTTTTGTTTAAGTATGACAATACGTTAAGCACGTATAAAGCGTTTGTACAATATGAAACAAACATGTAAATAATTTACATATCTGTAACTAACATGGACAATACACCTCGTATTTTCAGCATTTACTTCTGCTTAATACATGCAGTCCATTAACAACCAGCCAGATGGCGGTTGTTAATGGACTACATCTACATACGTATTTTATCGTTTCCCGTAGCAGCTTAGCTGTTCGAACGATAGGTAGCCCTCCAGACAAAGTCTCTTTCGCCCGTAAGATGTCAATTATTAAATAGTTGTCTTCTTATAGGACGGAACTTGCTTGATCTATGGGGGCTATTTCAGTAAATTTAAATACAGATACAAACCAGTTGTTTATAACAGGTTTGTATTAATTTGGATACATTGCTTCACTAGCTTAACTGAGGACGCCTAGATGTCAGAAACGTATGTATTAAGCAGAAGTAAATGCTGAAAATACGAGGTGTATTGTCCATGTGCATAGTTACAGATATGTAAATTATTTACATGTTTGTTTCATATTGTACAACTTCTATGTGTTCAATATAATAATTGGCTTAATACTAACGAGTTTATATTAAATGAAAATAAAAGAAAACGCTTAAATTTTGAAAATAAATAAAAAGTGCAAGAGCTACGAGTAATGTTTTTAGTGTCCCTACGTATAAATTAACAGCTAAATTGTTCAGGAATGAGAAAATTAATCTATTCTGTGGGCTTCAATTTTCAATGTCAAAATTTTGGATTTCTCAAATTTTTCAGATGTTAACGTGAAACATTTTACGAACTAGTACTAGCATTTTTTAAGTTTTGCACGATTTGGCGTTGTTGCTAATAATCTATAATGAAAATTAACTTTTGATTAAATTTAATACAATGTGGAACGCAAACATGAAAATCTAAATTTTGAATTTCTCAAGTTTTTTGGTTATTAACATTTTATGGACAAGTACTAGATTTGTTTAAATTTTGCAGTGTTTTATTACTTCCTAAAATGACAATTATGTTACTGAAGAAGTAAGACAATGTAGGAAATAAATTAAAAATAAAGATTTTGTATGTCTCAAGGAATAGAAGCTCTGTTGCTAATCCAACCATTAGGGTAAATTATATTTAATTAATCGTTGACAATACGTGCATTGTGAGGTGGAGCACCATCATATTTCGAAAGCACATTGTATTGTAGTAATTGTATTCAATTTGATATAAATCTATTTTAACATGTTTAGTTACGTTCACTGCTTATTTTTAGCTCTGTTTTTAGTCTCCTGAAGAAGTAGCCAATAGTTACGAAATATTGAGGTTGAAATAAATAAGTTTTTTAGTTGACAGACCGCTTACCCGATTAACTAATTATTCATTACTATAGTACGGTCGATAATACTTACAAGTATATATATATATATATATATATATATATATATATATACATATATATATATATATATATACGAACATATATAATATATATATATATATATATATATATATACTACAGATGTCGCTGTCATCATCTCTTTGTATCCAGCAGTCAAAAAGCGACCAATCAAAGTTGGTGTATTATGTATTGAAGCCGTGTTTAACAAATCCTAATGTTTTCAAGGCTTCTGTCTTTCAGCTTTTCAAAAAGAAATTGAGGAAATCTATCAAATTTTTATTAAACTTACTACTCTTCTACTTCTCACACGTCAAAACAAAATATGTAAATTTAATACTTAGCGCCAGTTATAAATACATATATGAAATTTCAGACTGTTTACTTTGGTATTGTAGGTAATACCTATTTGAAATATAGGGTATATTAGTTCATTGTATTTTGTACTGGCGAATACTTTTTACAACCACTGTATATACCAAAGAGTGAGTAAACAGCAATTGCCTGTTGGCAGTGAGATAACCAAAAATTAACATTTCAACAGTCCAATTTCCCTTCACATGATTCCGAATTTAGCGGACTGCCGTGTGCATTGGTAGTATCATTCTCAGTCGATATAAATCCATCAAATTCTGTTCTCAAAAGCTTTCCACGTCAGAATCAACGTTTAATTATTTACGGCACCGAACGAGAAATATCGGGCCGACAATTACGGACGTCACAAACAGAAGAGGTTCCACAATCATATCGCAACGATACTGCTGCGAATAGGGTGTGCACAATGTTTGCGTGAGTCTGCCTATGTGTAGATGACGGCTCGTTGCCGATGTGTAGACATATATATGTATATGAATACATGTACCGTGCTTGTGTGGGTGTAAGGTATGGAAAGGAAGTTACGGACGCAGATGTTCGATGTTTGCAATCACTCACGTAATAATATGTTGCAGTTGCTTACTATATTCGAAAGGAAAATGACGCTTCTATAAGTACAGACACTATTGATACCGAGTGGAATTCATTTAGAACGTATGCTAATGTTAGTTATTTGATCACATCATTTTGTCTTTGACAGGGAGGAGATTAACCGACAGGTACAGTATATTGCGAAAATGTACTTTCGTGGGCTTTGACATGTTATAATCTATTAGCGCAATGTTGGTCGTAGTACTGCACCATGGAACTGGTAATTTTAACAGAATTATCTAAAATAGGAGTAACAACGATGATATCAAACTAAATATTTTCATAAAAAGAAAACTATTATTCAAAATGAATTTCTTCTGTGTTTACATTGAATTAAATCATTCTATTATGAATTTTATTTTATACTGATATCAAAAATGACATTTTTCAGATTATTTAAGGTACAAAAAATGGAACATTACAAGCCTTAGTACGTTAAAGTAAAATATTAAAGTTCAAGTACTTTAAAATTATACGTCAGTTGTTGGCAGGAATAATTAAAATTTATTCAAATTTGAAAAAATTGTTAATATAATAACAATAATAATATTATTTCATTAACTGTTAATACAATAAACATTAAAAGCTTAGTCTTTTAAAAACTAAACCTGCGTTAGAAAAATGGGACAAATTTGTGTTTTCTTCGGATATTTCAGACACAGACGATTCAGAGATGGGCATCGAATTTTCTAAATTGCAAGTAGCTGCACTACATGTTTGCGCGACAGTAATATTCGCATTATTCTCTCCCTGCAATATCATTTTTGAACATTTCTTCTTCTTCTTCATCGAATCTTCTACGTATCCTTTAGCCACAGTTGAGCTTTTCCATCCTCTATCTCTTTTAACCCTGGAACACAAACCTGATTTAAAAAAACGTTACACAAACCTTCATAATGTAAAAGTTTGTCTTTTCGGGTTCTTAAATAAAACTAAATAAAACTAACAATAACTTTAGACACACACTATATTAATAATAAAACGTATAACAATATAAAACTAACTATTAACAATAAGCACATTTATGTATTTATATTTATGTATCTATATTTATGTGTACTGCGCGAGCATCTAGGATTGAATGTCGCCATCCCTTCTTCGACAGCTTATATATCGTGGCTTATATGTTCTCGACGCATGGGGAACACTCCAGAGAATTCCGGATCAGTATGACGCGCTACGCGTCGTAGGATGAGTCATCACAATAGGATTTATGACTTAAATCAAAAATGGAATAATTTTTACTTTTTTTCAAATTTCTATTGAGTAACTTTTAATATACATATAATATGCATACAATGCAAATATATGATCAACTCACCATTAAATTTCAACAATCGGAACATTTTTTTGGACGGTGTTCTCCACAGAACGCGCGCATGCAGGATTCACAGTGATTAGTGGTCATTCTTCATTTTAGATGGACAAAAGGTGCATATTGTGCGTTTGCCTTTCTCGGTAAGCGTAGTTAATGCCCATTCGTACTGTTTCGTAAAGTAGTAGCAACAGATTCCCGAATCGACTTCGATAAAGTTGGTATTATGTTACGTTGTTCTAACCATGGACGCACCAATGATGAATGCAAGTTCATCAGAAAGTCGTGTCTAGATAGCGGTTTATTGTTTTGTTTGTGATTGTTACATCTGTAGATGACATATCAGTTGATTGTCGCTATATTTATTATTCCATAAAATATGCACAACAAACAAAGATAATTATGACAAGTACAAGGAACAAAGGTTAAAAGTGAAGGGGATGGTGAAAGAAGCGAAACAACAAGCTTGGGAAGAATTTGGGGAAAAGATGGAACAAGACAGTAAAGGTAACCAAAAGTTATTCTATAAAATATTGAAGACACTAAGAAAAGGTAAACAAAACAAAATTAGATACATAAAAGCAGAAAACGGGAGAATTTTAGAAGACGAAGATAATATAATGAAAAGATGGAAGGAAAGAATATTTCGAGGGAATGCTTAACACAGAACGAATTAACTTAATATACGAAATAGAGGTGAGCGAAGAAAACATAGAAAGTGAGGAGAGGGGAGGCGAGGAACCGATCAAGAAGGAAGAAATAATGGAAGCTATAAGGAAGTTAAAACGAGGCAAGGCGGCAGGACATGACGGTATAACAGCGAAAGTGATAAAAAATATGAAGGAAAACGGCATAGAAGTCCTAGAGAAATTGTTTAATAAGATTTGGAATGAACAAAATATACCAAAGGACTGGGAAGTAGGCATAATACTACCCATACACAAAAAAGGTGACAATAAAGAGTGTAGCAATTATAGAGGAATTACACTACTCAGTGTAATGCTAAAAATATATGAGAGAATACTAGAAAAGAGATTAAAAATATTAATTGATCACCAACTAGAAGAACCGCAAAGCGGATTTCGGAAAGGCAGAGGAGTGCACGATCACATTTTCACTATGAAACAACTGATAGAAAAAAACCGAAATAAGACTATATATGCGGCCTTCATAGACATAGAAAAAGCTTTTGATAGTATTCCAAGAGCAGAAGTTTGGAAAAGCCTTAAAAAAAGAGGAATAGGCGAAAAACTCATAAAGCTATAAGAACCATATACCAGAAAACTAGAAATTATGTGAGAACTGAAAATAGGAAGTCCGAAGAGTTCATAACCAAAGAAGGACTGAGACTGAGGGGTGAGGGGTGCTCAGCCCCGTACTATTTAACATAATATTAGATGATGTACTAAAAGAAATAAGGGGAATAACGAAGAAACTACAAGTAGGGTATAAGAACATGGAGAGGGTTGAAATAGCAGAATATGTCTTTGCTGATGACATAATAATATACGCAAAGAACTAACGAAAGAGACTTACAAGAAAACCTAAACACATGGAATATAGCACTAAAAAAGAGGAATCTAAAAATAAACATTGATAAAACAAAAGTGATGACAATAGGGAGAAATGATTTAAAAGTAAAAATTGAAATAGAAGGAAGAAACATAGAACAAACAGACACATTCAAGTACCTCGGAATAAACATACATAAAGACGGAAAATAAGATATGGAAATAAACAGCACAATAGAAAATGTAACAAAACTATATTGTGCACTAAACAACACATTTATAAGAAAGAAGGAAATAACAAAGAAAACAAAAATCACAGTATATAACGCGTTGTTCAAACCAATAACGACGTACGGATGCGAAAGCTGGATACTTAATAAACATATGAAGAGCAGACTACAAGCCGTAGAAATGAAATACCTAAGAGCGGTGAAAGGAGTTAGTAGAAGGGACAAAATAAGAAATGAAGTAATAAGACAAGAATTAAATGTACAACCCATAATGGAAGAAATCGCAAAACAACAACTAAGGTGGTTCGGTCATGTAGTAAGAATGGAAGAAGAAAGACAGACTAAAAGAGTATGGCTAGCAAGAACAACGCAGAAGAAAACAAGAGGAAGACCACAAAAAACGTGGGACAATGTCATAGTGGAAAATTTAAAGAAAAGAGGAGTAACATTGTACGAAGGGAAGAGAATAGCGAGAAACAAAAAGGAATGGGCAAGATTTATATATCAGGAATAGTCATATAAGCAAAATGTAAATAGCTTGACACCCTAGGGGTAAACAAGCTTATAGATTATAATAATAATAAAAAATATGCACAGCGGACATCTTTTGGTTTTTCAACTGCAACTCATGTTCGAACACATTTGGTCAAAAGTGTCTACTCCTGCTTTCGTGGAATTATAAAATTCAATGATTTGTGGTTTTAAAGTACGCGTTGATATTTCCTGTTGATTGTGGGTCGCGGATAGCAGTATTACATTTTTGTTTCTCTTCGGCACATACGAAACGAGAGTTTTTTTTTTGGTCGAAACAGAACATTGATGTGCCAGGTTTATGAGTTTTTGTATCTAGAAATCCGGGTGGAATCTCCCTTTTATTCTTCCTCAGTGTGCCCACGACAGTTAATTTATATGGATTTTTCAATAATTTTTCTGCAAATGGCACTGAAGTAAACCAATTGTCCATGGTTAAGTTGCGATTACTACCATGAATACTTCGTGTCAGTTCTGTCACATAGTAGTCTGCCAATGGTTAACCATTTGTATTTGTTGATTTTCCTACATATGGAGAAGCATTTATCATATACTTTGTTGTAGTATCACAGAGCATCGCTATTTTTATACCGTACTTCGCCGGTTTATTTGGGATGTACATTCGAAATGGACAGCGCCCTCTAAATCTACTGTGACATACGATTCAGGTTTATAGGACTTTGTGCAGTTTTGTATGAATTCGTTCCATATTTCACGTATTGCCGCAGATGCATCCGTTTTTTATGCAGTAATCTAGTTTGCTTATCATCGAATCGAAGACAAGATAATAAAAAATCTATCTAACTGTTCAGAACTCATAACTGATTTGTATATACTGCCACATAACGTCGAGTCAAACATTACTCTTGTATGTAAATGGTTGTTTTTCATTACCGCTGACAATACAAGTAAACCTAATAATGCCTTTAGCTCATCTGTGCATGTTTCAGCCACAGTAGCTTTTTGTATTTTGTAATTGACTGCTTTCACTCTCATTTCCATGTTGGTAAAATAAACTATTTTTTCCATAACAGAATCAGTAAATAAACAAAAAAATGCATTTATAGGCGCATCCGTTTTTGTCGCCTCATTTTGTGTTGACTGGAAAATATGTAAGCATTCAGACGTCCAACAGTGCCCATTCTTACCTCTCAAACATATTTTAGAAGGTACAACTATCTTCGAATGTATTCGCACAAATTGAGCTAATGGTATAGTATCTTCTTCGTCTATAAAATTTTCCTCATTATTATTGGTAGTAGCTATTTCAGTAATATTGTTGAAATTCCTTGGAGAGTTATTGTCTTTGGTTTGCTTCAAAAATAATTTTAGGGATACTATACTGTAATATTTGTTTTACAAAAATACTTACATGATCACAAACTCTTCGTAAATTTTACGACTATAAGGCTAATAATTATTATTCTAGATACATCACCAGTGATATACATTGGTTTACTGAATAACGAAAAGTCGTTAAACGGCAGATGCATTGATCGACAAATTTCGGATATATTCGCGAATAAGTAATATGGATGTCGTCATAATTACGAAGGTTTGTGTTCTAGGATTAATACTAATCAAATTCATGCCGACGCACATAAGGCCAAATAACCAAATTACGACGACCAAATAGGTTTAACTATTTTCTCCATACTAATCACAAATACTCTCAAAATGTTCTCTATAAATTAGTTCGCTATGCACCGTAAAAATTTCTTTTGTGAACGCAACACAATAGCCTGGGCGCATGCTCAAAGTCGGATTATTTTACGCATGGCCAATGCCAGTTAGTTGCGTTTGAATTATTAAGGGTGTAATTACATTCGTGCTATTTACCTAAATTTAAAATCACAAGGATATTGAAGAGTTAGGTATGTACGTTAATATGCAATATTATTAACGTAACAATTGTACGTAATACAGGTACAATATATGTTTGATAAGATACTATTTTCATCTTAAATAAGTATTGAAATATTTACTTTAGCAAGAGTTATAAAAAAAGCTCCGGCAAGTACACCGAATTTTTTTGCTAGTTCGAAAACACATCTTATAACTAACACGAAAAAGGAAAATGCATCTCCCCTTGTTTCCCCTTTTGTTAAATGGAGCCTATTCTTTACAGCTAGTCATGGGGACCCCGGTCTAGAGAAAATAAAAATCAAGGGAAAAGAACTATCTATAATGTTAAAAGATATGAACAGTTTTACAAATTATCGTCACTAAAGTGTAATGAACAATTATTAAAGTATATATTGCAAAAGTTTGGCGTTACTAAACTTTCAGAAGATTCTACAAAACAAATAAAAATTCTAGTCACGAAGTTTTTGACGAAATGGCGTGATTGTAATTATATGTACGATCGGTTTAACAAAAAGCACATGAAGTGGCTTGATGAAGAGATAAAACTCCCGGCGATACGTCATCAGCACAAAAACGTTCAGAACAAAATAGGCGAGGCAGGCCGACAATATTGTTCGAACAAAGTTCTGAACGCAGTAAGCAAAGACATGTTAAACCAAGTATATCAGATCTCAATTCAGAATAACTGTGCTCGGCTGCAGAATCAAGCTTAGTGAAATCAGGCAAGAGAACTGCAGCCCAAGGTGTAAGATTGGCCACCCAATCTACGCCCAACAGATTAAAAAAAATTAAAGTTGTACATGATACATCATCCTCTGCTACTATAAGGCAGTACAGTCCTGAAGAAGCTTTAGCTCTTGTAATGGATCTTAGGTTGACAAAATAAAATTACACAATGATGCGACTTGGAGCAAAAGATGGAGGGGCTGATATATATCGTCATAGCATGTGGTAGCAGCGGCAAAGAGAAAGTGTTATCCTGTAAATATTAAAGTAACGGAGAACGAGGCTGTGGTGTCACTGCCTTGTAGATATCACACAACATCTGACACAAGTACGGGCGCTGATGTAATACTACAAAATATTTCGGAGGACTGCGATACTATCGAAGTTTATTATAAATGGGGCTTAGGTGGCAGCGGTGGGCACAGTATTTATAAACAAAATTTCGTGAATAATTCAGAATATGCAGATTCCAAAATAATTTTATGTACTATTGTGCCACTAAAAATATGTGAATCTAATGATAATAACAAAAAAATATATTGGTAGAAAACGATGCCATCATCGACAAGGTATTGTCGTCCAATTTGATTCAAGATAAAAAAGAAAATGTCAAAAATCCGAAAGAGGAATATAACGATATACTCGTACCATACACAAATATTGCAATTGGAGCCTACAATAATCGTTCCAGGCACTAAGGAAATAAAATTAAACATATTTCCTTATGTAGGATGCTGGATGGAAAGACTCAATATTTTGACTCATACTTCAAGTTCGTAAGCATGCAATGTTTGCATGTCTACTGCTAAAGATTTAAACGATCTAGAGAAACAAAAGAACAGAGTCTTTGATGAAGACCTTCAAATATGGTCTCTCTATATTAAGTGCCCATCTTAAATGCTACGAATATTTGCTGCATATAGCCTATAAACTATAATTACAGCAGTGGTAAGCAAGAGGTGAAAATGCAAAAGAAAAAGTAAAAGAAAGAAAAAGTAAAATAGTGGCTCAGTCTTATAAAGAAATGGGCCTCGTTGTTGATCAGTCCATACAAGGTGGAGGCAATAGCAACGAGGGTAACACAGCACGGACATTTAAGAATCCTTTGCTCGTTTTCCAAATAACTGGAATCGATAGGGAATTAATAGATAGATTTTCAAATATACTTTCCATTGTTTCTTGTGGACACTACGTCAAAGAGATATTTAAAAAATATTGCTTTGAAGCAGCACAGTAATATTTACCTGGAGCCCGACAATGATGATAAGAATGCTGAGGATGTGAAATAACGGAATAATATCAATCAAATCAAAATTTTATATTATGTAATTCAAAATACAAAAATAACTTGATATGAAATTGCCTTTCTTAATTAGTACACTATTAGCACCTGACCTCAACTAATCCTAATTAGGTATTTTTCTGAAAGATAATCATTATATATAGCAAACGCCAATTAAGTTGGCGCGAGGAGGGGTAAGTTCGCGCAGGATTAGAAGTAGTGGGGAGATTTGTATTTGGTTTTACATCAAATGTCAGATAATTCTAACCTCTGAGCGTGTATCACTTTATGATCCCCTAGCAAATACATTATGTTCCGTCAAACGTCAATGACAAATGTTTTCTGACAATTACTTGAGTAGTGGGGGTAAACGTTTTTAAAAACGTTTTCTGCGCACCCCCTCCTCGCGCCAACTTAATTGGCGTTTGCTATAGTTTCCTCATAAATATCTCTGATCAGAATATTTAATAAAATCATGTTTTATATTTTTGTCGTCGTAAATTGATAATTTGGCCTTATGTGTGGCGTTCGCTAGCATAGTTGCAGAACTGCGTCGAAAGCAATGCCCGGTGTATTGTTCTGCATTTGGCAAGTTTAAATAATTAGCTATCTGAGATGGTACCTTGGCTATAATATGCACTCCGATACGCTGAACACTGCATTATTTCCTTTATAGTATATGAATAGTTTATCGTGATTAATGTGTCCCGGTCACAATGCTCTATACTTTCTATACAGTTCTATGAGATTTATACCATCCATTTCGTCAATTACCGTGAAAACTACCTTTCGATTTTTTTCGTAAAGGGTATTGTCACGATAAGAACATAATTTTTGTCCTGAATATCGTGAACAGAAATATTGTATAGTTCATCTCGCCTAAGAGCCCCATATAGTCCAAATGAAATTATAATCTGAAATAGATTAGGAAATTTCCAAAAGAGTATAAATTATACTACCTTCATGACGAGATACTTTTCATCTGGAGCCTCCACCACGAATTTATTTAGGTGTTCTCTTATCAAAATCAGGGATTTCTTAACTTCATAACCAATAGATTCTCGATTTAAGAACGCCTTTAATTTATAGAAATTTGCAATATCAATATAATCCTTGACACGTAGTGTTGATTTCAACATCGAAAATTCGGACCACAATGAAGATTTCAACGTTTTTGACTATAATTATTATAATTTTTGTTATTTTATTTCTGTACTTTTTAAAATTGCTTACCTTATTAGAAAAATAAACTGAAAGGGTATCTTCATTTACAGTAAAAATTCGTTTTTTCTTTTTTCACCCACAAAATAATTGGTATTTCTTTCCGTATTGATTTCGTGACCTATGTGGCATCAAATTCATCTTCACGCGATCAGCTTCATCAAGAATATCTTTCAATATCTGATTTGTATCCATTTTAAAACGAATAATCGAAAAAGACAAGAAAATTGACGCGGCTTTTTCATATCGTTAATTTTTACGAATAATTTCTGCTAAATGTCATTTTTTATATCAGTATGAAATAAGTCCATTTCTTTTATTTAAAATTCATTAAACTTGCAATATGAAATAAACCGTTGTATTCACCAAGAACGAAAATTGTTTTGGTCCTCACAAGTAGTTCCGTCCTCGGCTGATGCCTCGGCCGTTAACAAGTTTCTCGTCCTTAAAAATGTGACTTGGCGTTCTTGATACACAAAATACTATATATTGAGTTAGTATAAATAAAGTGTAAATTTCGTTTTCTTTGTGACGTAAAGACTCGATATTGTATAGTCCTTAGCATTTAAAAAAATGAATAATGTGATTAATACAATAATTGTAATTTGTGACCGCTCGAGATTATAACTAAGAGCATTTGTTCGTCTATCTTTAAACTTCTTCGAGCATTTCGGTTTTAATAATAATTTTTTAAATTACAAATTAGAAAATAATAAAATAGACTGTAAAACTGTTGTACATCACAACGACTTCTAATACGACTATACGCGGTGCTACCCAGAAATTAGAAGAATATAAAAAAAAACAATAAATGTTTCTTACAACTTATTCACTACCACCCTCTTCAAAATCCTCTCCTAGCGCATGAATACACCAGTCTCAGCTACTTGCCCATGATAGGAAGCATAGGTAGAAGTCTTCGCGTCTTAATGTGTTCAACAAAAGTTACAAGGGTAAGATCTTGGGATCTTGGGTATTTTTGTTGAGACTAGAAAGTGACGTGTGGGTTGGTGCATTATCATGGTTTAGCATCCACCAATTGCTGCGCCACTTAGCAGGTCGCTTGCGTCGTGCGACAAGCCGACAATGTTACAAATGTTATGGATTGTTCTCCTTCGGTCTTGCGGGATAGCGTGACGCACTCTTGCCTCATTTTGTGGCGTGTTTTCCGTCGATGGACGACCAGAGCGGTTATCATCATCAACCGACACACGTCCATTTTTAAAACGGTTGTACCAGTCATAAGATTACGTCTAGCCTAAAACCTTTCTAAACGCTTGTTTAAGTATTTTCAAAATTTCCGCTGCCACTTTACAAAGTTTGAAGCAGAATTTCATGCATGTTCTTTGCTCTTTCACATCAGGCATTGTAGTGTTCCAGAATAATTCAAATACAACTCAACAAATATAAACACAAAAACTGTTTGTGACCCCCTAGTAAAGTTCCGTTTGACAGATAGATTAGTATAGTTGTAGCTCACGCCATCTAGTGTTATAGACCTGAACTGCATCCCCTCGCGCTTCATATTAAAAGTCCGGGAATTTTTTGGTAGCACCTTATATTTACTACATTTTCAAGTTCTGTAAATTATATTATTTTTCTTAATTTACATACACTGTTTTAGATTATCAAATAATGTAATTTTTAACTTAAGATTAAGTTTTAAATTCAATGAAGATACAAAGAAGCTAATACTTGTATTTCGACAAATACGTTGTCATCTTCAGTAGGGTAAAGCGATTTAACATCTAGGCCAAGAAGTTTATCATTTTTGGCTGTTAATCTGTCTTTTTATGAATTTAATACATTTAACATTATAATTAATGCTTCCTACTGCCTATTTAATAGATTTGGCTAAAAATTTGGCAAAATTATTTGTAGGATTTTGTATGGTAAATACTATTAACCCCAATGGTACGATTTAAATCGCTTATTTATTTATATTTCATCATTATTTAATAATATGGCACACCATTATAATAATAATACATTTTAAGTACAGTACTGAATAATAACTTTGATTTTATCATTACACAAAGTTTACACTATTATTACGTAATTAAATTATATTTTACGACAGTAAAATAGACTGTCGTGAAGTAAAACCGAATATAAACGCTCACAAGTGAGTATATAGTCACACGTGTGACACTTTAATACCTTAATACTAAAATACGCTAGAGGGAAACAAATCAAAGGCTAGAGGGAGACGGATAGTAGAAAAAAGATGGGACAAACACAGCTGCCTGCGATTCGCAATCATCCACTTAACAATAAGGTGCATTTACACGATACGCTGCATCTAGATTGGGGCTGGACCGGCTATAGACGCCGTAGACGCCTGACGTCGTGCGCCAGTTGCTGTCTACGTCGAGTAACTTAATGACCCGCAACCATGCTATCCAGTTATATCAGCTACGTCGTCCGTTATTGTATACATTAATATTGAAGTGAGCCGGAGGGTTTTTATCACTCGAACACTATGTACACTGAATATATGTATATGTATATATTAGAAGAAAAGGCAGTGGCGTAACACATCAATTCGGTTTTAATATATAAAATATGTATTTTTGGGTTTTAAGCGTACATCGCTAAAAATTATTTCTTAAATCAAGAATAAATACCTCTTTGACAATGTTTCTTGATATCAAATATATTTATTAGATCTTTGCGTGAAGAAAATTTATTAAATTCAAGATCACTATGCCTTATGTTAAGAACTGTTTTGTTCAAGGTTTGTTCAGAAATAACTTAAATGTAAGATGAAGAAATTGGAAAAAAAAATTCTAATTGACGAAAAAAAACAATATCACTTAAATTTCCACTTTATTGGTAAAATACCAATTTAGCCACTGTCCATTCTCAGAAAAATGTTTCTTTTTTTGGTAATATGTAATATATATCCTTGCGCATGTAAGAAAATATAATTCGTTCGATTTAAAATATATACCTTAAAACTTAAAACAATATTTTTAACCGTATATCTAACTGTACATTATTAGCTTTGTAAAATACTAAAAAGCAAACTAGCTAGAATACCGAAATACTCTTCTATAGATACCTTCAAATAACCATATGCATGACGAGGCGAAATCATATAGACCTATTAGCTTACTTCCAATAGTGTCTATGAAAAGCTTTTCCTAGACAAATTAAATACTACTCTAAAACATATTATACCTTATCACCAGTTTAGGACTCGGAAAGATCATTTGGCTATCCAGGACGTCCACAGAATAAAATATAAAATTAAATAAGCTCTTTAAGTTGGTGGCAAGAGCTTTTGTGAATGATAACGTCCGTGTGTGAAGGCTTATGATAAATTGAATCTTTCAACTTCTAGAAAAAACAATAAAATGTATTTTCAATTTATCATATACCTTCACACACGGATGTTATCATTCACAATAGCTCTTGCCAACATTCAGTCAAAAGTTAGCGTTATTCCATTGTATGGTCTATAGATTGGTATCTGTACCTTTAAACGATGAAAATTTTCTTAAAGAATTAAACATCGTTAAACAAATAGCGAAAAACAATGGATATAACCCCAATATAGTATAACGAATTTTAAGAAAAAAGAAATATAATAAAGTGATAGAAAATATTTACCCATTAATAAAAGATAAATCAAGCAATTATAAGGTATTAACATACATAGGACCAATAAGTAAAAAAATAGGAAAATTTTACCTAAAACAGATATAAATGTAGCTTATAAACCTAATAATTCTTTAGGGAAATTCATAAAAAATAATAAATCTAGGACAAGCAAAAGTAAAAAATCAAGTGTATATAAATTAACATATAAAGACTTACTAAAACATACATAGGCTAAACAGGGAAGCGCTTCGAGAAACGAATACAAAAGCATCTCAAGAGTTTTAATAATAAAAAGACAGATTCCAATTACGCACTTAATTTGTTAGAAAATAATCATGTTCCAAAAGAAATTTTGAGATTCTACATTCACAACAAAAAGGATTAAAGTTAAATTTACTGGAAGCCTTAGAAATAAATAAACTTAAATATAGGGGAAACTAGCCTAAAATGGCATACCAGAGTAAAACGACACACCGCAATTGTTCATATTTCCCGCCGAAATATGTCTAGTGTGAGCGGGGTGGGTGGTAAAGTTCGTTACAGAGGCATCACAGTCGCCATTGCAGTGTTGTACAGACGACGTCAAATGAGCAGCGTTCATTTGACAATTTTTGCACCCGGTAAAAACTTTTCCGTGGATGTAATAATTTTATATCTTGAAGGCAATGTGTGTAGAAATTTGAATTTTATAGAGGTATGCAAATTAGCTTAGTTTTGTGCGTATTATCCCCAATTAAATAAGTTCTCCATGTTAATCTGATTGGAGTTTGGATTTGTTTGTCTGAGGTAGCTTCTTGGGTAAAATGACATACCTATGTCATTTTAGGGGAATGTAAGAATTACATGATCTTTTTATCTTTTTGATCTTTTCGCAGGTATGGTTGGAAAATACCAACGGGAAACTAGCCGGCAGAGGTGGACGGAACCTGATATGCAGGAAGCTATAAACGCCGTCCAGCAACGGAAGATGGTATGGCTCAAGGCTTCTAAAAATTACAACGTGCCACAGGTCACGCTTCGAAGAAGATTCCATAACCAAAATGTAAGAATTAGGGGTACAAAGAAAGGACTTGGTCGGTACGGCCCCACATTTTCAAATAAACTTGAACGCGAGATGGTCGATCATATAAAAAGACTTGAAATTTGCATGTTTGGATTGACCACTTCAGAGGTCAGAGCTCTAGCATTTCAATTCACAGAAAAAAAAAACATATACAGCATCGGTTTAATATTGACAAAAAGTGGGCTGAATTCAATAAGCCTCAAGTTCAAAAATTCTTCGATCTGTTAGAACGAACACTAACAGAAGAAGCCATCAGTTTTGACCGCATCTTCAATGTTGAAGAGTCTGCTCTATCGACGGTCCAACGTCCCCAAAAAGTTTTAGCAACAGAAGGTAGAAAGCAGATAGGAGCAATAACAAGCGCCGAACGTGGGATCCACAACACAGTTGTGTGTTGTGTGAACCCTATTGGCATTTTTATACCACCGGCTCTAGTACTTGCGAGAAAGAATTGGAAATCAAAGTTAATCGATGATGCACCAGCTGGCACTCTTGGTTTATGTCAGGAATCAGGGTGGATGACCGAAGAACTTTTCAGCGAACATTTCATTAAATTCTCCAAAAGCTCCAAGAAAAACAAAACCTTGCTACTCCTCGACGGACATTCAAGTCATAAGAATTTGGATGCACTCTTGCTTGCTAAACAAAATGGTGTTATAATGCTTTGCATACCACCCCACTGTACGCACCGATTACAGCCTTTAGATGTTTCGTTTTTTGGACCATTGTCGACATTTTACAACCAGTTAGAGCGTACCAGGTAGCAAAGCTGTTCCGCGAAGCATACGAACGAAGTGCAACCATGGAAAATGCTGTCAGTGGATTCAAATAAACAGGATTCACCCTTTCAAGGCAAACATTTTTCCGAAATGGAAGTTCGCTACTACTGCTCGTTTTGCTACAACAGCAACCTCCAAGAACACCTCCGCAAAACGACGCTCCGGAAGCCGAAGAAACAGCAAAGGGAGATGACTTAAACATTAGCCGAGTTTCTGTTGAAGACATTGTTCCGGTTCCCAAGGCATCGACATCTGTTAAACGAAGAACAACTCGCAAGCACCAAGGAACTACTGTGCTGAATTCAACACCAAATCTTGATGACCTGAAAGCTATAGCTGAAGAAAAACATATGAAGTTGGAACAAAGTGCGAAACGGAAAGTTGTTACGAAGAATTTGTGGGCAGGTGAAAATGAACAGCAAGAAGTTGTCGAAGATGTAGAGGGCGCTGCATCCATTTATTGCAATGGGTTATATTCCCAAACGAAACCAGGCGACATGTGGCTCCGGTGTCAAGCATGTTAGAAATGGGCACATGCAGATTGCACGGACGTTTCGCCCAGAAAAAAATAATACATTTGTGAACTGTGTGGAGATGTTTAATTTTGATACGGTCCTTTTTATGAAAAGAATTTTGGATTTGTTTTATATTTGTTTTAGTCAATAAAATATTTACTTTTAAGCGTATGTCATTTTACCCTAACTTAGTAGGCCATTTTATCGTAGTATCCGCCTAAAATGACACAGTTGCTAATGTTTTTCTTGACCACCTGTATTTTTTTAAACCGTGCTTACGAGAATACACCGGGAGCAGGAACAATTGAAGAACCTGTATACCAAAGATAATTTCAGTATTTATAATTTTCACGCACATATGACAACATTTATGAATGTATGTCATTTTAGGCCATTTTCCCCTACATACCGTGTGTCCCAAATTCGATGCTCGCCATTGGTATCTCGGTTATTAGAAGATATAGAACAACGGTTAAATGGGGAATGTTTTGCAGAATTCAATACTCGCGGCAAATCTCATTTCAAATTTGACCTAACTTTTTAAATTTTTAAAATATTTTGAAAAATCAAAAATTTGCCGATTTCGTTATTCCTCAATAACTCGATAACGCTTAGTCTGACCTCTTTTAAAGTTTTACATTGTTCAGACACTTTTTAAAACAAATTATTTGATACAAAGAGAAACCCCCGATTGTCATTTGCTTTTAAGTTATTACCACTATCTTTTGTTTTTCATATGGCGGCCATATTGGATTTTGGGTTTGTTAGGTAGTCCTCAAAATGTGCTTTTCAACGATGTATAACATGCCTGAAAAATTTTTATTGATAAGGAAAATATTAATAAAAACGTAAATTAATCTTTAATATGAAATTAGTAGGCTGAAAAATTAATGTCACCAATGTCAAATGAAAGTGAAAAGATATTCTAAGTAATACTGTAAACAAACGAAACGATAAAAAAATTATAGAAATAAAAAGTAAAGATACAGAACTTAAAGTTCACATTCACTTAAAGAAATTGTTCAATATGACGACCATTCTGTTCCACACAATTTTGACACCTTGTTCCAGTAGAGTTACAAACTCTACGTAGCGTGTTTCCGTTTACTGATCGTAGCACATCTAGTACTCTTTGTTCTAAAATTTCCCGAGTTTCTGGCGGTTCAAAATCAAATACTTCGTTTTTAGTGGTACCCCATAAATAAAAGTCAAGCGGGGTAAGGTCGGGTGATCTCGCAGGCCATTGCACGGGTCCATTATTTGAAATCACTCTCTCATTAGAGTTTTCTCTCAAAAAATGTTGCACGTTACGAGTGTTATGGGCCGGGCAACCATCTTGCTGGAACCAGATGTTTTGCATGTTCTCGGGATTAATAATTTGCCTCAAAGCAGGCATTATCTCGTTTGTTAGTAGCTCCAAATATCTGTTACCAGTTAAATTGTAATCAAAGATGAAAGGACCTATTAACTGATTATCTAAAACGAAAAAAAGAGTTTAAAAAACAAAAAAAATGTAAACAAAATGTCATACCAATTAAACCGCACCAGACATTAAAACCAAATCGAACTTGAAATCTTCTTTGATTTACCAAATGCGGATTTTCTGTAGACCAATGATGATAGTTATTCCTATTGAACACTCCACAATTGGTAAATCGTGTTTCATCTGTCCATAGTATTTTCCTAGGAAAATTAGCGTCATATTCACATTTTTGAAGGTACCACCTGCTAAACTGTAATCGTCGGAGATTCTTATTATCACTTAAACCTTGTACAATTGTTGGTTTGTAAGGGTGATACTTGTTTTTCGTCAAGGTTCTGTGAACAGTAGATTTTGAAATCCCTGTTTCTCGTGTCACGCGACGAACTGATGTGCTGGGATTGTTCCTGACGTTCTGCAAAATATTATTTAGACGTGTATCAGCATCATTAACTTCATAGTTAGCTCGTTTTTGTTCGAAGCTTCCAAAGTTTTTTAATTTGCTAACTAGTCTTCTAAAAATTGTCCTGTGTGGCTGTTGTCTTTCTGGAAAACGCTCTGCATAACTCGTGCACGCATTTTTAGTGTTTCTATTTGCTTTGAAATACACTTCCAACATATCAACTTTTTCTTCGTTTGAATATGTATGTGCCATTATCAATACTTATAAATCTTAATACTTGACAATAATTACTTATCACTAACTACAAGTAGTTTTAATTAACTTATCTCTGCAGCACTAATTGTACTTTGACAGGTTATCGTTTTGTTTCATTGTCAGAATACATTTGTCATTGACGTTTGACGGAACATAATGTCTTTGCTGGTGATACACGCTCAGAGGTTAGAATTATCTGACATTTGATGTAAAACCAAATACAAATCTCCCCACTACTTTTAATCCTGCGCGAACTTACCCCTCCTCGCGCCAACTTAATTGGCGTTTGCTATACTTAGAATATCTTTTCACTTTCATTTGACATTGGTGTTTAATTTTTCAGCCTACTAATTTCATATTAAAGATTAATTTACGTTTTTATTAATATTTTCTTTATAAATAAAAATTTTTCAGGCATGTTATACATCGTTGAAAAGCACATTTTGAGGACTACCTAACAAACCCAAAATCCAATATGGCCGCCATATGAAAAACAAAAGATAGTGGTAATAACTTAAAAACAAATGACAATCGGGGGTTTCTGTTTGTATCAAATAGTTTGTTTTAAAAAAGTGTCTGAACAATGTAAAACTTTAAAAGAGGTCAGACTAAGCGTTATCGAGTTATTGAGGAATAACGAAATCGGCAAATTTTTGATTTTTCAAAATATTTTAAAAATTTAAAAAGTTAGTCAAATTTGAAATGAGATTTGCCGCGAGTATTGAATTCTGCAAAACATTCCCCATTTAACCGTTGTTCTATATCTTCTAATAACCGAGATACCAATGGTGATCATCGAAATTGGGACAAACGGTATATACTGTTAAATGATAAATGATAAATATATCTTAATAATTCCCCATTTTAAGTTGGCATCATTAAATATCAATGTTAACTACACACTAAAATATATCAGTTAGGAGACCATAGTAATTAAGATAGGAAAAACCAAGTAAAAAGTTAGTGGGAAATTCATAAATTTATAGAATGTGAGTTAGTAGTAAGGTAATATCTGAAGAAGTTACATCGTAGCGAAACATGTTATTGTGAATATATGGTATATATGTATAATATATTGTAATTTATACTGGAAATTAGTAAAAAATGTATTTTACTTCAATCCCATCTTTGTGCTTTATTATTTAGTTCAATAAAATGTATATATTCTTCATAGTTAAATGTTATTTCTGTATAACTAATTTCGGAAGAGCCTGTATCTGTATAATCAGCGATATTGTAACATTGTGGAACAATGTAGTTTTTTTTCCTTGGGTATAATTCAGTTTATTTTTAATTTAATTTACATACCCGTAATATTTCAATATTGATGAATTTTTGCAATGAAAGCGTATTATCTCTTAATTACATCGCCCTCACTTAAAAATGTTATCTACATCCTGCGCCACTGGAATTTCCGATAAACTTCGATATTTACTAAGCACTGAATCATCTGTATGTGTTATATATGTGTGTAAGGAAGCGATAACAAAGCGCTCATGGCATATGGGTGCCGTTGAGATATGGAAAAATGCCAGCTGATAATTATAGCTTCAAAATGCGGATCCATTGTTTGTGCCGAATTAGATAGCGTTATTTCAGCTGTTAATGTTCAATATTATACATATATACGTACGATATAGAAAAATATATTTAATAAGCTTTGATACCCAAAACGAAATTCTAGTAAATATATTTTTCTAAACGGTAACAAATTAATCAAATGAAATCATTTTCGAAATGTGTGGACACACACATTTACTTGTTGATAATATTTTCTTTAAATTCGCATAAATATTTTAATTTAATGTATACTTAGTATTAATTTGATTATTATGTAAGTTTGTTCGTTGCTGATTAGAACTATATATATATATATATATATATATATATATATATATATATATATATATATATATAGTTTCACTGTTAATAAAACCAGAATTTGTGTCAATGTCTCAAATAAAACAATTTATTGCTACTTAACGTTCCGAAACTATATTTCTTTCTTCATCAGACCTGTAAATATGTATTTTCAAATTAGCCATATACTGTAAATTATGGAAATAAAAGAATTAAATAAAACGATTTGGTATGCAATAACATATATGGAGCCTAGTTTCAAAACGCAATTTCGACAAAAACGGTATTCGGAAATAATAAGCAATTTATTATATTTTTAAAAATATATGTCTGGAAATAAAAATATCCATGTTTCCAGGACCTATAGGGTCAGTAAATATAAACTCTAATCGGATTTTATTTAAAATGCTTTTTATTCAAAACTTAGAATAGAATAATTACAAAAGAAAATGCTGTTTGAACAGAATCACTGGCGATAATTCCTTTTGAATTAAAATAAGTGGAGAGATATCATTTTGAACAAGATGTATGTAAGTATGTACGTATGTATCATACTGTAGATAAATTCTATACTTTTACACCACAGTCATCTTCGTTACATTCACAAAGTTCATCGTCGGATTCTGTCATTATTATTCTCAGGATATAAAACGAAATTTTTTATAAAATTGTAACTCAGGCAAATTTCCTAAGTTATGGACATAGCAAGTAAGTAATTCCTTTATATTTTGAATTTTTTCGGATTTTAGGTTGTTACCAAGCTGAAGCCCCTCCAACATTAGATGCTCCATTGTAATATTCCTTTTCAATATAGATTCGAACCTAAAAAAAGTTTTGTTAGAAAAAGTGAAGAATATCAGTATAATAAAAAAAAAGTAATAACATACCTTTTAGTAGGATCATTGTTTCTATAGTACTCCTCCATTTTGACTAATACTTTTTTTGCCCTTAGGGCCTGATGTTCGTTTAATGTGAATTCTTTTCATCTGACTTATTCCCTTAAGCTTTCTGCAATTTGAATCACTCATTTGCTTTACATTTTTCCGAACCCAGTCCTTACTTAGACTTCTAACTTTTCCAACTTCCTGAAGTATTTTTTCGTAATCCTGTTTCAATAAAATTTCTTCTCGTTTTCTATACTTCTTTTCAATTTGCCCAAACAGTCTATCTGCTGGCATATAGGAATGCCCCCTGACTGGAAAGATAATAGTAATATCAGAGAGATTTTTGGAGGCTTCACGGTATAACTACAGGGCCATCATATGAACAAGGTAATAGTTTTTGTTTTGCCCTGCGTAACCGTCTTCAAAAAATCGTAGGTGTGTACAGTTCTCTGGAATATCCAACTTTATTAAGAAATCTCTTACTGCAGAAGCAATTTCATTTGCTCCTCTTTTTGCCTCATTCTCAGACCAGGTGTAAAATATTGGCGTTTTACACTGCAGGTCCGTCACGCAAAAATTGTAGAACGACAGCTGACGTAAGTAGTATGCTTGTGAAACCGGTAGTTTGGGCAATGGTTCGATCTGTTGCATATCAAAGCAGTAAGAGAGTGTGTTCTCTAAATCGTTTTTCATTAATAGATGGAACTGTTTCGCTCGGAGTGTATGAACCCTCAATTGAGTTACAATGGGAGCCAGTACACCATTTTGTTGTTTAACTCTTTTCAGCTGATGTTTAAGTTTAAAACATAAACCACAAACATCAGTGGCAGGTCTCCCAAACCCAATATTAAAATTTGTTGAAAATATATTAGAGAAAAATGAATAGGTGACCAACTTGTCAGCATTTTCAGAGTTATAGATTTTCCACAATGCTTTTATACTGAGATGTGAAGGCAAATATAACCGTTGAGATTATTTGCGGTTGTAGTGGCTCTCAGTAGCTTTCAATTTTCCTATGAACTCTATAACTGATTTTCTTTTATGGGCGAATTTATGAACTTTGTGATTTCCACAACGATTTTCCTTGATTTCTTCGCCATTAAATTTACATTTTGCTATTGTATTTACCCTGCGTGCTGTTACGTTGAAACATTTTAAGAAAAACTTCTGACAAACTTGTACCTTCTTTCCGTCTACTTTCCGAAACATATACTTAATTTGGAGCAGATGTTTCTGCTTTCTTGCATTTTCTTTGTATTGTTCTCGACGTCTATGAGGTGTAGGTATGTATGAACAATAGATGTGAAAGTTTTATGTCTTCAACAGATTTCTTTGGAGTTTTAAAAAACTTTTTTCTGGCATATTCTATGTCGGCTGCATCGATTTCATTGAATTTAAATATACCTTCATGATTACAAGGTTTTTCCCAGTCTTCTATTCCGGTAAAAGAAGTACTATATCTATAAAATAAATTTTGTTCTCATACTACAAACTAACATAACCTAACTTGTGCGAATCACTTACCTTAGCACCTTTGCTCGTTCTCTACGATGACGTTCATTGTTTCTTATTCTTTTACGTACACCAACATTATGTTCGCTAACAGAAACTTCACCTAACTCATTCATTTTTATACTTCTTTCGCAGACTTTCTACAATGTTATTTTAAGTATTAAACACGGTCGCCGCAAACATAACTTGCTGGTGAATACATTAACGGCAACAACATAAGTCGAAATTTCACTTTGAACGCAACAATGTCGGAGAAAATTCGTTTTGAATAAAAGCGTTAACTTTTTAAGCTTTTATAATGGGTATAGAGTCCATTTTGAAAAAGTTCATATACTAATCTGAAGGTATTCAACTTCTGTAGTATAGCACCACACATATTCAATTTTTCGAAATTTTGGAGAAATTGCGTTTTGAAACTGAGTTCCACCCCTCTATCACAGACAAAGTAAACAAAATATTAAGAAAATTAGACATTAAAATTATATGTAACAATAAGACAAAAGTAGGTACTTTATTAAATAACGAGAAAGATAAAATAGGTAAACTAGAAAAGTCTGGAGTATGTATCATTAAATATCAAGACTGTGAAGCTATATATGTAGGTCAAAGTGAAAGATCCATTAAGAAAAATTCTATCAAAACATGTAGGATATGTGAAATATAGCATTAAAAATACAGGTTTCTCGGAACAGTGTATTCAGCAAAACAATTTGTCCGATATAAATAGCTGCAACTTAGTACATATTGCAATAAACAGTAAAAGATTATTTATTATTAGAAATTCTAGAAATTAAAAAAGCCCTGAAAGAAAATGTAATAGTTAAGAATACACAGCTTGAATTTATAAACACACCCATCATAGATACCATTATGAACATAATCTAACCACCACCTTATCAAAAAACTAGGTATATAAGTTACACTATTACGTAGATTAAGTTATAAGAAACTCTTTGGGAATGGCATAACAAGCGAAACATGTATGTTAGAGAAATATAATAAAATTTGTCAAATGTAATATACATATACAGGGTGAGTCGTAAAGAATCGACCAAACTGTAGGAGTGTATTCTTCAGGTGAAAGTAATGTAAAAAACTCAAATGTTGCTATTCGATTTTTATTTGTTTTCGAGTTATAGCGTAATTAAAAATAAACAAAATTTCATACAATGAAGTTTTTGTATTTTATTGGTATTATCGTTCTTTATAATATATTTTCAAAAATACCGCCATTCATTTCAAAACATTTTTTACATCGTCTACCAAGGGCGCTGGTTGCTTTCCTGATTGCGTCAGGTTGATGTTTGATATTGTCAGCAGCATTCATAATCTGTTGAATTAGTGCTTCACGAGTGTCCACTTTCACTTGATACACTTAATTTTTTAACCAGCCCCATAAACAATAATCGAGTGGCGTGAGGTCTGGAGACCTAGGAGGCCAACCAATGTGACTACCACGTCCAATCCAACTCCCTGGAAACCTTTCAGCCAAATGTTGCCTGACTGCACGAGCGTAATGTGCAGGCGCTCCATCGTGCTGGTAGAAGATTTGGATTCTGATGTTTATGGGAACATCCTCTAGCAGTCCGTGCAGTTCATTTACTAAAAAAATGTAAATAGGTGTCTCCCGTGAGGCGATTCTCAAAAATGTAAGGACCAATTAAAAAACCATTGATCATACCACACCACACGTTTACCGAAAATTTATGTTGAAAGTTACTTTCGACTGTTGGATGTGGATTTTCGTCTGACCATACATGCTGGTTATGACAATTATTAATACCGTCACGGGTGAATGTCGTTTCATCCGTAAACAGTATACGCGATACAAAACGAGGATTATCATTTATCCATCGACAAAATTCCATACGTCTACGATTATCATCTCGTTGTAGGTGCTGTACTCTTTGTGCATGGTACGGACGTAAGCCATGCTCGTGGAGTGTTTTTATCACCCTTGTTTGTGAAATGCCCAATTGAATACTAATTCTCCGTGAGCTGGTAGTTGCGTCTTCTTCTACTACATCCAGAATATCTTCTACTTCTTGTAATTGTTGTCGACTGCCTCGTTCAGGTATTATGTTTACACTGGGAAGCTTTCCGGTCGCGCATAATGTGTTGAATACACTAATAAATACAGTTTTATTAGGATTATCTGTGATGTGGAAACCGTTGACGATATTTATTAGCAGCAGCTGTAGCATTCCCATCACAAAATCCATAAACAAACACCATATTAGCATATTCTAAATTAGAATAAGTGTGTGGTATTTTAGTTTGTTACACTATAGTCGTACAAACGTCAAGTCAATGTCACAATACCCGAACACAATGTTATAATTTACTCCAAGGTATAGGGAACATTTTTTATGATGGCAGCGCCCTCACTATATCAACGATGAACTAGAGGTAGTGACATTAGACGCATTAGGCATACAAACCACTCTACACTATTTCTCGACTGCTTTCAATGTCACTACCGCTTGTTCGGAAAACCACGAACAGGTAGTGCTTCAGCTAGGAAGACTTCCCTATAATGAATTGCTACCGGGGTTTTATTGTTTTTACGAATACATACATAAACATGGTATACTAAATCTACATTTTTAATTACGCTATAACTCGAAAACAAATAAAAATCGGATAACAACATTTGAGCTTTTTACATTACTTTCACCAGTAGAATACACTCCTTGAGTTTGGTCGATTCCTTACGACTCACCCTGTATGTAATATGTACATTGTTATTATTATATATATATATATATATATGTGTCATTCCTACCAAGTACATCAATAATTACTAAAATTTATATTATCATTTCTGTGTATAAATAAATGACAATTTCGTATAGCATTAGAACATGGTTGAGCACTGAAGATATTGCTACCTAAGCTGCTTATTCTAAAGAAAATGCGAAACTAGTTAAAACACGCATCCTATCAAAGCACCGTTAAGCCACTAATGTAATATATGAAGACACAATCATCTTCACCGTTGAATATTGCTTCAATTACAAACTCGCGAATATGTCCGTCATATTCGCTTAGCAGCGACTTTCGTGATGGCGATTATAATAATAATAATAGTCTGTATTGTCCAACGTATAACAATTACAGGACAAATTGAATAAATATACATACATACATAAAATCGCAAAATACAAAAAATATAGCAAATATTAATTGTAATAACAAAAACTAATTATTAGATCAAAAAGAAAAAAAATCACAAAAAAGAAACACTGCAATTGATTAATAGAATCAAAGAAAATGTCACTATAAAGTGCATCAGCATTGCGGCACATTGTTGTCATAGGGGAAAGATGGAGTAGGAAATTGTTTCTGGGAAATGGTAAGGCAAAGGTATTTTATTTAAAGTTATTTTGCTTAAATAGAAGTGAATTTAAACTTAATAGTATACCTTATATGTTCAAATGAAAACTTCATTTTTCATTTAAAATAAAAAATAAACACTTTGAAAATAATAAAATAAAATAAAACAATAACTTTGTTTTACCACTTTATTCACATATAATCGTGACCGCGGTTTCGACATACAATGTCATTATCAAACTGCTAAAGTTACAGGCCTACATAGAATTTATAAATGACACAAAAATATATGGGGGGTGGTTTATGATGTTATTTAAAATTACTACTATATACTTAACTATTATATACAACATTGGAAAAGAGGTGTATATATAAGATCCAACTGTTCATTTAAAACGATATCTATTGTGTTGTTCCGGCTTTTAAAAATCTCTAGGGCCTCTAAAATATTTAATTTACGACCTTTCTCGGCCAAATGCAATATTTTACGGTGACCAAATGTATGTCTTTCTGTAATAAGATGGTTTGCGAATGTTGAATCTGTCTTCCTTAGTTTATATGACCTCCTGTGTTCTTTTTCCCGTATAATAAAACTTCGACCAGTCTGACCTATATATACACTTTTACAATCATTACAATATAACTTATACACTCCTGATTTGTTATTGATATCTGTTTTAGCATTTTCCGTTAAAAATGAAATTACTTGTTTTTACATATGGTTTGTAAGCTATACTAACATTACTATTATTTTTTGAAATTATATTTCCAATTTTCTCGCTTATTTTACCGAAGTAAGTTAACGAGACAAATTGTTTCAAATTAGCACTATCTTTAGGATATACTAAACTAAGGGCCACTTGTAACTGTTTTTCTTTAGTATACTGTCAATTACGCTACTTTTATAACTATTGTTTACCGCTATTTGTTTTATCGTATTGATTTCACGCACAAAAGATTCATTAGACAAAGGAATATTTAATGCTCTATGTATCATAGAATTAAAAAATGAATGTTTGTGTGTCTTAGGGTGTAGTGAATCTTTGGGAATAATGCAATGAGTGAAAGTAGGTTTACGATATATATCAAATTTTAAGCTCTGATCTAATTTGTTTAATTTTAAATCCAGGAAGTTAATACTGTTATTCTCTTCTATTTCTACTGTAAAATTGATATTAGAATGGATTGAATTTATGTAGTTCAGAAATGTTTGTAGTTGTCTATGAGTACCCTTAAAGCAAGCTAGGATGTCGTCTACATACCGATACCAAAATTTAATATGTTTTTTACCTAGTTGTGATGAAAGAATTTTTTCTGTAATATGCTTCATGAAAATTTCAGCTAATAGAGGACTTAGAGGTGAGTCCATTGCCAGACCTTCTGTTTGTTTGTAGAATTTGAAGACAGATTCAACATTCGCAAACCATCTTATTACATAAAGACATACATTTGGTCACCGTAAAATATTGCATTTGGCCGAGAAAGGTCGTAAATTAAATATTTTAGAGGCCCTAGAGATTTTTAAAAGCCGGAACAACACAATAGATATCGTTTTAAATGAACAGTTGGATCTTATATATACACCTCTTTTCCAATGTTGTATATAATAGTTAAGTATATAGTAGTAATTTTAAATAACATCATAAACCACTCCCATATATTTTTATGTCATTTATAAGTTCTATGTAGGCCTGTAACTTTTGCAGTTTGATAATGACATTGTATGTCGAAACCGCGGTCACGATTATATGTGAATAAAGTGGTAAAACAAAGTTATTGTTTTATTTTATTTTAATATTTTCAAAATGAATTACCACAAAGTTACGGCTACCAGTATTAATTTTAATAAACACTTTATTTAGTAAATTGGTTCCGAAATTTTTATGGACTTTTAAAGTACCTACAAAGTCTGCTATTATATGTAAAAGCGAATATTTACTAAATGGTCTATACGACAGGGTTGGCAGGCGTTCATTCTTTTAGAAATGTTTTTCAACACATTTTGGCGTAAGATCGGCTCTATTTCAGTGATGTGGCGTTGATGAAACTCAACGTAACTATCATAACTTTCATGAATGGTATCAGAAAATCCTCATTCAATACGATGCTCGCATTTTCAATATAGATTTAGCATTAATTTGATAGCTGGTATTCCTAATTATCCTCTAACCAGACTATTTGAACTGAGCAAATTACGAAAATATTCGAAATTGATTGGAGCAAATTACGAAAATTTTCTAGACAACTCTTTTACCTTTATTACTGGAAGACGTGCCATTAAATATTAGAAGTGGAATGTAGTATCAACGCGATGGTTCACTAGCACGTCAATTCGTGTTAGGGCTCGACTTAACGCAAATTTTCCGGGAAGATGGATTTAAATAGGAGGACCCATAGTACGACCGCCGTGCTCGCTAGATTTTTTTCTTTGAGGTCATATGAAACAGATTGTTTATGCAACTGAAATACACACGTCAGAAACATTACGCCAAAGAATACAGCAGGTTGTTGATATTATTAGGAATAATCCAGCAACCATATTAAGAACGCAGTAATGTCATCTGCGACGTGCGGCTTTGTGTTTCGAACAGAATGGTGATAATTTTGAAAATTTATTGTAAATAAAATCATAAAAATGTATTTCAATAAATTTCGTAGACCTAAAATTTTAGCCACATGAATTATGAAATAAACAATAATTCGTTAACGGTTACGTTTAGGACATATATTTATGTGGACTTTTCGAAGTTCTGTAAATCATCCCTGAATTACGAGGTGCATTCAAGTTCTAAGGCCTCCGATTTTTTTTCTCCAGACTGGAAAGAGATGGAAGCATGTGCATTGTTTTAAAATGAGCGTGCGTTCGTTGTCAATACGCCACAGAGATGGCAGCACTGTACGGCAGATGGAATTGTAGCGGCAGCGTCGAGAATGAGAACCGTTTTAGATACTTAAAATGGCTACGTTTTCCTTACTTGAACAGCGTGCAATCATTCGTTTTCTGAATTTGCGTGGTGTGACACCAATTGAAATTCATCGACAGTTGAAGGAGACATGTGGTGATGGAGTTATGGATGTGTCGAAAGTGCGTTCGTGGGTGCGACAGTTTAATGAAGGCAGAACATCGTGTGACAACAAACCGAAGCAACCTCGGGCTCGCACAAGCCCGTCTGACGACATGTTCGAGAAAGTGGAGAGACTTGTTTTGGGAGATCGCCGAATGACAGTTGAACAGATCGCCTCCAGTGTAGCATTTCCGTGGGTTCTGTGCACATAATCTTGCATGACAACCTGAAAATGCGAAAAGTGTCCTCCAGGTGGGTGCCACGAATGCTGACGGGCGACCACAAGGCTGCTCGTGTGGCATGTTGCCAAGCAATGTTGACGCGCAACCAAGGCATGAATGGGACTTTCTCTTCGTCGATTGTGACAATGGATGAGACGTGGATGCCATTTTTCAATCCAGAAACAAAGCGCCAGTCAGCTCAATGGAAGCACACAGATTCACCGCCACCAAAAAAATTTCGGGTAACAGCCAGTGCTGAAAAAATAATGGTGTTCATGTTCTGGGACAGTGAGGGCGTAATCCTTACCCATTGTGTTCAAAAGGGCACTACGGTGACAGGTGCATCCTATGAAAATGTTTTGAGGAACAAGTTCCTTTCTGCACTGCAACAAAGACGTCCGGGAAAAGCTGCGCGTGTGCTGTTTCAACAAGATAACGCACCCGCACATCGGGCTAACGTTACGCAACAGTTTCTTCGTGAAAACAACTTTGAAGTGATTTCTCATGCTCCCTACTCACCTGACCTGGCTCCTAGTGACTTTTGGCTGTTTCCAACAATGAAAGACACTGTCCGTGGCCGCACATTCACCAGCCGTGCTGCTATTGCTTCAGCGATTTTCCAGTGGTCGAAACAGACTCCTAAAGAAGCCTTTGCCGCGGCCATGGAATCATGGCTTCGACGTTGTGAAAAATGTGTACGTCTGCAGGGAGATTATGTCGAGAAGTGACACCAGTTTCATAGTTTTCGGGTGAGTAGTTAGAAAAAAAATCGGAGGCCTTAGAACTTGAATGCACCTCGTATTGTCGGTACGTTTTGGGACAGCTTGCATATAATTTAACCATTTTTTATTTGGTAGTTTCCAAACCTATTAGTGGAGTATTTCTACACAAAAAACTATTTAATATCAAAATGTCACAAAATATTTTATCATAATAAAATTATTCACTATTATTAAAATATAATGTGGCACAGGAAAAAATATGTGCGTGCGTAGGCTAACGACATACATCGTACTCATATATCATACGCATTATTAATGATAGCAGAACTAATTAACGTTGATAAAATAATTACCGAAGGTCTGTCTCAATTACTAACGGACATCTGACATAATTAAGGAACGCAAATTATTATGGGGCAATATGAATACAGGAAACCGAGCGGAAAAAACCGTTGGTACATGATTATATAAGTTTCCTTAAATGAATATGGTTATTATAAATTCATGAGGAGAGTTTATTTCGGAGAAATTTTCCTAAATAATTTATGATTTATTATATTTTAATTATGTAGATTTTGAAATATATCATAACAGTTTGAGCTTTAAGGGTTTAATAATAAAACTGCATGCCATAATTAGAATAGAATACATTAGTAGTTGTTGAAATTAATAGTTTAATTTTTTTAATATTATGAATATTCCCAATATCATTTCATCAATATGTTTGAGTACTTGTCCATTTTTGATTCAAAATACCCGCGGTTTTCGATCTAAGATCTATGTATTTTATAGAAATGTCTGTGAGTTTTCTACGAGATAATTGTTAATTAGTGAATTCTGACTTAATGATAATGTTGCTCCCTTAATTCTTTTCAAATTCATATAGTGTTGTTAGATGTGATCGAAAATAGATTAAGTTTGGTCGTGATAAGGATGACGGAGTTATGGGCGCGTTGTCGGATAAAATTTTGTTTACATTACAGGATACAACCGATTTCATTACTGCAGTCTTATTGATTGATATCTTTATATGTAAACGCTTGTATCACTCTTTGACATTATTTATCGTAGCCTTTTACATTCTTCCTGATATTTCATTATTCGTCTTAGAAGGCTTTTCTTAAAGATATCTTTTATCTTGTAGATAAGCCTTGTCTGCTTATTAGAGACTTTAATCTCATTAAATGCTTCTACTACGTGTCATAATGTAATGTAACTGACTTTATTAAAACCAATTTAATGATGTTTACCTATAGAGGTATCCAATTTAGATAACAATTTTTTTATTACTTACTGATTAGATGTAATGCTAGTAATATTCCCCGTCTATATAAGGGGCACCTTTTACGTTTTTACAATCGACCACAAGATGGTGCTTTTGAAATATTGCTATGAATTTTTCCCCACAAACATTTTGAAAAGATAACATTTGGAATTTACTGCAAGTGAGAATTAATGAATATTAAATCACATTCTTACATGTAAATGTCGACTTATTTAATGTGTTCGAAACTACAGTCCGACAAACTAAGTTTGTACTAGTATGCAGAAAACACCCTTTCGCGACAACGAACTTCCTGGTGATTAGGTTAATTAAGAATTAAGAAATACTGAAAAAACAAGTCTATCACCGGGAGGAAACGCACAGACGACGTTTCGTTCTAGTTGGAACTTTTCAATGTACGGCATTCCCTCGATGACGGACATTGCTTTTTTCATTTCTATACTTTCTGTATATATAGTTAACATTTGGAATTTATTGCAAGTGAGAATTAATGAATATTAAATTACATTCTTACATGTAAATGTCGACTTATTTAATGTGTTCGAAACTACAGTCCGACAAACTAAGTTTGTACTAGTATGCAGAACACACCCTTTCGCGACAACGAACTTCCTGGTGATTAGGTTAATTAAGAATTAAGAAATACTGAAAAAACAAGTCTATCACCGGGAGGAAACGCACAGACGACGTTTCGTTCTAGTTGGAACTTTTCAATGTACGGAATTCCCTCGATGACGGACATTGCTTTTTTCATTTCTATACTTTCTGTATATATAGTTAACATTTGGAATTTACTGCAAGTGAGAATTAATGAATATTAAATCACATTCTTACATGTAAATGTCGACTTATTTAATGTGTTCGAAACTACAGTCCGACAAACTAAGTTTGTACTAGTATGCAGAACACACCCTTTCGCGACAACGAACTTCCTGGTGATTAGGTTAATTAAGAATTAAGAAATACTGAAAAAACAAGTCTATCACCGAACACATTAAATAAGTCGACATTTACATGTAAGAATGTGATTTAATATTCATTAATTCTCACTTGCAGTAAATTCCAAATGTCAACTATATATACAGAAAGTATAGAAATGAAAAAAGCAATGTCCGTCATCGAGGGAATGCCGTACATTGAAAAGTTCCAACTAGAACGAAACGTCGTCTGTGCGTTTCCTCCCGGTGATAGACTTGTTTTTTCAGTATTTCTTAATTCTTAATTAACCTAATCACCAGGAAGTTCGTTGTCGCGAAAGGGTGTGTTCTGCATACTAGTACAAACTTAGTTTGTCGGACTGTTGTTTCGAACACATTAAATAAGTCGACATTTACATGTAAGAATGTGATTTAATATTCATTAATTCTCACTTGCAGTAAATTCCAAATGTTAACTATATATACAGAAAGTATAGAAATGAAAAAAGCAATGTCCGTCATCGAGGGAATGCCGTACATTGAAAAGTTCCAACTAGAACGAAACGTCGTCTGTGCGTTTCCTCCCGGTGATAGACTTGTTTTTTCAGTATTTCTTAATTTTGAAAAGATTTAATTATTTTTGTATATTGTATTATATTTGAATTTTTATATTTTGACTAGCGCAGTTCGAGGAAGCCGTTTGGAGTTGCTGGGCAATGTACTTGATAACTGTATATTTTATGTTTGGATGCGTGCTGCATGTATCCGGCAGACACGTTTAGTTACCCAAGTAAGAGAGTCGTATATTACAAGATAAAACTCTTTATCTTTATTTCAAGTAACTTCGTTTTTGTTTTTGAATTAATAGTGTTTGTGATTGCTGAAGTCATTGCCGAATTTATACGAGTTTGTATATCTCGTAGTTTTGATTTAATTAAACTCTTACTCGTGGTGTCTCTTATATTAAAAAAAATTAAACTACGTAAGTTTATTTTATATTATATCATATTATTTCTTTACTGAATGCATTTATTATTGTATTTTTGATTGTATGAATTTCTATATATTTTAATATTAATTAAAATATAAATGATAAAGATAGTTTTTCGTTTCAAGTAATTTTTTGTAACGTTAAATTCTTGAACGTTTTAGATTTCAAGGTAGGTGTTTTTGTACATATGGTATCGCGCATGTGTTAGAGATTTCGGTCTGACAGGTTTATCTGTTTACTTTTGAGTTTGTTTATCAGGGGTGAAAGAAAAAAATATCTTTGTAATTTATTAGTTCTTAATTTTGATCGGAGTCAATAAGGATTTTTTATTATATGGTCCAGTAATTTCTCATATAATATTTTTGCCTTAAAAATATTTTGTTAAATTTTGTAGAAGAGAAGTACCACGTTTTCTCATTGGAGACCCGGAGAGGAAACCTGTCTCATTAAAGAAGTTAACCGATTGAGCATCAAACTTGGACAGTGTTGTGGTGAATAGTGGTTCATCTTCATTCTTACCCACTATTCATAGCAATATGTAATCAGTTAATTACTATATTCTTAAAGTTTGACCTTTGCCAATGAGAAATCCGCGATAGCTTAGATATTGAGTCAGTAGTTTGGTGACAGTGACAGTTTTAAGACAGTGAGTTTGTAAAATAATGGAAATTACTCGTGAAGGTTTTCGTTGGATGATTTTTTACGATTATAAAAAAGGCCTAACTCCACAAGATGTATTATATCGCTTCGGCCAACTTTTGGTAATGAAGCACCATCAGAGAAGGCAGTTTACAATTGGTTTACAGAATTTCGACATGGTCGTGTCTCAGTGAGTGAAAAATCACGTGAAGGTCGACCAAACACTGTTGTTGTGATTCCAAAAAATATCGATGCTGTGCGAAAAATGACAGAACACGATCGACATATGATTTACAGTGAGGTAGAGGCATCTCTTGGCATATCGCAGACTGCAATTCATTCGATTTTACATGAACATTTATTTGCATAAAAAATATGTTCCAAATGGATTCCACATAACTTGACCGAAGCACAGAAAGCAGCTCGTGTCAATTGGTGTGAAGAGATGAGCAAAAAGTTCGACGTAGAAACCGCAAAATCCGTATGTAACACCGTCACAGGTGACGAAACATGGATATATGCATATGAGCAGGAAACCAAGCAACAATATGGGTGTTCCAAGACGAACCGAACCCCACAAACGTTGTTTGTGCAAGGAGCACTTCCAAGAAAATGATCGCTTGTTTCTTCGGCTGTACAGGACACATCGCAATAATTCATTTTGAGGATCGAAGAATTGTTAACGCTGAATAGTATACAGTAATTTGTTTGCCAAAAGTTATAGACGAAATCAGGAAAATGTTGCATTATTCTTTATCACGACAATGCGAATTCACGTACAGCACGTCTAACACTTGACTATTTGAAGGAGAAAAGTGTAGAAATAATGTCTCATTGTCCATATTCACCTGACTTGTCGCCGACTGATTTCTTTTTGTTCCCAACAGTGAAACACAAAATGCGTGGACAGTGATTTTCAACACCTCAAGAGGCAGTCGAAGCCTTTGAAAACCATGTCTGAGATACAAATTTCAGAGTGGAAAAAATGTTTTGAGAGTTGGTTCGTCTCATTTTAACTAGTTTTATAAAAGATTTTAACATAAGATGTGTCTATCATCAAAAATCGTTTACATCTAACTGCCGAATCATTTGTCGGCATTTGGTTGTTAAAATAATAAACTTAAAAATGTAGTTTTATTTACTTACAGTCACAAAATACATTAGTTTGTTACTTAATTTATTTAATGAGAATGCATTTAATTTGGAAAATTTGGTAAATTTAGGTATAAATATAACCTAATTTAGATATAAATATAACCTATAAACTTCACCGTAAATTTTATATGTCGACACAGGGCTCACATACACGTACTATAACATTTACGTCATAGATTTTAATGACGAAAGTGGATTGCTTCGTGTCTTTTCCTATCATAATACGCAGCTAAAAGGGAACGTCTTTTATTTTTTCATGTGCATAAATTCAGGTGAAGACATTTGACTAGCGTGCGTCGGAATTATCAATTTTGAAGTGATCAATTTAAGACATATTGACCAAGAAGGATAATATTTTAATTTAACGTTTGAATTATATAAGATCTTTTTATTTATTCCTTTTTAATTAGTTTATTAATAAAACCTTAAGAAAAGTTAAACATTTTATTTAAGTAAAAGGCATTGTTTTCACAAAAGGGAAAAGTAACAGTGTTTTCTCCTTTCAAATACGACAGGTAATTGAATAAAGTAACCCCTCACTTTCGTGCGTTTGACTGACACACAGAGTAGTGTCACATGTTCGGACATGAACCAATTACGCGATCCCGAATGGACCCTATGACCTTCCTTTTAATTGACAATTTGAACAATGAGTGAATATTTCACATTATACAGTTAGGCTTTACAAAATAAATTATGCAGTGATTGTAAATTGGCATTTACACAGTTGAATATTTCTACAAAGATATAAATTTTCAAAAACTAATGGTAAATTATTTGTGTTAATAACTATTTCGTTTAGGTATTTGCTTACCTATAAATTCTGTTAATGATATGAGAATTTCTATGAAATACATAGAATACATATTATTGACACATTATTATTGGTTCATCAAATACTTCTATCTATATTAAATTACATGCTGTTTTTAATAATTTTTCATCCAGGAGAACTTAGTATGATAGGATGAGTCATAAAATTAATCTTTAATCAGGTAACGTCACCAGTGTATGAAGATGTATCATTTAACAAAAATTTAATTGGCGTCGTTATAAAATTTTTAATTAAATGGGAACTTTGAGTACGCTCGTAGGATCCAATAGATCTCTTCTTGGTTCTGTCCCTTCAGTACCTCACTAGTGCATAATTACATGAAAGCTAGTTTCCTCCTGTTTTCACATCTCCTGCACCAGGGCTCGCTAACCAAGCCCGGGCTGTGCAGATGATTCCTTAAAGGACAGTTGTCAAGCCAGTTTTAATTTATTTTTTATAACTTCGAGCTAGGTTGGCCGAAAGCCTAGCATTCAGCTCCTGCAGTAGTGTCTCAGTATGGAGTTGACCTTCCGTTAGCCCCCATTTTTTTTATATTCTCTTTCTAGCCATAACCCGATCTCTCTTCCTGCGGAATCCTTGGCAATTCCACATACAGGTTCTGGTTCCATGAATTTTCTCCTGGAAACTTCTTTGGCCAGTTCGTCGCCTATCTCATTACCTTTAATCTCCACATGTTATGTCACCCATATCAGTAACACAGTATTGTCATGTGCCAGCAGTCTATTGAGGAACTGTTTGCGATGTTTCACCAGTTTAGACCTGGTAGATGGATTCATAATGGCTTTAGTAGCCGCCAGACTATTAGTCATATTGATTTTTTGGTTGCGCAGCCGGCTTTCCGAATTTCTTCGGCGTAGGCTGCGACAGCAAACAATTCAATCTGGAAAAACGTCGTATATTTCCCAAGATTTAATTATATATGCCTTCTAGGCCACATTCCACATATACCTACGCCTGCGGCCCGATTGTATTGTGATCCATCCATGTACCAGGTGCTGGCATCCCAATCACTCGAGCGACTTTTTGCTTGTTGCTTGGTTGGTATAGACATATTCAGCATAGATATAAACATACGATCAGGCGCCATACTGTCAGCATTTATAATATCGTCTCTCCCAGTATAGTCCCTTTGGTATATATATATGGCCTCATTTGACTTTATTAGGATACCATGAGCCATTGGCCTTCAGTTTCAGGATCGCAGCAATGGCCTCCGACATAAACAGCATGGGAGCGCTTCCCGTGCTGTTTATAGCTTCCTTGATTACCAACAGAGCCTATCGCTGGAGTGTCGTAAGAACTCCCGATGTCAGTTCCATCCTTCACTTCCAGACAACTGTTTCATAGGTAACCGTTGGTTTTACTATTACTGTGTACAACCAGTGTACCACACTGTACCACTTCCTTAATTGATTTTAACTCTTGTCCAAACAATCTCACGCTGCCCAGAGTATTTAGTTTTCTCATGTTGGTAAGAGCTAAATTTGTTTCTTTGTGGATTGAGAGTCAATCCCTTCTCAAGGTACAATCTCAATTCGGGACACAATACCCTCATCAGCAAACCTCTGCGTTCATGTTTCCTAGTCATTTAATGTTCTGATGAGATTATCCACTGCTAGACTCCATAATAGCGGCGACAGTACTCTTCCTTGAGAACACTCTTTTGTTGTTCTCATTTATTGTGTTTTATCTCCTTCCTGTCTTATTGCAAAGAAGTGGGCAAAATGTCTCCATTTTGGGTAAGAATTCCATAAAGATGATGAATACCGCGGTCGGCCAATTGATGTGGCAGCAAAAGATTTTGTTTAGTGAAGAATTGTTATTAGAAGATCTCCGTTGGGATGTGAACAAATTATCAGCAATGTTTAGTATATTTTTAGAGTCCATTGTCACAGGAGATGAAACAATAGTTCTGTATTATGATATTCTATTGAAAAGAGAATCGATAGAATGGCGACGACCAGATGAACCTCATCCAATAAAAGCAAAAGTAGTTCAATGAACAAGAAAGCTTATGATTAGAATCGTAAGGGTTTTTACTGATCTACCTTAAGACCTTTTTATGCTGGTTTGTTGCTTCAATTGGGAGACAGTATTCGTGAAGCCGCCGAGGAAAATTGTGAAAAGGTGTTCGTTCGTTTACTGTATGGCATTCCGTATATCGCAAACCTATGCATACTAACAGATACCTAAATGTCGTTTCCCACCATCATCCTGCACAAAAACGTGGCGTCATAAACTCCTTAGTTAAAAGAGCCTTTTCTATATCTGAACCTAATTCATTACGCAAAGAAATCAATCATGTCACCAATCGAAAACAACTATTCCAAGCACGATATTCAACGCACCATAAACCCAACATTAGACCGTCCAGTTCCATTTCTCGTCATATTTTTGCAATATCTAAAGGCCATTTACCTTATATACAAAGCTTTACCAACCGTATCAGCAAAACACTTATCAAACTTAATATCAAAACTATCTTTATACCCCACACCACATTATTGGTTTCCTTTCCTGTTAAGGATCGCAACCAACTAGAAACCCCTGGTGAATTCGACGTTCGTGTGGCAATGTATACATCGGCAAGATAAATGGTTCGGTGAGCATTGGCGTTGTTGAGCATAAGCGTTGTACTAGGGCGCTGCGTCTGACTGTGTCTGTTATTGCTGAACATAGGCAAAAATCCGGAGATCAAATTCATGTTCAAACTACCTAGATTTTGTCCCGCAAGCCTTTTTATTTTAATCATAAAATACGCAAATCCGTATAGATCCTAAAGCTTTACAATAATATCAACTGTGATGACGGATACCCTGTACATACTCAAAAAAGTTATAAAACCTTCTGCCACAATTAAATATCATATCCTAAATAAGTGTTTCGCCAACTAAGTTGTCATCACCAGTAGATAAAATCACTAATCAAAGTGTTGGACATGGGACACAGTAAAGCAAACACACAGAATCGCACACAATTTTACACGGCGTCCACGTACACACTGACTTTAAAGTGACTAACGCAAACTAAAATTACGCCCACTTACCCTTATTAAGGAAACGGCAATACCATGTGTTTATTCTTAACGCCCTCAACCCTTTCTACCTCTTTTCTAAGAATGAAAGGAGACAACTGTGTGGGATAGAACCTTTGTCCGAATTGAACGTGTTTAATACGAACAAATTTAATACGTTTAATTCGGACAACGGTCCTATCCCACACAGTGGTCTCTTTTCATTCTTAGAAAAGAGGTAGAAACGATTGGGGGCTTTGAGAATAAACACATGGTATTGCTGTTTTAAAAACTAAGTGGACGTAATTTTTTAAGTTTAGTTGTCGGAATACGTATCTAGGATACGATTATTAATTGTGGTTATGGGTTTTATACCTGTTTTGAGTCTTTACTTAACCACAGTCTCCAAAGAAGGACCTTTTTACCCTGTATATAATACCTGGCAAAGGGTTTGCCCTTCCAAAAAACTCAATCGTACCAATAATTCGGAATAACTCCTATGTAACCTTGTCTCAAACTTTCAGTTTTAATGCAGTAACAGTAGTAGCAACCTTGAAGATGTCCCTTGCAATTGTCGAAGAAGCGACGGCTAAGCAGGTAGCAATACCAAAAATGCGGTTCCAACTCAGAATCTCAGAAGCAACCGAAAATCTTGTTTGGAGAAAGCAATAGTCAAAGCAATACTTCCTGCCTTTCACGATTTGTAGGGAGCTATCCACAAAGAATTTATTCCAAGTGGTGTAATGGTTAATGCTATATATTATCTCGGTATATTGAGGCATTTGATAAGCCGCATTCATCGTATTCCCAAGATATCGAGAGCCAAGCAGTTAGCAATTGTACGATAATGCACTTATGGAGTAGGTAAAACCTCACCAAATTTTGTATAAAACAAAAATATTTTAATAATATAAAATATTCAAAATCGGGTGTGGAGAACACAATTCAATACAAATTATGTATTGTGTTCTCCATACCCGATTGTTAATAATATTTTATAGTATTCAAAATATGTTTGTTTTATTCAAAATTTGGTGGTTTTACCTACTCAAGTACAGGGTAGGGCAAAAGTAATGTCATAAGGTGAATCGGCTGCGATTTCGTTAAAAATGAAAATATTGGACTCTGTGTTCACGGAAAGTTCACTTGAAAGTGTAAAATTGATGACATTAAGTTGAAAAAATTATATAGGTCTAATGACCACCTCCTGAGTTGATGTACACGTTTGTGCTCGTTTTACGGTATTATTGGTAATTTCTTCTTCAATGCTGGCTTTCAAGACTTGCAAGGTTTGTGGTATGTTGTGGTAAACGCGAGATTTAGAAAAGCCCCAAAGAAAGAAGTCTGGCACCGTCAGATCTGGCAATCTGACCGGCCAGTTCAAATCGCCAAAACAGGAGATTACACGGTCCGGAAATTGGTGTTTCCGTCCTGCTGGAACCAACAATACTCGAGACTCAATTAAGCGACTTGCGGCAAAAAGAAACTCGTTTATCATATGTCTGTCTCGCTCGCCAGTTACGGTTATGGTGGTGCCGTCGGAGTCCTCAAAAATATAAGGGCCAACCATTTTTTCACTACAAATGCCACACCAAACAGTCACTTTGAGGGGATGTAATGACTCTTCATGCATTTCATGTGGATCCTCTGTACCCCAGAAACGCAAATTTTGGTTATTTACATAACCGCTTAAGTGCAAATGGGCTTCGTCGCTCATTACGAAATCATCCTCTTCTTGCACCAAATTTAAGAGAGCATGGGAGTAAATTAACCTCACTTGACGGTCGGCAGGCAACAATTGGTGAACGGCTTGCACTTTGTAAGAGAACATCTTCAGGTCTTTCACCAAAATTCGACGCAACGAACATCTACTGATGCCAAATTATGTGCATCGTTGTCTCGTCGATGTTAATGGACTTTCTTGGACGTTCTCGGCCACAACAACAATATACTCGGTCGAACGAGCAATACGGGGCCGACCACTTCTTGCGACATCTCTCTAATGGACCCAGTTTTCAAGATATGCTCAGCCAAACTCTTAATTGTTTGCGCAATTGGTTGTTTCAAATTACTTTGTTATGTACGAATTCGGTTTGTCCGATGAAAAGTGGAAGCACGTTGGTACAGCTTCTGTATGCTACGGTTGTATCCGTCAAATGGAAGCCCCTGAGTTAGTGTTGTACCTGTTATAGAGATAGTGAAATTTGTTTTGGTGTTCGCGATGTTGACATTAGTCAATGAACAGGGTTGAATGTTCTTCTACGATTTGTCTTAAGAACTTTTGCAATACGGTAAGGGTGTCGTTTTTATGAATATATCTCTCCAGTGGTTCGCACTGATGATGCGTTATAAGATGAAACACGTCTCTGTGTATCTTGAGAGATTCTTTCACAAATATATGAACTTGTATTTTGTTCTCTACGTCCGATTTTAAATATTTTAAATTAAAAATATTTTACTTATACATCCCTCGTATTCACCAGGTGTGGTTCCTCATGATTATTTTTTATTCCGTAAACTAGGGCGTAAGTGTAGATTAGCTCCTCACGATATACCCTGGACAACGTTGAGTTAACTCAACGGCAAAAAGTCCTCACATAGAGAGATGCGATATTATGATATACAGAGCAACATTCTTGCTAAGTTCACAAATACTAAGTGGATCGCAACTAATAATGTTCATATACAGTTGAACAGCTGATAAAGTATTTCTTTGCAGTTCGTACTGTTCAAAGTGCAAACCGCACATTGTACTTTATTTCTTCCAAACACACATAAATACGCGCTATAAAACTACACATGTTAACCATTTTAAGGTATTCTAATGCTTTAAATTTGGCCGTCGACTGTAAAGAAATACTTTACGAACTATACTCGCACATCACTTGTTGAAGAACTGGATATTCTTTGCCTACAGAAGATCCAGGTTTCCAGGCTAGAACAATGGAGACAATCTTATTTTGAAGATTAGATATATTATTTTCTATATTTACATCATATCTTTTTCGAAATAAATAAATTCCTTAAAGTGCATTTAGTGAAGCAAGAAAATCGTTTTACATCAATTGAGAACACTCCAGCCTCAATGATTAACAATCACAATACCTTTGCATTCATTTGATGTACTTTTTGAGCGTGCAAATTTTTGTATTTCTACTGATCTACATATAAAAAAATCAAAAACATTTCATTTGCTATTTATAGACTTACAAACTACGGAATCGATTTTTAAATTTTTGTATGTGTATTCCTTATGGTGTGAGCATATTTTTTTCCAAAGTTTGTCGGCAACTATAAAAGAAATAGCAATATGTGAAACTACATGAATTTCTACAGGAAAAAAACGTAAATGTAATTTTAAATCATTATATAAAAATGATGACAACGTGACATATAAAATATAATATATATATATATATATATATATATATATATATATATACAGCGTTAGTAAAAAGTCCCGGAACGGTCGAATAACTTTGTTATTTGAAATTTATGATTTCTGAAATTTGGTATGAGGGTATAGTTAATATAAATGCATTTTATGCAATACACTTAATATTTTTTTCACTTCCGGTTTAATCGGCAATACGTCCAACTTTTTTTTTTAAATAGAACGGCCAGATTTTTTTAACACTTTTGAATGCAAAATAAAAAACTACGTTCAGGAAGTATTAAGATGTTTATTTTTATTCACAAGAAAACAGTTAAAAAATTAAAAAAGTGTCCTAATACAGAAAAATCAAGGTACCTTTGAAAATAGTTGTTGTTTAGTGTTTTCATTCTTTTTGCTGTCACATTTGACAATTTTAAAAGCGTTTTAACTTTTGCATCGCTATAAATTTACTTATTTTAGACATTAACATATTTGAAAATGGCAGTAAAACTTACTGAATCAGAACGAAATGAGATATTAATGATGCGTGGGTACGGTGATCGTCAACGTTCTTTTGAAGAGGTTCCTATTTTGTTTAATACTGTTTATCCGGATCGTCACATTAGTAAAAGTACGGTATGCCGAACAATTCAAAAGTTTGAAGTATTTCGTCAGGTGAAGGATTTACCTAGAAGGGGACGTCCATTAACAGCAACAGATGAAGAAACTAGTTTGAATGTGTTACTTACAGTGGAAGAAAATCATCACGTGTCCACAACAGAATTAGGTCAAATTCATGACATCTCTCAAAAATCTGCTCATAAAATTCTTAAATCAGCAAAAATGAAAGCCTGTAAAATGTATCCCGTCCATGAGTTAACTGAAGATGATCCAGATCGTAGACTACAATTTTGCGAAACAATGACGGAATTGATCGAGCAGCAGCCTAATGTTTTAGATCACATCATTTTTTCAGATGAGGCAACGTTTTGTCTCAACGGCACTGTGAACAGACATAATTGTCGCTACTGGTCAATTGAAAATCCGCATTGGATTGAAGAAGTCCATACACAGCGTCCTCAAAAGGTGAATGTCTGGGCTGGTCTTGTTGGAAACAACATCATAGGACCATTTTTTATAAGAGGAAATTTAACTGGCAACGTCTACTTAAATTTATTGCGAACTGAGATTGTTCCAGCACTTGCGGCCCTCTTCCCAAAATGCAAACATAGGTGATCACCCTAATGCACATTTTTGGTTTCAACTAGATGGGGCTCCCCCCCATTTTGCCCATAATGTCCGCGATTATTTGAATGACATTTTTCCGGGACGTTGGATCGGACGTAGAGGAGCATTCGAATGGCCAGCACGTTCGCCAGATCTCTCGCCATTAGATTTTTTCTTTTGGGGTCACTTGAAATGTCAAGTGTACAAAAATCGTCCCCATAATCTTGAACAATTGGAAGAGAGAATAGTTCAAGAAGCCAATCGCATCACTCCAGAACAAATACAAAATTCAATAAGAAATTTTACTGACCGTTTACATTTTTGTCAAATTGTAAATGGAGAGCATTTTGAACAATTATTGTAATCGCAACCTGAATAGACAGGTACCTTGATTTTTCTGTATTAGGACACTTTTTAAATTTTTTAACTGTTTTCTTGTGAATAAAAATAAACATTTTAAAACTTCCTGAACGTTGTTTTTTATTTTGCATTCAATAGTGTTAAAAAAAACTGGCCGTTCCATTTAAAAAAAAAAAGTTGGACGTATTGCCGATTAAACCGGAAGTGAAAAAAATATTAGGTGTATTGCATAAAATGCATTTATATTAACTATACCCCCATACCAAATTTCAGAAATCATAATTTTCAAATAACAAAGTTATTCGACCGTTCCGGGACTTTTTACTAACGCTGTATATATATATATATATATATAAATATCTCTCATTTTTTATAATTATATGTGATTGAATGTTCATATTAAAAAAAAAACTCTTTGAAAAAGCCCATAAGTGCAGAAGTATGTAAGTATTATGCTTCAATTACTTCCGTCGATGCTGAACAATCTTTTTCTGCATTCAAATACTTGCTGGACAACAGAAAACATTAATTTAAAATAAAAAGTTCAGAAAAGCTTCTAATTGTTAATTTTTATAATAGTGCTTAATTGGGTATATAGATATACTTGTTAGATTTTATTAATTATTAATCTAAATATATATAGAGAATTATTTCGTGACCTTTGTATGTTATGGTAAATTCAATTTGTTGGCGATTTAAGGTCTGGTTTTACTTTAAAATGTATATATTTAAAACAACCCTACATGTTTCGGCAAATGATGCCGAAACATGTAATTATTTCGTGACCTTTGTATGTTATAGTAAATTCAATTTGTTGACGATTTAACGTCTGATTTTACTTCAAAATGTATATTTTTAAAACAATCCTACATGTTTCGGCAAATGATGCCTTTTTCAAGGAATATAAAATATTAATGTCATTTATATTTTATATTCTTTGACAAAGGCATCATTTGCCGAAACATGTAGGATTGTTTTAAATATATACATTTTGAAGTAAAACCAGACCTTAAATCGCCAACAAATTGAATTTACTATATATATATATATATATATATATATATATATAAATCGATTTTGATAAAATTTTGTGCGTGTGTTCCTTATCCTCATATGCATTTGTAGCATGTTCGCGAATTGGAAAACTATCTGCTGTTTGTTTATGCACCAGATGGAATAACGAAAAATATTTTGTATCCAAAGTTATTAAAGTCATAGATTGATTATAATAAAATATTATTGATTCGTTTTTTAGCTAGAGAATAAACAACAATTTTATATCGGTCAATGGCAGTTAACACAAAGCAAGTTTTAATTTTTCTATAAATGTGGCCGAGCAACCCCGGGCTACGGGCAACTAGTAGAGAATAAATAAAACGATTTTTGTTTAACTATGTCTTTCTTGAAAGCAATCTAGACAAGGAATACGTCCATATGATAAAATATTGTTGCTTATTTGAATTATTTTATGTTACCTTGTCTTTTCAGGCACATAACATGTTTGTTTTTCATAGATCGTGAGATTATTGTTCCGGTATTTAGGCAACTGGAGTGTATTCGTTTAAAAGCGTTTGCATGTATTCAGGCGTGTTGACCTTATTCGTCACATTAGCAACAACAACCCCTACTATTAATTCACTACAAAATCATTTGGAAAACTTGGAGGGATGGTTTAACACGTTCGCTCTAGGATGAATAACTCTGCGTCATCTTCCATAATTACGTTATTTTTTTTTTAATTAAATTTTATTTAAATTCCTGTAATAAGTAGAATTATTTCAAATTGTTTTTGGTACTTGAATTTGTTTTATCAATTTTTCTATTCGGAACACAAACGGACATAAATCGAGTAAACTGCACTTATTGCTGGAGTTCGTGCGAAATCGGAAGTCACCAGCACTTAAACTTAAAAAGAAATAGGATAAAAATAGTAGTGGGATGCAGATATTACAGATCATCATGAAAACATTGACCTATTTTCCGCCAAATCCGAATTTTGTATGTGTAGCGTTAATGATGTTTTACCTTTTCTGTGATTCCTTTTATTATATCTTGTCTGCATTTATAGTATAAACCAGCTTTTGTAAGGCTGCTGAAGAGTTGTTTAATTAGATAGATCAGCGATTCTCAAACTTCTTAACTACGCGAACCACCAGTGGAAAATGTAAATAAACTTACAGCTATTATTTTATGTCGCCGTGTTAATAGCAACGGGTATGAATATGCATGTATGACGTGTACATACATGAGCAATTTAGAAGTTCCAACTTGATGTGTACGTGCTCTTTTGTAATTTGGTCTCCTTCTATAACACTCGCTGTGAGAGTATGTTCAAACATGCATATGCATGCCTTTGAGCAAGTCGTGCTGTGACAGTATAAATGAGGTTCATGCGATTGTACAACTTCAGTTAAGTTTCGAATGCAAAGCGTGCGTCAGATGCTTTTATTTTAGTGTGCGGTCAGCCTTGAAAATGAATTGTTCTTTTAAATTTCTTATAAGAAATTGATAAATTTGTAAAAAAATAAAGTGAGTCATCTACATCCGGTGAATCGCTTGGTGAAAAGACAAAGTTGTATAATGACAGTTATTTAAATTATGGTTTTACCTCATTGGACGAAAAGCCACAGCGCGTTGTTTATTTTCAAGTTCCCTCCGATGAAAGCATGAAGCCATGAAAATTAGTTCAACACTAAACGAAACTAAACGTCCGGCTCATAAAAATAAATTTTTCGGAAGAAAATAACATATCATGAGAAATTAACAAACTTGTATTTGTAAATTCAGCCATGCTGATAAATTTATACTTGAAACATCTTATCTCGTAGGATTAAGAGTAGCTAAGATGTCCAAACTCCATACAGTCGCTGAAAACCTTATATTGCCTGCTACAATTGATATGGTCAATGTTTTAATAGGCGTGAAATTAAAAAAATTCCGCATTCTAATGACACTCAAATGTACGAGATCTGATAATTTAACGTGAATTTTTTAGTATTCAGTTTGACAAATAAACAGATGTAACAAGCATGTCTCAGTTCTTATGTTTTGTGAGGTATGAATGTGATACGGACACATCAACCAAGGACAATACGTTGTTTTGCAAAACTGTACCGGGTTGCACAACAGAACAATATCTTTTTGATGTTTCTTACTAGAAACTATACTAACATAGACTGGACAAAATGTATTGCAGTATGTAGTGATGGTGCAAAGGCGAGAACAGGAAGGAATAGTGGATTAATGAAAATGTTAAAAGATCGTCTTATGCTAGGGGCGGAATGGATACACTGCTTTTTTCACAGACATGCTCTTGTCGCAAAAACATGCCGGAAAATCTCAATCAAATTCTTTGCGAAGCTGAAAAATTGTTAATATTATTAAAAGCCGACCGTTACAAAACCGGCTATTCGCTAAACTTTGCGATGAAGTGGGCAAAAACAAAAAATCTTATCTTTCCATACAGAAGTTAGATTGTTATCGCGAGGGAAAGTAAATGAATTAATAATATTTTCCAAAATAAACAACAGCCATTCTCATTGTTTTTATAGAATAATGAGTGCATGTTGTTGTTGGCTTACTTAGCAGATGCATTTTTGCATTTAAACGACTTGAGTGTGAATTTACAAGGATGCGATAAAAATATTTTATTAATGACAGACAAAGTTCATGCTTTAATTTAAGAAATTTTACTTTGATATGTATATATTTAAAATAATCTTACATGTTTCGGCACATAATGCCTTTTTCAAAGAAATTTAAATTATAAAATCTTTAAAATTTATAATTTAAATTTCTTTTACATAGGCATCATGTGCTGAAACATGCGAGACTATTTTAAATATATACATATTAAAGTAAAACAGACATTAAATAGCCCACTAATTAATTCTACTATATCTATATCTATATAGGAGCTAACATTGTGTAGACAGCTTTGTATGCTAAAGATACGATGAATTTTTTAAATAAGAGGTAAGAGGTGTGCTCTACGGAATTTAGCGTCCTAGTTGGCATCAATCTATCTTTAATTGAAGACGTAAATATAAATTGTATCGAATGTACGTAACGATCGACAACTGAATGAAACTTAAAGCAAGATGAAAAATAACAAAACCATTCCTTTCGCTTTTGTCGGTCCACTTTAAGATAGCGTCTTTTATAATATAGTCGATTGAACAGTGGCGTGACAAAATTAGTTTAAATATTTTTATAATATTTTTTCTCACTTATGAGAGGGAACTCTGGGAAAATATTTTGGATATATATTCTATATAATTACATCTTTCCATTTTTCATACTTTGTTTTTTTATTTCAAAGACACCCGGTATATATACACCTAATTTTATCTAATTAAGTATCACTAGCCTAATCTATTCAGCAATTATATGTGTATTAATACTAATAATATTAATAATTTGTTACATTTTTCAGTTGGCTTCTGGTTCCTTTTAATCTCGATATTATTTTAAAATTTACTGGGTGTCCGTGACCGGTAGTATTTAGTAATTTTAAATCATAAGAATATAGTGAAAATTTCGAATGGGGAAATAATTTAACAAGCTCGTTAATATATATTAGTAATAGAATCAGATCCAGATGATAACCCTATGCTAGTCCAGGTGTTATTCCAACATAATTTGATTGAAAACCATGCGTAGAGACTTTATGCATTTTGCTTGATATGCCAGAAATCATCCACTTAAATACATAAATCTCCATACACTTCAACATCAGCTAGTTTCCCAGGCAAAACAGAATGGCTTAATACTCGTATGAACAGCAAATATGTATCATGAATCACATTTTGTACGTTGTTTAAAGTCCAGATTCATTAATCTTGCTCAAGACACAGCGGATTCGCAAGCCATTTGTGTTTTAAAAACCAATCTCAAACATCAGTTGATGCTCAAATCAGGCAAAATTCGATCTTGGCTTCATGGTTCTGTTCATTCCATCTTGAGCAGGTATTTACCATAATAATTCAGTTTCAAGCATATTTTGAAGAGAGCGCTGTAGTCTCCTTCATTTTGCAGAAGGAAATTGCTCAATCAATAAAATTTACTATTCCTATAAATATAATCAATTTACCTTTGTTTTAGATTACTTTCTGGCATTGTCTTAATAAATAAATGAATACAGTCTAATATTTATTAAACGATTGTGGGGACACACTCCTCTGTTATTCAAGAAAAATCGCAAAAAAAAGATGAAATTGGGCCAAGAAGTTTATTTCCTAACAGTAAATTTGTGGCACAAGTTATTTTGACACACAGTATTTACTAAAATTTCGAGAATGCCTGCAAAACGAAACACATGCTTGAGCAAAAATCATCGAAAAGGCGTGCTTACGTAAGTTTTTGTTTTACGTAAGGTTAAGTTTCAAACATATATATGGACATTAGTGGGACTCAATTCATTTAAATCGTTAGGCATTTCACTAGGGTTTGCTACTTCGCTGCCATTAACAATATATATCAATAATAAGTCGCGCTATTTTTATAATAAAGTCGTTAACAACTTTTTGTTTCCATTGCCATAAATTATAATTTTATTACTAGTTATAAACATAAAGAACTGTTGCCCAGTGCTACGTTGGGTTTAAAGCTTTCTACCTTGTAATTCAGTGTATATTATATTTGCTATTCTGTGTTAGTATATGCCACTTAAACAACTGTATACAATATCAATATTCCCTTCAAAGCGAATAGTACGGTTTAGAGAAGTTTATTGGTACAGGTATCTCAAAAGGGATGAGAAAGCCTTCTCATGAAATTCCAGACTTCGCGAATGCCATGCCGCACAGTAATCGGGCACGTTTTGTACTTCACACAGGCATTGTCTTAGCAACGGTTCGATGGCTGTGGGGTGAGTTATGAAATGCGACAGGCATTCAAGGAAAGTTGTTTTCTTGGACAGCGCGCCAACGGTATTAATGTGGTGAATGACGACGTATGCGAAAGAATTCTCAGGGAATTATTGCCTACCCCTGTCTCTTTCTTCATTCTTCTTCTTCATTTCTCTTCTTCTCTTACATTGTAGAGATTAATATTTAGAGTATTTTCATATAGTGAATCTTAATTGTGTAACATAATTTTCCACTAATTATCTTAAAAAAGAAATGTCAGTATAATCTTTACTTCTAATTTACAAGTAACACAAATTACTATGTCTTAAATAAATCTTTCTAAATATTTACAATTAAATTATTAATAATTCTATTAAATTCAAAATTATGTATTTAGATTATAGTTACCTATAAGTTCTTATGTTGAAGTAGAATTGTTGTTGTAAAAATATAATTAGTTAGAAAAGACAAAATAAATTGAAATACGACAGAAGTTATCGAACACCTGGCTCCAACTAAGGATTTTCTCAATTAAAATTAGCAAAAACTTTAGGTATTGTAAAATCTACGATTCAAAAATACTGACAACTTATAAATTAACTCTGGCAGTTGCTAGAAAAAAAGTCCGGAAAACCCAGCGAAAGGAGTTTGTTTCGTCCTAAAGCTAAAATTGTTATATTGTGTATATTTATATATGTTAGACGTAACTAAATCTAGGATAAAGAATTAAAATACATTTCCAATTTTATAAATATTTAATGATTCATTTTCAAATTTAAACCACTTATAACAAAATTTTATTACAATATTAAAATTTTAAAATGTTTTTTAGATTCTAAGAATTTGTATTTGCAAATTTATTTATTATTTTATACATTAGACCATTTGTTTATTAATCACATATAAAAATTTCCCGTTATGACGTCAAGAAATACAATGTACAACCAGAAAGCGGACTATAATTATGTAATAGTTTGTAGGGGTGGTGGTATATTCTTATGTACTTGTAACACATACAAAACATATCAGTATCAATAACAGTCTTGCACTAGCAACAGGAGACAACAGTATTACTTTAACATAAAGAGACATACAGTCTCAGCTCACCATTAGCCACAAGAGACAGAGACTCAACAGAAGTCATACAGCAATACAGAAAACACACCTAAATTTCAATATAACTGATACTAACCAAAATAAAATGACCAGCTTATACGTATAAGTTATTGAAAAGGTAACTAGTTTAAAATTTCAATAATTTTCATTGATGACAATTGTTTCGTCAGGTAGTTGACAAGTACTTAAGCATATATACATGCCAAAATATGGATATTTCTCAAACAAAGTTGCTAAAAATATTATTAACGGTTTAAAAGATATTGGCAACTTATAAACTAGTTATGTCAGTTGAAAGAAAGTAAGGCTTTGGAAGAAAATCAAGATAAAATGAATAAACTAAAAGCGAAAAGTAATTCAAGAGCTTAAGAAAAGTTTAATCATTTCTGTATAATAATATCTACTTGTATACTGTCACTTATAATATTGACATTAGGTAATATTTACCGAAACATGTAAGAGATTATTTTGAATATATACATATTATAGTAAAATATACCTTAACTCGCCGAATATCTAAGTCTACTATATTATACAAAGGTCAAGAAATAATTATCTACATATATATACATATATATATATATATATATATATATATATATATATATATATATATATATATATATATATAAAGATAATTATTTCGTGACCTTTGCATGTTATGGTAGATTCAATTAGTTGGCGATTTAAGGTCTAGTTTTACTTCAAAATAAATATATATTTAAAACAATCTTACCTGTTTCGGCATATGGTGCGTTTTTTAAAGAATTTAAAATATAAATGATATATGTATATATAAATATATATTATTGTCATACTTATACATTTGTAGTTGTCATAGATAAAATTATTCACGAAAATTCCAGTTTAATAATAATAAATCATGCCATAGTATTCTAAAAATAGTTAGACAACAAAAACGAGGAATGACAAAGCAAGAGTTATTATTAAGTATGCGCCCGTGGAGCGGCTTAAGATGTTCAGCTGTCAGCATTCCGCCTGAAACGAGAAGGTAAACCACGAAAACCTTCTCGGACAGTCAGTCAGGGATCTAAACACGGAACTGTCAGCATGATAAGCAAATGTACAGATATATATTTATATAACAACATATGTTATGAAGTAAAACCAGACCTTAAATTGTCAACTAATTGAATCTACCATATATATATATATATATATATATATATATATATATATATATATATGATAAACGTAATGCTAATGAGAACTCATAATTATTGAATTCTCACATACATGCCATTGCCGCTTTAATTCGTTGCATCAATTTCTACACATGACAAAATCACCTTTGTCTAAGAATGTAGCTGCAGCGTGTCACGGCGTCAACCGTCCAGGTTGTCCGGGAAAATGAAAAAATGTGTGAAAGTCGTATCCATCCGGGATGTGTAGACATCGATGTTTCATAGTTATTACTAATCGTCAATACACCTTACCCAGAAATAGATACGACTTTCATTTCCATACTGCGTGTATATATACTTATGGTGATAAACGTAATGCTAATGAGAAATAATAATTATTGAATTCTCACATACATGCCATTGCCGCTTTAATTCGTTGCATCAATTTCTACACATGACAAAATCACCTTTGTCTAAGAATGTAGCTGCAACGTGTTATGGCGTCAACCGTCCAGGTTGTCCGGGAAAATGAAAAAATGTGTGACAGTCGCATCCATCCGGGATGTGTAGACATCGATGTTTCATAGTAATTACTAATCGTCAATACACCTTACCCAGAAATAGATACGACTTTCATTTCCATACTGCGTGTATATATACTTATGATGATAAACGTAATGCTAATGAGAACTCATAATTATTGAATTCTCACATACATGCAATTGCCGCTTTAATTCGTTGCATCAATTTCTACACATGACAAAATCACCTTTGTCTAAGAATGTAGCTGCAACGTGTCACGGCGTCAACCGTCCAGGTGGTCCGGGAAAATGAAAAAATGTGTGAAAGTCGTATCCATCCGGGATGTGTAGACATCGATGTTTCATAGTCATTACTAATCGTCAATACACCTTACCCAGAAATGAAAGTCGTATCTATTTCTGAGTAAGGTGTATATATATATATATATATATATATATATATATATTGTAATAGGACTAAGATAGAAATCTAAAGAATGATGTAATAAATAATAATAAAATTTAATTTTATAATATGATTTTTTTTACTTCAAATCTCGATCTAAACAATGAAAATAAAATAAATAATTATTAATAGTTAAACATAAACGTATGACTGCAATATCAACATTACGCTCAATAAACAAATCGTAACTATATTCAAACAAATTTTAAAAAAATGTCCTCCGAAACTTATCTTGTAGAGAAAGAGAATTTGATATTTCCCAGTGTTAGGTTCTCTATAATGATGTTAATTTCAACAGGTAAAGATGTTTTTAAATGACATAAGCTTTGTAGTATAAACTAAATTAAATTCAAGAATATAATACTTCAATAATATATGTTTATTTTCTACAAGAAAGTAAATTCGATATATGTAGTTATTTATATCTGTAGCTATTTCTAATTTTGATAAAGATAAGCCTTAAATATTTCAGAAATGAGAAAATTCACGAGGAAAAATAGAACCTATCAACCTTTGGGTTTACGAATTATTTAAGAATAAATGACCATACTAATTAAAGCTGCTAAATTGATATTATACAACACTTAATTATGAATTCTTGGTTTTAAATATTTTTAGTTTATCACTTATATGATTTGATATACTGTGACAATACTTGAAGAAATTTAATCAGAATCGTACCAATTGCAATACTGTTTCTAATATATTTGTATCCTAGATTTTGAAGAATCTGGTAGTTAAGTTGAAAACAACCAATCCTCATTATAATATGAATGAATAAACTTGAATAGACAGCTATTATATGCCCAACTCTTCTGTTCGTAGACGAATTAATAATAACTTTCCGTGGGCTAGAAAATTGTTTTACAAAATGCACCAAACGTGGTTAAATGTGGTCAGATATTTAAATGAACGATGATCCTTTCGGGCGTTTCTTCAGGTATTTTAAAATAACTAATTAACCATAATATAATTTTTTTAAGAAAATTGCATAACCATTAAGTGCTTCATTAATTGCTCTTCGATAATATTACTAATCTGTGATATATATATACATATATCAAATCGTTATTTTTAAATTCACATTCAAAATTTTCTGGTCGTTAGTTAGTTTTTAAATGCCAGTTTTATATACAGTAAATTGAAATACCTTTTTTAAATTTCAATTTGAAAATGAAATATTCATATGATTATTTATCAATTTTAAACCATTCACTTGCATATGTTAAATTTTACAATAATTTATATAAAAGTATAAATTATATATAAGTTACTAAGAACAAGATTACTAATTAATATTTTTTAAACATAGTAATCATTTAATACTCAAATGTTTCAAATATCTCTTGCATATGTTCAAATTTTAAATCGTATTAATTAACATAATCTAGAAATAGCCCATCAAGCAATGTAATGGAAGTTTATCCCATTATAATATATATGTACATATTCATGATGGTAAATTGCAGATCGCTACTTTACATTATTAAATTATAATATATACTGCTTAGATTTTTATGTCACTCCTGTTGTTAATTGGATTTTTTTCTTGCTTAATATTAATCATTTCCCTAAACTCTCTTTTCATTGTGTCTTTATCGGCTATCAGTGTGTTTTCGAAATCTAAATGGTGATCGAGCTGCAGTTTGTCTATAAATAAATGCAAAAAGAGAAAGCACTATAAATAAAGCAGTTTTGTTTGTTTTGAAGTATTTGTGGGTTACTGAAGTCTCAGAGCAGAACTCTATTGAAAGTCGTAAAAATATACAAGGCGTTCCATTTAAAATAAAATTTAACATAGTTTCCAGCTAAATTGGAAGTCTGATCGGGGTATAAATATACTAATCGAATCCCCGCTTTGAATTTAATTAATTATGGGAAGTCTTATTAAAATTCAAGTAGCCATATCAAAGATATTCGAATGGATTCATCGATTTGCCTAACCAGGTATAATGAAATTTATGTTATTAACGTGGATGCTTTTTCTTTAGAATTTTAAATCAAGAGATAAGTTTGTTGAAACCCATATTTATTTTTCTTTATTGCATTTCGGTGGCATATTTACATGTATTTCACATTAAAATTACACACAAACTTCCGTAGTATTTATCTGCTGTAGTGGTAAAACAGTACGCAGAAATAAATGTAGTTAACGAGCGGCGTAGATAAATTTAGGCAGATAAGACGGAATTCCTGACATTAAATCACGTACTTAGATATCTTTATTTTAAAAAGAAATTTAAACGCTGCCTCTACTTTTTATTTGTTTTTGCATTAGTGGATATTTAGTTGACTTTCGAAGATATGGTGATTTTGTGATACTACATACATAGATGTATTGCATAAAATAGATGATGCAGAGAACTCGCTACGAGACAGATCTGCTTATACGAAGATTTATTTTCATTACCGGCTTTCACGAGAAATTTCATCTCCAAAGAAGGTTTTTATTTTTATGTAGTTTCACGTTAACGACTTAATTCTTGAAAATTCTCTGGAAAAGCAGGTCGTATAATACTCACTCAGACCAGCTCGTACCTTTTTTGACGTCGAAAAGTAGGTGCTGCAACATTACTCGGAAAATTTACGGTTAATAATAAATGTGTGAGCTTGAAACTTTTCATTTCTTCCATCTACATAGGACAAAGTTCACGACACAATTATTATTGCCGTTTCTTATGAAAAACAGGGGCGTAAAAAGGGTAATAGGAACTGAAACCGTATGAAATAAAATTTTATGTTATAGTTTCTTTTTGATGTTGAAATAAAATTGAAAGAAACAAAATGTATAACGTAAAAAAATGTTAAGTCATAAATTTTTAGATTACTAATAAAAAATATTTGATTTAATAAATAATAACAATAATAATTGTTATTACTATTATTGCCCAATAGTAAACACAAATTATAGAACGATAATAAACAATTTATAATCAATATATACTTAATTATAAATTTTAAATTAACCGGACACAAAGAATATTTCATTATAGTTCTTTCGACAATATAGCGAACCGAAGAAAGTATTAAAACTGTAAAGTCTATTACGGGCAAGTCCCTAACCACAACGCCAGATATGTCTACATAAGCAAGGGAATAGATAATATGTATTAGAACATATCGATACCAAACCAGGGCTGGATTAAAACAAAATTACACAATGCACATGTCTTATAGTAGGTATCGACACGAAAACATTTTAATATTAAAATTAAATTATTTCTAATGGTTTTTCAAACAGAAACATGAAACTTTGGGTGGTTGTTCAGGATATAAGAGGACAATGAACAGTATATTTCTTACCGCCTCATCCAGTCACCCGCCGCCCCCAGCTACCCCACTCCTAGATCTTAAATGGTACCCTGCTTTTTTTTTGTTGATTTTAAAGAACACAATTTTCTTGATATTCTTATGCGAAAAAACTAGTTACATACATCATGAAATTTATGAAATGTTTAAAGTTAAAAGTTAGTCATAGAAACAGTTTATTTTAAATTTGAATTGTCAAAAACAGGACATTTGTGTTTCATTAATATTAATAACAAGCCATCGAAAAAATTCATAATTGGAGTAGACTGTGAAATTGGGTTGGTACTTTAGCCACTTCCACATAATGACACATTACTTGATGCTTGACAGTTTCATTTGGTTTCATTGTAAAAAAGGTTATGGCATGGAAATGATACTACAACAAAAAAGAAAAGAAATAATTTATTTAATATCGAAATCATAATCAAAATTACATATAGCTACAGAAGTTGTTGAAAATGTTGTCCACTTACATCTAAACACAAACCAACTCTTCTCCGCAATCCAGCAAAACTTTATGCAGCATTTGCGATGAGTTGTTGATCTCTTCACACTGAAGGGCTTCAATATTATCAGCTGTACGTTTTGATGGCCGTCCACTTCCAGTTTTTCGACCGAGGCTACCAGTCTCTCTGAATAACTTTACACAATTTGTCAAAACATTGTAAAAATCATTGTAGTCAAACGCTAATTCAGGCTGCTCTTCACTAAAATCAGCCATGCATTCCGTAATTGAATACTGCCACTCGCCATTTATTTTCACACCTGTACGGTAGTAACATTCGATAATTTTTGCTTCTTGTTCTATGTTGAATACCATTTTTTAAATAAATTTAATTTTCTTAATAAGCGTTTTAAAAAATTTGACACAAACTTATAGTTTCAATGGCAAATAATAAATGTCATTATGTGGAAGTGGCTAAAGTACCAACCCAATTTCACAGTCTACTCCAATTATGAATTTTTTCGATGGCTCGTTACTTGTAACATTGTTCTTAAAGTTTCGGATTTTTTACTGAAATTGGTTTATACTCTGGAAGAGAGAATTGAAATCGTGATTTTATATAGAATTGCAAACACAAATTATTCTCAAACGGCGACGTTTACTTAATGAAAACCACCCAAACAGAAACGTATCAGTTGTTTATGTTAGAACGCTAATAGAATTTTTTTTTGCAAACTGGATCTGTAAATAATAAAAAAACGTAATAGGAATAATCGTAGTATACTAAATGAAACTGCGCAACTAGCAGTTCTTGGGCATATTAATTTAGATCCAGAGTTTTCGTTGAGAAACTTATCCGAAGCGCCAAAACCAACCCGCTTTAAGATATTAAAATTAAACAAAATGCACCCTTATAAAATTAAACTTCACCAAGAGTTGGGTGATGGTGATTTCGATAGAAGAATCGAATTTTGTGAAATAATGACAGATATGATTAGGCAAAATAGGAATGTTTTGCGAAGTATTTGCTTCAGTGTGAATAGACACAACTGTCGATATTTAAACGACGTGAGTCCCTACATTTTCCGAGATCACACACAATATCCCCCAAAAAATTAATATATGGGCAGGAATTTTTAATAAACAAGTAATTGGCCAAATATTCTTCCAGGTTAATTTAACTGGACCTAAGTACCTACGGTTTTTGGAAGAGCTAATACATCCCCTTATCATACAGTGTCTAGAAGGAAACTTGAATGAAATAGGTGAGAAGCAATTATACTTCCAGCAAGATGGAGCTGGGCCACATTACAGTTTAGAAGTTAGAAATTATTTGAATAATGGTTTTCCAATACATTGGATAGGACGTAGGGGCTTTATTAAATGGCCAGCTCACCCCCGATTTAACTCCCCTAGATTTTTTCTTGTGGGGACAATTGAAGTCTGTTGTTTGTAAGACACCGTTATAATCAATAGCTTATTTACATAATAGAATAACAGAGGAATGTCAAAATTTAATGCCACAAGTGTTTGAAAATGTCAGAAATGCTTTTGAAGATAGACTTTATTTTTTTTAATAAACGGCAAACGTACAAATATTGTGAATAAATTTTGTTTTTAATATTTTCATGACTAACTTATTATTTTTCGGAGTTAATCATTTCTGATACCTGAAACTTTTATCTTTAAATATTTCATAAATTTCATGATGTAAGTAATTAGTTTTTTCACATAAAGATATCAAGAAAATTGTGTTCTTTCAAAATTAACCAAAAAGAATACAGGGAGTTATTTAAAATCATGGAGTGGGGGTGGCTGGTTACACCGATGGGGCGGTATGAAATATACTGTTAATTGTCACCCTATATCCTGAACAATCCCCAAAATTTCAAGATTTGCTCTTCAAAAACACTAGAAATAATTCAATGTTAAATTTTAGTGTGGACACCCGGTATATTTATATAATTATATAATCATCATAGTCAGAGCTACCAGTTTCATTTTCACTAAAGCGTATTATAGATTGTAGAATTAAATCTAGGTGATGCAAATTGTCATGTTCCAAACCGATTACATCTGTAATACATTTTTTTCCAATTTCTCGGTGAAATGTGAGACATTCCCTGATTAATATTCGAAATTGTTGTTTTCCTAAATGTTGGGCTAGTGTTATGTCGTCGTACAAATGCTTTAACTGATTACTACTGATTACAAATCAATTCAATTGGATTGGAAACACAATAACAGGGAGATAGCCGTAAAATTGTTTGTCCCGCAGCAGTTGAGATATTGTCAATATAATATTATCTTAGAAAAGTCTTTATCTGTAAAACTTACAGAAGTTGTTTTTAACGTGAAGTTCTTGAAATGTATTAGCGAGGCAAATAAATATCTTTGCCTTTCTCGCGTCTGCGAGGGAATTTGTGGAAAATATTTTGGATTCATATTCTACATAATTACATCTGTCCATTTTTCATACGTTATCTTTATCTTTCAAGGACATCTGGTATATATATGATGGCGAATAAAATATAAACCGGAATTCTTTTTTAAAACTTTATTGGGACATGATAAAAATACAAAAACTTGAAATTATTTTTCTACGTAATTTCCTTATATCGTGACACATTTTGCCCAAGGCATGGGTTATTTTGTTATCTCGTTTTCGTAAAACGAAGATGATTGCGCCTAAGCCAAATGCGCACTAAATCGTAGATGATTGCATCGCTTGCATCCGTTCTGATAAAATGGAATACATACTAAAAAAACTTAATTCATTTAATCCAAAACTACAGTTCACAATACAAAAAGAAATTAATTCAAAAATTAACTTCTTAGACTTAACCATAATACGCACCGAAACAAAGATATACAAGTACTTGCTTATTAAAAATATGTAGGTGAAAAAGGTGAAGTTAAAATTTTACAGTTGCCGTTGTTTGTTTAAGTTTATAATGTCCATGTGTTATTTGTGAGTTGCTACTGACAATTATGTGTGAATTATTTAATAAGACTGCCAACGCCTAACTCTAGCTCTACTCCAGATAAAGTCAAAAATATATTGACGAAATATTGAGTTTTAATTAAAACAGACCGATAACCCAAATAGTTGTGTATTAATTTTCTGTTATATTTCTGTTTTTCTTTAATATGTATATATTTAAAATAATCTTACTTGTTTCAGCACATAATGCCTTCTTCAAAGAAATTTAAAATATATATAACAGTACATTAATGTCATATTTATATCATGGATAAAATTAAATTATTCAGAGATACATTCAAAAAATTCTTTCAATGGAGACTGTGGTTAAATAATAATTTAAAAAGGTATATAACCCCTTACCACAAATTGATAGTCGTATTTTATAAGTGGGTGGGAGATGTAACATCAGTAATTATAGACATGTGGGAATCCATACACGTGAAATAATACAATTACCTCCTAAACAATGGTTTTTGAATGAGGCATTCGGCTTGTTTCACGAAATGTAAATCTTGTTTCGCGTTTTGGGGAACAGATGTACCGGATGTTTTTGTTTATAAAATTTATTTATCATGTTTCACCTAGAGCCTACCGTGAATTCTATACATTATTTTATTTTGCTTAACTCCTTAACCAGGACATGCCACCTATTTATAATTAACTTTTATTATATTAAATTGCTTAACCCCTTAACTAGAACATTGTCACCTATTTATAATTAACTTTTAAATTTATATACCTACAATATTTAATTATTCATAAACCTCCTGTTCACCGAAATGGTTTCTCATTTAATATAACACATTGTCACCTATTTATAATTAAATTCTAAATCATACACCTACAATATCTAATTATTTATTGACCCTTTTCACGAGGATTGTTATTCTCATTTAGTATAATACAACAAGCCGGATGTCTAGTTTTTCACATATAACGCCTCTTCTTAATTTTGTCTTTCTCAGAATTGTCATGAGAGTTCGGCCTTTACGATACGACTTCTTAACCTTTTGTTAATGGAAAGTGTTTCTACATTCGGACCCAATATAGATTTTGTGATTACCTGCGTATTGGAATATAACACGTTTAAATAATAACAATTAATTTGCACATTGCACATGAAATGCTCATACATTTAATTATACTAGTGTTTTGTGGAAATATAGGTGTTTCATTTAGTTTATTAGTAAGTCACCGTAGCTTTAAAATCGTTTTTAGTTGGCGCCGTTTTTAGAGAAGAATTTTTGCCGTCCCTTTGTTCGATATGTTAACAGATGTTTAAGAACCTTTTCCAAAGAGGCAAGTGTTTTATCTCGTAGTTTGAAATGTGCATGGTAAATTTAGTCTTTACAGGGTTGCAGTGTATAGTAGTTGTGCGTAAGCGTTTATCTTACTTTATTGTGCCCCGTGTGACTTTAATTAGTAGTTTTTACCTACTGATGATGACAACTTAGTTGTCGAAATACGTATTTAGGATACGACTATCAATTTGTGGTAAGGGGTTATATACCTTTTTAAAAAGATACATTCAACTTTAATAGCAATAATTCATGCCTTAGCATTCTCCAACATTTAAACGAATCGAAGAATAAGTGTTCACTAGGAAGTTTTCGGCCATGAAAATCTATATCCATTTCTACAATAACTAAAATAAGAAATATATTTACGACACCAATTTGATGATGTAAACCAAGCCCCTGCCCGTCAAGCAATAGGTTATTGTCCACAGCCTATTTATCATACAGAAAACTTTACCAACCTTAAAATTAATAAGATTGGACATAAATAATGCTGTATAAGTACTTTATAATACTTTGGTTTACAGCCCGACAATTGCGGTTATTTTTTTAATTCACACCGTCAACAGAAAAATTGCCCATCACCGATCTAAACAAAATAATAATAGAACGATTATTATATTTTTCTATAGCTTTTCTATTATTACTATAGATAGTAAAATAAACAAAAGGCTTTGTATAAGCCATTATATGTTTTATAAAGGAAGTTTGTGTTCTTAATTATTCGGAAATTACGTGCGTGTTGTGCTCTAAAACAAATGTCACCCACTTTCTCTAGGTTGCATACATTAAACGAAAAAAGGTGTTGGTTTAACAAATTCTGAATTGACTCAACCCCTTGTTTCGCCTTAAATCGATATAAGAGCATGGTCTTCCCGTTTAACAGATGTCAACTACTAGAAAGCATTGTTTCATTAGTCTGCTGTTATTATTAATTGGACAATAAACAACACTTGGAATTCATGAGTATAAATATTAAGAATCGTAGTTTAAACGTTCCTTTTCAAAACGGTAACAAAACAAAAAAAAATATCTGTAACTTTGACATATGTCTTGACGATCACATGCTGTTCAGTACTGGAAAAGTTTGCTGTACCATTCATATGATTTGTATTATATCTGCATCTGATCCACCCTTCGTATCATTTATGCTCTCCCTTAATAATAAAAGATATTAAAGAGTATATGTAAGTTTAATGAAAAATGTAATTATTTGTTATGTAAAACAATCAATCCTCACAAAGGAACTAAATATTGCAAACCGTTTATATAAAATTATTGTGTGTATATTGAAAAAATTATAAATTGATCGAATTGGTAATTAGTATCTACATGCCAATTAGTAAGGCTGTCGGAAAAGCATTGCGCGTCATAGGCGTGCGCATCGTAACAAGTGTATTAAAAATAATATTACAAACTAACTAGTAAGAACTATACTGCTGCAAGTAATTATAACACTGTCTGCAACACTTACGGCTAGAATGCTATATTGTGCAATACAGTGGTAGGAACTATAACTTTCAGCACTGTATTTACATTTAAACGAATTGACGAGGAAGTATGAAATTCATTCATATTGACTGACATTTGTAGTTACAAATTACTACGATTGCAGGCCGTGTATTATTTTTAGGTTAAATGGTCAGTTAAATCAGGTAAATGGCAATTTTTCTTTAATTAAAAGCCGGTTTAAAACAAGCTTTTAAACTAAATGGTAATTATGAGACGAAATACGGTATCCACCAGAATAAACGGGTACCGAAACTTATGATGCTATGGAGTTGCTTACATAATATGCATTTATCATTACTTACTTAATTGCCTATCAATGCTACGCTGTTGAATTTAAATTGAAAATTGTTCGAACGATGGCAGAAAAAGTGTTCTTGGTAGAACATTATTTTCGCTCATATAGAAATTGTCGCAATAAAGGTCCAAGGTTACAACAGATATCACAATAGTTTAATAAAGTAGCTCCCAGTAAAAGTGTGATATTAACTGTTGTTGAGAAATTTAGTCGCACTGGTAGTGTATTGTATCAACGTAAAGGTCGTCGAAAAACAGTGTGTACCAACGATAACGCAAGACGTAGTTTTGACCAAGTTGTGGATTCACCCCAAAGAAGCCTTGCAAGAACTGCATATAAACTCAACATCGAGAACATCTACACGTCAGCTGTTCAAATCAATTGGTGGTTATCCACACCGTATTCAAGTTGGACAACGACTAAGCATTGCGGATCAACATGCAAGGGAAATTTACTGTGGTCGCATATTGAGCTTAATTTACGAGAATCCCGAATTTTTGAAAAACGTATAGTTTTTAGACGACAGTCACCTTTATGTTAGCGGCTATATTAATCGAAAAACAACTCGATTCCTTGGATTTGAACTTCCTGATATTTATTATTGTAGAGAAACCACTCAACATTGTTCGATTTCCCATTTGTTGGCGGTTTCTAGTCATGGAATAATTGGTTCATATTTCGTTGAAGACGATAGTCAGAATCCACTTACTGTCAACCAAGACCGTTACAGAGAGAACATTATTGTAGCTTTAATGAGAGATTTACAGAACTTTTGTCGTGCACGAAATCTATTGTTGCACGCACAGTGGCTTCAACAAGCCATACATCTGCGCGCACCTTAAACTTAATCCGTCAGCATTTTGATGATAGAATAATTTTCCGGACTTCGAGTATCCCTCTTATTTACCGAATTTGGCGCCACCTGATGCATACATTTGGGGTATGATGAAAGACAAAATATTTCGCTAAGAAAATCCACTGGAAAATGTTGCAGAATACAAACATTTTTCCGACAATTACTGTGATTTACGAAATCGATATCGAGCTCATTTGCGTCGTAGTGGTGAACATTTTCAACATATAAATTTTTTTCTGGCCGATACTATATTTCGTTAAAAGCCCTTTTAAAAAATAAAAGGCCGTTTAAATATATTATAGACCCCGCTGTTTCCCTCTTAACTAGCGTGGCGCACTAGCCTGATGACCATTATTGATCATCAACTTCACGAAGAGGAGACGATCCGTAAAAACGGTGCAGCATCGGGATGTTTTAATACTTGTTTTAGAGAGTGCTGTTCGCAGCAGTGAAAATATGTTTTTATAGTTGGAGAACGATTGTTGGGCATCTACTGATATAATACAGGCATACATGAAATACTCTTTGAAGCGAAGCTGTAGATTCACTATAATTATTAGCAATATATTATCACACATTTGTCTTAATATATTAAAATCGGTGTCTTTTTTTAACACACTGTCTAACTTTTGTTTAAGGCGCTTATCTATAGCGTGTAGCAATAAATTTACTTCACCCACTATTTTCAGGATTTTGTAATTTCTCTATTGCGCCAGACACTCCTGTATAGTTGGTATGAATAGCTTTTCTTAATAGCTGCAACCTCGGCTGGATTAAACTGTAGTATAACAGTACGTGTATGGATAGGCCGTGGTTGTTCGGGAATTAAAGTACACTTTTTTTGAAACCCGCGAAGACGTTTAGGAGATTTTCGAATAACTTTTTTTGTACTCACTATTAAAGCCTTGGGAAAACAATGTCGAATAGTGTGTTCCACAAGATGTAGAGCATGCTCTTTGCACGTAACATGTAATAGTCAAAGAGAACCGCCAACCGAACGCATTGTCGTAGTACCATCGGTTACCAACGCCAAAGGAACTTGATTACTGCGTAATTTTATTGCCAGCATACTCAGTGAGTCTTTTGTTAGCTAGTAGCAATGAAAATATCGATTGCAATAGTCCAGGACACATACTATAATATTGAGAATAGCATATTTTTTACGATCTGTCGTCTCGTCAATCATAACCAACACAGTCGTGTATTTTGTAATGTACATGTAATCTTTTCTTTAATGTCGTGGCATTCAGTCGGTACAAGGTTTAGTAATGTGGCGCAACCTGGTAACTGGAACTGTGAACTTTCTAAATGGTTGTTTGTCTAATATGTGAATCGGAATATCACAGGCTATCAACATTAACAATAAATTACACCTAAATTGAGTTTACAGGGCCCTGTTTTCTATTTTCATGTTGCAAAAAGTTAATGTTGCGTGTACTGTCGAATTTTCTCTATTAACGGTTTATCGCATACTTTACACATTACGAGTACTTTCGCTCGATCGTGGAATAAATCACCAAATTCACCAATAAACTTTTTTACTTGGTGCGCATTTAAAGGTTTCCTGGGTTTTCGAACGTGCCACGTACTATTATTAAATTAAAACGTTTCAACTAACAGCAGAGAATCTAACATACATACACTTCGATAACTCAATATCAACTACGGCCGTGGGAAGTACGTTGCTAATCCCCCTCCACTACCGTTTATCGATCGTTATGTGAAAATTTTTCAGATATTAAAACAGTTATTTCGGAGAATGTAACGCCTATGACCTTTTGATTGAAGTGTACACTACGAAGGAGATGTAAAAACCATATAATTAGTTTTTTCGAGATCAGTAATTTTTTGTTTATAAATGAGATAAAAGTAATAATCCTTTTTTTAAATTCATATTAATAAAATATAATATATAGTTATGTTGACATAAAAATAAAATTAATTCTCATTTAAAACAATACAATAAGTTACTAAATATCTGTTTTATATAATTCCTACTACATATTTACGAAATATGTAATATCCTTTATAGATTACAGCTTTAAAATATAAATTATCATTCCTTCCGTTACGATGATTACATTTAAGCCACGTTTCCGCAGGTAAAATTCAAATACATAACACAAATTTGAATTTCAAAGCGAAAAATAAATTAAATTTATTTTGTATTCTGGAATTAATCAACACCATGTTCTATTAGTAGCAGCTGATATATTTATGTGTAGGATAAATGTATCCTGTATATTGATAGAGCCTGCATTGCTGTGAAAATTAGTTTATTGACACTTCATTACCGGCCTAATGGGGGAATGACCCCGTACACGAAAGCCTTTATTACGCAGAAATTATTTTGTTGTCGCCTTTATTCCTTTGCTTACCATGTCATTAACATTAATTTCTAATTTATTGGAAAAACAAATTGAGTTCATCAACCGACAATGTCGTTACGCTATTTAATGTTATTAAATATCAACTTTAAAAGCTGAAAAGTGGTTGGTGTTAAATATTTCATTGTACTGTTAAAGTAAATGTTTTATTTAAAATACAAAAGAAGAAAATTATATCTATATACTCGAATCACACTATAAATACGATTGTTTATTGATCGCAAAGTTTTACAGTATCTTATAGAATTAATCGATGATCACTTTGGCAGATATTCGGTATGAATGACTCTACATGTGGATAATTCATTGTCGCTTGTTTTCGGGGTCATAATTGTGAGCTCAACATTCGTCCCCGGTGGTGATTCATGGTGGGGATTCCTGAGGAAATCATCTTCTTTACGTCGATGCTGGTTAATAAGTTCTTGACAAATAGTTTTTCTTTGTTCTTTCATGGCATCTGCTAATTGTCGCGGAACCCATCTGGCGTAAATTTTTTTTTAATGAAACGTCCGAGCAAAATATATCTTTACTTTATTGTCGAGCGATTTGTTTTTGCGTAATGCGACAATTTCCTTGAATAAGTGAGATCACTTTTCGTGAAAGACCTTCACACGTCGAACCCACTCGCGAACAATCTTCATATCCATACAATCAGCTTTCAAACACCTGTAAATTTCGATGAGGAAATCTTCCAGGGTTGAAAATTCTATCACAGATCCTTACTTGGTATGCATCTCAGAAATCGAACTTATGATGAATGATACCGTTACTTAACGACGACAGACAGGATAATAAAACTTTGCATGATGCGAAGACGAGATACTCAAAATTTTCAATTGCAGGTTAGAACTCGTTTCTCTCTCCACTAGTCACACACTGGCATTGTTGTGCGAAAGAGTTGTATGAAAAATGTAAGGTGCATATTTTATTTGTGAGGTGCTTGTTACAATTATGTGGGCAAGCTGTCAGTCAATTAAAACTCATTTATTAATTATCTCTATATATCGCAACGAGTGTGTTGCATCTTCGGGCGATAAAAATGTAGAGTTCAAAAAATAAATGTGACGTACACAAACATTAAAATTGACTAAAATTAATGTCCGTGTACGTCACTTTTATTTTTTGAACTCTACATTTTTATCTCCCGAAGAAGCAACGAACTCGTTGCGAAATATAGAGATAACTAATAAATGAGTTTTAATTGACAGACCGCTTGCCAGTTTTGAATTTATTTTAACAAATGTAGTACGGTCGATAATTTCTTTTAAATTAAATGTATGTATATATATATATATATACAGGGTGTCCTGAAACTCTCCTGACAAACGAAGACCGGAGATTCCTCTGATAATTTTAAGACAATTAAATCCAAATTCACCTAGTCCGAAAATGCTTCCTAAGGGAGCTAGAGTTCTTTGAAGATGGCGCCTTGTATTTATTTTTTTTTAATTCCTCCACAACGCTTCTATTTAGAAAAACAAAATCTGGTATGCTTATTTATCCTCCAGAGATGAATCGATTCCATCAATTGCGAATTTCTAGTACCGGTCATAGGCGTCCGTTTTGGGTAGGTCAACGGTTATTTTAAGGCATAACTTTTTTGTCTTTAACTTTTAAGCATTTGTGACACTAGATTATGAAATTTTCAGGTATTCCAGTACTAAAAGGTACTCTTACTTTAAGTCGGTAGGATACACCGTTTTCTAGAAAAATCGATTAGTAAATTTTTCGTTTTTTCTTCATTAAAGTTCAATTTATTATGTACCTACTTATTTTTAGCGACGAAGTTGGCTTGGACTATCAAGGCATGGATGAAAATTAATTTAATAAATTAAAAACAAATTATTTATTACAATAGAACGAAACTAACAAAAAAAGAACAAGTATCAAAGGTAGATTGTTACAAAAGTTGCTCGATGTGATGACCATTAGTCTCTATGCATAAGTTTACCCTTTTGCTTAGAGAACGCCGAATTCTTGCAAAAATTCCAAAGTTATTTCTAAATTCGTTGCAAGCATCTTGTATCCTTGCCAGAGTTGTGCGCGATTTTGTATCGGAACGGAATAAACAAATGCTTTTATGTATCCCCAAACACAATAATCGCAAGTTGAAATCCGGCGACCTTGCTGCGACCAAGCAACTGGACCGCCTCTTCCAATCCAATGGTCTTCGTAGTTATTATCTAGAAAGTCTCGTACATTCCTGCTAAAGTGGGCCGGACAGCCGTCCTGTAGAAACCATAAGTTTTGCCGAATATTTAAACGCACCTCATCTAACAAATCAGGTAAAATATTTTGCAGGAAATGTAAGTAATCAGCACCATTTAAACGAGCAGGTAATTCGACAGGTCCAAGTAGATAATCGTCAACTACTCCTATCCAGACGTTTATGCTAAACCTATGCTGATGCTTAAATTCTTGAACAATGTGGGGATTGTCACCAACGTACGAATAATAATGTGCATTATGTACATTAAAAATTCCATTTTTTGAGAATGTAGCTTCGTCACCAAACAAAATGTTCCTGAAGAAATCTTCATCTTGATTTTTCTGATTTTGTAACCATCTAGCGAATTCTACGCGAGCAGGAAAATCTCCTTCTAGCAGTGCTTGCACCTTTGTAAAATGAAAAGGATATAAATTTTCTTTGTGTAAGATATTTCCTACGGAAGATTTTGAAATTGTGGGGTACATGGCAGATAGTCTTCGAACGCTAATTTCTGGATTTTCCTCAACTTCCATTAAAATAACATCTTCATGTTCTGCTGTTACATCATTATGTCTCCCTGTTTCATTATTTTTTGGGACCACTGAACCTGTTTCTCTTAATCGTTGATGAAGAGCTGTAAATGTTGAGTGAGTGGGATGCTGACGATTGGGAAATTTTTCAGTGTATCTACGTTGCGCCGCTCGAGCGTTACACCTCATTTCGCCATAAACTAAATGCATATCGGCGTATTCCTCATTAGTAAAAACCATTTTTTTTTAAATTGAAATCGTTGTGTTTGAATAACACAAAGTAAAAAATGAAAAGATAAACTTCGCGAACTGACAACAATTTGACAATGAAAAACGTAGGTTTTACTTCTGTTGGCAGTTCAGAGCTAACTATTGCAAAAAATAAAAAATTGAACTTTAATGAAGAAAAAACGAAAAATTTACAAATCGATTTTTCTAGAAAACGGTGTATCCTACCGACTTAAAGTAAGAGTACCTTTTAGTACTGGAATACCTGAAAATTTAATAATTTAGTGTCACAAATGCTTAAAAGTTAAAGACAAAAAAGTTATGCCTTAAAATAACCGTTGACCTACCCAAAACGGACGCCTATGACCGGTACTAGAAATTCGCAATTGATGGAATAGATTCATCTCTGGAGGATAAATAAGCATACCAGTTTTTGTTTTTCTAAATAGAAGCGTTCTGGAGGAATTTAAAAAAAAATAAATACAAGGCGCCATCTTCAAAGAAGTCTAGCTCCCTTAGGAAGCATTTTCGGACTAGGTGAATTTGGGTTTAATTGTCTTAAAATTATCTGAGGAAACTCCGGTCTTCGCTTGTCAGGAGAGTTTCTGGACACCTGTATATATAATAGATTATTAGTTGGCGATTTAAGGTCTGGTTTTACTTCAATATGCATATATCTAAAACAATCTTGATGTCTTTATCAAAGAAATTTAAAATATAAATGACGGTATGTATATTAATTTCGTATTTATATAACTGTAGTTGTCATGGAAAAATTATTCAAAGATATATTCTAGTATCTGAATAATTGAAACATACATGAGTAGGTAAACCCCACCAGTTTTGTATAATACCTTTGTATATTTATTTGTTATATAGTTATATTGTTGTATAGTTATTTGTATTTATACCTTTGTATAAATACCTTTGTATTATATATTCTAGTTTAATAATAATAGATTATGCCTTGGTATTCTCTAAACAGTTAGATAACAAAAAGATCGTTACTAGATAGGCCAAACTAAACAATATTTATACAATAGAATACAAGCCCACAAATACTCTAAAACAGACAACACTGCTTTATTTACACACAAAATACAACGCTATCACCATTTCTAGTTTGAAAACACACAGGGAATCGATAAACAACAACACACTATGAAAAGGAAAATTAAGGAAATTATTAATATTAAACAGGAAAAAATTCAATTAACAGAAGTGTTATAATATAATAATGTAACTAATAATGTAACGATCTGCTATTTACCATCATAATATATGTTACTGTAATATAAATATATATCATATGTTATTTAAATATCTGAACATTTGCTTATCATGCTGGCATTTCTGTGTTTAGATCACTGACTGTCTGCGCGAGTAAGTTTTCGTGGTTTTCCTTCTCATTCAAGGCGAATGCCGACAGCTTAACATCTTAAGCCGCTCCACGGTCGCAAATATAATAATAACTCATGGCTTGTCATTCCCCCGTTTTTGTTGTCTAACTGCTTAGAGAATGCCAAGACATGATTTATTATTATTAAACTTGAATGTATCTTAGAATAATTTTATCGACGACAACTACAAATATGTAAGTATGACATTAATATACTGTCATTTATATTTTAAATTTCTTTTATAAAGGCATCATATGCCGAAACATGTAAGATTTTTTAAATATATACGTATTGAAGTAAAACCAGACCTTAAATCGCCAACTAATTGAATCTACCATAACATACTAAAGTCAATATTTAATTTATGATGGATGACGTTTCGGTACTATACACAATATCTTTTTTCAAAACTATGTTTATTGAAAATGTCAAAAAAATGGTAAGAACAAGACCTTTTTTTCGGACATGTGTTCATTTTTGTGTTTGACTGATGAAAATGTTTGCAATGTCACCCGTTCAGTGTTCTCGGACATGTGTTTTTATTTAGTTTTTATTTTTTTTCATAATTTTATTTTTGAATGTTTGTCATGTTGCTATACGGAAGTCTGTCCTATCGTTTATGGAATTTGTGTTTTTTTATATGCGAATGCTTTCTAATATATTTCTTGCTTTCTTACTTTTTCCAGAAGTAATTATAGAGGTTTTCTCGAAATTGAAAGTGTGTTTGGTTTGTTCGATGTTTTTTAGGGCTATACTATTGCTTGAAAATTTGTACTCATTTAAACGTTCTTGTATATATTGTGTTTGTTTGTCCGATGTGTACACGGTTGCAGTCGTTTTCATGCCATTTCGTATATAACGTGTGTTTTCTTTAATGTAGGTCTTTTAATTTTGAGTGTAAGTTGTTGAGATTATTAAAGTTTTTGTGAGCTACTTTTTTGTTATATGGTGCTTTGATTTTGTTTATTTTTTTCTGAAAGGCTGTTTATATAACGTATTGAAACAATTTATAAGTAGTTTGAGGATTATTTTTTTGTTTTTTTGTGATATTTGTTCTACCTGTGTTGTAGTGTTGATGTAATTTTTGTTTTATGATTTTGTTAATTAATTGGCCACTACTCCCAAGAAGCATTTACTTGTTATCTTGTATTATAATTACAACAAAAAAAAATAAGAGATTTCTTTTTATATATAATTTGAAAAACATTAAAATTAAAAGTTACGTTTAATGTAGGTAACTTTTATTGTTAACACATAAAGTGAAGTTATCATTTAAGAAATAACAATTTATATCCAATAATAATGACTAAGACGAGTCTTAATCAATTTAAACAAAGAAATATTATTTTTAATGACGTTTAGTAAAACTTTAAGTAGTCTGTAGTTTTAAAATATTACTTGTTTTCCCAATAATGTGTTGATTTGCATTAATAACAAAATAATTTTGTTTACGTTTAAAACACAAAACCTCAAAAACATATAAATCAAATATAATTAGTATGTTAAACCAGAAAAAGCGGTCAACAAAAAGCGAAAATATTAAGCAATCATATACTAAATATAACTTTATTTTACTGTTAATAAATACGCAATTAAGCAACTGTTAAAGCAAAAACATAAAAAATATAATATTGTAAAAAAAGACTAAAATACGAAAAAGCGATAACTTTTTTCACTCGAGAAATTTTACGATAAATTTATCCAGTTTCTTAGTTTGAAACTGATATATTAATTGCTTAAAGTTGACTTTTATGTATGTTTTACCGTCAATAACAATACAATAGTTCTCATAAAGAAATTTTTATACATCTGATGTGCATGCATTTTTACAATCGTCTTTTTTTATTAAATCTTCGCTGGATCATAATCTTATATTTTTAATTTTTTTTTTACATACTTACGACTTTGATATATTGATCTAATTTGCATGCGACATCAGTGACAGAAAGGTTTGGATTTCTCCCACATTTATTTTGTTTTATTCACAACGCCCAAACACCACAGTTAATTTATAATTTGCTAGTACTTTTTCAATCGTTGATTTTGCAATTCCTAAAGTTTTTAATGATTTTGATTGAAAAATATCCTTACGTTGATACATACGAGATAAGCCCATATATTTTCGACCTGCCAGGCTTATAGATGTTAAAACGTGTTCAAAGTCTATTGTGTCAGAGCGCAATAGTAAAGTTCTATAAGCAATAGCTATATCTGCAAGCAGGTAAGGCCACTAGCGTATGAAAATGTATCTGTTAACAAAACTTGAATACCATGCAGTCATTATATTTTTAACCAAGGAAAAGAATACACTTAATCAAATAAAACAAAGTTTAGACAGCGTCTATGATCATTTTTCTTAAGAATCTCAAATCGCCATTTGAAAGCGAAGGAATTATTAGCAATGTCTAACATTATTGAAACAAGTGCTTATTGAATTCTGAATCCTTATTTAGGTATGAATAAAGGTTAGTGCAAGGTGTACATCACGATTTCTTTCTGCCGCTCAACGTCAAACGTCGTGTGTTCGCTTGAACATATCTGGAGACGAGTCAGAACCGAATCTGAAGTCGTTTGTGGCAGGAGCTATAACAGTGTATTATGATCCTTTTTACAAGAAGGAGTCGATGGAATAGTGGCGATCAGATGAACCTTGTCGCGCCCATTGATACTGCTACAGTTTCACTGGTTAAAATTCCAAAATGTAGCTTTAAAAAAATTGTACATCCACAGTATGATCATGATAAATAAGTTCAGGGTCTCGGTTGCTGCATAAACCACACTCAGTTTACATTTTACATTAAAACTTGACTGTATTTGCGTTTTAAGTTATATATGTTGGCTCCAAGAGGTTGTGTCATTTCTCATGACAACTTTTGTTTTATTTTTAATGAACACGCTGTTAAAAGTCAACAAAGAAACATAACGATCTCCATGAGGACAACAAAAGTGTGTCCTCAAGGAGGCGTATTGTCACCGTTACTATGGAGTCTAGTAGTGGATAATCTCCTCAGGATATTAAATGACCAGGGAATATGGACGCAGGGGTTCTCCGATGACATTGTTATAGTGTCCCAGGGGAAATTCCCGGGGACAGTGGCGAGTATCATGCGAAATGCTCTGCAAATTGTGGAAAGATGGTGCCTTGAGGAGGGATTAACTGTCAATCCTCAAAAGACCAAGTTGGTAGCCTTTACCAACATGAGAAAATTAATGATCTGGGCAGCGTAAAGCTGTTTGGACAAAAGTTAGAACTAACCAATGAAGTGAAGTATCTAGGCATAACACTTGATGCGAAACTGAATTGGAGCAGACACCTAGCCAAAGTGGCAGACAGGGCGGCGCAGCTCTTCTGGAGATGCAAAAGAGCTGTTGGTAAGACCTGGAGACTAAAACCAAATGTGGTACACTGGTTGTACACAGCAGTAATAAGACCAACGATTACCTATGGAGCAGTTGTCTGGTGGAGGAGGACGGAGCGGACATCGTCGGTAGGGCTCCTCACGACTCTCCAGCGACAGGCCCTGTTGGGAATCACGGGAGCTATGAACAGCACGGGAACCGCCTCCATGGAGGCCATCGTGGGTCTCCCTCCGCTGGAACTATTTATACGGGCGGAGGCAATGGCTGCGTTACTGAGGCTGAAGGCCAATGACGTATGGTGTCCTAACAAGGTTGTAGGGAGCCATACAGGTATCACAGGAACTAAACAGGAAGAGCCGATATTTCAAATGCCGGTGGACACTATGGCACCTGAAATTATGTTTACAGCCAAGCTGAACATACCTATACCGACCAGGGAACAGGCAAAAAGTCGCTCGGTCGATTGTGGTGCCGGCACCTGGTACACTGACGGATCACAATCTAGTCAGGGGCAGGTGCAGGCATATGCGGAATGTGCCCTAGAAGGAAGATATCGATATGTCTGGGGAAATATACTACGGTTTTCCAGGCTGAATTGTTAGCAGTTGCAGCCTACGCCGATGAAATTCGGGAAGCCGGCTGCGCAAGCAAAAAAATTAACATAATGACTGATAGTCAGGTGGCTATTAAAGCCATTATGAACCCATCTACCAGGTCTAAGCTGGTGAAATATTATAAACAGGTCCTCAATAACCTGGCGCAAGACAATACAGTGTCGCTAATATGGGTACCAGGACATGAGGGAATTAAAGGCAATGAGATAGCCGACAAACTGGCCAAAGAAGGTACTAATAGGAACTTCATAGGACCAGAACCTGTATGCGGAATCACTCAGGATTCCGCTAAAAGGGAGATCCGGTTATGGCTAGAAAAAGAACATAAAAATGAATGGAGGTTAACGGAAGGTCAACTCCATACCAAAACACTACTAAGGGAGCTGGACGGAAAGTTTTCAACCAACCTAATTCGTAGTAGCAAAAAAGAAATTAAAATAATTACCGGGTTAATATCCGGTTCCTTTAAGGAAGCATTTTTACAGCATGAGCTTGGTTAGCAAGCCTTGGTGTAGGAGATGTGAAAAACAGGATGAGGCTAGCCTTCATGTAATATGCACGTGTGAGGAACTGAAGGAACTCAGACAGAAATATTTCGGGAGAAATCTATTGGATCCTTCGAGTGTACTCAAACTTCCCCTGACGAGGATAGTGGCTTTTATTAGGACACAAGACTAACAGAGTGAAACTGAGAGATCTATTGGGGATAGTTCAAAGAACAGTGTGCTCAAGTACTGGACGTGCTGGTGTCTAACCTAAAACAGAAGAAGGAGAAGAAGAAGAAGCGATTTAGCGAAGGTTTATTTTGCTTACTTCAAGTTAAATCTTGGGGATCAAGATAAAACCTGGGCTTCTCGTAAGATGTGAGGAAGATCTTCGTTTTTAGTTTAAGGGTAAAAAGCACTCATTTGATTTTGGTATATCTATGATGTGGCATGAACAGCAAAACTACACTACCACCTGCTATTTCTGTTCGGTAGATGCGAAAAGTTTTAATGCAAGAACAAAAAGAAAATATCTTACCGAAACCTTAATTCAGCTATTCGTCCAATGCCTGATTAGCTCTGAAATACCAATTCCACACCCACCTTCCAGTTTGGATGATATCTTGAGTGATTTTGAGGATGGAAACACATTACCTGCCCAAGACGAATCTAGTTAAAATTTGTTTTTTGTTGACGAGGAATTCTAGCTATTTTCTCAGAGCTAAACAACCTAGGTAAGAAATTTAGGCCTTTCAAAATATGCTGCCGAATTTCTGGAGTCAAGACTAGACCTGCTGTCATTCGGAACAATTTTCGTGGTACAAGCAACGAGAGGGAGAATTCACTGCGCGGAAGCATGTTCGAAGAAATATCAAAGAGAAGAAGAAAAGGCTTTTTTGACAAAAAGAATGAACATGGAATGTTAAGTACATTTCATTAAGAAATTGTTTGTTAAATTATAAGAAACATTGCTTAGTTCACTGTAATAAAATGGTGATTTGTTCATTAGTGTTATGTATTTTTATGCAAATTCCTTGAATTTTTCAAGAACTGTACGCAATGAAGGAAAATGGAGATCATTTTTCGATTCTGAAAACTAGAAACCATAATTTTTGGCAAAAACAGTTCATGCAGGTACATGAAAAAAAAATTTTTTCGCAAACCTGTTGTTGTCTTCGATAAGTGAGATAAGACAAGTGACGTTGTTTATTCTTTTTACATAAAATAAAAATGCGTTATGATATGTTTACAAAAACTACGTATTTCCAAAAATAACGCACAACTTTTCTACGTCTTGGTTCTTTTTGCTCTACTCTGGGGTGTAGAGCGAGTTCGCGTCTGTAGTAAAATACTACACATGCACCCTGGGTAACGCTAAATGAGCTAGCACAAAAGGCAGCCAGATAATCCGGAATTATCTGGAAAAGTCTGGCTATAAGCTCATCATCAAAATTACTACTTGTATTAACACCAGACCAAAAGGATCGGAGTTAATTCGTAAAGCATTGTCAACCCAGGTCGATCTTAAACAGAATCAGATCAAACAGTGGGAGGTACGTGGACAGCTTGCGTAGTTGGTACAAGGTTGCTGACCCCGCGTCCAATAATACGCCATATTGTTGAGAATTATCTCCTGAGGCGATATGGACGAGAGTTCGTGGAATGCTTGAATGTGACGGAAAATGCGATTGACTATGCTAAACCCTTAGGCGCTTGTGTGTAAATAATTTATATGTGTTGTATACTTCTCATTTTTGTGTATATTTTTGGTATCTACTTAGATTCCATACGCTAAGTAAATAAATAAACGTTCTACTATATCTATTTCCTACTTTTCGCTCCCTATCTCTATTTAACTGACAAAACGATTATCATTCTATCTGGGAACTAAAGGTTATACTAAAATATCTCGTTAAGATAGAGAAAGAGCCGAAGCTTTATAAAAATTGGAGCTGTATAATATATGTACTTTTTTGTACTTTTTAAACTTGATGCCTTGCTACTTTCACTATTTATTAACGATTTTGTTTGTATCACATAAAGACGATTTTCTTCATATTAGTAGAGTTTTGAATGCACGGATCCGTGTTAAAAGGTAATATTGGCGTTTAGTCGTAACGAAGGGAGAGGTATTAATTTTTCCTCATATTGTACATGCACGTATTAAACATTTCATTATTCTTTTGTCACATTTCTTATCGAAGTATCTAATCTTACACAACTTCATGAATTAAATAAATATATACATGCATTGCGTATTATACACTTAGCATATTTTTTTGATAATTTAGCACTTTTAATATTATTGCATTTAATGTAGATGGTTGCAAAACAATTTTTTTGTAGAAAGTTGTTTTATTTATTATTTAGGACTAATAAAAATCCGCAGCAGCTTTTTATGAAGGGCATTAACTTCAATATTCACATTAACTTTGAATGCGCCTGTAAATCCAAAGCGAGTTTCATGTCTTTTAAAAACACACATACATTATTGAAGAACATAAAATGTATAAATAATAAATGAGTTTCGCTATGGGAATTGTCATTATGTCGGGATCATTTAAATATCTAAAATACAGAACGTGAGGTTTTTATAGGCTAGTCGATATTAGAAATAGGAAATATAGTAATTAAAAAACATTAGGTTCGAACTAAAAGCTATATAATAGTCGATCTAATGGCTATTCAACCAAATGGAGTATTCGTAATATTATTTTAATGGGTCGACAGCCGCGCCAGATCCGAAGCGAGATACACTATACAATAGGGGAACATATAAATTATTATTATATTTACCATTCTGTCCTATCCACCTCCCTCTGTTGTCGGCTGCCAACATGGCCGCGTTACATAAACTGATAAGTGACATACAATTGATATAATATACACTGCGGTTAATATGTACGTATACGGTTACATAATATCATTTTCCACATTTTATGTTGTCTCTTATCTACGTATGAGCTTACCATATTAATGTATCTTATCTTACTGACTATAATAGTAAATAACAGTAACGTAAAATTAACGAAGCTGCAAAAGTGTTAAAATTTTTTTAATTTTCATCTAATAATTTATAATATGTGATAACTAAAGCTGCGATTATATCAAAATGCATAATTTTTATTTATTATATGTGTCCCAAAATTCTTGCAGATCTATACGGATCACGTAAAAAGAAAGCATTTGCGACTACTTTTGTTTTGCATATCTTGCATATAAATGCTACTTTGAGCACATTTAATATAAAATTGCATATGTGTTCATATTTTATAATATAAAACCATTTAGTCATAATTTATCAAAATTACACTAACATGCGCATTTCCGTGCAGCAGGAACTCCCAGATTTGTATCATTTGTATTTATCAAGTCGGGAAAGTTCCAGTGAATCTACGCAATGAGCAATGAGGTTGCTATAGGTCAGTCATATTGCCAGTTGTTTAGTTAGTTCTCGAAAGTCTATGTACACGTAACTTAACCTTGTTACTTTTGATATGTTGAAATCATATTCACATGTGTCGATCTAGATAAAAGATTATTCTGAATGTTGTAGATAATGATAGAGTGTTTTGTAAGTATTGCAGTAAAATTGTAAGTTTATATTTGTTTCCGTTTAATTTCATATTTTAATATTTGCAATTAATTATTGCATCTAAAAATGCATTACAAGCTACTCTGAATCAATGGTTTACTTCAACAATTAAAAATAGAACATAATAGTCTCCATTATAACTTATGTAACACCTTCTTAAGTCCAAATATTCCACTTTCAAAGTTGAATAATTCAACGTTTAAAAATGTTTTAGAAAAGTATACGAAACTGTCAGTTCCTAGTCGCTCAACTACAAGAAGAAAGTGTCTTAATCTATTGTTTAAGGAAAATATGTTGAAAATTAAAGAAAGAGTAGTTGAAAATTATATTTATTTCGTAGTCGATGAGACAACAGACAGTTGTGGGCGCGTTCCAAGTAACAAGGTATTACTGATGTTATCGGATGCTGCGACATATATGGTGAAGTCAGCAGAGAATTTGAAGATTTTTTACCCGAATCTGATGCACGTGATATTTTTGGCCCATGCTATTAACAGAGTAGCAGATGAAATACGTTGCACATTTCCAGATATTAATTATTAATCAATTTGACAAAAAGTATTTATTAAAGCACCGCTGAGGGTTTAATCATACAAAGATAATTTGCCTGGTCTGGCACTGTCGCCACAACCCATAATAACAAGGGGCACGTAGCTTGATGCCGCTGCATTTTATGCAGATATCATTGAACAGATAATTCATTCTCTCTTTTTCAAACGATTCGATAGCAATTGCAGATTGGAAAGATGTATTAAATAAACCGCATATGCGTCAAGAATTAGCTTTTATTAAAGCAAACTAGGGTTTTATTAGTGAAACACTACGAAAACTTGAAACTCAAGGTGTTGAACTCAGTGAATCGATAGAATTGATTCAAAGTTTCAAGAATAAAATTTACAGCCTGACAGGTGCCATAGGAGAGCGGTTTAAAATTAAATTAATACAAGTTCTAGAGAAAAACGAAGGCATTAATCAGCTTAGTAGAATATCCAGTGTGTTGCAAGGAAACTATGATGAAACTATTGAGATGAATCCATTAATTATCTGCAAATACAGGGTGGGGCATAGGAACCAAGTGTTTTTGGTTTGGGTAGTACTCGGCCATTAGAAAAGGGAGGGGCGCGCGGTTTATTACAATCTATTCCTCGACTCAAAGCATTTCACTTTCTCAGTTGCCACTTGCCATCATGGAGAGGTGGACGCTAGAGCAACGCGTGTTCGCGTATGATTGTTTTGTTCGAAGTGGCGAGTCGGTGACTGCTGTACAGCGTGAATTTCGCAGAAGATTTAATATCCATCGTAATGACTCTGTTCCTGCCCGAGACACCATCTTACGCTGGGTCAATAACCTTCGAAAAGTAGGTTCAATAATGAAAAGAAAGCCGCCCGGTCGTCAACGTACTGTGCGTACTCCTGAGAATATTGAAAGGGCGAGACAAGCATTACTGCGAAGTCCACGCCGCTCTGCACGTCGACATTCAGCTGCACTTCAAATCAGCAATCGCACTGTACGGCGGATTTTGCATGGTGGCTTACATTTTCACCCATACAAAATACTGGTTGCCCAACAATTAAATGTAAGAGATTACGCCCAACGCTTGAGTTTCGCACAACAAATGCTTGAACTTGTTCAGGAGAATGAAAACATGTTGTTACTCATGAGTGATGAAGCTCATTTCCATCTTACTGGGGCCGTCAATAAACAAAATTGCCGGTACTGGGCTGACGAGAATCCACGACAGTTACATGAGATGCCATTGCATAGTCCTAAGGTATCGATTCGTTATGAAATCTCCCTAATCGACAGAGACATGCTGGAAAGAGTGGAGGCCAATTTTCGTCAACGGCTGCAACAGTGTATCAATGAAAACGCACATCATATGCCAGATGTAATTTTCCATACTTGAATATTTCAAAATGCTTTATTATTAACTATGTTGTACTACCAATAAATTTTTTTTAGAGTAAAAACTAATAATTTTATTATCATTTCAAAAACACTTGATTCCTATGCCCCACCCTGTATAAGTATGCACCAATTACATCAGTTGACGTTGAGCGAAGCTTTTCAGTTATTGACGGATCGCAGGAGATCATTTCTAGCTGAGAATTTAGAAAAGCATTTAATTATAAATGTTTACACTATTATAGAAAGGCAAATATAAATAGCAAGAATTACATTGTTAAGCTTACTTATTCTTATTACAGAAATATTTTGTAAAATTTCAAATAAAATATTAATACACTACATATTTGTGGTATTTTTAACTTTATGTTGACATTATTTAATATTTTGACAATAATTTAGTTGTGTAACTATCACATAAAATTTACATATTTTTGCATACTTTAATAAAAATTCTGCATATTTTCATCGAATTCTGGTAATATATATGCGCATATAATACAGTTTCCGATTGCACTTCAATGATAACGATATTTAAACACCGTGTCATCATTTATATCTCTTTGTTAGCTCGTGAGAAACGTCGATCGTTCTTGCCACATGATTTCTGGTGACGAGAAATGATGCACCCTCGTATTAACATCACACTTCCGACCAAAAGCTGATAGTCGTGGGCGTAAATTGATGTTGTGCACCTGGTGAGACAAAGAAGGTGTCGTCTATTATGAATTGTTTCCGAGGAATATGACCATCACTGCTTAGACTTTCTTTTAACAAATCCATCAGTTTGAGGCAGCAATTCAATCGAAAATACGAGGAAGGGATCATCGAATGATTTTTTTGCACAACACTTGCTCTCGTGCTGCTAACATTACAAAACTGTCTATTCAAGAGCTTGGTTGAGAGGTCATTCCATTTCCGCCTATTCTCCTGATCTTGCTGCGTATCCTTCGCGCTCTAACAAACAACCATTAAGAAATCTAGTTTAATAACGATGTCGCGCTTCGAAAAGGCTTCCAAGTCACTGGATTTCCTCAGGCGTAGGATCGAAGAATAGTGAAATCGTTAAAATAATAAACGAAAGTATATTCTTTATCAGTTAATGTATTTTGTTTGTTAAAAAATTAATAAATTTATGTTTTAATTTAAGTTATAAGTTAATAAATGTGATGCATTAACCCAGCATATTGCCCATAAACGATATTAATAATTAGAAAGGAATTTCTCAATTCAGAAAAATTCCTTCGATATGTAAACAATTACAAAGCTAATATTTTTTAATGAAATAAATGGCTTCATAGATAACCAAAATAATGAGTTTAAGCTAAAAGTAAGGAGCAAATAATATCATAATAAATTAAACAAAGAACAACAACAGAAAATTAGTTCCATATTTCAGTTCACTTTTCATCCAATTCTATTTTGTTATGCAATTTTATAATAATATCTCTAAAAATTTCTTGCAAAGGTTTATATTTCAAAATACATTGCAATGTTGAAAACTAATTCGAATGTATTTCATTGAAATGAACTAAGCAATAAATCAGCTTTTATCGATCTTTGGAAACATGCCCTTGCTTGTGCTTCATGATACACATATTACACAAAAACTTTCCGTGACATTTCGATTCACGTTACTTAGTGAAATTACCCAATTGAAATATGAATACAATAAACCATTAATCAATGACTGTTACTCAGTTTCCACACAATGACTGCTACTGCTACCGTTGCGTTGCCATTATAAATCGTTCTCCTCGAAAAGCTCAAAATAAAAGTAACGGGGTACACGAGAATCAGGAGAGCCTGTCTAATTTATTATATCATTACTTGTATATAGCGAACAAGCGAGCAACCTTCGCCTGCTTCATCTCTTTATCGTGTATATATCTACACGCTTCACTATATCTGGACGAATTCCCAATTTGGAGTGGAGTTTGTGTATTGTAATTACGGTGAATGTTTTTTTTTTGTGTAAAAGCCTATACCGCGTCAATTTATTTAACACAGAATCTGAGTTTAACTAATTTTATAAAAGTTCCAATTAGTAAATACGATAATGTATTTTTATATAAATATTCTAATTTTTTCAAATAAATATAAACATAATTTGTATATGTAGTAAATAAATTTTCGTAAATGGATCGTTAATAATAAGTTCAAATTATTATTAATTTTTGGACGTTAATAATCAAGTACTTGGTCTTATTTCAAGAAGTAAGCCGTAAAATAGAAGTAAAAGAGAATAAAAGCGAAAATAAATGTCACAGAGCATGTTTTCGCATTACCGAAAGCTCTACTATAATAATAACTAAAGGCCGCCACTTAGCTAGGCAAGCAGCGACGTCGCGTCACTGCGTTAGCTTTACTGAAAAAATAAAGTATGCGTTATTTAGAAAATGCTTTTCGTTCGAATTACACCTACGCGTATTCGTAAATACGTCTATAGACAACTTCACACTATGATAGTTGTTCATATATTGAAGTACTGGGTCTCCCAAACACCTCCACGTCTCTATGAGCCGACCAATAATGGCAGTCTTTAATTGTAATAATAAAAATAATTATAATAATAATAATAATAATAATAATAATAATAATAATAATAATAATAATAATAATAATAATAATAATAATAATGTACACACCACTAGGACCGGTCCTGGGCGGCAACCTGGCTTATAATTTTTTAATTAATTAAAACACTAAATAATGTGAGAAATTTAAAGTTATCCCTGGCGATTTAGTGAAGCGCATCCCTTCAAATGTCGTACCTATCCTAACCAAAGACGCAATGTTTAACGCTATTTTTCCTTGTTCAGCTTGTTCCACTGATGATCGCAAGTTAGTTGCCGAAATACGTATTTAGAGTTCATTAATTTATATTGAAGTAATTATTTTTTAATTCATCTGATGAAGGTATTTGCTTTAAGTTTATTTTATGGTAATATTTCATAGAATTTCCTTCTAAAAAGTAAAGTAAATGTAAATATGTATACAATATAAATATTGAGGAGATAGATTTACTACTGACATAATTTCCATAATTTAGCATATTCCACGCTGTAAAGTATCACTTCACGCTTTTAATACATTGTTTGAAACGTAAAAGACGTCTAATGATGAGAGCGTTGATATCTCCTCCGTAATAACTTTAATAAAGGGAATTCGTCATATTCATAAATATTAATGTATTCGTACCGAGTATTATTACGTACGATCTTTCAAAAGCCACTTAAATTGATTAACGTTTCTATTGAGTTAAAGAAGCATTATTCTATTAGATTCTCTCTTTGAAAGGGATCTCTTAACAGAACCGATTACGATGGAAATAAATAAATATATGGACAATGAAACAAGGACAAAACAATAAAAGGCATAAAATTAACTGACAATAGCAACAATGTAATAAAATTACGACACTATACTTAAACGTATATATGTGTATACGTAATAGATAGAAGAATATAAACGAAATAAATGGAAAAATTTGTGGTATTTTTATTGTCGCCGCTTATACGATAATATAAAATTTTTCCTTATTTACCATTAACAACCACTATAAAACGTGCACGTATTTGATATTAAAGAATATAGCCATAGTGTATGTTTCACAAGATAAACAGGTTTCTGTTTTTAATGTTTATTCAATAATATAAAATATATTTAAAGAAAAGTGAAACAAGAGGATAGCATGGGACGCAAATTGTTTAATACAAGACTAAGAACACCGTCGAATGAATAGAATAGATGAAAATAAATGTTCCGGAAAAAATATATCTCTTAAGACACATTGATGATTCTCGCAAATTCCAAAAAAAAATGTATTTAACATCCATTACCGAAGATATTTAAATACATGATCTTCCTAAATTAATCATACAAAAGGATACCTCTACAGCTGTCGAACCGACTGTAGTAGCAAGGTCTAGTGAGTTTTAATAGTTCCGCCATCCGCTTAAGTTCACTATACGCCCACTAGAATACTTTTATATGCTACTGTGCCATTTTGTCTGTCATGATGGTGTCGTATTCAGGCGCGGAGCGTTCTCATTGTTGTTCGTTCGCGGTCCGCCATTTCTGTTCAACCGAAATTCAGGACCAAATATCACAAGTAAAAGTAAACCGCCATAATATACGAATATGGTGACCCAAAGCCTTCTTCTTCTTCTAATTTTTAGGTTCGGTGCCAGCACGTCCAGGCACTTGAGCACAGTTCTCGTTTTACCACCTTCAATACATCTTTCAGTTCCATTCTGTTAGTTTTGTGTCATCGATAAAAGCCACTATTCTCCTCAGGGGAAGTTTGAGAACCCAAACAGGATCCAATAGATCTCTTCCGAAGTGTTTCTCTCTGAGTCCCTTCAGTTTCTCACAAGCGCATATTACATGAAGGCTAGTCTCCTCCTGTTTTTCACATTTCCTACACAAGGGCTCGCTAACCAAGCCCATGCTGTACAGATACTTCCTCAAAGAATGGGCCAAAGCTATTTGAGATTCGTCCAAATTAAATGTCTGTTATGGACTATACATTCTACTTAAGTGTATGGTCCATCCTTTTTAATCGAAAAACCTGTAACTGGGGTTAGATGTCTTGATGTAATGGAAAATTATCTTATGCTACAATTGCAAAAAGACATTAACAAACAGTTTATTTTGCGCATTTCCATCACGAAACTACATTATAGCTTGGCCGTCAAGATCCCTTATCTGACGCCATTGGGTTTCTCTGTGTGTGAGGCTATGTTAAAGGCAAAGTTTATGTTCCACCTCTTCCTACAAGTCTAAATGAATTGCCAGGTCGAATAACAGAAGCAGTTGCAACCAATTACCGCGTATGATATCACAGTAATTGGTTGTATACTTTCTTCACAATTAAATATTATTTATATATAATGAATTTAGCAGAGCCCTGTATTATCAAAAATAGTAAAATGTAAATTAAATTATAAAAAAAATAAATAGGAGCCCTAATGCAAATAGTGGATTGTAAGATTATACAGAAAACAGGGCTTCATACTTATTTAAAGCAAAGGATGATTTGCCTTAAAGGTGAGACTTAAAATGAAACACCACGGAAAATTTTTTATTTTTCAACATTAATACACTTGGACTAGCGGTGCTGGAGTGCGATTATATCGTTCGCTCCAAAAAGAAACAGCGTCAGAGTTGGCCATGAAATTTTTAGGTATATCGTAACTTAACCGCACCGTTCTGAATTGTCAAATGTTAATGTCATTAGTGTCATCAAATAAAAATGATGACACAGAGTTTTATTTATTCATGACAGGAAGATTATAACCTAGCAACTAACCTTGCAATTTTCTAAAACCGTCTGTCATTTAGATGTAACTGTCATTTAGGAAATTCATATTAGTAAAGTTACGACATGCTTTTCGATGTTACTTAGAAATCATGGCTCACTAGAAGCAGTTTTTTTTGAGCGCACGTTATCAGTTTTATAATCGTCGGCATGAAGATCGTCAAAATACTGCTCTATTTTTGTAATAACTTCCTTGCCTGTCTTGGATTTCCTTCCGACAAGAAACAGCTTGAATTTTGAGAATAATTGAAAGTCTGAAGAGGCTTAATCTGGTGAATAGAGTGGTTAGGGTACAACGTGAAATCCAAATTCATCTAGTTCTTCCTGAGCAATGTGCATTGCCATTATGCCATTCATACTATTCATAACAGGTGAAGAAGCTAGCAAACTCGAAGAGTATGAAGGCTGAAATATCGGCGTTATTAACAAAAAAATTACAATGAAAATAGCTACACAAAAAGTCAATTATTAGAAGTCTTTAAAACTAAGACTTTCGGTTGTAGATAGTATGGACCACGGCCACAGAACACACTGTTTTACGTTTGCCCCATATTATTGTATATTTAATCCGATCGAGTGAATTTGGAGTCAATTGAAAGAATATATTCGCCGCAATAACGATCGTCGTAAATTTAATGAAGTAGGTTTAAATCGTATTTGAGAAGCGATTCTCAGAAAAATGGAAAAATTGCATTAGACGTACAGTAGTAATAGAAAATGTATGTTTAGAAAATGTGAATATTTAAGAGGAATTTATAATTAATTTAAATGTAAGTTATGAAGACAGCACTGACCTTGAGGATGTCCAAAGCATATGAAAAGGTGTTTTCTTGACTGTGATATTTTCTTATGTTATTTAAAATAGTTTATGCCAGTTTATCATGTTTATTATTAATATTACCAATTATTATATATAAATGCAGTTATTGTAAATGTGTAATTTTAGGGTAAGTTTTAGTTAGAATTGTATCATAATTATATATTTGACAATCATGTGTTTTTTGTTTACAAAATAAGATTAAAACAATAGGTATTTATTCATAGTTTGCTCTTATTTACAATAGCCCAATATAATACATATATACATATATATATATATATATATATATATATATATATATATATATATATATATATATATATATGGTAAACTTAATAAGTCGGCGATTAAAGGTCTGGTTTATTACTTCAAAGTATATATATTTAAACCAACCCTACATGTTTCGGCAATGATGCCTTTGTCAAGGATATAAAAAATATAAATGACAGAATATAAATGTCAAATAATTGAGTTGCTATGGTTTAAATTATTCAAAGATACATTCCAATAATAATAATAAAACATGCCTTAGTATTCCAAAAAATAGACAGCGAGGTGTGAACATATGTGTTGTTCGCTGCTAGCAGCTTGTGTCTCTTTCTGGGTATGAATTTTTGTGTGTTGATTGCTGCTGGCAGCTTGCGTCTCTCTCTGGGTGTGTGGTTTTGTATTTGTGTAGCGTTATATTTGTAGGAGCGCGTAAGTGTAGGGTTTTGTATGTTGGTGCGCTCGTGCGTGTGTTTAGTGACCGGTCGCGTAAATTTAGAGAGATCGAATAACCAGCCGTTGCGTAGGGCTGCCAACCCTTTCCCGGCAACTTCTTTACTTTTCCGTGCAGTATTTCGAAGGCCCGATCCCCGCCCCAACGAGGCAAGGCGCAGACCAGCGAAGCGCACCCTGCACGGGGTTGCTCATCGCCAACCGAGGGAACACTCTTAGTGGCTACCTCAGTCGACGACGGTCACACTTTGTGCCATCTTAACGATTTCCGCAAAAGCGGGGGCAATGCACACACGTCGAACGTGTGTGTGCTATTAACGGCAGCGTAGCCAGGTTGCCGCCCGGGACCGGTCCTAGTGGTGTGTGCACAGTATACAATTTTTTTTTTGTATACTGTCCTTTATATTTTATATCCTTGATAAAGGCATCATTGCCGAAACATGTAGGGTTGTTTTAAATATATATACCTTAAAGTAAACCGCAGACCTTAAATAGCCAACTGATTGAATTTACCATACCATACCAAGGTCACGAATTATATATATATATATATATATATATATGTGTGTGTGTGTGTGTGTTAAGAAAATTTCTTAGCCGTTCATTAAATATATCAATTGCAAAATTCTTGGAGTTTTTCGGTTTTTATATAAAATATTTACAAATATCAAATTAGTATGTATTTGCAAAGAAAGTGAGGATGTAAACATTGCTGTCTACAAATTACAAAGCAAATCATACGAAATTTTTAATTGAAAAATATTGTCGACGTTGGGACTTGAACCCATGTCTACGGTTTGCCGGACCGTTGCTTTACCACTTAAGCCACGATAGACCTTGGTTCAAGCTATTTTAGAAATGCATATATAAAACAACAGTGTTAATGATTCAGATGTCAATTATGACATAATAATTGACATCTGTGTCCTTGAAGTAAAGAGGCATATGATAAATGGAAAGATGTTATTATGTAAAATATTAATCCAAAATATTGTGACTCAGTTACGAAGCGAGTCGCGAAATTAAAAACAGCGTGAAAATTGTATTACGTGACGCCTATGATTGCAAAATATTCAGGATTGCTATAAATAATAAATAACTCACACACATATACCCTATAGGTTACATACGTAACAGCTGGATGACATCAACGATAACAAAACGATTATTTTTGTTATTGACGGTCAACTTTAAGATATCGTCTCTGATACTTTTTATAATCGCACAGTGGCGTGACAAAATTTTTTTAAATATTTTTGTATTTTTTTTCTCGCTTGTGACGGAATTTTGGGGAAAATATTCTACATAATTACATCTTTCCATTTTTCATACGTTGCCTTTTTACTTCAAGGACATCCTGTATATATGTATATATATTTATCAATTAAAATTGATAAATTATTGAAGTTTTTCGGCTTTTTATATGAAATATTTACAAATATCAAGTTAGTATGTATGTAATTGCAAAGTAAGGGGGGATGTAAACATTGGTGTCTACAAATTACAAAGCAAATCATACGGAATTTTTTAATTGAAAAAATTTTCTATGTTGCGACTCGAACCCAAGTCTACAGTTTGCCGGACTGTCGGTTTAACTACTCATATATATATATATATATATATATATATATATATATATATAATATATATATATATATAATATATATATATATATATATATATATATATATATATATTGAACTTCATGTGTATGAGATTTAATAAGTATTAATTCTCATACACATGAAGTTCATTACAGTTCGTATATATACACGTAGTATAGAAGTGAATATCATGTCTGTCTTCGGATAAGGTGCACTGATGATCTGTAAAAACAGTGAAATGTCGATATTTGCACATTCCGCGCAGATAAGTTTTTCACAAATTTTTCATATATATATATATATATATATATATATATATATTCTAACTTTATTTATTAATTAAAAAAAATTATACATAATGTTTGTTTAGTCAAACTTAAGAAACGATTACATTTTCAAACTAAAATATTAAAAAATAATAATGTTATTTAATAATGAGTGGGTCCGCCGCGGTTTCTTCGCGGTATTTGTCTCTGTAATGTATATTCAAAGAACGATCAATATATCTTTATTACAAAGAAGGTTCACATATTATTTTACAATAACGAGAAAATATACACATTCCCATGTGTTTATCGTTAAAGCAAGCATGTTCAGAACTTACAAAGTAAACACAGAAATATCTAAGTAAAGGGATATTACTACTATAATAAACGGGACTGTTTATTTACGTAGGTACCATCCGCTTAGGATTTGTAAATAGGTAAATGTATTAACCCGACCTGCACGAAGTTTTTGGCGTTTACAGACGAGCTACAAAATCCGAATATACTGCATCTACCTATGTGTATAATAATATAATGTATTAAAGTAAATGTGCTAAAAACCATACCAATTCCTACCGCCGTCATCAAATGTGAAAAGGGGGTAATTTTACTACACGTACAGGTACCTACTCGTTATATTGTTAATGTGTTAAAACAACATCAAAGGAAAACGGCGCGCATTTACCGACATGGAATATAAAGTCTACTGTAGGTACAGAGAAGCTATTTCGTGCTAGTATGGTCGGAATGTAACTATTCATATTTTATTAGCGACCTTTTAAATTGTCGCCATTTACGACCGACATATAAAAGCGTAAAATTAGAGCCTCACCACCACTACCACCAACTGTCGGTACAGAGCGAGCACATAGCGAACAACTTAGACCCGTTTTTCAAACAAAGACTAATAGGCTTTTGTTGACGTTTAGAATTAACGGATGAATTTATAAAATTTTATGGAGGACGTCGGCGAGGATGGGTTGGTGTAATTTCATTTTATATCGCCGACCGAGGTGGAAGTTGTTTAGAAAAAAAATTATTTGACGTAAATTCTTTCGAAATTATAAAGGATGGGCGTGAGTTTACTGGGAAACTGACAATTTTATATTATAAACCTTACTTAGAAAAATGCTGTAAACTGTGAAAATATTATAATAATAGGAAATAGTGTTATAAACAGTATGTAACATGTGCTCAATTGAAAAGATCATATAGTTGTCTTTGATCTAGTCTGAACATTTTGAAATATGCCTTAAACTAAACTTAACTACTTCACCTTCGAAGTCAGATATATGTTTACATACGAGGGTGGATCAATAAATACCCGTGTTAGGAAAGAAGACGCAAGTTTTTCACAAATTTTTTTTTTATTTTTCAACGTAATCACCTTTTAGTACAATACACTTTTCCCAACGTTTCTGCCATTTCTTTAACCCCTCCAAAAAATACGATTTGTCAAACTCTGCAAAATACGCTTCTGTCTCGACGATAACCTCCTCGTTTGAGCTGAATCTTTTTCCCCCGAGCCACGTTTTCATGTTGGGGAACAGAAAGAAGTCACAGGGAGACAAGTCAGGCGAGTACGGTGGGTGCGGCAGCAATTCGTAGTGCAGTTCATGCAACTTTGCCGCGACAATTCTGGATGAATGTGCTGGTGCATTATCGTGGTGAAACAGCACTTTTTTCTTAGCCAAATGGGGCCGTGTCTCCTTCAATTTTATATCGAATCGGTCCAATAATTCACTGTAGTACTGCCCCGTGACCGTTCTTCCTTTCTGCAAAAAGTCCATGAGGATTATTCCGTTGGAATCCAAAAAAATCGTGGCCATGACCTTTCCGGCCGATGGGACCGTCTTTGCCTTCTTCGGAGCAGCTTCGCCCCGAAAAATCCATTGTTTTGACTGTCGCTTGGACTCTGGCGTATAATAATGGATCCAGGTCTCATCAACGATGACGACTCGACGCAAAAACTCCTGCGAATTTCTCTTAAAGAGGTCCAAACACTGCTTCGACATTGACAACCGTATCCGCTTGTTGTCCACCGTAAGCAATCGCGGCACCCATTGGGCCGACACCTTTCTCACCGATAACTTATCATGTAAAATATTAATTGCCTTGCCGTTCCGTACGACACGCCTACGGCCTCTGCTACTTCGCGCACTTTCGTTCGGCGATCAGCGAGAATCATGTCGTGGATCTTTTCAACGATTTCCTCGGTAACCACGTCTGCCGGGCGGCCTGGGCGCTCCTCATCAAAAACAGATATACGACCACGTTTAAATTCGTTGAACCAATATCTTACGGTTGTCATAGATGGTGAAGGGTCCCCATAGACAGCATCCAACTTCGCTTTTATTTCTTCGCATGTTTTTCCATCCAAAAATAAAAAGCGAATTACGGATCGATATTGCTCTTTTTCCATTTTATCGAGAAACACGAAACACGTGTGATACAACTGGCTGCCAAATAAAAACTAACCTATGAATCAGTCTGATTTATTATGGTGTTGTCTGACAGATGGTAGTACACGACGGTAATGCGAACTTCCCTCAGCAGCGCCACCTGTCTTCAAACACGGGTACTTACTGATCTTCCCTCGTATATATTGTACATGCCATATAAATAATAAATAACGTGCGTTAATTTATTTGAAATAAGTTTGTATAACGTAATTCATTTAAATTAATACCTTACCAACATTTTGTCTTACATAATAATAATCTATATTACCCAACTGATAATTCCATTTTCCATCTAGGACAAATATATAAAAAAAGAAAAAAAAAATAGAAGAAACAAATCAAAGAAAGAAATAGATGTGTGCTGAATTATATAAAAATACAAAATATAAATGTATGAAATAAAATAAGTAAGTACACTAACAAATTAAAACAAAAACTAAATCTAAACATCTCTCCTAAAAATATTCCCATCAATATTATCCGCACATTGGTACATAAAATTAATTGGAGCTCTTAGCAGCGCGTTAGTTCTAACTCTTTGTGGGTAAAAAGTCGGATTAGATCTTGACATCATTCTAAGCACGTGAAAAGCTATACAGTTTAATATTTCAGGCGAGTCAATTCGGCCATGAATCAACCTACAAATAAATCGCGCAAGATTAACCTCTCGACGATGTTTTAAAGATTTGAAGTTATGTCTGTCTAGTAGGCGGTTGTAGTCAGTATTTCTTTCTAGATATCTACCATCACATCTGAAGGAAAGGTATTTCAGAAATCTCCTTTGAACCCGTTCAAGTGACGAGTCATGCGTAGAGTAGTAAGGAGACCATATTACCGAAGCATACTGCAATCTACTCGAAACAAAAGCCTGGTACAGCGATTTCAGAACAGTTTAATTCTGAAACTGACTGGTTGACCTCATAACAAAGTCCAATATTCTAAAAGCAGACGAGATGATATCCGAAAGGTGCAAGTTAAAATCATACCCGAGTCAAATTTGACGCCAAGACCATTCTACCTACACCTTAGGTGTGCGTCATTTTGGGCTTCGCACTAATTATCATATACGTTTCTGGTCAATATCCCAAAGTCTTCGATTGGTCGAGTCTATGGTACATTTGGCCCATTGTCAGCTTTTGGCACAAAATGTATGTTTTGCGCTTCCAATCATGTTCTAGTCGTTCTTGCATAATAATAACTTCCTAAGTCTGTCCAAAACATTTTTTCATCACATGTATGCGTCGCTTTAATTCCGGTAGACATCTCTCGCTATAAATGTTGACATTAACAGCTTCACCCCTGACAAGTTTTGAAACTCCACTCTTCGATATAGCAGACCAAACTAGAATTTTGTCTTAAAATTTTTTTTTGAATTGTATTTAACATTATCTGGACAATTTTCTATATTGTCGGTATAAAAGCAATCATTGCCTTTCATTTCTGAGTGCGATAATATGAAATTTTTTCATCATCCATTATGATCACGTATTAAATCAAGTGGTGAGAATATCTATAGTATTAAAATCAACCTAACATAGGTGGGAAATTTACCTATAGCATTAATGTGCACTTGTAATTTAGTGGTTAGATTATATCCTAAATTTTTGATAAAATTGTTCCTTTTACAAATAGCATTAAATGACGTACTAAATATGAAATATCTTTCGTTTATATCTATTTCGAACTCATTCTATTTAGTTCTTGTCACATAATTTATGTCTGCTATTTTTAGCTCAGCCATTTATACTACGTAAGTTTTTTACACTTAATTGACATAAAAATGAAGTATTCGTAATACAGATAGTGCTCCCGTGTTTCAGTAATTTATAGATTTAATATTCTGCAATAATATAAACCGCTTAATAACACATACACGAACATCGTTTGCATAACTAACTGTTGTTTATTGCCACACCGATAAAAAGTTTCTTGTTTTTTAAATCTCGTGTTAATTTCTTGGCAAAAATACAGGAACGCTGCACATTATTTTCCACAAAATATGTTAAATGTGAATAATTTGTAGAATAATGATACGACGACGGTTCCTAAAAAATTTCGTTATAATATTTTGAAAGAAAATAACAGAATTTAATTTTAAGACAATCCCCTTTAGCTAAAATACACTTGTTCATTCTTTGAAATCACATTCCGAAACATCTAGCAAATTCTGAGTTTGCCATAAAAATATCGCTGAATTCTACAACCGCCGCAGTAATGCCAGAAGATCTCTTACCACACATCAGACTTTCAGCCAACGTTAACAACATGGAAATTACTAGGACAAAAACCTGAACTGTAAGGTAGAGGAGTAAGTCCGGATACGTGTAAAAAAATGATTATAATTTAAGAAAATTCCACAAAAATTATTCGCGAAATTAATTTAGTTTGTCAATATGCAATTCATCAAAGACTTGAAGAAGGCAAACTTCATTATACTCAATATAATCCTGAGCGTAAAGGTAAAACAAATTTAAAGAATATTTCTTTTGACTTTCTATTTTGTTATTTGTTGAAAGGATAATTTCAGCAAGTATGTCACCAGTAAAAAGAAAACCATAAGCTTTTACAACATTAGGGTATCTAGCAATAGTTTCTTTCTGGCGGATGATTTCCAAGAAGTTCAAAGACAATATTCTGACGGTTTTTTCGAACATTTGATGGAGGTTGCCGTTTTGTTCCATTCTAAGCAATTTTACAGTCTTAAAAGTCTTGCTACCGACTGTAAGTCTTTACTAATGAGAATGATCAACACCATCATCCCCATCTTTGCTGAAGCCCACATCTTCTTTCATCATTAGGGGTTCTGTCCTACTGTAAGTTTCTTGTTTTGTTCATTTTCCATTTAATAGTCGGGATCATTATCATCATCATCATCCCTTTTGTAAATTAATTATTCCAATTCACGTTCAAAATTGGATGGCGCCCAATCAATAAATTTACATAGTTATTTAATTGAAGAAATATACTCGTATCTGAATCTAACGTGAAGGAAAAACGAGAGTTTGTAATAAAAGCAATCAGGAACACTAGCAACATGAACTATGAATATTATCCAATTAATAACTAATTTTAAGAGAAAAACCTTCATAATCAGGCAAAATTGTATTAAAAAATAATAATAATATATAATATAATAATTACCTTTATTGTCCAACTGATGAGTCCCTTTAAAGGATAGTATAATTACAATAATGGTACAGTGCAAATAATACAAACGTAAATCTAATTTAGTTAACCTGCACTAGATGTATGTAATACGCCTAATAAATGTATGCGACGTCAAGCTTACATATGGAAGATATCTGGTCTAAGAAGATTAGCGTTTCTTGACATATTGTCATGGATTTTTCCCCGAAGAAAGAAAATAAAAGAAACTATAAAAGACAATATATTTATGTACATTTTATTCCAGAGAGATAACTTTAAAAATTTAATATTTTATGTAACAATTTATTATAATGTGTATTTTTGTCCACAACTGTAGAACGTACGGGTCTATGGGATATTTGCAGTTCGCGCCAATGTGGAAGTTATAATAATATAAATATATATATTGTCGCTGTTTTGATTTATATTTATGTTAGGTAGGGGTATCATGCTGGTTCTTGGATCTTCCTGTTTTTAGAGATTTGGTAGTTTTTGTGCAGATAGGTCGTGTTTATTTGTAATTGGATAAAACTTAATTTTATTCAATTTAAATTTTGGATAATTACGGTGTGTTTTTTGATAGTGTTTTGATGTGTTAAATTAATTTTCGTTTCATTACGAGTCTTTAAGCTTGTAATTTATATTTAAATTAATAGATCTATCTGAGAAGAAAAAAAATCTCTCATACTAGTGAATTGTATACATTAATTAATGTATGTATATTTTTCTTAATATAATTTAAGCATTTATTAGAGCTCAATAATTCAGTAATTTTAGATTTGTAAAATTTTTGTAATCAGAGAAAATATCAAGAAAACGTATCAGATTGTTTTTTTGAGTATAGTTTTTTGTTCATATAAATTATTGTAGTACGTTAGAAGGCGGGAAAACTTATTTGCTTCATGCATGTGTTTGCGCATGATTAATTTTGGATGCGTGCGAATATAGATAAATTTCTATTTGACGTTTGAGTTGTTGGGTTAACGTAATTGTTGACATCTGATAAATTTTGTTTATATTTTAATTTTAAATCTTTGTTCGCGGTCAATTATTTTGAGGTTTTTATAACTTTTACTTTAATATAGTATCAAAGTTTTTCCTCAATACTGAGATTTGTATCAGTTCGACGTTACACTTGGTAAAGTCGATTTTTTTTTTATTTTCTTTTTTTTATTAAAAAAATAATGGGGGAAATGTTTGTTTAATTATATACCTATTCTTTTAATTCCATTACAATTATCCATCTGGATAAACTCTGAGGATCAAGGAGCTCTACGAAGGCGCACCAGACTGAGCATAGCAGGGAATCTATTTTGCAGTGTGAATTGAAATTAAATAAGCAATTAACATCACAATCCACTGCAATATGTGTCAACACTGCTGTACCTAAAAACTTCGTTCTAGCTCTGTTGACAAAGACGGTATTAAAAAAGGTATAACCTCTTACCACAATTAATAATCGTATCCTAAGTACGTATTTCGACAACCAAGTTGTCAACATCAGCAGGTGAAACCACTAATCAAAGTGTCGCAAATGTTACGCGTTTATATGTGTTAGTTTTACTGTGCCCCTTGTGCAATACTTTGATTAGTGGTTTTACCTACTGATGATGACAACTTAGTTGTTGAAACTGTATTTAGGATACGATTATTAATTGGGGTAAGGAGTTTTATACCTTTTTTGAGTTTTTACTTAGTCACAGTTAAGCTAACACATATAAATGCGCAACAACTTTACCCCGGCGTCCACGTATACCCTAACTTACGTTTACTGTACAGATATTTCATTTCTAGGTTACACCGTTTCAAGAAATTAATATATGTACTTATGAGCTTAACTTTAATATATAACTTATGAAATCTATTAAACTCCTTTGACCGGAAGTCATGATGAAAAGTCATTTTTGGAGACTGTTGTTAAGTAAAAATTCAAAAAAGGTGTAAAACTCATTACCACAATTAATAATCATATCCTAAATACGGATTTCGACAACTAAGTTATCATCACTAGCTAAAACCACTAATCAAAGTGTCGCCCATGGGGCACAGTAAAGCTAACACATATAAACGCGCGACATTTGCGACACTTTGATTAGTGGTTTTACCTACTGATGATGACTTAGTTGTCGAAATACGTATTTAGGATACGATTATTAGATGTGGTAAGGGGTTTTATACCTTTCTTGAGTATTTGCTTAACCACAGTCTCCAAAGAAAGACTTTTCAAAGAATGTATCACTAGTTATCTCCCTTCGTGATGTTAAACTTCAAAAGTTGTGTAAGCCCAATAGCGATTCACAAGGTGGATAAGTACCTTTGGCTTTATATCACAAATAGTTCGAAAATCTCTTACACACTGAAAACCACATTTAGTTTACTCAACCAAATTTTGGTTGTGGTGACCAAAATCTTTCTTTAAATATGGACAAACAAATGTATTGTTGTGCGAAGCAAATAATTTTGTTAATAAAATTTGTTTGTTTTAATAATAGCTTTAATAAAGTTAATCAAATAGAATGTTTTGTTCGAATAAACAGTTTTATAGGATCAAATATATATAATACTTAAAATAACTAATCATTTCCTTGAAATAATTGAGAAATATATGTTTAGTTCAAATCAAATTTTCTAAAATTGATCAAATGAAATATTTCCTTCAACAATAAATTTTTTGATACAAACAGAAATAACACTCGGAAGAACAAAACATTTTATGGTAACAATTAGATGTATTTGTTTATTTGAAATATATATTTTTTTATAGTAACAATATTTGTATATTAACTAAAATATATATTTGTGCTTCACTTTACTAAATATTTTGTTCAGGCTACTATATTCCATTTTTATTTGAAACAATAATTTTATCAGAATTACTTAACCTTATATCTGTTACGGCAGTTCTTTTTTGTCTCTTAATCAGATTTAATATAAACTCTTACCACAAAACTTCACTTGTTCAGTGAAGTGGTGTAGTAATTTGTTTTTGAAGTGTTTAGTATTAGTACCACAGTTTTTGAGTAGTGTTAAATTTAATATATGTAATATTCGTTTAATGTACGTATCTACCGATTTTCAAATCAACTAGTTGTAATCGGTGATGTAAACTAAACTTAATAAACAAGAAAACGAAATTTGCGAGTATGTATCTTGTTATAAAATAGGGTACAAATATAGATGCTAGAAAACAAATGAATGTGCATAGCATTTATACTACTAATCTATAATATAGTGATAAATTGAAAAATTCATTTGAGAAACGTAAATTTTTGGAAATACTAAAAGTTGCTTACTCAATTTATTTCTAATGTGAAATAAACCGTATCATAGATAGAATGTTGAAATGCTACGTCTTAAATGTCTAGTCCGGTGTATTCTGACAACATATAAGTATTATGAATATAATTTAGCTGAACACTAAATAGTATTCAATGGGCTAATACATTAGCATGGTATTTATTAGGTGAATATATGGAACAAAATATTCAACATTTATTGTATCAAATTTATTACAAAAAGAAAATATTTACAAATCTCAATATCTTACTACATACAAACTAAAAATCAACAATAGTGTGAATTTATTAGCAATATTAATGTATTTAAATAAATATTTAGTTTCTAATTTATAGTATGTTAATGCTAAATAAAAAAGTGCAATACCTTACTTTCAGTTAATTCGCCTTCCAAATAACCAATGAATTCTATGGCAGCATCGTCAGATACAATTTTTTTTTTAACTCCAATATTTTATTAAAGAAGTTTTTCCATCCACCCAGGAGTTTAAGGGATGCATCACTAAACATCAATTCGAAACCTATATCGATCTAAAAAGAACATTAAATTGACACTGTACACAAGTACTTTTTCTTCAAATATATATTACCAAAATATATCCTGGCATCAGAGTTAAACTACTCAAGTCGACTAAAAATTCTTGGATAGTGCGTTTTTAGCTTTGTTGCCTTATTGTACTGGTAGCCTTCCAATAGTAGAAGATATGATCTTATTTCTTATTTTAAGCCATAAAGTACTATCACTTCAACCTAAAATATGATATAGCAATTAATCATATGGTATTTCTGGAGCAAAGGGAATTCACATGAATATTCTATCTCTTGGTTTCATATGAACTAGGATACTGTGTATAATAGATAGATGTCTATGCTATCATTGCTTTATACACAATTACAGTACTCGTAGGTATACACTTGAGGTCATTAACAATAAGTCAGATTTAAATACGTCTAATTGTTTTAAAAACTTTATTCTCTTTCGAATTTGAGGAATTACTTCTTTAATGTAATGTTCAGTCATGTCCATTAAGCACTGTATATCAATTTAATTTTCTATATAAATGAAAATGGGGTATTGGTAATATAAATAATCAAACAAGACTATTCATTAAAAATGTAACAATTTGAGTTAATGTACTTGTGCAAAAAATGTAGTAAATAAATCAACTTTTTTTCTATAAGAAAAAAATATTACCAACAAAATAGTAGAGCAAATAGTGATTGACGTTTGGGCTAACCTTTCTAAATTTAATAAAAAGTGAGATACCATGCAGACACACCTTGATAAAAACTATGACTATAAGGCTATGATTGCAAATGCGTATATTAACTCTGTTTTCGGCAATATGGAAGAAATTTTTGTTTTTTAATCGGTTACAAATTGCATTACACACATACTTACCTCTAAGAATAGTTATTAAATCGCTAAAATCCTATCACGAACTCAACAAAAGACACTAAACTACACTAAACATAACAATATAACACCATGCTCGCGAGAATAAAATATAAAGATACCAGTCGCTGCATGTTGAATCATGTGCTAAGACGCAGGTGGCTAATCGCCATTTCATTGGCTAGAAATAAACTTTGACGCCCAACAAACTGTATATTTCGCCCAAATATATAGTTATTCCCCGGAAGTAACAAATTTATTTGAGTTAACAAAATACCGATTTTATCTCAACAATGTGAAAATAATTGAAGCAATCTAACGTTTTGACACTTTTGAACTAAATTATTGTGTTAAAACCATACTGAACTGAATAATAATAATATTTGAAACAATAAAGGGCATGCTTGCTGCAAAGAAAATATGTTTAACAAAATAGATTTGATTGGTTTAAATATATCGGTTTTTCAGTGCATAAGGCAAGTTGTTGGTAGATAGATGGATGCCATGGATACCACATAATAGACTTTTAACGAGCCATCGAAAAAAATCATAATTATAGTAGACTGTGAAATTGGGTTGGTACTTTAACCACTTCCACATAATGACACATTACTTGATGCTTGACAGTTTCAATTGGTTTCATTGTAAAAAAAGGTTATGGCATTGAAATGATACTACAACAAAAAAGAAAACAAATAATTTATTTAATATCGAAATCATAATCAAAATTTACATATAGCTACAGAAGTTGTTGAAAATGTTGTCCATTTACATCTAAACACAAACAATTTTCTTAATAAAAGTTTTGAAAAATTTGACACAAACTTATAGTTTCAATGTCAAATAATAAATGTCATTATGTGGAAGTGGTTAAAGTATCAACGCAATTTCACAGCCTACAATTATGAATTTTTTCGATGGCTCGTTATTATATTTTAGGTGAATGTCCAAACAAAGTCTGTCATATCGTCGATAAAATCATATATAAAATCTTATAAGAAAGCTTAGTAAACGCGATACTCAAGCACTAACAGCATTAATATGGTTAGTAAACTGCAAGTGCGAATCAAATAAGATTCCCAATTCCATAAAACTTGAATGTCTCTGTATAGACACTAGATTAAAAAAGTAATGATATAAGATTAGATTGAATAAATTGCCATAGTACAGTTATTAATAATATTTAGACTAATCATGCTTTTATTACTCCAGTTATTAAGAGTATTAAAGTTCCTATATAATGCATGTGTATAAAATAAAGCGGAACAAACAGCACACGTTTCTTATACGCGAAATCAAATAGCTGCAGAAAGGAAATGCATATTGGTTTTCTAACTTGCTCAAATGAGTGGGGGGATAAATTAAAGTTATGCATTCGTGTCATAGACGGATGATGTCAGCTATAGGTTAACAGACTGAATAGCAAAGATATATTCAAGCGATCATAAAAAATTCAGGCCTTATACGAGGGATGTCTTTATGTTTTACATAATAGGATATAGAGGCCGCCACTAATCAAATGTCAGTATTAAAAATTAACTTCCATCTTTAGTTAGCTTAAATGCAAGCTTCAGTGCGATACCTGCAGTGTTGTAGCTACCACGAACTGTTAAAGTTGACAAGTTAGTCGAAAAATGGAATTAAACCGTGAAATTTTTCGCGAAATATTTTTTTTTTATTTTCGAAGACAATTATCTCAACAACATTGCCTTGCCGAGTTAGTTTCTGTTTTAGGTAATGAAGCACCACATCAGTTAAGAATTTCTTGTTGGTACGGAGAATTCGAACGCGAACAAATTAGCGACGATCTAAGAGTAGGTGCATCAAGCAGAAAACCCTAGAAACGTGTACAACATCGTGAGTAGTGATGAATCTTGGATTTACTCATATGATCCAGAAAATAAACGCCAGTCGTCTGTTTGAGTGTTCCAAGGTGAAGAAAAGCCGACAAAAGTAATACGTTCTCGAAGTGTCTCCAAAAAGATGGTCATGACATTTGTCTCAAAAGCAGGTTATATAGCAACAATTTCTCTATATGTTCAAAGAACTGTTACTGGCGATTGATATACAACCATTTGTTTGCCGTATGTCATCGCCGAACTCCGAGAAACAAACTCACAACGACGAATCATCCTTCACCAAGACAATGCAAGTTCTCACACAGCTCGCAAGAAGCTGAGCGCAAGAATTGAATTTTTAACGCAACAAAACGTTGAATTGTTAGATCATCTTCCGTACAGTCCGGAACTAAGTTTCTACGATTTCTTTACCTTTTCGAAAATCAACGACGGACTGCGTGGTCAAAGGTTTCAGAAGGTCGTCAGAAGGAGCAGTCGATGCCTTCAAAAACGCAATTTTGACTGTACCAACAAACGAGTGGAACAACAGAGTTGGTTCGAGCGCATGCGGGACTGCATTAATCTTCGTGGAGAATACTTAGAAAAACAAGTCTTTAAAAGCTATCTACTGTTTTATTCCAGCTCTATATGCAAAATATAAAAGATAACCCTGGGTATATCAGTAGTGGCATTAGTCAAAAACTTGATAAACCCAACATTAGATTATTTGAAACTTTAAAACTGTGATTTAATATACATTTATACTTCAGTATATTTGTTAAATTGTAAAAAATTGCAGTAATAACTATATGGGGAACATGGTTGGAAGCTACTAGTGCACGGAACTAATACAACAGGAACACTTTGGTAATTTGCCAAAACTAATTTTGAAAATCTTCTTCTTCTTCTTCTTCTTCTTACTTCACGTATTAGGCTTTGAGCCTGTTACGACCTTTATTTTTGGTCTGCCCATCTTTTCCGTGGGCATCCCGTCGCTCTTCTTTCTTTCGCCTTATATTTCCATATTCTTTTGGGTATCCTATCATCTTCCATCCTTTCTACGTGTTCTCTCTATTTACGTCTGTATTCTCTTATCATCTCGTTCACATCTTCAACTCCAAGTTCTTGTCTTATTTCTGTGTTCTTCTTCCTATCCATTCTTGTGTAGCCTGCTGCTCTTCTTAGGAACCTCATCTCCGATGTTTGGATTCTTCTTTTATTCGCTTTGGTAATGGTCCAGCTTTCACTCCCATATATACCACATGGGATTGCCATTGTTTTATAGAATTTTAACAGCGTGTCCTTCCTCACTTTATTTTTTAGTGTTCTGGCTATGGTGCCATTTATTCTGTTGAATTTTGTTAGTTTCGTGTGTATATCCGTGTCATCGTATAAATACGATATAGTGGATCCGAGGAAGTTAAATGTTTTTACTTGTTCTATTGGCTTATTATTAATTATTATTTTTGATCGCACTGTTTGGTTTCCGCTGAAGGCCATTACTTTAGTTTTTTCTGTTGATATTATTAGATTGTATTTCTCGGTTATTCTATTTAAGTCGTAGACAGCTCTTTGAAGTGTGTCCTCGTCACTGGCTATTAGAGCTTGATCGTCGGCGAAGAGTATGGTCATTAGGTATTTTTGTCTGTTTAGGTCATGTGTGTAGTGCTTAGTATTTGTCAGCCATTGCCGTAGCACGTCATCAATATATATATATTAAAAAGTATAGGTGACAGGCTGCAACCCTGTCGTAGTCCTAAGTTGACGGTTGCCTCTTCCGTTTCGCTATCGGTTATGGTAATCTTTGAGTTTTTGTACATACTCTTAATAACTTTAATCAAATGTAAAGGTATTCCTCGTCTTTCCAGTATGTCCCATAGTTTTTCTCTTACTACTCTGTCAAAAGCTTTTTTGTAGTCTATAAACAACATATGTGTTTGTTTGTTATGTTCTCGATGTTTCTCTATTATTTGCTTAGAGAAACATCGAGAACATAACAAACAAACACATATGTTGTTTATAGACTACAAAAAATCTTTTGACAGAGTAGTAAGAGAAAAACTATGGGACATACTGGAAAGACGAGGAATACCTTAACATTTGATTATCAAAATTGATTGAAAATCAAAACCTCAAATTAAATCATGGATTAACCACATTAGATGTGGCTATTAATAATTTGAAAAATATTCCAAGTAAGTTCGAATGTGGCCTTCGGAAAAAGTGTTTATAATAGAAATCCAGATTTAATAACATAGTGGCAATTGTGTATGGGGACAATGCCTCAAAATCTAACTGCTAAATACGCTGAAATAAAAGAATATTTCCAGTATCCACCTATAACCAGTTGCGATGTAGAAAGGACGTTTTCTATCTACTCGGATGTATTTCATTTAAAGAGAACAAATTCTACAGAAGAGAAAGTATTGCTAGTTAATATTAATACTTCTTTACTCGACCTGAATTAGAAAATGAACAAATAAAAATGTATTTCGTATTTTATAGATCTCTACCCGTTTGTTTTCCAATTATATAGATAAAATTAGAAACTCTTTAAAAATACAAATTTTTAATAGTACGCACGTGGGCGATGAGTCATGGGCCTCTCGTGTCCTGTCCCTAATTATAAAATAATGTTATAAAATAACAGTCAGAGTCACATAATAAAACTACTTAAAGATTTATTGTAATAAAGCTAGTACTTTCTAAAAGAAATGTTTTCTCAAATTGCTTTGATTTGTGGCTTTTCTGCGTAACTCGATACAACTGTTTTCACAATATTGCATATCTACAACAGTCATTTTTGGTATCTTTTAACATTGATATATTTGGAAAAAATATTTGGTTATTTTTTATGAATAAAGATAATAGAAATATGTATTATATTTTTCTGTTAGTTTAAGAAAAGCATTTATTAAAGGGTTAATATATCTTCAAAGCAAGTATATGTTTTAAAATTTAAAAAAAATAAACTTTCACATGGAACGAGCTGTTAATATTTAACTCATACAAAAATATATACATTCTGAATACTAACGACAACATTAAAAAAACAAAAGACAAAATATAAGAGAAAGAAGAAAGAGAAAAAGCAAATTAATTATGAACATCACGTGTGGTAATGGATGTCATATGTCCGTGCGCGCAAAAAGAAACGACACACACACGTGTGTAATTCAATTAAAGATAGTATTCATTCATGCAACTGAGGTGGGTGGGAGAAACTACACGAACGCATAAATACGTATACGTATTCACGTATATAGCCCATATACAATAAAACACAAGCGCGGATACCCACGGAGTCCCCTGAGCAAGCGTTCCGATGTCCGATATTGTCATTGGTTTTGGTGGGGAAAGTATATAGGCGAGCAGCCGGAGATCAGAAGAGAAGATACAATCAAAAAGAGGGGCACGGTAAGGACGGTAATAATAAGCCAAGCGGGAGGTCCAGTCGGCAAACGCCAGCTGCCTTCCAGCTATGTGATGCTCTTCTCTGTAGCTCTTTGGAGAACTCTTGGATCCGCTCAAGTTACGCGTCGTCGGTGCCAGTTCGCGCCACACACGAAGACTTATGCTTTCCCCTTCTACGTGTACGAGCGTGTATATTTTCCTGTTCTCTTGCTTCGTGACGTGCCAGTCAATCGTAATGTGGAAGCATAGGGGGAAAATAAAACCCAGGTTCTCCGTAAAAGACAAATTAAATGTTTAATCAGTCCCTCTGTTTCTCGTTTCATACGTTCAAACGGGCTTTTATCGATTAAATCAAGGATACTAACGTTGACAAAAACTCCGTTTCCTCTGCCTTTTTATAGCTCTCCAATGACGCAAATTTAGACGAGAACTGGTAAACAAAATTATTTCCATTATTTAAAATAAAAATCAGTCAACTATTAAAAATATTCAAACTGTTTTATTAACTGTATTCACACACAAGATTGCAAGAAATAATAATAATGGATAATAAATAAAATTTTAGAAACTAATACACAATACATTAAAATGTTTTCCATAATATTTGCTTGAATTAAAAGAGAATCCGTTAACGAAAAAATTTAAGAACGTGTAGGTGCCACTATAATTTAAACAAACAGGTCTTGATGGAAATATATATTGTACACGGTAATAACATAAAAACAAATAAATAAATATTAAATATTTTGAAATACATATTGGCAAATTTCAAAATAAAAACCTCTTCTTTGTTTTTATGAGAATTTAAAATTAGAACTTCAATTACCTGTATTACATGTTATATAAATTTCAAGTACTGCGTTTCAATTTAAACAAATTATTAATCTTTGGATATGTAAGTATATACGAGGTGCTACCCAGAAATACCCGGAATTGGAAAAAAACACAATAAGTTCCAAAAATAGATTCCAAAAAATTGTAAGTCAATTACGACGCGAACCCCAAAATTAAAAACTCCCTGAAAATTAAAGCAAGTGGCACTTATGTATCGGGATGTTTATTAGAAATACTTCCTTTGAATTTACACATAACAAGTGTTTGTTTGAAAAGTCAATCTAGGTTACTTTGAAATTTTGATAGAATAAGAGGCAAATATATTAGTATGTGTTTGTTGTTCTGTAAACGTAAATCCAAATGACATTTGATAATGTCAATCACAAATATCAGTTAGTGCATAAAATAATCGTGCGTCGATTCTGGTTTAAATAAATTGCTTCTCAGTTTTGAAATGGCTTTCACGTTAGAACATAAAATTTTTTTAGTCCAGGCTTATTTTCGAAGTGGTAATAAAATTGATGGTTTATGGGTTTATTCAGTTCAATATTGCATGGTAGAATTTCAAGTTGAGTTGCCACATTTTGTAATAAATTATATACAATTTAAGAATACTTTGGATAGAACTTTAAAACTTTTTTCTGAAACTGGTAGTCTCTTAAGAAAATCAGGCAGCGGAGCAGTTAAGAAACGTACACCTCAAGTTGTCAATTGTGTTGAAGGAATAATGGAAAATGAACCACAAACATCTGTTCGACATTTGAGTCAACAAATAAACCTTTCTGTTGGTACAACTCACAAGTTATTAAAAAAGATATGCAACTTTATCCATACCGTGTCACAGCAGTACAAGAATTGTTAAAAATTGATTACCCACGTAGACAACAGTTCTGTAATTGGTTTGTAAATATGAACAATAATGAAGAACTTTTGCAACGGGTCATCTTTACTGATGAAGCATGGTTTTATAAAACGGGGTACCTAAATTCACAAAATACAAGAATTTGGAGTAGTGAAAATCCACATGTAATTAATGAAGAATCGCTACATCCAGAGAAAATTGGTGTTTGGGCAGCGATAAGCCAAAGGCGAATCATTGGACCAATATTTTTTCATGGAACGTTAACTGCTCAAAGGTACCGTACGGAAATTTTACAACCATTTGTCAATCAGTTGCATGATGATGAACTTCAAGATGCATATTTCCAACAAGACGGAGCACCTTGTCACTGTACTGCAGAATCTTTGGATTATTTAAGAGAATTTTTTGATGAACGTATAATTAGTCGAAATACTGAAATTGCCTGGCCTGCACGTTCATGCGATTTAACACATTGCGACTTTTTTTGTGGCCTTATCTAAAAAATAACATATTTCGAACACCTATATTGAATTTGAATGATATGCTACAGAGAATCGAACAGAAATGCATGGAAATTAATAACAAGCCAGTAATGTTGCAGAATATCATAAGAAATTTTGAACGGAGGATTTTAAAGTGCATTGATCTTGAAGGACAACATTTTCAACATTTGTTATAGTTTTCAATAAATACCTATTATTTGTTATTTATTTGTATGTATGAAACTGTCAAAATATACGACTTCGTAGGTTAAGTAGTAAATTTTAATTTACGAGGTACTTCAAAATGTTCTCAGTAAATCACATGCTACTACTAGATTAACTTTTCAAATGAACACTTGTTACACTGCAATATTTATCTTTATAAAAACTCTGGAATAAAAGTCAGCTGTTAATAATTTTTAATAATTAAGTAGATTCTCTAGGCATTTAACGTACATATTTGGTAACAATCTATCTTTAATCGAAGACGAGTAAATCATATCAAAGCTACGTAATGATCTATAAACTAGACGATACCTAAAGCCAGATCGAGAACAACAAAACTACTCCTTTTTGTTATTATCGGTCAGCTTTAAGATATCCCCTCCGATGCTCATTATATAGTGGGTCGCACAGTGGCATGACAAAATTTTCTAAATATCTTTGTCATTAGGGATAAATTAAATGACCGCAAGTCGAGAGGGGAAAAGGATATTAGAGTTAAATATATAAATGGCATCCCTAAAATTATTTCAAGTTTAAACTTATTGAATCCAACAGGACCCATCCTCTGCATTTTTACTATCAGAACGTTCGTGGGCTGCGAAGTAAAACACATACAATCCTGACCAGTGTATATTTGTCTATTTTTTATGCTATTTTTTTGACCTAGACGTGGTTATGTGATTCTATTTCAAATAATGAACTTTTTCCACCTACTTACAGTGATATAAGATGTGACAGAGAAGCAACCGTCACCGGTAAATCTTTTGATGGTGGTGTTTTGTTGAAATTACGTGATTATTTTCAACATGAAGTTCTGAACACTAGTGAAATTAAGATTACGGTGTCTTCAATTGATGTTATTGTTTGCAAAGCTTGCTTGTGCAATATTTACTCGTTCTTTGTTGTTATCAGATACAGGTGTTGGTATCTTGTAACAGTTTCTTGATATGCTTGAGATACTCTTGTTAGATAAGACAATGCTGTTAGCCGGTGATTTCAATCTTCCGACTTTTTGTGACAGCTCCGTTCGTAATGACGCTAAATGCAATCTTATGTTATATTTTGTCTCTTGGTTTGACGCAGTACAATGGTATACCAAATGCGAATAATAGAATTTTAGACTTAATCCTATCCAATATGAATTATGAGCTGAATGTATTACATGATTCAGTGCCACTGGTTTCAGTTGATTTACAACATCCTGCGCTCACAGTTGCTTTATCGTTATATTTTCTATCTACTCCAATTAGCTTCCCAGTAAATAACAACAGACACCATAATTTCACGAATTTAACTCTTGTATTCGTAAGTTTTTTATTATTAACATATTCATTAATATATTGTGGGTCTAGTTAATCTCGTAACATTTCCTGAGGAAGCAACCAATGGTGCGAAGTAACTATGTTTTTTATAATTGCTATAGATTCGTTGACTTCTATTGAGTTTTCAGTGTGCCTTAAAGTTAAAATCCAAGTCCATTATTTTTTACTTTATTTATTAATGATCTGTTAGATTCGAGAACTAGGATGAGTTCGAAACACGTGTCTGTTCGTAGAAGTAACCAATACGTAAAGTATGCGTTGTGTATATCCATGTATACATATACAGATATATTTTTTAACATTTTATATTATTGTATTTTAGACTTGATGTTAGTTAAACATCGACAGGCTATCTTTTGCATGATATAAATATTTTATGTAATACTATTTGTATTTTATTGTTCTGTAACTAATGGGCTGCGCAACTATATAAGACTATACACCTTATAGGAAACGAATAATTTTAATTTCATTTTTAGGCAGAAATATGTTTTACAGCTTACCCGTTCCTTATATTAAATACATTAATGTTATTTTTTCGACATAATTCCATCGAAGTTCAACACACTTGGTCTAACGTTCCTCTAGATTTCCGATTCCTTCCCTGAAGTGATTTGATTCAAGGCCCTCGAATTGTCGTTAACCATTTGGCTTCATTGCACTCAAATTTTTGTTCAGTCATGAAAGTTTTGCGTTTAGGGAACATATTGATGTCTCACAGAGCCTAATCAGATGAATATGCTGGATGCAAAAGCTTATCAAAGCGAATTTTAGTCAACTTTTGCTGAGCGGTACCGTTTGGCGTTGTGGTGGAACAATATTATGGCCATTCCAGGGTGTTTCTCCGCGATCTCTACTATAAGCATGTCCAAAAGGGATGCATACCATATGCCACTGATGATTTTTTCCTACTCGAGGTACTCAATCAAGAGAATTCTTTCGCATCCCAATTAACTAACGCCATCCCTTTCTCAGTTGATGGAACGTGTTCCGCCTTCTTCGAAGCCGGTTACCCTCTTGTAGTTCATTGCTTTAACTGTTTTTTTTCATTTTCGGAGTATAGTGATGAATTTCGCTTTCCTTTATTATTATGAAATGTCGCAAAAAGAATCCGCTGTATTCAGCAGTTGTAAACATTCGGTAGATATTTACATGTGAATTCGTTTCTGTTCCGGAACGAGCAAACGTATCAGCCACCTTGCACAAAGCTTTCTATGTGCAACTAATTAATTATGCGAAATGCCATTTAAGATGGCCGTCGTCGTTGTTAACTCGCGCATTTTCATTCGTGCATGGGTTAAAACAATATCGAGGATGTTATCAAGATTTTCTGGTATTACAGCAGATTTTAGAGTTCCTGCACTTGATGCGTCGACGATGCTTATCCTGCCTCGCTTGAATTAGTTGACCCAAGAATCTGACGGTCGCATAAAGAGAGCATGAATCACATAATGTGGGCGTAAACCTCTTCCTCAATTTCCTTCGCTTTTTTCTTTCCTGAAAAAATAATTGAGTCACACAGCGAGTTCCAATTTAATGTTTGCTATACTAAAGCTGAATTATTTTTCATTATTCTGACCGTATCTTTAACCCTAGCTTTATTTAAAACAAAACAGTTACTCTTTTCATATATGTGCATATGCTATATACATATGTGAATGGATAAAACACATTTAAAATATCATAAATTGTCATTATGAAGATATAAAACTGCATTATAATTATATTCTCGCCACAGAATTACATTATCATAAATTAATGCAAGGAATAATATCCTAGCTCCATATGTAGATAATAATACGTCAGTCAGTCATTGTCACAGGACTGAAGAGAAAGTTATGGACGCAAATGTGTGTGATTACGTGCTGATCGAGGAGGAAAAGCCAAAGTACGTGCGTGAATAGAAACTGGAGGGAAAATTATAACAATGACTACGCAATAACGACGTTCCCGTATATTTTGACGTTATAAATGATTGCTATGATTGATGGTTATAAATATCGTCTATTGCAATATATTCACATTGTACGAAAATATGACAAATTTCGTTTCCGAAAGAAAAATTGCGATAATTTCTAATTTCTAACCACAAATCATATTTAATTTAATTTTCATAAACTTTTAGATATTTAAAATTCTAATAATAACAATATGGCCTTAAACTAAAACCAAACGCTAAAGAAGACAAAATAGAAATAAAACTAATAGCTAAAATCTTCACTTTATTAATATGTCATCGTAAAACGACAATTATTTCGCCAATACAATGGCTTTGTCAGGTACCTACGTGCTAGAGTAAGTTACAAACTAACATTGGTGTACATAAACACGAAAGGCTAATATTATTTTACAGGGTCTTTAAAACTTAGATTACAAACTTCCACTAGCAAACATAATGAAGATTTTCAATGGGTACATAAAAAAAAAACTTAATATAAACACGGTTTTCAAAACAAATTCTAATTTATCCAAGAACATAAAAAACAATAAATATCCAACAGATAAAAATAAGAAATCTGTCTGTAAGTTAACACTGCGTTTCTCAACCTTCTTCCTTCCGCGACCCTCAAATAGTAAAGGGAAATCAAATTATTAATATTTCGCGATTACCAATTTATTTTTGACTGTAATTATAAATGTAAAAAATAATTTAATATTATATAATCAGATTACAGTAATTTTAGACATTAAGAAAATACCGACAGTATAAAAAATGTTTATACGACTATTCCCATTATTTTATGTCGCTGCGTTTGTAGCGACGTGTATGAACATGCATGTATGACGTGTACATACATGAGCAATTTACAAATTCCAACTTGATGTGTACGTACTCTTTGTAATTTGGTCTTCTTCTATAATACTCGCTGTAACAGCATGTTCAAATATGCATATGGATTCATTTGAACAAGTCGTGCTGTCACCAGTATAAAAGAGGCGCTTGCGATTGCACACTTCAGTTAAGTTTCGGATGAAAAGCGTGTGTCTGCTGATTCTATTTTAGTGTGCGGTCAACCGTGAAACTCAATTGTTTTTTTTTAAATTTCTTTAAATTGTTTAAAAAATATATTTTATATAATTAAAAAAGAAAACTTTAATAGTGATCAGTAAGGTAATTTACATCAATTATACGAAAATTATACCCGTCAGGATATATATCAGTATTGTTGAAAGAAGAATAACAACCTTCTAACTTTGGCGACGACAATATCGAATGAGGATCCTTTCTTGTGCCTCACTAAGTAGTCTTCGCCTTTTGTGGTTACCTTCAAACTAGATTCTTGGTAGCATATCATTACGACAAAATTCCCTTCTAATTTACTTAGTTAACATTAAATTTGGGGTGCCTTTATTTGATTTATACATAAGAATAATAACAAATGAAAGTAAGATATAAAGCAAAATAGATATACCACAAACTGCTTTTCCAGAAGGAAGCCTAAAAAGTCAGTTATAAGTAGACCAATAGGTCGATTTTGTCAATTACGAGGATTGTTAGGAAACTACGTGGTCTAACATAGAGGTGGCGCGATTTCAAAGGAATCTTCCTTACCATTCTGTAGAATCATCCTTTAGTAGGTTAAATATAACAAGAATGAGAACAGAGTAGTCTGTCAATTAGTCTGTTTTTGATAGTACGCCAAAGTGAACGACTCGTGTGATTTTGTAATCATGGAAAAAACTGAGTTGAGAGCAGTGATAAAGTACTTTCATTTGAAAGGCTTAACAACAACCGAAATTAAAGCAGAGCTGGACTCAACACTATTAGAAATCGCTCCTTCGTTTTCAATTATTAAAAACTGGGTTGCAGAATTTTAGCTTGGCCATATGAGCACAAATAATAAACCCCGTAGCGGACGTCCAAAACCAGTTACTGTTCTGAATATGACTGAAAAAGTCCATCGTATCGTCTTGGATGATCGTCGAGTAAAAGTGCGCGAGATAGTAGACATTGATACGCAATAGGACCGTAGGTATTTCAAATGACAGCATGTGCAGAATTTTAACCAAAGAGTTGGAGATTAAAAAATATTCGGCGCTTTGGGTGCCGCAGTTACTCACAGTAGAGCAAAAACGTTTCGAGTGTTTCACGACCTTTTCGCACGTTTTCGCGGCAATCAGAAGGACATCGTTTCATTACCATCGTTGAAATCTGAGTCCACCATTACACTCCCGAAACCAAAGAATAATCAAAACAATGGACAAGAAAATGTTCTCCGCCACGGAAGGAGGCAAAAACGATTTTGTAACCGGGAAAGGTTATGACAACTGTTTCTTCGTGATTCTCATGTAATTATCTTCGGTCGACTACTTAGAAATGGGGAAAATAATAAATAGGGAGTATTATTCCAATTTATTGCAACAATTAAGCGACAAAATCAAAGAGAAACCGTCTCATTGGGCAAAGAAGAAAGTACTTTTCCATCAGGATAACGCACCTACCCACAAGTCTCCGATTGCAATGGCAAAAATTAACGAATTGAAACATGAATTAGTGTCTTATTCACCGTATTCCCCAGGCGATTGTCATCTTTTTCCAAACCTTAAAAAATGGCTCGGCGGTAAGAGATTTTCGTCTAATTCCGAGGTAATTGCTGCTGTAAATATCTATTTCGAGGACTTGGATTTATTGACCTATAATGAAGGCATTACTAATTTGGTATATTGTTAAAATAAGTGTATTGAGCGAGCAGGAGACTATATTGAAAAAGAAAATGTTTTCTGTCAAAGAAATTTACGGTTTCTTTGCTAGGTCACGTAGTTTCCGAACCACCCTCGTATAATAATCAAGTTATAGCACGTTTATATTGAATCTCGTCACAAGATAATTATTGTAATTATATCGCATAATATTTCAAATCTTTTAAGCAAATGTAATTGTTTAAAAAACCAGAGAGAAAGAATTAAATAATTTATCCTTTGCTATTGACAATTTAAATATGAATTAAGAATTCTTTAAACATTCCCTAGTTCTTAAATACTGTCCCTAATTAACTCAGCTTTTCCTGAACTATGCGATCGCTGTGTGACAGTGCATTGTCATTATGGAATAGCACATTCTTTCGAGCAATTGCGGGTTTCTTTTTTCTGTAACAGCAACTTTCACTTTGTCCAGAGAAACAGTACTATATGTCTCATTGGTAGTTTGGTCATTAGCAAGACAGTCAATAAGAAGTATCTCCTACCTTGCAACCGAAGTAACTGCTACGATGTTTCCACTACTGAGATTGCCGTTTCGATTCTGGTACATAGAAATGGAGCCAAGTTTAATTGGTATAAATAACCAGCAATTGGATCAATTTGAAAATGTAAAATATTTAGGTATTCATTTAGATCGTAGGCTCACTTGGCATAAATATATATGTACAAGAAGGAAGTATCTGGGTCTTAAATTGAGCAAACTGCGTTGAGTCATCGGAAGAAGAAAATATTGAAAATAAACTTTTGGCATATGAAGTTATTTTAAAACTTATATGGACTTAACGATGTGCAGCTATGGTTCAGCATCTAATTTAAATATTGATGTTTCGAAAAGAATCGAGTCAAAAGTGCCTTGGATGATTGTTGATGCATCGTAGTTTGTACCAAGTGAATTGATAACGCGTAATTTGCAATTGAAATCAGTTAAACGAGAAATACAAAACTATAGTGCCATGTACCGGCGGAGGCTCAACAACCACCCGAACAAGTTAGCAAAAACATTATTTGCAAGAAAAAATAGTATTCGTAGATTTAAGCCGTGCAACCCCGCAGGCTTTATGACTAGATTTAGTATTTAGTGTTAAGTGAAATTTCCCAATGTTCAGTAACACTCAATAATGATTGGACTTTGTAGAAAACGTACGAGAGATGTGCGGTTCCAAAGGTACGTTTGCACGCCACACAGTCTACGTCGCTTTGATCAGGTTGAAACTTGCACCAATTTTAAACGCGCATATGTACTGCATAGGTGACTATTGTCATTGCCTTAGGTTCAGTACAACATGTGCAGTGACAGGCGAATAATGTCAGTTCCGATCGAAACATACTCCAAGTTTGAAGTGCGAGGAGTTATTCGTTTTTCGCATGCAAAAAAATACTGAAGACTAACGGAGAAGGCGTCGTAAGTCGAAAATAAGTTAGTGTTTCTTATAAACAGTTAAAAAGTGGACGCACAGCCCTGAACGATAATCCCGAAGGTGTGCGAAGAAAACATCAACTACAAAAACGGATAAGAATCAATTAAAGGTCGATACGCTGATTCGAGAAAATCGTCGGTTGAAAATACGGGAAATTGGTCTACTGACAGGCATTCCTGAAAGCTCTTTTCATGAAATCGTATGTGAATTACGCTATCGAAAAGTGTTCCAAAAATGAGCACCAAAACTATTGACCGACAAACACAAAATGCAACGAATGGTTGCGGCAATGGAACTTTTAATGCGCTCTCGTCAGGAAAACCGATTTCTAGAGTCTATAGTTGCAGGAGATGAAACGTGGGTATACCACCATACCTCCAAATAAAAAAAAAAGACTCGATGACGTGTAAGCTTCCGAGTTCACCAACACCGAAAAAAATCAAAGTTCAGCAGTCTGCAAAAAATACAATGGCAACTGTGTTCTGGGATATGCAAGGCATCTAGCTCATAGAGTTTTTACAACAGAAAACGACAATCAGCAGCGGTATTTATTGTCAAACTCTCGAAAAACTACACGATGCCATTCAATAGAAACGAAGAGGAAGGTTGACGAAAGAAATAAGTTATTGTATGACAATGCAAGACCGCACACCTCAAATCAGAAAAAGGCCTGGCTTCAGAAACATAATTGGGAAGTTACTGTCCATTCGCCCCATAGTCCAGACCTGGCTCCTTCTTATTTTCATTTGTTTGGGCCGCTGAAAGCTTATTTGTCGGGTAAAATGTTTCAAGGCGACGACGAACTTTAAGATGAAGAACGGCAGTATTTTAGAAATTTGGATCGCCCCTTTTACGAAGAGGATGTACAGAAGCTTGTGCCTCGCTGGAATAAGTGCCTTAACATTGGCGGCGATTATGTTGAAACCCAGCTAAAATAGTTCACGCTTTTATTTTGTGTATGTTTGATTTCTATAAATGAAGTAGTCTGTCTGTAATTCACAAATGTAGGTACAGTCGGGACGAGTATGGACGTATACGGGATGGTATAACATAATTTGGTGTATTTTCTATCGTATAAATAGGACGTATGCTGTTGTTATGGTTTTCAGTGTATTTAGTATTATATGTCAGTGAGTGTATTTTACTCATTATCAGTGTTTCTTAGAATTTATCATGGCACATCACGCTAATGAAATAACAACGTAACTAACGTAGGCAAAAGTACTGTGTACATAGAATATTACAAAAATGGAGACAGCAGCATATATTGAGTAGACAATTAGGAACAGGCCGTAGAAAAATATCTAGGCCGAAGCAGGATAAGACGCTTGTAAATTTTATAAGAAACAATCCATTCGAGTAGTTCTTAAGCAGTGCAGTAGAAGCAGTGAATTTTCCTGGTAGCGTTAGAACAGCACAAAAAAGATTAAAAGCGAATTAAGAAATTATTCAGCGGCAAACAAACCTTTCTTAACAGAGCAAAACAGGCAACAAAGGTTTTGCAACAAGGAATTTGTAAACGAATTTATTAATAGAAATGCTGCATTTTGGAACACTGTCGTGTTTAGTGACGAAAAGATGTTTCAGTTGTATTAGAGTTTATCGATCAGTAAATAGACGTTATGTGCATCAAGTACGCAAAAACGGTTTTTTGGGAGTTAATATGTGGGCGTGGATCAGTTTCATGGGTCCTGGAATTTGTTAGGATATTGGGGAGCGATGAAGTGCAACAGTTTACGTTGACATTATGGAGAATATAAAGCTCGTCGGTACAACAATTATATCGAAACTTCACTTTTCAACACGATGAATCTCCAACTCATACTGCCAATGTTGTGCGTACTTGGTTATCAAATAATGATATTAGTGTTTTAAGACGACCCTCCAGGAATCCAGATCTAAACCCTATTGAAAGTATTTGGGGGTTATTGGTGAAGAAAATATTAAAATAATTTGCATCCGAGGAATTATGACGAACTTCTTGATAATGTTTTACATCATTGGGAAAATATAGATCCGAATATTGTAGCAAATGTAATATGTTCTATACCACAGCGATTAAAGGCAGTGATTGCTAAAAATGGAGCAATAACAAGATATTAAATGCTTTTTAAATTTGCCTATTAATAACTTATTTCTTCACTTATGTCCTCGAGCAAAAATATTTATCATTTGCCTATTTTGTTTTTTCTGATCACTTCTAGGATAAAACTAATCATCAAATCTAGACGCAACCACATTTTTTAATATCGCTGTAGTATTACCTGTCACGCATATTTTTGTGTCACACAAAATTTAAAGTTTATCATTGCTTACTAACAGCTATAATTACAACACAACAACTTCAGTGTCCCGATTTCTGGAGCGCCGACTGTGCCTTACGAACCGAACATCTCTCGTATTATTGGACGTGTATAATTGCGTTTCAATTGAACTAATTGTCCCTACTATTTGTCAAATGTCACCGAATAGATAGAAATATTCTGGAATTCTAAATTAAAAAAAGAAGAAAATTCTTTCAATGGAGACTGTGGTTAAATAAAAATTTAAAAAAGGTATATAACCCCTTACCACAATTATTAATCGTATCCTAAATACGTGTTTCGACAACTAAGTTGTCATCATCAGTAGGTAAAAACTACTAATTAAAAGTCGCACATGGGGCACAGTAAAGCAAGAGAAACGCTTACGCACAACTACTATACACCGCGTTCCCGTATACACTCAGTGTATACGGGGGCGCGGTGCTTAATACATATGTTTCTGCCATCTAGGCGTCATCAGTCAAGCTAGTGAAGCAATGTATACAAATTGATACAAATCTGTTAAACAACTGATTTGTATCTGTATTTATATTTTACTGAAATCGCCCACAAAGATAAAGCAAGTTTCGTCCTATAAGGTGACACCATTTAATAACTGACATCTTACGGACGAAAGAGACTATGTTGGAAGGCGACTTTTCGTTCGAACAGCTATGCTGTTACAGGAACCGAAAAAATACGTATGCCGGTGTAGTCCATTAACAACGAGCCAGATGGCGGTAAATATACAAAAAGGTTGTGTTTATGTATGGCAATACGTTATTAAATAGTGTCACCTTATAGGACGAAACTTGCTTTATCTTTATTGCTTCACTAGCTTGACTGATGACGCCTAGATGGCAGAAACATATGTATTAAGCAGAAGTAAATGCTGAAAATACGAGGTGTATTGTCCATGTGTACAGTTACAGATATGTAAATTATTTACATGTCTGTTTCATATTGTAACAAATGCTTTATACGTGCATAACGTATTGTCATACATAAACACAACCTTTTTGTATATTTACCGCCATCTGGCTCGTTGTTAATGGACTACACCGACATACGTATTTTTTCGTTTCCTGTAACAGCATAGCTGTTCGAACGAAAGGTCGCCTTCCGACATAGTCTCTTTCGTCCGTAAGATGTCACTTATTAAATAGTGTCACCTTATAGGACGAAACTTGCTTTATCTTTGTGGGCGATTTCAGTAAAATATAAATACAGATACAAATCAGTTGTTTAACAGATTTGTATCAATTTGTATACATTGCTTCACTAGCTTGACTGATGACGCGTAGATGGCAGAAACATATGTATTAAGCAGAAGTAAATGCTGAAAATACGAGGTGTATTGTCCATGTGTACAGTTACAGATATGTAAATTATTTACATGTCTGTTTCATATTGTAAATTAATTGACAGTAACAAAGCGACACAAAAAAATCTTTAAAGTTGATGTTGAAAAGCTTCAAATTGTCGTTGGAAAGCATGCTCTACACTTTCGAGACTTAGGTCGCCACGTTTAAAGCTACCAGCCCAGTGACAAATCATAGCCTCAAAAGAGCATTTTCGTCCAATTTTGCTGCATATCTTCTTAAAAAACATGTACTGAATTGTACCACGAATAGCGATTTTATCTATTTTACAACTTTCACACAAAATACGTCTTCTTTAACCAATTGTATCTGTCAAACAAAACGCCAGACGATAGCGACAATTTAAACATCCTCGTGTAAAAGTGTGTCCTTCTCAAAAATAACACCCATTTTTTTCACAAACAAACTCTGACACGCAGGTCTAATCTTCCGTCAAATCATTCTCACATTTACAAAATTATGAAGAAATACGCTTTCAAAAAGGCAAGCAATAAATTGTTATTATAAGACAAAATGAAGTAAAAAAAAAACTAATTCAAACATTAATTAATCGCTCCTTACTTTTGTGCAATATTGTATATCAATAGAGTTATTTATTGCACCGAACATCTGCGCTTGGTAACGTTCGCTTATGGAACTAATTGTGCATTTTATCTCGACATTCTCCTTGCAGTGAACCGTTCTCATTGTTGTCATTATCACGGGCAATAACTGCCGAAATTTATGAAGCTGTTGTGCAGTTCGCCATCGCATATAAAAAGATTACCGTGGTAATAATATAATAATTACGGATAATTAAACGCATGGTTATTTGTACAAATAACAGAATAAATACTATAGATGATGTTCACTAATTACGGTTCTATTTCGCTTTGTTGTTTTTTAAAGGAGAAATATTGGCAGGCCACATGCTATTTTGCCATGGGAATCGTTACAGAAATAGATTTTAACGACCGTGTCTCTGTCTCTAATTGCTGGTTTAACAATAAGGTTTATATTTAGGTGCATTAGAAAGAATTACATATTTTGATTACAGATATTAATTGTCACCAAGGCCGGACGGATAATAAAGTATGAAAGGATAAATTATTTTTATGAGTATACAATAGCATTAAGTTCTTATTGCGTAACTATGCCATATAAATTATAAATGATAAAGAAAAGATAGAAATTTTTTAGAAATGTAATTCTTAAACCGTAACATATATACTGACACATATATTTCTGCTCAGTATAATTTAAATATAATATGCTTTCGTTCTTTGTTCATTGTTACACAACATACCTTGTATACTTAAAAATTGCTTATGGTATCTCCAGGGTAAATTTGGTCCTTTCTAATGAGGTCTAGCATCAAAACTGGAAATACTTCAATACAACAAATATTTATGGTGTATGTTTCGCTATAAAACGAAATTTACATATATTAGATATAAGTAAATCTAGGATAAAGAATTCAATTATAACACTTCCAATTTCATAAATATTCCATGATGCACTTTCAATTTTTAACCACTGTATAAGATAATTTTATTACCATATTCAAACTATAAAGCTTTCTTTAGATTCTAAGAATTCATATTTGCAAATTTATTTATTACTTTATATATTAGATCGCTTGTTTATTGCTTACAGTTATCTTTGAACAAACTCAATAGACGATGTTTAATCTTATCCTCTATTGTTAAGCTCACGTTCCCTAAATATGTACAATACCAAACAATGAAATTTATCTGGAACTAGATATATTTACAACACCAACTAATACTTAATTAGCAATCATATTTTATTATTTATTAATTAAAAAGACTAGATTTTTAAGACCCTATCGTAAACCTCGGTATTGTTGCCCGTAGGTATGGTTTCGACGAATTCATCACACAGTTATTCAATTCCTCGTTATGACATCAACCAATACAATATATAATCAATACACGAATTTTAATATGTAATAGTTTGTAGGGGAATTGATATATTTTTACCTACTTGTAACACAGTACAAAACAGAACAGTCCATTCATAACATTCATATCAAAGAGTATCCATCAGAGTCTCACAATAGCAACAAGAGACTCAACAATCATATTAACAACAAGAGACATACAGTCTCGTATAACAGTATAGAATTTAAGTTTTAGGTTTATATTAAGTGTTTCATTTGTGAGATTACCTTAATAAATTAGGTTTAAGTATGTTTTGTTAAATAAATAAAATATTCAGAAAACACTCAAAGAAATGGCCTCAGTATCGAGTATTTCCACCTCTGCCTTCAACGATCGCTTGACATGAACGACTTATAGTCAAAATAAGAGAGCTTATGTCATTTTGCTCCAAATCTATTCCATATTTCCACAAGGAGTCGCCCTACCTATTGCAGGTTGTCGGTTCGGTTTGGATAATCTTGCAGTCGTTTCCAAGCATGTCCCAAACATGCTCTTTTGGATTGAGGTCTAGACTTCCTACTGGCCATTCCATGAAGTCGAGTCTAAATTCCTCAACATAAGTTTGAACTATGCGAGTATTGAGGGGCCGTGCATTATCTTGCATTAATAAAAAATTAGGTCCGATATAAGGCGCGAATAGCACAACATGGTCTTAGAGTGGAGGATGTTATCTATATGTACCGATCAGCATTGATACTTCCATTGTTTAACACTACTAAGACCATACGAGCTGCCGAAGAAATGCTTGGCGAAGCTTTTCGGTAATGGTGTGGGGACAGCATTACCGAAACTCCACCAGTATTCAGAATGTTGCATTGAGCATAATTTTCGTTTGGTCGTCTGAACAGATGAACATGTTTATCACAGCCTCTAGATACGTCTTGTAAAGAGAACTCGTTGCCAGTTTATCCTGCAACTGATGGTATGGTTCCTATCAAGATTCAAGCGAAGCCTCCGATGTTCTATGGACAAGGCTGGACTTAGGGTTGATACACGATACCCCAAATTAGCTTCTCTTAAACGTTTACGAACTGTTTTTACGCTAATTCCATTACCATGAACTCTTAGTAGTCGAGATTGCAAACAACTGCTTGTAACGAATCCTTGTCTTGGAGCAGAAAGTCTCAAAAAGCGACCTCGGACACGAATTGTGGTACAATGTTTACCCCAGGTCATCAGATATGGTTACCAGTGTCCCTACACCTTTGTATCATTCGGGATTCCGATATATGAGACACACCGAACCTTTCTCCTATTCGCCCTCTAAGAACATCACGGCTTGCGCACATTCCTCTCTTTTTAAACTTCGAAATTCACGTTGCATAATGACGAAAAGGCAAAACAAGAAACAATCAGATAACTTTAAGAAGATAAGACATGATATAAACACAAGTTAAAGCTGATAGTATATTAAAGATTATTGGATGTGATTTACTTTTATGTAAACAACACCAATTGTCAACACAAGTTTGACAAGTGAACGTCAAGCACCAAGTTCTTACAAACCAACTCCAATCGCTACAAATTATCAGGAAATAAGACAAACATTTATTCGATTACTACATGGTGCGTTAATTTCTTGGAGCAGTGTATATTGTGCTAAGGTTATGGAATTTTTTTTGTTTCTGTTTTGTTTAGGAAATAACTGAACATTTTCTAATGAAAGCTTATGGGCCTGGTGATATAGAGCATAACATATTCCAAGCTAGAGTGAAAAAAGTGAAGGATAAACATTTTATTGTCCATAAATTAGTAAGGGACCTGCTATTATGAAACATGAATGCTAACATTTTGAAAATGTTTGCTAAATATCGAATGACAGGCCGTGGATACTATTGCATTGAGAAATGATTTCAGAATTCAAACAATAATGGAATATTAAAGTTGAAGAATCAAAAAGTAACTGAGAGTACACTACATAATCTTGGACTTAGAATTAGTAAGGTCTAATTTATTAGCAATACACCAATCATAAAAAGTAAATAGCTTTATTTGAAGCCTACCACAATGTGTGTATATAGGCGTATATAATCATATACAAACATTAAAGTATTGCAGTCAACTTGTTCTACCACATTGTTAATAAGTAATAGAAGTAGTAGCGGTCCAAAATTGAACCTTTGGGGAACACCAGAGCTAATATGACAAATGTCAAAAGCAAGACGATTTTAAGACGGGAAAAATTAGCGTCCTTGTAAATAATACATAGAGAAACTAGTAAGTAATTCACTAAAACCTAGCCTTCCAAACTTGTTCAATATTTATAAAAATGATTTACTAGAGTCTTGAAGGTGGGTGTCTTGAATATATTGGTGACCTAGTTATTAATACATATACCGACGTATAGCATTACCATCAAAACCTGCGCAGTTCTTCCTTAGACGCGTTGTGTTAGCATAACTACACTGGAATTTCAGCAGATTTCTAGAAAGACAAAAATACTTGATTACAGAGTACATATTGATTATAAGCTGACGTTTTCCCATAAAATTCTCTCTCGACGCTCTTCTACCTCAAAAGCACTTAGACTTGCCATACGATTATAGAGCAACTTTAGTAACAAACTATACTATACGTTGGTTAGAACTAAGCTGGAGTATGTATCTGTTGTTTGGACGCCATATTATATTTTCCAGTAACTCCTTATTGAACGAGAGACAGAAGAGGTTCCTAAAAGTACTTGTCTTTTAGGCAGGATGGAAAATATCCATCACAGTTTTCTGGCACTGCCTTTACGACGTGATATATCGAGTCCTAAGTTCACGCTAAATTTAATCAACGACGTTGTTGATTCTGCTTTACTACTTTCTTATATTTACTCACTTATGTCCTCCTACAGAACCCGGTCTAGTGATGTATTTCTGGTCCTGAGAACAAGAACAAACAAACGTTTGGAAGTCTTTCATAATTCAAATATTAAGTACATGTAAATGTTGCTATTATTTATTACTTTAGTATGGTTTACAGTTAGTATTATTTTTTTTTATGTTACATTTATTTATTTTATTATTTATTAGTTACCCAATTGTGACTTCACAAACTTTCTCTACATTAAAATTTAGTGGATGTAATCTGTTGGACAATAAAAATCATTATTACTATGATTAAATAGAATACCATGACCAATACAATAAAATGTCTAATATCCATGTAGATAAAGTTGACTAGATTTTGATCAACTATGTCAGACGAGTATTGAATAAAAGTAAACCAATTAGTGACAGTAGATCTTTTATCGACAAATTCATGCTGTTCCGAAGCTATATTGCAACTAACCCTACATTATTCTTTTAAGTCTGGCTTCAATATTATATTAAAAAGGACGTTGTGTGATGTGCTGAAGCTGTATTTATTTAATTATTGCGTGCCTGTCTGTGGCCCCTTTGGATGCGGTTCATAGGGGATGGTTTCAAAGAGAGCAAGAAGCATATATACGATACATTGTTGATGTTCACAAATATAGCGGAAGAACGCCTAAACTTCAAAATCTGCTCTGATAAATACGAAAAATTGTAATGTGTCGCATTTTCTGACCTTGTATTATAAAATAGTCTTAAGAAAGTGTTCTTTTTATTTAATAAATAAAGTCATGTTTTAGTGCTATATACACAAATTAATATAAGAAGGAGGTTCAATATTCTTCAGACGTTCTTTTACATACAGTTTCTATCTCTTTAATTCTGTACCTTATCACTTTAAATACATGGGATTGGCGGCTCTAAGAATGCGTTATTTAAAGAAGTAGCCATTAATTGGTTGTCTCTCATTTTTGGGTTAAATTTATGGAATTATTAAAAAAAAAACATGCTAAACTAAGCAACTTATCCAGAATATGCTGAGCAATCGCCGAATCGTAATCTGCCTAAATGCCTTTCATTTGAGACCTGAATGTTGAATTTCGTGGTAGTCGGATCGACGACAGCCTACATCCTAAATATCTGAGCGTAACGCTAGACCGGATTCTGACATTTAGGTTAGCATATAACTAGTTAAAGAGTGTAGACTCGCAATAATATATTAAAAAGACTTGCCAAGAATTCATGGAAAGCAACTGAAGAGAACTCGCGAATGACCCATTGAGCCATTGCACTGACTTATTCTCCTGTTGAATACTGTGTAACTATTTGGTATCGAAGCTCTCGCACCAAGCTAATAGATATACAACTTAACGATATAATGAGGATTGTCAATGTACTGATAAATTCACAGATAGTCTCTGGCTACTGATGGTTTCTAACATTTCCCTGCCGAATATCAAAAAACTCGCTGGAGCACAGAAGGAATGGGGTAAGATTACAAAGAGCCACTGACTTTCCTATACACGATGATCTGGAGAGCACCTTCAAGACCCAACTGGAATCTAGGAGACCGATTTAACTGGATAAGAAGTTTAGCGGACCATCAATGCAAGTGATAACTGTATAGATCTCCTCGAACAACGCCTGAATCGAGGAACAGAGGTTTAATATTTCTAAACGTTCGGAAACTCAGCCAGGCGTAACCCTCCCATGTACAATAGCCTCTACTAATTAGGTTTCATACAGGCCAAGGAAGGTGCAACTCAATGCTGCATAAATGGGAACTAGTAGATACTAGCCTTTGCGATTGCGGAAATGCGGAACGAACTATGGCCCGCATAGTAAACGACTGCCCAGAAGAAGTTTCCCTGTTGGCATTCACGAGCTGAGCAAGTAATGTGGTGTATAAATAGCACTTTTTGAAGCAATGCATTCCACCATAACTACGATGTGTCGTACACTTCTTAATATTAAAACTATGATAATAAAATGTAAAAAATATAAAAATATTATACAAAATATAATACAACCACTATTATTAAAACAATTAAAGTATATCTAACATGTGAGTATATTTCAGGATATTGCAAACCAACTAGATTGCGCCGCAGAGAGATGTATTAACTATTGCAATAAAAGGGTCATTAGTACAACGGCTGTTGTTCAATTGCGCGTACCGGTAAGTTTAGTACATCCTAATATTTCTAATCTCTAAAAAGGTTGCTGAACATTTACGTGCCGATACCATATGAACGGCTTTTAGGAATTATGTACTTCAAGTACCCAAGAATTTGATTTGTAGTTCTTATTTTACCAGAAATTGCAGAACGGCGTTAAAAAAAAAGCAGCGAAAGATATGTCACAATGTTGCTCAAATATAATCAATGTAAGCAACAAACAAGAAGCCTCTAACATAAAAATTAGCACCAACGATGTAAAAACTATTAGAAAGACTATTTACCGTGCCAGGGAACTGTTGGACATCCATTACCTCGCAGTGTGCAGTGCCCGCAAAATATTCCCAAGCGCCAGTCATGGACTGAAGAAGCAATGTCTATAGCAGTTCAGTTTTTACTGATCAATGTGGTTACTTAAAAGCAGCGAAAATGTATTCGGTACCCAAAAGCACTCTAGAGCGGCGAGCTGAAGGGCAAATAAAAGCAAAACCGGAACAGAAGCTTTAGGAAGAAGGAGTTTAACATTTTCCCTAGAATTAGAACTACAACTGGTGGATTATATTTAGAAAATAGTGTGGATGCTCTTCGAGTTGACAAATAGGGCAGTTAGTCGCCTTGCTTATCAACTAGCCGAAAAGAATAACCTGTAGCATTAGTTATACACGAATTAAGAAATGTCTGGTTGGACATGGCTGTACTCATTTTTCAGCCGAAACTAGCTTCCCATCACGATTCCAGAATTCCAGGATTCCAGATGCGCTAGTTTGGTAGCTCGTGCAAGAAGCTTCAATCAAGTAAATGTGAACAACTTCTTTAACTATATTGGAGCTTATTCAAAAGCAACAGAAATTTTCAACATCACGTGTGTTTAACGCTGATGAGACGGGACTAACTACGGTTCAGAGACGCCCTTCAAAAGTAATTGCATTGCAGGGAATGAAACAAGTTCTGGAACTTTGGTCACTGCGGTAATATGCATGAACGCTGCAGGGACATACGTTCCACCCATGCTTATATTCCCACGATTGCGCATAAAGCGCTGGTATTTCTTAATGGGGCACCACCTCATAGATACAAATGAACCTTTTCGAAAAGTGGTTCGATCACTTTTTGACATTTATTAAAGCATAAAAAAATCCAGTTTTACTGAAAATTGATGGCCACAAAACCCATACACAAAACGTAGTGTGGAGTAACTTTGATATGTTTGCCTCCTCATTGCAGCCATTAGATGCAACCACTCGATGTCTCATTTATGGCTCCTTCATCAACGTTTTATAGTCATGAAGTTGAAACATTTATGAAGAATAATCCCGGACAAATGGTGACAATTTACCATGTTGCTAATTTAGTCGGCAAAGCATACTTTAGAGCAGAAACTTCATAACTACAAAACATGGTTTTGAAAAAACTGGCCTTTATCCCTTGAATCGTCATGTATTCACAAAGGATATGTTCGTTGCCGCTGCTCCCAGTGATGTGCCAGAAATCGAAGGTGAAGACCGACTACACCCTTAGACGTACAACTTCATCAAACTCCACCACCTCATTCGCCTGTGGAAAATGAAGAGCAGCCAGTTCAGCCAATATCCTCCACCCCCTTGCCTGCCAGTAGAAGAAGATCAAGATATGTTATCCCCTTCACCAAAAGTTTCATCGTCCAAAGTTATTTCCTCTAAGTCCGGGCTGTATTAACTAATTTCACCGGAGACTCTATGCCGGTATCCAAAAACTTCTTCAAGAAGTAAGAATATACCAAGCAGAAACAGAGACAACGCAGCTGTATTATCAAGTACACCTTATAAGGATAAGTTAAATGCTTCCTTAAATGCGAAAAAGAAAAAAAAAGGAAGTAGTGTAAAACAATTAAAAAGGAAAGCAAGTGGTGTCAACAGAAGAATAAAAGAAAAGCACCAGTTAGCAAGAAGCAAGAAGAAGCTAGCCAAGCGTAAAATATTATGTCCGATTGAAAACGAGGATAGTAGCAGCTCTGACGAAGACGCCCTGCATGCTTTTACTGTAAAAAGTCTTTATTCAAAAAGTAAAATCGGAGAGGGATGGATTCGCTGTTCATTATACCAGCAGTGCATCCACGATACCTATGCTTGGGTGGAGAGCGATGAAGAAGACTTAACATGTAACAAATGTAGATATCTTTGAGTTTGTAATTAAAAAATGTTTGAAAAGTTGTTATTCCTATATTATACACACATATACGCCCTATCCCATTTTAGAATAATGCACTATCCCATTCCTTAAAAAAATATTTATATAATGCAAAATGTATATTAAATTTTAATTTTTTATGTTCCCCTCAACAAAAAGTGTTTGGGCAATTCATAAAAAAATTGCTTATGCTTTCCTAGATGTGGATACTTGCGTAAAAATTTTCAAACGTCAAGTATCCCATTTTACCACCATTTCCCCTAGATTATTATTAGATTATTATTAGATTATTATTAGATTATTATTAGATTATTATTAGATTATTATTAGATTATCATATTATTATTAAAAGTATTTGTTATAAATATGCATTGAAATAAAATATGTTTATTGTACTTCAGGTCGTTTTATTTCAAACAATACATTTATTTATTGGTATTCCATGATAAGTAAACGATAATCTGTAGTTAATTATACCTAATAGTTTACGCGCAATCGTCCGGAATTGCCTCGCGCGCAATTGACCTTTACCTTTAAATTTTTCTGACCATTGCGCTCAATTGATCCATGTCCGTTACAATGGATATAAAATATTCAAGGTGTACTTTCAGTAATTAAATTAATGAATACTTAATATACAATTCTTATAAAAAGTAGTTCTAATTAATGTTATACATTGTTTAGGTATTTTTTGTCGGCCGTAGTGATAATTCAAGCAGATCGTTCGGTTCCCGTTTTTAATAACACACCTGTATTGTAACTTAAATCTCTCAGATAAAGCATTTACTATTAACGTATTTCGTACGCCAAGTCATACATAAACCATTACTGTTCAGCGTAGCCGCTTCCAGACGCATGACAAATTCGATTACCCGTCAAACTCAATAGTCTATTGGATATCGAGGTAGTGTGGTGTGTGTTTTTTTTTCTATGCGAGTTTTGTGGAAACCGACCCCGACGGACCGCTACACCGTCGCTAACCCGAAAATTCAATCAAATCTCTTTCCCTGTCTGTTCTGTCTCCACGCCGACTGACCGAACTGATTCCCTTAAATCAATTTTTGTGTAAACATTTTCGATGATTAGTCGTTTCTTGTTTATACGAAACCGTATTTCGTGCGGAACGGGAATTATATGCGGTTTTTATATTTCCCGAAATCATAATTATCCTAAAAATGAATTTTTGGCATATATTTTAATGTAAACCGAAAATCATATTTATTATAGTAAATCTGATTACTTTTAAAAATAATAAATATTACATGTAAATATTATACCTAGTATATAGTGTATGCAATACCGCAGCATATTTGTAATGCCACAGTACCGCGGTATCCGAACTACTGATACCATCAAATTTGCAAAATTCGCTAATTTATCGGGGTCAAATAAAACACTAAAAATAGGTGTTTAACGCAATGCACACTTTTAAACTTTATCTTTTAATTGGAAATGTTGACGTAAAAACACAAAATATCATCATTCAAAGAACTTATAATTTTATTGCATGTATAACCAACTGCCGAGAACATCCTTTCAGCTTCTGCGCTCGTTGGTGAAATCATTAGCAGATACTTATACACGGTCTTCAGATATTTACTTCTTATTCTCCTAGTTTCATATGAGGCCATCTCTTTTTTTTTTGTTTCCCTCAGGAATCCTAAATTCTAACTTGAGTTTGTGATTAAGTTCATCTTTGAGAGATAAAGTTGACGTCGATGGCGTAGGTTCATTTTCTCCGGTTTGTGACACAAGAGTTGATAACGGTTCATCATCCTGTAAAATCTTGCTAGTGATATAACTGCGCCGAACAAGTCGGAGAGAATCTTCTGCTTCGCCAGTTCTGGAAGTGGGTTCAGGCTCAAGCCTTTCTAGCGAGTTTATAACTTTAATTTTAATAATAGCTCAGCCATGGAAATGTTTCCTATCGGCATTTTTCAAATCATCAAGATACTTTGAGGGATTCTGAAGGTATAAAAATTTGTTTTTCTATTTTGCGTTCGAAATGAACTCATTATGAAACCCAAAACAGTATCGAAATGAGCTTCATTTCGATACACTTTTTTTCATTTTTCAATGTTGGCGTTGTTCGAATACAGAAATAAATATCATTGCTGTCATATGATTTTAAGAATTTATGTACATTTGACAGATATGATATATGTTCGTATTTTACACAAACAACGTATGTTGTATACAATTGACAACAACATATATATGTTTCTATGTCACTCATGTTTATATTTTTAAATGAAATATCAAGTAATGTTAACGAAAATTAATAAATAATATGTAATATAATATACTTCGCGGATAGCAAGATTTAAATTTGAAAATGTCAAGTATCAATGTGACCAACTGCATGCTTTTGTAATAACCCGATATAGTCATGTATATGCATAACACTCTCGGCAAGGCTACAACCTCGCCTTTTTAATACAAACGGTAACGTGTTATATAAACACGACCTCACCCTGTGTTTATTGCATACACAAGACTATGTGTCAGGGTTGTAGATATGTTCTAGAAACACATCAAGGATCTTCTCTAAGTATATATAGACAGTAGTTTAAGTAAGAGATAGTGATAGTCAGAGTAACAGTTACGATAGAGAGTTACAACCAGTCAGTGGTGCGAACTGTGTTATACTTAATAACCACGTTCTACCCTGTCTGAGTTGAACCTAGTAATCCATGTAAATACATTGTTATCCAGTTGTAAGAGTTAAATTAATTATAGAATGTTACCCGAACTTTGTGTGTGTCATTTAATACGATAAGTCGCCCAAACCTGCTATCCGATGTGGCCGCCCAAACGGCCCACATTACATGGCGATTCTGCCTACCTACGGCTTAGGACCATTCTGCCAGTCGTTTAAGACTGCAGGGAACTTGTAGGAACCCGGAACGAACCAGCGAAGAAAACCTACAGTTTAGCAGGTCAGAGTGAGAAATGGGCAATTACGCGACAAAGGAGGAGGTGATCATCGCAGGCAATGACGCCAACATAAAAAACAACGTGGACACCATCGACATCCTCGGCGTAGTGGCGTTTGTGGGAGTTATGGTCATATTAACATCCTGCTGCTGCTACGGTGTATACCGGCACGTGAACAAGAAGATGACGAAGGCCCTCTCCGCTCAGGTAAATGGAGTTCCACCGAAGCCAGGAGAAGGTCTAGGCCAACCCTCATGTCCGCCCCAGATCAATTCATACAGATACATGACGAAGTAAAGGTATTTTTTAGTAATTTAAGGAAAGACAATGTTAGCAATAAGAGTGATATAAATGTAATTAAGCGCAAACAAGCGCTAATAGACAATTTTAATCTTAGATTGTGTGAGATAAGGGACAGTTTTAATAAGGTAGCTCATAATTTAAGTACCCGAGAGGCAACTAAAAATTGTATCAAAGACATTACCGCGACATTAAATGAGGCTACCGAAATTTTAAGTAATAGATTAAGTAATTTGAATGTAACAATTGGCAACATGGCTGAGAATTTCGATTTACGGACTGCCTCGAGTTTATTACCAGTAATGAAAGGTAAAGAGGAAGTAACCCTGCAACTAATAGATTCGATCGAATTATATGACGCATTGTTAGATAACGTGGGAAAAGAAAGTTTAACGAAATACGTCCTCATGACACGGTTATCCCCAAAGGCGAAATTAAGATTACTCAAATCATACCCCAATAATACCGCTTTAATTACGAATTTAAAACGCCATTTTATTACAAAAAAATCTGTCACGGCGTTAACTTCACAATTATACAATGTCAAACAGGGCGCAAAAACAATAAACGAATACGGTGAGACAGTCGAAGAACTGCTCGCCCAATTGTCAATCACGCAAGCAGGCGACGACCAGACGTTAATCGATAAGTTCCGTACGGTAAATGAGCAGATTGCTGTTAATATGTTCGCTAACGGACTTCGCGACACAAATATAAAGCTATTAATAAAAGCACGCAACCCAAGCACGTTAAGCGACGCGATCCAAGAGGCTTCAAACGAGCAAATACTCAACCCGCCAAACAATAGCAATACGGTTTATCATTTCTCGAGAAAAGCTACGTTTAATAATTCACACGGTAAAGACAACCGGTACCGGAAGTATAGGCATACTAATAACGAGAACAAACGAAGAAATTTCCAACACGGTAATACTCATAGCAATTATAATCACGGTTATAGAAAGAAATTTTTAAGACGCGACAAGCGCGATAACCGAGACAAAGTATTCACTGTATCATCGAACGCGGTCCAGCCCGATGATAATAAGGACAATCAGTTTTTTCGGAAAACAGTCAACTAAAAGCAGATTCTAGTCAATACTGTTTTAACCTCGACGGTTTAACGTATATTAATGTGCATTTCAATAATAAAGAGAATCTATTTCTGGTTGACACAGGTGCTTCTATAAGTGTTATATTTATAAATACTAATTATACAAACATAGATGTTGATAAAACAGAGAAATTAAGCATAGTCGGCATTAACGGTCAAACAGAAACAATTGGGTCAGCTTTCATTACACTAAGGTTAGGCGAAGCCAAGGTCAAGCATAAATTTGCAGTACTAGACAATACAAATAACAACGAACTTATAGGTATCATCGGTTCAGACATACTTGCTAAATACAGCGCCGTAATAGACTACGAGAAATATAGTCTTGCGTTTTCGATTGAAGGTCAGCAAATTACATTACCATTGCATTCCAATGAAAACACGGTTGTTAACATTCCACCTCGTTGTGAAGTAATCAAATATTTTAAAGTAAATACATGTAGCGATTGTGTAGTTTCCCAGAAGGAAGCTGCTCCAGGTATATTTATAGCAGGATCTGTTGTTACCCCGAAGAACGGATTGGTGCCCGTGCGTATACTGAATACAAGAGATAGCGACGCGACATTGAAAAATTTTGCCCCTACGGTAACCGACCTCGATAAATACAACGTTTGCACTTTCGAGTATAGTGGCCCTAAATCAGTCGAACGCGTCAGCAAGGTTTTACAAACAGTAAATACGTCACATCTAAACAAGGAAGAGAACATTACGATGCAAAAAATTATCGCTAAGTATTGCGACGTGTTTTACACTTTATATAAAAATTAAACTCTGAACTTTCAAATTAAATAATTCCAATTTAAGCAATTTATTAATGTAAAAAACGCAAAATAGAAAAAATAGTATAAAAAACTCGTTTCATAAGGCCTTTTGCCGCACTCGCTCTTTAGAAAACTCGCCGCAAGCGGCTCGTTTTCTAAACTGATCTCGTGCGGCAAAATGGTGCCTTATGAAACTCGTTTTTTAATATACTATTTTCTATTTTGCGTTCGAAATGAACTCATTATGAAACCCAAAACAGTATCGAAATGAGCTTCATTTCGAATACAGAAATAAATATCATTGCTGTCATCTGATTTTAAGAATTTATGTACATTTGACAGATATGATATATGTCCGTATTTTACACAAACAACGTATGTTGTATACAATTGACAACAACATATATGTTTCTATGTCACTCATGTTTATATTTTTAAATGAAGTATCAAGTAATGTTAACGAAAATTAATAAATAATATGTAATATAATATACTTCGCGGATAGCAAGATTTAAATTTGAAAATGTCAAGTATCAATGTGACCAACTGCATGATTTATATAAAAATTAAACTCTGAACTTTCAAATTAAATAATTCCAATTTAAGCAATTTATTAATGTAAAAACGCAAAATAGAAAAAATGGTATAAAAAACTCGTTTCATAAGGCCTTTTGCCGCACTCGCTCTTTAGAAAACTCGCAGCTATCGCGGCTCGTTTTCTAAACTGATCTCGTGCGGCAAAATGGTGCCTCATGAAACTTGTTTTTTAATATACTATTGTCAAATTTGTGCGTCGTTGCTTAATTCTGTTTTTTAATGAAGTTAATAATTTTTCAGGTAAGGCCTTTTTTGGATCTGTAATTTTTCTATTGTGAAACGGAGGGTTATTTCAGCCGTATGGAGATTAGGATCTTGCCGATCTAACACTTCCACTGCCAACTTGGTTGGCGAAAGAGCTTTGTCAATATCACTTAAAATTGTGTATTCATTTTCTGTGATTCGATAATCAGATCCTAATTCTAAATCAATCAAAACTTTAGAGATACATGGTTTTAATTAACTAAATCTTTTATCATTATAGCTGAGCTACTACAACAAGTTTTGCAGTCTAAAAGAAGATTTAATTCTTTCCCGAACCCTTGCTTTTTACATAATTCTGAAGCAAAATATTTTTAGTTGGTAATGTTTTGAACATAATTTTGCGCACTTTTTTAATCACGTTTTTATAATGTGATGATGAAATTTCAATTACTTCTGTACCCGTAGTTACATTAAATTCGTCCATCTCATCTTCACTATCACAATCTTCTGTGTCATCATCATCGAGCTTTGGCTGTGCTTCTGGTATTCTTTCATTTTTTGATGAATAAATAACGTCTAACATAGCCAACTACAACCCATGAGCGTAGCAAAGGTGTTGAGCAGGGCTAATCAATCGCCCGATTTTTGTATTACGTTAGCACCGTCAGTCGTTTTTAAAACTATACCAACTTGTAAATCTAGACCAAATTCACGCAAGTTTTTTTTTGACAATTTTTCCACATAATTCACCTGGTAAACTTCCAAATATACGACCTAGCCCAATGTTCCAAAATAACGCCTGTTACAATTGAAAGTCCATTCATCGAAAGTTATACTGAATTTCTGGCTATTTTGTGTTTTCAATAATGGAAACTGTTGAATGAGTTGTTTTTTCCCTTCAGTACCATATTTAATTACCATTTTTTTGATGAAATTGGGGATTTAGGCAACATATACCCAGACTTTCCAAACAATGACCGTATATCTTCTGAAGTGACGAAAACTTTAAATGGCAATCCATCTTTAGCCACCGCACGTAATACCTTCTTAGAAAGAGACTCACTATTGAAATATCGTGTTATCTTGTTTTTTTTTATCGATTGCTGGGGTAGCTCATCTACGTAATCATCTTGGTCGATTGAAGTTGTGGTCATAGCTGTTACTTCAATGCATTGGCTGCGATTAGTTGTGGCAGCACGGCCCTCATTCGAAGTAGGTAGTTCATCAGAGACAATAGTTTTAGTGCCAATTCCTTGCTTAGTTCGTAAATGGGTTATCTGCTTGTCGATCTTCCACTAGTTTTAACGACAATTGGACATAGTTTACAATTCGCTGATTGCTCTATACTTTAGCCTTAAAACTGCAAAAAGTTTATCTCAAAGTCCGCTTATCGTAGCAAATGAATGAAGAATTGAAGACTAATGAATTGAGCTCTCGGTGACTACTAGTGCGAGACGCAATGACTGCAACAGGCGTAGTATGTACTCGCTGATGGGATTTCCCCGAATGCACTGTGAATTACTAAGGATATTTACCTACCAATGTCGGACAGTTGTTGACGAGGATTCCCCTTCGCAGCTCGTTTTTAATACCGCGAAATTCGCTTCTGTAATCTCACTTTCGCGGTACTCAAAAAACGATATAAGGGTATTGCATACGCATACGCTACTAGTATACTACAATTGAAATAATTTATTAACCTAATACTATTGAGAGGGATGTCTTTTTAGTGTTGCATATAGCCATAAAATCAAACAGTGGCTCGACTCAAACTGCTGTAATGCTTTTCAAAATATTTTCCATAAAAATTGATACACTTCTGCAATCGTTCGAACCAACTTTTAAAGCTGATATTCTAGTCTTCAGTAGATGCCTTTAAAATTGCCGTTTTGAAGCCATCTGCTGCTTCTTCCTATTAAAATCGTCGACTACGCATTCGATTCTTGACCTTTGAGAACGTAAATAAAATCGTTGGAACTTCCTTCGGGACTATCTGGAGGATGATCTAATAATTCGATATTTAGCTGCACCAAAACTCAATTGTCCTTCGAGCTGTGTACGAACTCGCATTGTCGTGCTGCAGGATGATAGTTGTTTTTTCGGAGCAGGGCGATTATTTCTGGCAGACGTTTGTGTATTAATCCGCATTAACCGTTCTTCTGTCTTGCAAAGGAATTGTGACTTGATTTTAAGCGACAAGCGTTGCGACCATATTTTTCGACACACTTCGCGAACGTATTACTTTTGTTGGATTCTCTTCATCTTGAAACACCCAAACAGCAGACTAACGTTCATTTTCAGGTTTATAGGAAATAAGTCATGGATTTATTCCTATAAACCTACTACTTACCTGCTACTTACGATGCTATTGACGTTTCTTAAATTTCCGTTATTGAATCGGTCAGTTTTTCGGCATCAATTAACGCAAGCCGATTTTTGTTCTTAGGTTAAAATGTGGCATCCAACGGGAAACTAACTTTTTCATACCCAATTCTTCATGTACGATTGTTTGGATTTGAGGTCTTTGAAATACCCATAGATGTCTTAGTTTCACGATATGTCACATGTCTATCTTCCTTAATCAGCTTGTGCACAGAATTGATGATTTTCTGGATGACTGCTGTTGTTGACGAACCTGTCCTGGGATCGTCGCTGATAGTGGTGCGTTCTCGTTGGAATTCACACCAACGTGAAATTATCGATTGATGTGGTGTCTTATCTTCAAAAACACAAACCAACTCAGCAAGACATTATTGTTGAGTTGTTAATCCTCTCCGAAAGTTGTAGAAAATTATTGCGCGAAAATGTTCTCCACTCAATTACATTTTTCGGCCAACTTATAAACTTTAAAAATTCACTATGACTAAATCACTTACCGTACCTTGACAAAACTTTAGATTTAGGTTAAAGAAAGATTGAGATTAATTTTGACATCAGACGTTTTATTACTGGCGCCCTCTATGAGGCCATATGCAACACTAAAAACACATTCCTCGTATATCTAAGGTTCACTAAACACGGTTCTTGATCATACACGCCCGAGTAGGATATACATAGCTATATTAATACAAATATATATATATATATATATATATATATATATATATATATATATATATATCTGTATACATGGCCATACATAAAGTATTTAACTAACGGTCACATACACATGTGTTTCGATCTAACGGTCTCCTCAGTACAGTTATAAAGTGACGACGGGCCTTTCTTGTTTGTCAGATGTCACGAGATATCTATTGTCAGCTGATGGTATAAGATTGTACTCTTGCGGGAGCGACTTTATAGGTGTCACTTTCGTTTGTCGAACACTTTCAGCAATCCTATCGCCAGGTCGGATGTATTACTTAAAGTCTCTTAAAGTCACATGTTGCACACAACCTGCACAAATATTATCCCAATACCTTCTGAATTTAACTTGACTACTCTATATATGCTTATGAGTTCTCATTTGTTGTTTGTTTTGTATTTGCACTGTATTTTCATTTGCTTTATTTTTATTATTATACGATTTGTGATTATGTTAAGATACACTTTATGTATTTATTTATGTAATATTTTGTCCTCTAATTAGAATTTAATTTTTGTTGGGCATTAAAGAATATTATTATTACTATTTCTAGTAACTCTTAAAAAAATCGGTACACAGAACTGTCACGATTTAAGAAGACGAACTAACAAGGACTGAACAAAATACAACAGAAAAAAAGGGAAAGAAACGAGGAATTTAATTAAGAAAAAATGAACTAAGGCAATGGAAATTGTTCGTCAAAATATTATATTTAAAAATTAAGACGAAAGGACGAGAAGCATATAAGTTGAAGAACATTGTTAAGACAATAAGAGCCATGGTCTTTTAGGAACACTCAATTACAATTTACATTTGGTGATTCAATATAGCTCTATAGTAGCCAGTCCAAAAAAATATATAAAAATTATTTTCCCGATAATATTTTAAAATCTGTTAAAACTTACTTTCCAGGTATAAATGACCTGAAATTAAAAACGAAACCAGGAGTGATTTACTAATGTGATCATTTTTGTGAATGTTCTAGAGCTAAACTAAGCTTCAATTACTTTTTAGCAACAAACTTAATGAATCCTTTTCGGAAGCTGTAAATTTATTATTATGCACATTAAAAACAATCACGATCGGTTAATAAACTGAAAATTCCTAACTTTCAAACCGGTTAGAGAACCCGCTATTAAATACTAAGCTAGGTAATAGCACTTTACCAGTTTTTACCAGCTAGCTTATGTCACTTTCCCGGTTAGGTAATGTCATTTCAGTATTTATGAAACGTCAGTGTCACTGGAATAAGTAAATGAAATTGTAATAAAACTATTCACAAATTCTTTATTAAGTACAAGGTTTTAATACAAAATTTATTCGCTTTTGGAATTAATATTAATTGTTACATTAGAATTTTCATGACTGTTTACTGTTAGAGAAAGACCATGTTTAAAATCGTAGGATAACAATTTAGTAATATGTCAGAAAATATCACTACTAATTGTTACGTTACCTAGCAACAGTACCTATCAAAAGCATTTGTCAAAATGCCATGAAATTTAATATTATTATATTTTTGAAATTTAGTGATTTAGTAGTTTATATAATAATTAATTACTAACCGATCGTGAGTAAAATAGTATACAAACCTCGACTGAAACATTCATTTCCGTCTCTAGATTAAGTTTACCTTGACGCTTCACGTCTCGGTGAACTTTCTAATCTCTCTACAACAATGAACCACTTTGCGCCTCGATATGTAATATATTATAATTATATTATTCACACTAAAAACAATTTTGCGCAATATTTGGGCATGCTATGTATAGAAAAGTCGTTTACAAATAAAATATCCAATTTTAATGAACGCGTGATAAATATATTCTTTTTAATAACACCTTCTGATGTTTTGCTTACTAGAACTAGCTTAAGAAGACTAACCATTAATATTTCTCTATCAAGTACATTTTACAATTAAATTAAAAACTACAGCCCATTCAATGATATTGTTTAGGTTCTTCTGATTATTTACAATTCACTGGCGCATTGTTCTCTGCTCTTATACACAATCTCTTACACAAATGGTTTGGGCCTCTTCAATCTTCGGACATGTTCTTGAAGAGCTTCTAGGTTGACAGGTAACATGCTTTTCGGAAAACCTTTTGATTTCTTCCTTTACTATTGATATTCCAAGGTAAATACCAAGCTGCAACCAATTAGTATGTTGCGCAATAAATCATTTCGCAGATGCTAAAGAATTCAGAACTAATCTCTAGTATAAATCTGTTTAAAATATTTAATCAGTAATTATAATATATTCATTAAAACATTACAATTTTTTGAGTCGACAATTCTTCACTATGAATTTGACCGCTGTTACAAACACGATGAAAAATATTGGAAATAATAAATTTAATCCAATGTTAAAAAGAATTCTTATCTTTATACCGTGGAAAAAATGCTTTAATATTATGAAATTATGCTTAAATTTCAATATCTAATAATATTTAAATGAAGAATACATTCTATATGAATATATTGTAAAATAACTTGACATTATTCGCAAGATAAAAGAAGAAAAGAGAACTAAATCATGAATATATCTGGAAACAACACTTCCGTTTTCACATAACTATCCTATTAATTATCGCTTACGTAATCAAATCAGGTCAATTGTTTTCATTCTATGTTTTAGATTACTATTCCTGCGGGGAATGTTTGGCTTGTGGAACCAATGTTTTTGATGAAGTCCAGTTAACGAATGATCGATGATCAGGCTGTATCCCGTTCGTGAAGGTCCAATTTTCGGGATGTTCGACTCACGGAACCAAATATTCAACCCCAGTTATACTAGAATCACGGCGACGATCACGCTTCACCGTGCACAGGTTGTAAGGATGTATATACTTTGGTTTTTAAATCTTCGGTATATATTTATTTTTGGATCCGCAACGACTTATACTCGTTCGAATATAAAACTACTGTTGAGATTGGTGTTCCTTGTTAAAATATGATTGTTATATTAATGTTTAATGTAAGACTGTGTGTCTTGATATTAATGTATGACTGTTCTGTTCTGTTGTTGAGTTGATACTGTGTTACAAGTATATAAAAATATACCACTACCCCTACAAACAATTACATAATTAAATACGCGTATTTGTTGTACAGTGTATTTATTGACGTCACAATGGGGAAATTTTCTAAGATAAATGCGTCGAACCGGTACGTACGGGCAACAATACCAAAGTTTTATGATAGGGTTTTAAAAATCTGATCTTGCTAATAAGTAGGTATAAATAAAATACCATTACCAATTGAGTATTTGTTGATGTTATAAATCTAAGTATGTAGTTTGGGATAAATGCCATCGTTCGGTAATGGATTATACATATTTAGGAAACGTGATCTTAACAAAAGATGATTAGATTAAACATTTTGTTCGCTATAACCTTAGGCAATAAACAATCGGTCTACATCATGAAGCAATAAATAAATTTGTAAATATAAACCCTGCAATTTCTTGAAATTTAACGAGTTTTACGATTTGAATGTGACAATAAAATTCTGTTAATAAAGCGGTTTAAATTCGAAACGTCAAATATTTTAAAATTGGAAATGTTATCTTTGAATCGTATATCCTAGATTTACTTATGTTTAACAATAAAAAAATGTTTGAATTGCACAAGTATATTAAATGCATCTTCAACAATTCCCATTTTTTATTGAATTTAATGAACTCGTTCCAAGCTGTATCGTTACTCGATAAACTTAGAACTTCTAATACCATGTATTTCTATGGTCTGTATCTTTTTAGGCCGTTTCTATGCTATTCGCCACCTTTCTTCTCCTTACAGCAAGCTCGTTATTTATTAGTGCATTCGTTTAATTTTTCAGTTATTTTTAAAAAATATTTTGACTTCAGCAGACCTCATCTAACAACAATTTCGTTTATGGGTAATTGCTATTTTACATTGAAAATAATTAGCTGTGATAATTGAAGTTGGTTGTTATACTTCATTTTATAATGATTGTGAGGGCATTGAGAAAATGAACGAATTGAGAAGCCGCCACTGATTTATAAATATTAATTATTCAACCCAGTTTTTTTAAAAGTGCAAAATAAGTACTGCTTGAATAGCATCAAACTCATCTTGAAATTTTCAGTATTAAAGTTTTAAATTCTAATAATAAGGATGTGATGAATAATTAGGAATAAATTAGGAATTAGGAATTAGGAATAATTAGGAATAAATTAGGAATAAATTAGGAATAAATTAGGAACACCAATTTTATTGCGCGAAGTGTTGCATACAATGGAAACACGAATTAAAGTCGCTTATATAAACGTGAAATATATTCTCTTAACATTTGCAAATATAATAACATAATTAACCTTCAACTTGAATCTGCATAAATACATACGTAAATATATAGTTACGTAGCTTTTGTACATTACATATCAGCTGTTGGAAATTCAATAAACGTGACATAACTTTTAAAGTTATGTTTATGAATAAAACAATCAACGATCTTAAGAAGAATAAGAAATATAAATAGAATTTAGAATTTTCTTTTTATGAATACCGATCTCTTTATATAGAGAAGAAAGTACACGGATTGAATAAGAGATAAGTACGTTAGCGATGTCATTGTGGATATGTATATCCAAAAAAGAGAATTTATATTCCAAAGCAACGACATAAAGTCGAGCATATTATACTTACTTATCCTCAACTTCATCTACCATAGGTTGAGACGAAATAAGAAAAAAGCGGTAAAAGAAAACACTCCCGAATAACCAGCTGGATCCAAAAACATAAATCAAAGTTAGTAAAAACTATATACTTACATATAATTTATGTTATTCTCTGAGCGGATTATATAGTTTTATCTTCGTGCATACGAATATAATCTGCAACATAATATAATTCTAGGTTTTAATGAGCTCCTTTTCCTTTTCTGTTCTCATCTTTGTAAAATTATATCGTTTATGTTCGAATGTCTTAATCAACAATAACGACGATAATATTGGGCCCTATCGCGTATCAATTTCTTTCTTATTAACGAGAATCGTTTTAAACTATTTAACGATGAAAATTAACATACCTGTTAAAATTTGAAACGACTAACCGCATCGCGTATCCTCATATACAGTCGATGTCGTTTACTTAAAATGTAAAAATGAAATTAAATTTAGTACAAAGTGAAGCAAGATGGAAATACATATACTTGCATTAGATAAAAAGAGCTAGGCGAAGCGATAACTGCTATTCCGACGATCATCGTTAACTGATAGGGTGATAGATTGGTGTTAGTGTTTTAGGTTATGTTGTGCTTGTAAGTATTGTTTTTTCTTTTTGGTAAAAAAATATATAAAGGCGTTAGAATTAATATTTAAAAATGAAAATTAATTAAAAGTTATGTACTTATACTGATTATTGTGCTGTGATTATACAGAAAAATGAGTGACAGGAAGGTTCGATTAGCACGAACAACAAGAAAACAGTATGAAGAGCTTATAGCTTTTCTAGAGAGTAACCCTTCTGTCAGCAGAGGAAAAAATAAACCGAGCGATTCACTGAAAGTACAAAAATTGTGGGAAACATTTGCCAATGAGGTTAATTCTAAAAACATAGGCCCATTTAGAAGTGCAGAGCAATGGAAAAGGGTAGGTTAATTAAATTCTAAATAAAAATAAATCTTGTGAACCTATTATACAAGCTTGCTTGACTTTGTTAGATATTAACCGAATGGAAAGTAAATACAAAAAGAAAGAGTAGAGAAATACTACTTTCCCAAAATGCTACTGGTGGTGGACCTGCCGCAAAAAAGACATTAACTGACTTGGAAGAAAGTTTTTAGCGATTTTCTCAAAAATTCACTTAGGAAAACCACTAATACCAGATAATCTTGGGAGTGTAAATGAGAATGGTAAAGACCATGCATGGCCATTTTATATTTCTTAAATACATGTGACTTTTGTTTACAGTAATAGTAATTGAAGCAGCTGATCCCATTCAGGATAATAAACATGGGGAATTGGACCAGGTGTACTTCACATCTTCACTGAATAATATACAGTGGAAGGAAAGTATGTTTCAAATGATTCAATAGACTTTTCCTTTATTTTGTATTTGTTTATTTTAGATATTGAGTATCATATGGAAGTTACTGAAACAGGTACGAACAAATGATTATTGTCATAATAGATTGAAAAGAAAATGATAATTAAATTTGAAGAATTAATAAATAAATTTATTGCAGCTGAACATACATCAACTGAAGAGGTTAATAACCGTGTCACAGATGCAAAAGGTAAAGATACTTCAATACCAATTATTTTTTCGCTATTTACTTATTTCTTTTCCTAGGTAATATTTCTCAAAACAATGACGGACTGCAGTATTCAAGACGACAAGGTTAATAATTATCTTCGACGAAACGTTTATGAGTATTAAGTTTAATGTTTAATTTCAGCTGCTTATAAAGAAGATAAAGTAGAAATTTGTGGCAATAAACCTAGTACAAGCTTTCAAATTACTAAAAAGTCGAAATGTAATTAGTTATATAAAAATTAATATTTCTACATAAATGATATTTATAACTTTTTTAGATACCGATAATCGTTATACCTCTGCCGCACTAAAGGAGGCAATAAACAAATTTGCAGAAGTATAGAATGTTAATTTAGAAATGACGAAACTGCAAGAAAATTCCATTAATCAATTGAGTTCAACTCTCGGTAAGATAGGTGATACTCTCGAGAAAACAAATACTATATTTGGAAAATTTGTGGAAGCCAAAATGGTAAGCGCTGAGGCAAATTTAATACGCGCTCGAGCTAAGCAAATGCAAGCAAAAATAAAATTAATTAAATTGCTGAACAACAAGGATTTGTAAATGAAATGTTTTCATAAGTTGATGGTTTAAATATTTAATAATAACTAATATTTTATAGCATAAATCTGGAAATAAATATCTTTGTTTATTTATGACCTTTATTTAATCATATAATTGTATTTCAAAAACAAAAGAAGATATCTCGACTTATAACATATTTTTGTGCGTTTCATTATTGCCTTTTTACATATTTAGATGTCTAAGTTTATTTCAGGAAATGTTGATTGATCATATTTTGACGAACTCGTCTACCCTGAGCCAACCAAACTCTGTTGTCCTCGCCTGCATCTGGAAAGGTTATATGGACATGACGTATTTTCATAAAATAATTGTGCAACTATCTTACTATTTCCAATAGCATTTCCCTCTGCATCTTCATTTTCATCCATCTCATCATCTTCTACGGGAAGTTGATGCTCTATAGCCATGTTGTGTAGTATAGCGCAACATAATATTATTTTACCTGCTTTCACAGGATCATAATGTAATGTACGATGTTTAAGCAAGCACCTAAATCTTTGCTTTAAAACGCCGAAGCACCTTTCGATACAATTTATTGTAGCAATGTAACATGCGGTGTATCGACCTTCAGGTGTATTTTGGTCAGCATTTTCAATTGGCGTTAATAACCAAGGTTCTAAGCCATATCCGGATGCATATGCATATGCGGGATGCACAGGATCGTCTTCAAGAGGAGCTACAATTGCTATATGGCTGCAGTCTATAGCACCAATGACTCCAGGGAAATTATATTTCTCTCTAAATCTGTAAGATTAGCAATTGTACAAAATTTCAATATTTTTATTTGAGTTCAACATTTACCTTTGCGTAACTCTCTCTCTACCAGCATCCGTTTGAGGATATGTAATCCATTGGTTTAACAAATGTTGAATCATAGCATCCGTTATAGTACTTAAAATTTCACTTACAGACGGTTGACTAATTCCTAATGTAAAATTATGCCCAACACATCGTTGATGGCTCCCTTGCCCAAAGAAGTTTAATGCTATAAGAACCTAAGATATTTTGTTAAAGTTACTGTGCCATTAATATATGACCCAAATAGACCTTAAGTTCTAAAGATATACCAGTACTTCTGCGTCGAACTAATGGTACCTCTACATGAGGTCTTAACGCTCCTATTAAATACCGTGTCATGTCCTTCGATAATCTGAAATATTTTATGAAGTCCCTATCTGGTAACTCGAAAGGATTTGTAGTATCTCTTATAGAACGACGTAAAATTTTCAGTGTATTCCTAAAATTAGCATTTTATCTTCTTTATGGTGAAGCGATGTTTACTATACAATTATGTTGAATCTTGATTGAACTTACTGTTCATCAATCTGCTGTAACTCAATTAATATAACCATATTTAAAACGTTACCAAAAGCTTGTGCGGCCATTTATTATAGTTGACACAGAGAGGTACAGTTAACGGTGTTGTTTATTTATAAGAAGCAAGTTAAACCCAGTATTTAATTTTCGTTGTTAGATAGCAAATAAACGATGATGGTTAACTATATCGTTTACAGAATAAGTAATACGCAATCGCGCACCACCAAACTAACGACTATAAGCTGAAGGTCAAGTGTAACGATAATCGTTAGCATTATGCACATTGATACGCAATAGGACCGATATGTGCATTTAAATATACAGAATGTTCCGAGGTAACCGACAAACTTACTTAATGTATTTTAGAGGTGATTCTGAACAAAAAAGTTCATATACCCTTTAGCTCAATTTCTGTTTTTCTTCTCCAAATTAATTTGTCGAGTTTGATTTTCATCAGCAAGCTAATGTTGTCCTAAACGAAGTTGAACAAGATCCATCCACAAGTATAGGTACGCAGGAGATATACCATGACCACAATCAAATCATGGCGAATTTTACATTTCAAAGGTTCCTATCATTTACAGAAAGCTCATCATATGCTACCAAGAGATTTCGTGGATCGCGTACAGTATTGTCAATGGTTACAGATCAATTTAGAACTTATTCCGCGTATCCTTTTTACAGACGAGTCTCAATTTACTAGAGAAGGTATAAACAACACTGGGAATTCTGACACTTGGGCAACTGATAACCCACATAATGTAGTTTTGGTTAATCATTAACATCGTTTTTCTGTAAATGTATGGCGTGGGTTGTTAACCAATGAATTATTGGCCACATTTTATCCAAGGAAATCTTACGGTAAATTATTAAAGGAATTTCCCAGAAGATACTTTGCCGAGATTATTGGAAAATGTTTCACTGGAAACTCGACGCGACATGTTTTATCAACACGACAGCGATCCACCGCATTTTAGTAGCCAAGTTATTGACTTTCTAAATCAATATTTCCTGAACGCTGGATAGGCAGAGGGAGCTTTGTACTATGGCCTGCACGATCTTTCGCCCTGACCTTACGCCATTGAACTTTTTCTTTTGGAGTTGTCTAAAAAATTGTGTTTACTTACAGATATTAACTGGCAACAGAATATGGTCCAAAGACTAGCAAACATGTTTAGAAAGAAGAGGCGAACAAGTCGACTAATTTTTATAATATTAGTTTATGTAATTTCATTAAACACTTTTTTGAAACAATTTTCTCCTTTTGCTAAAATCTAAAAGGCAAAAAATAAATTGTATATGAACTTTTTTGTTTAGAATCACTTCTAGAACGTATTGTGTAAGTTTGTAAGTTTTTCGGTTACCTTGGGGAACAGTCTGTAGTTATTGAGAGAGGTTTGAAGGTATATGATCAATATTTATTTTTAATAATATGTAATAATAATAATAATAATAATAATAATAATAATAATAATAATATTTTCGAAAACCACAGATATAAACTCTATAGAGATATCACAATACACACAGACAAACAAATATCACCAAATAGACCTGACATCGTACTTCAAGATAAAGTATAATTCACAAAGTATAAAAATTCTTTCAATGGAGACTGTGGTTAAATAATAATTTAAAAAAGGTATATAACCCCTTACCACAATTATTAGTCGTATCCTAAATACGTATTTCGACAATTAAGTTGTCATCATCAGTAGGTAAAAACTACTAATTAAAGTCACACGGGGCACAATAAAGTAAAGTAAGATAAACGCTTCCGCACAACTACTATACACTGCAACCCTGTAAAGACTAAATTTACCATGCACATCTCAAACTACGAGACAACGCACTTGTCTCTTGGAAAAGGTTTTTAAAAACATGTGTTGAAATATCGAACAAAGGGACGGCAAAAATTCTTCTCTAAAGAAGGCGCCTATTAAAAACGATTTTAAAGCTACGGTGACCTACTAATAAACTAAATGAAACACCTTATATTTCCACAAACCACTAGCATATATAACTGTATGAGCATTTCTTGTGCAATGTATAAATTAATGGTTATTATTTAAACGTGTTCATTCGAGTACGCAGGTAGTGACAAAATCTATTTTGGGTAGGAGTATAAAAAAATTTTCCATTAACAAATGGTTAAAAAGTCGTATATATATATAGTAAAGGCCGAACTCTCATTGTAAATACTGAGAAAGACAAATTAAGAAGGGGCGTTATATGTGAAAAACAAGACATCTGGCTTGTTGTATTATATTAAATGAGAATAACATTCACGGTAGTCTCTGGGTATGTTAAGGAGGTAATTTTGCATATTAAATGAGAATCACTACACGTGAAAAGGGTCATAGAATAATTGGATATTGTAGGTATTTAATTTAAAAGTTAATTATAAATAGATGGCATGTCCTAGTTAAGGAGTTAAGCAATATAAAATAATGTATAGAATTCACGGTAGGCTCTGGGTGAAACATGATAAATAATTTAATAAACAAAACACCCGGTACATCTGTTTCACAAAACGCGAAACATATTTCACATTTCGCGAAACAAACACACCGAGTGCTTCATTCAACAACCATTGTTTAGGAGGTAATTGCAATAATTCACGTGTGTGGATTCCCACATGTCAATATTTCTGATGTTACATCCCCCACCCACTTATAAAAATGTGAAAAGGCAGCTGAACGGTATTGGAGATTTATCGCTATTCAAGGAGGTGTGTTTATTTTTCGCGATAAATATACTTTCGTAAGCATTAAGTTCATGGGGTTTATTAATTCCTTTTATCAATTTCAATTGATTTCAATTGTAATTTGAAATATATAGGCCAAACTAAACGACCTATAATAACACGCTTTAAAGAACACATAGCACATATCAAATACAATAGACCGGATAAATCAAATGTCGCAAATCATGCTTTGAGCACACTACACAATGTACCGATTACAGGTTTGAAATTGATAAAAGGAATTAATAAACCCCATGAACTTGATGCTTACGAAAGTATATTTATCGCGAAAAATAAACACACCTCCTTGAATAGCGATAAATCTCCAATACCGTTCAGCTGCCTTTTCACATTTTTATAAGTGGGTGGGGGATGTAACATCAGAAATATTGACATGTGGGAATCCACACACGTGAATTATTGCAATTACCTCCTAAACAATGGTTGTTGAATGAAGCACTCGGTGTGTTTGTTTCGCGAAATGTGAAATATGTTTCGCGTTTTGTGAAACAGATGTACCGGGTGTTTTGTTTATTAAATTATTTATCATGTTTCACCCAGAGCCTACCGTGAATTCTATACATTATTTTATATTGCTTAACTCCTTAACTAGGACATGCCATCTATTTATAATTAACTTTTAAATTAAATACCTACAATATCCAATTATTCTATGACCCTTTTCACGTGTAGTGATTCTCATTTAATATGCAAAATTACCTCCTTAACATACCCAGAGACTACCGTGAATGTTATTCTCATTTAATATAATACAACAAGCCAGATGTCTTGTTTTTCACATATAACGCCCCTTCTTAATTTGTCTTTCTCAGTATTTACAATGAGAGTTCGGCCTTTACTATATATATATATATACAACTCTTTAACCATTTGTTAATGGAAAATTTTTTTATACTCCTACCCAAAATAGATTTTGTCACTACCTGCGTACTCGAATGAACACGTTTAAATAATAACCATTAATTTATACATTGCACAAGAAATGCTCATACAGTTATATATACTAGTGGTTTGTGGAAATATAACGTGTTTCATTTAGTTTATTAGTAGGTCACCGTAGCTTTAAAATCGTTTTTAATAGGCGCCTTCTTTAGAGAAGAATTTTTGCCGTCCCTTTGTTCGATATTTCAACACATGTTTTTAAAAACCTTTTCCAAGAGACAAGTGCGTTGTCTCGTAGTTTGAGATGTGCATGGTAAATTTAGTCTTTACAGGGTTGCAGTGTATAGTAGTTGTGCGGAAGCGTTTATCTTACTTTACTTTATTGTGCCCCGTGTGACATTAATTAGTAGTTTTTACCTACTGATGATGACAACTTAGTTGTCGAAATACGTATTTAGGATACGACTAATAATTGTGGTAAGGGGTTATATACCTTTTTTAAATCACAAAGTATAGGTTTTCAGTTCAAGGCCAAATTCAAAGCATGTGATTCAAATCATTACTGCAGAGTCAATATTCAATCGCGGAAATAACTGTTTGTCATCATAAAATATAAACGTCATGCATTGCAATTTTGTCAAAATTTTAGTATGTTACTTGCAATATAACCAAAGAAAGGATATACATAACCTACATGTCAAAATAATAATAAAGAGTAAAGTAGGAACATGAATAGTTCAAAAGTATTGTTTCTTTTCTAGTTATGTATACATATATTCTATTCAAGAAAACTATGCGGAAATTATTACTTTAATATTCGAACAAATTATTTTAAATGTTGTTTATAATTATAAACTCTCGAGAATATTCCATCAAAAATTTATTTAAAAAGAAATATTTCAATTCATATGTCAATAGTGAAATGCACAGGTTTTGAAAAAGATCTTTAGTGTAAAAAATGTTTGCATTATTAAGAATGACATACCTACCGAAATAATTTTCTTGCACTATACCCGGGCTAAGAAGATTGAGAATGTATGAATTCGATGTATAATTTAGATTTCTACTTAATTTATATATTGCTTATAAATAAGTTTTAATATATTGGAAAAAAATGTAAAATTTAAAAAAAGAATTAAAACCTTTATTAGATGAAGATCATATTTAACAAATATATGAGGATTTTCTGATAACTACATTTGATAATTTTACAAGTTAGTGCGCCTCAATAAGACAAACAAATTTCATTCTAATAAAACGTTGCCTCGAGATCTTTATCACGTAATGTTTCTTTAAACCAGTGACAGTAATTTCTTCGCTGCTTCATATTATGTGCATGCAAATGATGCACATTGATGATTTTTATGGCAGTGTTAATGTTACCACATTAAACTTCTGCAAAATATAAATACAAAAATATTTTGTCAAAATAAGATAGTTACCTGGTTATTAATGTTTAGCGAACTTTTAGAGAAGTAACCTTGCCTGTTTCAACCAAGTAAAACCTCAACAATATTACTTGTATTATTCGCAATATGTTATTTTTAATGGGAATGGAGTCTATATTACAAAAATAAATTAAAACTAGTCAGTATCTGACTCAGAACTTGAGTCGTTTACATTAATAATTATTGGAGAAATTTCTGCCCTATCAAAAAATTGTTCTCGCTCATGTCATTTTTTAATTAAATTTTCTATGTGCCTAACACAATTATACCAAGTAATTTCATCATACTGTTGCAAAACTTCATTCCACATTTCTTTAACTCTTTAATCGGAATAACGATTTCTTCCATTTGAATTATAATAATTTTTAACTTTAGCCCAAATCATTTTAATTGTGTTCCAGGTCATAATGGTAACCTTAAAACTTCCTGTCCACTTTCTCTTATTATTTTATCTATAATAACTATCTTACTAAAATTTGAACATGTAAAAGATGCTTACAATATATTAAAAACATACTGTCTTTATACATGTCATAAACAGCATTTCGAACTTCCATATTAGTTGCTTCTGGTAAGTCCTTACTTCCTGCAAGACTTCTTTTGGCTTGTGCTATTCGCACAACTTAGCAATATTATAACAATATATATTGTAAATGCTTTCCCTCAAAAATTATTCACAAATATCCAATACATGTAACATGAACTGTCCTGTATATATTCGACAGGAGTTAAATAGTTAGTTTCATTTTGATTAGCTGTATTTTTTAGATCCCAGATTCAAATACAGTCAATAATTACAAGCTCAAAAAGCTGCTATTGGAAGCACTAGTACAGTTTGTAACATTTTTTAGTAAGTGCATCTTCCACCAATACACGTTATTTCTGGTAATGCAATTTGACTATGAGGATCAAACCACATAAAAGCTTGCTTTAATTTAATAATAAATGTGAACCAATGGGCAGGTGTTCGCCATCTAAAAAAGTGTAATGTCCGTAATTAATATTTGAATATATTATGCAACAACGCTTAAAGGGCTTAAAGAATCGTTATAGGACTTGCGTGTTACTATTCCCTAGGAACAGGTATGAAAGTTATTTTTAACTATATCCGAAAATGAACGTTCTTTCTCTATAATAATGTAGTGTGCAGAAGATCATTACAGTAAAGTTTGCGGTGTTATTAGTAGAAAAGGGGTTTATTATGAGATGCTAATGGATAATTCGACCGCAAACACCTGCTTGCTTCATTAAAATAATTCCAGATCACATTTAAGAGGACAATTTGGCGGGAACTAAAACTCGACAACTAGCGTCATCTTTTGGAAAGAACAAATTATTTTAATTATGCTAGAGAGAAATTTGGTTAATTTCTGACAACACTTGATTTGAAAGCAGTGTAAATAAAGTGTCTAAGCGCAAAATGTATAGGTACATAATTCGTGGTAAAATATTCCGTATTGATTTTTTAAAAGAGGAAATAAATTTAACATTTTAACTGATATGTAATAAACTTTGTAATAAAATCAGAATATATTGCTGGTTTGTGGATTTTAAACAAGATAATATCAGCATCGAAAGACCATCAAAAACTGCAACAATTCAGTCTATGTCTCATAATCAATAAAATTAATGATATTATTTTTAACGACCGCACAATTGACATCAAGGAGACGGTATATCGACTGACCGCGTACATTACATTTTAGACATAGAATTGGCAATTTTTAAGGGAATGACGCGAATTTTGAATAATCAAAAATGCGAAAGAGTGCGCGTGGAGCGATAATTTTAAGCTGCTTAGCAAAAACTAAGGTAATTCTTTGTGAAGATATTTTCTGACTAATAAAACCTGGTTTCGTCACTATATTCCTGATTCCAAGCAGCAAGTTCAATTGTCATGGTAGCTTTCCTCCAAAGCAAGCCAAAACATTTTCATTGACGGGTAAGCTGGTTAATTGTTTTAAGTTTCCAAGGCCATCATTTTCATAGCCGCTCTGCTAGACAAATACCATACGATCATTTAAATTCTAAATTATAGCAGGCGGGTTTTTTTTTATTAGGTTGTCCAGAATGTCAATTATTGATTAATTGACATTTGCGGTTATGTTATACTTTGTGACATTTGTCAATCTTATGTGTAATCGATATAATTTTAATGGAAATGAAAGCATTACAAGATAAATTAGTTTTATTGTGAATTACAAAAGGTGTTCAAAGTGTTCTCCCCCTGTTGCAATGCAACTGTTAATCCTCCGTTTCATATTTTCAAAAGCATTTTCCAACATCTGAACGGTTATAGCGTTGCATGCATTAGAAATTGCCTCTTGTAGTTCTTCAAGATTATGTGGGTCATTTTTGTAAACTGTGTTTTTCAGATACGGTAAAATGAAATAATCAAGAATCGTTAGGTCCGGACTGCGAGGCGGAAATTCAATGACTCGATTATCATAAAACTCGCGAATTCGAGCCACACTTTCCCTTGTTTTGTGAGCTGTTGCATTGTCCTGTTGGAAATACCCATGTAAAAGTTCGTCATCATGAAGATTTTGGAAAAACGGTTCAAGTAAGTTATTTCGATATCTCTCAGCATTTATCGTTCCTTCAAAAAACACAGGTCCAAATATACGCCTTCGAGAAACCGCTAGCCAAACACCAATTTTCTGCGGATGGAGAGGCGATTGAATAAACTCGTGAGGATTCTCCGAAGACCAAATACGCATATTTTGTTTGTTTATATAGCCGGATAGGTGAAACCATGCTTCGTCCGAAAAATATGTTAAATCCAAAGTGTTGTTATTTAAATTATTCAAAAACCACTGACAGTACTCTATTCGGACAGAAAAATCTCGAGGGAATAGCTCTTGAACGACATTAATCTTATAGGGATAAAGATTTAAATTTTGTTTTAATATTTTTTGACAAGTTCCATATGATAGGTTTATTTCTTGGGCTAATCTGCGAAGAGATTTTTTGGGAGACTGTTCCATTCTTACTGCAACATCTGCCACAATCTCAGGAGTTCTTTTTTTGGGTGCGCCACTACCAACTTTCCTACCTACAGTTCCAACATTACGAAATTTTGCCACACATGTGTAAATTTCTTGGACTAATTTTTGATAATCCGCAGGAAAATTAGGGAAGGCATTTTGAAAATCATTGATGCAGTGCAGTACTGAATATGTCCATTCACCATTCTCTTGTCGTTCGGCGTTTTTAAAATAATATTCTGTAAGAAGAATCTTATGTTCTAAATCAAACATTTTGAAACTTCACTTTGACAATTCAAATTATAAATTAGTACTTATACACCAACTTAATTTAAATTTCACAAACTGCTCTAATTTATAATTTAAATAATCGCGTAATATAAGAACGCAATTTCTTAAAAAGGACCTAGTATGCCCTATACAAAAGTTAGATTTCATCTCGTGAACGCGGTTTTTCACACCCGTCAAGTTGTTCGCGAAAAATTAGGTCGATTGGGATTTCAGACTGTGCCACGCCAGATCTAACTTTAAGTAGCTTCCGCTTACTTCTCAAATCCAAACTTTGTTGTTCAAAAGAAGTTTCTATCGGTAGAATAATTTAGTTCAGCAATGGAACAGCAGTGCTTTGAGCATTTACGAGGATGTATTGAAAAATTCTTAGCCTATTATAGAAGCAAACAAAATTTGAAAGTCAAAATATTTTATTATTAAACATACTTTCCTCTTAATTGGATACATTTATTACAACGAACCCGCAACGCCTCTAGACCTTTCAAAAATAAATTTTTATCTTGCTCTGCAAACCATGCCTCCACAGTTCACCTCTTCGTTAGAAGAGAATTTACGACCTTTTAAACTTTTTTTCAGTTGAGGAAAGACATGATAGTCGGACGGAACTAGATCTGGTGGATAAGGGGAGTGTTCGAGTAAATCGAACCTTCAATCACGAATTGTTTGCAAGGCAACATGCGATTTGTATGCAGGGGCATTGTCCTGCAAAAACAAAACATCTTTGGAATAACTTTCCGCGTCTTGTCTCCATAATTTTTTTTTCTGAAATCGGCAAAGAATGCCTACTTTCTCGGAGCAATTTCAGATCCCAAAATAAGCTATTCTAGTATTTTATTCCGTTGCTAAGCAAACATCAGAAAACAGTCCAGGGAGGTTTTTTTCGTCCTAAGCCGGTAGTTTTGCCGTACCGGTTTTTTTATATGCTTTTACTAACTCCGGTGGTGTCCCGCACACCAGGGCTTCATCATCACTGTCTATTTCAAAATTTTTTTAGCGATAAGTAGGTATGAAAGCAAAATAAGAAGTAATGGAGGTCTGACCTTTTTCACAACAACAAACAAACAGTGATTGTCAACGAAACGATTTCATAGGCAATTAGGTGGTAATGAAAAAATGTTATGCGTTTATAAAAATTCTTAATTTATAATAATGTTGATTCCGATTTCAGAAAAAAAAGTACGTGTACCTTGTAGTAAAAACACATTCCCGGACTTCAATATGCTTGTTGGCTTCGGCCAACTATTAGATTCACAATGTACTATTCTCGTAGAGTGGTCAGTAACGTCGAATAATAATTCCCAGTTATTGTTCTACCCTTATCCAGAAAATCAATCTTTATTACTCCATGACAATCCCAAAAAACTGAAGCAAGAACTTTTACAGCAGATATTTGAGCGCGAAACTTCTTAGGCCTTGAAGAACCAGAGTGTCTCTATTCCAACGATTGTTGCTTTGTTTCTGGGCCGAAGAAATGTACCCAAGTTTAATCCACAGCAACAATACGACATAAAAAGGCTGTATAACTTTCAAACCGAGCACAGGTTGAAAGCGATGCTTCCACCCTTGCACGCTTCTGGTCAACATTCAGACATTTGGGGATCTATTTTGCTGAAATTTTTCTCATGTCGACATCGACGTGAATTATATGATGGACGCGTTCATATGAAATATTCACGGTCTGAAAAAGTCACGTCATGAACGGCATCAACATTTTCGGAGACGGACATAGAAAGTGGCCTTCCCGATCGGTGTTCATCTTCAATGGAAAATTTACCCCTTTTGAAGCTTGCAATCCAATTTTTTACGGTCGCTTACGAAGGACATTGATCGCCAAGGGTATTAAGCATATCTTCGTAAATCTGCTTGCCTCTTAACCCCTTCAAATACAAATTTATGATGGCTCGATACTCCAATTTTTCGAATTTCACAATTTCGATTGACATTCTTTTTTTTCAAATTTTATTGCGCAACTTTGGTTTGACTTTTTGACTTTTTACACTGATACTTCTAATATGTCATTTTTCTTTGCCATGGTATCGCAGTATTTTTTTAGCCACGGAACCGGTCTAGGCTAAATAGATATCAATACCCCCTCGTAGAAGAAAGGTGATTATAAAAATGGCATAATGACACTTGAGCGATGTTGGTCCAAATGCGTTTCAATTAGAGATGAACATATTGCAAAATACTCATTTGATTCACTAATCCTACTTATGATCAACACGTGAAGAAATATAACACCTAGTTTGGTTATTTATATCACTGTTAGATTAAACTAACGAATTTATTGTCTTTTTCGATTAATTGCCTGTGATTCTTAGAAATCTTAGAAATTATTGTTTTTATAATTCGTTCTCAAATTTCTGGCTGTAATAGCGTGTTTAATATTGGTTCTTCCTTTGCCTATATTTCGTCCATTTTTGCAAGGGAAGTGCTCAACAGTGACACTGAAAATTTATTGGTTTAAGATAAGTCACTGGAATGCAACACAAGCCTTATTAATGTTGTGAATTCATTAAATCGTTAAAGTTCTCATGCCATCTAAACTCTTAATAGATACTGGAATTTTTATAATTTTAGATTATTCCTTTTTTAAAGCTTATGATTTATTTTGTGTAGGGGTTCGTGATATAGTTATTTTATGATTCCTCTTCTTTTTACTTCTGATCTTCTCACTTTCTTCAACTAATTCTTCTTCCTGAGTAAATATTTATGTTGATTTTGTGCTTCCTCGTTAAATTTTTGTCCAAACTTTAGTCTAGCATTGTTCTCTTATTCAGGAGCTCTGTATAACGCTAAATTTTTGCTATTTTACGAGTATTTACTTTTTAATTTTATTATGCTATTCTAGAAATTAAAATATTAAAGGTTCTTTGATTAATTTACTTTATTAAAATATTATAATATTATTATTGCAAGGCATATGCTATAATATTATTGTTGCAGAGCATATGCTATAATCATTGGCCTTTGATAGTTTCAAAGTTTCTAAATCCTATCCCATATTCGATTCGTTTGTAGTTCAAAGTATAAAAATAGTCTACGTAAAGAAAGTACATATTTAATCTCCATAAAATTTAATTATAAAGTTCTGGTATTGACGCACCAAATGTTTGACGCAAAACTATTTTCTTCCTGGGTTGTAAAACAAAACAGGCGATGCTGCGTACATACATATAAGCGCATTTAAATAGAACGCACGCATGTTTCGTCTAAACATATGCCAACATATTCGTCGCACAGTTTCCAACTCAATAGGGATGTTATTCATTCCCTCTGTTTGAAAATTATACACTGGAGTTCGTTTAAAATAGGTTCATGGAAATGTTGCTTTTGTTGTATTAATGCCTTCAGTCAATCTACAAGTACGGTTGTACTAATAACCCAAGACCTGCCGTAATTGGCGTTAAGTTGGTAGGAAAACATTATTTGGGCATATACTATAAAATTAGTGTGTACAGTTATATAGCTATTTACAGCTATATACGAGGGCGATTTCTTTGCTTCTCCCCTGGCCCATATATGTTATCATATCAACACGTCGAATCGTAACCTGCTATGTGTAGAGTAACACTAGAAATTTACAAATCTGAACCTGTTAAAGCGTGCCTTTAATAAACGCCCGAGGTCGAGAGAGTCACATATCTGTACGAAAATGGATCGTGTTGATCAGCAAGCGATGATTAAATACTTATGTTTAAAAGAGATGACCCCAACTCAAATTCATCAAGTTTTGGTGGATACATTAGGGGAATCTGCAGTATCATATGACATAGTTAAAAGGTGGTGTCGTGATTTTAAATGTGGTAGACGGTCGTGTACAGACGAACATGCAGGTGGAACGTTCACAACCGTCACTACCCAAGAAACTGTTAAAGAGGTCCATAATCTCGTGCTCTAAGATCGACGTGTGACTAATAGACAAATAAATAGTTGAATATATTCGTCTTTTTGCCAATTTTTTTATTGTGAGTGGGTCAGGACGGAGCAAAGGAATCCACCCTCGTATTTATAATAATAATAGTAATAATATCGTTTTATATAACAGGTCATACCCAGTTACAGGATAAAAATATGCAGATACAAAGTAACATACAAAATAATAATTACAATAATAATAAGACAAAATAACCCAAAATACAGGTTTATATAAAGAAAAAAAAAATTATAATTATACTTTTCAACTATGACTTCAAAGGAAAAAAGAAAGCTGGAGATAAGTGCATTCTCAACGTCGACACTCAGTAAATAAATCGGCGTATATTATATCTGCATTCTTCATTACATGATTCAATTCGGCTTTCCAAAAGATATTTGTGAGCTGGGGTACGAGGTGCAAATATGAAAATTGACGAATGGTAGCGCGTGAAACATGCAAGGTAACGTCAAAAAGACAGAAAAGTTCGAATAGTCAATCCTACCACTGATTAAATTTTATAAAAATACTTGCGCTATGTAGGTTCCTGCTATCGGACAATGACAATGTTATGCTCCTCCAGTATTCGGATGAATGCCAGATGTTTTCAAACTTAGAAATTAAAATAACCGACGCTGAATTCAGATTCAAATAACAGATCCGTATTTAAGCTTACTCACAACAAACTCTAAATATAACGTATTGAAATGATCAACGTTATTAAAAAAATATGTAAAACGTAAGATAAAGCCTAATATAATGGCTCGTAGACACATCATTTGCACGTTAAGATTGAAGTTTAAACAGTTATCAAATACTATTCCAAGATGCCTCATAGAATTAACTTCCGAAAGCATATGGTGGTCCATAGAATATGAGGGTACGATAACGATAACTGATTGGCACTGGGCCAATTAATGATAAATTCAATACTTTCTAGTAAACTTTTGATATCAGCATCACTTGACATTACATTAAAAATTTTAATAGCGTCAGACAAACTTGCAAGTAAATCATTCATAAACAGTAGAATAAAGGATCTAAATTGGAGCCTTGGGAACCCCAGAAGTAGATATAAAGACAACAGAAAAGTAAACATTACAAAAGCATGATCCTATTGTTCAGATACGACTTCATAAGTCTAAGAATACGAGCAGAAAAACCAAAAGGGGAAAGTTTATTTAAAAGTATTACATGATTGATAGTATCAAATGCGCGGGAGTAGTCAAAATAAATGCAATTAACCTAACCTCGACAATCAATAGTATCACTAACATATTTTGTGAAAGTTACTAAGTTAGTTATAATAAATCTGCCGAAGAAGAAGCAATGTTGTCGCAGAGATATATAAGAGGGGATATTATGAAACAAGAAATTGTATAAATACTGTTCATATATTTTAGCGACATTGGAAAGAATAGCAATAGGACGATAGTTTGATGTATTGGTTTTGCTTCTTTTTTTAGAGCATCAATTCTAGCTCGCTTCCACAATCTGGGAAAGACAGATAAAGATTATAATATTATTATTAATTTAGCAAACGCATATTACTAAAACATTTTGAATTGCGTAAAATGAAACCTATAATTCTGGTTGCTCTAGTTACATTCGGAGGTGTCAATTTCACTTCCAAGTTAAATAAATAGGTATTTTTTCCTAGTGAAAGTAAGTACCTTGTATTTGGTAGTATTCAAAAACAGCTTACTTGCTGCATACCAGTCAAATATAGATTTCAAATTCTCTTGAAGATTCATACAATTGTCTAATGAATTAATAGCCGAAAAAAACAATAGTTTACTATTCACAATAACAGGAGGTCATTGATAAACGACAAAAATAATAATGGTTTTAACTTGCAGCCTTGTGGAACTCCTGATGTTATTCAATTCGTTGGAGCGAAAACCACAGTATGACATATAATATTCGCGATTTGCCAAATACGTGGAATAAATTGAATGAAATACTACTATTGTAGTAATTTACAGAGTAGAATAGTGTGGTCGATACGACCAAAAACTTTCGAAGTCAGTGTAACTAATATCGAGTAAACCTTAGCTATCCAGTATTTCGGTAACACACTTCAAAAACTGTACAAGGCGTACAAATTAGTAGAGGTAGATCTTTCATTAATGAAACCATTCTGTGTTAAAGAAATTTGGCTAACCTCAGATATACTCGTATATGCACGTTTGTAAATGATTGTTTCCAATATTTTTGCTTCGTAGAACAGCACGGATTTTTCTTTAACTAAAATATTTCTAATTTCGCCATAGTATGTATCTGGATTCCAAGTAGACAAAATTCAATATAATCACTTCGTTAACAAAACCCAGAGGAACATTTAACATTCTTTCAGAAATTTATTTAGAAATTATATATTCTTTTGTTTTTCAGACCTACAAGGTGCTACCCAGAAGTTCTATTGAATGTGAAAAAAAACACAATAAATTGCTCTTACAATTAATTTACTACCGTCTTCTTCAAGGTACTCTCCTTCCGCATAAATTCACCGATCCCGGCGACTTGTTCACGACTGGAAGCAATGCTGGAAGTCATCGCATGTTAATGTTCTCTACACTGCCTCCGATCCGATCTGGATCTCTTCAATTGTCCCAAAACTCTTTACCTGCAGTTACCACTTCTAAAAAGCAGAGAAAAGTCACAAGCGGCAAAATCTGGGATATAGGGAGAGTGGGGCAGTACTGACGTCTTCGTTGAGGCTAGAAACTGACACACGTAACGTGTGAGTTCTTGCATTGTCGTGATGTATGATCAAGGAATTGTTGCTCCGCTTGCGTTGTACGACAAGCCGAAAACGTTATAAATGTCATGGCTTGTTCTCCTTCGGCCTCTAAAGATAGCATTTTGCACTTTTACCAGATTTTGAGGCATGCTTTCTGTCGGTGGTCGACCTAAACGCTCACCATCATCAACGGACACACATCTACTTTTAAAACGATTGTACCACTCACAAGTTTGCGTCTAGCCTAAAGTATCCTAACCAAATACTTGTTTAAGCATTTTCAGAGCTTCCGCTGCTATTTTACCAAGATTGAAGCAGAATTTACTGCACGTTCTTTGCTCTTTCACATCAGATATTGTCGTGTCACAAAAACCACATAGCAAAGTAGCGTTTGGCAGAATGACTTAGTATAGACGTAACTTACGCCGCCTAGCGCTATAGACCTGTACTGCCATCCCATCGCCCGCCACATTCAAATTCCGAAAATTTCTGTGTAGCACTGTGTAGCATTATATTAAAAATATGTTTTTTTCGAACAAGGAAAACTGTCGTATTTGAGGTTATTACATCCAATTTTCATAAAATATTATAAATACTTCATCATTTTATTCTAAATATAGTAACAACTAGATTAGATACTTAAATACTTTATCCTGTCATAAATAAAGTAACCTTAAAAAGTGGCCATTATTATTTATACAGAAATAAAAAAGAAACGTATGCATTTAAAATAACAAAACGAAATATTAATTTAATAAATTAGTAAATGTATATTTTAACTATATTATGGTTTATTTTCATAGTCGTGAAAGTGTGGCAGTTATGCATTATTTTCGTTGAGTAGTCGTTCTCTTTTCAGAAATGTGTGTATATAATCTGCGTTTCCGAGCAATAGTGCGTTAAAATTTATAGTTTCCTCTCGTTAGCCGCATACAGTCATTCCAAAATCGCCACATCGTGTTGTTATTCAGACAGGAAGGCAATTTAATGCGGAACGACAACATATCCCCAACGAATCCACTTACATAAACGTTTGCCTCAATCAACTTTAGAGGAACAGTAATATGGATAGACATAAAGTACAACGATTGGAACACGTAATACCCATTTAAATTACTAACGACTAAACTCGAAGTTCATTACTGAACATAAGAGCACTTCTATAAACACAAAAAAACTTTTAATTTTCATTAAGTGTTGAGCTTCTCTTGAAAAACTTGACAGATTCTGTAATGACGCTTGACGTACAGACCCTTCTCTTGTTACAGAAGCAAATGCAGTTACATATAAGGAATCTACGGATTCCTTATATGTAACTGCATTTGCTAATTCTAATTTTCTTTGATAAACTAATTCATGTACATGGCCCCAGGTACAATAATATTAGCTAATATACTTAGTAATATCTACCAGTTTTACTTCAAATGGAAAACTAAATAATTATTTTGTACTTTTCTGGGTAAAAGTATCTTATATAACGTCCGCTTAAAACACAATCAACTATCTAAACTAATCTCTTAAATTATGGTTGTATTTTATTTTATTGAGTTTAATGCATTGTAAAAGTTATTTTTAGGGACCGGATACGAGAGGCCCAGACTCATCGCCCACGGGCGTACTACTGAAAATTTGTATTTTTAAAGGGTTTTTCATTTTATTTATATAATTGGAAAACAAATGGGTGGTGATCTATAAACTACGAAATACATTTTTACTTGTTTATTTTTTAGTTCAAGATGAGTAAAGAAGTATTAATATTAACTAACAATACTTTCACAAGGTTTTCATCTGTAAAATTTCTTCCTTTTGAATGAAATACATCCTTGTAGATAGAAAACGTCCTACTAAATCGTAACTGGTTATAGGTGCATACTGGAAATATTCTTTTATTTCAGCGTATTTAGCAGTTAGATTTTGAGGCATTGTCCCCATACACAATTGAATGTTATTAAATCTAGATTTCTATTAGAAACTGTGTCTAACTTTTGCCGAAGGTCACATCCGAAGTCACTTGGAATATTTTTCAAATTATTTCTAATAGTAACATCTAATATGGTTAATCCTTCATTTCATTTGAGATTTTGACTTTTAAAATAAGTGATTAGTTTTGCAAATTTCCAAAGTGTTCCTGAAGAAAGTACAACTGATTTTCTAAATTTTGGAATTTTTATTAGTTCGTTACATTCATTCGTCGTTTAAACATGTAACAAAATTTTCTAAACTGTTGAAATTCTTTGTATAAAAACTAGTAGCTTCCAGCCATGCTCCCCATTGGAGAGGGAGGCAGTAACAAAGAAGGAAGTTTTTCCCTGTAAAGATCTACTCTCAATGGTGCTTTTCTGAAAACTTTTTTAAAAGCGGATACAAGTCTACCAAGTTCCGGAAAGGTGTGTCTGATATATTCACAGATTCTATGGAGAGCATGTGCTATACAAGTAATATGTAACATATTAGGATATGTTTCCTTTAATAATCTGGCTGTTTTTAACATATATGCAACACTATCACTGACAAATAAAGGTATTTTTTTATTGTACCTGTTGTCCGAATGAAGCATTTGGTGTATTTTCTCGTAAATAATTTTAGCTTCTGTTTCCGCATCTACTATATTTATAACTTTTGTTGCTATTACATATGCGTTATAAGGAAGAGTTGGATGTAATCCACCACCTACAACATTTACCACACAACGTCGTAATATATCGACAGTTTCGTCCGCACTTATCCATAGGTACTGATTTGAAAAATGGCTTCTAATGAGTTCTACTGCTTTCGTATAACACTGCGGAACATAATATTTGCGTAAGGTGGATTCATCAGGAACATTTCGACCAGTATATTTTTTGCGAAACGTTTTGAAGGCAGGATTGTTAAATTTATTTAATAGAATATTTGCCACATTGTTCTTCGTTAAAATTGTCAGATTCTAACGGGTGCAATTTCTGTGTATGCGTTTGCGATGCTAAGTGACGTTTTACGTGCGATTTCTTGGGAGATTTTAACAATATTTTACAGGCTTTGCAATAAATTTCGGAATCACTGGCAATGGACATACAATCAATATGACTCTTAATCCAACTCGCCATTGTTTCACGACGCCATTCTCGACGTTATTCCATTTCTATATTTGAAAAAGTAACTTGCTACGATCACTTCGTCGAGCTTAAAATAAAATTAAAAAAAAACAACAAGAAAACGCTCCCCGGAGCAGACCCGGTCTCGGACAACTAAACCGCCCCTGCCCGTTCTTGCCAACGTCCAACGGCCCACCCGGCTTCTGAGGCTGCCTCAGCCCAGGGGTGGGGAGACCCAGAGGTAAGTAACTCAGCTAAAACAGATGGACAAGGGCGCAACCGAATTTTTGCCGCTGGACGTCGCAAACTCGCAAACTTTTTTTGATAGAAAAGTATATAAAAAAAGGCAAGCAGCGTGGGGCAGAAGGCCGGTTTCGTGACCGAGATCGTTCCACTCTCGAGGATCGAGAGGCGAGGGAAAAAAAAGAAAACACGTGGTTTCCAACCAAACAAATCTTATATATTGACAATCAGTTTAAATGAAGAGAAAACACTTGTGAAAATTCGTGAAATGGTGAACTTATGATTAACTTAAAAAAAAAGAATTACTTAGACCATGTACAGTATATATTTGAAGACAAAAATAAATTGAAATACAGAATTTATATATTGCGGCTGAAGGCCAGTCAAAAGTAAAGCAAAAAGACTAATTGATTAAGAACAATATTATGTAATTCCAAAAAAAGTCGATAAATAAAATAATTTACAATTCGGCTGATAGCCTTAGTACGCCCTAAAAAAAAACAATACGTATATGTAATCCATAAAATGAAAGTATTCTTATCAATTAGCAAAAATAATCTGTAGGCCTATAATTAAAGTATTCCAAATTAGTTAGCAAAAATATGTAATGCCTATAATTACAGTATTCAAGTCAATTAGCAAAAATAATCTGTATTATAATCTGGAATTAAAGTATTCCAAATTAGTTAGCAAAAATATGTAATGCCCAGAATTACAGTATTCAAATCAATTAGCAAAAATAATCTGTGGGCATATAATTAAAGTATTCCAAATTAATATTTATGTATAAACGCAAGGTTATATTGAAACGGCTACAATAGTTCGTGAAGCGAACGTAAAAGGTATAAGAAATGACCTACAAAAAAGGTCAGGCCAAACAGGTTTTTCGCTTGGAAAACACCTGGGACTATTTGACGACGATCTATTAATTAATAATATCAAAAATATATATGTGAAATAAATCAAGAAATTTACGAATGACTATTGAAAAAAATAAAATTAGCGGAACGAGTGCTTAACTGACGGATGGAACTGCAATCGTGTCCTTCTCCCTCCAGGAAAAAGAAGCGAACTTGCGGGAACAATCAGGTGATGTTACGAGATTTCTTGCCCGTCGGATACACTATCTAAATAAAGAAATAAAAATCGAAATAAGCGAAAGAAAGTTACAACAGAGAAAGCCCTATACATACCGAAAAATGCGTTCGATGGCGGTGAAATTGAAGCGATGTTGTTTAACGTGTTACAAACTTCGTCTCCCCTCACTGCAAATCCTCCAAGGGAGATATCGCATTTAACGAATAATATGGATATGAAGATCGATTAGATCCCCCACGGGGCAGTAATTATAAAAATTAAGTACGGCTACATCCGTGATGGGAGAGAACATAACAACGTTCGAAGATCGACAACTAACGACAAAGTGTGTAGAGAGCGAGTTTCGTACTTTTCTTATCAAAAAAAACGAGCACTCAGGTTCGGAAAAAAAAGAAAAAAACTTGAAGGAAAGTAGATATATATTAGAATAACGAATAACGATACCTATACAGGTAGGTTCGTTTGAAATGGAGCGAAATATATTGAAGATATCATTAATTAAATTACAAAATAACGTAATAAAGCGTTGAGCGTCACGGACACGTAACAAACTTAAACAAGGTTCTAGATCTAAATAATTGAAAATTTAAAAATGTATGCGTAAATTATTGAAACTTAACGAAATTCACCGGACACTTACGTCGAAATAATTGAGATAAGTAAATTCGACGAAACAATATTAAACAGGATCTATTACAAAAATTACGAAGTACCTATGTAACTAACAGTTAAAACAATGAAAAAAAGAAACTAACTTTAACTAAACATACTTTATTTATCTTACGAAATATAAGCTAATATATATTAAAAACTCCTCACGCTTCTATTCATGCCCATGAAGAAAGGAATTTATCTGTAATATTAAAGTAAATTGCGTCACAATTCAACGACAAAAAAACAGATGTGCGGTTAACCAAATGAATAGTGCAATTCAATAAATGCGTGGTGTACTTAGCGATGTTATAGACTATTTATATGGTCCTTCGTAATTTCGGCCGGATGCGTCCGCTCTCTAGTTATTATATGTGAATATTATCTGAAAAATAGTCTGTAAGAGCACACTAATTAAAATGGGCAAAAAACGACAAGGTGAAAGTGAATGTTTTTACAAAAAAATTTCAATCCAATAAGATGCTCAAATACAGATAGTTTTCGAGGTTCTTTGTAAATGAACTTTCCTATCAAATCTTTCAAAATTAGGGAAGTTATAAAGAGTAATAATTTCTTTTTAATGATTTTTGTAAGTGCGCCCCAATAAAAGACAAAGAAGCTAATAAATGGACAAGAAGCGACAAGGTGAAAATAAATGTATTTGCAAAAGACTTTTCAATCCAAGAAAATTCTGAAATTTAGACAGTTCTCGAGTTTACTTTGAAATGAACTTTCCTATCAAAATTTTCAGAATAATTTCTTTTTAATGATTTTTGTAGGGTACTCTCCTACAAAACTCAATAAAAGACCAAAAAATTAATAAATGTGCAAGAAACGACAATATGAAAGTATACTGTGATGACTCATCTAACGATGCATCGCGCGTCATACCTCTGGCGCTTTCTCGATGCATGTAGAACGCTCGAGAAGAAAATTTCACATGCATGTATAATCCGTCAAGGAAGGGATGGAGATTATTCGGTACCAGAGCATCGGCGAGTGAACATCATTTAAATACATAAATATAAACACATAAATATAAATACATAAATGTGCTTATTGTTAGTAATTAGCTTAAATTGTTATTCGTTTTTATTATTAATACTGTGTGTGTCTACGTTACCGTTAGTTTTATTTAAGAACCCGAAAAGACAAACTTTACAATACATTTTTGCAAAAGAATATTCAATCCAAGAAGAAATTAGGGAAGTTAAAAGAGTAATCATTTTAAAGATTTTTGCGCTCAAAAAATAGTGTTTCTACTGAAGGTTGCATCTTGATTTTTCGGCGGTGGTGAACTTCGATGTGTCAACTCTTTACTCTGTGTTTTGATCTCTACATCATAGTGGTGGATCCAGGACACATGCGGGCGCTATGTCTGCATTCTCTACCACATTTAAACTCACGATATCACCTTTTAACTAGGCCATATGATACTGTAGATTCCTCTAATGTATCCACCAAGTCTTGATGAATTTAAGTTGGGGTCATCTTTTTTAAACGTAAGTATTTAGTCACCGCTCGTTGCCCGATATGATCCATTCTATGGATATGGATATGTGACTTTCTCGAACTCGGACGTCTATTGGAGGCTAAAGGCACGCTTTAACATGTTCAGACTTGTAAGTTTCTAGCGTTAGTAAATAATTCTTTTGGTTTATAAATTTAACAGAGCAAAGGGATCACCCCTCGTAGTATGCTTGTTCGTTGCATAAATTGAGAAAAAAATTAGTGAAAAAGTTGAGGAACATCGACAAAAGATGTATAATTATTGCGTGATAATACGCTCGTTTATACTGCTGCAGTTTCATAGGCTGCAATTTGCACATGTGTCCCAAGAAATTGAAGATTCCCTGTATAATCCTGATATCACTTTTGGTGATTATTTTTTAAACAAGAGCTTGGGAAACTTCATTCTGATGATGAATTTTGAAAAAAGAAACATGAGACTATTTTCGAAAAGGTATAGAATTATTAATTAATCATTGGAATAACTTATTTTTAATTTGTTAATGTTAATAAAATTGCTCTGTTTTTTTTGATAGTGTGTTTTTGATCGTGCATTCAGATTATATTTCAATTACTCTAAAGGATGGGCAGGATCTTTTGTTGACGGCGTGTTTTGTTGACAGACTTTTTGTTAGTAGCCTGGTGGAATAGTTCGATATGAATAAATTAAAATTAAGCGTGCCTAAAATCAAACGTTTGCAATTTCACACTTATCAAAGAAAAACTTCTGCAATTAAAGTTCATGTTGATTGACTTGTACTCTGTAAAATTGCCTGGTGTCACTTTGAAATCGACGGTTATGTGGAAGACTCATTATGAAAATCTTGTAAAGGAACTACTTTCCAAAACGCATATGGTTCGCTGCTTGAAATCGCAAGTATCGCAGCCATGCTTACGTTCTTTGTATTATGCACAAATTCAGTCACGTCTACAACATGGTATTTTATTATGAAGTATATTCATTGCCCAAGTCTGTCATCAGAAGTATTATTGGGTCGAAATATACGGACACTTGTAGACCCATTTGTGCTCAACTGATATTGCTACCGTTGTTATCCTACTACTAATACAAGCATTAGAGAGGATCGGCATTTGCCTGCTAACACGCTCAGCGCTACAAATTTTAGCTCTTACGCAGTAGAAGTGAAAATATTCAATAAATTTTCATTAAAAGAAAAGAAGAAAAGATATTTAAACGATTTAAAAATCCCGTAACGAATATACTGCTGGAAAATATATTTTATACAATAGATGAGATTTTACACTTGCAACTTCCTTTGTTACAAATATAAAATTGCGCAGTATATTTCTAATAAGTTGTTATTATCATAGCCACCTTAATTATTCTTGAGTTGATAAAAATGGCCATTGCTATTGTATGGAAATAATATATTTGAAAATTGAATTAGTCTATTAAGTTAAGCTCTATATTTTAGTCAATATTCATTTGAATATGTATACAGGTTGTTTCCGATTAACTTGGCCAAACTCTAGGCACGCATTCTACTCACTAAAATAATTATAAAAGCCCATACACAAAATTTACGGAAAACGCTCTCTTAAATAGTTGTAATGATTTTTCATTTATAATTTCGTTAATAATTTCGCAAATTCTGGAATATAACTTTATTATTGTAGTACTTATAACATTTTATTATTATAACGATTGCTCGAAGTGACTACCTTGAGCAATAACACAAGTCTCACAGCGTCTTATCATCGATTGTTACACACTGTGAAAAATTCCAGGAGTCTCGTTAATTGATTGAAAACCCTGCTCGATACGTTGTCGGAGAACTTGCGCATTTACAATTGATACTTTTTAAATGTCCTCATAAAAAAAAATTACATGGATTGCAATCAAGCGAGCGTGGTGGCCATGCAATCGGGCCTGCCCTTCCAATCGAATGATTAGGAAACCTCGTATTCAAGAAGTCTCGTACAGCAACGCTAAAACGTGCAGAAGCCCCATCTTGCATGAACCATAAATTTTGGCGCATTTGCAATGGAACTTCATCCAGCAACGCTTTTAACACTTCTTCTAAAAACTGTCTATAATACTGAACATCAAGTCTCGGTGGTAAAAACACTGGTCCCAATAGATAGTTGTCAACTATACCGGCTTAAACGTTGTAGGAAAATCCTTGTTAATGTCGAGAGTGTGGTATTTCATGTGGATTCACGTCCGACCATTGATTGATTATTACGAGTATTCATTATTCTACCACTTGAAAAACTGCACTCATCGGTAAAAAGAATACTATTATGAAAATTAGTGTCATTGTATTGTTCTAAAAACAAACGACAAAATTGCAATCGTGGAAGCAAATCGTCATCTGAAAGTACAATAATTGGTCATGAAGAACAATCTTTGATGAAATACCAACATCAGCAGCAATTCGTCTAGTAATTGTACTTAGGTCAGCGTCAACTATCTCAAGAATATCTTCTTTTATGGCAGCATTCCGAATTGTTCGGTTAGCCCCACAGTCAGTCGAAAAAAAAAGATTCTGTCTCTCCAAGACGACGATGAATAGTCGCAAAAGTACTTTTAGATGGACAATGTCACGCTGGATATGTTTCACGATACAGCCGGACAACTTCTTGGGAATTTCCGTTCGCAAGTACATAACTAAAATGGATATCTGTCATTTCTGCATTGTGTATATACACATTATACACATTATGAGAAATTTAAAAGTGTTACAAAGTGTTCAATATGACATGTATGTATGAAACTTATTGTTAATATTGACATGACAATATTTCTTTGTCTTTTGTCGTTTTGTGGACAAGATTTGGAGGTGGACCATCCTTCGAATTTCAATGTATCGATTGCTATGATCATATGGATAAACTCCATTCGAGCAATCATTAAAATAATAAAATGTTATAAGTACTACAACAATAAAGTTAGATTCCATTTGCGAAATTATTAACAACTATTTACTTATTAGTAATCTTGTTCTTTTGTTTTATATTTTGCTTCTAATTTGTATTTTGTTAATTATTTCTCCCTCCCTTCTTGTTTTTTGATATATTCATTCTGAATTTGACATTTTTTATACCTTTTTTAATAGGTTTTTAAAATTAATAAATTATTATTATTATCACTATTATTATTTTTATTATCATTATTATTACTAAATGCATTGATATCAGTTGAAATTATACAGAAAAATAAAAATTATAAAATTTTCAAATCTTAATTTTTCTTTCTGTCGAGCTGAAAGCATGTTGTAAATTTATCGTCAAGAAAATCCTTAAACTGTTATATTTACAGAAAACATGTTTTTTCTATTTTTATTTTGTTTAATAAATGCTCCTTTAATGTATGTTATCTCTTTGGTAGCGTTTCTTTAACGGTCAAAAAGAAAGGTTGAGAAATATTCGAACTACTAAAACATGTATCCCTCTACTCAGAGATGTAAAAGAGATAAGAGGAAAAGTAATAAGTCAAACGAGCTGGTTCTTTTCACTACTGAGAAAAACATAAAAAATAGCATGCTTATAAGTTTCTGTGTTTTAGTGATTTATTAATAGGTCTCTACTTTTCCTAAAGTAATTTTTCTGAAATTTTATATACCATATGACTGTAATAAATAATATTAGAATTATAAATTTAAAACAAAATCGCATAGGAAAAGAGATTCTTTTCGCTTCGCCATTTAGAATATTGTATCCGGTTCGTATTTCAAAAGTACCCTATATATTCGATAAAATGCAATCACGAATGTTATTGACTAATCTTACAGTCTCCTTATAGTTAAAATGTATGCGGAGCTAGTTATTAAATAAAAATAAAAATGGAATAATTAACTTCCAAGTTACAATCTAATAATTAAGAACCTCACTCGCAAAATACGAGGGATGTTTCTGAAGTTATGGGAATTGTGCACTTATTAAATTACGCAGAACTCATAGGCAATGCTATTGGTGATTGACAAGTCTTGACATGTTAATGCGGCTATCTAGTGCAATATCGTTCTATCTGATTCCGGCGATATAGGCGCATTTTCGTAGCACTGTTTGTGTAATCATGGAAGACGTGGCTAAATCTCAAACAGCAATAACTTTCTTTTTATGGAAAGAGGATGTGAAAACTTTAGAAATTATTAAACGTCTGCAAGGAATGTTTGGTGAGTCTATGGAATCTAAAAGTACTGTATATCGGTGGATCGATCGTTTTAAAAGTGGTAGAACATCGCAGTGGTCTCGCCCGAGCACGTCGGTAAATGAAAGAAACGTTACTGCCGTGGAGAACCTACTGATAGAGTGCAAACAAATGATTATTTCCCAAATTAGTGTACGCCTAGGAATAGATACACGAAAAGTTCACGAGATCTTACATGATCGTTTTGGCGTAAGTAAGGTTTCAGCCCGCTGTATTCCTTATTTAAATCCTGAGACCAAAGGTTAATCCAAAGAATGACGTAAACCAGAAGATCCACTTAACACGCGTGTAGTTCCGTCAGTTGGAAAGGTAATACTTACTGTACTCTGGGATTGCCAAAGGATACTACAATTATCGCAGAATATTATTCGAACTTATTATCCGGACCACTGAGGCAGGCACTTATTATAAAACGGCCTGGGAAGTTGCATAAGCGTCCGTTATTGCAACAGAATAATGCAAAACCGCACACCGCAAGAAATACTAAAGATGTTTTGAAAGATTTACGATGGGAATTGCTTCCTCATATACCTTATTCACCAGATCTCGCACCGAGTGCTTTTTATCTGTTCTCAAATTTCAAGAAAATCTTTACGGGATGTGTGTTTTGAGAGTTTAACAGGCGTAAAACGTGCCATAAATAGGTGGATTGAGGGGAGGCTTAAAAAAATTAATCTGTCGTTGGGATAAATGTATTCAATTAAATGGCGATTATGTTGAAAAACCGCATTGTAATATCGATAGAAATTCACAAAATAAAAAAACTATAGCTAAATTCCCAAAACTTTGGAAACATCGCTCGTATAACATCACCACGCCATTTGTTTATTTTATAGGTTTTTGCTGAAACTGCAAAACGAAAATATAATAATAACGATAATAGTCTGGCTGTGGCCTTCGCTTATATAAGATCTATTTTTTATTTTGTCAGAAAAATGATAAGTGTTTTAGTAGAGCAACGAATTGTCGTGAAAGTTCATATTAAACTTTGAAAAACCGCTACTGAAACTTATCTTTTATTAAAAGAAGTACGAGGCAGTCAAATTTAAACCGGACTTTTGTTTTCATACCAAGATAACAGAGCGGGGCTGACAATCGAGCAGGGTTCTTGTAGCCGGGAAAATAAGGAGGGTATTGACGGGTTTCGCACACCTGCCGGCATTTAGGCTCGCCAGTACAGTCATGTTTAAGCAAGAGATTGCACCGACGGTTGCGCATCGCATTATTATTAAGTTTCTGACAGACAAGGGTATCAAGCCCAGCGAAATTCTGGCTAGACTGACTACATAGTTTGGTGACACAACTTTGTCACGCACTCAAATGTATGACTGTGTTAAACATTCAAGGATGACCGTGAAACTGTAGAAAATGAGAGTCGTTATAGGCGTACTAGGACAGCTGCGACTGACGACGCAACATTCGAGCGATTTTTAACCTCATTAACCTTATGATTGATGAAATCGCTAGTGAAGTACAAATAAGTCACGGTAGTGCGTATTCCATTATTACTGAGCATTTGGGTTTCCGAAAAATTTGTTCAACATGGGTTCCAAGGAGAAATGATCAAAAACAGATCCGAAGAGACACTTGCCGGTGACTTCTGAGTAGACTTCATCGAGAAATAAAAAATATGCTGCATAGAATAATGATATGTGATGAAACATGGGTTCATCACTATACAATCGAACCCAAAATGGCGAGTTTGAAGTGGCGAAGCAATGGAGAACCTAGCCTTATTACAGCCAAAACACGTTTGTCAGCTGGAAAAGTTCTTGAAACTGTCTTTTTTAATTGGAAAGGTGTTTTGCTGATTGATTTCTTACATGAACGTGGGACTGTGAACGCTGCCTATTACTGCCAGCTCGTGGAGAGGGCAAAAGCCGCCTACAGGAACAAAAAACGCAGCCAACCAATAAGAAATGTGATTGTGCTACGATATATGACAGCGTGAGATCTCACACGGCCGCACTGACTCGAGCTAAAGTGAACCAAATCCACTAGGAATCCACGTCAAAAACGGATAAAAATATTTAAAAAATCTGTAAACAGATCCGATTTGATCTCAGCTAGCTATTTGTGTGATTGCTGAAACTGTAAAAATTGACAAAGAATGCGTAAGGCAAATTTTACAGAAGAATTTAAATATGCAAAAGTGTGTGCGATAAGCGTGCCGAAAATTCTCACAATCGAACTAGAAGAAGATCATGAAAATATTTGTATTTATTCACCTGATCTAGCACCATTTGACTTTTATCTGTTCCCCAGGATTAAATCTGCATTAAAAGTGAAAGAAAAAGTGGGAAAAGTGGGACGCGTCAACGAGCTCACGGAAGAAGACTTCCAGCATTTCCAGCGGTGTAGGGTTAGAGCAGGGGCATATATTGAAACGGATAATAATCAAACATATATAATATAAAAAAAAAAGTTTTACACCATTAGTCTCGTTATTTTATAGGCCGCATTGTATTATACAATAAAATCACAAATAAACATTTAAAAAAAGAACATAATCAAATTGCCTAGAGGAGGTAATACAAACAAATTGAATAACTAGGGGCTGATTAGAGAAAAGAATTAAAATTAGTAGAGTGGTAAAAAATATCAGAATTCTAAAATATTTCAATAACTACAATATGAAACAAACATGTAAATAATTTACATATCTGTAACTATGCACATGGACAATATTGTACAAACGCTTTATACGTGCTTAACGTATTGTCATACTTAAACAAAACCTTTTTGTATATTTCAATAACTGTTGAACATTAATATTTGAATAATGAAAGCACAAGCAATGTGTTAGATATATGAAAATGGCAGTGAATAACAAGCGGGGTGTCAAATTAAAAATATGCTATAAAGGTGGTTTATGCGCTTTTCATGTAAACAAGCTAAAGTTTCAAGATAAGAGGAGCAGCATAGTACGAATAAGAGCAAGTTATAAAGGCTAATTATTAATTGCTTTGTTCAGCAAAGCTTCTGTCCTACGAAAAATACTGATACGGCATTGCTTCGATAATTTACTCTAATTATAGTGCCTTGTTTGGAAATGGTGATTGATATTTTGAAAGCTTTCAATTGCATTAATCACAAACTTTTATTACGAATTAGATATTTAAGGCACAAGCAGTATTATAATCAAGTGGTTTTGATCATATCTGCCTGATAGTGGACAAGTAGTTCAAATTAATTATCTTAGGTCATCATTAATAAACACACTTCTATGGTGAGATTTCATTCTTCGACTTACTTTATTTTTGTTATATACCAAGATCTACCTAGAACAATAAGAAATGCTGACGATAAAAATTTTATATGTAAATGATGTTAGTGTCATACTAAAGGAACTTTCCACTTAGCTCTGAAAGTAGAAACGATATCTTTTATTACAAATAATACAAATCTGCATAAAACAAATTTGTATCTGTACACATGGATATACAGCACGTATTTACTAGCGTTAACTTCAACCACAGACGCATGCGTTTCTGTTTTTTTAATGTTATTCGCGATTGGATGACCGTGAATTAATTGTAATAAGTGTTTAAAACGAAGTTACCTTCTTCCATAACAAAAATAAGATTTCTAATATGCACATTAGATAACTCTATCAAAATTTTAGGCGAAAATATGCAGTGTTATTCTTGCTAAAAAATTTGGCGTTAAACCAAGTAAAACATGTAATGTAAATATTCTCCTCACCTTTTATCACACGCATTCCATTTCTAGAACACGTTATGGCATCCTACCTTGGGACACTTCGAAGCGGAAAGGATATTTATAATGCAGAAAAGAGCTTTAAGAAATATATTTAGTCTGAAATACAAAAATTCTTGCCTATTTAATGACAAATCAGCCAGAAACAGAAGCTGAAAATCTTTTTAAGGAAGCTCAAATTCGAACAAGAAATGTTTTGGAACGAAGACTTGGAATTTGGAAACGTCCCTTTAGGATTCTCTCTTTAAAAATTAGGTGCCGTTGAAACACCAAGAATTTATCTGGAGAAAAGAACTATTAGTATTAGAAACACAATGTAATGAACAAAATTATAAAATTAAATACAACAAAATAATTTAATTCAGAATTGATTATAATTTACAAAAATCATTCAAATATTTATTTTATATTTTGGAAAAAAATTATTGTCCGTTGGAACGCATCATCTTCTCTATTCTGTCTCTCAATATCTACCTCATTTTCTACTATGCCAACGTCTATTTCATCACCTGGTAACTCATCACGAGACTTATGTGCTATATTATGATGCACAGGTGTGGTAGCAATTATTTGTTGTGCCAAAGGTCCTTTCCTCATCTGCCATCATTAACTTCCTTTTGTAGGTATTAAGAGACAGGATAGAGGAGATTTTGCATAATTAAAAATTAGTGTAAAGTCACACCTATCCTGGAATGCACAGGTGCATTTCGCTCTTATTGGAACTTGTCAATGTACGGTATCCTGAACAGACATGTCTTTTCACTTTTATACTTCGTGTATATAGAGTTAATATTTTGAACTTATTGCAAATGAGAATTAATGACTATTGAATCTCATTTCTACATGCGAATGTCGTCTAATGTGTCGCCTTAATTCCTATAATTTGACCAACTAAGTATGAACCAGTATGCATAACGCACACGTCGTGACGTCACCTTTTCCCAATTGTTAGGATAATTAAACATTCCTGTGAAACGTCACACCTATCTTGGAACGTACAGATGCATTTCGCTCATATTGGAGCTTGTCAATGTACGGTATCTTGGACAAACATGACTTTTGACTTCTAATATTTCGTGTATGAGGATGTAATGAAAAATTCTTAGTCTACTATGAGAAGCTAACAAAATTTTAAAGTCAACATATTTTATTATTCAACATACTCTCCTCTTAATTGGATACATTTATTACAACGAACCTGCAACGCCTTTAGTCCTTTCAATAAGAAGCTTTTATCTTGCTCTGCAAGCCAGGTCTCCGCAGCTTCTATTAACTCTTCGTTGGAAGAAAATTTACGACCTTTTAAACTTTTTTTCAATTACGGAAAGACATGATAGTCGGACGGAGCCAGATCTGGGGAATAAGGCGGGTGTTCGAGTAATTCGAACATTAAATCACGAATTGTTTGCATGGCAACATGCGATTTGTGTGCAGGGGCATTATCCTGCAAAAACAAAACATCTTTGGATAACTTTCTGCGCCTCCTCTCCATAATTTTTCTCGTAGAGTGGTTAATAACATCGAATAATAATTCCCAGTTATTGTTCTACCCTTATCCAGAAAATCAATCATGATTATTCCATGGCAATCCAAAAAAGTGAAGCAAGAACATTCCCAGCAGATTTTTGAGCGCGAAACTTCTTAGGCCTTGGAGAACCAGAGTGTCTCCATTTAATCGATTGTTGCTTTGTTTCTGGGTCAGAGAAATGTACCCAAGTTTCATCCATAGTAACAATACGGCTTAAAAAGTCTGCATCACTTTCAAACCGAGCACAGATTGATAGCGATTCTTCTTCGACCCTTGCACGCTTCTGGTTAACATTAAGACATTTGGGGATTCATTTTGCTGAAATTTCTCTAATGTACAAATCGACGTGAACTATATAATCGACGCGTTCATATGAAGTATTCAGTGCCTCAGATATTCGTTTTGGCCCAATTTGACGGTCTGACAAAATCATGCTATGAACTGCATCAACATTTACGGAGATGGACACAGAAACTGGCCTTCCCAATCGGTGTTCATCTTCAATGGAAAATTTACCCCTTTTGAAGCTTGCAATCCAATTTTTATTTATTTTTATTATTTTTTTTATTTTTAAGGGTATTAAGCATATCTTCATAAATCTGCTTACCTCTTAACACCTTCAAATACAGGTACTTGATGATGGCTCGATTCTTCAATTTTTCGAATTTCACAATTTCGGTGGACATCCTTTTTTTCAAATTTTATTGCGCAACTTTGGTTTGACTTTTTGACGTGATACTTTACACTGACACTTCTAATATGTTATTTTTCGTTGCTATGGTATCGCAATATTTTTTTATTCACAGGGCCGGTCTAGTTTAGCTAGATATCAATATCACCTCGTGTATACAAGTGTCCCGTATTGTTATGTTCAAATTTTAGGAGTGTAAAGTAGACTTCATTTCAAGTAACAAAAACGCAAAACTTGTATATCCATTTTTATTTTTTTCAGAGTTACAGATCTATGAATGTGATTGCCAGATCATGAAAAAAAATGTAATCTCAAAGTCAATAAAAACTAATTTTATTTAAAAAAGTTCAATTAATACTATTTTCGAAATGTCCACCTCCTTGTTGAATGCAGGCTTGTGCCCGTGGCCCGTAACCCAACAGAAGAAGTACTTATCCGAATTTCATAATTGTTTTATCGGATTTGCTCGGCAACCAGATGAATACGATCCAACGACTCTTCTCTTGTGTTCGAAACTTGTGCGTAGACTAAATTTTTCATGTACCCCCATAAATAAAAGTCAAGGGGATTAAGATCGGGTGATCTGGGTGGCCATACAACAGGACCGCCTCGACCAGTCCATCTTGGATAATTTATGTTAAACCAATTTCGGACAACAATTCCGAAATATGGTGGTGCCCCATTCATGTGAAACCACATGTCTCGTCGAACATTCAGAGGGACAATAAGAAATTGATGGTAATTGTCCGCATTTAGCCTCCCAGGAAGAACGACTGGACCAATCTACGAGTCATCGATTAGGGCCGCCCAAACGTTAATAGAAAATTCATGTTGAAATTTAGATGGGCGTATAGCATTGGGATTTTCTAATGGCCACCTGTGCAAGTTTCTCAGATTTGTAACAACACTTCTCGTGAACGTAGATTCATCTGTCCAGAGGAATGTACTGCAGAAATTAAAATGAAGCCCTGACTGGCTTAATATCCAGTTAGAATAAACTAGACGAGCATAGTGGTCTGCCTCAAGCAAGCCGTGTCCCTTGCGATAGTGATATGGATATAAGCCCTCACGTTTTAAAATTCGCCAAACTGTCGTTCGTGGCACTCCTAGTTGTCTAGCGATTCGACGTACACCGAGAGTTGGATCCCTTGTTACAATAACTACTGCTTCTTCCTCTAAGTCTGCTGGCAAATTTACTCCTCGGTCGAAAAGATAATAACGCAGTCCGCATTCCTGAAATCGTCTGTGTACTTTCAGAAACGTTCTGTTATGAGGAATTCGCCTATCGGGAAACCGATGTCGGTATTCAATAACTGCTTGACGTGCACTGCCGTTACAGTAGCCATACACAAAATGCATGTCCGTAGACTTTTGAGTAGAAAATCGGTAAGGCGTTTTGAAAAAAGAAAACGTGTCCACTCACTAATAAGCTGTTGTACGACCTGAAACTTAATGTAATCCTTTATTAAAAAATGCAACGTTAACAGTCATCTGAACATTTGTTTATTGTATGATATTCATGGTTCTGCACTTACGAAATAAGTAAGTACCGTCTTTATCATAAATCAATTTCCAGTACTCTTTTTTGTAGATCTTCAAGAAATTACTGTATGCACTGCGACACGTGTTTATTTATTTTAGGATAACATTATATTATGCGACGTTAACAATCACAGGCCTGTTATTGAATCGTATAACTTTTTTAAAGTAATATCAGTTTGTATTGACTTTAGGATTACATTTTTTTACATGATCTGACAATCACATTCATAGATCTGTAACTTTGAAACAAATAAAAATGGATATACAAGTTTTGCTTTTTTGTTACTTGAAATGAAGTCTGCTTTACACTCCTAAAATTTGAACACAACGATACGGGACAGCTTGTATAGTTAATATTTTGAACTTATTGCAAAGGAGAATTAATGACTATTGAATGTCATTTCTGCATGCAAATATCGCCTAATGTGTCGCGACACATTAGGCGCCATTGACAGGCGACAAACAATAAATTTTTTCCAAAATACGTTATATATATTTAAGTGATTTTTTAGCTTGTTATAAATTAAGAATTAAATTACATCATAGAATTTAATTTACATTTTTTTTTGTATTTCTAATAATAATATTTCTTTTCTGAAGATAAATTGTCGCTTCTTCTCTTCATCTGCCATCATAAACTTGTTTTGCAAACGAATGTTTTGTCTGGTTTTCGCGTTTTTTTTTGATTACTAATATTTTTCAGAACTTAAATATAACCTGTAACGTGCTAACAATCACTAATAACAATATTTAAGGATAGACAGCCTATGAATATTGCCATATACTAAACATTAAACATCACTAAAGTCATGTGTATTTTTGTCTCATTCTAACACGTTATCGTAAGGGCATCTCTATCTCTGTTACTTACCATTCTGAAAATTACTTGCGACCTTGGTGACTTGTTTGTCGAATTACGAGTATTATTCGTTGAATTATTACGATTGGAAGCACGGAAATTTCTATTCGACCAATCAAAGTACCTAATATTTTTATTTATATATTTTATTTGTGGAATAGTTATTAGAAACCTTATTAGTAAATTGGAAAGACTGGGCTTTATAAAATCATTTAAAAGTTCAGGTAGTTTGAATCTCGTATAAAAGTTACTCTTTTAATAGACTGTTAGAATAAGAGTTCAAAAACAGAAGGAGAATGGGTAAGCGAAGAAGAATGCCAAGAACAACAAGTAAGTGCTGAGAGAATAAGAAATAAGGCATAATTTAAATAAATATAATACGAGGATTGTTTGAAAATTACGTGGCCTAGCACAGAGATGCCGCGAATTCGCAGGAATCTTCTTTACCATTCTCTAGAACCATCCTTTAATAGGCTAAATGTGACAGTACAGAGCGATTCGTCAATTAGTCTGTTTTTGACAGTACGCTAAAGTAAACGTCTTGAGTTGAGAGCAGTGATAAAGTACTTACATTTGAAAGGCTTAACACCAATTGAAATCAAAGCAGAACTGGACTAAACACTATTAGAATTCGCTCCTTCATTTTCAATATTAAAAACTGGGTTGCCGAATTTAAGCGTGGTCGTATGAGCAGAAATGACGAACCTCGTAGTGTACGTCCAAAAACTGTTATGATCCGGTTACCCGGATATGCTTAAATCGTAACGTCTTGGATGACCATCGAGTAAAAGTGCGCGAGATAGCAGACATTGTAGATATCTCAAAGAATTGGGAATGAAAAAATATTTGGCGCGTTAGGTGCCGCGGTTACTTACACCAGAGCAAAGACTGAGTGTTTCTCGCGACTTTTGTGCGCCATTTCATTACCGTCGATGAAACCTAGGTCCGCGATTACACTCCCTGGCCCAAAGAACAATCCAAACAATTGACAACTTCTTCAGCAGTAAAGGTTATGAAAACTGTTTTTTTTTGGAATTCTCATGGCATTATCTTGGTCGGCTACTTAGAAAAGAGGAAAACAATAAATGAGTAGTATTATGCCAATTTATTGTAATAATTAAGTGACAAAATCAAAGGGAAACAGCCTCGTTTGGCAAAGACGAAAGTACTTTTCTAACAGGATAACGCATCTGCCCAGAAGTCTGCGATTGCAATGGCAAAAATTCATGAATTGGAATTTGAATTAGTGCCTCATTCGTTCTTTTCCCCAGATTTGGCACGGAGCGATTATCATCTCTTTCCAAACCTAAGAAAATGGCTCAGATTAGGTAATCTCAGGTTATGTTTTAGTTGACATTTTGTATTAAAATAGGGATCTAAGGGTTGAATTATTGGTGGTAAGAGATTCTCGTTTAAGTCCAAGGTAATCGCTGCTGTAAATAGCTATTTCGAGGAATTGGATTCATCGACCTACAATGAAGGCATTACTAATTTGGAATATTGTTGGAATAAGTATGAGCAGGAGACTATATTGAAAATAAAATGTTTTTTGTCAAGAAAACTTACGCTTTCTTTGTTAGGCCACGTAATTTCTGAACCATTTTTGTATGTAATGAATAACAGTCTATGGGACTACTTCTAGATTCCGTGAACTATTCTTACCCGCGCAGACGGTTGCCATCAATGATTTCCGGTATTTAATGTCATTATTTTAAGTAAATATATTCATATAGCTTTCTAGACTTATTTTTAATTTTGTGGTATATACATATATTCACGTTTGAGGTGTATTAAATGTGAAAGTAGAAAAATTTAATATTAATAGCAATATATTGCGATTGTGGTTACATTAACAAATAGCAAAATACCAAAGTTTATAAAGTTTAATGTTTGCATATTTGTTTATAACTTTCACCAAGGAAAGACCCAATAATTAGTAATAGATATACGTGTGTTCTCAATTGTATTAACGGTATCTACTTAAAAATTTCTATTGAAGGTTATGTGAATTTCATCATTTATGTCAATAATTCTAAATTGCGCTTAATTTTCTTGTGTATTACATACCAGCGAAAGGCAAACATTTTGTAGAGTTGACGTAAGATTTCAATTAAATTAGTTATTATTTGTTAAACAATACTTAGAGTTATACGTTCGAAAGATATTTACACATATCGTTATTTCTACTTAACTAACACTACATGGCAACAGCAAGGCCGCTTCGTGTAATTTGGATAACGTCAGTAAATCAATTGTTCAAGCGGCTTTCATTTTAAAGCTTTTGTACGTGTGTACCAGTGTAAACAGAGAGAGTGTTGTAGCATTTTTATGGTTTCTCAAGTACACATTGATTTAAATATATATTCGCATATGTACAAAAGGTGATTATTGATCCTATTAGTAAGCTTTCTAACTTAGAACATACTTAGCATACGCTTCAGTATTTGTAAGAACATAGTTTGAAATTTGCTGCTAATAGGGGAGTCGAAATAATTCTTTTTTAAGTAAATTATTTTTTACGGAATTAATTGAGAATAATAGCATTTGTGAGATAATCGATTGATTTTAAAATAATCAAAAACAAGCGAATTTTTTAATTACATAAATATGTTCTAAATTATTTTAAGATAGGAGGGAAATAGTACAAATTTGGTAAGTGCATTCGATTCATTTTTATTAAATTTTTCAGATTAAAGGTTGCTTTGTGAAAAGAGCATTTGAGACTTCAATATACGCACATCTGTTCCGGACTTTTCCTTGTCCTCATCAGCGAACGACAGAAGAAATGATCATGTCAAACTTGTACGTCAATTGTCTATGAGAAAACGTATCACGACAGCTGATGGCTAAAGGGCCATATAATAAATTATCCTGTAAATTTGTAATTTATATTAGAATACTTTTATGATTTCAATTGCTTCGGTGGTAATATATGTAGTTAAAGTAATTTTTCCTAAATTTGGCAACATGGATTGCGTCTGGTTTCATCATCATAAAAAATATCTTGTCTGTAGAAGCTCTGTGTGTAATAACTAGACTGCGGGACAGACGCTATCCTCTAATGAGTCATGCAGGCGCAGAGACAGAGTCGGCTTCGCTTAATAATAAGATTGATGCAATATTCGCTCATAGCCCTGATTTTAATGTCCTGAAAGGCTTTTGCAGTAATGTTCAAAATACGGAAATCGGTAGATATATTAAATTTAAAGATTATTACTTCTATGCGCCACTCACTAGCTCTGATGTTGAGCGAAGTTTTTCTATATTTAAAGACACACTTCCAATAAAAGAACGCAATTTACAGAACAAAGTTTATAATATATTGTAATAATTCATGTATATAAAAAATGTTTACTGTGGCGTGACAAAGCATTCACTTTAATTTATAGGTGATATAATTAATTTCAAGTTTATACTTTTTCAATATTTTGAATTTTTTCACGATACAAAGAAAATGCATTTTGTGTATATATATATATATATATATATATATATATATATATATATATATATATTAAAAATAATAGACTTTTTATTGGTTTAGCGACCTTTTATTGAATTATGATGTTTTATTCTACGACGTTTCGACTTTTATTATTTTTCAGTCTTTTTCAAGTATCGTTTCTTTTGGTTTTCAAAATCACGCATTCTGTGTAACATGTGTGTCGGGTACCCGAGACCTTTTTTTGTAACGAACCGATCGCACTGGTTGGAATATTGTACTTACAATATTCCAACCAGTGCGATCGGTTCGTTACAAGAAAAGGTCTCGGGTACCCGACACACATGTTACACAGAATGCGTGATTTTGAAAACCAAAAGAAACGATACTTGAAAAAGACTGAAAAATAATAAAAGTCGAAACGTCGTAGAATAAAACATCATAATTCAATAAAAGGTCGCTAAACCAATAAAAAGTCTATTATTTTTAATATTAAGACACGGCCAATAAAATAAATAAGAAAAATAAAATTCTTATAAACACTAAATATATATATATATATATATATATATATATATATATATCTTGAATTAATATTTCAATTCAAGTTAACTTAAATTCATTTAACTTCAGTGCTTTATTTATTTTACTAAAAATAAATTTCCATATATCGTGGGCGTTCAAGCAGAAATAATTAAGTCCAAATAATCAATTTTATGGTAACTAAGATTTAAAGTTCAAATGACATGCTAAATTACATTTTCAATACCAGGGCTCAATTTATAATATTTTTAAGATGTATTAAGGCATATCATTCCATGATATTAATGAAATAATAAAACTTTTTCTCATAGCTATAAAAAAAGGTATTTGATGGACTTAGTTATCTTTGACAGGAACAGTATTTAAATCAGCAGTATAGTGAAAAGGTGTATTTTTGTTCAAGAATATTAATTTAATTATAGATTCATACTTTAGGTACATTAAGTACATTTTGTTCAAAAACATATTATTCATCAAAAATATTTTGATAAAAATTTCAGTCCTCTTCAGTTTCACTGTCACTATCTATACTAGGTTCAGGATTTTTATCTCGAATTGATGTCGAAGTAGGTAAAGATGAATACCAAGCATGATATTCTATAGGAATAACTTCATTTGTACACAATTTTTGTAAATCATTATATTTTTTCTCAGAAATTGGTAGCATTGCTGAGTACGCTTTTTTCAGTAATGGTAATTTAGAAGGACGGCCTTTACCGTGTATGTTAATATCTAGATAATCTCCTGAATGAGTGTAATTATATTTTACTAAGGATGGACTAGCTTTCTTAATTCGGAAACGTTTAACCTTTAGCCAGTTTACCCTATCGCCAAGAGTATTTATTGTTCTGTTCTTCAAAATATCTTGTGAGAGCTTTTTAAAGTCAATAAAATCTGGAAATTTCAGTTCCTTAACTTTATACTGGTCGTTCTTCTTTTTACCTCTCTTAGATCTAGACATTTTAAAAATATTAATCCAGTCATTCATCGTGTATACAGATAAATTCCTTTTCTGTTTTTTAATGGCACTATGCATACCGTCACACTCCATCATTGAGTGTCCAGATTCAAGGAACTTTTGCTCAATAACTGCAATGTTACTGCTTTCATGGTGAACGAAATAGTATATCATTATAAGTACATTTTGATTCCGATTCTGGCCACCACATGTATCAGAGAAAAGTGATACTTCTTTCACATGTTCAGGTAAAGCTTTTAAGTATAAGTACAAGCAAGTACCAATTTCTCGACTTCCGCGTGCCCCATTTACTTCTGTCCAAGCAAAACAGTAGGCGTTGTTAGGCGGAGCACCTTCGTAAATTGTTAAATTATATCCACACAATTTTCTACTGTAATACATAGGTGATACATCACTGCACGGTATTTGAGGAACACTTTGTAAATCGAATGTTACAGTGACAAAATTAGAATCAGCTGAGGCGCGCTCTTTGTCATACATTTTGGAATTATTTGCAACAGCTTCACGTTGTTTGTGCTCCTCATAGGTTGATTGTAAAGTACCTTTCTGTTCTGTTGTTGCTCCGTTATACCTTACACACAATGGACATTGATCCTTTCTAGGTTTAAAAAATGAGAAGTTATATTCTTGACAAAAAATCCTCTTATATGTCGTCATGCTGCGAGGGATCTTACCAATGCCAGCGCACATTTTTTGTATAAAGAATACATTTTGACTATTGATAATGTAGCGTCTAAATATTTTCTTTGTGAAGACTACAGTAGTGTGACTCTGTTACAGGAAATGCCTCAATATGATCCTTAATATATAGTTTGCTTTTACTCTGGAGACAGTTTGTTAGCTGGCTCGTGTTTTCCTCCTTTATCTTCACCTTGATATAATCCAGACATTCTATCTCTATTTGCTAAAGCTTTATTAAGAGGTCTGTTACTAATGGAAAGTGTTTTTAAAAAGAATGACAAATTCTAACAGGTGTGCCATTTTTAAGGAAATAGAATTGTTTCGAATTCGTCCGTGCTTTTCCACTTTCTTTACGCAATCGTTGTCTCTGCGGAATAAATGATTTGACATTTTGTAGAATAAAATCTTTCTTGCGACAGATAGATTCTAATCGCCAATAGCTTAGACATAAATTAACTCGGTCTTCTTCGCTAAAATTCTGTGAGCACTTAAATTTGCAATTAGTACAATTTATATATTTGGGAACTTTGGCAGGCATCTTTCCATTTCTTGTAATATACGGAAGTCCTAAATTTCTGCATTTCTTTGCTACGTAACGACACCATCTTGACTTATCAGCTTTATTCCAACGACTTCTTTTCTTACGATGTTTCAATCCTCTACCTGAAAGTCGAAATGAATTATATTTTCCGACTTAACAAACTTCATAATATTATCGCTGTCATTGTATTTTTTACTGTCGCGTTAACTGTGAATATCTTACCAGCTTTTATGGGATTATCTATATTTTCCGTACTAGTATCTGAAGTGTTGCATAATTCTTCATTTGGATAAAAATCCTTATCTTTGTCACTATCATCGTACTGTTCGAAAGCATCTGTTTCAATAATCTGTAATACATCGTTGAAAATAAATATGCTACGCACAAGATAATTCTAACCCGTCCGAAACGGCCGGCATACTATTAACTTCTTGTACAATTTTTTCGGCTACATTTTCGTTGTTAATGGTAAGAGCAAGCTCTAACATTCGTTTACCTCTATTACCCTCCATTACCATTAATCGATAATATGTTAAACAGTTCTATAACACTTTATCACTTTACCTTCAGAAAGAAGAAAAATGAGAGAAAAAACTACATAACCTCAATTATGAATAATAGAATAAACAAAACTCACTAAGTCCAGAGAGTGACTTTTGCCTGTTATATAAAATACAATGAACAATGAAACAAACAAAACTCTTTAAGTCCAGTTAGTGACTTTTACCTGTTATAAAAGTACTTCTTTCTAAGTTAACTAAAATTACCATTTTACTTATTGGTCTACTTATCAACCTTTGGATATAGTGAGTTTTGGTAGGCTAAAAATTAAACTTTTTCGTATTCCGTTGCATTAAAATCCCAATAACGGTAAAAATGGACTTAGTGATTTCTGCTTTAAAGCTCACGATATACATTTCATTGGCTTTATTACAACTCTGGTGAAATATATTTCACACTCCGTCTGTTTGCTTTGAAAGACGTACAAACAGAAAACTTTTATCAAACCATCGCGCTACAACAATCATATATACTATTAAGTAGTGATAGGTTGCTTCGAAGCAAACTGCTATTTTGAAACTGCTAACTATCGTTAGCAGTTTGTAGCAGCTAACGAATACGAAAAGAACTGCTACTTTTTGTAGCAGTTTTCCGATGTAAATATTTCTGACGTAGCAGCTCTAACGGAAAGTAATATTAAGCTAGCAATATTTTTTATGCAGCAGATTAGAACTATTTTAATAACTATTTATAAATTATCGATTCAGAAACTTCTTTCACGTATTAGTAATAACAAATAGATGGTTTATTTTAATACTAAGGTAATACATATAATCATTTTTCAAATACCAGAATTTAATTGCATTTGTATTGATTATAGCAAAACCAAATAACAATCAATATTGAAAAAGACAGAAAATGTTGTAACGTTTATTAGTTATTATGTAAGACAATAAGATATTAAAAAATAGCCGTATTTAATGAAAAATGCTTTATTTAAAGTATATAGTACGTATGTTGCTATATAGGAGAAACTGCTACAAAAAGTAGCAGTTTTTTTAAACTGCTAACGGAAAGTAGCAGTAGCAGTTTGTAGCTGCTAATGAAAAATAGCAGTTTTACACATCACTACTATTAAGTTGATCGGTTGTACATTGTCGGCACCGATGAATCACACCCAATACGGAATAACGCCGGCTCCCTAGTCTACTAATAACTGTTTTTATGCAAACTATGTGAACAATATTTATTATTCTGACATTAAATTATACAAATCGAAATGCATAGACTTATCCATCAGGAGCATATTAAAAATGTATGACTGTGCCGACTACATAGTAAACCAAATCTTGCAAAAAGTATGTGCAAAATCCACTGTTTAAACTGAGATTATAGAACACATATTTTTATTTTCGCAGAAACAATCGTTTCCGAAGATATAACGTCTTATAAATTAATTAAATTGGATCATATTTAATCAATAAATACTGAAATATTTAATTTATAAAATTACTACACTACCGTTGTGAAATAAGGCCTACTAAAGAGCGTGTAATAATTAATGACTTTTAGATATAAAATTTTCAAAACAACTTTAAATCTTTAATTTATGGTGAGATTGCTAATGAAATGCTGATAGCTAAGCTAGTTATACTTGTTAGTTGCAGTTTTAGTTGACTATGGTTTAAAAATGCTAACGAAGCTAGTTTTACTTGTTAGGTGGAGTTTTACTGAGTACATCGTATATATAATAGCAGTAGAAATCTAAAACTTAAAAATAAATAAAGGGAAAGAGAAAAAATAATTAAGGTTTTACATTAATTACCAAGAGAAAAGCGATTGAATATTAAACGCGATAATAGAAAGTACTGCAACAGAGAGGGACGATAAAATCTGTGCATTTATTGTACCTGTCTATTGGTAGCATTAGCTTACAACATATGAATAATTAGAAAATTATTTGCTTCGATATAACTTTAAAAATATCAAGCGTGAAAAACTAAAATCAAAATTTACTAGTGAATATGTCTGGGTAGTGGAATTGACAGTAAATGTGACAGCCAAAGACTCTGGGCTATTTACATGCAAAGCAGACGCAATCCTTGCAGGAGGTGTCAAGTAGAAGAACATGTCGTTGGGGGCGGAATGTTTGCATTTTCGATCTTTTAGTCCGGTCAAATTACTTACAGCGTAGGAGCATTGGCGGACGGGTAGATTCATCTTCCTTTTTCATTAATTATTGTGTTTTCTAATAGGTACATTGACATCACTTTGTCTCGTTAAAAAATTGAATTATGCTATCAGAATATTACAATAAACTAAACTAAATTTAAATTATTTATACGCATCATTTTGGTAGGGTTTCAATTCCACTCCTATAAAACCAAAAATTTTGATGAGAAAAATTAGTGGGGCATTCTTCCGGCAGTCTTTATTATAATTTTTTTTTCAGTAAGAAAGTTTCGTAAGGAACGAAATAAGCGACAGTTGGACGGAAACTGTGAATCCTGTTGTCTAACAACTTAAGTAAGTCTCACAAACTGTTGACAATATCCCCCACTTATGATGGTTTGGTTGATTGGTAACATCTGAAAAGAAATGATTCTTTTAAAGTTTCGCCACAAGAACATCACTTTTCTCGGACACAAGTCTATCTTTCGTTATGGTTGCAATTCTTCCCTTTTATGTTTAGAGTCGTCTAAATCTCTGTAGGCTTTCATGGCTTTTGTCCCTTGTAGTACAATCTTCTTGCGGGTTCCGCCATGTTGTACGTTCTATCGTAAACAGCATCAGATCACCGACCTACGACCTGGCCAGATACCTAGTTACGTTATTAAAACCATACATAGGAAAGACGACATCATACGCAGGAAATTCGGAACAATTCTTAGAACTTCTGACGAACTTTACAACTGATACAGATGATATATTAATGAACTTCGATGTGAGCTCGTTATTTACCGACATGCCAACTAACGACTTGTTAACGGTAATCAGCGATCTTGAATTACCTGCTGTTACTACAGATCTTGTGAAGTTGTGCTTGTCAACTACGAATTTTCTATAGGATAGCAGATACTACGAATAGGAGAAAAGCATGGCAATTGGGAGTCTACTATCACCAGTAATAGGCAACTTGTTCATGCAGGCCTTCGAAGAAGTAGCTATAGGCAGTAGCAAGTAGAAGCCTCAAGTGTTGGATATGATACATCAACGACACATTTGTGATTTGGCCATATGAAAAAGGAAAGCTACAGCAGTTCTTTGACCATATTAACCAACAACATGCATTCATAGAATTTACGATAGAAATAGAAAAACAAAAGAGATTACCATTCCTGGTTGTAATGGTACACCGCGCGTAGTCTGGGAGACTACGATATGAAGTATACAGGAAGAAAATCCACACCGATACCTGCATACAACACCGTCCTAAGCAGAAGAGAGCCCTTATCAAAATGGTAATTCATAGGGCAGGGACGATGAGCGACGCCAAACACTTGGAGGAAGAAAAAGCGTCACATAAGGAAAGCACTGGAGAAAAACGGTTACAGCAATAAAGCGGTTTAGGAAAGTCGAGAACGGTAACACCATCAATAGAAATGGAACCAGCCAGAGAATTCATCCGTCTTACTTAAATCTCTGAAGCCGCCGAGAAAATAGGAAAGATCTTAACTAAGAAGAATGTAAAAGTATGTTTTAGTACTAATACCGCCATTCAACACAACTTCTCTAGGATCAAGGATGAATTACCTCGAACTAAGGCAGAAGGAATCCATAAGTTAAAATACGAGTATGGGAAGAGCTACATCGGACGAACAGGAAGATCGATTGGACAAGGAGTCAAGGAACATCAGAGCGACACACGAAGAAAGAGAATACGGTAATCAGCGGTTGCAGAGAACGGAGACAGCAGAAGTATTAGCTACAATGAAGAATTATCTTTGAAAAATTATTAGAGAACCTATCGAAATAGAAAATCTTTGTAACTTCAACCGTGACGACGGCTATAGACTCAGCAATGTCTGGAAAAGCCTATTACGAGAGTCTGGCACGACCAATGAAGCAAGAGAGTCGTACATCAGTGAACCAAGGTCATATATAAGGAAAAACGACAACGAAGAGAATCAGTCTGATACCAGATCCTGATGAAGCTGGCAGTATAGACGGCGAAACGTCGAGTGAAATTACGACAACAGGGTGAAACTCACAAGGAGATTGTACTACAGTTAGAGTTGTTTCTTCAGTTTTACATAGAATATCAATTTTTAATGATAATTACAGTATGTTCTAACAATGGCTAACTGTTTTAACGTGATAAGAAATAATTGCAAATAGCAATCCTTTGACTTTACTCTCCAATCTTTTGAAGGTTCTTTGCGAATTTGTTAATTTGGCAAGATCTCGTCCCGTTACTTGAAGATTTTGGACCAAAGGAACTTGCAACGCTTCTTGATCGAAATTGAAAACAAAGCCATGACAATTTTCATCATCTAATCAAAAGGTTTCTTCGCAGATTTTTAAAATGCATTATTGTATTGTGGATAGTAACTTCATAAATATTTTGCCTCCCCGTCCAAAACTCGTAATGTATGATTCCCAGATTTTAAAATTTAAATAAAAAAAAGTTTTATAAGCAAAATGTGTTTACTAAACTTCATACTGTACATACATATAAGATATTTTTAGCTTATGTCACTTAGATTATCACAAAGCAACTTTACCGAGGCATGCCATAAAAACGACATTATTACAGGCCCTAGCATATATGTTATAGTAATTCTAACCAAAGTTATTCGAAAACGTATCTTTAAATAGTAAATTTTAAAAGACAGAGACATTAACGAAATTTGGGTCATAAACAAGTACTTCCATATCTTATATCGATAGAATATTTATGTATGCTCGTTTAAAAGTAAATAGCTCGTTAGTATGGAAGTGAATTTGATTTTTAAAGAAGATATAATCTTCGTAGGTTTTAATCTTGTTTCTCTTTAAATAAAAGTTGTCCTTAACTATATGCTTCCTGTCGCAATAAAATTTTTACTATTCTAATTTAGAATTTTAACCTGAAGTTGTAACATTTGTTATCTAACAAGATCGTCGCGGTAAACTTGAAATCTTAATATTTAAACATTTTAAACGATAATCCGTATACATCTTGCGTTTAATGGCTACTATAAATCCTTACAGTACTTCCTTTCCAGTGTCAGTGATTCAGCTTCGACTCACATGAAAACTTTATTATCTACATAATTACACACTAATTGCCTAATTTTCAGTAATAAACGGGACATAACCGGCGGCTTTACTAAATCACGTTTATTCGAGTCAGAAGGGCTTTACTTTATGTTCAAATGCATAGCCGTACATACAGCCATTAGGGATGTTCAAAGTTTTCCTATTAAATTTCCAAAAATTTAATCATAGAAAGAGAAGACTTGATAAGTATTTACAGATGTATTAACAGCGTCTAGTTTATTTTTAGAATTGATTGAAGTGGCTTCCTGAAATTAATTGCGTTGTATAGTATCGTGAATGGATACTTAATGTCACTGTGAAATGTTTTCGGAAGTACTATTAACAAGATGTTCTGTTAACAGAGATTCTTATGTTTTGTTGAATAATATCAATAAAGGGATTGAAAATAAATTTTATGTTAAGATTGAATTTTGGTAATTTGGTATAAGAATATAAAATAATAATAATGAATATTCTATAATAACATAAGCACTACCAAGCTAAAGGTATATAATTTTATAAAACTGTATTCCGATCTATTCCAAACTGACTGGCCTTCCCTCGATTATTACATTGATATTGACGATTGTCTTGCAGTTTTCTATGATAAACTTTATTCTTTCTTAAACCCTTTTATTCCCGTGCAAATATTTTCTTCGTCTAATGCTTATCCTTCATGATTTACTAAGAACATAAAAAATATTTTTGTCAAAACGTGAAAATGGTTAGGAACTGGAAATATACTGGGGTAATGATTACTACAAATCAGAATTTCAAAAAATTCGAAGAAGTGTTAAATCTAAAATTTCCAGAAGTTATAGATGTTATACTCAATACATACAAGAAAAAAATAGTTTTGTTAATTCGAAACGAAACATCTCTAGAATTTCAAGTAATTTATATTTTAGTAATTCGAAATATTCGGAACAACAAACTATTGACACTTCCACAGATATTTCTCTCCCTAAAAAATCCAATAACGCGTCACTTGAGTACCATACCATTAGTGTAATACCAGTAACAATTGTAGTGTATCAATACCAGTGTAGTAACAATGAAAATGATTAAAATCCTCTGTAATGTAATTAGTTAATTACTATTTTGGTTTGCTTCAATTTATCAGTTCATATACTTGTAAAAATTGCAAGAGATCAAATGTCATCATTCTCGAAAGGTAAATCAAAATTAATTTCAAGAACTTAAGAAAGTAATTCAAATTGATATTTAAATATTAAAAATTGAAATAAGCAGGTTTCTAACTAATTTTACTTGATTAACAAAGGCATGTAAACTATAAATAAACGTATAAAAAAATATGTATATTTTTGTGCAGTTAATTGCAAGAATTAGTGAATAATTTATATTTACATGTACTAATTATTATTAAAAACAAGTTTAGTCTTAAAAGTAATAATTTAATGAAGTTCCAGATGAACTGCATTATTATATGAATAAAAAGAGAAGATTTTTCAGAATTTACTATTGCCGCCATATTGGGGTATTTAAAATTAGTCTAATATGTATATACAAATATTAGAACTAGGCTTCGGAAAATTATGCATTTACATAAGTGCATACGCTAATGCATATTTTAGTTATTGTTATGTATAAGTGCATATTTTTTTTCATTATAAATCCATATTTGAGCAAAGTATTATTTTAAAACAGTCTGTGACTTCACAGAAATATTTAATGTCTTGGTAGTAGAATTACACTTGTGCGATTTCTGTTGTTTATATGTCTATCGGTTAGTATTTCTTAAAATATTTTAGAACTCAAATATTTCGCATACTTGTAAAGTAAAACCCATTAACTGAATACCAAACCCAAACAGACACTTTATAGCAGATAATTAAAGAATCTTTTAAACCATTGAATAGGTAGGTGATAAATATTCTAGAAATTCTTATTTCGTTTGAATGCAAATCTTAAGCTAAATACTTTGGACTTCGCGTGTTTCAGTTTTTTTGAAATAGTGATATCCACGCAATTCCCAAATGTAAAAAAATATAGGGCGTTCAATTTATAAAAGTTTAGCTTTATTACCTTACTTTTTTTTGAACACTCTATATTTAAAAAATACTTCAAATGATGGCTCCTCATCCCTATTTTTTATGTGTAAAATTTTATTACAATATAAACTACTCAAAAATGAATAAGGAATTTTTATTTATTTGTATTTTTTAAATAGTATGGGTAAATATTTGTAGTGTATTATATTAGATACATAATTGTACACAACAATTTAAAATTTTCAAGTATATTTATTCAGAAAAATCGTTCGATTACTAAGAAATTATTAAAAATGAAATAAGCAACATTTTTAACAATAGCTAAAATAAACATTTTTCTGTAACAATTAATTCTAAAATCGTGTATAATGGCCACGGACATCTCTCACAGCTGTACATCTTCGGGGCATACTCATAATGCATACTCCAACACATCGGTAAAATTTCCCGCAAGTGTTGCACGTTAACTGGGGGTGGATTATGTTCGTTGAGCTGTTCTTGAAGTCTGTCCCAAATGTGCTCAATTGGATTCAAGTCGGGAGACGTTGGTGGTAAAGGTAGATGGTTAATATGGAAGTCATTTATTGCTTGCATTACAATTTGTGCACGATGAGGTCTTGCATTATCATCAATAAAAACCATGTTTTCATCCACAGCCTCACGAAAGTCGGCCACATTTTGCTGAATAATGTCATCTCTGTATATGTGTCCATTGACATTGTTTTCAAAGAGATGGAGGTTCGTACGTCCATTCAAACTAATGCCCGCCCACACCATGATACCGCCGCCGCCAAAAGGCACCACAGCTTTTGTAAACTCGCGTCTATAACGGTCTCCTCGAGTTCTCCAGACCCCTACTCTACGATTATCACTAAATAAGCAGAATCTGGATTCATCGGTGTATAAACAATGCTCCCATTGAAAATTTTCTGCTAGTCGTTGTTTAACCCAAGTTCTTCTAGCCATTCTATTGGCATTAGTTAATTTTGGGCGTCTCACAGGCCTGAAGCTATGAAGATATATTTCCCTCAGACGGTTTCTGATGTTTTGATCCGAAACTCTAACTCCAGTGGCGGCACGTAACTGTGTTCGCAACCATACAGCACTTCTAAACGGATTCATCCTTGTCTGAATTCGTATGTAGCGGTCTTGTCTCTGATTTGTTTTCCTCCCAGATCCACTACCGGGTCTTCTCCTTGCAGATCCTAACTGTTGGAATCTTGTTAGAGCCCTACTAACAACACTTGGAGACACATTAAAAATTGTGGCAATTTCGGCTCCAGATTGCCCTCGCTGATGCAATAACGCAATTAAATCAAAAGTTTCTTTATTTAAATGACGTCTTGCATCGTGAAAATGTGAAATAAGGTTTAAAATGAATAATACTTGTCAAAAAATGCGATTTTTATAATTTTGTATTCTAAATTAATTTAAGGTTAAAATACAAGATTCAATATTTTATCACACAGAAAAGACATTTACCAAATAAACTGTCCACAAACGACTGTGGGCCTTCTAATTTATCTATAGTTTGAGAAAATACGTTAAATTTAATCGAATTAATTAGATCTGTTAAAAAAGATCTAATTCCCTATTCATTTTTGAGTAGTTTATTTTTTAATTTAACAGGTATTTACATGGTTCGCACACATTTGCCCGTCATTGTATATACGCGGGGGCGAATCAAGCATAAGCCGGAATTCTTTTTTTGAACTTTATTAGGACATGACAAAAATACAAAGGCCTAAAATTATTTTTCTACGTAATTTCCTGATATGGTGACACATTTCTCCCAACGGATGGGAAATTTTGTTATACCGTTTTGTAAAACGAAGATGGTTGCGCCAAATTCCGTTTTTGATTTTCGGTGAGAAAACGAGGTACCCACCTTATGGACACTTTCCGAAACCCGAGGACGTCAGTAATGATCGTCTAAGTACTGCTAAAGCTGATCCCCACCTCAGAAGCAATTTCAGCTAGTAACGTCATTAAATCTCTATTTCTATTAAAAACTGCGTCTATTTTTTCCAAAGCCCACAACTGTTAATCGTAGGTCTAACAGTACGAATATTCTCCTCTGTCGCGCTAGTTCTTAATCGACGTTGGTGACCTTCATTTCCGACTGTTTCTCGTCTTTCTAAAAAATGTTTGTGCCATGAATACCCTTGTGTCCTTTTAAGTGTATTATCTTCGAACTATGCATATAGTTTTCTCAGAATTTTCGATGGTTTTACGCCTTCTTTCGTAAGAAATTTAACTGTAGTAAGTTGTGCAACAGACGACGGTACTTCTCGTTCAGACATCGCATTAGGTATTGAACACGTGGTGGTGTGGCGTTCTATAGCGGTGCAAAGTCCTCTAGGCATCGCCGCCAGTGAACTTCAGACGCCATGTCCCTCTTTGTTCACCTCACTATCGGTACGAAAAGAATTCCGGTTTATATTTGATTCGCCCTCGTATAGTGTTTATATAGAAATATTATATTCAAAACTTTTTGTATGGACATTACAGAATACAATTTTTTTCAATAATGGTTACAATTTAAGTGACTGTCATTGCAAACAATTTCGCATTATTGTATTCATTACACCATTGTTAAATTTTACTTACACATAAATAAAGTAGACACATAAAAGGGAGGTTTAAAAATACAAATTTGATATCCATTGAATTTAGTTAATACTAATGTTAAACTAGTCCCTTGTCAATTTAGATTTACGATCCCTCAAGCAACTTCTTTCGAATCTCGTAATATATCTTCCCCCTGGTCCTGCCCTAGTCGTATATATATATATATATATATATATATATATATATATATATATATATATATATATATGTATGTACGTATACACCGTTCGCAAAACTAAAAACTTTCTTTCTCATTTTTCTGGTTATTGAACGTGAAAAGTAACCGGATTTCTGAAATCCCCGAATTTCCTCCAAAGTATAAAATCTCTATTGTGTCCGCCTAGAAGAGAGTTCTTTTTGGAATTTCATAATTCATGGCTTCCACGAGTTTTCATCTTTCTCTTGCACCAACGAAAATACCTCCGCACTCTTCCTCTACGTTCGTACATTGTTCGAAAACTATTCGTAATTTATTCTTCTCCTTCTGTACTTACCTACTGCTTTTTCGTCTGTTTTATATTTCGAACACGCCGACGTTCTCCGCATGAAGTGGATGCTTTCGAGTTTTGAATATTTGCACCGTGAACAACTTCAACAACTTAGCATAACAAAATTTCTCATTAAAGTGTGGAAAGATGGCATGAACATAGACGGTAACCGCAAAAATTGGACACATCTTGTTTATGAAAAAGTAAAATATGTAAGGGTTTATGTAAATGAAACCACGTTTTATTATGTAAACGCATACATTTTAATATAACTTTAGAAGGACAGCAAAAGTTCGTAAAATAGTTCATATAAGTTATTTATATGTAAATTTATGCAAAGGTAGTAAAATAACTTAAAGAATAATTTTTAAGGTAGAAAACTTTTACATTTATTCTCTCATAAATTTTAGTAATATAGGAAATAAGAACACTTTAGCGTTACCCAACAATCTATTACTAGTGCCATTGGTATTTGTCAAAGCTATAGAAGAGGGTGAATTGAGTTGGTGAATATCTTAATAGCAATAAAATCATATTCAGTGATAATTAGAGACAAGACGCATCGTGCCGAAATTGCAATGAATCATATAAATAGTCTATAACATCGCTAAGTACAACACGCAGTTACTGAGTAGCACTATTCATTCGGTTAAACGCACACCTGTTTTTTGCCGTTGAATTGTCACGCAATTACTTCAATATTATAGTTAAATTTCTTTCTTCATGGGCGTAGATAGCGTGAGGAGTTTTTAAAAATTATTTTATTTATTAGTTTATATTTCGTAAGATAAAGTACGGTGAGTTAGTTTAGTTTTTTCATTGTTTTAAGTGTTAATTATATAGTGAATTTCGTTAAGTTTCAATACGCATACATTTTTAATTTTAATTAATTTAGACATAGAACATTGTTTAAGTTACTTTTTCAGATATGATAAGTAACAACGTCGAGAATGGCATTGTGAAACACTGGCGAGTTGAATTAAGGATCAAACTGATTGTATGTCCATTGCCAGTGATTCCGAAACTGATTGCAAAGTCTGTAAAATTTCGTTAAAAAATTCCAAGAAATCGCATGTAAAACGTCATTTAGCATCGCAAACACATACGCAGAAATTAAACCCGTTGGAATCCGACAATTTTAACGAAGAATTCTGTGAAACATTAATGGCGACCATTATTCCATTAAATAAACTTAACAAACCCACTTTCAAAACATTTCTCCAAAAATATACTGGTAGAAATGTTCCTGATGAATCAGCCAATATTATGTTTCTAAGTGCTACACGAAAGCAGTAGAACGCATTAGAAGCCATCTTTCAAATCAGTACCTATGGTTAAGTGCCGACGAAACTGTCGATATATTAGGACGCTGTGTGGTAAATGTTGTAGCTGGTGTACTACATCCAACTATTCCATATAACACATATGTAACAGCAACAAAAGTTATACATACAGTTAATGCGGAAACAGTAGCTAAAACCTTTTACGAGAATATGCACCAAATACTTCATTCGGACGACAGCTACAAAGAAAAAATACTTTTATTTGTCAGTGACACTGCTGCATATATGTTTAAAACAGACAGACTATTAAAGCAAACATATCCTAATATGCTGCATATTATTTGTGTAGCACATGCTCTCCACAGAATCTGTGGATATATCCGTGGCACCTTTCCGGAAGTTAATAGACTTGTATCCGCTTTTAAAAGGGTTTTCAGAAAAGCACCATTGAGAGTAGCTCTTTACAGGGAAAGACTTCCGTCTTTGTCAATGCCTCTCTCTTCAGTAATAACTAGATGGGGAGCATGGTTGGAAGCTACTTGTTTTTACACAGAGAAATTTGATAGTTTACAAAATTTCATTACATGTTCAAATGACGATGCTCGAAGTATTTCTAAGTGCAAGGAACTAATACAAATTCCAAATTTAAAAAATCAGTTGTACTTTCTTCAGGAACACCTTGGAAATTTGCCAAAACTAATCATTTATTTTGAAAATCAAAGTCTCAAATAAAATGTTGAATCAACCACGTTAGATCCACTTCTCTGGATATTTTCTTTTCATGTTTTCCCTTGGCCGACTAAAGACGTCAAGATAGTATTCTGCTTTAATTGTTTGACCTGGATATACAAACTCTTTGTGGATAATCCCATCAATATCGAAAAAAACAGATCAGAAAAGTCTTGATGTTGCTTTTGACTTGACGGGCTTTCTTTGACCGATATGGAGACTTCAAAACATTAATAAAGTTGTGAAAGAAAGCGGTCTCCAAGTTGCCTTTCGGTCCGAAAATACTATCAAAAGTCTCCTAGGGAACACTAAAGATAGAGTTAATTCCAATTCGAAATCAGGTATATACGAAATTAGTTGCGAGGATTGTAATTTTAAATATATAGGCCAAACTAAACGACCAATAATAACCCGTTTTAAAGAACACATATCACATATTAAATACAATAGACCGGATAAATCGAATGTTGCCAACCACGCTTTGAGCATGAGCACGCTGCAGAATGTATCCATTACAGAGTTGAAGTTGGTCAAAGGAATTAATAAACCCCACGAACTTGATGCTTATGAAAGTATATATATATATAGCGAAAAATAAACATAATTCCATGAATAGCGATAGATCACCGATTCCGTACAATTGTCTCTTTTCATTTTTATTACTATAATTGTGTCATCGTCGTTTTAAAATAGAAGTTATTAGGACATGTTTAGTGCCGTTTCGACGAAAGGAAAGTTGAGGCAAATCCGAAATCTGAAATTTACGAAATAGAATGCCAAGATTGCAGGATGAAATATTTTAACCGGCTACATAAAACAGGTAGCACACATTAGATTTAACCGGTCGAAAAGGTCAAGTATTTTCGCACATATTTTAGGCAATGACCACAATGTAACAATAAATAACTTTAAACTAATTAAAAATAAACATAAATATACGATGTGTCCAAGATAAAGAAGAGGGCCACTACGGGGATCTCGGAAACCATAAGAGATACAGATTTGGTTAAATAGGAGAAAAGTTACGTAATCAAGGGTCTAAGAAATTGTCGTTTAGATTTTCGTGAAAAATTTTTTAGTTTTTAAGAAATTTTGGAAAAATTGAATTTTTCGATTTTACAAACTATTTTTTCCTGGCGTTAATATTTGACCTAAAGCAAAACCAATGACATTTCTCCACAGCAACTTTTAAAGCTGTTTAAGATGGCGTTGTTGGTTTTTTAATCTAACGTTTCGTCTTTGCAGAACCATCATAAACTTATTTTTTTAAAATACGGCTCTGATGTGTTTATATTAGATTCTGAAAAGTCTTTTTATTTCGAATTCAACGACCTATAATATTTTATCATTTAATTGGGGTTTCGTAATTTTTTAGATTTTTTTGCGTTTTCCAAATGTATGATACGCCATTATCACCAAGACAAAAGCAAGCTTTGGAAAGCAAATGTGTTACTGTTGTATTTGGATTGACAGTTGCGTTGGTTTTTTGACACATTAGTTTGGTGTTTAATTTTTTGTGCAATAATTTAAATTTTTTTCTACTAATTATATTTTCTAACGACGAAAAGTTTGACATCGTGGCATGTTTCATTTCGTCCAACCAAAATTGTTCTATTACAGAGCGTATGTATTTGCAGAAGTATCCTGAAAGGAGGCAGCCAAATTAAAGGGCTTTTAGAAAATTAGTAGCAAACCTTAAAGCATATGGTTCTTTTAGAAAACCTGTAGTTTCCCGATGAAAAACGGGCAATGAGGAAACCGTACAAAATGTTCTGTTGGCCGTCACTGAGGTTCCCGGTACATCAATCCGGCGGATTGAACAAAACATTGGTATACCAAAATCAGCGAAACATTGTATTTTAAAAAAACAAAAATTACATCCGTACAAGTACAGAATTTGTCAAGGACTTAGATCAGGTGATTTAGAACGACGGGTACTCTGCGAGTACCCGCGAATTAACTTCGACATTAAATATCCCCAGTAATAAGACTGTTCATTTGGTTCTACGAGAAAACTTACTTCACCTATACCATATTTCTAGAGTACAGCCCCTCTACGGATATTATAACCTATTTCAAATAAATTTTTGCATATTTGCGCGATGTCACAACCAAATTAATTAATTAAGAAAATGTACGTGAAGGCAGAGGAACCTATATTATTCTCTCAAAACGTTCTCACAACTTTGTTCGTAATGTAAAAGACTGGTTGGATGAACACTTTCCAAACAGATGGATTGGTTGCAGCGGTCTCATATTATACCTCAGAGATCCCTCGATCTCAATCCATTAGATATTTTTGTTTGGGGTTTCATTAAACAAAAAGTTTATAAAAACGCTGACAAAGTTAGAGCCGAATTGACGCCATAGTATTAGAAATCACAGAAGAAGGACTTGAGCGAATAGTACAAACGATACTACATAGATTTCAGCTATGTCTACAAACTAATAACTTTCAATTCCAACATTTCTGTAGGTAATAATGACATTCATTTATGTCAAAGGCATGTACAAAAATAAGTAAATAATTTGAATTTTAATTAAAATTTTAAAAGTTTGTAATATTTTCACAATAAATATGTAATTTCAAGGGCTAATTTTATTTCTTTTGCTTTATGTGCACGATTTAAAACGTAAATTTCACAAATGTTGCCAAATGTATGTTTGTTTAAATTCTTTCTGAAAACACATGAAGCATGGATACATTGTTGTAATATTAAGATTTTTAACTTAAAACTTCACCAAGAACGTTAGCGCGTATAGCTTGCACGCCAACTTATATACACCTTGTATAAAATGCAATGTTCGTGTGTGTGTGTCCGTTAAAGACTATAAAACTACTGGACTGATTTACGCGCGGTGTTTAGCAAAACGTTCCGTGTTATCCTAAGAAGATTTAAAGCTATTTAAATTCTCACTGTGACCAGTAGAAAGAAATTATATAATAGGTATAAATAACAGCAGTACCATTATTTAAATATAGATAGCGCCACGAGGCACAAGTACTGTCACAACAGGGAAATTATATTATTTAATCGATTGGCTAATAACATAGTTCGTACTGAATTACAAAGCGAAAAAAACTTCGACATCAATGAATTAAATATACATATTTCTGCAATCAAATATTCAAAAATTACTTCAAGAACAAAAACACGGTTATGATGCAACAATGCGAATAACAAATAATGAGAGTGGTGGAATCTGTTTCTTGTATGCGCCAGGTGGCACAGGAAAATCATTTATTCTTTTAATGATACTAGCAATCATACGTGCACAAAATAATATCGCATTGGCAATCGCAACATCTGGAGTTGTGGCAACAGGTTTGGATGGTTGTAAATTGCCATCGAATATATAAAAACAGTGAAACACCAACTTGCAACATTTCAGAAACTTCAGGATTGAGCAAAGTATTCCAGCAATGCAAAATAGTTATGTGGTATGCATGCACGATGGCGCATGAAAAATCGTTGGAGGCATTGGATCGAACGTTGCGATATTTACGTGGAAACGACCAGCCATTCAGTGGTGCGCTAATATTCGTAGTCTGTTATCGTTACCTGTTATTTTACGTTCAACACCAGCTGATGAACGAAATATGTGTATAAAAAGCTTGACATTTGTGGAGACACCTTAATAAATTTTCATTCCTTCTGCAGAGAATTTTGCGATAAATTTATTGGATCTTGGAAATGACAGAATAACAATTGAAGAAACAAGAGATTGCATTCAATTACCAAACGGTTCTTACAATAACATTCACACACAAGGAGAATTAGGTCAATGAGTATTTACAGATATCAAACAAAATTACAGAAGTCATCAATGGTTAAGTGAACGGGTAATATTAAAATATTAAAGTCACTTGATTTATCTAGATTGCCACCCCACATCATTAATCTGAAGTTGGTGTCCTTATCATTCTTCTTAGAAACATTGACCCATTGACCCAATCTCATTGACCCGATCTCACTGAAGCAACAATTTTAATTGGCAAATTCAGAAGAGAGGATGTGTTAATACCACGTATACCTACCAATGAAACCAATAGATATACCATTTCAATTCAAACGATTAAACTGGTTTTTGAAATAACGATAAATAAATCACAAGGTGTCATTGCAAGTATGTGGATTAAATATGGAGAATCCATGCTTTTCTCATGGACAATTATACGTTGCATGCTTCTGTGTAAGAAAACCAAGGTTTTTGTTTATATATATGCCAAATGGAATCACCAAAGTTATTGAGAGCGTTGCAATGAACTTAAATTAAATAAATATCTAATTTTAACTAAATACAATAATTGATATTGTATTTTTGGGCTTGTATTCCTTTGTATAAATGTTGTTTAGTTTGGCATATAAATACTCGCAAAACAGACAAAACTGCTTTATTTGCAAAGCGATCACCATTTCGATTTTGAAAACACACAGGTAATCGATAAAAAACAACACACAATGAAAAGGGAAATTAAAGAAATGATTTCAATTAACAACAGAAGTGATACAAAAAATCTAAGCAGTATATACTATAACCTAGTAATGTAACAATCTGCAATTTACCATCATGAATAATGTTGTTATTATATAAATATCTATCATATGTTATTTAAATATCTATACACTAGCTCATCATGCTGGCAGTTCCGTGTTTAGATGTCTGACTGGGCTGCCCGAGTAGGTTTTCGTGGTTTTCCTTCGCGTTCAAGGTGAATGCCGACAGCTTACAATCTTAAGTCGCTCCACGGGCGCAGACATAATAATATCTCATGGCTTGCCAATCCCCGTAATTGACGTCTTGCTGTCGAAAGTTCTGAGGCACGAATTATTATTATTAAACTTGAATGTATCTTTGAATATTTTAATTTTTCCATGACAACTACAGATATACAAGTTTGACATTGATATACTGTCATTTATATTTAAAATTTCTTTGAAAAGGCACTATGTGTCGAAACATGTAAGATTATTTTGAATATATACATATCGAAGTAAAACAAATCTTGAATCGCCGACTAATTAAATCCACTATGTATATATATATATATATATATATATATATATATATATATATATACAGGGTTATCCAGAAAGATGTTACCACTCATATGGAACTACCAAATTTTTAAATAAATTTTTTTTTTTTTAGTTTGAAGACAAAACATGGCCACCCGACTTACTTTGGAAGAGAGAAGGAAGGTAGCGTCTTGGCTGGAAGTGTTTGGGTCACCCTCAGTAGTAAGACAAAAATTTCAGAAATGGTTTCAGAAAGAACCTCCAAGCCGTTTAACTATCCGTCGAGTGCATGAAAAATTTGTGCACACAGGGTCTGTCACTAATGACTGTAAAGGAAACAGTGGACGTCCCAGAACTATTCGAACGGAAAATAACATCATAAATGTACAAGGTCGAATAATTAACAGCCCAAGAAAATCAAGTACGAGATTAGCATTGGAAAGCGGAATCTCGCGGACAAGTGTTCTGAGAATTCATCACCTCGATCTGGGAATGAAGCCGTATCACATTCAAATGATTCAGGCCCTTTCTGATGCCGATAAAATTGCTCGTGTTCGAGCTGCAGAAGTGATACTAGAAATAACGAACATTAGACCCTAATGTTGTGTTCTTCATGTCGGATGAAGCCACATTTCATATCAGTGGCAACGTCAATAAGCACAATTGCAGCATTTGGAATACAGATAATCCTCATGAACTAAGAGAGCACACTCGCTCCACACCGAAAGTTAACGTATGGTGTGGCATATCGAAGTTTGGAGTGCTTGGTCCATATTTTTGCTTACCTGGATATGCTGCAGAATTTTGTTGTAGACAATCTTCCCCTCCGTATCTTAACATCTGGTTACTTTCAGCAAGACGGTGCACCACCACATTATTCCTTAGCGGTTCGACATTACCTAGATCAAACATTTGGTAGACATTGGATTGGAAGAGTTGAACCTTTGTCTTGGCCAGCACGGTCGCCAGACTTGACCCCTTGCGATTTCTGGCTATGGGGAATGTTGAAAGATCGCGTGTATGCTACAAAGCCTACTGACAGTAATGACCTGAAAGAGCCCATAATAACAGTAGTCCGCTCTATACCTATGGAAATGTGTGAACGAGCTATGACCTCTATGGTGCAAAGACTTCACTAATGCATTGAAAATCAAGGAGTACAGATCGAAGGAGTGCATTAGGTCTATTTTGACTTGTGTACATAATGTGTTACTTATTCTTCTTCTTCTTCTTCTTCTTTCGATAGGCGTATCGCCTGTTTAGTTCCGGTTTCTTTGTAGCGGCAGTTCTTCTGAATTTGATTGCCAGCTGTCTCGCCAGCGTTTTGGTGGTCGTCCTATGGGTCTTCTTCCGTGAGGTATGTTGTTTCGTACTATTCTGGCCATCCTGTCGGGAGTCATTCGGCTGACATGGTGGTTCCATTCTCTTCTTCTTTTCCGTATCCATCTGACTACGTCATCCGTTTGACACTTCTCCCTTATATCTGTATTTCTTTGCCTATCATGTAATGTGTATCCTGTTATCGTTCTTAGGGTCTTCATTTCGGTTGTTCTTAGTATCCTCTTTGTTATCGTCGTTTCCGCTCTCGTCTCCGCACCATATGTCATCACCGGTCGTACGCATGTTTTGTATATCCTTGATTTGCATTCCGTACTTAGGTGTTTGTTTCTCCAGATTGGTGTTACTTATTAAGTTACTAAAATAAAAGTTTTTCTCATATAGGTGGTATAAATGGTAACATCTTTTTGGACAAGCCTGTATATATATATATATATATATATAATAACTTCGTGACCTTGGTATGATATGGTAAACCTAATCAGTAGGCGATTAAAGGTCTGTATATTACTTCAAAATATATATATTTAAAAAACTCTACATGTTTCGGCTGTATACGCCTTTTTCAAGAGAATACAAAATATGAATCTATGAATATGAATTCATATTTTGTATTCTCTTGAAAAAGGCGTATACAGCCGAAACATGTAGAGTTTTTTAAATACATATATTTTGAAGTAATATACAGACCTTTAATCGCCTACTGATTAGGTTTACTATATATATATATATATATATATATATATATATATATATATATATATATATATATATATATATAGGTATATATACTTAAATCTAGCAATAAGAAAGCATCGCCGGTTTCAGCTTGTATAATTTATGTAAGAACTTCTAGAAAAATCTCCCACAACATATAACAAATTCAACAATCCTGTGAAGTAATTTAGTTGCTGCGAAACTTTATATTTGTTCTAAAACCTTAAACGGTTATTGTTTTCGATCTAATAACTAAAAATAGAAATAAGATAACATATTATGTTACTTTTACCTGCTATGTACAAAATAAAATGAACGATTAATATATTAATAATTAATTTAATATACTATCATCAATATATACTTAAGAAAAAAGGCTAAAAGTTCACAAAGTGAAATAGCGTAGAAAAACACATACCAACTATCTGTTGTATGTGTCGCACCATGAATTAGTAATTGATCATGTCGGCATTATACCAAATCAACGGGACTCTACATTACATACTAAACACGGAGTTACTTTACAAGGAAAAAGAACTGGATTTGGCGATACTATGACAGTTTCTCTTGAGCAATTTAAGCTTACATACTTCGCGTACAGCTAACATTTAGTGGAGCCTGTAAATGTTGCATTCCAATAATTTCCATCTCGATAGTATGGTTACAGTAAGGCGGGTTTCTTTGCTATAACACTATCTCCGTTCCTTTTTGTTCCTTTCTTTCTTGTCAATAAAATCAAAATAAATTTTGCTTATGTGTTATTATGATTGTTGCTACTGAAGAATAACCAAATATTTGAGTTGGAAACAATTTGAAATTAATTATTCTTTACTACATTTGAATGACTTTTAAATTTGTCTAGTAATTACAAGCAATTTTTATGTACTACAATATATTTTTTATTCTAAATGTAGGAAATACGAGGCCTGATAAAAATATTCCTGGACACGATGCGAAGAAACACATATAAAATTTAGTAAACGACTTTATTGTTTTTCAAAATGTTCGCACTTGACATCAATATACGTGGATGGTATGAGAAGTACCCGTGTTTAAAGACAGGTGACACTCGTCAAAAGCTGCATTACCGATTGTGAGTAATATTTTTTAATTGATGTCTGTCAAATTTCAGAAAGATTTATTGAGTACTGTTGTTTTGAGAGTTGTTGAAAGTGACGAACTTTTTATGGAATCATGGAAAAAGAACAATACCGGTCAGTGATTCTATTCCTTTTTTGGAATTAGAAAACATGTACAGAAATAAAAGAGAAGTTGGATGTAGTTTATAAGGACCATGCACCTTCGATGACTAACATCAGGTGCTGGATTAATTCATTTAAGCGTGACTGACCAGTCGTCTTTGATGAGGAACGGTGAAATCGTCCAAACGAGGTGACTACGGACGATATGAACAATAAAGTTCATGATATGGTGTTAGCAGACCGCCGAGCGAGGATTAGAGAGTTTGTTAATATGATAAACACGACGCTAAGCTAAGCAAAAAAAGGTCCCAGCTAAGGTAGAAAAAAATGCTCTACTATCATGATAATGCCCCGGCCCACTCATCATCAATCGCACCAGCAAAACTGGTTGATTTAGGGAACGAATTCATTTTAAAATGAAAACTAGACGATAAGTATAGTACAGTTAGTTATAGTTGAAATGTAATCAAACAATACAATATAATGTAGTACATTTAATATAACACTACTTTCACCTTTCTAAAATTTAAATAAATATTTCAGTTGTGAAAAGGGCTCTATATATAGAACCGAAACATAAACATAATTAAATATTGTTTTAATTACCTGCCCGCCATTCCCAAGAAACACTTTAGCTGGTATATGTTTAACTGGATTCCGGGGTTTCCTCCGCGTTTCCACTGTTTGGTCGTCGTAAAGACCGGTGTTGGTTTCTGGACGACGTTTCGGCAAAATCACATTTGCCATCTTCAGGTCTGCGATAACTGTCTGCTTCTGTTTCTGGTTACTCGTAAACTGACGTAGTCGAGTTTAGGATGGTGGTTATATACCCGATTAGCGTTCTGGTTGGTTACACTTGGTTGAGTGTGTGCGCGGCTCCGTGTCGTTGGGCCTGTAGCTGGAGTGTACTGGCTGGGTTGCGGTGTAGGTGTTTTTGTTGGTTGTTTCTTGTTGACAACTTCTTTCCTTAATACTGGTTTCCATGCTATTGGTAGCCTCTGGGTATCATCTCGTGAATTCAAATTGTCCGCACGTTTCTCAATTTCGATAGCTTCCCTGATTATTCTGGTTTTCATGTGTTCTATGTTCGCCAATAATTTGGTATTGCTGAAGTCTATCGTGTGGGACGTTGCCTTTGCATGCTAAGCCAAAGATGAAGTTTTCTCGTCTTTTCTTACGGAGTTTTGTGTTCTTCTCTTCTTACGTTTACCCTTCTGTTTGTTTGGCCGATGTACGTCTTCTCACAATTAAGGCATGGACTTTCATAAACTCCCTGGTTTTCTAAAGGTATACTTGTTCTTGGATTCCGAAGGACTGTGCCGATTTTTCTGTCTGCCTTGAATGTGCTTTCAATATTGTGTCTTCGTAGGACTCTGGATGTTCTGTCGGTGGTACATAGGGTAAGTAGGTTTTGGCTATTGATTCCTCTTTTTCCTCTTGTGGAGTGGCTCGTTCAGGTTTTAATGCTTTGTTGATTGCCCGTTTGCTAAAGCCATTCTGCTGGAGTGCATTGTGGAGTTTATCCATGTCTTGAATCATGTTGTCTTCATCTGCTAATCTCTGTGATCTTGTTACTAGGCTCTTGACTACTGCTTGCAACTGAGCTAGGTGGTGGTGAGACTGTGCGTTGAGGTACCGATCTATATCTGTGGATTTCCGGTACACTGTATGGCTTAATTCTTCCAGAGGCTACCAACAGCATGGAAACCAGTATTAAGCAAAGAAGTGGTCAAACCAGTATTAAGCAAAGAAATTCTCAACAACAAACAAGAAACAAAAACACCTACACCGGAACCCAGCCAGTACACTCCAGCTACAGGCCCAACGACAAGGAGCCGCGCACACACTCAACCAAGTGTAACCAACCAGAACGTTAATCGGGTATATAACCACCAGCCTAAACTCGACTAAGTCAGTTTACGAGTACCCAGAAGCAGAAGCAGAGAGTTATCGCAGACCTGAAGATGGCACATGTGATTTGGCCGAAACGTCGTCCAGAAACCAGCACCGGTCTTTACGAAGACCAAACAGTGGAAACGCGGAAGAAAGCCCGAAATCCAGTTAAAACACGTACTACTACCCGCGTAAACCTAAAAGAAAACATATATATATATATATATATATATATATATATATATATATATATATATATAAGTGTTTAGATAATTTCTTAGCCGTTTATTAAATATAACAATTGCTAAATTATTGGAGTTTTTCGGCTTTTATACGAAATATTTACAAATATGAAATTAGAATGTATGTAATTGCAGAGTAAGAGGAGATGTTGGGGATGTAAACATTGCTGTCTACAAATTACAAAGCAAATCATACGAAATTTTTTTATTTGAAAAATATGGTCTACGTTGGGACTCGAACCCAAGTCTACAGCTATCCGGGCTGTCGCTTTTACCACTAGGCCACAATAGACCCAGGTTCAAGCTATTTAGAAATGCATTATAAAGTAACAGTGTTAATGAATCAGATGTCAGTTATTTAATGTAGATGTCAAGTTGAAAGCAGAAGTCAGTTTTGAAAGCTCATGTCAGTTTTGATAGTAGATGTCAGTTAGTGAAAGCAAATGTCAGTTAATGAAAGCAGATGTCTGATTAGAAAGCAGGTGTCAGTTATGAAAGCAAACGTCAGATTAGAAAGCAGATGCCTATTTTGAAAGTAGATGTGAGTTATTGAAAGCAGATGTCAGTAATTTGAGAGCAGATGTCAGCATTTCCAACATTCAAATCTGACATCTGCTCTCAAATTACTGACATCTGCTTTCAATAACTCACATCTACTTTCAAAATAGGCATCTGCTTTCTAATCTGACGCTTGCTTTCATAACTGACACCTGCTTTCAAATCAGACATCTGCTTTCATTAACTGACATTTGCTTTCACTAACTGACATGTGCTATCAAAACTGACATAAGCTTTCAAAACTGACTTCTGCTTTCAACTTGACATCTACATTCAATAACTGACATCTGATTCATTAACACTGTTACTTTATAATGCATTTCTAAATAGCTTGAACCTGGGTCTATTGTGGCTTAGTGGTAAAAGCGACAGCCCGGATAGCTGTAGACTTGGGTTCGAGCCCCAACGTAGACCATATTTTTCAAATAAAAAAATTTCGTATGATTTGCTTTGTAATTTGTAGACAGCAATGTTTACATCCCCACTTACTCTGCAATTACATACATTCTAATTTGATATTTGTAAATATTTCATATAAAAGCCGAAAAACTCCAAAAATTTATCAATTGTTATATATATATATATATATATATATATATATATATATATATATATATATATATATATATATATGTATCAGTATTCAATGTTCTAAAACAACCGTGTGGCTGACATTAAAGAAAGTTGTAACAATAAGCACATTTATGTATTTATATTTATGTAAATTCACTAGGCGATGATTTGGTATGGAATGGCATAGATCCCTCCCGACTGCTATTTATATTAACGGGAAAACTTCTGACATATTCGATTTTCGCCTAGACTTTTCATGTGTTACGCATTTACATTTTCTGGACGGTTCTCCACGTATGAGATCATCGGTGACACATCACAATAGTAATAATGTTACAATCGAGTGACACCAAACCTTTTATAGAAACATAGTACAAATCGAACAACTTTTGATACACAAAGTAACTATAATACTACAATATGTAATGAAGGTATGTCGAGCATTTGTTGGCCTAGTAAGAAACCATATCAACAAGTAAATAATTTGTGAAAAAACGTTAATCTAACGAGAATAATGAAGAAATTTTTTCGTTTTCTGATTATGAAGGTAGTGTTGGTAATTGCGTTGCACAGAGCTTGTCGGATGGAAGAATTACGTTTACTAAAAGTGGATGATGTAGAAGATTAAGGGCATAAATTGGCCATGACACGAAAACAAAGAAAAAACAGATCGTTACAGTTTCATCGGATGATGTAGTAAACGGAATTGAGCTTTACAGAAAGTACTTGAATTTGAGACCCAAAGCAACCAATTGGTATAAACAACTTCTACAATTTACCAAAGAAAATTGCTGCATACTTATGGATGCCGGAGCCAAATAGCCTCACAGGTCATTGTTTTCTAAGAATATTAGCGACCTTCTTGGCCGACGGTGGAGCCAATATCTAAGTTTGGAAGAGACACGCCGCCTCGCATAGTACTGCTATTGCAGACGCCTATGTCGAGGATAGCATCGAAAATAAAGGAAAAATTTCAACAAAATTTTTTAGTAGTTCGACTGAAGGGTATTCTTCGACCTCTGAAACGTCAACATCAACAGTACCAGCAAGCGAAGTAATAAACTTTAGTTTGCCATTGACTGCGTTGCGGTCAGTTTGCAAATCTTCTGGTGTAATGTTTATTTAATATTTTAACAAATTGTTCATTTACAATTTACGCTAATAAATAAAGTTAATGAAAAAAAGTATTGCTAACAGAATTCGTGGAGAAAAGTGTTGTTAACGAGAAAAGTCCTACTTTTCTTCATGATTTTGTATCACTTTTCTATCAACTACACGAAAAATAAATTTATAAAACGTGGTGAAACAATAACAGTTTTAAATGTCTTCCGTGAAGTCAATTGGATAACATTGGTTAAATAGTTGCAACATTAAGTGTGTTTCCACAGTTGTTTCAGCAAATCGGATGTGACGTGGGGGAAAAATAGTTTATATGAAGAAAACAAACGTTTTTCATCTGGCGATGTTATAATTGCATAATAAACTGTATTTTATATTTTAAATTAAAAAATTTGTGACGTTGTTCGACTAGCTAACGGATATTTTACGTATTTATTCCAGAATGTATAAAATGATTCATGGGATAATAAAGTAAACGGTAGATTACACAAAGCATTATTATACATAAATTAATTATGTGCTTTGAACTCTTCACGTGTCGTTCACAGTGGGTTTTCGTCCAGCACATTACAAACATATCGCAAGCGGTATATTTAATATTTGTCCAATTGTAAATAAAATCTTATTAACTTATTTGCTTGTTCGGACAATGGTCGTTTTCTAGGTACACTTAACTGTGACATTATTGTTATTATTATATGTAATAGTCTGTTGCAAAATAAATACGCGTCGCTCTGAATATACATACTAATATCTAATACCGCAGAGTAAATTGCGAAAACTGCACGTTTACCTGGAACGCAACTTTTGTTACCCGTTGTTTTATGATTTTAGAAAAACAACTTTATTTATATTTACAAAGAATTTTACAATATAAAATATAAACAAAAATAATGAACATTGTATTAGAAATGTTTCTAATGTTGCATTATTATAAATACTTGATTTTACAGTGAATTGGTTATTTTCCTCTGTACGTTTGAGTTTACTTAGTAATAAATTTAACGTATCCTTACATCTATTACCGAAATTATAAGGGGTTTCGGTTTTATTCGGTCTTATATTCATTAATTCCATGACTAAACACTTTACTGATCTTTGATCTGTGAAATGTAATTCTAAAAGTGTTTTCAACTCTTTCCATGTACAAACTGAACTTCTACTACCTACTATTTGTAAAGCTTTTCCTGTTAATTTTGACAAACATATCCGCACAATAAATTGATTTAGTCTTGAACTTTTATTTTTATCTGCATAATTATTTATTATAAACTAGCAACCGTCAAAGTATAGGGATAGGGTGTTGGGGTCACCTTCGAATTGTGGAATCATGTTCACCATAGCGGGAGTAATATCTTTAATACTATATTGTTGAGTACTAGGAGCTTCGTTAGGCATTTTTAACTTAATTTGTTTGAAACTTAATATAAAATCGTCTAACGATATATCGTTCATAAAATGTTTTTAAAACGCTGCAATAATAAAAATCTACTTACAATAATAAAATTATTTTCATATCTTCTTCCAGAGATGGGTGTTGTCCAAATGATGAGTTTTGTAGTAGTTGTGATGGTTGATTCTTTGTTGGAGCCGATGTGAGGTTCCAGGTAGCTTCTTAAATTTGCATCTTTCTTGATTATTGCTTGTTGAGTTTTTTGGTGTTGCACTTAATACTACTTGACTGCAATTTTAGAAGTCCTGCAGGTCTCGAGGTTAGATTCCCTCGAAGTTCAGCGAAGATTTTCTTCGATTCAATTTTAGATATCGTTTTTCTTTTCTTTGTTGAAATTACTGTTTTTAGGAGTTCTCTTTTAAATCGTTGAAACGAACCAATATTTTTGTTCAATATTGTAAAGAGTTTCCTACTGACTGCGCCACTTTTGTTTCCCGTTGATTTATGATTTAAAAAAAACCAACTTTATTTATATTTACAAAGAATTTTACAATATAAAATATAAACAAAAACAATGAACATAATCTGAAGAAGTTTATTCAAACTAATGCTAATGCATCAGAATAATTGAAACATACATGAGTAGGTAAACCCCACCAGTTTTGTATAATACAAAGGTATTTTTAATAATATAAAATATTATTAAAAACCTGGTGTGAAGAACACAAATACAGGTTCACTATTAATATTTTTGTGAACGTGTCCGAAAATATCTCTCCCCAGAGACGTAGATACGTATTTCACCTTTCTACAGGCTCATCGGTATGCCCCTGCTGGAGAAAGAATATTTCCAGACATATTCACAAAAAGGAACCACATCACCGTAATTATCCAGACCGGGCGTAGAAGTAAATTCCGCGCTGCCTGTTGTCAGACAACCGAAGTACCTCGCCCCGTCCACATAACCAATGTGGAATAACCACGTCTTTCCAAAGGTGGCATAGTCATCCCTCTAGAAACTGCATTTTGTTTGTGTCTTCACTCATACTACGGACTAACCGCATGTGTAATGTATCAGAATAATTGAAACATACATGAGTAGGTAAACCCCACCAGTTTTGTATAATACAAAGGTATTTTTAATAATATAAAATATTATTAAAAACCTGGTGTGAAGAACACAAATACAGGTTTACTATTAATATTTTTGTGAACGTGTCCGAAAATATCTCTCCCCAGAGACGTAGATACATATTTCACCCTTCTACAGGCTCATCGGTATGCCCCTGCTGGAGAAAGAATATTTCTAGACACATTCACAAAAAGGAACCACATCACCGTAATTATCCAGACCGGGCGTAGAAGTAAATTCCGCGCTGCCTGTTGTCAGACAACCGAAGTACCTCGCCCCGTCCACATAACCAATGTGAAGTAACGACGTCTTTCCAAAGGTGGCACAGTCATCCCTCTAGAAACTGCATTTTGTTGTGTCTTCACTCATACTACGGACTAACCGCATGTGTAATGTATCAGAATAATTGAAACATACATGAGTAGGTAAACCCCACCAGTTTTGTATAATACAAAGGTATTTTTAATAATATAAAATATTATTAAAAATATTATTAAAATATTATTATTAATAGTGAACCTGTATTTGTGTTCTTCACACCAGGTTTTTAATAATATTTTATATTATTAAAAATACCTTTGTATAATGCTAATGCGTTACAGTTTACAGGCCCTTATATACGAGTATATACGATCTTACCTGAGTATTTACTTTCACACAACATTGATAATGGGTTTCTGCATTCCTTTGTCTTGACGATTTTCCTTCCTTGAGGCGATATGTAACTCGCACCCCGAAATTGGGATCTCCAATAATAATTGTAGGTAATAAAATAAATTAAATAACCTTATTTTTTTATTATCAATAAAGTGTCGATGTTACTTGCAAATCTTTCTTTTAATATATTCCTACGCCTTCATTATTACTAATTATCCTAAAATTCGATGTAGCTGTACACATAAGCAAACTCTTTAAAATTCTATAAAAATGTAAATTTATTTATGTATACATTTTGTTGTGGAAAGGTTTTTTAATGCTGTTTTGCATTTCAAATTTTTCGGTCAGAAATGGTTAAAATATACATATACATGTAATTATACTATGAAAGTTCATATATATATATATATATATATATATATATATATATATATATATATATTGCTTGCACCGAGACCTTTCCCGGGATGACCGCGTCACTTCGAATATATTGTGTGACTAAATGTCTTTGTTGGAAAAATGAAATTTCTTATTTCGTTTTAAAATTAGCATTGGTTAGGCAATGTGTTAGAGAGACATAGTATATGTATTTACAATGGGAAACAATAAAATTTTTTGGTGTGTGTGGGTGGGGTTGGTTGTCTTCTATTGTTTAATGAGTGGATAATAGAGTTTAGAAAGTCCATCAATCTCGTTTCGGTCGTTGATTGTTCTGCTGTTTTTGAAAATATGGATCATTTCTAAGACCTCCCTAGCCTTAGTATTTTTTTGCATTGTTATTATTTTGGTATTTTCAAAATCAAAATTATGTTTCAGTGTCATCTGGTGTTTTTTTAAAGTAGTTTGATTTTTTGCGTATTTGTGACCTTTTAATCTCTCCTGTAGTAACTGTTTGGTTTGGCCTATGTATACTTTGTCACAATCTCTGCAGGGTATGTTATATATTGTATGTGATTGTTTTAGTGTAGGTATTGAGTCTTTTAGTTTGGTGTGTAGGAAATTTTATGTTTTTTCCGCTTTGGTGTGCTATTTTAAAATTAAATGGTTTAAATATATTGTTAATTTTTTCGGATAATCCAGTTATATAGGGTGTAGGGATATATGTTAATTCATTGGTTTTTTTATTTTTGTTTTGGCACATAGTTTTGTTATATATTTTATTAAGTCTATGTTTTATAATTTTTCGTATAAATTGTGATGGATAATTGTTTTCTGTTAAAATTGTTTTTACTTTATTAAGTACTGTTGCTCTGAAAACTGGATTAGTGAGATTTAAAGCCCTGTCTACTAACGCTGTTACTACATTTTTTTTTGTGGGATAGGGGTTGGTTTGAATAAAAGTTTACGTATCTGCCGGATGTGATAGGTTTAGTGTACCATTTTGTTTGTATGTTGTTGTTTGTTTTTATTAGTGTTAAGTGTCAGTAGTTTATGGAGTTGTTTTTTTCTATTTCAATGGTAAAGTTTAAATTTGGATGGAAGTTGTTGAAGCTGTTTTGTACATTGCTTATTTCCTTTTCTGGTAACATCATTATGCAGTCATCGATATATCTTTTGAAAAAAGTTGGTTTTATTTTCAGGGATTTTATAACATTTTCCTCGATGTGTTCTAATACTAATTGGGCTACTGCGCTGAATATAGATGCTCCCATTGCTAGTCCTTCAATTTGTTTGAAATATTTATTGTCGAATTGAAAATATGTGGAAATTAAAGTTAATTCTATTGCTTCAAGGAAATCTATTAATGGTAAGTCTGTGAAATTTTTGATGGAGCCCCATTTTTCTGTAAGTTACTACAGGAGAGATTAAAAGGTCACAAATACGCAAAAAATCAGACTGCTTTAAAAAAACACCAGATGACACTAAAACATAATTTTGATTTTGAAAATACGAAAATAATAACAATGCAAAAAAATACAAAGGCTAGGGAGGTCTTAGAAATGATCCATATTTTCAAAAACAGCAGAACAATCAACGACCGAAACGAGATTGATGGACTTTCTAAACTCTATTATTCACTCATTAAACAATAGAAGACAACCAACCCCACCCACACACACCAAAAATTTTTATTGTTTCCCATTGTAAATACATATACTATGTCTCTCTAACACATTGCCTAACCATTGCTAATTTTAAAACGAAATAAGAAATTTCAATTCTCCAACAAAGACATTTAGTCACACAATATATTCGAAGTGACGCGGTCATCCCGGGAAAGGTCTCGGTGCAAGTGCGAACCACACATGTACAAAAAATGTGTTTTAAAACGGAATAAATCGGTGAGTTTTTATATCGTTCGATTATCCTTACTTTATTATTATTTTAATTTTAATATTTAATTCCTTCATACAAATGTAATCATTTAATTTTTCCTTACTTTATTATTATTTTAATTTTAATTTTTAATTCATTCATACAAATGTAAACATATTTTCTTACTTTTCGTTGTATTAATTTTTTGTTTCTAGTCACTTGAAAAAGATTTAATAATTAAAAGAGTCGAAACGTCGTAGAGAAAATTGAAATTCATTAAAGGTCGCTAAACCAATAAGAAAGTCTATTATTTTAATATATATATATATATATATATATATATATATATATATATATAATATTTTTGTGACCTTGGTATGATATGGTAAACTTAATAAGTCGGCGATTAAAGGTCTGGTTTATTACTTCAAAGTATATATATTTAAAACAACCCTACATGTTTCGGCAATGATGCCTTTGTCAAGGACCTTTAATCGCCGACTTATTAAGTTTACTATATATATATATATGAAAAACAATTGTTGTTGGGGAATCCGGCAATCTAAAAACCATTAATTAGTTAATGTTCTCTATTTTTTTTTACCCTATATTTCGCTCTGAGGTTTAGAGCTTCTTCGGGGGTCACTTTAATAAGAAAAAAATGTACATAACTTAGATATTTAGTCAAACAATCATAAGAAAAATTCTACTTACTTACTTTCTTATAATTGTTTGACTAAATATCTAAGTTATGTACATTTTTTTCTTATTAAAGTGACCCCCGAAGAAGCTCTAAACCTCAGAGCGAAATATAGGGTAAAAAAATAAATAAAGAACATTAACTAATTAATGGTTTTTGATTGCCGGATTCCCCAACAACAATTGTTTTTCATACTTGTTTTAACGGCAAAGAATCCTTGTCTACATATATATATATATATATATATATATATATATATATATATATATATATATATCGTTATGGTATATAAATTAAATAAGGCATAAACACATGAAGTGTGAACAAAATTATATGATTTTAAGTGAAATACATATTAAAACGAAAGCGAATTAATATATATAATGCAATAACAAGAATGAATAAATAAAATAAAGAAAAAAAGTTGTTAAAAGTATGTAAATTTAGTAAAGTAAATTATAAATTAAATAGTATTATGATGAAAATTGAAGTAAAACGAAAAACTTAATAAAAAACTGGACCTGGATTAAAATAACTTTATTTACAGAAAAACAGAAAGTCCCAAAAAGCAAAGACATTAAAGTAAATTTTTAAATAATAATAAAATTATTGATAGAATACAATGTATAAGTGTATTACACCTATAAATTATTATAAAGATTAATTTTCAAATAAATATCAGCAAAAATAGAATATTTTTATAAGTGTAATTTCAAGGAATTAATTATAAATATTTAATTTAAGTTTTACATATTAAAATACTGTAAAAATATGCATGTTAGGAATATTATGTTTATTTCCTAAATCAAAAAGACTTTCAAAAGTTTATTTAAAATTAATATGCAAAAGTTTGCTATATTTTCTTTGACTGTGAAAAGTTTTCCACAATTAAAGATAGTTTGAACAAATGTCAGTCAATCATATATTAATAATGTAAATGATATGTCAATTAAGACTAGTTTTTAAATTTTGAAAGTTAATTTTTACATATGCTAGTGATGGCAAATTGTATATTCAAAATTGAAAGGAGAAAGGTCAAATGCAACAGTTAGTAAATATTAATAACAATATAAATGTGTAATGAGTAGAGCTGAGGATGTTTGCGGTATAACCATGGTTATATCATGTAACCATAGTAATTTACTATGGTTACATGATATAACCATGGTTATACCGCAAACATCCTCAGCTCTAGTAATGAGCAATAGGTTATCTAGATTAAATTTATACACCTACAAAGAAAATAAATAATTCCAATACCTGACGAAACATTTAAAGATTAGTATATTTTGAAGACGGATATGGAGATGACAGAAAACAGAATTGACAGAAAAAGGATTAAAGATAAGAGATCAAAATTAGGTACTATATAATTAAGTTTATAAAGGTGTTATTCATTTCATTTTAAAAGCAAAGGGCAGAAAGATCCCCGAAGTACGTTGTTGGTTTTCTTACTTTGCCATTTATGTCTAGGTCTTCCCTTCTACTGTTTGCTATAATACATCCAAGATATTTACATGGTGATTCTGATTCTAGTGGGACATTTTTACATGTGATTTTTCTTCTCATTCGAAACCATAACTTTACTCTTATCTGTGTTAACCTTCATTTTGAAATTTTCTATTTTATACGTTTTCTTTTTGGAGTCGTCTATTAGCGCTATATCATCGACATACACTAAAATAATTATCTTAAAAGAATGTAGAGTTCGGTAGCCAATTATATCTTGTAAAGTTGTCCAATAAAATTATAAATTATAAAAGACTTAAACTATCTTCTTGATTCCCTCTTTGTCTGTCTTAAATTTTTTGAATAGGTTGAGTTGTACCACTCTCTTTCCTTTTTTTTACGTTTTTACGTTTTTTACTATTCTCACCATTTCTGCATGTATTTCTAGCTCTTGTAAAATATTCAAGATAGTTCCACTATCCATCAAATCAAACATTTGGCTTAGTTCTTTTCTATGTTCCTTTTCATACTGTTCTTCTGTTATTTAGCAATTAAATTGTTCATTTATTTTTTATCGTACTCATAAATTCTGTGTATTTAGCCTGTAGATAAAAAAATATGGATTTAGTTCTAATAAATTGCAAGTTTTAATTTGTTTATATTTACATAAGTGTTTGTTTTATTTCCTGTGCCAAATGCTGTACTTCATCTTTATTTTGTAGTTAGACCTATTTCTTTTTAATTTTAACTGATGCACAACAATGTTTATTTTAAATAATCAATAAATAAAAAACGATATTACAAAAGTTATCAATATTATGAATATATAAATGCCGATAGTCTCAATAAGGTCCTACCTAATAAAGCGCTTATCGTCCCTTCTAATGAGACCTCTTATTTCATTAGTAGAGATAGGAACTAATAATACCCTTTTATTTTATTCGATAGATTAAATAAAAGCAAACCTTATGATAACCGATATGAAACCGACATAATATCGATATATTTATTGATTTTTTTATCTATAGCATTAAACAGGAATTTTGTGGTACGATATTATTAATTGGCTTATCTATAGATTATTACTGATGTAATTATTATAATTTATAAGGAGAGATTAAGAAAGTTCACCAAATTAAATTTCTGAATTAATAAATTAATTAATAAGCGATTATAATTAACTTTAATTTACAGTTCTAATTCTGCTTTCAATCAGAAATAATTCCGTTTACTAATGGAATTCCTGTTATATTAACATAAATTTTTTAATATTGAGTAATATTGACTATATAAATCCCATATCTAAAATTCCTAACATGCTAAATATCTTGTTGTACGTAGTAATTAAGTATCCCAAATAAGAATATATTTTAATACTATCTAAACTTTTTCTTATTAACAAGGGAAAGGAATTTATTAACATTCCTTTAATACTATTAGAAACCTGCATCATAATACGAAAACAAATAAAATTTGTACAAGCAAAACATCATAGAACCGTGGATGCCGTTATGGTGTTGCGTACAAGCGAGCTGGAAAGCACAGATATATGGATTGAATAAACTGTTTTCCAGTGACAGGCTGAGGTAGTGAAAATTTTATACTATAATAATAATAATGGTAATAACAAGAATAATAGTGATAACAATAAATTACATCATAGAACTAGTAGTAAGTACCGTTTTACGATGTATGCTAACATTGCAACATCAGCCCCATTCCAACGAGCTCATACTCACAGATAAAAAAGTAGAGTAAAATGTTTCCTGGTCACAGGCGAGGAAGTGCATAAGTGTATAATGACAATAAAGGCTATTGCATTAACAGGAATAATTGTACCTGTACCGGGTGCGGCAATAGTGTGTGGGCGGATGTTAGCATGAAAACTAATAAAGTTGTAGCATTGAAATTTTACGTACACATGTAGTATGCTACAGTGCATTTTCTGTTTTTATTTATATATTTACAGGGTGTTCCAAATTTCCGCAACTACTTTCAATTTTTTTTTTAAATAGATTGCTATACATTCTTGTTATTATGATGATAGCCACCCAAATTATCTTTGCAATGATATATGACAATGTGCACTTACAACTGTTAGTTTTGGTTTTATTGCAAATTTTGTTAAAAATCTTGATAGTTGCAGCTTCTAACATTTTAAGTCTTAGCCTGAAAATGGGTGCAGTGCCCCACGAAACTCCTTTGTTACCAATTTATGGACTAATACGTTATATATTTTAAGGGTGAACAACGCGACAACATATACAGGGTGTTAAATATGTCGTCCCAAATTTATCGAAGTTTAAAGGCTATTTTCTCTTTATTTTTTAAATTGAACCTATATTTTTTTTATTAGTCTGCAAATTCCTTGCAAAATTGCCGTTAAAATGGTACCGACAACATAGTACTTATTTCTAGTATTTTCGAAGTTATAGCCCTTTAATGGGATATACCTATGTTTATAATATTCAATATGCGGTGCTGCATCTAATAGTTGGTTGGCCATGAAATGATATCAAACAAAGTAACTTTTATAAACACTTGTTTTTTAATTCTTTATTATTAGTTTTAGAATTACATTCTGTAATTTTTCCACAATAAAACAAAATTAATTTAAAATGTGTTCAAATATATGTCCATTTTGCTCTACACATGCTCTTAATCGCCTCTGCATCGACAGACTTACATTTTGAGCCATGTTGTTTTCACTTAATTGAAGAAAAGCGTTTCTGATTCGTTGCTGCATGTTTCCTGCCGTTGTAGGAGGTGTTTCGTAAACAATATTCTTTACAGTAGGCCACAGAAAGAAATCACAAGGGGTTAGATCTGGTGATCGCGGTGGCCAGCTTATAAAGCTTCCTCTCCCAATCCACTTATTGGTGAATACCCTATCTAAATGTGCTCTTGCAGCAGCACCGTAATGTGCAGGTGCACCATCATGTTGGTACCACAATCTCCTTATGACGTTATCTGGTAGGCCTTCTAAAGCAATGGTAAATTATTTTGTAGGAAGTTTGTGTAGATTTCACAATTTAAAGTAGTATTAAAAAGAATGGACCTATAATAGTGTTTCCTATGATGCCTCCTCAGGTGTTAATACTCCATTTTTGTTGGTATAAAATTGGTTGCACAAAATGAGGGTTTCTAGTGTCATAATAATGAGTTTTTTTTCTGTCACTTCATTATCTTCTGTAACCATAGTCTTAGTTCTTTCATATTTGACGTAATTCACTGAACGCGTCTGAAGAAACCTTGTCAACAAATTTTCAAACGTCTTAATATCTGGTGCTCTTCGGTGAGGATACTCCATAGTATATGATCTTGATGCTAAAAGTGGATTTCAATTGCTAGCGCCAAGAACAAATACCATGTCTATTAGCTCCTCTTTCGTAAAATTCATTCTAAAGAAACACAACTATAAACTACTACGGCATGTAAATAAAAAATAATGACAACAAGACGATATAACTGACAACAACTAATAACGAACAAACGGAAATTGATAATTAACTAGCCGAACCTAAATTATAACAATTAAACGCGATTGCAGCAAAGAGGAACTACAGAATAACACTTTATACGGAAATTTTAAGTAGATATTTGACGTTTTGTTACACAGACATTTTTGCTTAATATCATTTCATGGCCAACCAACCAACTATTAGATGCAGCACCGCATATTGAATATTATAAACATAGGTATATCCCATTAAGGGGTTATAACTTCGAAAATACTAGAAATAAGTACTATGTTATTGGTACCATTTTAACGATAATTTTACAAGGAATTTGCTGACTAATAAAAAAATTATGCGTCCAAATAAAAAAAAAGAGAAAATAGCCTTTAAACTTCAATAACTTTGGCACAACATATTTAACACCCTGTTTTTTTTTTTTTTTAACAACTGTATATGTTGTCACGTTGTTCACCCTCAAAACATATAACGTGTTAGTCCATAAATTTGTAACAAAAGAGTTACGTAGGGCACTGCACCTATTTTCAGGCTAAGACTTAAAATGTTAGACGCTACAACTGTCAAGATTTTAACAAAATTTGCAATAAAACCAAAAATAACAGTTGTAAGTGCACATTGTCATATATCATTGCAAAGATAATTTGGGTGGCTATCATCATAATAACAAGAAAGTATAGTAATCTATTTAAAAAAAAAATTGAAAGTGGTTGCGGAAATTTGGGACAGCCTGTAAATATATAAATAAAAATAGAAAACGCACTGTGCGTAAAATTTCATCGCTACAACTTTATTAGTTTTCATGCTAAGCTCCGCCGACACACTATTACCGCACCCGGTATACGTAAGTATAAAATAAAAAATAACAATAATTAATAACGGAAAAGTTAACAACAAACAAAACCAAATTAATTAATAGAAAAAGTTTAATTCCATTAGAAAAGAAAACTAAATTAATAAATAATTTGAATTAAATTATAATAATTTACTTGATTAATTGAATTATATAATAATTCCCCTGTTCATCCTATTGATTTTAAGGAAATGCTATATATCAAAAAACTAGTTCTTAGAAAAGAGAAGGAGAACATGGGATAGGAACGAGAGGAAATATGAGGTATAAAAAAGTCAATGATAGAAAATAAATGATGGGAATCAATAGCTCCATATATGAGCCTCGACATAAATCTCGTATCATCTCGACGATGTCGTAGGGAGAAGACATACCATGTCTTCTCTGTAATGATTCCATGATCAATATATTGCGTCCGGAATAGATGTTATCCATTTTAAACGACAAATATATTTAGAAGCCCATGTACTTTTCAATAATATAAAGGGATAACCAAGCAGGAGAGATGTATTTAACTTTACTGATTACAAAAACAACATAACTTAGAATGTAGTTCTAATTAAAGTCAAACTTCTGTAGGGTTTACGAGTTTGTAAGATGAGACCTAAAGCATTGATGATAAAATATAAACATCATTAATATGTGGAGCAAAACTTAAACGTGAATCAAAAGCAATACTGATGTTCTCCAGCCTTCCATCTGACCCCGAAGACTAAATGCTATCGGCATTTAGTTTTTGGGGTCAGATCCTTAGATCGGGCATTATGAATGAATGAAGATCCATAATTTACGTTTAAAATCTTCACTTTTTAATACTTAATCGTAACACGACAATTGTCAAGTATTATTTTACAACGTTCTTAAAGGAATCTATGAATTTACACAAATATTGTAGGTAGTGATGAGTCACATTTTCTTACTGGTTACAATATTTGTGTAAATTAATAGACTTCTTTAAAAACGTTGTAAAATAATAGGAACCTTGTTGATTTGATTTATTTTTTTAAATTTAGTTTGTATCTTACTCTTTAGCTGTAAGTACTTGATCAAGCCACTGTGCTGGCGAAACAATTGTCGTGTTACTATTAACTATTAAAAAGTGAAGATTTTAACTGCAGCTTTATTTTTATTATAAAACAATTTGATTTCTGATTGTAGTCTTGAGTAAGCATCGTACACTATATTCAAGAGATATATTAAAATCCTTATATTCACTTCACCAAGTCTCTTGTTATATCATATCGTATGGGAAAAATATTTCAATCAGTAATGCATTTAGTAATGTTAATAATAATAATAATAATAACGTATTGAATGCCCAACAGAACTGGGCAAGAAACAAAAAATTACAATAGATGATACATAATTTATACGTAATACATTATTATACTAAATATCTATATTAGAAAGAAAAGGATATGGGAAACATGAGTTGATTGAAATTTCGTGCCAAATATACTATGGGCGCCTTTAACAACGATTCGTTCTTGCTATGGAATATGAAGCAATTAATATAGTCTCAATTTGACAACAAATCTTGGGATTCGCTTTATACCATTTATTTGACCACTAAGCTATTAAGGGCTGTGATTTCGACTCATTGTGAGAATCCATGTCCTTAATAGCTTAGTGGTTAAAGCAATGGTCCGGCAAGTCAAAATCGAATAATTAGCGTCGCAAAATGTAAAAAGCATATTTACATTCACATTACTTTGGCAAAATGCAATAAATTTGCAACAACTGCATATATACGAGTACATGTTTCCTTAATAACAATAATGTGACTTAAGGCCTTCCTTTAGGTGCACTTCTACACAAGTAGCATAAAAATTTCTCGAATACTTGATTTTAATGTAGTTTTTTTATTATAAGCTGATGTTTGCTAATCATATACTGTATTTACGCTAACATATTGTTATGAAAACTTAATGATAAAAGGGAAAGTAACTTTGATTTAATCTAGAATGAATCGTCTTATATGAAAACTTAAAATAATATGCATAGGTTAGATGTAAATGTCAGGAAGATGTTATTTTAAAACAAATTGACAGATAATTGTCATATTTCAAAGGCGAAAATATTAGTGATATTGATATTTGAAAAACAATTAAACAAGTACATAGCTGGGTTTTTGCAAGAAAAAAAAAGAGAAATTATTATTGATTGTCGAAGTACACGATTTGAACAAAATCATTCTAAACAGAATAGCAGGTGACATATAAATCCATTGATTCCATAATGAACCAAAGTGAAGTAGAGAATTTTCGCGATTTTTTTTAAGAAACATAGTTTTTCTTCCCCCATTCATTTCATATCAGACTGAGCCACAGCGAAGCGTGGCCTGGTTTAGCTAATAAATTAATAAACTAATAAACTAGTATCCAACTCAGAACGATAAATTAGGAAATAATAATAAGAGTTAGTGTAATTTAACTAAATATCACTGTGCCAGCTATATTTAAAATTTAATTGTTTCACCAAAAGTCGGCGAAAAAAACAAATCCACACTTAGTCAGGCACAACTAATAACTAATTAAAGTTGCATTAATAAAAAATACCACAAAAACATACAAAATTATAATTTCAAATCTAAAACGTGGAGAACATTTGGAGAATGTCATATGTGAAGATATGCTCGATTATGTAACACGCTGAATTGAGAAAAGGAGATTTAATTTCTAATACTTCAATTCCTCTGCCGGACGTAACCCTACCACGTAGGCAATTGTCTTCAATTAAATAGGTTTCCACATACTAAACTATTGCCCCAGAAGATTGCTGTAAAATTTAAATATTAGTGTATACATTAGTTTTATCACCCATTTTTGGTCATAAAAGTGACTTAGGCACTAATATCTAATTTTCGGTTTCGCTTCTCATACGAAATAAATAAATCAACAAGCAATACTCCCTGTGTCCAAAATTGTGCTATACATTTATCTTTTTAATTTTGTCCCAAATTATGGTATACAAAAAAAAAAGAAATAAATCCATTTTTTTCCATAAATTTTATTTAAACACGATTTTAGCAATTTAAACATTATTTAAACAAATTTTGATTTAAAATTATAACTAACTAAATTGCGGACAATTTAGCAAGAACCCTTTATCGACACAGGTAAACGTCTCTCACGGCGAAGCTTTTCTTTGTTCATTGTTAAATTTTGTAATTGTTGCCACCAGAAGCCATCATAGTTGACTTCATACAGTTTTGAAGCGTCAAAAAATATTATGTAATTTCTCCCTACTTAATGCATTGAAAACATTTTGTACTGATTGGATTAATTCGCCTACCGCTTTTGGCGACTCTTCGTGTTGGAGGGATTGAAATTAATTAAAAAAGCCAAGATCTAAATCTAAATCTGGTCTATTTATGGCTGCGATTTGAATTGAGTGTTCCATCTCTCTTTTGATCCTTCAGTAAGCAGACCGTCATCATTATCAGAAGAATGTGGTTTGGCATGGTCTTGTTGAATGTAGATGGGTTTTGCTCTATGTGCAACTGGAAACTTGGATCTAAGATCTGACAAAATGTTTTCAACGGTTATTTTCTTATATTCGACAGCGTTGTTAGTTCCGATGGTGTGGCCACTAATGTTCTTCTTTGTTGATTTTTAGTGTTTCTTTTGGCAGGTTCTTGATTAAGAAATAGTGAAAGTTCTACCTTTCCGTAAAAATACTGTTTTTTTCCAGCTACTGCAACCATTAACATCACTTTTGTAATAAAGCGTTTACTTTTCCAATATCTCTCTCGCTATTGTTTATCAAGCAGAATATAATAAAATCGCTTAATTTGGGCCAACTAAAACAATTTTTCGTCTATATGCACGTAGGCATATATGTCATCAAAAAATCCATTCTCCTTAACCATCGATAAGCTAAATGCTAGTCGAGCTAATTTGTTTTTTTTTCTGTTGACATTGGTTTCACTGTTGAAAATATTCACTTTAGTTGCTTATCTTCTTTAAATATGCCGAAAATGGTTCATTTTGAAAGTGCAAATGATCAGCTGCGGATTGTACCGCGATGATTGAAAAGGATATCCAGGATCTTACTCAAATTGTCGAAGTGATTTTTACGTTTTTGACCACATTTTCCCTTTTTTTAGCTGAGACATCTGCACAAAGATTTCCTCTATCATACTGTTCTTTGGCCTTGTGCCAAATCCGCGACATAGTCGTGTAAGTCAAATTTTTTCGTTAATAGCACCGCGGCTTAATTTGTTTCCGACTTTATGTTGTAGTAAGATTTGTAAAATTGCATTGCACTGGTTACAAGTCAACTGTTTACTTTTTCGGTCTTTAATACACAAACCACTATTTTCTTCAATTTCATTTTCCCTATCTTCGTCGGAACTGGTTTAATTTTAATTTTCTGCTCTTCTTAGTTATTACAAATGACAAGATAAAATATTGGCATTTATATTTCGGAGAGGTCGACCATAAAATTATTAAGAATAAATTATTCTTACAAACATAGAATAATTAAAACATATAAACATCTTTTAATTAATAATCAAAGAATGTTTAAGAAATGTATACTATAATTTGGGGTAGAGGGAGTAATATTGATAATGATCAATGTTATTCCTCCTGGTTTAAAGGAATTTTCGGAATGTGTTTGACCGAAATATGTTTTGAATTATACAATAGTTTGAAATAACACTATATTTACAAGATAATTATTAATAAATTGAATCTTGGAGTTCCATTAAACTTAATATAATTGTATGAATCTGGTCTAAATAGTAAAGACCGAGAAACTGGCTAATACTTTATATTCTTGAAGTGAGATCTCTGAAATCTGGGTTGGAACTGACTTTTGTTCTAACTTATTTTTGCAAAGAATTTTTTGTCCCCGCCAGTTACAAAGGAGGGAGAAATCAGCTAAAATAATTTCAATGAAATTGCGTGGCAAAGATTTTACCATTTTTCAAGATTGTTACAGGTATTGAATGGCATGTAAGGTGTACGTAAATTACAATAAACAGCAAATGGGTCAGAGATAAAGAACAGTCTTCGAAAAATACGGGAAAAATGTAATGAATCGTAATCTCTAAACCTTATCGTAAAATATGAATACATTGTAACATTCAATATAATAAATACAATAAATGAAATATAACGATAAAACTTATACTATTACATAGGTTTACATCTACAAATGAATGAATTTACAAAAAAGATTCTACCTGTATTGAGTAAAGAGTTTTAAGACTGGACAGCGGAACAGACGCTATCCTCTAATGAGTCATACAGGCGCAGAGCCAGAGTCGGTTTAGCTTAATAATAAGATTGATGCAATATTCGTAGCCCTGATTTTAATGTCCTGAAAGGCTTTTGTAGTAATGTCCAAAATATGGAAATCGGTAGATATATTATATTTAAAGATTATTATTTCTATGCTCCACTCACTAACTCTAATGTTGAGCGAAGATTTTCTATATTTAAAGACATACTGTCCAATAAAAGTACGCACTTTACAGAACAAAGTTTAGAATATATTGTAATAATTATTGTCAATAAAAATGTTAACTGTGATGTAACAAAGCATTCACTTTAATTATAGATGATATAATTAATTTTAAGTTTATACTTTCTCAATATTTTGAATTTTTCACTGTATAAAGTAAATGCTTTTTGTGTATATATATATATATCTTGAATTAATTTCAATTCAAGTTAATTTAAATTCATTTAGCTTCAGTGTTTTATTTATTTTCGTAAATTCGTAAATACATTTCATTGGCTTTATTAGGACTCTGGCGAAATATATTCACACTCCGTCTGTTTGTATTAAAAGACGTACAAACAGACAACTTTTATCAATAGCATCGCGCTATAACATTCATATATACTGTTAAGTTGATCGATTGTACATTGTCGGCACCGATGAATCACACCCGATTCGGGATAGAGCCGATGCCGCAGTCTAATTATGACCGTAGGAAACAAGACAATGCATAAGCAATATAATACCTGACCAGATTTACGAAATTAACAAATTCTCCAAGACCGTTCTATACACTTAATATTCACAATTAATATAAAATTAAAACCTATTATTTAATACGTAAAATAAATACGATTAAATCTATTTGATTATACTTAAATAAAACTAAAATACAAATTAAATCTATATGGACGTAACAATCAAAGCGAAGACAAAAATATCCAAGAAGTTTATAATCACTATCAAATATATATTTATGAAAACAAAATTGTCGTACTCTAAGAATTTATTCATTACTTTAACTGTATCCTGTATCAAAGTTGTAACTTTTCTTATAACGAAGTTACCGTATCCGAACGATTGCGAATATATCATAGAAAATACTTTCCGTAAAAAATATCCTTTTATCAGATCTTATTGTATGCTGGCGTGAGAGTGAGAGGAGCTCCCCTAAACATATACTGTTACGACAACGCCTAGCAGATGTCACATATGAATATAAAGGAAAGAACGGAACATACGTATATCATCATTTTACACGGTATATCTAAAAAAAAATGTACAACTCAGAGATGTGAAGAGACAACGAGATGTAATATATATTATTTTTATGCGTTTAATCTCTAATGGGACCATAAATTCCTATCAAACGTATGAATTATAGTCGAAATGTTATTTTAAATTATACGAATCTCATTTGGTATGGACACGTACTCAGTAATTTATACAATTTTCTCCGAAAAGATCGTATTTTATGTAGATATACACGTCCTACATTTCTAATACTGTTTGACTATAATTTGAATAGGTACTTTTAACAGATATTGATAAATCGTCGATGAACTATGCAGGTGCGATTGTGTAAATACATATAGGATACATGTGTACGTAAGTGCATACATTTGTAACGAAAATGTAAGAACCGCTGTTAAGAGATTAGGGTAAGTTCAAAGAGTGAGTAACTGTTATTGAACTGCGCAAATTTAGTCACGTTTCAACCTTTTCTTGTAAATGTATTGAATTCTAAATTTCTCTTTTCTTTTCCTTTCAAGAGATGAATCTTTTTCACGTCAGGTTATTTTAATATAGCACATCCTTCTGATGTTATAAATCAGCAAAAATATCCTTTTGAAATTTTCTAGAGGTAGTTTAAACGGTATTCTTATTTACGCAAGTTCTTTATATTCATGTATTGCAAAGAATTAGCAGTCTTTATTCACATTTTTGTCATGTGTATTCGGAACCTTATTTTTCGATTTAGCGCCTGAAATATTTTTCAAGTCTGAATACTTTTTACGTTCTTCAAACATCTATTAAAAATTCCGTTCTAATTTGTTATTAAGTTTTACTTTGTATTATAATGGCAGAGCTTACGCTTGATAAACGAACAAAATTATGCTATCAAGAACCCGTCCGGCCAGAATCTCTCTGGTACAATGATGGCTCTGAAACAGAAAAGGTGTTGAAACCGGAATATATGGGCTTAAAGGGCAATAATCCAAGTGACCCTAAGTAGAGATACGGTATTTCAAGCGGAAGAGGCCGCTATGAATCATTGTTTGGCGAAATTAAAAGACAGGGCGGAATAAATCGCTCCGTGACCAACTTCTGTGTGACCTAAACAAGCTCAGTGATCACAAAAACGTGTAGGCTGGGTCCCGGTTGAATACAATATTAGTTGTGTATAGTGACCGAGGAACAAAGGGGTGAAAGGTATATATGAGTAATGCCTTCGTATAAAAAATCGCGTTCCAATGATCCGGTAGTAACGAAAAAATGATTTTTCTTGATTCGTGTCTCGGCCCTGTCGCAGGTAAATATACGGGCGGCAATATAGGCTTCCATCTCTAAATCATCAGTAATTCTTCGTCACCTTATATTGTTTTATCGGTATTTGTCAGTATCACCATAAATTTAAAGACAAAAATTCTATGTAAATAAAGAACAAACGATGACATGGACCGACTTTAACTACATTTCGGCCCTAAAATTTGGAAATTTTTCATGAACTACAAATAAATTTCTTTTTTTATTTTCAGTTAGATTTTGATACGTATTCATCAGATTCGCTAACATTCGCTACATTAATATGAAATATATTTAAAATAACTCTTACATGTTTCGGTAAGTATTACCTTTGTTAAAGAATTATAAATGACAAATAATTATATACATATTAATGTAAAACAGACTTTCGATCGCCGAATATCTAAATCAAATGTATTGTACAAAGGTCAAGAAATAATTATCTAATATTATTATTTTATTTTTCTATATTTAATGAATACCATTTTCAAGACCAGACATCACACAATCGAAGAGCTTCGTAATGCTATTGTGAATTCTTGTGCTGACATAACCCAAGAAATCTTAATAAATGGCTTTGAAAGCATATAGTTCAACTTTGTCTTCAAAATAATGGTCGACATTTCCAACATTTGCTTTAGTATTATTTTCTTTTTCTTCTCCAGGTGCACCATGGATCCCTGTATCAGGGATACATTAGATCAGGCCGTCGCTAACATAACCGTGGCACACAAACGTGTATAATAAGAGAGCACAAAATATCAACCTGTGACAGTATACTTGACGTACCCATGAAGTCGCTAACAAGTTTCAAAGGAAAGGTGCACTGCACTTACTTCTGCTCTTCTACTAGTAAAAGAATGAACACCATATACCGTGCAAAGAGATATAATCTATCCCACATATAAGGTAAATTCCATCGTACTTGAAGTTGAAGTATCTTAGAAAACTCCACATTTGGTTTAAACCATACGAAAAGTGAAGCAGGTTCGCAATTCTGGAATATATAACGACGGCACACTTGTTAATAATTATAATTAGAGAGATATTGTTTTTATTACGCCATTTGTGGACCAGCTTCAAGTTGTTATACAGCTCATAACAATCTTCTACATTCATCATTTTCATGTAGGTTTTCAGATCATCTGCGAAAACTAAAGCTCCCAAATGCAGAGTAGATAATTAAGAAAGCCAAATTAGAGTGTGGGGTACACCGAATGTTGGATAGAGATGGTGAGAGTGGAAACCATTGAAACAAATATAATATGAGCTAGAACTTAAATAGGGAGATATGAGATTCAATAGCAAAGGAAAGAAACCAAAGACATCCAAGTTAGCTAGTAAAATTGAGTGATCGATGGAATCGACAACTTTCAGGAAATCTGTGTATAATACATCAACATGAAGACGATCATCCATAATTTTTCTAATAAATTCCGTAATTTTTGTTAAGGTAGTGATAATAGAACGTCTATTAACAAATCCATCTTGCTAAAGAAATAGCAGATGATGTAGACATACGATTTGTTCATATATTGGACATTAAAAAAACATTTAGCATAATTACTTAATGTGATAACTGTCTGTAATTGCAGATTACATATAGTACTTATGACTACGATCTCTACTTTTATGTAGAACTCTTTAACCCGTAGAGATAATTACATTAAAGATGGCTGCTAAGGTCGCATAAAACAGAGCCACAATCTCTAACGAAAAAACCTGGGAGATCGTTTTGTTCGAATATGAAGATTAAGTTTGAGTTTGCGGATGCAATTTAAGACCTCATATAGAGTAACAAAATATACAGTGATCATATCAATACACGAACTTGTCGAAGATATAGCTGCAGGTCGCGAACGATAGACTGACGAAAAAATTCACCAAATTCCTGTTATTGCACTAGAGTTACATTTTCAGGCACTAATTTTTATCCACCTGAATTGAACTGGCGCTGAAAAATGCAATTTGTAGACTGTCGCAGGGTTCGAGAGTGATCTATCAGATCCATGCACAATAAACCAACACAGTTGGTTTTTTATTATTATTACATAACTAGAAAATAGGAATATGTATCTCATAATATTGATAATCGTAAATTACAAATCAAGTATGCATATTCAGCGGTGTATAATTATTTCTACAAAAACATCTTATACATTTTCTATAAACTCTAGTGTAAAATAAAAGCATTCAATGACTGTAAAGACGTATTAAAGAAAAAACAGACAATAAATTTTTATTAAGATTTAGAATATTCATGTTTTTTATATTATGAATAAAGTATGGTATATTTAAAAATATTATTCTTGAATTTTCAATACATTAATATCATATAAACTACCAATACCAGGCATTGCATTGCTATAAGTTGACGACGTATTATATGTTAATAGCATTTTACAAAAATACCTGTTTGGTTATATCACGCAGAGATTCGTGTCTACTTTTTAGCATATAAAAACAATTAAGAGATTGTTTAAGGTGATTAATTATTATTGCTTGAAAAGTTTTTTATAATTAATATCAAAATTGAATGTTCTGTTTAAATTTCTTAATTTATTTTCGCCTGTGTTTACTTTCTTATGGAATTTTAAATATATAGAATCTACTAACTGTCTTTCGAATTGCAAAATATTAAAATCTTTTATTTTTATACTTTATTTAAGCATAAGAAAATAGACATACATCTACTCACAAGCAAGGTTTCTAAAGCTCCCTCCCATTGCATTTTATGAAGATGCTGATTATAAACGAGAAAACTGATTATTAATACAAGATGCACATTTCAAAAGAGCAAGCAACATGAAATACTGAGACAGAGAGAAACTGGGCAATAAAGAGCGATAAGACGAGTGCCTTAGTTCGTTAGATGCATTAAAATTAAATTTAAGTATGAGCGAACTCTAGTCAACGCGATACCCTCTATACATATATCTATATGCCAATAGAATTTTACAATGTGACCTCAATCAATTAATCAACTCTTGGAAAAAGGCGTAGCTGCCGAAATACGTAACGAAGAATTTCCGGAAATAAATGAATAAATGACTCTTGGACAAAATTAACGCACCAATTTATTAAAATATATGAATATTGATCCAATTTCTGTTGATGAAGTATTATCTGCGATGAGTGAACTCAAAATGGAGTGGGTTTGTTGCTGTACATAACGGGCTTCCAAATTTCTTTTTACGAAAATATTCGTCGTTACTATGTGAACCGCTATGTGCTATATTCAATTTATCACTTCGAACGTCTGCGTTTCCAGAGATTTGCTAGGTCAGTAAGATAAACCCTGTATTCAAGAAGAGTGATAGGAATGACATTTCAAACTACCGACCCATTAATATTTTGTCCTCGTATTCCAAAGTACATGAAGAACTACTTTACAGGAGGCTATATAACAGTGTCAGGTCTTTCATTTCTACAAATCAACATGGATTTGTGAGGGGCAAATCGACCCTAACAAATTTGGCTGAAATAACTCAGTACCTCAGCACATCTCTAGACAGAAGGCAACAAGTGAAAGTCTTGTACACAGATTTCGCCAAGGCATTCGACACCATCGATCATGCTAGATTACTTTCCGAATTGGACTCAATCGGCTTTTCCCGCTCAACCACTAACTTGATAGCTTCTTATCTAAAGAACCGATCCAATTATGCGCATTACAATGGATTCTGTTCTGACACCTTTACAGCCACTTCGGGAGTTCCTCAAGGCTCGAACCTTGGACCCTTGTTATTCAGTGTTTTCAACAACGACCTGCTGCTACGACTGGATTGCAGAGTACTTGCCTATGCGGATGACTTGAAAATATTCTCGAAAATTGGCGATGTGTCGGATTGCCGTGCCTTACAGAAGAACCTTGTTACTGTCAACAGTTGGTGTACTGACAACATGATCGAGCTGAGTATTGCCAAGTCTTCAGTGGTAATTTACTCAAAAATTAGCAGTCCGATGATATATGACTACTCTTTGGATGTAGTATCTATACTAAGACGTGATAGTTTTAGGGATGTGGGAGTCTTATTTGATTCGCACCAAACACATTAACGCTGTTTGTGCCTCTGCATCATGTTCGTTAGGCTTTCTCATGAGGCCTTCTAGAGGATTTTGTAATGTGTCAACCTTTCGGACACTGTTTTATACATTGGTACGTCCAAAACTGGAATACATCTATTATTTGGTATCCATGCTTTACCTATCAACAGCTGGCTTTGGAAAGAGTGCAGAAGAGATTTTTAAAATACATGTCATACAGAGTCAATGGTACTTATCCCCCGCGTAGAACTGACTATGAATACCTACTACACCTGCATGAATTTAAGAGTTTAACGTTGCGAATTTCTAAGGAAACTAGTGAACAACCGAATAGACTTTGCATATCTTCTTTCGGCAGTGGACTTTATAGTACCGACATACGCTACTACACGTTCCACAGATACGTTCTCAGAGCTAGAACAAATATATTAACCAAGGCGCCACTGACTCATATGTCTAAAAATGCGAATATTCACTTTCCTAATCTCTTCCTTATATAGTCAACCTTTACCTTTACCTTTACATTCCCTTCATTTATTCCTTTCTTATTCCTTTCATTTCATTAGCATACATTTTTACTGTTTGTAATATTCATACATTTGCAAATATATTATTCATGCGGCGATGGGCGAGCCTAGGATGGCTACTTCCATCGTACTTTGATGACGACAAGGATAGTCCGAAACACGTGTCCATATATTGAAATCTCCAATGCGAACTGGTATGCGTTGTGTATCTATTCGTACGTATATAGATACATTTTAACATATTTGTATTATGGTATTTATTCGATTGATGTTAATAAACATAGATATACTATTTTTTACAACAAAAGACTATAATGTATAGAAAAGAAGAACGCATACAGTAAGCGGGCTTTAAATAAGAACATACTCCTGTTGCGAAGTCAACGGAACGTGGATCTCTTGGTATCAGTGTTGCCAATGCTACCGTAATTATCGGATTCTACCATAATTATGCAGTAGGAACGACAATTGATAATAACTCTACCATAACAGCTAAATCTACCATAATTTATAAACTTTGTCATAATAAAAACATGGATATATTTATGCTTAATTTTTTATCATGTTTTATTTACTTCGAGCGACATCTGAAATTCAAACTTACAATATACATACTGCTAATTGAATTTACTATTATAATTGAGTTAACGAAATAAAACAAAACACTTTTTTCACAAAAATAGTTTTAATAAATTAATGTACATTTCATGTGCTCTGCACACATCATCAGTAATACTTGAGTACTTGATACACCTGTTTCTTTTTCTAATTATTTAAATATAGGGGAAATACCCTACTTTTCGTCGTTGTTTAAGTAGAGCAAGCATCTGCATCTGCATCTGCAGTTTTATTAATCATTTTTTTAAATTTAGTATTTTTCCAAAATATTTTGTATTGTACGCCAATGATTGGTTTGAGTAACTTTTAAAGAAAGTTTACACCGCTTAAAACGATTTTATATTTAACTGTTTTAGTTTTCAAGGTCCTCAACATTAGTTCAAAAATTCGAATTATTACTGTCTTATTATATTTATTTTATTCACTGTTGAAGTTTTATTTTATATTTATATAAACTTGGTAGGTATTTAATTTATTTTCAATTATGTATGTACATTTGTTTTCAAATAATTCGAATATTCGTAAAATGAATGCTATTAATTTCAGCCACCAGATGGCGCGAAATTAGTAAGTGCTATACTTTTCCACACAAAATATTTTTTCTACAAACACCGTTAAAAGTTAACATTTTGACACGGCTAACTTTAATTAAAAATGCGATATTATAGCGTAGCGTGTTAAAAGTAAGTAGTACTTTTAACACTAGTGTTAAAAGTAAATTGACATGACAGTTTGTCAAAAATGACAACATATATTAAAATGATTGAAAATTACATATTTCTTGGATAATTAATATTAAATGTATAGTTTGTGTAATTCGAGATATTTATTACCTGTGTTGCAGTACTTTCAGAATTATTATTCTCGCTATTACTTCATTTTCTTTACACGAACTTAAACACGAACTCATCTTTTGTATGAATTGTGACAAATTGATTTGACGATATTTTTACGGTTGCGTCCAGTTGTGTCAAAACGTATTCATGAGCTGTCAAATTTGGTCAGTGGATTTTCATTATATTTTATAATAAAAATTGTGTTTGTAGAAAAAATATTGTACGATACACATGTTAAAAATGCTATTTTATTTCACTCGTAAATTGCGACACTCGCTAACGCTCGTGTCGCAAACTTTTACTCGTGAAATAAAATCGCACTTTTAACACTTGTATCGTAAATAACTATTATTTTTAACCGTCTACCATAATCTACCGTAATTTGACAGTCCATTTACGATAACGTCCTGAGTTCCTATTGGCAACGCTGCTTGGTATACTAAAAGTGCGAATGTCGTTTGATTCATATCAGCATCAATCAGAAAACGGTATTTATACGACGCCCGTATAAATAAAATATCAACTCCTCGGTAAATAGCAAACTTTGAATAAGACTTTCATTTCCATGGCATTTGTCTTCATTATCTGACAAAATCCCAAGTATATAATATTTCCTAAATATTTCCTGTTTATATAGAAAACAACCGCATCTATAATTATGTAAATTATTATCCTGTAAATGGGTTCCTGTTAAATAATGAAGGTTATTCTAATTATTATTATTATTATTAGTTATTTTTTACATCAGAACCATCTAAAATAATAACTTTTATTAGAACTGGAAATTATTTGAAAAGCAATTGTTAATTTAAATCTATATTGTTTTATTATTATGAGTACTTTATTTATATTAATTTGTATAGTGTTTAAAATAGTATGATCTATACCATTGTTTCTCAACCTGAATGTATCGACCCCCAAGTGAATCGGGGTTATATTGAAAGGGGGTTGCCAAATAGGCTAAACAATAACGAAAAGTCATTTTATAAAAAAAAAAACAATTATTATAAACATTTTACTAATGAGTACAACAATATGTAAACAAACGAAATTAAGGGGATGGTTGCATTTGCTTTTCATTTAAAAGTTTCTCCATATGTGAATCTACGTTAGAAACACACAAAAGCAAATTGTTTTCGAGTGATAAGAGACGATTCCGGTATTTAGTTTTTAGCGCAACCATAGACGGAAAGCCTTTTTTAAAGAGATAAGACGTGGCGAATGGGATTAATACTTTCAATTTCAAATTTCCATTTTCATTTCGACAAGCAAGCCTTCAGTATTCATCTCTTCGAGAAATAATTTTTAACTTCCGGGAAATACTCCGTCAACTGAGTTTTTAGCTCACGCAAATGCATCTCCATGCAATATAAACTGTGGTGAATAATAGTGTCTTGTTCATTCAAATTTTTCTCAATGTAAGCCGAAGTGAGTAGAAACATACCCAAATTTTTGCTTTGAGGGCGAATAAATCCAAATATCAAGCTTTTTAATGCAAGTATGTACTTTGTCTGACATTATTAAAATGTTTTTATCACGTCCTTATAAATTCACACCCAAGTCGTGCAACTGCCAAAATACATCAGCTAAGTAAGCCAACAACTACATACACTCATTATTCTGTTAAAGTAATGAGAATGGCGTTTGTTTATCGTTATCGGCGCAGATACCAATGCTCTTCATAAGGCTTGGGGCAGCAAGAATATCAATTATAGGGGTAAGTCTCTCTTTAGCTATCTCTGTGGTACTGAACTTGACTGTCTGAATCAAGGTGATAAACCGATATTTAAGACATCAAGGGGGGAATCAGTTATAGATATAACCTTATGTACGTTGGGAATACGGGATATTGTAAGGGGGTGGCATGTATCCGATGAGCGGTCGCTCTCTGATCATGCGTATGTCCGCTATTAACTATGTACAGATTTAACGGAACCCAGACTATACAGGGATAAGAGAACAGACTGGGGCTCTTACAAGGAAGACCTGTTAGCTGCGACCCGAAATATCCCTGTTAGAATAGGGAATGTGGAAGAGCTGGAGTTGGCTGTTAACTGGTTGCAACGGACCATTCTTTCCTGCTATGAATATATATATATATATATATATATATATATATATATATATATAAAATAATAACTGCGTGACCTTGGTATGATATGGTAAACCTAATCAGTAGGCGATTAAAGGTCTGTATATTACTTCAAAATATATGTATTTAAAAAACTCTACATGTTTCGGCAGTACGCCTTTATTAAGAGAATACAAAATATAAATGACAGGATATAAATGTCAAGTAATTAAGTTGCTATGGTTTAAATTATTCAAAGATACATTCTAGTAATAATAATAAATCATGCCTTAGTATTCCAAAAAATAGATAGCAAGGTGTGAACATATGTGTTGTTCGCTGCTAGCAATTTGTGTCTCTTTCTGGGTATGAACTTGTGTGTTGGTTGCTACTGGCAGCTTGCGTCTCTCTATGGGTGTGTGGTTCTGTGTGAGAGCGTAAGTGTAGGGTTTTGTATGTCGGTGCGTTCGTGCGTGTGTTTAGTGACCGGTAGCGTGAATTTAGAGAGGTCGGATAACCAGCCGTTGCGTAGGGCCGCCAACCCTTTCCCGGCAACTTCTTTAAACTTCTTTACGCCCATTTCCTTTCTTCCACTCCTGCATATATCAATAAATCTCCATCTCCTATCCATTGCAACCCACAGCCTTTTTTCTTTGTCTCGGTAATAGCTACGACTGTAAAATCTTGGTTTGTAAATTGTTCTATAAGCTCCATTTCTTTGCCATTTATTCCTCTGACATTCCAGGTAGCCACCCTCCATTCTGCTTTCCTTATTCCCGTGTTTGGTATATTTTACACCTTTGTACCTTTATCATTATCCCTATCCATAGCCAGGTCCATACTCCTCCATACCCCATTTCTATTCTTACTTTTATTAAGCTTCAATTCCGGGTTCACTGCCAATTTCGTCGTCAGATGTCCGTCCGCCGTTTCTTTTAGTTTTTTGGGTCCTCCTTTGATAGTTCTAGTAAGTATTTCTCTCTATTCCATTTCCACACTTTCTTATCTATAATCAATTTTTGATATCCGCTTTTCACTGTTTTACCTCTTTTCCTCTCCTCCTCTGCTTTCATTCTAATTAATTTCTGTATGTCTCTATCTTGTTTTGTCATGTCATTATTTATATATATCCTATCGCTCTTAATTTTTGCTAATTTCGTCTTGTTTTTCATTATTTCCATTTTTTCTTCGAAACTCCCTAATTTTACTAGGTACGATTTTGGTCCTATTCTGTGAGTAGCTTTAATCTTTGTCTCTATTTCAAGTTTTTCTTTCATAAAGTTTTTTATCTCATCAATTAACTCATCTTGGCTGTTTGAATTAAGTGCTAGCCCTTGTATTACTATATTTTCTCTTCTTTTCTCTTTCTCTAAATATTCTAATCTGTCGTTCGTTTCGCGTAACTGCTTTTTAATCTCTACATTATCTTTTATGATCATCTTATTTTCATTCTTTATTGATTCATTTTCCTTCTTTATTTCTCTTATTTCTTCTTTGTATTTACTCTGCTCTGTCTTTATTTGGTTTATGTCTACTGTTAACTGTTGTAGCATATCTAATATCTTATCTATTTTGTCATCCTTTTTTTGTTGTTGTTTTGATGGTGATCTGGTTATTTTTTTGCTTTTACTGTAAGCGGTTTCCTCCCCGCTATCTCGATCCTCTCCCCGCTTCCTTTTCTCTCCCTCTGATGATTCATCCGTACTATGCATTTTATTAGTATTTGTTGGTTATCTCACTATTCTATTCCTCCTTAACCTATTTTGAAATTTGCGATGAAATTCTTTCGAAATATAAATATAAGATGTTTTTACATCGTCCTTGAGCTCGGTTATTGTTTATCTCTCTCTGTTGATCGCGCTTGTCGCCCGGATCAACTCCTCGGAGGCAGACCTGCGCCGCGTTACGTTGTGAATTATTCCTAACCTTACTAATCTTGTTAGGGTTATGCTTCTAATTAAAATTACTGTGCCACTACTGATCTTATTTATACTGCTTCTCTTACCTTCTTCTGCTATGTAACTGTGCTGCAACTTTCACCAATATTTAACAATTAATTTCACTTAAATACTCTTATTAACTTTGCTGTGTGACTAAGCCGATACGTCGGTGCTTCGTCGACACTCATGTATCATGTATTGAAGTAATATACAGACCTTTAATCGCCTACTGATTAGGTTTACCATATATATATATATATATATATATATATATATATATATATATAGTAAACCTAATCAGTAGGCGATTAAAGGTCTGTATATTATTTCAAAATATATGTATTTAAAAAACTCTACATGTTTCGGCTGTATACGCCTTTTTCAAGAGAATACAAAATATGAATGACAGGATATAAATGTCAAGTAATTAAGTTGCTATGGTTTAAATTATTCAGAGATACATTCTAGTAATAATAATAAATCATGCCTTAGTATTCCAAAAAATAGATAACAAGGTGTGAAAATATGTGTTGTTCGCTGCTAGCAATTTGTGTCTCCTTCTGGGTATGAACTTGTGTGTTGGTTGCTGCTGGCAGCTTGCGTCTCTCTATGGGTGTGTGGTTTTGTGTGAGAGCGTAAGTGTAGGGTTTTGTATGTCGGTGCGTTCGTGCGTGTGTTTAGTGATCGGTCGCATGAATTTAGAGAGGTCGGATAACCAGCCGTTGCGTAGGGCCGCCAACCCTTTCCCGACAACTTCTTTACAATTCCGTGCAGTACTTCGACGGTCTGACCCCCGCCCCAACGAGGCAAGGCGCAGACAGGCGAAGCGCACCCTGTACGGGGTTGCTCATCGCAACTAAGGGAACACTCTTAGTGGCTACCTCGGTCGACGATGGTCACACTTATGCCATCTTAACGTTTTCCGCCGAAGCGGGGGCATAGCACACACGTCGAACGTGTGTGTGCTGTTAACGGCAACCTAGCCAGGTTGTCGCCCAGGACCGGTCCTAGTGGTGTGTGCATTGCGCGGCGACGAGATAGCGCCGCGTAGCATGGTTCCTCACTCTTGCTGGAAAGGCGGAATGGCACCTGACTGCCCAACGGGCAGACCCCCCTAGAGTTTTGTAGCGCATATGCTAGGCTGCAACCCAGTAGAGGACCACATCAGCAAAAAACAGAAAACAGGAATAGGCAGGGAAAAGCAAGATGTCACCAGATGACAGAATACAAATTTGTATTCTGTCATCGTAAATCGTAACTTGTCAATTTGACTTATGATTATTTACAAATGACACTTCGTGAATTCTCTAAGAACAGACGTGACTTATATGTCTATCTCAGTCGGTCACGGCCTACCTAGGATACAAATTTAGTGACGTTTGCTATCTATCTTTAAATTATTTTTGCAACATTAAGTTAGGAAATATCAAGCAAATTTATATATTCTTACATAAATAGTTTTGTCTTCTCTTTAATAATACTTTGTTTTAAGAAATTAAAAAATTTTCAAAAATATTTTAATGAAATGAGCTTTTATTTTGAATAAAGAAAATTAATATTGAACTTGGAGTTGCCTTTTCAATCAACTGAGTAGGTATTTTGAAGGTACGATGAATCTAAGTCCGTTGTATCGGGAAGTGCCTCCGCTGTAAGGTTTGATACTTCCGATACCTCCCTGTTGTCTGTATTTCAAGATGTATAGCTGATTCTCTGGTACTGGAACAGTACCCTTTCTTCGTGTTAGAAGATGCTCCCCGCAGGTTTGAAGATCAATTTTCTGTAAAAGTCCTCCAAAAATATCTTCAAAGGTAAGTTTTTAGTTTAATTATTGTTTTTCTTTTGAATAACTGCAAATTGCTAGCTAGAAACTCCTTTTCTTTCTTCAAATTTACTACGCCGCCATTTTGGGTATTTATAAAAATGTGTATATTTGCACAAAAATACAAAATACTTGTTTAATTAACTGCTCTGGTACTTTTTACTCGCTTTAAACTGATATAATCTTCGTTTTCCACTAGGGACACTTTAATTTCTTCGAATATGGCGTACCTGAGTTTTTAGAACCCAATACGTCTTATCCTCTCGGAAGCTGGAACGCGTCTCCCTGATCAGATTTTCATATCTCATGGCACCTACTTATTTTATAACTATTGGTATTGCCAACTTATATTTTACTTATGTAAACAATTTTGTAAGTCTTAATTTGATTTAAAATGATATTTTAAATTAAATTTGCTTTTGACAACTGTCACTCATTTTCAATCTCATTACCTTTTTCTTTGAAGAAGTGATTTATATTTTACATTTAGGTACAATAAATTCAATAACTTATTCTAAATCTTAAGCTAAATCTTATATCATATCTACTAGTTATTTGCGTCCTTTGTGCTTATTTCTTTTGATAGTAATTATGATATTTATTTATATAATTATGTATTTAAAATGTCTGTATCTTTTATTGTATTAATATATATATATATATATATATATATATATATATATTGTTGTGAGTTGTGATGCATGTTATCCATATAGAGCTGCATCTAAAATAGGAAGAATAAGACATACAAAGTGAAGAAGGGTTATAATATAATGGTTATATAAATAATATTATTAAGTCTTAGTAGTATCGAAGTGCATATGTATTTTTATAACGATCATTTCATTCTTTAAATTTCTATATACATTTTCCTTTCATTATTTAATTTTATTATATCATATTCAAATTTTCAAATATTAGCGCGAAAAACATATTCAAATCCATATGCAACTTTGTATTATATCGACACTAGTAAGACACGCCTACAAATTGACATCTCGCTATGTTTACATTTATCATGCGCAGTATGCGATTTGTATCATTCAAATTTATCTTAACCTAACTTGGTAATTTATAATATAATTTTTAAAATCATTTAGATATTCTAAATTAATCAAATTCTTTTTATATAAAATTGTTAAAAGGGTAAATCATCGAGATTATTGATATCAATAGATAGCGTGTTTGGTAATATTCAGACAAGTGCTGTCGAATTATTCGATCCTTGAATTTGAAAAAAAAATAGACGCATCTTTTTAGACCAAGCCTTAGAAATCTTGTATAAAACACAAATTTAAATTATAAATTCAGCTAAAAGTGATAAAAAGTATCCAGAATATTAATTAACTCGATCGTCAAGTGAATTACTACAAGAATTTTCGGTAATAACGAACTTTCAAACAATATAGCGTCACAGACGTAGTTCCACCGAAAACGATAGAAAATCAGAAGAATTATATATAAGAATCCATCGCCGAACTTCAACAATATAGTCTAACGTACATCAACAACGATACCTGAAATTCCACAGCCAGAAACGAGCGCAGTGAGTAATTAGGCACCGAAGACGAAGTCCGAGGAAAATCTTCGATAGCGTCTGCGTAAACAGCCACCTACACCGCCATCATTTTGTGCTGCACCCGAACATTTTTGGATCACCGAGGATCTTCCCAATTCACACAGACGATCTACAAACATACATCAGCATCATTATTATAACAGGTTTTCAGATAATATTTATTTTTTTTTCAAAAATTAAATTCTTTAAACTTTTATTTTATAATCTTCTCGAATTATTTACCTAATCTACCACGTCCTGTCATGATCTTTATATTTAATTAAACAACCTATTTATATCTTAGAGATAACAATAAAAGGGTACTCACCATAATTGTAATAAGAGTATTCACATTTATATACATATTATTTATTAGTTTAACACACATAACCTCTTTTCCATTAGTAACACCTTGTTGTTTGTGCGTATATGCAGTTTCGTTAATATCACATTTGTAATACGTTATATTTTTACAGTTTCCTTTAATTTAATAAACATAATATTTTTAATTTTACATGAATCTTTTATTTGTTCATATTTATTTGTAGGAGTTATTATATTAAGCGTCAACATTAATATTATTCTCTTTTTTGGAAGCAACAACCTAAAACTCACAACGAGCCCGAGATCACCCACATTTAGTAAAGTTTTATTAAATATAGTTTCTTGCTTTCCGACTAGTTGGCTATTTGAGATAAAGATAGCGCAATCTGGGGTGAGATTTTATAAATTAAGGCGCCCGACTAATCTTTTCAAATACATAATTTTATCTTACACTTTTATCTCATTAACATTTTATAATCTCACCACAGCCCAGTAAAGAGGGGACGTTATCAATTGTCGCCGACAACGTGGGCCTGTTGCTTCTTGTTGATAACTCATCTACAAAGTTAAATATTGCAAATAATTGATACTTTTCAAATTGTTTCATATATTATATAGACAAAAAGGTGTAGATTATTATTGTCGTTGTGTGTACATGTTTTTCCTATTATAACAGCAGATTGTTACCTTTATTTCACTACATCGCAGACTTTGGAGGATTCTAGGACATATTAAAGGTTAGTGAAAGGGAAAATATCACCTTGTGCTTACGTTATTTTATTTAACTTTTGATTCACTAATAAAATTACGGTGTCTCGAGTATTATTATTCATATTTTAAACATAACTTTGTATTTTTCAACTATTTATTATTATCTTACTTTTAAAATAAAGGATACATCTTTATATAAATTCATTAAACTTTATAAATTTAATAAATATCAAAATGGATACTCGTCATAGAACCAAAGCAGTTAAGGACAGTACTGAAGAAGATAGGGTTGAACAGGGAGACATTCCCGTGACACAAGCGTCTACAACTGAAGGGGTAAGTTCACCAGACATTGGCCAGGTAATGAATATGTTACAGATATTAATGATACAAATGACCGATTTAAAACAAGATAACAAAGACTTAAAACAAGACAATATAAATATGAACAACAAATTAGATACAAATAATAAGGAGTCAAAACAAGATAACAAAGACTTAACAAATAAATTAGACACTAACAATGAAAACTTAAAACAAGAACTAACTAATATGAAAACAGACATAAGCAACATGAATAGTGATCTAACAACTAAATTAGAGATAAACATGAACAATATTAATCAAAAATTTGAAATAAATAATGCAAACATCGATAACAAATTAAGTGCTTTCAAAGTTGATTTAGAGGGTAAGATAGCAGAAATTTCTACAGCTCAGAAAAACATGGAAGAAAACGAACTCAAGTACTTAATTAAACTTGATGAAACCGTTAATCTACAGAATTTACATTGGGCTAAGCAGTTAGAGACCGCAACTACGGAAATTCAAAATAATACTGAACAGAGACTTAAAACTACAACACAAGACATACAACAAAACATAGACAAAATGATTTCTGAAAATAATAATTTGTTTAATACAAAATTGACCAATTTTAACAAATTAAATAATGATAACACAGAACAATTAAAATCATCGTTAAACCAATACAAAGATCATAATAAACAAGAAATCAATATTGTCAGACAAAATTTAGATACTATAACTATAACTAATAATGAAAATTATACGACTACACAGACTAACATTAAACGATTGGAAAATAAAATAAAAGGCTATTTTACATCAACTAATTATATTAATACTAATAACAGCTCTATAAAGATAGAAAATTTACATCATTTCGACGGGGATATCACACGTGTACATCCTATGACGTATCTTAGTTGTCTTTTACGCTACTTAGAGGATATACCTGAGGAGAAGCAGAGGATGGAGGTCATACGAGTAACTTTACGTTACAGTGCACAAGAGTGGTTTCAAAGAATTGAGGACCATTGTAATTCTCTTGACCAATTTGTTACACTCTTTAAGAAGAATTATTGGGACGAAACGCAACAAAACAGAGCTAGAATACGGTTGTTGACAGGCAAATATCGATTGGGACAAGTATCACGCGAGACATACGCTTCCCGTATCTATAACCAGTGTAAACACCTGAATGACATGGAAGAATCAATGATTGCCAGGCAGCTCCTAAATCATTTCATCTACACCGATACACAGGCTATCATATGTCAAAGAGTTACGGATATGGACTCTCTCATAGACATAATGAGACGTCTAGATGATTATTCGGAGAATAACCTTCAGCCACAACACATATATCGCAATCCCAACTCTCGCAATCATCCGTCACAAAATTCAAATAATCCGAACAATAACTCAAATAACTCACCACCGCAACGTTATAATAATTTCAACAACAATAATAGAAATCAAAATTTTACAAGAGCATATAATAATAATAACAATTCTAACAATAATATGTACAATGATCGGGATAATAATAATTCAAACAATCCATCAAATAGACCTAATTACAACTACCAGCCATCCAGATACAACAGTAATAATTATTTCAATAATTACAATCGCACTACGGATCGACAAACAAACAATAACAATACAAACCATAATACTAATCAACAAGGAAGAGGATTTAATCATATCCGTAATCGTGGACGTGGTCACGTAAATAATATTAACAGACGTCATCGATCTGTATCGCCGATACGAACAAATATGGAAGAGGTATTAAAAAAAACGCCAATTTTAACAGAGGACCTCTACACCAACCCAACACAAGGCCCATCATCAGCACAAAATTAAAAACCCATGACGACTGTAACATACCTTTTAAATTTGAAAATATTACTTTCTATCAACATCCCGAAGAATTCATTACTGTAGAAGATGCAGGCAACCAAACTACCCAAATATATACTTTACCTATTGTAAAATTAAAATTCGAAAATATCTTTTTATATTGCTTAATCGATACAGGAGCGGAAATAACTTTATTAAAGGCAGAGAAAGCTACGAATATACGGGGATACGAGAAGAACATTGTAAAAACGAAAGGGACAGATATCATTGCAGCGAACGGAAAACGCATGGGGACGGTAACAAAACAATTATCAACAGAAATATTAGTCGACAAATCAAAATACATCATACATTGCTATATTATAGACAAACTACAATACGACTGTATTATAGGTATTGACAGTATTAAAAAACTCAAAATGATCTTAGATTTCGAAAATGGTATACTAAATATAGATGTGAATAAAGTTATATTTGAAAAACAATTATCAGAAGAAGAGTTAAAAGGTTATAACCTATATAAGAAGGAAGTGCTTACGAGTGAAATAAATAATATTATATTAAATAATGAACCGTGCAATAGAAGAGATTACGAGGGGAATAATGAAACAGATGGAAAAATAATAGAATTTAATAATACAAATATTGGAATAGAGAGAATGGTAGTTAGGCAAGGAACGAAGGATAGTCACGAGCGAGGAGATGTTGTGGAAGTTAGAATGGATAATCAAGTAGCGAAAACAATAAATAATTATGATGATATAAAGAATTTTATAGAGAACTCTAAGATACCAGATACAACTGTCATACCCGACTTAATAGCAATTTTATACAATAATATTACTCTTATTAACAATGATGTAGTGTTTGCAAAAGGATATCAGCATCCGATTAAAATAGATAACGAAGACCCACTAATTAGTAAAAATTACCCCATTCCGTATCATTATCAGCAGAAAGTAAGTCAGGAACTGGAACGATTAGAACAGACTGGCATTATAGAGAAGTCAAATACCTACTTTATAAATCCGATAGTTATAGTTCAAAAGAAAGACTTATCTCTACGCATATGTTTAGATGCAAGAGCATTGAACCTAAGAATTAAACCCGAATTCGAAATGCCGCAAAATATCGATGTATTATTAACAAAATGTGGTAATAAGCCCATATACAGCAAGTTAGATCTTAAGAACGCATTTTGGCTTATCAACATAGAACCAGAATCACAATTTTTACTGGTCAGCCACCGCAGAGACCTTGGACAGATCCAGAAGCCATCAACTTCAACGAACGACTTATAGAAGTAAGAGAGAAATTATTGACAAAGAAAATTAAATGGGAAAGAAAGAGGAATACCGTTGATAAGAAATATAAGACATATAATCTTAATGATAGGGTAATAGTGAAAAGATTGAGAGTAACTGATCTTAAAAATAAAATAATGGGAAAACTGCTAAAACCATATCAAGGACCTTATATTATTAATAGAATTTTAGGCAACAATACTTATGAATTAATGGAAGAAGAAACCGGGTACATAAAGGGTAGATACCATATTTCGATGTTGCAGGATTATTTAACGGAACAGTAATATACAATTGAATAAATACAGTCATTAAAATTATTAATTACATTGAAAGGTATGTTATAGCTCGCAAAATACATCAATTAAATGAATACTACAACTAAACTATTTTTATATAATTACAAATAAATATACTTAAACAAGAAACATTAATTTAGACTGGATAATTTGAATTTGGACAGCTTGAATAAATAAAGAGAAGTTACAAAGAAACAATAGAATAATAGTTGATAATTAAAAAAAAAAAAGAGGAAGAAAAGACTTTGGTATACTAATATAATGTTAAGGAAGTTCATCACACAAACAAACATTTCGTTTTTACAATTCATAAAGTTTTTATATTAAGGTGTTAACTTATTTTTCTTTCTAATTGTTTAATTCGAACGACACGTAATAAGTTTAGAAAAACAAGGTTGTTATCTTTCATTTCCTACATCATCTTCAGCGAAAAGAATGTCCTCATTTGTACATTCCGACATTTTTTCGACGGGGACATTGTTGTGATGCATGTTATCCATATAGAGCTGCATCTAAAATAGGAAGAATAAGACATACAAAGTGAAGAAGGGTTATAATATAATGGTTATATAAATAATATTATTAAGTCTTAGTAGTATCGAAGTGCATATGTATTTTTATAACGATCATTTCATTCTTTAAATTTCTATATACATTTTCCTTTCATTATTTAATTTTATTATATCATATTCAAATTTTCAAATATTAGCGCGAAAAACATATTCAAATCCATATGCAACTTTGTATTATATCGACACTAGTAAGACACGCCTACAAATTGACATCTCGCTATGTTTACATTTATCATGCGCAGTATGCGATTTGTATCATTCAAATTTATCTTAACCTAACTTGGTAATTTATAATATAATTTTTAAAATCATTTAGATATTCTAAATTAATCAAATTCTTTTTATATAAAATTGTTAAAAGGGTAAATCATCGAGATTATTGATATCAATAGATAGCGTGTTTGGTAATATTCAGACAAGTGCTGTCGAATTATTCGATCCTTGAATTTGAAAAAAAAATAGACGCATCTTTTTAGACCAAGCCTTAGAAATCTTGTATAAAACACAAATTTAAATTATAAATTCAGCTAAAAGTGATAAAAAGTATCCAGAATATTAATTAACTCGATCGTCAAGTGAATTACTACAAGAATTTTCGGTAATAACGAACTTTCAAACAATATAGCGTCACAGACGTAGTTCCACCGAAAACGATAGAAAATCAGAAGAATTATATATAAGAATCCATCGCCGAACTTCAACAATATAGTCTAACGTACATCAACAACGATACCTGAAATTCCACAGCCAGAAACGAGCGCAGTGAGTAATTAGGCACCGAAGACGAAGTCCGAGGAAAATCTTCGATAGCGTCTGCGTAAACAGCCACCTACACCGCCATCATTTTGTGCTGCACCCGAACATTTTTGGATCACCGAGGATCTTCCCAATTCACACAGACGATCTACAAACATACATCAGCATCATTATTATAACAGGTTTTCAGATAATATTTATTTTTTTTTCAAAAATTAAATTCTTTAAACTTTTATTTTATAATCTTCTCGAATTATTTACCTAATCTACCACGTCCTGTCATGATCTTTATATTTAATTAAACAACCTATTTATATCTTAGAGATAACAATAAAAGGGTACTCACCATAATTGTAATAAGAGTATTCACATTTATATACATATTATTTATTAGTTTAACACACATAACCTCTTTTCCATTAGTAACACCTTGTTGTTTGTGCGTATATGCAGTTTCGTTAATATCACATTTGTAATACGTTATATTTTTACAGTTTCCTTTAATTTAATAAACATAATATTTTTAATTTTACATGAATCTTTTATTTGTTCATATTTATTTGTAGGAGTTATTATATTAAGCGTCAACATTAATATTATTCTCTTTTTTGGAAGCAACAACCTAAAACTCACAACGAGCCCGAGATCACCCACATTTAGTAAAGTTTTATTAAATATAGTTTCTTGCTTTCCGACTAGTTGGCTATTTGAGATAAAGATAGCGCAATCTGGGGTGAGATTTTATAAATTAAGGCGCCCGACTAATCTTTTCAAATACATAATTTTATCTTACACTTTTATCTCATTAACATTTTATAATCTCACCACAGCCCAGTAAAGAGGGGACGTTATCAATATATATATATATATGCTTAGTATTAGTACATATATCAGACTTTATTGTACAGCTTTATAGTCTATGACAATCAGATAGTGTGGTACACAATCGGATTCATATTCATTGCAGACTAGATAACATTATAACATGCATAGAACCAGTTTTATTACTTAAGAATGTCATGCAAATAACTTAGAAGTCAAGAAATATTTCAACAAGGTAATATCTAGTAAGTAGACGTCATACTCTCTTTACGATTTCTTAATAACATGCGTTGGAAATAAGGTAGCTTGACCTATATCCTCAATTTAATATATCTATTTCCCCTTTTAATGAACTATATAACAAATTAGCGTATACTTACTTTGTTACTAATATTTTTTACTAGGAGACTTTTTTGACAATTCTTTTAGCTTTAGTAACACGTAATTTCAACTCGCTCTTCTTATTTTTAATTTACCTTACATATTTTTGTCAACTGCACTAGTAATCTTTACGAAAGCTTCGCCACTACGGCATTTATAATTATTTGCCGCGCCGAAACCATAATAGTCCATGTTTATGCAGATGATTTTGCCTTGAAACCGTCTAGCTGTAACGTCGATGTTTGTTCTGTAATCGAATAGAAGCCCTATCGGTGGTGATCTTTCAGTCCTAAAACCTACGTGACTTGTTTTTCTCTAAAACTTCGCGACACCGACGTGGCGCTCCGCAACACACTCACATATACACGTACATTCCAGAAAAGAATGAAATCAATATGATTTGAATCAAATCCTTTGATGTAGCAATGAAAGTTTCCAATTTCCTGGAAACCCTACACTGTCGCCGACGATCTAGATGAACTTTCCTGTCAACATTGTACATACATCCATTGGTATAATGAATACAATACTGATGCGTGATTGAGTGGCGTCTTGTGGGAATCCAGACATGATTTCTGATATGAGATCTGACTTGTGATTATTTGACATTCCCGCACATCTACATTAGGACACTGGAAAGGTTACTTTATTTCATTTAAAACATGTAAATATGTCTTTCTTTGGAGACTGTGGTTAACTAAAAACTTAAAAAAAGGTACCTATATAACCCCTTACCACAATTATTAATCGTATCCTAAATACGCATTTCGACAACTAAGTTGTCATCATCAGTAAAACCACTAATCAAGGTGTCGCATGTGCGACATGTGCGACACCTTGATTAGTGGTTTTACCTACTGATGATGACAACTTAGTTGTCGAAATACGTATTTAGGATACGATTAATAATTGTGGTAAGGGCTTATAATCTTTTTTTTAACATGTAAATATGTACATCTACATTCATAGATCTGTAACTTTGAAAGAAATAAAAATGGATATACAAGTTTTGCGTTTTTGTTACTTGAAATGAAGTCTACTTTAGACTTTAGAAAATTTGAACAGACATGATTTCTGATATGAGATCTGACTTGTGATTATTTGACATTCCCGCACATCTACATTAGGATACTGGAAAAGTTACTTTATTTCATTTAAAACATGTACTAGGTGGCGCAAAATTAATCACCCTGTCGGAAGATGTTATAACTTTTGCAAATCGCGTCGTACGTCAATCATATTTGACATTTGTGAACTAGACAGCTGCAGAATACAAACAGACAAACAATGGAGATCTATACTCCGCAAGAGCGTGGAATAATTGTGTCAATTTTTTTTACCAATAATCGGTCGGTGGTGTTAGCGCAGCGTGAATTTCGTCGTCGATTTCCTAATCATGTCGCGCCAACTGGACAAACATTACGCCGCTTAGCTGCTCGACTCGAACAGACTGGAACCACAAGAGATCTTCCAGGGCGTGGCCGCCACCGGACCGGTCGTTCTGTCGAGAATATCGCGGCTGTGACTGCTGATGTTGCTGAGAACGAAGAAACATCAACCAGACGACGTGCCACGCAATTGGGCGTCAGCAGACGGACCCTACAGCGAATTTTAGTGAAAGACTTACACATGTTCCAATACAAAGTGCAAACAGTGCATCAGTTAATGCCTGCTGACCTTCAGTTGCGTGTGAATTACTGTTGAGCTATCCTCAATCTCAACAACGAAGTGAACGATTTTCAATTGAAAATCATCATGAGCGACGAGGCACATTTTCATTTAAGCGGTTACGTCAATAAGCAAAATCTTCGTTTCTGGGGCACTGAAAATCCGCGTGTGATGCACGAAAAGCCGTTACATCCACTCAAGGCTACTGTGTGGTGCGGTGTTCACGCGGGAGGAGTGATTGGACCGTATTTTTTTGAGGACGCCATCGGCAATACGGTTACTGTTAATGGCGAACGCTACAGGGCCATGATAAACGACTTCTTACTGCCAGAATTGAATGAGCGGGGCTTGGCGAACATGTGGTTTCAACAAGACGATGCAACCGCACACACAGCAGGAGCCATAATGAATATTGTGTAGGAAGCATTTCCTAGTCGCGTAATCTCCCGTTTTGGCGATTTGGCATGGCCAGCAAGATCGCCCGATTTAACCATTCCAGACTTCTTTCTTTGGGGCTTCTTGAAGTCGCGGGTTTATGCCAACAAACCTCAGACAATCGCAGCCCTTAAGGAGAATATTCGACAGGAATGCGAACAGTTATCACCAGAAATCGTGCGGAAAGTTATGGAAGATGCGATAAAACGGGCACAAATGTGTATCAATACTGGCGGCAGCCACTTGGCGGTTATCATATTTTCCAATTAACAGAAAAAATTGTAAAAGTCCAAATAAAGATTTTCACCACTCAAAATTTTTTTTTTAAATTTACTAAAAAAGTTATTCAAAAGCAAAATCGGATGATTAATTTTGCGCCACCTTGTAAATATGTATAAGACACTAACATGAATTAAAATGTAATGAAAAATATATACGAGGTGGTAAACTAGTATATATTGGTACACCAAGCGCTTAAACGAACGCAGTTACAATTAAACCTCTTGGAGTCAATATATCAAGTGAAGTTAATTTAAGTGAAAACGTTTTTTGTTGGTGAACAATTTTTCATTGTAGCGTCCTGGTGTTTACGATTTTTCAACGTTATATTTGAGGGAAACGCGTATCTGTATCAAGTTCTGTTTTAAGCTCTGTAAAACGTGCGCAGAAACACACAAAATGTTAACAGAATCAATCGAAGACGATGCTTTAAGTCAGACTGCCTTGTTTTGCAAGCTATTTACATAGTAACACGCGATAATATTCCGCCAACTGTTGATTTATGCTTATTGATGTGATCACTAGTTATCTGCTAAAAGAACCTTGTTGCAAACTGTGAAAAGTAATTTTATAGCCGGTGAAGCAGAAAAATTTCTATCGTTTGTATACATAAAATTATTTCTTTTTGCAGTCGTACTGTAATGAATAGAGGCAGGACGCATCGGGCCGAAATTACGAAGGACCATATAAATAGCCTATAACAACACCCAGTTATTGAATAATACTATTCATTCGGTTAACCGCACATCTATTTTTTGTCGTTGAATTGTGACGCAATTACTTCAGTATTACACTTAAATTCCATTCTTTATGGGCGTAGATAGAAGCGTGAGAAGTTTGTATAATTTATTTTATTTATTACTATTAATATTAGTTTATATTTTATAAGATAGATAAAGTACGGTGAGTTAGTTTCGTTGTTCCATTATTTTAACTGTTAATTGTAAAACAAACAGGTGGTAATCAATAAAATGGGAAATACATTTTTATTTGTTCATTTTATAGTTCCATTTTATTGTTGTGTAAAGGTGTATTAATATTAACTAGCAATAATTTCTCAAGGTTCTCTTCTGTAAAATGTGTTCTCTATGAATGAAATACATCTTTGTAGATAGAAAACGTACTTTCCACATTGCAACTGGCTATAGGTGCATACTGAAATATTTTTTTATTTCGGCGTATTTAGCAGTTAGATTTTGAGGCATTGTCCCATAAATAATTGCCGCATTGCTATTAAATCTGAATTTCTATTAAAAATTGCGCCTAACTTTTGCCGAAGGCTACATCCGAAATCACTTGGAATATTTTTCAAATTATTAATAGCCACATTTAATGTGGTTAATCCATCATTTAATTTGAGATTTTGATTTTCAAAATAAGTGATAGGCTAATTTCCTAAGTCTTTCTGAAGAAAGCACAACTGGTTTTTAAAATTTGGAATTTGTATTAGTTCCTTGCACTCAGATATACTTCGAGCATCGTCATTTAAACACATAACGAAATTTTGTATACTATCGAAATTCTCTGTATAAAAACTAGTAGCTTCCAGCCATGTTCCCTATCTAGTTATTACTGGAGAGGGAGGCAGTGATAAAGATGGAAGTTGTTCCCTCTAAAGAGCTTTTCTGAAGTGCTTTTCTGAAAATTTTTTTAAAAGCGGATACAAGTCTATTAACTTTTGAAAAGGTGTCTCTGATATATTCCCAGATTCTGTGGAGAGCATGTGCTACACAAGTAATATGCAGCATATTAGGATATGTTTCCTCAGAAACACCTTTCCGGAAGTTGATATACTTGTATTCACTTTTAAAAAAGTTTTCAGAAAAGCACCATTAAGAGAGTAGTTCTATTCGGAGAAAAACTTCCATCTTTGTCAGAGCCTCCCTCTCCAGTAATAACTAGATGGGGAACATGGCTGGAAGCCACTAGTTTTTTTTTCAGAGAATTTCAATAGTTTACAAATTTTCATTACATGTTTAAATGATGATGCTCGAAGTATTTCTGTGTGCAAGAAATTAATACAAATTCCAAATTTAAAAAATCAGTTGTACTTTCTTCAGGAACACTTTTGAAATTTCCCAAAACTAATCACTTATTTTGAAAACCGAAATATCAAATTAAATTATGGATTAACCACATTAGATGTGGCTATTAATAATTTGAAAAATATTCCAAGGTACTTCGAATGTGGCCTTCGGCAAAAGCCAGACGTATTTCTTAATAGAAATTCAGATTTAATAACATTGCGGCAATTGTGTATGGGGATAATGCTAAATTCGCTGAAATAAAAGAATATTTCCAGTATGCACCTATAACCAGTTGCGATGTAGAAAGGACGGTTTCTATCTACAGGGATGTATTTCATTCAAAGAGAAGAAGTTTTACAGAATAGAACCTTCATAAAGTATTGCTAGATAATATTAATTCTCCTTTACTCAACTTGAACTATAAAATGAATAAATAAAAATGTATTTCGTATTTTATAGATCACCACCCGTTTGTTTTCCATTTATATAAATAAAATTAATATCTCTTTAAAAATACAAATTTTCAATTTAACGCCCGTGGGTCATCAGCCTCTTGTGCCCGGTTCCTAGTAATGAACACTTTACTTAAATAATTTTAAACCTAGAAAGTATCATTTTACTTGACTAGTTCGTCCATTTTTTTTTTTACCGGACTAGTCCTGTAAAATTGTAAACACGAACATTATTTTTACAAATTGAGTGTTGTTTGTACTAGATAAGGTACTTCACATTACTGCAAAAGCCTACCGCAAGTTGTAAAATGATCGTCTGCTTAGTAAAAGAGGAAAATTTCCGATAATAAAAGTGAAAAATTTACGATTGCAAAAAAATGTTGTACGCACCACGTCCAGAAAGTCCTTTTACTGGCCTCGTAAGCTACCAGGGACTTGACTACGACTCGTCCTGGTATTTACTCATCCAGTAAAATTTTACTTTGCGAATTTGATACGTAAACAACTATAAATCAAAAGTTTCCAACATGTCAATTACTTCATGTTTTGAAAATCTGTATGCTGCTTTAAAATCTATGTCACTATGTCCAACTGTTAAATTAGATTATTTCAAGGACGATTTAATTTCGCTCTCGGTAACATGTTTATAGCAGCAATAACTTTTTCGTATGAAGGTGTAGGTGTTATAAAACATTCGGTATCACTAAACATTTCTAAATGATTACTCAGATTAGTTTCTTTACAAAATTATTAATAATATGAATATAATAAGCAGGCTCTTGCAAATAAATATAACACAAAATATAGAACTTTCATTTGACAGATTTAGCAGAACTAACACGATATTCGTTAACATGAATCGAGGCTCGATCTAAAATTATAAAATCGAGTTTATCTAACGCGAAGCTAGGGCTAATAATGGTTGGTGCAACCACAGTTCACTAGCTCAGGGTTAACTAACAAAGATTAGGAACTTACTGCAAGTGAGAATTAATGAATATTAAATCTCATTCTTACATGTAAATGTCGATTTATGTGGTGCGTTCATAACTACAATCTGACAAACTAAGTTTGTACCAGTATGCAGAACACAGAACAAAGTATAGAAATGAAAACTTAGTTTGTCGGATTGTAGTTATGAACGCACCACATAAGTCTACATTTACATGTAAGAATGAGATTTAATATTCATTAATTCTCACTTGCAGTAAGTTCCAAATGTAACTATATATACAGAAAGTATAGAAATGAAAAAGCAATGTCCGTCTTCGAGGAATGCCGTGCATTGAAAAGTTTCAACGTTTCCCGTTGACTGACTTGTTTTTTTCAGCAATTCTTAATTAACAAAGATTAGTTAATATAGACCATAGACAATTTCCCAAGAAGATAGAATAGCAATAATAAATAATTGAGGCAGCGTTTAGCTTCATCTCGAATCCTTAGGTACGAACTAAAATAGAACTGACCTACCTTAACTTATATTTTGAATTTTTTCTATAAGGATTTGCTTAGATTTTAATCTTCTTGTTATAACTGTAAAAATAAAATGATAAATAGATTAAATATTTGATACGTATAAAAAGAATATTAGTGTTAAATATATGTAGAGGATAAAGGAATATTTTTTATGCATTGTCTGTATTTCTCTTTAAAGAAAGAATTTCCATTTAAAAAGTTCCATCTATTGGTGTTACATACAAGACGTTAAAAGTCCACTCTACGACAAAAAATCATACATTGAACTAATATTTGTTAACAGAGAAAGAAACATTAAAGCATAACAAATGATATACAAAATGTGAATTTACTAGGGTCTATACCGAAATAATAAAGAACTAGTAGTAAAATATCCTTACCTGTCAATAAAGTACTTGTCTTGATATTGCGCTTTCTCAAACTATTGTTGGAACTATATTACTAGAATCAATACCTGCTTTATATATCATCTATGGAATATTTTGATGTAAATGCAACATTATAAATGTCATTGAATATCAGATTGGGGCTATTGCCAAGATCCTTACAAACTGCTGTATCTTGAAAACAACTTTTGGAATCATTAAAAGACCTCAAAGGAACTAATTTGTCTTATAAACTAATGGGGGGAAACATTACATGTAGGGTGGCTTCAAAAACTTTCCCCATTATAGTAGGCTGTTTTTAAGTAACTAAGTAATCAAGGATTGGTGCACTTGTGAAGCTTTAGAAAAGTCCAAATTCTGACAGTTGTCATACATAAATTCAAATGATTGAAAATATTAATAAGGTTATGTTTATATGAATTTATTAACTGAGTATGCAACAAATGCTTTATTTAATTAAAAGAACAGTGATGAGTAGAAAAATACTTTATTTTTACAAAAACTGTTGAAAATGTCCACTATTATTTTGTAAACACAAGTTTAGTCATCATTTCATACTTTCAAATACACGACAAAGAAAGTTCTTTCTGAGTCATGTTTTTAATTTCACGTCTATTTGCGTGTTTAAGTTCCTCTAATGTGTGTAGGCGATTTTTAAAAACACTATTCTTTATATGACCGGAAAAGAAATAATCTGGTGATGTCAAGTCTGGACTTCTCAGTGGCCACAGGCTTTGGCTGATAATACGATCATCATAAAACTCCTGCAAAGGTGCTATGCTGGCACCTGCAGTGTGAGCAGTGGCTCCGTCCTGTTGGAAATAACCCAATGTTATTTCATCATCATGCAGCTGATTAATAAATTCTGTCAAAAGAACGGTTTGGTATATCTCTGCGTTAATTGTTTCATTAAAGAAAACTGGCCCTATTATCTTTCGTCTTGACATTGCAACCCAGACTCCAACTTTTATGGGATGCTGATCTTCTTCGACAAGTGTGTGTGGATTTTCCGTAGCCTATGTTCAGTAATTCTAACTATTTACGTATCCGAATAAATGAAACCATGCTTCATCAGTGGAAAACGTTAAATCGAGTAAATCATCATTATTTAGTTGCTGGTTAAACCGCTGGCAATATAACAAGAGTTCATTTGAAAAGTCAATCTAGGTTACTTTGAAATTTTGATAGAATAAGACGCAAATATATTAGTATGTGTTTGTTGTTCCGTAAACGTAAATCCAAATGACATTTGATAATGTCAATCACGAATATCAGTTAGTGCATAAAATAATAGTGCGTCAATTCTGGTTTAAATAAATTGCTTCTCAGTTTTAAAATGGCTTTCACTTTAGAACATAAATTTTTTTTAGTCCAGGCTTATTTTCGAAGTGGTAATAAAATTGATGGTTTATGGGTTTATTCAGTTCAAGATTGCATGGTAGAATTTCAAGTTGAGTTTCCACATTTTGTAATAGAATATATACAATTTCAGAATACTTTGGATAGAACTTTAAAACTTTTTTCTGAAACTGGTAGTCTCTTAAGAAAATCAGGCAGCGGAGCAGTTAAGAAACTTACACCTCAAATTGTCAATCGTGTTGAAGAAATAATGGAAAATGAACCACAAACATCTGCCCGACATTTGAGTCAACAAATAAACCTTTCCGTTGGTACAACTCACAAGTTATTAAAAAAAGATATGCAACTTTATCCATACCGTGTCACAGCAGTACAAGAATTGTTAGAAATTGATTACCCACGTAGACTACAGTTTTGTAATTGGTTTGTAAATATGAACAATAATGGAGAACTTTCGCAAAGAGTCATCTTTACTGATGAAGCATCGTTTTATAAAACGGGATACCTAAATTCACAAAATACAAGAATTTGGAGTAGTGAAAATCCACATATAATTAATGAAGAATCGCTACATCCAGAGAAAATTGGTGTTTGGGCAGCGATAAGTCAAAGGCGAATCATTGGACCAATATTTTTTCAGGGAAAGTGAACTGCTCAAAGGTACCGTACGGAAATTTTACAACCATTTGTCAATCAGTTGCATGATGATGAACTTCAAATTGCATATTTCCAACAAGACGGAGCACCTTGTGACTGTACTGCAGAATCTTTGGATTATTTAAGAGAATTTTTTGATGAGCATATAATTAGTCGAAATACTGAAATTGCCTGGCCTGCACGTTCATGCGATTTAACACCTTGCGACTTCTTTTTGTGGCCTTATCTAAAAAATAACATATTTCGAACACCTATATTGAATTTGAATGATATGCTACGGAGAGTCGAACAGAAATGCATGGAAATTAATAACAATCCAGTAATGTTGCAGAATATCATCAGAAATTTTGAACGGAGGATTTTAAAGTGCATTGATCTTGGAGGACAACATATTCAACATTTGTTATAGTTTTCAATAAATACCTATTATTTGTTATTTATTTTTATGTATGAAACTGTTAAAATATACGACTTTGTAGGTTAAGTAGTAAATTTTAATTTACGACATACTTCAAAATGTTCTCAGTAAATCACATGCTACTAGATTGACTTTTCAAATGAACACTTGTTACTACTCGTTGTTGATAGTCACGAGGGTACAACTATTGAGCAACAGAAACAACAGAAATTTGTGCAACTAGCTCTAGTAATACCTACAAAAAACACGTAAAGGACTTGCTTTACTATAAATATTTAATCTATGTACCTGACTGTGCTGATAACTTCCGTAATGATTTTTGTGGACTTTGATTCATTCGTTCTCGAAAACCATTAAGAACAGGTTCCGTTAATACTGTTGGTCGCCCAGTTGATTTACCTTTGCAAATACAGTTTTTTGTCTCAAATCGTTTTACAATTTCACGTTTGCGGTGACCAAAAACTTTATAATTGACATTTTCGCGAGGAAATGCTTCCAAAAATTGTTCAAACCAAGACCGCAAATTATATGACCACGTCCCATCGTGGTTTCGAGATGCACTCTGAAAGTGAGCCATAAGAATAAATGCATCATGTTCAGTCGTAAACATTTAATAGATATCAATAAGTCGACGCCAAATAATACACAAAACAAACGTCAATGGACTCTGTTAAAATTGACATAAGCGACAATGTAGCCACTACAAGTTGAGAAATATATGGGTGTGCCAACACGATCATTTACAGACACATTGTATAAAGAATTACAACATAAAATATTTATTATTCAAAGTTACTATAGCACTGGCCAAAAATTAGAAAATGGAGATTAGATTTATTCCACTAATCAGTGCTTACATGTATTCAGGTAACAGTATCCTAATATGACAGTTACTTACGCACAACTGCAAAAACATAGTCAAGCTTGTGTTATTAAATTTGGTGAAACAGCGGCCATCACTCGTAAACCTGGCGGTGGAGTACCTAGAAAACGGACAGCAAATTGCATAGAAGATATTCGACGTCGAATGGACAACTCACCTAAAAAATGAATAGCAAAACTATCACAGGAACGTGTCATACTATTTTAAAAGTTTTAAAAATTTTAAAAGTACTTGAAGTTGTTTCTATATAAAATCAAGCAACTTCGGAGCTCAAACAGGTAGATATTTAAACAAGCAAAATATGAGAATTTAATTTCAGAAAACCCTTCATGAATTTGTGGAAATTACGTTATATCCACAAAAAAATAGGCATAGCCAGACGCCCAGTTTCAAGAAGACGAATTATTGGGCCTCTATTTTTGACTCAAACCATAAATGCTGAAAGAGCCGTTTATTAATGAACTTCATGATGATGAACTTACGGAAGGATATTTCCAGAAAAATAATGCACAAGCGCATAAATCTTGAGAAACAACAGCTTTTTTACAAGAATTTTTCGATACAAGAATTATTACTTTTCCTCCAAGATCTCCAGATTTGACAATTTTAGACTATTTTATTTTTCCATATTTAAAGAATACAATCTCCAAGACCAGATATCACAGGATCGAAGAGCTTCATAATGCTATTGTGAATTATTGTGCTTACATAACCCAATAAATCCTAATAAATGGCTTTGAAAACAAGAATCATAGAGTTCAACTTTGTCTTCAAAATAATGGTCAACATTTTCAACATCCGCTTAAGTATTATTATCTTTTAATTGTGACTATTGTGACAAATATTTCTTCAAAAACTAAATTAGTGATTATAGTTAGTAGTGTGTGTAATAATAATTACACACATTTACATGACATAACCAAACTATCAAATTTATAGTTTTGTGACAGATTACATCCACTGTCACCAACCATTAAAAAAAGCATGGCCGTCTCTAAGTGGAAAGTTTTTAATGGCACGTTATTTTCTTACTATTTAATGATATTTACATATACTGGACATTATTTCAGCAATAAAGTAAATCTAAAAGAAACGGTTTTGTTGAAGACAGCTAATTTACCGGCAAGAGTTTCTTTTGTATGTTGTACCATCCTCAATTTCCGATTAGGCATTAAAACACTATTAGCCTTATGCATAGTCGTTTTCGTGGCTATTAGCACGCTACTTAGACCATCTTAACATCCTACTAAGAATTCCGGTATGCATAGTCGCGTTTGATGCGTACTAACAACGATTTAACTTTAGTAGACTACTAAATCCCTAGTAGCGCCTGAAAGCGTATTTAAAGTGTTTATTAAAGCTAACCTACAAAAAGAAAAAGCGCAAACTGCCAAAACATAAAGGTCCGGTACGTAAAGTGATACAAAATTGCGAGTAAATAAATTAATGAATTCATTAACTGTAAGTATACGGATAATCGGCATACAATAATTTTAATAATAATGAAAATGCATGGTATGTGTCTAATTAGAATTTCATTATAAACAAAATTTTAATCATTTTTTATTATTATTTTTGGAATGCTGTTTCCAAATACCCATGAGATGCAATGAAGCAAACTGATGAGAAAAGGTCTGTTAAATATGGATTTATGCTATGGTGTGGGCTTTATTTGCAAATATTACGTCTGTAGCAGGTGGATGATATGCTACAAATGTTAGCTTGTATTTATGAAATATAATTAATATATGTATATGACTGTATTTCTTCCAACTGTCGCTTTGCTGGCTATAAATGAATTATTTAACTTAAAGGAAGTAATATGGTATATTTATTACAGGATTTCTTCGAGATGCAAAGCGGCTTCAAAAACAATGGCAACAGACGAAGAGGCAAGCAAAGAAAAATATCAGTCAATATGGAAAGAAGTTTACTAAAACTGGAGGTGAAGTTATTGAGAGAAAATGATAATTGACTGTGTTTATTATATATGTATATTAGATAAGTATGACAATAGGATGAAGTAATTTAAAATATATGATAAAGTAGGTATGAATATTTGTTACATGAAAATAATGTAAATACTTATAAATGTATATATTATGTTTAATATTAATAAAAATTATATCAAAATATCCCTAAAGTATTTCAATAAATATTAAATTATATATTAAAATTGTTAAAGTCTACTGATCAAAATATTTTAATATAAATTGTTGACGGAATAAATTGCTGTGGTTATCGACATGTAAATCCATGTTGTTCCGCTAAAACAAATTCAGCAATATGTTACAAAGCCAGTTAAATATGTATCTACCTATATCATCACCATATACTCCTTTCGCTGAATATCTAATTGTTGCAAAAACCTTGTATTTCAAGAGTTACTGGTAATCCACGATTATTGTTGGTTAAAGGTTAAAACTTCTTTTCTCATGCCGTATTTTGTTCGAAATTGAGCATTGTCATTTACGTCAAATGGATTCAATTGTTCCAAATAGACTTTTAGATGTCGAATGATATCTACCTCAACTTCTTGTAACCCTCTTGTACACCAATTAAATATTCCATATTTCAAAATGATATAATTTCAGTAATACAAACTTTAAGTAAAATTATATATTATACTTATATTCTTCTTATCTCAAGGAAATATCAAATTTAAAAGCAAAAATTCCCAAAATATATTAAAATAAATGATATTATCCAAATCGTATTTAAAATAACCAACAATTCCAATAGGTAAACAAGTTTAAATGTCTTCTCTATGCAAAATGCGCATGCCCGCGAACTTCGTATTCACTGGTTGCAATATATTTTTTTCTGCTTAGACTCTATTAGTTAGTAGGCACTAAGTATGATGAAATATTAACTTCACGACTATGCATAAGACAATATCTCATTAACTTCCATTTAACATTATAGCTCCTGACTTAGTCTTAGCAAACGGTTGGTGCAACCGGACAGAATTGTCTAGAGTTAAAAGGTGATTGTGTAGAAAAATAAATGTTTTTTTTAACCAACATTTAAAAGTCGCCCTCCTGTCAAACATCGTTCATGTGTATTATGTTAACACATTTTAAAATTTCCTGATAAAAATATATTATTTGTAATATTAAATATTACAATTATCTGTGAACTTTGTACTCCTTGGTTATAATTTCTCTGGGAAAGCAAATTCTGTATAGCGGATAATATGTATACCAAGTGACTTATAAACCGTAACCGTCATACAAAGTAAGGTGTGTTTGTTAAAGTGCACATACATTCGTGTATAATGTAACAATATAACAATATATTGTATGTATATATATACTGCGCTATTTTATTATATAACGAGTATAACGACAATATGATCTCATATATACATAAGTATATCCCCATACGTGCATGTGCAAGCATGCAGACCTAACACGGAAAAATGCTGTTATATCCTGTTACGACCCAGTGGGATCGGGTTCCAGTTTTACGGGCGATATGTGCGCGCGTTTGCGTCATTAATTATGTGAGTAAATGGGAAAGATGAAGACTCGCCCGTCGTTCGGTGGGCGTCGAAATGCCTGTCATGGTGGCGTGTTATATAATTTTTCACAATATTAAATGCGGCGGAAAGAGTACGAACAGAAAAACACGTCATAAATTGAACATTTCTGTTACGGCATATTACGTTACTGGTTGTTAAAAACGAAATTGAAGGAACGATAAAAATGTCGTCAATTAAACTTGTGTAAAGAACAAAACGTACAAAAAGGAAACTTGAAAGGCTACGTTATTATTGTGCGTTTAAAATTACATTACCTAGAAGTGTTTTTCTTTGTCTTGTGATAATGAGTGTTAGGAATTGCTATTTTTATCCAATACCTTTTTATGTATTCCTTCTATAAAGGCTTTCCGAGAACTGATACATGTAATTACATAAAGCAATAATGCCTTTCAATCGCACGAACGCCAGATATTATAATTTCCGTTCTGTTAATTTGAATTTTCACCGTCGAAAAAAGTTTAAAACTAAAATGCTAGTGAAAAAAATTAACATAATACGATCCATGATAATGGAATTTAGTGGTCTAAGACAAGAGATTTATATATTTTAAATTATGTATATCAAGTGATCATGCATGAAATCAATTTCTTAACAAAAACCACAACAAATGAAATTCTCGAATTGTTTTAAGTAAACCTAAATTACTGTGATTAATTATAAACAATAAAATGAAATATTGCAACGTAGAGCTTTGAAAGAAAATTCAACAGTTTGTGCTGATACTTGTTTAGTCTAATACTAGATCTTAAAGGAACTAGCAAGTATAGACAACGGGACGTTTATTATAATACGAGGGACACCTTTTGTATTTTTACAATCGATCACTAGATGGTGCTTTTGACATATAACGGGTGTTCAGAAACATTCGAAGTCAAAGTAGTCCTTGAAAATATGAAGTCATGTCTGAGATAGATTGATTTTTGACAGACAACAGTTGACATTCAATAATTATTACAAATCAGATACTTAAGTAAAGATATACGATTTTTTGTTTAGAGCCCACTTGACTTCGAATGTTTCTGAACACCCGTTATAATCACTATATTCTTAAAGTTTGACATTTGTCGATGAGAAATCCGCGATAACTTAGAACTGAGTCAGTAGTTAGTTGACAGTGAAGTTTTAAGACTGTGAGTTTGTAAAATAATGGAGATTACTAGTGAAAGTTTTCTCGTTGGATGATTTTTTACGATTATAAAAAAGGCCTAACTCCACAAGAATCCATTATATCGCTTCGGTCAATTGGTTTGCAGAATTTCGTCATGGTCATGCCTCAGTGAGTAATGAATCAAGCAAAGGTCCACCAAAAACTATTGTGATTCCAAAAATCATCGATGATGTGCAGAAAATGTTAGAACACGATCGACATGTGACTTACAGTGAGGTAGAGGCATCTCTTGGCATATCGCAGAGTGCAATTTATTCGATTTTACATCAAAATTTATTTGTAAAAACAATATGTTCCAGATGAATTCAACATAATTTGACCCAAGCATAGAAAGCAGCTCGTCAAAGGTGACGAAACATGGATATATGCGTATGAGTCGGAAACCAAGCAACAATCTTCTACTGTATGGGTCTTCCAAGACGAACCGAAATCCACAAAAGTTGTTCGTGCAAGGAGCACTTCCAAGAAAATGATCGCTTGCTTCTTCGACTGTACAGAACACATCGCAACAATCCCTTTAAAGGATCGAAAAACTGTTAACGCTGAATGATATAGAGTAATTTGTTTGCCAAAAGTTATAGACGAAATCAGGAAGAACAACCGAAAACGTCGCATTATTCTACATCACGACAATGCAAGTTCCCATACAGCACGTCTTGAAATAATATCTCATTGTCCATATTCACCTGACTTGTCGCCGAATGATTTCTTTTTGTTCTTTTGTTCTTCTTGTTGAAACAAAAATTCGTGGACAATGATTTTCAACTCCTCAAGAAGCAGTCGAAGCTTTTGAAAACCATGTTTCTGAGATACAACCTTCAGAGTGGAAAAAATGTTTTGAGAACTGGTTCGTACGCATGCAAAAGTCTATAAGACCATAAAGGCGAATATTTTTAAAAACAATAAAATAGTTTGTTCCCAAAAATTTTGTTTTCTTCTCAGATTTTGTAAAAATATAAAAGATGACAGGGCTACTATAAAAGATTGATTCATTTTTATAACGTTATAGAAGCTGTCTCGTATCGTTATGTTCAAATTTTAGGAGTGTAAAGTAGACTTCACTTCGAGTAACAAAAACGCAAAGTTGTTTCAAAGTTACACATCTATGAATGTGATTGTCAGATCATGAAAAAAATGTAATGGTAAAGTCAATAAAAACTGATTTTATTTAAAAAGTTCAATTAATAATATTTTCGAAATGTCCACCTCCTTGTTGAATGCAGGCTTGTGCCCGTAAGCTAACAGAAGAAGTACTTATCCGAATTTCATACTTGTTTTGTCGAATTTGCTCGGCAGACAGCGATCCACCAACTCTTCTCTTGTGTTCGAAACTTGCGCGTAGATTAGATTTTTCATGTACCCCAATAAATAAAAGTCAAGGGGATTAAGATCGGGTGATCTGGGTGGCTATGCAACAGAACCACCTCGACCAATCCATCTTGGATAATTGACGTTAACCCAATTTCGGACAGCAATTCCGAAATGTGGTGGTGCCCCATCCATGTGAAACCACATGTCTCCTCGAACATTCAGTGGGACATCCTCTAAAAGACCTGACAGTTCGTCAATAAGAAATTGAAGGTAATTGTCGGCATTTAATCTCCCAGGAAGAACGACAGAACCATTCAACAAGTCATCGATTAGGGCCGCCCAAACGTTAATAGAAAATTCATGTTGAAATTTAGATTAACGTAGCTTTGGGATTTTCTGATGACCATGCAGGTTTCTCAGATTTGTAACACTACTTCTCGTGAACGTAGATTCATCTGTCCAGAGGACTGTTCTGCAGAAATTAAAATGAACATTTTAAAATTCGCCAAACTGTCGTTCGTGTCACTCCTAGTTGTCTAGCGATTCGACGTACACTGAGAGTTAGATCCCTTGTAACAATAACTACTGCTTCTTCCTCTAAGTCTGCTGATAAGTTTACTCCCCTGTCGAAAAGATAATCACGCAGTCCGCATTCTCGAATTGTCTGTGCACTTGCAGAAACGTTCTGTAATGAGGAATGCGCCTATCGGGAATCCGATGTCGGTATTCAATACCTGCTTGACGTGCACTGCCGTTACAGTAGCCATACACAAAATGCATGTCCGCATACTCTTGAGAAGAAAATCGGTAAGGCATTTTGAATAAAGAAAACGTGTCCACTCACTAATAAGCTGTTGTATGAACTGAAACGTAATGTAATGCTTTATTAAAAAATGCAACGTTAACAGTCATCTGAACATTTGGTTATTGTATGATATTCATGGTTCAGCACTTACGAAATAAGTAAGAACTTTCTTTATCATAGATCAATTTCCAGTATTCTTTTTTGTAGATCTCCAAGAAATTACTGTATGCACTACGACACGTGTTTATTTATTTTAGGATAACATTTTTTTTTCATGATCTGACAATCACATACATAGATCTGTAACTTTGAAACAAATAAAAATGGATATACAAGTTTTGCGTTTTTGTTACTTGAAATGAAGTATACCTTACACTCCCAGAATTTGAACATAACGATGCGGGACAGCTTGTATATTCAAAAGGATTTCGGGTACATAAGTGACATATGAGAATAACCTCAAGGGCACCAAATTATCTGCACACAAAATTTGAACATATCGATGCGGGACAGCTTGTATATTCAAAAGGATTTCAGGTACATAAGTGACATATGAGAATAACCTCAAGCGCACCAAATTTTCTGCACACTCTACAAATGTTCAGTGTGCACCTCCTTGGCCACACGACATACATCCAGGCGATAGTTGAACGTTCCACACATTTTCTAGCATTATCCGGTCAATCGTCATCACTGCAGTATTAACCCGTCCCTGAGCTCATGTAATGTCTTTGGTAGTGGGGGCACATACACAAAGTCCTTAATGTGTCCACAAGGTGGTAAATCAGGTGACCTTGGGGGGCTAAAGGAACCAAGCGATGCCATCCGCACCAACACGCCCAATCCAGCGATGCGGAAATTCATCGTTCAAGTATCGACGAACGTAATTGTTCCAATGAGGAGGTGCTCCGTCTTGGAATCTTTGGAATCAGCAGTCAGTTGCGGAAACGATCATAACTGCAACATATCCAGGTAAGTTGCACCAGTCGCAGTCTTCTCATAGAAGAAAAAACGGTCGATACACTTTGTGTGTGAAAGTGCCCAAAAAACATTCTTAATTTGTTGCGTTGATTCCACAATCTGACAAGATTAAACAGATGTGGTTTTTTTCATACAATTTTAATTATCCGCACAACCCGGATGGCTGACATCGCGACGTGTTTGCGTCTACATTCTTCCGCAGGAGTAATCTTGTCAGATTGTAGAATCAACGCAACAAATTAAGCGACAATTGCATGTGAGATGAGATTTAAATAATTGTCATCTCTCACACCAATTAAATTCAATATAATTCGTATATATACACGAAAGTATACAAATAAAAATCATGTCTATGTCCGAATATCGTGTACTGATGATCTGTAACTACAGTGAAATATCGATATCTGCACGTTTCTGGACGGGTGTTGTTTTTTTCATATATATATATATATATATATATATATATATATATATATATATATATATATATATATATGTGTTTAGATAATTTCTTAGCCGTTTATTAAATATAACAATCGATAAATTGATAAAAATAGTTTTTCGGCTTTTTATGAAATATTTACAAATATCAAATTAGAATGTATGTAATTGTAGAGTAAGTGGGGATGTAAACATTGCTGTCTACAAATTACAAAGCAAATCATACGAAAGATATAAATGTTTATTTCAATGTTGAATTTACAGTTAATCAATTCAAACTAATTATCTATAAATATGTAGAAATATCTAACTCGAATTCCATAGACTTCAAATTATTGTGAGCTCATTTACTTACGCTAACCTTTGTTCCTCATACATTATCCCAAATTCCTCTCGATACGTGTTATCTCAGGCTTTATGAATAAATATATAATAAAGAAAAATATAATAGAATCCTATATTATTAGAAAATAAATTAGAAGAATATGATAATATTATAATTTTATACTAGAAATTACGTTTAAACTTTAAATTATTTATTTCGTCTAGTTAAGTCTGAAGCTCGCGTTCGAATCGTTGGGTATCATTGTTATAGTAATAAAGTATTTCAATCATATCGTTTGCATTTGCTACAGTTATTAATTTGTTTTAGGTTGTCTTGTGAATGTTATTCATAATACAGGGTTTTTCTAAAATTAACACTTTGTGTAAATTATATGGTTTATGAATTAGCCACACATTGTCCACAAGCTATCCTATGAAAAGTTTGAGATTATGTAATATACCTGCAAGTTACTTGGCAAATTCCTACAAACTTATAACGCAAATATCTTCTATATAAATTTTGATCATATTCTGCTGAGACAATTTTCCCACCTTGATATACATAATCATATTTATCGTAATTAAATTGATCCAATACTATTAAAACTTTATTCAAAATAAAAGTACTATAATTCAACTTTATATCCGCAATTGAACCTGACAACGAAGGCGAAAACGGAACGAACGATTTAAAATCAATATAAGCACAATAGGGAGGAGTCTTTACTAATGCCATATGAAAAAGTGTGATGTCCATATCCAACTTGCACTTGAGTTAATTTCAAAATTGGACCCCAACGACAAGGTAAGTATGTAGGTACTGGACAACGAATACGACGAAGATTTCTTCGAACCAACCGTCTTATATTTGATTTAAATGAACGACGAAAACCACGTCTACGATAGTTAATTTTCCTCTTCCGAAGATATTTCAATCGCGACTTCAATATTCTCCTTTTCGAAGTATATTGTTTCCTTCAGTTCCTCACAAGGGCATATTACACAAGGGCCAGTTTCTTCATGTTTTTCACATCTTCTGCACCAGGGTTTGCTAACCAAGCCCATGCTGTACAAAAACTTCCTTAAAGTACAATGTACAGTTATCAAGCCCGTAATAGTTTTAATGTCTCTTTTATTATTACAAATTAGTTTGGCTGAATGTCTAGCGACCAGCTCCTCTGGTAGTGTCTTGATATGGAGTCGATTTTCCGTAAGCCTCCGCTTCTTTTTATATCGTCTTTCTAGCCATAACTAGATCTCCCTTCTAGCGGAATCCTTGGCAATTTCACACACGGGTTCTGGTCCTATGAAGTTCTTTTTAGAATCTTTCTTGGCCAGTTCTTATTGCTTTTAATCTCCTCATGTGCTGGCTCCCATATCAGTAACACAGTATTGTCTTGTACCAGTCTATTGAGGATCTGATTAGAATGTTTAACCAGTTTAGACACGGTAAATGAATTCGTCTTTTGTCAGCTACCAGTCATTATGTTGATTTTTTTTGTTTGCGAAGTCGGCTTCTCGAATTTCCTCGGCGCAAACTGCGACTGTAAACAATTAAGCCTGGCAAACCGTCGTATGTTTCCTCAGATTTAATGATATCTTCCTTCTAGAGTATATTCCACATATATATGCACCTGTTTCCTCTGCGCAAGCTACGACTGCAAGCAATTCAGACTGGAAAACTGTCGTATGTTTCCTCAGACTTAATGATATCTTCCGTCTAGCGTACATTCCACATATACCTGCATCTGTTCTCCAATTGGATTGTGATCCATCCACACCTTTGCCTGCCCTCTGATCGGTATAAATTGGTTAAGCTTAGTTGTAAACATAATCACAGGCGCCGGCATTTGTAATATCGGCCCTCCTAGTATAGTCTCGTGACAAGTCTCATACTTATGAGAACGGCGGTAGTTTGGCGTTCATGATGTTGACATTCGTAAAGGAGTTATTATTGTGTATTTTGCTTATCCTAGCGTCATGCACTGACCCTTTAGCAAGGCGTAACATGTGTCTGCATGTCTGGATAGCTATTTTCACACAAATATGAACTTTCCACACGCTATTTTTAATAAAACTTGTATATTATTAAAAATGTTTTTGTTCACGTTAGTTTATTCAATTATTATCTGCTCAATCTTATTGCTATTACATTTTTCACTTTATCACTTATATTTTTATAGGTTATAATTAATTACGCGAGCATTTATAAAACAATCTGGTACTAATTTCAAGTATTGTATAGTGAAGTTAGTACATAGTTAATTTTATTAAGCCGTTTATCTCACAAATTCTAAGCAGCTTTGAGAATCAGTTCTAGTTTACAGGTTGATTGAAATTAACATTTCTCATATATTTCAATCGGATTTTAAGTTTCATGCAGCTTGAATATATCGAGATAAACATAATCGTTGAAAGGTAAAGTGAACGGGGATTAAAATACAATATAATTTTTTTATAAATATTCAGAATGGTACAGAAAATAAATGAGTTCTGATTGAAGAAACAGATATGAAAAAAGATACGAAAAACCCAAACCGAATCGTAATCGAATCGAGTAATTTCTTAGCATTTCTAATTGGAATCGTACTATATTATCTGTGTACATTTTCTTTAATGTACTTAAGCAAGCATGTACAATAATTGTTCAAATTAATGTTGCTGGTGAGAATCTTCATAAACGACATATTTGACGTCAAAACAAAATATCTAAGCATTTAGATAAATAAGTAACACGCTTCCATAAACAATTTTCAATAACACTGACACATAATGCCGTTGGACGTAAACGTAACCATGTAGGCGTGTGTAATATTCAGAATTTTTGAAATGTTTTAGTCGTTTGGAAATTTATAATTGAAAAATATAACGTCAAGCAAAATCCGGAAAATATTTTATTATTTATGTATTTGCTTTATTTGTAATCGTGATTTGCATACATTAATTGATGAATTCATACATTCCACATAAATTTAATCAATATGCAATTTATGCACATTCCATGAATGACCGCACGAACAACATTACAACAATTATGAAATATGAGAAATATTTATAATCCTGGTAAAAGGAATTTTAATATATTCGATATTTGAAGTGATATTGTAAACACGTAGTTAGTCATACGATGTTATTTTCCTTGTTGACATAGATTCGAGAGGTTAATTGAAATTGAAGCTTGTTTTTTGTGATTATTTTGACAACCTTATTCAAACTACGTAGGTCGCTAGGAAAATTTTGTTATACATAGGTTTTCATAATTTTTAGTATTTTCCGTAATCTCTCTATACAGTGTGTCCACAGATTCATTCTAAACATGAGGTAAAGTTGTACCAAACCCTATACACTAGCTTTGAATATTTAACGTACTTCGGGCGCTATTGCAAAAAAAAGTGAATTTTTGTTTATTCGATTTTCTTTAATAACTCACTTATTTTTAAAGTAAGACAAATATGGTTTGCACTTCCTTAAGGCACTTTTTTAATAGAAATCTGGTGGTGTATTTAGATTTTTGAATACTGCTATAGTAGTTGAACTACAATGGTCAAGTTTCATTTTTCTTATGGGCGTCATAGTTGACTATGACACCATCGAAAACAATTTTTCTTTTCCTTTTCAAAAATATATAATTTGTTATACCTGATACCAAAACTAACTTCAAAAATTACAAAAAAAAAACATATTGTTAGAGCGGTTGTGAAATTTGACAATAGGAAACTTTGGAAACATAAAACAATCTAAGATACAACTGTCATTGTTAGTGTTTGTTTATAGTTGACATTTAGTTTATGTTCTTTATGTACTATGAAATTTACAAATCGAATAGCAAAATAAATACCTACCATAATAAAATATAAAGTACCATTTAAATACTAAATTTAGTGATTATTTTTAAATAATTTTGCTGTCATGGAGCCGTTTAGTAATAGTGGCAAATTTTATATGTTGTGCTGTTACATTCTGTGTCACAAAAATTCGACGGGAGCTACCGAAATGTACATAAACCAGTATCCAGAACGCAGACAACCCCATATTTCTACTTACAGAAATTTAACGGTAAATTTAATACATCATGGATCATTTATTAAGCCATATACAAAACCGCAGCGCATAAGTAATGAAACTAAAACTAATGTTTTGTTGAAAATCCAAACACATCAGTTCGGGAAATTCAACATAACACCGGCGTTCCCAAATAGATTCACAAACAATGGTTTATTCAATAGACAAAATTTACGATTATGGTCTACAGAAAATCCTCATGTAATCAGACCCGCTCGACATCAAGTGCGTTTTGGATTTAATGTCTGGTGTGGAATACCAGGACCACGATTAATTGGTCCAATAATTTTTAATGAAACACTAATGTCCGACGTTTATTTGCATTTACTGCAAAATAATTTAGAAGACTTGCTTGGTGAATTAACTTTTCAAGAGGCTTGTAATTGTTGGTTTCATCCGGACGGTGCTCCAGCACATAATTTCAGAATCGTAACCAATTTCCTCAGTTAGTGGTTTGGTAACAGGTGGATCGGAACTCGTGGACCAGTTGCATGGCACCAAGATCTCCTGATCTGACGCCGCTCGACTTCTATTTGTGGGGTTACATTAAAGACAAAGTATATGCCCGGAGCTACAATAACGTAAATGGAACTTCGTGAAAGTGTGGTTCACGAATGTCGAGTTATTCCAAGGCGTATTTACATAAAGATGTTAAATCTACTATTCGTAGATCCTATTTATGTTTGGAAAATGATGGTCAACTGTTTGAACATTTTTTATAATTTGTTATTATAATTTTTTTTAAATAATATCTAAGTATTTTTTGAGCTGCATATGTTTTTAATTTAATAAATAATCGTTGAAAAATAAAGTTTTCTTCCTTTTTTTGTTTGCAAAATCATCTATTGTCAAATGCCACAATCTCTCTAGCCTGCTAATGTAACAATATGTTGTTTTTCTAATTTTTGAAATTAGTTTTGGTATCAGATATAACAAATTATAAATTTTTGAAAAGGAAAAGAAAAATTGTTTTCGATGGTGTCATAGCCAACTATGACCCCCATAGGAAAAATGAAACTCGACCATTGTAGCTCAACTACTATAGCATTATTCAAAAATCTAAATACACTACCAGATTCCTATTAAAAAAGTTCCTTAAGGAAGTGCAAACTAAATTTATCTTACTTTAAAAATAAATGAGTTATTAAAGAAAATCGAAAAACAAAAATTCACTTTTTTGCAATAGCGCCCGAAGTACGTTAAATATTCAAAGCTAGTGTATAGGGTTTGGTACAACTTAACATCTGGAATATTTGATCCCATCTAACCAAATCCCTATCTCTCATAATAAGCGAGATCCCCATGTTGAGAATGAATCTGTGGACACACTGTGTATAAAAATTCAGACTGCGTATGTTTGTGTTCGCAAAACTCGAAATGTAGTCTATCAAGTGTCTTGATATTTTAACACAACGTTGTATTCGAATACGCGAGTGTTTTTATAATAAAATTTTTTTTTTTTAAATGGCACGCCAAAAAACTTTCAGCAGTGGAGAAATCTACGGTGTGCTTCCATATAAGGAGTACAAAAATTTCTCAAATACTTGATTTAATAGTACTTTTTATTACAAGTTGACGTTTGCTAATCATATACTCTATTTACATATTGTTAAAAAGGAAAATAACTTTAGTTAGTTTAATAGCTGGGTTTTTTAAATAACAAAAAAAAGGAGAAATTGTTATTGATTGTTGGCGTACACGATATGTACAAAATCAATCCAAACAGAATCACAGGCGAAACAGTAACATACAAACGCATTTACTTCATGATGAACCAAACTGAAGTAGTGAATATTTCAACAAAATTCTCTCGATGTTCCCGGATTACCGTTATACATTCTGAATTTGAAAATTGGAGTGCCAATTATATTACTCCGAAATATCGATCAGCCAAAGTTATGCAATGGTACACGATTAGTAGTTAAAAAATTGATGAACAATCTAATTCAACCAACAGTTATGATTGGACCTCATAAAGGTGAAGATATACTACTACTTCCCCGAATACCACTCATTCAAACCGGCATGGCGTTCGATTTCAAACGACTTCAATTTCCAATACGCCTTGCATTCACCATAACTATCTTTGGTAATCTTTGCAAGCGTGCAGTTTCAATTTAGAAAACGATTGCTTCTCTCATGGGCAATTCTTCTGAGTCGGTAAATCATCTGATCTTTATGTTTTTGCAGACGGACAAATGAAAATGTAGTCAATTCACTAGTTTTACAAAAAAAATATTTCTTTGTAAAAAAATTGATTTTTTTCTTCCTTTCCTTTAATTCCATATAGTTCTCGATGAATCTATGTGTGCTACAATACTTTTATTTACTTTCTCATTCATTTCATATCAGACTGATAAATTAAATTGGTAAATATATAACCATTTTTTTGTCGAACGTAGCCACTAATCCACCATCATTACCGCAATGTCGACTTTCACCTATCTATTCAGATTCTTTGGGTTTGACGCCAGTAAGTCCAGGTACTTGAGCATAGTGCTATTTGTACCATCCCCAGTACACCTCTCAGTTCCACTCTGTTAGTCTTGTGCCCTCGATAAAAGCCACTATCTTCTTCAGGGAAATTTTAATACCCTCGTAGAATCCAGTAGATCTCTCCCCAAATGTTTCTGTCTGAGGCCCTTCAGTTCCTCAAAAGTGCATTTTACATTAACCCATTAGCTTCCCTGATCCCCAAATGGGGATTCGCGAATTTTATTTTTTAACATATTTTAAAATGTTATTATCTTTAGTGTAATGTATACTAACTGAACATGAATACTCTGTACTTTCTAGAAAAATATTATATTTTAGTGTTGGTAACCCTGTAAGCATGTTATGCGCGTTATTTTATAACCTATACACAAAAGTTGATGGTCGAGTATTTCTAATAATATTTTTTGTGCTTATTTAATTAATTTTGTGCCAGTTTTGTGAATTCAAGTAATAATACATTCCTTTAGTCGATATTAGAATAACAGGTGAGCAAATATATTATTTATTATAAAAAATTTAGTACAAAACACCTTGATCCCCATTTGGGGATCATGGAATTTACTATGTAAAAAAATCATATGGAGAGCGTTATGTTAGTTTTATTCACAGTTGCTGTTTTTTTTTTGTTTCCAATTCAGTATGGGTTCTAGAAAATTCCTTACTATCGCAGAACTTGAAGAAATATTGGAAGATGATGAATTTTTTGCTGATCTGGAACAAGAAGTCATTGATATAGTCGAACTGCCGCCCGATAATATCGATGTTATATCAGATTGCGAAGAATTTGACGATAATATTTTAGAAGACACTGTTCCACAAGACGTTCCTGGACGACTAGAAATCCATTCCAGCGCTCTGAATGTTGATCAAAATCAAGCATCTATAGTAAAATCAAATGGTAAATTCTTGCCAAAAAGTGAGTGGAAAAAGCAGGACATAAATTTGACTAATACATCATTTGAAAGCAACAATGTATCTGAATTGAAATCACAGATTATTCAAAACTTGAAAGGTAAATCATCGGTTCAGATATTTGAAGAACTTTTTGACGAAGATTTACTAAACCATATAGCTATCCAAAGTGTAAATTACGCTAGACAAAACAACAGACATAACTTTGAATTTTACACAAATTGTCTTAAAAAGTTTATTGGAATTTCTTTGCTATCAGGGTACCATTCGTTGCCCCAAGAGCAGTTATATTGGTCGGAGGATGAAGATATAAATCTTACATGCGTTAGAAACTGCATGCCTAAGCACAGGTATTTGAAAATTTAAAAAAACCTGCATTTTAACGACAATAGTCTCATTACCCACCAGCGATAAACAAGACAAACTATTTAAAATCCGTCCTTTAATAAAAAAATTGAACACAAATTTCAAAAATTTCGGTATATTTGCATAAAAACTTTCAATAGATGAGCAAATGGTGCGTTACTATGGCCACCATTACCTGAAACTGTTTATTAGGGGAAAACCAATAAGATTTGGATTCAAACAATGGGCTATGTGCTGCTCTAGATCTGGCTATTGTTTTCATATGGATATTTATGAAGGAAAGAGCCAAGAAGTACAACTTGTAAGTGGTTTGGAGCTTCTGTGATAATGAAGATGACCTCTTTTTTGCAATATCCGTCAGAATATGACATATTTTCCGATAACTTTTTCACCAGCTTTGATTTATTGTTGAAGTTGAGAGAACTAAATATAAAGGCGGCTGGAACAGTACGCTATAATAGAATGAACAAGTGTCCTTTGAAATCTGATAATATCATAAAAAAAGAGGATCGCGGGGCATAAGATTATCGTTATGATGAAAAAAATAAAATATTTGCGTTGATGTGGAATGACAATAGCTGTGTTAAAATGCTATCGAATTACTTAGGATTGCAACCTATAGAAAAAGTGAAAAGATATTGTAAGAAAGAAAAAAAGAATGCCATGTCGATAGACCAAACATTGTCGGACAATACAATAAACATATGGGAGGGGTCGACAAGTTAGACTGGAATGTGCAAAAGTATCGAATCAAATTTAGAGGTAAGAAATGGTATTTCCCTCTTTTCACAAATACGATTGACGTTGCGGTTGTTAATGCCCACGCTCTTTATACTGCAGTAAATGGAAGCATCTCATTATTAGATTTTAGACGCATTATTGCCAGAACTTATCTGAAGAAAGAATCATTATCCGATCCTAAATTTGCCGGAAGACCAAGTTCTAGTAAGGTGAGGAAAAGCCGCGTGCCTGACGATGTTAGATTTGATCCCATTGGACATGTTTTGGAGCGAACGATTGATGGAAAACAAAGAAAATGTGCCATATGTGACACAAACGTTCGCAAACAGTGTAAAAAATGCAATATTGGACTGCATATGGAATGTTTTCCTAATTGGCATAAATTATAAATATTTTTCTTTAGTTTGAAATGTTGGTTCAGTTTTTTTTAAATTTTCGTAACGGCAAGTGCCATGGGTCCCAAATGGGACTTAATTTTTTTTTTTGAAAAATGGCGTATATTTATTTGCCAACGAATAAATTGACCTATTACATTTAATATAATTCTATTTTTAATTTAAATTTACAAAAAATGTCGATAATAAAAATTTGGAAGTTAATGGGTTAAGCTTACACCAGGGCTCGCTAATCGAGCCCATGCTGATGCTTCCTTAAAGACAATGTCTGGTTATCAAATCGATAATAATTCGAATTTCTTTTTTATTAATACGAATTAGGGTGGCTGAAAGCCTAACATCCAGCACCTCTAGCAGTGTCTGAGTATGGAGTTGATCTTCCGTTAACCTCCTCCTACTACTACTTATGAGTTGATTTTATTCATGGAAAGCGCCCAAAATCGCAAAGTCTTTAGAAGTCACAAACTCGAACTTTATCCAGTTGGTGATAATTTGATTTCATGAATTATATTATACTTACCTTTTAGGTCTCAGGTTGTTTAATTATCTAACGTAAAGTGGTTTCTTCCAATGTGCCTCAGCCAGTTATTTAGCACCAATTTTATTCCTATTCTTTATAACTGACTTGTACAAAAACTTTACCTTTTCTAAGTATCTAGCGTACGCAGTGGATTTAAAAATATTTAGATATGTGAATGCTTGCAAAAATGAGACATCACTTCAGAAAGATATTGATTTGCTTGCGGAATGGTCTTCAGTCAATAATATGTTGCTTAAGTTTAACAAATGTCATACTATCACTATTTAAGAAGGAAAAACACTTCCTTCTTTAATTAGAAGTTTGAAGACAGGTTGATCATGTTGCTGACATGGGTGTAATTTTTTTACTTTAATCGACTGCTCAATTTACATATTCAAAATATAATAAATAGATATCCACAAGTATGTGGCTTCAACAAACGTGTTTGCAGAGAATTTACAAATACTACTTATATTATAGTTATTTACTAGAGACCGGACGCATATGGCCGAAATTACGATGGATCATGTGAATAGTTTATAAAATCGCTAAGTAAAACACGCAATTATTGAATAGCACTATTCATTCGGTTAGCCGCAAACTTGTTTTTTTCCGTTGAATTGTGACGCAATTATTCCAATATTATACTTAAATTCCTTCTTCTTGGACGTAGATAGAAGCGTGAGGAGTTTTTATAATTGTGTTTATTTATTAAAAATAGAAATAAAACTACGGTTCTAATCTTCACTTTTAATCTTAAATCGTAACACGACAATTGTTTCGCCAGCACAGTGGCTTCCTCAGGTGCTTACATCTAAAGAGTACGTTACAAACTAAATTAAAAAATATATGTATATATATATAAAATCAAGAAGGATGGTATTATTTTACAATGTTTTTAAAGAAATCTATGAATTTACACAAGTATTGTCGGTAGTGAGAAGATGTGGCACATCTGGTCGGCCCTCACTGTATATTATAGGTTACTAAACATGTTTACGAATAAAATTTGTTTAATAAACTACATATACATTTGTATTATCGTCTAAACAGATTTTAAGTAAATAAATTTAAATCTAGTTGGTCATTTAATAAAATTTTATTAAATGACCAATGCCGAAACAGTAGCTAAAACCATTTACGAGAATATGCATCAAATGCTTCATTCGGACGACAGGTACAAAAAAATACCTTTATTTGTCAGTGGCAGTGCTGCATATGTTAAAACAAGGCAGATTATTAAAGGAAAAATATCCTAATATGCTGCATATTACTTGTGCAGCACATGTTTTCGACAGAATTCGTGAATATATCAAGGACACCTTTCCTGAAGTTGATAGACTTGTATCCGCTTTAAAAATGCACCATTGTGAGTAGCTCTTTACAGGGAAAAGCTTTCATCTTTGTCACTGCCTCCCTCTCCAGTAATAGCTAGATCGGGAATATGGTTGTAAGCTAATAGTTTTTATGAAGAGAATTTCGATAGTTTACAAAATTTCGTAACATGTTTAAATGACTTATTTTGAAAATCAAAATCTCTAATTAAATGATGGATTAACCACATTAGATGTGGCTATTAATAATTTGAAAAATATTCCAAGTTACTTCGGATGTGGCCCTCGGCAAAAGTTAGGCGCAGTTTTTAATAGAAATCCAGATTTAATAACATTGCGGCAATTGTGTATGGGGACAATGCTTCAAAATCTAACTGCTAAATACGCTGAAATCAAAGAATATGCACTTAATGTAGAAAGGACGTTTTTCATCTACAAAAATGTATTTCATTCAAAGGGAACAAGTTTTACAGAAGAGAACCTTGAGAAAGTATTGCTAGTTAGTATTAATACTCCTTTATTCAACTTGAACTACAAAATGAACAAATAAAAGTCTATCTCCTATTTGATAGATCACCGTTTGCTTTCCAATTATATAAGTATTAAAAACCCTTTAAAAATACAAATTTTCAATAGTACGTCCATGGACAATGAGTCACGACCCTCTCGTGTCCGGTCTCTATTTATAACTTCATGTTCAGATCTATACTAGAGCATTGTTGTGTGGTTTGGAAGACAAATCATGCATGTTTAAATTCCAACTTTTGCGCGATAGCTTAAGTTGCTCTGATCTTCTTTCTGTGGTGGTACACAAATTCCCCTAAAAAATACTTGCAAAGATGTCTGCAAGGAAGATGGCGACTATTTTTTTGGGACAGGAAAGGTGTTCTTCTTATCAGTTTTCTTGAATGAGACATAACAATAAACTCGGCGGCCATATGTGAACACGCTGTATAACAAACAAAATGCGGTTGGTGGAGTTTTCATGCATCGTTATTTATTACCGTCTGCAATTTAGTTACAGACATTAATTCTTCTAAATGTAATTTCTTTAAATTTTCTGAATTGATCTTGCCTGAGCACGTAGAGACTTTATAAAACTTAATCGAATAGCTTTTTTTTTTTAAATCAAGTACACTACATTGAATCAGCCGTATAATTCCTGGCTCAATCAAATCAAAGAACATTAATGGATGTAGAATAACCAAGGGAGATAAATGTTTGTATACTTGTCTTGCTCTACAGATATAAGGTATTGTAAGGTAATGTATTTGTAAAGGTCAACATTACCAATCCAAATTACAAAATACATTTTATAATAGAATGCCGTTGATACTTTATTCTAGTTCGAGGACCATAACGTTAATACTAATTATAATTTACCAAATTTTAAATATCTTCTATACGTACACTACTTGGGTGGCCGTACTATTCTTCACGGGCACATAAAAAGTAAATGATGTAAAGGAAAGAAGAACGTACCTTATTTTAACATCGATTAACGACAATATCTTTGTAGATTCTCACAAAATTTAATTGACTTTCAACACTAATTTTCCCCATTACTTAAAACTTCAAAATTCGTCTTTTAAAATTCCAACAAAGCCATGTAATAAAACTTCTTACAAAGTAGACAACAATGACTTTTGTGTCTAGAAACTACACAAAAATAAATTTTGTGTAATACAGAATTAATAATAGATTAATAATTAACAAAAGGTGAATCCAAAAATGAATGATTTGCAAATGTGTCGAACATTCAAACTATCAAGAAAATATTTTAAAATTCCTAAATATAAACTTTGAGAACTTGTTTTTAGCAAATACAAAACGTGTGAAGAACCATGGTATTCATAAAAAGTGATATAGGATATAATTATTTCGTAATTAGTTTGTATATGATCATATAAAACAATTACAGTATAACCTCCTTATAATGGACACTGACGGGGAATCCTAAAATGTCCAATATATGGAGGTGTCCAAAATGTGGAGGTGAAAAAAAAAACGAAAAAAATATTCATTCTCATATCAATTTAATCACACATAATAAGACGAAAGTCGAAAAAAATTTACACTACTTAATACACATACATACATACATATTTTATGTTAGATTTTACTTGAAATAATCATTAATTGTTGTTTGTCTTGCTTTTTTCATTTTATGTTTAAATATCTCAGATTCAAATTCAAGAAGAGCTTGAGAAATATTGTTAGCAATGTTAAAACTGTTAGTGCCTAAGAAATAGTTCTCAAGATCTTTTAATTTTTGATGGGCTTCTGAAATATTTGATATACTAGTTACAAATTCCTCTTCAATCTCATTTTCCATTTCATCACTGATATCAGTAATTTCATCGATACAATCTATAATGGAAACATTAGGATTTTCAGTAAATAACTCATTATCAATTAATGCGTATGTGCTTAAATCTAAATTAGTGATGTTAAAATTGGGAAATAAAAATGCTAATGGTATATTATCTTCTATATCGCACTCTGCACTTAGATCACTGTCACTTTGATTGAATCCGCATTTTTGGAAAGTTTCTTACGGTCACAGGCGAGAGTTTTTTCCAAGCAGCTGATATCCATATTAATGCAGTGACTACCGTAATGTTTTTTTCTACCATTTCTAGTGAATTTTCAGTATCCACTAACGCCAAAAGCCTTTTTATAAGCATGCTCCGGTAAATTACCTTAAAGTTTTGAATCACACCCTGGTCCATAGGTTTACAATGCGAGGTAGTATTTGGAGGCAGAAAAACCAATTTTACGTTTTCCAATGAAATCTTCGGATGAGAAGTGGCATTATCAAGAAACAAAATTACATGCCTTTTTTCTGTCTACATTTTGCATGTTTACATAGGCAGATTCACCACACACACTTTTAAATGATATTTTATGTCTTTGACAAAATTTCTCCAACCAACCATTAGACGCTTTGAATTCGGTGAGTTTTAAACTTTGTGCTACTTCCAGCGCCTTTTCTTTGAGTAGGGGTCCTGACATGAGAATATTTTTGTTTCGCACCTTGCAGAACCAGTTGAACACTGCTCCGTCGATTGCTAAACCACTAGTTTTTGGAAACTTCCTTTTTTGAGCTAGGTTTCCATTTTTCTCGAAAAGTTCTTTTATTTCACTTTTGTTTTTCACTATATCACTAATTTGCGACTTTCCGACACCAAACTTTTCCGCGAGCTTTCGGACACTTAAGCTTTGCTGTTCACTAACCGCAATAATATCAATTTTATCTTGGATTGTTAACCGCTTTCTTTTACTAGAATCCATGTTGACACTATCAAAGGCTAGTTCAAACTGATTCAAAATATCACTCCACTTATCACCTGACGAGTAGGCCAGTGGTAAACCGTCGTTCCTTTGTATTATGGGAAAAACCCGAGTAGATATACTTCCACGTGTGCACTTTGTACATACATATTGTCATGGATTTTCCATGGACAAGCAAGGAAAAAGATTGAACTATTAGTGAACTCTGTACTAGGGACAATTTATAAAAATTAGCTATTTCACTTGTATATTTATTTATTTCAGATGGGGATCGATAGGTATAATATTTTTATAAATAAGATATTTAATGTATGAAATTATGATTAGCCCTCGTATATTTAGGTGGACCAAAGGAATTGAATTTGCCGCTTTTTCGGATATTGTATTTGATAAGATGTATTGTCTGTATATTTTGATTTGATAGATGGAAGGGATAGCCAGGCGGATATGAAGAATTTTTCATTTTTGTTTTAGAGGTATCTTGACTGTTAAAGTGTTCAGTTTAAAGAATAAAATAATCAATTTTGTTCTTTGTGTTATATAAAATCGGTCTGTATTTTGTTTTGCATTTAATGTAAGGTGCAAGTAATCTTAATTCGATTTTTGCGAAGTTTTTCATATTTATTAGAAATCTTGTGGAAAAAGATGCCTCTCGTGTATTTTAAAATCACACAAAAACTTAATGTAAGTTGATAAAAATTATTTTATTTATTTATTAGATATTAGGTTTATTTTCAGTGCTATAAATTTTGTATTTATTGTAATAATAATGTGTTTGAAAGTAGTATATGGATATTAGCGAAAGCTTGTCATGTTTTTTTTTTAAGGGAAGTTGTTTTTCTTAATATTATACTTCGAGAACATTTTTTTTGAATTTAAGGTTGGAGGAATTGTAGTGGGGATGGATCTTGTCATGTTATTTGTTGCATGAATAAATTTTCAACTAGCGTGAGTTTTAAAAACTAATTTGTTTTTGATATTTGTTTGAAGGGGTCACAGTAGAGGTTAAACTTGACAGATTTCACTAATATTTATTAGTTTTATATTTGATCGTGTTTCAGAAGAGGTTTTTCTCTGTGTGCGAGTCAATGTTCACAAAGAGTGTTTCCTCATTGCTACTGTTTAATGACGCTTTAGCACCCTATACACTTTGTAGAGGGATTTTTTTCTTTTTTATTTTTTAAATATATATATTAATGTAAAAGAAAAATGTGTGTATAAATTATCTGACACCTTGTGTTTTAATTTTTAATATACCGGTATCCGAGAGGATCGACCCAGAGACGTAAGCTCAAGGATTCTACTAGACTGAATAGCCGGCGATATAAGCTGTAGTGGGAATTAAAATTAAATAAAGCAATTTCAAAGTAAAATCCACTGCACAATTGGCGCAATCCAACGTAGGACCGATATTACAATTTTGGCGAGTCCAACGTATAATTGGAAGAAATAAAACGATATAATTCAAATATGGAAAATATAATGGAAAATTTGAAACAAAGGATGGGTAATGCTGGTTACATACATGAAGAGGGAGACGACGAGGTAGACAGTCAACAGATGATGGATATGATGCATGCCATAATGAATATGATGCAACAAAATCATAAGGAGATGGAAATGAGGATGAATAGGATAGAACAACAACAAATGGGAATGATACAACGACAAGTAGATATGGAGAGAAAATTGGAAGAGATAGTAGATAAAAAAGTACTAATAAATAGCAGTAACAATCATATAAACAAGGAAAACACAATAAGCGAAAGTAAAATTGCACACGTCGAGGAAAAACAAGCAATAACAGAACAGGAATCAATAATAATGGAACAAGAAGAAAAGGAATCGATAATAACGCAACAAGAAGAAAACGAATCAACAATTACAAAAGAAAGTTTAAAGGACGTGCCTGGGGAGGAATCTATGCCACAGGAAGAAGGAAATGATATGGATATAGAAATAGGAAGAAGAAATAATCAAATCAGGGTAAGCGAAGAAATTATATTAAATACAATTAAGTTTGAAACTAATGAGAAAATAGAATTCAATATAATTAAAACAAATGCTAAATTAGAATGTAGGATGGAAGAAAGTATTCACGATAAAATGAGCAATAAATTAATTAAACAAGCAGTTGTTGTTAATAATATTAACGATAGACGAATTAAAATTAAAAAGAAATTGATTTCTAGAAATATCATTTATGAATATAATTTGAATAATTATCTTGAAAGTAAACGCAAAAATTCCCGTAATGCTAATTTTAAAATCAACTGTTTTTTAAATAACATAAATCAGACCCATGTCAATAATAAAAAGTTAGAATATGATACTCTGAAAATTAGGAAGTATAGGGGTACAAAATTTAAATTAAATAGACCCACATTTTATAGTAAGGTAAAAGTAAAAATGAAACTACAAATGATTTACTGTCGGATATTTTTGAATAGGCCCAACTTAATAATAAATTTTGTTGTAAACTATTTAGAGGAATATGCGAGATATAAGGATTTTTGCTTTTGAAATAACTAATTGGAATGTGTTGTAACAAAAGGATATATAAATAAAAATTTGGAAAAGTAAATAGGATTTGATAAATGATACTGAAATGGATTTAACGTAATAGATAATTAGGATTAGATTATTAGTATAAGAAGAGGATGTAGCAGTAAAATAAAAAAGTGTTTACTGAATTTCGTCGGGATAAAAAGTATATGATATTGAATATAAAAAAATTTTCGTCGGTAATATATGAAATAAATATATGAAATATGATATTGAAAATGAAAATGTATTTATAGAAAAAATTTTCGTCGGTATATTTAAATAGAATTTTCGTCGATATATAAAAAAATTATTATGATAATAGAGAGATATATATATATATTGTTGAAATAAAATTATGGTATTTATGAATATATAGAAAAAGAATTATTGGCATGTGAAAAAAGGTTAATGAATAAAAATATTTGAATAGGATGGTTTACGATGTGCTGATTTAACTGATCTGGTAATAAATTGGATTAAGCAAATGGATATATATACAGAATGAGTTATAAAATAAAATTTATTGTTGACATAATTAATAAAAATTTATCTGCGTATAAAAAAATATTGATAATGGGAATTGCGTTGAAAAAAATTAAAACTATATAAATATAGGAAGAAATTGAGCTCATGATATTATTGTTGATTATTATGATTATTATTATTATTGAAATTGCTTGGGAACAAATGGTGTTATGAATTTGTTTATGATGATGATTTGGTATATGAGATTTTGATGCTATGTTTTTCTTTTATTTATGAAAATTCGTTGGAAACATTCATGTCCATGTGATCGAGAGAGTGCTCGAGGATTCGACGGGGATGACTGCTGCTTCGGCGTGTTCCTTCGTCTGTGATGTTTGTAACGAAATCCATTCGAAAATGTCAAGCAAAATGACATTAACTATATAAAATGTCAAGCAATATGACATTAAGATGAATTATGTCAAGTAAAACGACATAAAAGATAAAATGTTTTAAGTCAAATAAGACATTTATATATTCAAAATTATATACAGAATGTATATGGAGAAGTTGAAAATATTTATCACACTACAGCATCAGAACGACGTGGATCCTGGTCAACACGAATACAACAAGTGAGTGCCGAGAACCAAGACAGGGTGCGGTACTGTCTCGAGTGCTGTGCTGAAGATTATCCTTGAAAAAAGCTCAGTGATGTTCTGACTTCGTTCTCGGATAATTTCGGGGAATTATGTCATGGATTTTCCATGGACAAGCAAGGAAAAAGATTGAACTATTAGTGAACTCTGTACTAGGGACAATTTATAAAAATTAGCTATTTCACTTGTATATTTATTTATTTCAGATGGGGATCGATAGGTATAATATTTTTATAAATAAGATATTTAATGTATGAAATTATGATTAGCCCTCGTATATTTAGGTGGACCAAAGGAATTGAATTTGCCGCTTTTTCGGATATTGTATTTGATAAGATGTATTGTCTGTATATTTTGATTTGATAGATGGAAGGGATAGCCAGGCGGATATGAAGAATTTTTCATTTTTGTTTTAGAGGTATCTTGACTGTTAAAGTGTTCAGTTTAAAGAATAAAATAATCAATTTTGTTCTTTGTGTTATATAAAATCGGTCTGTATTTTGTTTTGCATTTAATGTAAGGTGCAAGTAATCTTAATTCGATTTTTGCGAAGTTTTTCATATTTATTAGAAATCTTGTGGAAAAAGATGCCTCTCGTGTATTTTAAAATCACACAAAAACTTAATGTAAGTTGATAAAAATTATTTTATTTATTTATTAGATATTAGGTTTATTTTCAGTGCTATAAATTTTGTATTTATTGTAATAATAATGTGTTTGAAAGTAGTATATGGATATTAGCGAAAGCTTGTCATGTTTTTTTTTTAAGGGAAGTTGTTTTTCTTAATATTATACTTCGAGAACATTTTTTTTGAATTTAAGGTTGGAGGAATTGTAGTGGGGATGGATCTTGTCATGTTATTTGTTGCATGAATAAATTTTCAACTAGCGTGAGTTTTAAAAACTAATTTGTTTTTGATATTTGTTTGAAGGGGTCACAGTAGAGGTTAAACTTGACAGATTTCACTAATATTTATTAGTTTTATATTTGATCGTGTTTCAGAAGAGGTTTTTCTTTGTGTGCGAGTCAATGTTCACAAAGAGTGTTTCCTCATTGCTACTGTTTAATGACGCTTTAGCACCCTATACACTTTGTAGAGGGATTTTTTTCTTTTTTATTTTTTAAATATATATATTAATGTAAAAGAAAAATGTGTGTATAAATTATCTGACACCTTGTGTTTTAATTTTTAATATACCGGTATCCGAGAGGATCGACCCAGAGACGTAAGCTCAAGGATTCTACTAGACTGAATAGCCGGCGATATAAGCTGTAGTGGGAATTAAAATTAAATAAAGCAATTTCAAAGTAAAATCCACTGCACAATGTATTATGGGAAAAAACCGAGTAGATATACTTCCACGTGTGCAGCAATAAAAGTACATACATACATACATAATTGCAAAATTTTATTCGGCGCCGCCCGTCTTGTCTGTCCTTAATTAAGAGATATATTTACAGATGTTTTATTGCTTCGGTGAAATAAAGGGTGTCCGCGTCCGATTTATGGAGGGTCCAATATTAGGAGTGACTATTGTTAAGAAAACCCATTATAAAATTTCGTACCACAAAAAATGTCCATTTTTTAGAGGTGTCCGATTGTCGGAGGTGTCCATAATTAGAGGTTTTACTGTACTACAATTATTGCAACTTCTTGCCTTCATTGGTCGGTTTGTTTGAAACATCAGGATTGATTTAGATTAGATATCCCGAACTTAAAGAAATATCTGAACTACACTGAACAAAATATAATTATACAGGGAACAATGTATTTGTAGTCAACATACTGTAGAAATATACGCTAATAATAATAGTTTCATTGTCCAACGGTCATCAGCCAATTACAGGACACACCAAAGATTACACATACATATTGCTATGAACTGTGGATTTTATATTTACTGTACCACTGTTCACTACTAATCTATCCAACTAGGATATTCAGTCGGTTTATTTCCAAAAAATGGGACTGCTTTCCTCTCAGGGTTCCAACCGGAAACGTGGTTGACTCTTCTACAAAATTTTTAAGGCGCCAGTAAAAGAGTATTGACAAATGTAATAATTATATCTTTAAGTTACTTATAAAACTCGTAATGAAAGGTCAATTCAACAATAATCACAATATAAATTTAAAATGAAAATTTAATACAAAATCCAAAAAAAGAAAAAAATTGCTCTTTAGGTATAAAATATAAAGATTGTGTAATACAAACTTACACACAGAGGTAAAAATAACACACGGAAATGACCGCAACGTGCATTCAAAAACCTTAATGAATACCGAACAAACTTATATTAAAATAATAACAAAGATTATTTTTAATTTCTCCCCAGAGAACAAAATAAAAATATAAACAAACTTGACACCTCGATCAAAAATCTAACGCATCTGCAAAACATCACACATAAAAAAATGCCCTTAAAATCCAAACGTATAAAATTTTACATATAAATTTTAATTTAGAAAAGTTTAAAAATCGTCTTTGTCATCTAACTCAATTAATTAAGACTAAAATCTCTTAAATAACAATGTTCATACAACTGAAATATAATATTCAAATCTTTTGAATAAATAAGATATCTTTTAGAAAAAATATATTTATTTTCACTTACATAAAAAATAATGTGAGACACATTTAACGAGAAAACGTTAATAAATCAAAAATTACGAAAGTAAAACTCGTAGACAGTTCGGGAAATTGAAAAACAAACACATCAACTATATTAAATCAAAAACAACCCGAATTTACTATAGATAATTATCTATCTTAAATAAAAATGAATGCTCTCGTCAACTGTTAACTTGAGTCTAAAGGTCAAATCATCAAGCACGTAGGCGTCGCATAAAAAAATACAGTTTTTGTTACACATAAATATTTCAAAAGTATACACATAAATACATACGGATATACACAGATATCCAAAAATAATAGTACAATCATTTTTTAAATATTTATTGGGGAAAAAACCATAGCAATATGTATAAAAAAACATAAAATAAAAAGATAATTATATCTAAAAATAAACATAAAGAAATACATATATATATATTGCTATGAACTGTGGTTTGGAAATTAGCTATTCCACCATTCACGACAAATCTATCCAGCTAGGATATTCTGTCGGCTCATTTCCAAAATGGGACTGCTTTCCTCTCAGGGTTCCAATCGGAAACGTGGTTGTCTCTTCTACAAATTTATAAGGCGCCAGTAAAAGAGTATTGACGAATGTTATAAATATATCTTTAAGTTACTTATTTCAATGTGTAAAAAGGATAATTAAATTAAAGAACACAATATAAAATATAAATGAAAATTTAATACAAAAATAAAAAAAAAAAAAATCTTTATAAAGTATAAAGATTAATGTTGCTTCATTAAGCAATTTTATAAAGGTAAAAATAACGCATGGAAATGACCGCAGCATACGTCTAAAAAACCTTAATGACAGCCGATCAAAATTAAAAATAATAAATTACAAAGAAACTTTTTAATTTCTCCCAAGAAAACAAAATCAAAATAAAGAAACTAACTTGACAGCCCGAAGCAAACTCTAACGCATGTGCAACCACATGTGACAAAAATGCCCTTGAGATACCAAACGTATAAAATTTTGCAGTTATAGAGTTTTTTACTAGAAATTTAAAAATTCCTTCTTTGTATTTATATCAAATATCTAAGACTAAATCTCAATACGATAATAATAATACAATATTCAATTCATTCAATATAAACAGATATCTTCAAATAATATATTTTACTTACGTAAAAAAAATATATATATATATTCGAGACACGGTGACTAAGAAAGTGTAAAATATAACAATTACGAGATTAACAAACTCGTATAAATCTCGGTAATGAATTAAAAAAACACCAACCACAAATTAAATCAAAAAATAACCCGAAGTTACATTAAAAAGATAAAAGATTAGTCTTTTTATAAACACGACTTTCTTATCTCAGAGTACACTTCTGTCTGCCTAAAGGTCAAATCAAGCGCGCAGGCTTACAATATAAAACCAAGTTTTTTTCACAAAAATAATAAATTTCAAAAATATACACTCGCGTTCAAAATAATTGTACAAATATAAATACATAAATTTTTATAATATTTATGGGGAAAAGTCCACAGCAATATGTAACACATAAAAAAAATAAAAAATGATATAATCTTAGTCTTTTTGTTCTTTATGCTATGGCATTGAAAAAAATGACCTCATAAAACACCTCAGCAATTCGGCACATGGTCACGAGCGGAGAGCCCTGCAACAAGTTGGTCCTAGAAAAAGGTAAAGCAAAGGTAGGAGAGGAACGAGAGGATATACGAGGAACGTGAAAGTTGATAGAGTAAAGTAAATAGGGACAATCAATGGTACCACGAACAATCTTCCACACAAATCTCGCTCCCAGAGTATCTCGTCGATGGGTTAACAATTGTAAACCATGTCTTCGAAGTAGCAAATTGTAGTCCGTATTTCGCTCGGGATAGATGCCATCAATTCTAAATGATAAATACTTTAAAAAACGACGTTGTATCTTTTCAATGCATAAATATGAAGATAAATATAATGAGGCGACCAAGCAGGAGAAGCATACTCTAACTTACTGAGGACAAAAGTACATAGTTCTGAATAAAGACATAGAAGAGAAGAGCTTGCAAGTACGCACAACAAAACCTAATGTCTTCGTAGCAGCGACACACATGTTATTGATTTCTGGCACCAAAGTTAAGCGAGAGTCGAACAAAACGCCAAGGTCCTTTATGTTATCAACCTTATTAAGTATTGAATCATTAATAAAATAACTGGAGTCAATAAAATTAGCTTTTTTTTGTATAAGAGACGTAGAAGCATTTCTTGACGTTCAATTCCAATTTACAGTTGGAGCACCATTGGGAGAGAATGTTCAAATTCGTCTGCAAATGCAACACGTCGTTCCACGTTTTAATGGAGGAATATATATTCAGATCATCTGCATAGGCAAGTAATGGACAAAACAGAGACGATAATAAATCATTTAAAAACAAGGTAAATAGGAGAGGACCCAAATGTGAACCCTGTGGGACTCCAGTTAGAGTAGAGAATTCAAAGGATTTATAACCGTTGTAGAAGACATAATGAAGTCTACTACATGAGTAAAACTGTAGAAGAAGAAGTAGGGAAGGACTTAACCCAAATGCAGACAATTTCGTAAGTAAAATTCCATGGTCAATCACATCGAAGGCACTACTAAAGTCCGAATATATGACATCAAGTTGACCACGAGTATCGAGATGCTCACTAATAATAAATAGTCACAAGATTTGTCACTGTCGATCTTCCCCGCACGATTATTATAAATTGGACTACTTTTACGATTTCCACGACGATTGATACGATTGTGAGCTTAACGTAACAGTATTGCAATTTACATAGTCAAACAGACATTAGCGTTTTCAGTTGCTGGATCGGTGATCAATAAGATAAAAATTATAATACAAATCGATTCTGTCAGCCTATCGAAAGACAAAAGAGGGATAACAGGATAAAGAAAGGTTATTTAGAGTACTATTTTTATACATCAACTCTAAGAATTCCTACGCCGTATGTCTTTCATGCCAAAACTTATTATAATATTTTTCCACAACTGCCATTGTACAAGCAACTATGTACTTTAAGAAACCACAATATTTATTATTTTGTATTACATCTCGATAGCTGTCACTGTAGTTTAATAATATATGATACTGGGAACTATAGTTGTTTGTAATATCATAAATTACAATTGTAGTAACCTATATTATATATGTTTCTCAGTGTTGTTGACTACAGCTTATCATTTTCACAATATGTTATCTAGATCCTAATCTGTGCAAACGTCCTTCTTTTTTGGAAAAATTGTGTGATTTTGAAGCCAATAGGAATGAGACACGCCTGAGATCCAAATAGTCCCACAAAATTTCTAGTATCGACCCAAATAAAATGCCAGTATTACAATATCTAAAATTGCAAACCGACGATTTTTGAGAACGAAGTATTCTATTTTCTCGACATGATTTTCATGAGTTTATGTTGAAAGTCGTCAAAATCACTCGTCACCTTTAAAGCGTTTTGATTACGAAAATCGTAGAAAATCGTAACAGAACAATCGTTTGTTTATTCACTGACAAGAATAATGTTTTTTTGTACTGATACCAAAGATAGTGTTACCAACTTAGAAAAAAATAATTCTATTAAACTTTAATTGAACCAGTTCTAACTTTTGATCACAATAGTATCCGTTTGTACGTTTTCAGGATTGTTTAATATTTCCGTTAGGCCTGTTTTTTGATAATCCGTGTTTTTACATATTTTCACCTCATCTTTAAATTCTGTGTTATTGCTGACGAATATTATCAGGGCGTCGGCGTACAGCAGATCCTCTAAAAATACTGATTTTAGCTTTCTGTATCTTACTTGCGTTTTTATTGCATCTTTTCTCACTTGTTTTCCAACTACTAAGTACTTCTCTTTGTCTTACTCCTCTATACGTTCTTTAAATTTGTGAGTTCTTTATTTATGTAGCAACTCCTTGCTATTTTATAATTTTTCTCTGAAGTGTGGACTATTTGCATCTTACCTGAAACGCGCAATTGTTACTCCTTTGTATAAAAAACAAATACAAATAATTTAAATAACTATAGACATAAATATGTTAACAGGTAAACGTAGGTGTAGGTTTTCGCGGTCGTTTTCTGAATGTAGGTCTCGGTTTCCGAGTTGGAACCGCGTCGAATTAGGCGTAATTGCCAAACTTTCGTCTATTGTTCCAAGTGGATCTTTGGAGCTGTACGTACATGTTCGTCAATTCGCAGTAGCTTGAAGAATGGATGAGATCTACATGTTAACAGGTTTTTAAAAATTGTTTAAAAAAGTAGTTTATGATCGTTTGTATGAATTTGTTATAAAACATCATCTTATAAATAGTGACCAACATGTTTTTTTACTGGTAAAAATATTGAAATAGCATTATTTGATGTTCTGAATATTACTAACGCTCTTGAAACTAAATGTATCCTTTGCGGCATGTTTCTTGATCTGCCTAAGGCATTTGACAGTATAGATTATTCCAATTTTTAAACTCGAACTCTACGGGGTTCGAGGTACAGCTTTAGAGTGATTTTCATCTTATTTGTAGGTACTGTAAGCAGCAAACTATGTTGTGGATACTCAAAGGAAACTGCTTTAAGTTGTGGTGTGCCGCAGGGCAGTACTTTGGGATCACCTTTGTTCGTGATCTACTTTAACGATATATATGCTGCCCAAGGTTTTTCGAATGAAAATAATTCCCTAACAGTGAAGTTTGAATTAACAAAAATACAGTTTGAAGAAGCAGTGTGTATTCTGCCGAAACGTAACTATTTCGTATATATATATATATATATATATATATATATATATTGTTATGGGGCGAATTGCATCTTCATTCCAGCTAACTGCAAAGGAAAGATAGAAATTAACATAAAAATAACATACAACAGAATGGTTAAATTGGCGGACATAATTTGTAAAATTAGTATCGAAATGTGAATAAATTAATATTACTATAACTCTGTATATTTCCAACTAATTTATATATATATATATATATATATATATATAATCTAAGTTCCCTTTCTACCCTTCGGTGTAGGGATTTTACATATTTATCTCTTAACTAATGTGTATTGTCAGTATTTTGTACAAAGTTTTTCCACTTTTTTCTATCTTTGGCAATTTCTCTTGCGTTCAGTACTGTTTCTCCTCTGTTCTCTATCAATTTGGCTACCTCCTTTTCCCATGTTTGCTTCGGCCTCCCAGGTCTTCGTTTGACTATTATTTTGGACGTCCATACTCTTTTAGTTTGTGTACATTCCCTCGCTGTAGGTGTCCCCACCATCCTAATTGTTTCTTTTCTATATATTCCATTATGGGTTCTATTTGTAGCTCTTCTCGTACGTCAATATTTCTCACTCTGTCATTTCTTGTTATGCCTTTCACTCCCCTCAGAAATTTCATCTCAATCGTCTGTATTCTGCTTTTATTTCTATTTGATAGTACCCATGATTCGCTTCCGTATGTTAATATTGGTCTGAATATTGTTCTGTATACCGTCATCTTGTTTTTTCTTGATATCTCTTTCTTCCTTATAAATGCTGAACTCATTGCATGGTATAGATTTGTTGTTTTTTTGATACGTTCACTTATGTCAATGTTTTGATTACCATTTCTTTCCAGTATTACTCCCAAGTACTTAATTTGCTCAACTTGTTGTATCCTTTGGTTGTCGATTTTTATATTCAATTCTTCCTTTTCCCCATTTGTTACTATCATCACAGTTGTCTTTGTTATATTTATCTTCATTCCAATCTCCGTTAGTATGTTATTCCATATGTTTACATTGTCTTGCAGCCCTTTTTCGGTGTTAGCCATAATGACAACATCATCTGCGAATACACACTCCGTTAGCTCTATTGCTTTTAGGTTTCTGAATCCCACGTTGAGTTTTTTCATGTGTGGTTTGCATTTCTTAATTATTTCATCAATGAAAATATTAAACAGTACCGGGCTGAGTACTCCTCCCTGTCGCAAACCGTCTTTAATTTAAAAAATGTCTGACTTTCTATTTTTACTGATTACATAGTTTATACTTTCTGTATACATGCTCCTTACTGCTGTTATTAGCTTTTTGTCAACATTTCTCTTCTCCAAGCTATTCCATACTTTTTCTTCCTATACAATCAAAAGCTTTTTCTAGATCTACAAATGCGAAATATGCTTTAGTTGCGCTTAGTATTGTTTTTTCAATTATTTGCTTCACAGTAAATATGTTGTCGTGAACCCCTCTTCCTCTCCTGAATGCACTTTGAGTTTTCTCAAGTGTTGGTTCCACGTATCTTTGCAATCTCCTTTCCAATATGCGTTCATAGGTTTTCGCTGCTGTACTTAGTAACGTTATTCCTCTATAGTTGCTGCACTTCCTATTATTTCCCTTCTTATATATTGGCACTATTTGTCCAATTTTCCAGTCCTCCGGTATTCTACCTTCTTCCCATGCTCTATTACATATTTGCCAAAATATTTCTATTCCTTTTCCTTTTACGTTCTTCATCATTTCAGTGGTTACTCTGTCGTGTCCTGGGGCTTTCCCATTTTTCAGTGTGTTTAAAGCCTCTATTATTTCGTCTTTGGTTATGGGTCCCAATCTTTCCTCATCTTCAATAGTTATTCGTTGTTTTTCTTCTCTTATGTTTGTCTCAGTTACATTTCTATCTATATTTAGCAATTCCTCAAAATGCTCCTTCCATCTACTCATTGTCTGTATATCATCTGTTATTATATTTCTTTCCTTATCCATAATTGGTGCATGTTTTGTCGTTTTTCCTGTTCTAAATATTTTAAGTATTTTGTAGAATAATTTTTGGTTTTCCTTGCTGCTGCGCTCTATCTTATTCCCGAGTTCTGTCCAGCTTTCCTCTTTTGCCTCTTTTGTCATCTTGTTTACTTTCTTCCTTTGTTCTTTGTAAAGCTCATATTTTATTTCTGTTCTGTTTCCCAGGTATTGTTTCCATTTTTCTTTCTTTATTTTAACTTCTTTTTTAATTTCGACGTTCCACCAAGCTGTCTGCTTAGTTCCACCGCGTCCTCTCATTTCCCCGCAGGTATTCCTTGACGAGCATAATAGTATTTCCTTAAAGGCTTTCCAATATTCTTCAATTCCAATGTTCTTGTCCATCTTCAGTTCTTCCATCTTGTTTTCTACCATGTTTTGATATTTTTTTGCTACCTCTTCGTTCCTCAGTTTGTATGTTCTTATACTTGTAAATATTACATCTCCTTTATTCCTGCATTCATCAATTCTTTTTTCCTGGTTTTTAATTTTCGCTAATACCATATAGTGGTCAGTGTACAGTTCTGGACCTCTTCTAGCTCTAACATCTTTTACCTCTTTTTTGTTATCTTTCTCCACTAGTATATAGTCAATAATAGATAGCTCATTATTTGGTCCCCTTCTTGTATATTTGTGCACATCTTTATGTTGGTACCATGTGTTTGCTATTATTAAGTTGTTTGTGAGGCAATATTCCATTAGTCTTACTCCATTATTATTTTTGGTTTCCTCTCCATGTTTTCCTATCACTCCCGTGTATGTGTCCTTCCTTCCAACTCTTCCATTCATGTCTCCCGCTACTATTATTTTACCCTTGCAGTTTTCCGTTATCAGATTTAGCTCTTTCCAAAATTTGTCTTTAATTTCTGTCTTTTCATCTTCATTGGGGCCATAGACAGCTATTATCGATATAGTATCTTTGTCTATACTTAGCTCTACTGTAAGGATCCTCTCTGAGTGTCCTTCCCATTTTTTATGTTATTTACCAGCTTTTTATTTATTACACACCCCACACCTGCCGAAGCTCTCTTCTCCTGTGGTACACCACTGAGAATTAGTATATGCCCATCCTCTAACATAATTTCTCTGGCCCTTTCTCTTTGTTTTGGACAATGTCAGTATATTCAGCCCAAGGTCATTAAATTCATAACATAGGTCTTGCTCTACTAACTAATTTATACTTATTTCAAAATGCACTTTTTATATTTATTTAAATTGTCATTTTCATAATTAAAATCATTAGCGCGAAACCAACAGATGGCTAATTTATCTACATTAACATTTTGTATCGATACTAATTAGACACGCCCACTTTTTAAATGTAAACAAACCCGCGAATAGATTATTTTCTTTCTACGCATAAAACATAACCCCACATTCAAAAACTCATAACAGCTATTTGAAAAATATTATTTTAATTTTGTTTATATGTTTGAATCAATACTTTATTTATATTTAAATTATTACTACATGTAATTTGAAGTAAAATTCGAGGATATTTCATAAATGCATACTAGGCTTTGGAAGAAATAATTTCCATCAAGGCGTCAGTAGAAATTTTTATTACAAGTGCCAGGGAAAAGTGCGACTCCAAAGTTCAAAATTAAATAAAATCTAAAATACCTGAGTTAGAATTTTAAAAGGTCCGAAATGGAATACATAAATTTGGAGCAACTTTTAAACCATTTTTGAAGGCGATAACATCGAAGAACGGCCAGTAATCGATCATAGCATCTTTTCGATTGAAATACCGGCCCGAAAAAAACCAACGCCGTCGAAGAACGCCAAAGCCGGCATCGCAGTATCGAAGACTCCGTACTTGGACCATACTACGAATTTACTGAACAACGCCAACATCATCCAAGATACCTGCCCTTATTCTTCGAGAATCAGGTTTTATTAATCTAAATTATTTCAAAAAAGACTTATTACAACATTTTACAACTAAAACAAAATTTGACTAAACCAAAAACTCATAATTTTACTTTAAAAATTACATTTTCAACATTACTCATAATTTGTGAAAGAACTTTTATTATTAAGGATTGTAGTACCCACCTGAATTTGTTTGTCGATTAATTTATATTATAACTTACTTGAAAATATCATCACCATTGTAACATAACCTTTTTCAATTCACACGTGCACTTAATTGTAATTCCATAATTTGTCGTTAAGCACGTTTATTTGTTATTGTTTACAGAAATCTTATTTTATTAAACTTTTACACATATTTCCTTAACTAACTTTTTTATTTATAGGTGCTTAGCTGGAGAAAACTAAGTTATTTTATTAAACTATTTACTTCCATATTTCTTCCATATTTTTCTATCTTTCGCCATTCCTTTTGCTTCTTTCCAGGATTTATTCTTGTCTTTCAATATATTGCTTATTGTATCATTCCAGGTTTTTCTTGGCTTTCCCCTTTTCTTTCTTTCCTGTATTCTTGCCTCGTATACTTGCTTAGCCAGTCTTGTATTTTGCATTCTTTGAACATGTCCCCACCAACTCAGTTGTCTCTTTTCTATAAACGTAAATATAGATGGGATATCCAGTCCTTCTCTTACTAGTGTATTTCTTATTCTATCTCTCCTGGTTATTCCTTTGACTCTTCTTAGATATTTCATCTCCGTTGCTTGGATTTTACTTCTGTGCTTGTTCGAGAGTATCCAGGATTCACATCCGTACGTTAGGACTGGTCGGTACAACGTTTTAAAGACTTGTATTTTAGTTTTAACTGAGATTTCTGTTCTGCTAATGAAGTTTTTATTTAGTGCATGGTATAATCTTATTGTTTTTCCTATTCTATCGTTGATCTCTGCATCCTGCTGTCCTGACTCGTCTAGTATGGCCCCCAGATATCGGAACTCCTTAACTTGTTCTATTTTTGCATTGCCTATTGTAATATCAAGTTGTTCTTCTCCGATTGCCATTACTTTGGTTTTATTTATATTTATTTTCATTTGGTTTCGTTGTAACACTTCGTTCCAAACCTCCAGATTATGTTTAAGTTGTTGTGTATTTTCTGCGATTATTACTATGTCATCTGCGAATCCTCCAATATCAATTTCTACTCTACGGAGGTCTCTGTAGCCAACCCACATTTTTTGGGTATAGTTATCACATTCTCTAATAATATCATCCATAAATATGTTAAAGAGCATCGGGCTTAGTCCTCCTCCCTGTCTCAGTCCCTCTTCCGTTTTGAACCCCTCAGATTTCATGTAATTTTTTATAACGAAGTTTACGTGGTTTTCATAGATGCCCTGTATTAGATTTATAATTTTTCTACTTATACCTCTATTCTCTAGGCTTTCCCAGATTTTTGTTCTTGGTACTACGCTTTCTCCAAGTCTTTAAATCCTAAATATGTCTTCTTTGTTTGGAGTCTTCTTTTCTCGAGTATCTGCCTATATGATCCTGGGCACTCCTTCCGGGTCTAAACCCACTTTGCGGTTCTACAAGGTGTGGTTCTACTACTAGTTTAAGTTTGTTATTTATGATTTGTTCTATGATTTTAGTAATAGTATTAAGTAGAGTAATTCCTCTGTAGTTGTTACAGTCTTTGCAATCACCTTTTTTATATATTGGTATTAATAGTGCTATTGACCATTCATCCAGAATCTCTTCCTTTATCCACGCTTTGTTAATTATTTCCAGTAAGCATCTTCTTCCTGTTTCCCCGAGGATTTTTATCATTTCTGATGTATCTTATCTTCACCTGGCGATTTCCCATTCTTCAGCATTTTTATTACTACTTCCAATTCCTCCATTATTATTACTTCGTTCTTGTCTTCATTTACTTGGTTTTTCCTTACTATACTGGGCGTTATTATAGTATTACCACCTAGTAAATCTTGGAAATACTCTCTCCATCTGCTCATAATATCTAATTCGGTAGTTAAAATTACATTATTGCATCTTTTATATGTATTTGGTCTGCGCCTTTTTCTGTTCTCAATGTCTTTAATGCTTTATAGAACAACTTTTGGTTGTCTTTGCTGTTAATTTCAAGTTTGTTTCCGAAGTCCGTCCATGCTTTCTCTTTCGCCTTTGTAACTAGTGTTTTAACTAGTTTCCTTTGGTGCTTATATTTCTCGTATTGAGTGGGTGTACTGTCATTCAGATATATCTTCCATTGCAGTTTTTTCTTTTTAACTTCTTCCTTTATCTCATCATTCCACCATGCTGTTTGTTTATTTAGACTTTTCCTGTTGAAGGTGCCGCATACATCAATAACTGATTCAATCGTAATATTTTTGAAGATGTTCTAGGCTTCATTTAACTTTGTCGTCTCTAAATTATCATATTCTTCTTGCATCTTTTGTTCGGTAATATTTCAATATGTCAAAGCTATATCCTTTTCTCTTAGCTTGTATGTTCTTATTGATGTATGTTCCGATTTTGTATATGTCTTTCTTTTTCGTTGTTCATTGTTTGTATTTCCTTTTATTTTAGCTGTTAATAAATAATGATCGCTGTATATCTCAGCTCCTCTCCTGACTCTAACATCCATCACTTCCTGCCTTCTCTCTTTTTGCACTAATATGTAATGTAATGTAAGTTAATTCAAATCAAAAATATTACAGTCGATAAAATTTCCATATGATTTTAATATTATTAATCAAGTTAATTATTTTCGAATTTACAAATAAATTAATGAATTTTGATAATGAAAAATGATTTATAAAAATAATAAAAATTAAATACGCGGTATTAACTTGTTTAATATCTTACACTGTAAATGTATATTCATTCGTAATTCTTAATCTAACGCTTATTTCTAACATTGATATTCTTTTTCTTCCAGTTTCTGGTAACAAGATGAACCATATCATTATATTTTTTTTACTCGTTAGTCTTACTCAAGAAGTTTAAAGAATAAACGAAAAAAGCCTTAATGACAATTGCATCAGAGCAATTTCATCATGTGTAATTATGATAACGGGCCCAGATAAATAATTACAGTTTTGTTCACGAAAATATAAGAAAGTTACTGACGCAACAAATGAGCGCATAAGTACGGATTGTCTCCTTAAAAAAATTAAAGGATTCCATTAACGAAATTCGTAGAGGTACAGCAATTTAACTTTTCAATTTGAAGACGATTCAGCTAAATCTTTGTAGTAGCTCTTTTAACTTTTCTTTCCAGCAATTATGTCAATATTGCGCGAAAATTAACAAAGAAAAGACCTAACAATGAGTGAAAGAATTCGTACTGTGAAGATGAATTTCACATTTAATTAAAAAAATTCACAAAGATCGCGAATGATGTATTGGATCCTCTTTTTTGTCTAGAGAGCCGTTTGAAATTCAATGCTATTTATATTTTCGGCAGGTTACGCACGAGTTTTGTGATAAAGTGGTTGTAATGCTGTTGTGACCCACTTCTTTTAAAACATTCTTTAATTATCGTCGAAATAATGACTGTAGAACTTAAAGAGATGTAATTTCCTTTTCTTTTAATTATTGTAATTAACCAATTGATGCAATAAACGTTTATTTTGTTATGTTCCGTATTCGAAGTTTGCAGTATAATAATAATGCACTTATTCTTAATTACTACATTTCAAACTTTTCATCGTACTACTTATATTACTTAATTATAGTAGAAGTAGTTTATACTTGAAAATTACAGAGCCTTACTTGTCTTGATGGATTAATTTAGTCAAAAATATTATTTGTGTAATTGTTACATAGTTTTAATGTTTCTACATATTATGTACAAATACAGGACGACTTAAATGTCTATTATTATTTAGAAAATTTTTATGATTATGGTTACATTTGTAATAACAATAAATATTTCACGAATATGGGATATTTCTTAATGAAATATGTAGGGGTACAGGTATCATGCACACTTCTAAAAGCTGTATAAAATTATCCATTAAATTTTACAACATTGCTCCAATATTACCCAAATTTTATTCTGTATTATCAATTTAAGACCCTGACAGCTCTCTAGGGGTGGTAGAAATTTCAACATTATTGTGGTTTATGAAAGTAGTTGCTTGTACAAAGCAGTTGTGGTAAAACAGTATAATAAAATTGTAGTAAAGATACCACCAAACAATGATAAAAAAATATACATACTATTCGGCGTAAGAATTGCTAGAGTTAGTAATTATTCATTTTTGATCCTGTACGTAGGGCAAGCTACAATTATTGAGAATAGAAAAATTGACATAAGTTTTCTGAATTTTTACTTTAAATATGTTCAAAGTAATTGCCATCGACAATAATACACTTAACCATTCCTTCCTTTCATAGTTCAAAAGCGTTCAGCCAGCGGTCTTTAGGGGTACTATCAAAAAAACACTTAACGGCAATATCAATCTCTTCTTCTGACTGGAACCTTTTCCCTCTCAAATGTTTTTTGAACGAAAAAAATAGCCAGAAGTCACACATCACCAAATCCGGTGAGTAAAGAGGATGTTCTATAACTTTGATTTTGTTTTCAGCTTAATACTGAACTGTTATTTTGCAAAACAGTGACGAAGACAGTGGATTAATGAAAATATTAAAATATCGTCTTGTACCCAGGGCGGAATTGACGCACTGCTTCCTTCACAGACATGCTCTTGTCGCAAAAATATGTCGGAAATACAGATGAATATGCTGCGTGGCAGAATAGTTCATGCCCAAATGCAAAACAATCTCAGAAGGGCGTCTTCAAGGAGGCGTATTGTCACCGCTACTATGGAGTCTAGTAGTGAATAATCTCATCATTACATTAAATGACCAGAGAATATGGACGCAGGGTTCGCTGATGACATTGCCATTGTGTCCCAAGGGGAAATTCCCAGGGACAGTGGCGAACATCATGCAAAATGCTCTGCGAATTGTAGAAAGATTGCGCCTTGAGAAGAGATTAACTGTCAATCCTCAAAAAAACAAGTCCAACATGAGAAAATTAATGATCGGGGCAGCGTAAGGCTGTTTGAACAAGAGTTAGAACTAACCAATGAAGTGAAGTATCTAGGCATAACACTTGATGCGAAACTGAATTGGAGCAGACACCTAGTCAAAGTGACAGACAGGGCTACGCAGCTCTTCTGGAGGTGCGGAAGAGCTGGTGGCCAGACCTGGGGTCTAAAACCAAATACGGTACACTGGCTATACACAGCAGTAGTAAGACCAACGATTACATATGGAGTAGTTGTCTGGTGGAGGAGGACGGAGCGGACATCGTCGGTGTGGCTTCCCACGACTCTCCAGCGGCAGGCTCTGCTGGGAATCGTGGAGGCCATCGTGAGTCTCCCTTCGCTGGAACTATTTGCAAAGGCGGAGGCAATGGCTCCGATCCTGAGGCTGAAGGCCAATGACGTATGGTGTCCTAATAAGATTCTAGGTGGCCATACAGATATCACAGGAACTATACTGGAAGAGACGTTATTTTAAGTTCCAGCGGACAGTGTGGCACCTGAGATTATGTTTACATAAGCTAAACATATTTATACCTATCAGGGAACAGGCAAAAAGTCGCTCGAGCGATTGTGGTGCCGGCACCTGGTACACTGATGGATCACAATCTAGTCAGAGGGCAGGTGCAGGCATATGCGGAATGTGCCCTAGAAGGAAGATATTGATATGTCTGGGGAAACATACGACAGTTTTCCAGGTCGAATTGTTTGCAGTCGCAGCCTGTACCGAGAAAATTCGGGAAGCCGGCTGCGCAAACAAAAATATCAAGATAATGACTGGTAGTCAGGCAGCTATTAAAGCCATTATAAATCCGTCTACCAGATCTAAGCTGGTGAAATATTGTAAACAGTTCCTCAATAAACTGGCACAAGACAATACTGTGTCGCTGATATGGGTGCCAGGACATGAGGGAATTAAAGGCAATGAGATAGCCGACGAACTGTCTAAAGAAGGTACTAATAGGAACTTTATAGGACCAGAACCTGTATGTTGAATCGCTAAGGATTCAGCTAAAAGGGAGATCTGGTTATGGCTAGAAAGAGAACATAAAAAGAAATGGAGGTCAACTCCATACAAAAAAACTACTAGGGGAACTCTACGGGAGGCTTTAAGCCAACCTAATTCGTAGTATCAAAAAAGAAATTAAAATAATTACCGGCTTAATAACCGGCTTTGTCCTCTAAGGAAACATCTTTACAGCATGGACTTGGTTAGCGAGCCCTGTAGGAGATGTGAAAAACAGGAGGAAACTAGGCTTCATGTAATATGCACGTGTGAGGAACAGAAGGAACTTGATCCTACGAGTATATTCAAACTTCCCCTGAGGAGGATAGTGGCTTTTATCGAGGACACAAGACTAGCAGAGTAGAACTGAGAGATCTATTGGGGATAGTACAAGGAGCAGTGTGCTCATGTACCTGGACGTGCTGGCGTCATTATTGTTTAGGCCATTTTGAGACCCCACTTTAATATCGCCGCCACACCCTTGGGGGTCACGACAACCAGTTTGAGAAACGCAACCCAACCTATAACCTACGCGTGAATCAAATCGAACGCGTTCAGGGTAAAGTTTTGAAGTATTTGAGTTACAGGCTAGATGGGGTCCATCCAGAACAAGTTATAAACTACGGGGATTTGATTGTGAGGTATGGATTGAAAATGCTAGCCGTGCGAAGATAAAGGAAGAGCGCATTAAGGGTAGCGAATCTCATTTATATCAGGATCGACTCTGCATCGCTGTTAGCGCGAGTAAATTTACCGGTACCACGCATTACTGCTAGCCACTCCTAATGTTTGTGTTTCAAGAAATAGTACCGTCTGGAAACGTGGTAAGTCAACGGCGGAGACGTGTCGTTAACTTACTACGCAGCAGTGTCGCAGCGTTGTCGTTAACTTACCACGACTCCAGACGGTATATTGCGCAGGGTTCCATTGGTGCATTCGTCAAGAAAGGCAATGAATGAATTATTTAGCGATATCTTTATGCTTTTATGGAATTAATTAATTAATTAATTTATGTATAGTTTTATTTGTTGTCATACAGAATAAAGATTTTGTTGTCCTATTTGAATTAGTCTTTTGGGCAAAATTATTGTTATTATTCCACGCCATTGGTATTTAAATAAACTATCTATCTATTTATTATCAATAACACTATAAGCTACAATGATACATTTCACATATAGTAGTTTTGTATATTTCGTTTATTAGTTGAAGAATAGTTATGGTATTGTTTAAGCCATAACTATTATTATTCAAGCTACCTGGTACAAAGTTTTGAATTACATAAGTGAGATCACAGGCGGACTTCTAAGGCTGTTTGATATACAAGTGTTCTCGATTTATATAGTCTGTGATGAAACATAATTAGAAAATATAAATATTAGAATGAATATAGTTAAAATGTAGTTGTATAAATTGATGAAGTTATATTAGATACTCTAGTTTATAATACGACCAGTATAAAGTTGTACAAATCTTTTACTATTATTTTACAATTCTAAAAATACGTTTATTTCTGCAAATTCAGCCAAAAGTTATGGAAAGTTATGCTTCCATCATGCGGAGTTATATAAGAATTTGTTAAAATTCTATTTACTGAATATACTCGGCTTATACCAACTTTTATAACCCAAATCCATCTTTGTACGAAGGAAATTTATAAATGTATAACAAAAACTTTGTATATTTGTGACTCGATATTTTACATAAAATGTTTGAAGTTTTCTTCTTCATTTGATAAAGTTAAAAGGTTTAGCGATAGGATATCTGACAAGTATAATTTGTCGATTCTTTATATAACTTTGTGAGGGTTTGTTTGATAGATGATATACCTACGCACAAAGTCCAACACATAATTTATGTATGCTGTATCTTTAACACATAACGAAAGAAAATCATATATTTTTTATTCAATTACTATGAATCTTTGTAAATATTAAGTCTCTTTGAAGGATGTTATTGCATATCCTAGTGATCGTATTAAAAGCAGAATTTCGATTACGTTGTGCTGTATGAAATGCCAAGTTAATTTTAACAGCAGAATAGTTGATATAGTTGAACTATAGGGCGAGAGTATACTATTTTGAACTGACGAACAAAACAATCTGAGAAAATGTTTTTTTTTTGCGATCTATATCCAATTCGATTATAGTTATTATTAAGGAGGAGTAAGAAGTTCTTCCTTTCTATGACAAGGAGGTGCAAGTAACAACACTCTAAAACACTTGTTCCATGTCATCATAGAGTTATATAGTCTGTAACATTATCATATTTTAAGTTTGGGAAACAGTTGAAATATCACCAAGAGAATAATCTATGTGTGGAGATGAAATTAAAGTTCTGTAAAGATTATTTAATTATGTTTCCACTGTTAGATAACATCTAACGAATATACGATCCAACATTAACCTCCCGTCTTGTAGATCAGAAGCGATCACCTCAAGCAGCTGACGGCGCCTGATTTACAGAAAATATCCGAATAGGTAAACGAAATCCAATCTTAAAGAGGATATATTTTCACGTGATCCGGCATCCAATGATATAATCTGTTTCTTCAACTGAAAAGATCTTGAATAGTGTCGATTTCAGGACACCGTTATGAATAGGAAGCTAAGTAGTTTTTCAAAAAGACCAGTTAGAAGATAAGCATTTGGTTGAAGGGAATAAATATAACAGAAACATAACAATTTACAAAACTCTAAAGATATGCCTCGCACATGTTGAGCGTAATAAAGTAATATACAATTTTTTTGACAAAACACATTTATTTCTAATATTTAAAAGTATGTCCCTCCACGGTAAATGCATACACTTTAAAATACTTTAAAATAAAAATATATCGACTCTAGTCGATATATTTTTATTTTAAGGTCAGTGTATACGTGAACGCCGTGTAAAGTTGTTGCGTTACTATATGTGTTAGCTTTACTGTGTCCCATGTGCGACACCTTGATTAGTGGTTTTGCGTACTGATAATGGCAACTTAGTTGTCGAAATACGTATTTAGGATACGATTAGTAATTGTAGTAAGGGGTTATCTACCTGTTTAAGTTTTTCGCCATTAGGTTGTTTATTTATTTCACCACGTAGCATATCCTCTACACATAGAAATAAAAAACATATTAGATACCAGGTCTGAACTATACGGCAAATGATTATTATTTAAATTTTTTGGACATTCAAATACACAATCATTCAAGCAGAGGAACGTGGTTTGGAGAGAGGCCAACAAATTGTAGTGTACTATTCTGCATTAATAGCATAAAGATCTGGCAGTACTACAATGGAAATATGTCCATTAATCTCATAAAATTAGTTATCGACCTTTTTGATAAAATTTGTAAATATTTCATATAAAAGCCTAAACACTCCAATAATTTATCAATTGATATATTTAATGAACGGCTAAGAAATTATCTAAACACACATATAGCTATGGAGTAATAATTAGCAATTTCAAACCTTCTAAACTGACATCTGCTTTCAAAACTGACATCTGCTTTCAAAATTGAAATTTGTTTTCAAAACAGACATCCCCTTCCAAACAGACATCTCCTTTCAATAACTGACATTTGCTCTCAATAACTGACATCTGCTTTCAAAACTGACTTCTGCTTTCAAACCTGACATCTACTTTCAATAACTGAATCATTAACACTGTTACCTTATAATTCATTTTTAAATATCTTGAACCAAGGTCTATTGTGGCTTAAGTGGTAAAGCAACGGTCCGGCAAACCGTAGACTTGAATTCAAGTCCCAAAATTTCGTATGATTTGCTTTGTAATTTGTAGACAGCAATGTTTACATCCACATTTACTTCGAAATTACATATTAATTTGATAATATTTCATATAAAAGTCGAAAAACTCCAATAGTTTATCAATTGATATATTTAATGAACGTCTAAGAAGTTATCTAAACGCACACACACACATACACACACACACATATATATATATATATATATATATATATATATATATATATATATATACATAGATAATAATTTCTTGACCTTAGTATGTTATGGTAGATTCAATTAGTTGACGATTTAAGATTTATATTTCAAATTTCTTTGAAAAAGGCGTCACATGCCGAAACATGTAAGATTGTTTTAAATATATAAATTTTTAAGTAAAATCAGACCTTAAATCGACAACTAACCATCTACGAATCTACCATAATATATATATATATATATATATATATATATATATATATATATATATATATATATATATATATATATATATATATATATAGTTCATAAAGTATAAGTTTTCAGTTCAAGGTCAAATTCGAAGCATGCGATTCAAATCAGTACTGCGGAGTCAAATGAAGTCATGTATTCAGTCGCGGAAACAACCGTCTGTCATCATAAAATATAAATGTCATGTTTCGCAAACATTGTCAAAATTTCAGTTTTACTTGCAATATAACCAAAGAAAGCAAATACATAAACTACATGTCAAAATAATGAGTAAAGTGGGAACATGAATAGTTCAAAAGTGTTGTTTCTTTTCTAGTTTAATATAAATACTTTCAACACAAGAAAACTGTGCGGAAATTATTACTTCAATATTCGAACAAATTTTTTTAAATGTTATTTATAATTATAAACTCACGATAATATTCGATCAAAAATTTATTTAAAAAGAAATATTTCAAGTCAGATATCAATAGTGAAATGCATAGGTATTGAAAAGATCTTTAGGCCCGTATTCACAGAAAACGGAATAATGGTTCATTATGAAATGGTCGTTTTAATTATAATGGTCATTAAATGAAATAGCACATTCATAAACGTTAGAAAGAATTTATTAACAGATCATTACGAAATTATCGATCTAGGGAATTTTAACAAAATTATTTGGGAAAAACATACTTCACTGTAAGCAAATCGCAAAATGGAGATGTCAAAACGTGTAAAAGGTAAACACTTTTCGGACAGAGAAATTTGTCTCTTGCTGGATATTGTAGAATCACATATTGGTGTTATTGAGAATAAAAGGACCGATGCCATCACATCGAAGGGTAAAACAACAGCATGGGAAGAAATCACACGTAATTTCAATAGCTCTAATAGCGGTCCACATAGAACAATACAACAATTGAAAGTGTTCTATGATAATTTTAAACGAAAAAGTAGGAAAGAACAGGCGGATGATAAGGTGAATTTTTGTAAATTACACAATATAAGTTCATTACTTAATAAATTTAATGTAGGCTAATCTGTACCTCACAGGTAGAGGGATGTTTAGAAAGACTCTAGGAGAAAATGGAGAACGTCTCCAAAGCATGTTGAAGAAGCATTTCGAATGTGATGCCAATAACTTTGACAGTGAATCATGCTATCACAAAAATATAGAGTCTGGTAAAGTTATATGTTTATATTTACGGTGTATTCAACTAGTTGTCATTGTAGATCCTTTGTATATTGTAGTAGAAGCTGACAACGATGCTATCATTGAGTTAAGCGAATTAACCAGTATTAGTAAAGAAAATAATCCAAATTGTGTTAATAGTGAATATATATTTGCCAATATAAAAGAGTCAGAACTACTACAAAGTAGTTCACTTGAAACCCAAAATAATGTACCTACTACATCTGTTTCAAATTACAAAACTAATAAACAAGCATTGTTAATATAAAGTGGTGCATATGAAAATACATATAAACAATACCACAAAGCTACCTGTAAACATAAAAAGACAGTATCTTCAAAATAGAACAAGTGCAAGTGACGTATATGCAAATTTAAATGACATTGTTCATAATAGAAAAAAAAATCAAATGAAGAACAAATTTATTTAAAAAGAAAGTACAAATTGGCCATTGAAGTTCAAGAACAACAACTTCGAAATTCACAATTGGATGAAAATATTCTTCAAGCAAAATTAAGGTGTGCCATTATAGAAGAAAAGATGCAAGCCAACAAATTAAAACTTCAAGAAATAGAACTGCGTAAATTGTCATCATGAATATGAATTTATTTATTTTATATTTTATATATTCCTTTTTTGAAACTTATATTACAGTGCTACTAAAGAAATTACTGTTTTTTTTTATTTAAAAATATTTATTAACAAAATTATACAGTAAAAACTTCATTTATCACAGCTTGACGAACTCTTGTGTTGTCATTATGGTGATTAGGTATGTGAACCATTTCATATGCTTCTTGGGGTATTTCAACGGCAAGATCCATGTCTGGTACATCATCATTTAAACCAATAGCAATATTATGTAATATCGCGCACGCTACTATAACAGGTAATATATTTTTTTTCTTCAAACGTATTCCTCCAGATAAACAAGGAAATCTGCGTTTCCAGATGCCAAATGCACGTTCTATACAATTTCTTGTTTCAATATGTGCTTCATTGTACCTATTTTCTCTCTCATTTGCAGGGTTTTGTAAAGGAGTCGGCAAATAAGGTTTGCAAGCATACCCTCCATCTCCTAGAAAATATGAATCAGGGAAATTTCCATTTTCAAATTCCACACTTAATAATCAATTATAAAAGATGATACAATCATGGACCGATCCTGGCCATCGTGCTATAATATGCATAAATTTTAAGTTTGCGCTACAGATACATTGTACATTATATGAAAACCATCCCTTACGGTTTCGATACAGTTCAGCATATTCTCCTCCTATTGATTGTATTCGAATATGTGTAAAAGCCATAGCTCCAATTACACAAGGAAAGCCTCGAATCTGATAAAAAAACATTTTGGATATCTCTTATCTCTTCTCTGGTTTGTGGAATTTTGATGTAAAACGGTCGCATTTGTGCAATTACCTATGATACTCTGGTTACTATTCTGCTCACAGTGCGTTGGCTGATATTTAAATGATCACCTAAAATTTGCTGGAAACTTCCGGATGCATAAAACCTCAGTGCAATTAAAATTTGATTTGTTGCACTAATAGCTTTATTTCTTTGGCATTCTTTCCAGTTGTGGGCCAATAATATTAATTAACTCGTTAATTGTAGCTTTATCAAAACGATATCGCATTTTAATTTCTATGTTATCAAACATATCCATGGGATTGTTTCGCTCTTTTATAAGTCTGGGCCTTGGCATAGCAACTAGAATTTCCTCCACAAATTCTATATCTGAATCTTCAGAAGATGACATGCTGAACTATGAAATTGGTATATTATGTTATGAATATATGTTATACTTTTATCTTTATATAAATTAAACAAACAGTAAACAGAAATGACTATTATCTACAACAAATATAAAGATTCGTTTAATTGGCCAAAAACTTCACGTTATTTTAACGATGCATTTAACAGGCGATTTAACGTAACGAAGTATTACGAATACAAAAACGTGTATACAAGTCTTCGTTATAGCATAATGGTACGTTATATCATATTACGAGCCTTATTGAATATAGAGGTGTTTTAAAATTGTTTGCATTATTAAGAATGACATACCTACCGAAATCATTTTCTTGCACTATATCTGGGTTAAGAAGATTGGGAATGTATTAATTTGATGAATAATTTAGATTTCTACTTAACTTATATATTGTTTATATTTTAAATAAATTTAAATATATTGGAAAAGAATGTGAAGTTATGTTCGTAACTCTTTAAAAAAGAATTACCTTTTGAGAGTTGTCAAATTACATTTATAGAATTATACATAAAAGAAAACATTTATATAGCCTACATTTAATATTTTATTATTTCTTTAGAAAATAATGGTATAATAATTCGTCTTGCATATAATACAATCCAAATCCATATTATTCTTTATTAGATGAAGATATTTAACAAACACATGAGGATTTTCTGAAAACTACATTTGATAATTTTGCAAGTTGGTACACCACCAATAAGAAAAAAACAAACTTAATTCAAATAAAACATTGTCACGAGATCTTTATCATGTAATGTTTCGTTGAACCAGTGGCAGTAATTTCTTCGCTGCTTCATATTATGTGCATGCAAAATGATGCACATTGATGGTTTTTATGGCAGTATTAATGTTACCAATTAAACTTATACAAAAATATTTTGTCAATATAAGATAGTTACCTGCTTATTAATGTTTAGTGAACTTATAGAAGTAAACTTCCTTGTTTCAACCAAATAAAACTTCAAAAATATTACTTGTATTATTTGCAATATGTTATTTTTAATGTGAATGAAGTATATATTACAAAAATGAATGAAAACTAGTCAGAATCTGACTCAGAACTTAACATTAATTATTATTGGAGCAATATCTGCCCTGTTATACCAAGTAATTTCATCAATCAATCAATTTCATCATTGTTGCAAAGCTTCATTCCACATTTCTTTAATTCTTTCATCTGAATAACCATTTCTTCCAATATTTGAATTATAATAATCTTTAACCTTAGTCCAAATCATTTCAATTGCGTTCAAGTCACAATGGTACGGGGGTAATCTTAAAAATTCATGTCCACTTTCTCTTATTATTTCATCTATAATAAATATTTTATCTTCTTTATGATATTTTACTAATTGAATTAACTTGTTTTTAGACATTGCAGGTGAATAGCTTATATCTTATTTTCTCAAGCATTCCATAATTTCTGTTTTTTTTGAGGAGGTATTCGGTTGTTTATTTTGAATAGCACTATGATAAGGAGCATTATCCATTATTATTAGTGATGGTACTTCAATATTTGGTATAAGCTGATGATTTACCCATTGCTTAAAGGAGTCACCATTCATTTCTCCATGGTAATCACCAGTGATTGCTTTTGATGGAAAAATCAGACTAGCTCCTTTAATGAAGCCATTTTCTGTGCCAGCATGAATAATTATAAACCGTTTCCCATCATAGCCTTCGGGTTTCCTAACACTTTTTATATTATCATTTTGCCAGGATTTCATTCTATTCCCTTTTGAAAAAATCCAAGTTTCATCAAGGAACATGACCTGACGTAAAGTTGAATTTAAGTTATTCATATATTCCCTTAAAAACACATTTCTCATGCAGACTATATTTAATTTCTCTGTGAGTGCTCTTCTGTTACATTCTTTCTTGTATTTAAAAACAATATCTTTAGGCAATATTGCTAAAGAAGTTGTACTCGTATGAATAAATTCTTTCGTTGCCAAAACATTTCTTAGAGTTTTTAAGGTAAGATGTTTTTCTGAAAAATTTGAACATGTAATAAATGTTTACAATATATTAAACACATACTTTCTTTATACATGTCATAAACAGTATTTCGAACTTCCATTTTCTTTGCTTCTGGTAAATCCTTAGTTTTTGGCTTCCTACAAGACCTGTTTTTGCCAGGAGATGATAAGACTGGATTCTGAACGCTACGATGTTTAATAGTGTAGACCGTTCTACTAGAAATATTAAGGGCTTGTGCTACCCTCTAAAATAAAACTAATTTTATAACTGCCTTATGTGATTATGTTAATTACCTCATGAACACGATCGATGGACATAACTGGCCCACCATTCTCTTTTTCTCGTTCAAAATAGGCTGTAAGATTTAATACAAGCTGTTGAGCTTGAGAACCAAGAGGCTTACCAGGCATCTAAGAAATATTCTGTCAAATAAATAGGTTAGAAATGTCAAAGTGATAATCAAACAATTTCGTACTTATTGCCACTAATTGATATTAGTATTTATTAACAGTATTGTTCTCAAAAGAACAGATTTTGTAATTTTTTTATGACAAACGAGATATTCAAATTAGATTACTTAACCAAGAAGTCAGAATACCGGAAACAAAGTCAATAAACAACAGTATTAAAATAATTTCACAGCAATCCGAATATCATAAGACTATCTCCTAGACAACCTATCCCTTTTTATTTAATATAATATTTCAAAGACGTACGTCTTAACTTAAAATGACAAACGTGTGTAGTGTTACAGCGCGTATTCATGTGTGTTAGAAAGAGATAAAGTACAATTTGCGGTTCCCACTTGGGCAGTACGAACTGAAAACTTATAATTTATGAACTGTATATATATATATATATATATATATATATATATATATATATATATATATATATGTACATATATATAATTTAAACGAAATTATCGACCGTAATATATTGAATAAAATAAATTAAAAGCGGGCAAGCGGTCTGTCAATTAAAAAACTCATATATTAAGTATTCCTATATTTCGCAACAACTTTGTTGCCTCTTCCGGAGATACTACAAGATTAATGAGAAATAACATTAAATAAATAATTTTTTGTCGTTAATCACTTTTATATTTAACAACACATATTTTTCGTTTAATGGGAAATTCTATAGTCAAATATTTTTAACTCCTATGGGTTCGCCCATCAGCCTCATTTTAGCTCAGATAGTTATGGATCAGTTGTTGGAGAGTGTGATGGCTAAGCTACCATTTCCATTACCGTTCTTGTACAAGTATGTTGCTGACATTGTTTGCTCTGTGCCACAAGAAAAAATAGATCAAATATTAAAAATTTTTAACAGCTACAACAAACATTTACAATTTACTGTGGAAAAAGAAAATAACAATAGCGGAATAAGGGAATACAAAATATAAATCTAAATAGACAGGTAGACAAGGTATATTGCCGAAACATGTAGGGTTGTTTTAAATATATATACTTTGAAGTACTGAACCAGACCTTTAATCGCCGACTTATTAAGTTTACCTTATCATACCAAGGTCACGAAGATATTATATATATATATATATATATATATATATATATATATCAATTGATAAATTATTGGAGTTTTTCGGCTTTTATATGGAATATTTACAAATATCAAATTACTATGTATGTAATTACAAAGTAAGTGGGGATGTAAATGTTGGTGTCTACAAATTACAAAAGCAAATCAAACGAAATTGTTAATTGGAAAATATTGTTGTTCGGATTCATTTGGAGGAAGTTTTCCATTTATTTGCGGTCATTATCGATGAATGTTTTTACCTCCACTATCTTTGTAGTGATACACGGTCTTTATACTTTGTAAAGATAAATTCTTTAATTTTTTTTATTTTTGTATTAAATATTTATTTAAATTTTTATCTTGCCTTTGTTTCATTTAACTCATTCCATTATTGCTAATGAACTAATTAATGAAATAAGTATATAATTTTTTGTGAACATTTCACTGGCGCTCAACTCAAATTATAGACACGTCTTTCCTAAGTGGAACCCGAGAAGTTGGCGGTCTCAGATTTGAAGATTTACCGGCTGAGAAACCTAGTTGGGAAACTATTCTGTAAAGATTGCACTGGTCACCCAAGCCTTTTTGTTTGCTATCAAGTGAATTTGCAATTTATTGAAATCTACACCTTTCATCAAGCGTAGTCTTAAGGCACAGTTTACCAGCAGTGGTTTTAACATACGTTCTCTTCAAGCATTGGAACAAAATAACAAAGTTACACGGTCCTTTGCTACTTTAAACCCACCTGCAGTTTTCTGCAAGTTTGCAACATAAATTCTGTTAGGCATTTTTTCCCAAAAAAGGCCACTTTTATCTGCATTCCAAACTTGATATGGGGTGTATCCTTTATCTTCAATAATTTTCCAAAGTTTTTGAGTAAATTCTTTGGTAGCCAATTCATTTGCAGACGCAGTTTCTCCCTTAATTTTTATATTATGGAGAGCATGTCGTTTAAGAAAACAAGTCATCCAACCTGTACTTGCAGAAAATTCAGTTTGTTTTGACTGAGATGAAGTGCCTGGCTCAACTTCTTTAATACGTTTGTAGATTCTTAATGCTGTTTGCTTGATAGTAATTCCGTCTATTGGTATTCTTTTTTGTGATTTATCTTCAATCCACATTACCAAAGCTTTTTCCATCTTCTCTTTGGCAACATCTCTTGTGCATGACGACGATTTAGCACGTATTTTTGTTCCAGAACATACAGATTTTCTGATCGCAGTTTCATTTTTATTAATCGTTCTTATGATAGCTTCATGAATACCAAAATGCTTTCCTACAGCCATTGCACCTTGTCCTGTTGCAAGTTGATCTAAAATGTTATTTTTAGTATCGAAACTGATCGCCGTCCTCTTCGTTTTATTACAGGTAAATTATGTGACATTGTGTTAAGGCTACCAAAATATATTTCATATTAATAATGCAGATTTGAAAATTATTTAAAACTTACTTGTTATTGAGTTAATAAATCTATAAGAGCACTAACTTTATTTTACTTACTTACTTTTTTGAATATCCACAACTAAACGTAGTTTCTTTTCAACTCTCAAAACCAAACTAAACTGCCTAAAAAATATTTTATGCATAATTCGGGGAATCCCACTCATATACATAAGCATATAATCGGTCATAATCTAACTGAATTGTAAAAATATAACGTGAAGAAAATTTTATAGAATAGTGAAAATCGTGTATCGTGTTAAAACAAAATAATTCTTGCAAAAAGAGATTTTTTTCTTTTTAACTCGTGTTAAATCAAATTCGTGCTAAAAAATCATGTAAAAAGAGAATTAGGTGTATACACAATTGTTAACGTTGTTGACAGTTAAATGAATATAGTAGTAAGGTTTTAAATAGCGATTGCAGTAAAAACAACTGAACATCGAATTTTCAAGAAATTTAGTAAAACGATATTTTTTGAATGGATCAACATGTATATTTTTCAATAGTTTCATTAAGAATTCAGTTCTCAAAAATATTAAGGTGGTAAGTTTGTTTGTTTGTTTTATCACTCAGCATCTTGAAATGTGAATGCTATCTTCAAATCGCGTTTAAATCATCAGACTTATTAAAATCACTTTTAGGTAACACCCAGCGATAAAATTTAAGTAGAACAACAGTCAGTTATCTATAAACTAAATTCTAACAATTGTAACCAAAAATATAGGGGACAAATCAAACTTTCAATTTCAACTCGTTACAAAGAACCTATTTCTCTTTTTAGATTTAATTTTTATCTGGAGTGCTTGCCCGACATATTTCGGACACAGCCAAATAATTTTGGATTAATTAAAACTGTTAATATTTAGAGAATTGGATAGCTACGAAAGTATTTATCATAGAAATAAGAGTAAATGACTGAATTTTGACAGTGGACTAATTCCTCAGTCCAGTTTTGTATGCTTTATTGTTACTTTAGTAACTGTAGTAACTCACCGTTCATGTTTTCTAATGGTTTCTTAAACTTTACGTTAGGTTTAAGCAGTATATTTGTTATAATGTTACTAATTTAGTGTTATCCCACTGACTGAACATTACAACTTAGTTACCGAAATACGTATTTTGAAGTGTTTATGAATTCATTGTGGTTAGGGATTTTTCTCGTTTCTCTCGGCATCTTTAGATATAAAGCAAAAATAAACAATCCTTAAGCACACTCACTATAACATAACAATACGTTGGGACTTGAACTCAAGTCTACGGTTTGCCGGACTGTCGCTTGTACCACTTAAGCCACGATAGACCTTGGTTCAAGCTATTTAGAAATGCATTATAAAGTAACAGTGTTAATGAATCAGATGTCAGTTATTGAATATAGATATCAAGTTGAAAGCAGAAGTCAGTTTTGAAAGCTGATGTCAGTTTTGACAGCAGATGTCAGTATTGAAAGCAAATGTCAGTTATTGAAAGCAGATGTCAGTTTTGAAAGCACATGTCTGTTATGAAAGCAAAACAGACATCTGCTTTCAATAACTGGCTGAATGAATATATATATATATATATATATATATATATATATATATATATATATATATTCATATCGTAATCCATTTACATTTAGTAGTTTGTAATTTTGTTTCATTTGTTTCTTAGATTGAATTATTCATTTAATTCTGTCATAAATTGTAATCAAGCGTTTCAGATTCTATTTGAACGCGGTCATATACACTGCTTATTTCAATTTAATTTAAATGTGTTTCTTTTATCTAGTGCATCTTTCGAGAATCTGAATATTAATTAATCAAAGATAAAAAAAACGTGATCTCTGTGTAAAGTAAGTAGCATTTTGTTTAGTCATTTTATACCTTTTAGTTAAAGTCAATGGTTCATTTCATTCATTTCTGCTAGCCGGAACATTTTAAATAATTAGATTGTTACATCATACCACGCAATCATTCTGTTTCTTGCTATCAATATCAATCATCGTTTTAAGGCGTCCAACGAAAATACTCACCTTCCAAATATAAATATAATTTTATTATTTATTATTTATTATTATTTAAACTAACATATTAGGAGTACGGTAACTAACCTCGTATCTAAAAGGATTTAAATGTATATATAGATTTACATAAGTATCATCTTATATACGTATGTAAATTATGAATAAATAACATTAAAATATGATAATATTCACGTAACACTGTTGTGAAAATAAATATAATTTTGAATGTGAATGGACGCCATTTCATATTTCCGCTCATCAGTTAGGCAGAAATCAATTTACATAGTTCCTCCAGCGTATTATAACACGAATCAAACTTTTAAGAGTTTGCGAACTTAGCATTCTTCATAAAATACAGGCTATTTATTAAACCCGCTCTTGTATGAAATCTGCCATTTCGTTTATTTGAAACGGAAATATGAGCTATGTCTCTAGTTTTGTCGTCAGCTATAAATCTATAAGCGAGGAACAACTCTCTTTCACACGTACACATACTTCGAATGAGAGTCACGAAAAGAAGAAACCAGAGACTCTTCGCCAGTACCGGGATCGTAATCTAAACTCCGGATCTTCATATAAGAAATTTCTACACCCATCCGCATTGACGGTTTACCGGACCGACAGAGCGAAGCCGAGTTCATGATGTGATTCAACTTCATATATATATATATATGTATATATAAAGTATCTTTAATCAAGATCGTCAACTCTCTCTCGCTTCATCTTTGTCGCTGTCGCTCTATCTCGGTATCGCGGGAATCGATCGGATGTACATATCTAAAGTTCGAATTCATGGGAACGATTGATGTTCAGAACGTTAGTTCTTACGATATTCGTATTGGATTCCTAGAAGGAAATATTAATTACTAAGAAACATTAGATGAATTGGTTTTGTTAAATATTCAATGTCGTTATGAGTTTATATAATAAATTATGTTGCCAAAAATACTATTTAATCACTTCCTTCGCGTAATTAATATACAGAGTACATAAAGAAACCATAATGTTTTAGGAATTTAAACGAGGATAAAATTTTTAACAGTTGGAATTATTTAGCCAATATTCTGTGTAACATGATCACAGTCGCTTTGGAGTCGTAATGTACATTTAGCAGAACCTGTTGTATTACAGTTCAAATGTAGGAATCTAGAGTCGCAATGGCAGCTTCATCATTGGCCGTTTGATCAATCACTTCCAAATAACTTTGGCCAATGTAGGTTTTACTGAAATTTCCACGGAGCGTGTTGATATTTTAGTGGTATTCTCTTGCGATTTCTTAACGCGAGAAACCTAAAAATCAGCAGGCGAATTAGAATAAAGACGAAACCACACAGAAATGCCATACGAAGAAAAAAACACGTCGTCGCTGCTAGAACACCTTTGCGATGGGACACATGCTCGATTTTCCCAAAATAAATACAATAGCAAGGATCGGACATCTGACAAACAGAGTTAGTTTAAATGATGAGATAGTCACTGATTTCCTTCACCCTGGAAACCGATCCTTAATGAAGCGTGAGTAACAGCAGTCTTCTGTTACTCACCTTTCATTAAAAATCGGTTGTGACGACAAGGGGACGCCCACCGATTGACTAGACACGACAATCAACCAAGAAGCGCTGATAGCGAATATATAAGATCGGATAGTCAAGATCATCACAGTACTACCACACCAACATCGCTTAGACGAACTTCGAGATCGACGTCCAGAAGATGGCAAATCTAAATTCATTGAAACACCGATCTACTTGTCCTTCTCAGGACAAACCATCGAATTTCAATCGCAAGAACATGTAGTGATATATATAGTAGGCGGGCCCTTCTACAACGTTAGGCAGAAAGGACGGTCGTTTTTGAAAAGGCTAGTACTCAGCACTACGTGAGGAGACAGAGGTGCGGCAGACGGTGCTCGATTCATAAGATATAAGCATTTTGTGTAAACAACTATCAGTTGAGGCCATAGCGCCGTGGACGATCGAGCCCCGCATTTTTTCATATGACACTTTCGTAAAGAATAACAAGTCTATAGCGGCAGTTCAGCATGAGTTTCGTCGCCATTTCAACGTGTACAAAAATAAAACTGATTCTGCTCGTAACACCACTCTATGGTATGTTAAACCATTTCGTATACAAGGTATTTTACTGAGCAAAAAATTGCCGGGGGCTACACGTACCCCAAAAAATATGGAAAGACTCGGGCAGAGCTTGTTCCGTAGTACTAGTCGATCTGCTAAGAGGCATTCTTCTGAACTCGACCTCTGTAATCGTTCGGTATAGCGTATCTTGTATTCACATCCGCATTTACACCTCTACAAATTGACCATTGTGCAAAAGGTGAAACCAGAAGATCACGTACAGAGACTGAACGTTGCGCGTCAGATGGAAGAAATTCTTGAGGAAAATAACAACCTTATTTTGTTCATGAATGGTCAATCTCTCTCTCATATCTATCACATGCTGAATTAAGAGAATTGTTGTTATTGGCCTTTTGAAAATTCGAAAAAACTGCCACTATATCGGAAAAAAATTAATGCCCGTCGTTATTTAAAAAATTTAAATTTTAAATTCTTACATGCTCTGCTTTTTGGAAGTTAGAAATGTGATGCGGCAAAAACGACTTACCACTTTTTTAAATGCAGGTTATCGTTTATGATTGTTTTAACAGCTGACGATCCAATTTTGAATTGATAATCTATTATCGCATAAGTGGCTTTACTATCTTTATTATTATTATCTTCAATTTTTTAACAGCAACAATGTTTTTGTCGGTAACAGCCATAGGAGGACACCCTGGTCCTTTTTTATGCTGAGCAGAATTCCCTTCCCGTTCAAATTCCTCCATACTATCGTTTAATTGTAGCCAAGAACGGTGCCTGTTCAATAAAAACTAAATCTAAACTATCTTTGTATTCATAAGCCTTTAAATCTCTTTTAAAGTAATAATAAATTATTATTCAAAAGTGCTCTTGGGTTAATTCCATTTTCTTTTACTTTTAGAAAATGAGTAGCTGAGTTGTAACGAACGAAAAGAAAACGTCAAATGACAGATAAAGAGTTGCTCTAAATAAACACTGTATGATTGTTTTTCACAGTCTACTAGATTTTTTTATTGTCAATAAATTCAACTTATGTCTCGTATGTATATAGTAGATTATAACGTACTCTCACGGGATCAAAAAAGGAGTACGTTATAGCTAGGAATTCGTGACAAGAGGATATTGACTCTAAAAATAGATATAGGCCGACTCTTCGCCCACTATTACAAAGAGCATCTTCAGCTGCTACTACTTTTGCTTTGCTGCACTGAAAGTGAAAGTCTAGGTTGGGACGGGATTATATGAGTTCTGTTCTGGGTCACTAGAGCAAGTCACGGTTATGGTCGCGTGTTTGAGAAAGGTGTTGCATGAGACTGAGCAGACTAAAATTGAATTTGGTGTCCAGTTTCCAACTTATGCTCACCAATCAACCCCCGATTATGAGTACCGCCCTAGCGTAACAGTCATGTTCAGCAACATAGTTCTCATCGAACGCCTTGTCTTTTCAATGTATATGTTACCGTGAAAGACCGAAAATAGTGGTTGTCGACATGCACCGGTTAATGTCGACAGACACCAGATGAATAGGTGAAAGACCGAACAATTACTAGTTATCTTATAAATTCGGTCCTTCACCAGTGTATGTCGACAAACACATATAAGCTTCGGTCAATGTCAGAAACGACAGGACATTTATTATAATATAAGTTTATTATTCATATTATTCACGTCACTGCAAACCATTCATTCTGGAATTTCCAGCTATATTTAATTTACCCTTCACAGGTATTTGTAATTTCTTGCATCTATTCAAATTCACAATAGGCTTATTAAGAAACGAATATTTAGTTCTTAGTTTTGTTCCATTTATCACCGTAGTTCATTACAATAGCTCTAGGATTTCCCAAATTCAGAGGGTTGTAAACTGTTTATATATTCTTTTAAATTCAAATTCAGAGATCAGTTCCAAATGATCAATCGGTAAAGACAGTTCTCGCAGAGGCTTATCTAATAGACAACTCGTGGCAGGTGAAACATCATCAACAGGTATTATAATTTGTGCTCGATGGCTACTGCAGTAAATAGTGATCAATTTCTTGAAAAGTTAAATACCCTAATAAGAAATAAACGAGAAGACAATTGTTTTTATTTTTCTCAAGAAAGGTACTCTAAAATCGTTTCTGAAGTAATTTCTGCTTAAAGTAAGTGCAGTACCCATTTGGACTACAGACGTTTAAAACGTTTTGACATTTTAAAAGTTAGTGACGAACAAAAGTTAATTGTGCCATTAAAACCAGGAGAAACGAATATCCAGTATTATGTTACAAACGAAGAGTTGTTTAATATACTTTCCGAAACTCACATACGAACAGGCCATGGAGGAAGAACACGAATGCTAAAAGAATTGCAAGTTAAATACAAAAATATTACTTATGAAGTCATAATGCTCTATTTAAATTTATGTCAACAATGTCAAATGAAACACAGTGCTCCTAAAAAAGGTATTGTTGTAAAACCAATGATCAGTTCCGAATTAAACTCTAGATGCCAAGTCGATTTGATAGACTTGCAATCACACAGCGATAGCGATTACAAATTTATAATGGTTTACCAAGATCACTTAACCAAGTTTGTCCAGTTACGAGCGTTAAAAACCAAGAGAGCAGAAGAAGTAGCATATCACCTTCTTCAATTTTTTTTAATATTTGGTGCTCCAGCTATATTGCATTCGGATAATGGCAGAGAGTTCAGTAACCAAGTCATATCTGAACTATGCGCTATGTGGAAAGATGTTAAAATAGTGCACGGAAAGCCTCGTCACAGCCAAACACAAGGTTCAGTCGAAAGAGCCAATCAAGACATACAGAATATGTTAACTGCATGGATGCATGATAATGATTCAAATAAATGGTCAGAAGGGTTGTCGTTTGTCCAATTCGCAAAAAAACACAACTTACCATGAAGGAATACGCCAGAGTCCATATGAAGCTCTGTTTGGCGTTAAACCAAAAAGAGGCATAGCATCGTCATCTCTCCCCAACGAGCAAATTACAAACATTGAAACTGAGGAACAGCTAGAAGCTTACGTTAATACTTGTGAAGAAAATTTGGTTAGTGACCATATTGATGACCATGTTTTAGATGTAAGTGATATGGATGACCAAAATACCATTGGAGCCAATCCACCTTCATCTGCCACCAACAGGTCTTCATCTGAAGTGCCGACTGATCCAACCCAGCACGTCTTCAACTCAAACACTGACTGATCTGCAACCGATTACGTCTTCATCTCAAGTGCTGACTAGGCAGCACGAGCTAATCAATTCAAAAAGAGTAGCAGCAAAAGAGAATCTACTACTCCAAGCAACAAAAATGTTGCGAACCTCAAAGAAAAAGTTTCCTGCGGCCCAAATTGGTGATACCGTAAGAATTAAAGTCCCTGACGTCGATCGTGCTCGTTCAGATCCCCGAAATGTGTTAGCCATTGTTATTGGGATAGAGAATACAGACTTTTATAAATTAGCGAACAAAAATGGCACCTTCAAGCAGCTTTTCACTCGTAATCAATTCGCAATTTGCAAAGAAAAGTTAATTTCCATGGATGAGATTTCAGGTCAAGAAATTTCGGTAAGAGAAGCAGCTTCTGCTAATTCAAAAAGTGGAGGGCAAGGCTATACACGCTGTAATTGCAAAAAGAAGTGTTCCACGGCTAAATGTAGCTGTAAAAACAATAGGCTTTTGTGTAATTCGAAGTGTCATGGTAGCTTAAGTTGTTGCAATAAATAAGGTTGCCATATATTTACTTTGTTTTTTTTAATTTCATTTCAAGAAATAAAATGCATTTTATTTGTTATATTAATATTATGTGTGTTGTGTTTGTTTTAAGTTCAACAATTTCTTTATGTTCATTTGAAAACTTGTTCCATGTTTTAATCAAAATAAATAATAACCTATAGAGTTTTATTTTGTTTTCTTTTTATAAACAAATTCTTTTAAACATACACCATAAGTCCATGATGAATGTTGACATTCGCCAGTGTAAGTTAGAAATAATTATATTTGATGAATATATCGGACATACGCCAAGTAAATTAGTGAATGTTGACATTCACCGGTATATCTCGACTATCACCGGTTTTCGGATTTTCACGGTAACATATACACTGCCACACGAGAAATTTGTAAATACCAGGAGCTTCTAGGTGATTACGTTCCTAAACAGAAAAAGGAGCCGCAAACGTTGTGTGGAATTTAAAGATGGTTTATGTTTGTTAAGGATTTTGCTGATACGCTTGGTGAAGCCTTATATGTAAGGTAAGTAGCATTTCGATTCTTAATCTGCACCCTTACTTTCTGAATAAACCTTGTATATTCTAAAACAATAATTAACAATTTTATGAGGATGTGTTCTGTGGCCATAAATGGTATGAAAAAAATTGATGCTGATTTAAACCGATTATTTTTAAACCATTTAAGTTAGTTATTTTTAATTATAGTCTTTTTAAAATATTCGTGGCCATGACTACAGCAATGGAAGAATACAACCGGTAAATTAACTACAACAACAACAAAAATCGCTCCTTATTAAAGTTCCCTCAGGCAACTGTCTTACTTGTTTACGATGCTAATAACACTAATTTAGATATTGTTATACCCATGCCCATTTAATGACATTTACGATAATTACCGTTACGAACTGGAACAAATTGACCTAGTATTTGATTACAGGCCGTATAGTGCTATAGAATAACAAACTGGTAGTGTATAAAGGTAACGTACGCGCACCGCACATGAAACATAAACAGCACCCGGATTGATACAGCACTTTTATTTAATCAGGTCGCATTAGCCGTAATAATATCTATTGCCTGACGTTAGCCGTATGTGGGCACTTCCACATCAATAGACATACTACATTACGAATGTATGATTAGTTAGATATAAATTTGCATTGTGCATTAGGTAATTTTATATATGGGAACCTTTAATGTAATGTTTGATATATTAAATATGCATATATATGCACGACATGCACGTATGTGTATGTAGAGCTTTTAAACTGTATAAAACCGACTGAATTAGATATACGAAAGGTGATATGAGGAGAGAGTGATTTTTCAATGAAATCCTTATTTTAATATTTTATTTTTTAACATAATTTCCATCCATTACTATACAGTGTTAATAAAAAGAATGGAACCCCCTAAGTATCTCTCCAACGGTTCATTCTTTTTAAATAAAATTGGGTATACCCTTGTAAAAGATTCAATGATTGTTATATTTCGATTTCGCCTTCTGTATATTTTTAGTATAGCCTATAATTATTGCAGAGGTCTCCCTCTGTGGTTAATTTTAAAACACGAACTACGTCCTAATCTTATAAAAAGGTGGACATAGAATGTCTCGTTCGTATTTCTCTTGTGTTAGTTCTGGATTAATTAATTCCATTACTGTGTCGACAAATTAATTAGGTAGTAGATTTTAATTGAAGTCTTTGTATGACTCGCTTAGTGTTAAGCGGATCTAAAATCTACTGTTATATATAAAACAAAGGCTCTACTAGACAATGCTCTAATTAATGGGGTTTATTGTTCGAAGGAGCGGATTTTTTTCGATTAAATTTTGAAACACACATGGAGACGCCATCTTGGTTAATCTTTGATACTGACATAGGGTGAGTAATTAGACTCGATATTCTGGTGCAAAGACATTATTTCATCATTTTTTGGGCTCTGTTCCTTATATTGTTTTTTCTTTTTAAATTTAATAGATAACTCAGCTAAGGCGATATCTTCTAAGAAAGGAATTCATCAACTACGGAATTAGAACCAGTTCGATTTAATCCATCGCCTAGAAATTTCCTACAAGTTATAAATTGATCTTGACCACGAGGTAGCATTTTTTCCTATACCCGCCATTGGATAAAAGGTAGTAATTCTTTCTGCTTATAATATTGAAGACTACGATTAAATTATTCGTCGTCTCACAAAGGAAAAATGTGTCTACCATTTAGTATATAAAATATATATAATTTTCGATTAATTAATTTTTTTGTCTGCAGTTAAATGCTGATTGTTAAGTACATTTTTTTGGTATAGTTTCATAAATTCTAAGTCATAGATATAAGGGATTAAACACATGATGTTACCTTAGTAGCCTGTTAAATTTTGATACTTGTAATTATCTTTGTTTAAATTCATTTATTGCATTTTTTTTATATATCATTTAGAATCATTCAATATGATAATATGAATTTCAGAATGTCATAAAAATAATTATAGATTTGCTTTGTGCCATTTTCTTTGTGAAAAGCATTTAACTGCTCAATTATTTAATTTTTGCTGGTTATATAATAATAATTTCTGCATATACGGTGTAGAAAAATAACTTTCGAATTAATTTTTGTAACGTATATTTTTATAACTGAAGCTAGTGAGTAGTTAATTTTGTAATATAATTAATATATTCTGCATATACAGTGTGGGCAAATCTTTATAGCTTTATTTTGTACAAATTTTCGTACTTTGGGATTTACACATTTAATAGTGTATTATAGTTAATAATTTTTGCATATACTGTGTGGTCCAAAATCTCGATGTTCGTTTATCCAAGATCTTAGATAAATTATGTATGCAATTTTTAGATTAAGGTTCATATTTACTTAAGCTGCTTATAATTATTGGTCAAATCATTCAATACCTTGATCTTATTTTTTTTTATAAATCTTATGACCTACTTTTAGAATTTATCTAAAACGCATGATTTTCTGTGCGTATATTTTAAATTCTCATATTATTAAATTTACTGTCTACAATTTAGTTCATTTATTTTATTTACTATACTGAGTGAGTCTTTTACACATGACCAAGCATTACTTTGTTTTATTGAGAATCAATATCGCTATATTAATGTATGTAATTATCTAATTGGTCAATATTACAAATAGTTTTTCATTCCATTCATTAAATTTTGCTGTTTTATATATCTTAATTTTTTTTTGTAAAGGCAAAGGTTCTGGTATACCATTTTTTTATTTTATTTGTTGATACTTCATTATTAATAAATCTTCTATTGTTATTGTTTTATATTTGTTGTTTTATTGTTATGATAATAACTAAACACCTATGATTTAGTCAAGTTACCATCGCCAGTGTCTATGTTTACTGTAACGGTTAAAGAATATAAACTTGGTGGTGCCTAAACCTAAAAATCTCCGGGGCAATCATGTTATCGGGGTAATTTGATAGATCCTAAAGAGGTATTGCGGTAAGTATAGCAAGCGCCAATTAAGTTGGCGCGAGGAGGGGGTGCGCAGAAGCCGTTTTTAAAAACGTCCACCCCCACTACTCAAGTAATTGTTGAATTGAATACATTTGTCATTGACGTTTGACGGAACATAATGTCTTTGCTAGGGGATCATAAAGTGATACACGCTCAGAGGTTAGAATTATCTGACATTTGATGTAAAACCAAATACAAATCTCCCCACTACTTCTAATCCTGCGCGAACTTACCCCTCCTCGCGCCAACTTAGTTGGCTTTTGCTATACGTAGGTGTAAGACTATATCGGAAATAAACATCCAATTTGTTATTTTAAATGGAACAGCCTGTACATTTTTACATTTTTGAATGCCTTGTTAAATTATGGATACAGTAAGCCTTCACATTGCTATTGGTATCGAAAAAATTGCTTCCAGGAAATAAGTTTTCATTAGTAACATCATAAGCCATAAATGAATTGGTGAAACAGCTAATCTCCGAAAACAAGTCCTTTAAACTCGGGATTTTAATAATTTATTTATTTTAACAAAAAAAAAACATAATTTGCTGACTAGATTAAATGTTAAAAATTTTGCCCTTCTACTAAATGACAATATCTTGAACGGTTTTCAAATTCACGAAAAGAATTGTGTAAAACTTCGTCCGGCATTTGTAGTAATAAGCTTCTTATGTGTTCCTCCAACTCATTTAAATTTGCAGATCTACTTCTATATGCCTTATTTTTGAGATAACTCCACAAGAAAACGAGAGGCCTTAGATCAGGACTACGAGGTGGCCATTCAATGGCATCCCTTCGCCCTATACATCGACCAGGAAAACTTTATCCAAATACTACCACACAATTCTTCCTGATACGATATGTTCTCAGCAGGAATTAGTGGATTGTTTCGATCAGGATAAAGCCTATAAATAGTGGGTATAATATTATTTCTTAATAAATCCAAATACCGACGTCCACACCTTCAATGAAGAAAGGCCCAATAACATTATTATCTATCATCCCTGCCAACACATTTATTTTCTCCGGATACTGGCTATGCACTTGTCGCATCCAACGAGAATTGTCTCTAGACTAAATTCGATAGTTATGTCTATTGACTGTACCACTCAAACAAAATGTTGCTTCATCTGAGAACACAATTTTTCTGATAAAGTTTGGGCTTGCTACGCATCTGTTCTGCAAGTTTTCACAAAATTATTTTCTGCGATCAGGGTCGTTTTAGCTAGCTCGTGACAGAAGTAAAATTTATAAGACTTCAGCATTTCTGAATCAGAATATTCATAACAAAACTCTGGCATATAATTTGTGTTTTTTAAGACTTTTTTTTAAAAGGGAGAAACTCTCATATTATGACAGTTAGTTTGACCATTTATACCGCCATTTTATTCAGTATTATTTGACATTTTATAATGCAAAGACATACACCCGAACAGAATTTACAAATTGTGGATCGATGCGCTATTGTGATAATCCACGTCGGAAGTTGTAAAAAATAAACGCACGGAAATGTTGACGAGTTAATTCCATTTTTAGGCCGAGATGAATGTAAACAACATAAATAGCACATATATGTCAAAACGTTCTGAGTAGCTATTCTGTCAAAAATGTCGAATTACGATAGAAACATCGGTTGTCAGCGGATGGCGGCACCAGGATCGCCTATTCAAGGAATATAAATGGCATCCCTCGTACATTATATACTTGAATATTTATAGCTATGTATATTACATTAAAACTTGAACCAGACAAACATTACCGAATATTATATTTTACAATAAACATATTCGTTTACAGTAACATTTTCATCCCTTGAAGGCATGTACCTAATCAATTGAATTCAGATTAATTACCACAACACTAATAAAGCAAACACAGAATCAATTATTATAATTATTACATTATTTTGATGGCTCTGGAAATGACGTACATTATTAACGGCGAGTGTTTTAACAATATAAATTTCAGAAGTCTGTCAATCTGTAAAGCTATTTGCTTAATTAATTTAATTAGGCCATACTACTGCATATTAATTAAAAGCAAATTTTGTCGATATATTTTTCACTAAAATTGAATTAAAAAATTACCTACAAAGCTTTTATTATAACAAGTAAATGAGAAAAGAAAATTAATTTATAGGCGAATATATAAGAACAAGGTATTGAGAGAATTTTCAAAGCTACGAACAGGGTTGGTCGAAGAAAATGCGATCGTCTAGAGCGGACAGTGTGAACAACGAAGGATTGATTGTATCAACGAGCGCATAGTGAAAATTGAAAAGAAAATTACATTATTAGTAAACAAGCTGTTAAAGTCTACAGCATTTCAAGTTATAGAAAATAATAACAAATAATACGTTAACATTTCTAGCTTCTTTGGCAATTCATCCCTAACAGATTTCTTCCACGATATATTTAATTAAATAAAGGTACACATTGATGGAAATAAAAGCAATCGATATGCACAAGACTGCTTATTGTTTGACAGAACCTTACCGATTTAAAGTATAGCTAACTAACTCAATAGACAATTGTAATATTCGATATACGAGTTATAACGGCGAGAAATAATATCATTTTAAAAGTTCCACTGTAAAATCTTACGTCAAAAAGTTGAAGTATTGTTGTGTATGAATGCAAATGTGAAAATCGATAAATTGGAGTATCGAGACATCAACAAATACTTGTATTTGAAGAGGTTAAGTGGTGAGGAAATTTATGATATGCTTAACACATTTGGCGATCAATGAACCATCTTGTAACTATGGATGGGTCCATTTTTATTACCCAGAAACAAAACAGCGATCGATGGAGTGGAAGTATCATGGTTTTCCAAGGCCCAAGAAGTTCCGAGTTCAACAATCTACTGGAAAGTCAAGGCATCAAGACGTGGTATGTTAGCGAAAGGTGTGTTGCTTTTGAAGGACAATGCCCTTGCACACAAATCGCGCACTAACATAAATACAATTCGGAATCTAGGGTTTGAATTACTGGAACACCTGGCCTATTCCCCAGATTTAGCCCCCTCAGACTATTATCTGTTCCCTAGATTAAAAAAAAAATATCAATTTTTGCGTAAGGAAAAGATAATAGAAACCGTGGAGGACTGGTTTGCAGACTAAGCAGAATCTTTTTTTTTAGAAGGATTAAAGACATTGCATGACCGCTGTATTAAGAGCTTTAATTTAAGAGGGGAACATGTCCCCTCTTAAATTAGTCGAGTTCCAACTTTCAATTGTTTCAGTAATAGGCTAAGAATATATCAATACCCCCTCGTAGAAGAGCTGTTGGCAAGACCTTGGGACTAAAACCAAATGTGGTACACTGGTTGTACACAGCAGTAATAAGACCAACGATTACCTATGGGGCAGTTGTCTGGTGGAGGAGGACGGAACGGGCATCGTCGGTGGGGCTCCTCACGACTCTCCAGCGACAGGCCCTGTTGGGAATCACGGGAGCTATGAACAGCATGGGAACCGCTTCCATGGAGGCCATCGTGGGTGTCCCTCCGCTGGAACTATTTAGCCTGACTTTTATGTTAATATATGTCGCTGTAGATCCAAAATAAATTTATATAGTATACATAAATATATTTTGACGAAAGTAGATTTATTCATTTAGCAAACTGTTACCGAATATTTAAATAGTAAAGCATATACAGTCTTACAACCTGTGCACGGTGAATTAATATCGGGGCCGTGATTCTAGTAACTTATGTTGAAGCATCACCGCCAGAAACCGGAGTCATTGCAAATATTTGGTCCACGAGCGAATATCAACAATAGAGTAAAATCGCTTTGGGAAGACACCAATCTGCGCGAGCGAATCGCGCAACCTGGGTATTAACGCCCTCAAAAACATAGGTCGGGCTGGGTCTAAATTAGCGCGCAATTTAAAATTCGAATTTTACGTAAAACGTTTTGTATTTTTATTTCGTGTGCAGCGGAAATAATATATTTCATTTATTATGTTCGTTTGCCATGAAACATAATTTCATAAACACATTCTATTGTCTGAATGAATAATAAAGCGTTATTATTTTATTTATTTTTAAGTGGGATTTTTAACAGAGATACAACCAACAATTTCTGGTTCAATTATTTATTTTCATTATAATTTAAACATTTACATATATCACAGTTTTTCTTCTTTTACCAAGATTTTATTCATTATATTTGTAAATTTATGAATATTCTTTCGGAGTAAAAATAATTTGTTGTTTACACGTCGTCTTTTATTACTACATAATTATACATAAATACCCTTAGTTACTAATGACATAAATACAAAGATAACTACACATATAAATAAGTTATATTTCAACATTGCTTGCAATATACGACAAAAATTACATTATGACAGTTTAAAGAGTAAAACATAATTTACCATTCATATTTCTCTTTTTGATAAAATTGTACACGTTATGAATGATTTCCCGTGATTGTTCTGCTATTATTTGTCTTTTTTTCACTGGTATTTCAACATCTGCTGGATCACGACATCCAGATGTGGACGGTAAACTAAACATAATAATCTATAACAAATAAAGTACATGTTTCAACAAATCCTATTAAAAATTCATGAAAAATAATGTAATACCTACAGATATAAAGGCCTTCTATTCCAAATAGTTGTAAAAACAACTGATTTTGTAATAAAATAAACTCAAACAACTGATTTTGTAATAAAATAAACTCAAACAACTGATTTTGTAATAAAATTAACTCAAAGAACACGATCGAAACCTTACGGACGCTAGAAGACAACTGGAGAATATTACAGTCAATGTTATTCGGCCTGTCTATACATGCAAGAACTATGTCTTTCTCTCTCGTTTGGGGTACACTTTTCTTTATAAGTTCCAAATTGGTTTCTGCGTCAGTGTCTTCCCAAATTGACACTACTCTAACAGTGGTAAATCATGGATCGAACAGCTCCGACAGCGTACGTAACATGTGTTCATTTGAAAAGTCAATCTAGGTTACTTTGAAATTTTGATAGAATAAGACGCATATATATTAGTATGTGTTTGTTGTTCCGTAAACGTAAATCCAAATGACATTTGATAATGTCAATCACATTTGTTATTTATTTGTATGTATGAAACTGTCAAAATATACGACTTCGTAGGTTAAGTAATAAATTTTAATTTACGACATACTTCAAAATGTTCCCAGTAAATCACATGCTACTAGATTGACTTTTCAAATAAACACTCGTTATAACAAAACAAAAACATTTGTAGTACTCGTAGTATCAAAATATTATTCAAAAGTGCCTGAGTTTTAATAATATTTTGAAATTATTACAAATATCTTTGTCGTATACAAGGCTTTTACTCACTTCAGTATGTTTCAAATTGTTTTTATTAATACTATTTACCACAAATTCTACCTGATCAACTAAATATTCAAGTATAACTTCAAAGAAACATAATAAGTTTTTGTTCTGTTACCTTTACCCGAATTACAGAAGGTCACACTATACTTAATAGAATGAACTTTGAGAGCAATTCCTCCTGGAAATTGAGGAAAGATAAATCCGTTTATGTTTAATATAAATTCTAAAATAGCATCTATAAGAAACATTCTATTAGATGAAATATAATGGGCTCGAGACGGTGGTATTGAACTTTACTATAGAAATTGTATTTCTGTTTTAAAGGTTATGTACTGCTTATTAATTGCCGAATTAAGTGACATATAATAATTTATAGGTGCTATTATTGGTCATCAATAACTATGTTTAGAACAATAACAATTTACGAAAAGTATTTTCTCAGAAACACACGTAGATAATTACTACCTCGATAAAAGCAATTATTGTATAATTGATAGATATGTATATTAACCATATACTTGACATTCGCAAGGTCGGTTTGCTAATACTCACGATGTTAAATCTAGTAAATATGTTGAGCAAAATGATTAATTGTGATCTAGTTTCTCGTTGTTAGGATCGACCTTGCCGCTTGAAAGTCATTTTTATCAATACATATTCATAAAGATACAGCCGATTAAATATAATTCAAGTTTTGACTTAAAGTGGTCTTCGCTATCATCTAAAATTAGAAACCTGCTTACAAAGTTAGTTCGTTGACATATAAAAACGTAATGTGTGTTTATGTAAGAGTAAAATTTGTATTTGTAATGGCTTACATAATAGAGAGCTATTGGGAATATTGCTGGAATTGATGTAAAGAGGAACATACTAAATTAATATACCTGTTTATTTTCATGATTACAAAGTTTCTAATCCTTGCGAATAGATGAAAGTAGTTGTTTATGACTTTGAATGATGTTTGCTGTAGACTCTGCAAGTTTCAAGAAATTGTGCTGAAACATGGCGAACTTGAGGCAAGTATAATTACTTATTAAATTAGTTTATAAATTATCGTGGATTTAAAAATATCATGATGTTTGCTCATTAATACTTCATCACTTATGTGTGGTTCGAGAAACACCATTCATCTAGGGTCAGTTTATAGCAATATGGTACAAAGGTACTATGATAAAGACATTAGCATTATAGCCAACTACCATATATTCTTTTACAGAGCGCCTACATGAAATAATGGATGAGCGGGAGAAGGCAGTAGCAGAAGTATCAGATTAAGGAATCTCGACTTCAGTCACGATATTTCCATCAACAATGCCAATGGGGCAATTACAGATGAAGATTCCGGAGAGGATGATGACTTTTTACATGGACAATCTTCCAGGAAGTAAACTAAGGGTTAGAAGAGTCATCAGACAAAGAGGACAATTTACCTATGTCGCACTTTGTTCTGCTTAAAAAATTTAAAACGTTCAATTTGGTTTTAGGACAAGACTTACCCGAACCAATTGCAAGCTGGAATACATAATGTACAGCTGAAAATAATTTGAATCCTGTAGAACTTTTTTGTTTATTCTTTAACAAGTCTCTTATTGCCGACGTGGGTTATTTTAGTAATTTGTCTTAGCATAATCGCGTGGGAGATATATCTGAATCGGAAATGTGGTGCTTTTTAGGAGTTCTCATTTTGAGTGGATACAAAATTTTACCTCGGAAGCATACGTATGGGGAAAATTCAAGCGACACCAGAAACGAGTTAGTACGAAGCACATTATCAAGAGATTAGATATGTTATGCAGAATATTCATTGTAGTGACAATCACAATTTAAGCGCAGATGATAAGTTCGCGAAAATAAGACCATTTATATGCGCGCTAAATAAAACATTTTTCGAATTTGCGCCCATTAAAGAGGCTCATACTGCAGACGGCTCAATGATTCCCTATTACGATCGACATGAGACTAAACAATTCATTAGGGGAAAACCAATACGATGGGGATACAAGTTTTGGATGGGTACTACAATACTTGGTTATATTGAGTGGTTTGAGCCTTACCAGCGATCCTCTTCAACAATTCCGAGTAGATACCAAAATTTGGAATTGGGTTCTAACGTTGTGTTGACATTTCCTGATAAATTTCAGAAAAATTTTCCTAATTTTCACTTCCATCTTCATTTCGATAACTTTTTCACATCTTTGTCATTATTTCATCAACTTGAAATTATAGAACTAACAGAAGCTGGAACCATAAGAGAAAATCTAATCATTGATAGCGAATTGAGTCATCCAAATGAACACAAGAAACAAAATAAGGGTTTATCTGAATACATGTTGGATGCTGATAAACAAATGCAGATGGAATGACAATAATTTGGCTACCTTACCATCTAATAATACTTCGATTAAGCCACTTTCACATTTGAAAAGGTTTTCTCAAAAATAGAAAAAAAATACAATAGTTGAGCAACCGCTCGTTATCAAAAAATACAACAAAAATATGTGTGGAATTGACAGGCCGGATCAAAATATTAGCTTATGCCACGTACCAATCCGAGCAAAAAGTGGTATTTTTCCATCTTCTGTCATTTAGTAAATATGTCTATTCAGAATGCTTGGCAATTACACGAAAATGTGGAAGCATAACAGACCAATTATCCTTCACACGAACAATAGTCCAGGATATATTGAAAACACACAAAAAACCAACAACATAGCAAGTGGGGAAAGAATGTAAAAATTTACATTAAACTTTTGGCTTTGATCACATGGACCGGAACATCTTATCATAAATAATGAGCAGAGAGCGGACTCGAGCAATTGATGATTCATAGTCCATAGGCGTCTGATTTGTATTCGCAATAGGTTTCTCTCTGTAAGCGATCCGTGAGTTTCAAACAATTTGATACTTGTGGCAAGTTATAGGTGGCACATAGCTATATATGCAGTTAATATGTATCTGTCAATGCACAACAGAGCGAATGTAATAAACGGGTTAGTAACCGGCAGCAACTACTGCTGAAACAAAAGTAATGCTGACAAGAGAATTGCGTATCTAATTTTAAATAAAAATAATTTACAAAGAACAAAACTATGTATTTTCTGTGAAACATTGAAAGTGTTCACATTACTATGAACAAATAAAATTTGTTCAAGATGTTCCTGTGGTAAATTAGTTTTTCTAAATGTTAAAACGTTTTTAAAAATATAAAATGTCTATTCCACATCACAACTGGTGATGGATGCATGACTAAAATCTTACAAAAGTGCATACTTTTAATATTCTAATGTATAGATTTTTCAATCGGCTCTGTGCAGAATTGATATAATATATTCAAATCTGGATTTCTTCTAAATATGGCATCAACATTTTGTCTCAACTTTGAGAAATATCTTTTTAAATGATGAAACTAATTTATCAACATTTGAAAAATGACCCCTGATGTATTTACATACTCTGTGTAGTACATGTGCTGCACAGTTAATGTGTAGCATATTAGGATAAGATTGCTTTAATAACTTCCCTGTTTTTAACATATAAGCTGCCGCTTCAGTCAAAAATAATAGCATCTTGTCTTTGTAGTTGTTATCCGATGATAGAATACATTGATCAATTACTTCTGCAACTACTTCACCATTTACGACTGGCAATATTTTAGTTGCAATTAAGTATGGTTGGTATGATGATGTCGCATGAAGAATGCCAACAACTACATTTAACACATATCGTCCCATTACATCCGTTGTAGCGTCTGCACTTACTTACCCAAAGATAGGTTGGTTCAAATTTTTTCAATGGTTCTCAAATAACATTTTGGTAAGTGGTATTTACGTAAAGTAGAATCATCTGGTATATGACGATCAGTATATTTCTTGACGACTAGATTGTTAAGCTTTTTGAATGGGATATTGACCGCCATGAAAGCTTCACATAGTTCTTCGTTAAAAGTGTCAGGTGCAGATGGTCATATGTTATCTTTATGAGTTTTCAAAGAAACATGTCTCTGCACATTAGACTTTTGTGGACCCCTGAAACTTAATGAAAAGCCACTGCAATATATCTCGGTATCATTACGAATATGCAACCAATCTGTATAGCCACTAATCCTTCCTACCATGGTTGCCCTACGGGAATTCTCCATAGTTAATGAAAATAAAGAGAAATACTAAGAACAGAAAGAAATTGACTAAAAAGAAGAAACAAAAACTACTGCAAAAATAAGGTAGTAAATTAAACATAATATTTATACAAAATTATAGGATAAATATACAACATAATAATATAAAACGGATTTTTTAAAATACTAGACGTTGTAACCAAATAACACTGAAAGAAGCGAAACCAGAAACAATCCCTTATAAAAGGGAATGTTGAATTTAATTTATAAGGGAATACACACAATGTGCTATTCATAACGATGGAAATAACAACACCTGCTCACAACGTTTTATTGGGGCAATTGGTCATTCAATCGATTCAGTCCGCTCTCTGATAATAAGAAACAAAAGAAATACTATACGTTCAAATGTTTATGCAAAAAAATATCTACAGCTTTCAATCATTTCACGCTTAGCATCAATATTAATGGCAACAACATACGTCAACGGACCACCTTCACCAAACTCGTTACTGAGAGTGATGCGTTCAGCAAACCAAACTATGAACACTACTCTTGGATAATGTTTCAGATCCAAAAGTCAAATAAAGTCGGTCGATGCATTGTTTCGGTGTTAAACCACATTTTGTATCCTAAAAAATAATTGCTTGAAAATTCCATTACGATGGATTACGAGGGAGGGCTTATAGCCTCATAGAGGGCGCCAGTAATAAAACGTTAGGTGCCAAAATTAATCTCACTCTTTCGTTAATTAAATCTAAACTTTCATTCAGATATGCCAAGAGATTTGTCATAAAGAATTTTGAAAGTGTACAAGTTGGCCGAAGAATGGAATTGAGGCGATTTTCGTGCAATAATTTCTGACAACTGTTGGAGAGGGTCCACTAAAGATGTCTTGTTGGGTTGGTTTCTCTTTTTGAAAATGAAGCACCACATCAATTAACAATTTCACGTTGGTACTGTGACTTCCAACGTGGATGCACCAGTATCAGCGACGATACCAGAACAGGTCCGCCAAGAACAGCAGTCACCCAGAGAAACATCGATTCTGTACGCCGCCTGATTAAGGAAGATAGACATGTGACATATCGTGAAGTTGAAACATCTATGGTTATTTCAAAGACCTCAATCCAAACGATCCTAGATGGTGAACTGGGTGTGAGAAAATTAGTTTCCCGTTGAACTCTTTTAACCGAAGTCGGCTCGCGTTAATTGGTGCCGAAAAACTTTGGGCCAATTATATTTTACCACCCTCAGTACGTCTTTTTAAAAAGCTTTATTTTAATTATATTTAAAATTAAAACATTTAAGTTAGTTTTAATATCGTTTATTAAAATAATAATCAAATTATGTAAAACGTGAAGCGTGCGTTAGTATAAAATAAAATGATGAAAAGCGTTATAATGAATCCGATATAATTCTTCTTCTTCTTCTTCTTCTTTCTCAACCTGTATCCGTCCACTCCTGGACGTAGGTCTCTCTCAATCTTTTCCACTCGTCTCTATCTTGTGCAGTATGAACCCATCGCCTTCCCGCTACGCTTCTGATATCATCCACCCATCTCTTTGCAGGGCGTCCCACACCTCTTTTTGTTTGTCTAGGTCTCCATTCCGTATTTTGTGTGGCCATCTATCCTCGGTTTGTCTAGCTATGTGTCCGGCCCACGCCCATTTCATTTTTGCTATTTCCCATATAACGTCTCTTATCTTCGTTCTTTTTCTGATATCTTCGCACCTGATCCTATCTCTTAGTGAAATACCAAGCATGCTCCTTTCCATGGCTCTTTGTGATGTTCTGAGTTTATTGGCGGAAGCCTTGGTCAGGCTTATAGTTTCAAGTCCGTAGGTTTGGACTGGCAGAACACATGTGTTATATACTTTAGTTTTTAGGTTTATTGGAATTTCCTTATTTCTAAGTTCGTGTCCCAACTTGCCGAAAGCTATCCAGGCGAGCCTGATTCTTCTAGTGATTTCTGCATGCTGGTTTTCTTTTCCAAGCTTAATAACGTGACCCAGATATATATATTCCTCTACGCATTCAATGTGGTTATTGTTTATGTATATGTTGGCATCATCAGGGCTTAGTATTTTCGTCTTGCTGTAATTCATTTTTAGACCTATGTCTGCAGATGTTCGGCCCAATGTTGTAGCATTTCAGTTAGTTCTTCAATGCTGTCTGCTATCAAGACTATATCATCAGCAAACCTAAGGTTGTTTAGTCTAGAACTATTAACGTTGATACCTTTGTTGTGCCAATCTAGCCGTTTAAAAACATCTTCCAGGGCCAACGTGAATAGTTTCGGTGAAATGACATCTCCCTGGCGTACTCCTCTTTGTAGTGGTATTTTGTCTGTTTTCGTGGTTTCATCAATTTTAATATGTATTGATGCTTCCTCATAGATGTTTTGGATTATTTGTATATATCTAGAGTCTGTTCGTGCGTTTTCTAGTGAGTTTAATATTGCCGTAATATCGATGGTGTCAAACGCTTTCTGAAAGTCAATGAAGGCCAGGTGCATTGGTACATTGTATTCCGTACATTTCTCTACCAGAGTACGCATTGTATGGATATGGTCTATCGTACTGTAACCCCTCCTAAAGCCGGCCTGCTCCACTGGTTGATAAAAGTCCAGTTTCCTTGATAGACGACTTGTTAAGATTTTAGTGAATAGCTTATATAGGTGCGATAGAAGAGATACTGGGCGATAGTTTTCGATATTTGTATTGTCGCCTTTCTTAAACATCAGTATAACTTCAGAAGTACACCACTCCTTTGGGATTTTTCCATCATGTAGGCACTTGTTGAGCAGTATTGTTATTGCTGCTTTTATAATTTGTCCCCCTAATTTCAGCATTTCTGTTGTTATTTGATCCTCGCCGATATAATTAATGTATAGTAATGTATATGAAATAATGAATAATAACGTATCTTGCATTTGGTTTTTAATACCTCCTCTTTTTATCGTAATACTAAGAATCACAGGCGTGATGCTGCGTTGCATTTCACATTAATGTTAGTGCATAAGGACGGTTCTATAACAAGCCGGTTCAGAACGTCTATAGCGTCTATAGTAAGTGAGTGGCGATGAATCCTGAATTTATACCTATAAACCCGAAAATAAAAGTCAGTCTGCTGTTTGGGTGTTTCAAGAAGAGACTCCGACAAAAGTTATGCGTTCGCGAAGTATATATGTCGAAAAAGATGGTCGCAACGTTTGTCTCAAATTCAGTATATGTAGCTACAATTCCTTTGCAAGATCGAAGAACAGTTAATCCAGCAAATATCGCCGTGCTCTGGAAAACCAACTCACAACGATGAATCCTTCTGCATCAATTGAGTTCCTGGATCAGCAAAATATCGAATTATTAGATCATCCTCTGTATAGTCCCGACCTAAATCCTAACAATTTTTTTACGTTCGCAAAGATCAAAAATGGAATGCGTGGTCGACGATTTCAGTAGCCGGAAGAATCAATAGATGCCTTCAAAACGGCAATTCTGACTGTCCCAATTGAAGACTAGAATAACTGCTTTAACAATTGGATTGAACGAATACAGAAGTGTATCAATTTTTGCGGAAAATATTTTGAAAAGCAATAAAGCACTTTGAGTGGATCTACTGTTTGATTTTATGGCTAAATGCAATACTAAAAAGACATCTCTCGTATCACAAAAAACAAACAAAAGTAATTACCTTAAATATGATCTGTCAACTAAACAGGACAGTTGAACGCGGACAGCACTAAGAAACTAAGAGATTCTAGAAATTTTGTGTTTTTGGTTGTGTTAAAAATGTATTTCAAAAATTTTGCTAATAAGTAGGGTTTTATCAAGATAAGGCTACTTCTCGAATGTTTATATTAAACTTTTCATTGCAATTTTTCTGAAAAAATAATATCAAGGAAAAAATATATGGATGTATAAGCCGCTTTAACATTCTTCGAGTATTAAATTCACGTCACGCTCTAATATGGAAATTCCTTAGATATAGAAGTTAAAAATTATCTTTCATAAAAGTTTATACTTATCTTTCGGTAACGTACAATGGAAAACTTCATCGCTTGTTGTTGCCGCAATGAAACAGTAACATTTAGTGGTACACATAAATTCCCTGGAAGAAAATGCGCTTTAAAATATTGTAACGTTTGAAACTTTAAAACAAAAGTTCAAAAGTGTATCTACGATAAATAGGAGTTTGCTCTGGAAATTATTTCGAAAGCTGTGGCCTTTGCAGATACCGCACCGATTCTTATTTGTCAGGACGACAACGAAGTTATTACGGACACTTTAGAATTTAATTTACTGTCGCCGTTCTTTCTGAAATCCTCTTATGAAACTATTGTGAAATATTTTGCCCTATATGAAAGAAGACGCTTCACCACGTTTTAAATTTTTTATTTCTCTCACAAGCGTGTCTTATAGTCTGTATAAATGAAACTTTTGAAAAATAAAGAAGTGGTAAAGTTATAAACCATTTATTTAAATACCACATCAATCTCGCGAAATTTGAAAATTGAAAAATATGTTAAAGGGAACCATGTAATTAAATTCCATTCCGTTATATTTATATTAAATGCTCAGTCTTACTATTGCTCACTTTATAAAATTTTATTAATGGATTCATATTCATTTATTTTGTATTTTTATAATTTGATGTTGAATCCATTTTCCTCTGTAATTAGCGTTAAACGGTTGAGTGGTACTAACGCATGGACTGTTATTAATATGGCGTCGAGTTATCTCTCACTTCCTCAGCCTGTAATCGGGAAACATTTTACTCTACCCACATATTTGTAGGCGTGAGCTCGTTGGTACGCGGCTGATGTTGCAGTGTTGGCACAAAGCCTATAACGATATATTATACATCTTATAACTATTATAAGATGGAAAGAGCAAGGAAGAATTGATAAAGAGAAATATACGATGTTTTATGGAGGGAGGATAAACAAGGCAGCGGCACTGGCTTTATGGTAAATAAAATATTTAGGGACCATATTATGGCGTTCCAAAGAATAAAAGGAAGAATATCTTACCTAAGAATAAGGAATAACGTAGCGAACATAACAATTGTCAACATTTATGCACCAACAGAAGATGGAAGTCCAGAAGAAAAGAAAATATTTTACGAGCAATTAGAAATGACATGCGAACAAATGCCTAAACACGATACATTAATGGTAATAGGAGACTTCAATGCCAAGATAGGCAAAGAAGACTACTTGAGCAGTGTAACCGGACGAGAAACAATACACGATCTAACGAATGAAAATGGGAGCCGATGCTGTAACTTGGCGGCAGGAATGGATATATGAATATATATAATGAGCACAAGATTCAAACACAAGAAGAAACATAAAGTAACTTGGCTATTCCCTGGGCAAACAACTGGCAACTAAATAGACCATATTTTAATTAGTAAAAACGACACAAAATGACACAAGATGTACGATCATATAGTGGTGCAAATGTCGACACAGATCACTATCTAGTAGTTGCAAAAATAAACTTAAGAATAATTAGAAATGAAAGAAAGAAAGTAAGGAGGAAAAAATGGAATATGGAAAGCCTGGATGTAAAAGAAATGAGGAAAAGATATTAGAGGGAAATGGAAGAGCAACTAGTGGAAAGGTATGAAAATGAAGATATTGAAGCGGAATGGAGCAAAATAAAACATAGTATAAAAACGGCAACCTAAAAAGGATTAGGAAGGAAGCAAGCAGAGAAAAGGAATGGATGGTTTGATACTGAATGTGAAACAGCAATAAAGAGGAAGATAAAAATGGGATTAAAATGGTTAAATACAGGAGCGAGAAAAGACTATGAAGAATATAGCAAAAAGAGAAGAGAGGGTACAAAACTGGTAAAGCGGAAGCAAACGCAATGGATTGACAAAATGATGGATGATATTGAGAATGATAACAATAATAACAACAAGTTATGTCGACAAGTAAGAAAAGAAAACACGAGAAATCTGACTGCGAATATCGACAGTGAAGAATGGGAGAAACACTTTAAAAGGCTACTAAATAAACATAATCAGTTACAGCAAGCGATGTATATATAGCGATTCCTTTGGCATAGAAGACTATGCGCACCAAATAATACACTCTGAGGTAGAATGTTATGAGATTATTGGAAAAATGAATCAAAGAAAATCTCCTGACCTAGACGAAATATGCAGTGAGTTGATAAAACACGGAGGAGGTGAACTTAAACAACTAATATATAAATTAATCCTACACATATGGAAAGAGGAAGCGATGCCTAATGATTGGAGTAGTGCATTAATAATTCCAGTATACAAAAAAAGGAAATCCAATGCTATGTGAAAATTATAGAGGAATATCATTTTGGAGTGTATGTTACAAGCTAGTGACATCCTTAATATATGAAAAAGTGAGCGTATTATAGATACAAGAAATATATTAAAAAAAAGGAAATAAGCATTAAAAGAAAAATAAGAAACTGCCATTAGACCGGTAGTGATATATGCCATAGCGACATATGCATTGAGAAACAATTAGATTAACACAGAAAGATGAAGAAGCTCTAAGAACATTTGAAAGAAAAATAATCAGAAGAATTTATGGACCAAAGAAAGAAGATGATGGTTATAAAAGCCTTATGAATCATGAGAGAGAGAGAGGAGTTATTGGAGAGAGAAAACATGGTAAGAGTGATTAAATCGATGAGAATAAGGTGGTATGGGCATATCAACAGACGAAAAGAAGGGTCTACGTTGAGACGAATCACAAGATGGAAGCCATATGGAGAACTAACAATAGGTAGACCAAAAATTAGGTGGGAGGACCAAGTAGTGGATGATATCAAATACCTGGGGACTGTAACAGAGAGAGAACTAATGTTAAATAGAGAAGCATGGTGAAAAGTGGTGAGGAAGGCAAGAACACATCTATAGACCACAGAAAATGGAGGACTCATCACAAAACGAGTCTTACGAGCTCAAAGAGCGGCTGCAATTCGAGACAAGAATGTTTAGTCATATATATATATATATATATATATATATATATATATATATATATATATATATATATTGTTGTGATGCATGTTATCCATATAGAGCTGCATCTAAAATAGGAAGAATAAGACATACAAAGTGAAAAAGGGTTATAATATAATGGTTATATAAATAATATTATTAAGTCTTAGTAGTATCGAAGTGCATATGTATTTTTATAACGATCATTTCATTCTTTAAATTTCTATATACATTTTCCTTTCATTATTTAATTTTATTATATCATATTCAAATTTTCAAATATTAGCGCGAAAAACATATTCAAATCCATATGCAACTTTGTATTATATCGACACTAGTAAGACACGCCTACAAATTGACATCTCGCTATGTTTACATTTATCATGCGCAGTATGCGATTTGTATCATTCAAATTTATCTTAACCTAACTTGGTAATTTATAATATAATTTTTAAAATCATTTAGATATTCTAAATTAATCAAATTCTTTTTATATAAAATTGTTAAAAGGGTAAATCATCGAGATTATTGATATCAATAGATAGCGTGTTTGGTAATATTCAGACAAGTGCTGTCGAATTATTCGATCCTTGAATTTAAAAAATAAATAGACGCATCTTTTTAGACCAAGCCTTAGAAATCTTGTATAAAACACAAATTTAAATTATAAATTCAACTAAAAGTGATAAAAAGTATCCAGAATATTAATTAACTCGATCGTCAAGAGAATTACTACAAGAATTTTCGGTAATAACGAATTTTCAAACAATATAGCGTCACAGACGTAGTTCCACCGAAAACGATAGAAAATCAGAAGAAATATATATAAGAATCCATCGCCGAACTTCAACAATATAGTCTAACGTACATCAACAACGATACCTGAAATTCTACAGCCAGAAACGAGCGCAGTGAGTAATTAGGCACCGAAGACGAAGTCCGAGGAAAATCTTCGATAGCGTCCGCGTAAACAGCCACCTACACCGCCATCATTTTGTGCTGCACCCGAACATTTTTGGATCACCGAGGATCTTCCCAATTCACACAGACGATCTACAAACACACATCAGCATCATTATTATAACAGGTTTTCAGATAATATTTATTTTTTTTTCTCAAAAATTAAATTCTTTAAACTTTTATTTTATAATCTTCTCGAATTATTTACCTAATCTACCACATCCTGTCATGATCTTTATATTTAATTAAACAACCTATTTATATCTTAGAGATAACAATAAAAGGGTACTCACCATAATTGTAATAAGAGTATTCACATTTATATTCATATTATTTATTAGTTTAACACACATAACCTCTTTTCACATTAGTAACACCTTGTTGTTTATGCGTATATGCAGTTTCGTTAATATCACATTTGTAATACGTTATATTTTTACAGTTTCCTTTAATTTAATAAACATAATATTTTTAATTTTACATGAATCTTTTATTTGTTCATATTTATTTGTAGGAGTTATTATATTAAGCGTCAACATAAATATTATTCCCTTTTTTGGAAGCAACAACCTAAAACTCACAACGAGCCCGAGATCACCCACATTTAGTAAAGTTTTATTAAATATAGTTTCTTGCTTTCCGACTAGTTGGCTATTTGAGATAAAGATAGCGCAATCTGGGGTGAGATTTTATAAATTAAGGCGCCCGACTAATCTTTTCAAATACATAATTTTATCTTACACTTTTATCTCATTAACATTTAATAATCTCACCACAGCCCATTATAAATAGGGGGCCGTTATCAATTGGCTAGCCCAACGTAGAGGCCTATCTCAGCGCAATTTATCAATTGTCGCCGACAACGTGGGCCTGTTGCTTCTTGTTGATAACTCATCTACAAAGTTAAATATTGCAAATAATTGATACTTTTCAAATTGTTTCATATATTATATAGACAAAAAGATGTAGATTATTATTGTCGTTGTGTGTACATGTTTTTCCTATTATAACAGCAGATTGTTACCTTTATTTCACTACATCGCAGACTTTGGAGGATTCTTGGACATATTAGAGGTTAGTGAAAGGGAAAATATCACCTTGTGCTTACGTTATTTTATTTAACTTTTGATTCACTAATAAAATTACGGTGTCTCGAGTATTATTATTCATATTTTAAACATAACTTTGTATTTTTTTAACTATTTATTATTATTATCATACTTTTAAAATAAAGGATACATCTTTATATAAATTCATTAAACTTTATAAATTTAATAAATATCAAAATGGATACTCGTCATAGAACCAAAGCAGTTAAGGACAGTACTGAAGAAGATAGGGTTGAACAGGGAGACATTCCCGTGACACAAGCGTCTACAACTGAAGGGGTAAGTCCACCAGACAATGGCCAGGTAATGAACATGTTACAGGTACTAATGACACAAATGACTAATTTGAAACAAGATTTAAAACTAGAAATGAAAGACTTAAAACAAGACAATATAAATATGAACAACAAATTAGATACAAATAACGATAACCTAAAACAAGACTTAACAAACAAATTAGACACTAACAATGAAAACTTAAAACAAGAACTAACTAATATGAAAACAGACATAAGCAACATGAATAGTGATCTAACAACTAAATTAGAGATAAACATGAACAATATTAATCAAAAATTTGAAATAAATAATGCAAACATCGACAACAAATTAAGTGCTTTCAAAGTAGATTTAGAGGGTAAGATAGCAGAAATTTCTACAGCTCAGAAAAACATGGAAGAAAACGAACTCAAGTACTTAATTAAACTTGATGAAACCGTTAATCTACAGAATTGACATTGGGCTAAGCAGTTAGAGACCGCAACTACGGAAATTCAAAATAATACTGAACAGAGACTTAAAACTACAACACAAGACATACAACAAAACATAGACAAAATGATTTCTGAAAATAATAATTTGTTTAATACAAAATTGACCAATTTTAACAAATTAAACAATGATAACACAGAACAATTAAAATCATCGTTAAACCAATACAACGATCATAATAAACAAGAAATCAATATTGTCAGACAAAATTTAGATACTATAACTATAACTAATAATGAAAATTATACGACTACACAGACTAACATTAAACGATTGGAAAATAAAATAAAAGGCTATTTTACATCAACTAATTATATTAACACTAATAACAGCTCTATAAAGATAGAAAATTTACATCATTTCGACGGGGATATCACACGTGTACATCCTATGACGTATCTTAGTTGTCTTTTACGCTACTTAGAGGATATACCTGAGGAGAAGCAGAGGATGGAGGTCATACGAGTAACTTTACGTTACAGTGCACAGGAGTGGTTTCAAAGAATTGAGGACCATTGCAATTCTCTTGACCAATTTGTTACACTCTTTAAGAAGAATTATTGGGACGAAACGCAACAAAACAGAGCTAGAATACGGTTGTTGACAGGCAAATATCGATTGGGACAAGTATCACGCGAGACATACGCTTCCCGTATCTATAACCAGTGTAAACACCTGAATGACATGGAAGAATCAATGATTGCCAGGCAGCTCCTAAATCATTTCATCTACACCGATACACAGGCTATCATATGTCAAAGAGTTACGGATATGGACTCTCTCATAGACATAATGAGACGTCTAGATGATTATTCGGAGAATAACCTTCAGCCACAACACATATATCGCAATCCCAACTCTCGCAATCATCCGTCACAAAATTCAAATAATCCGAACAATAACCCAAATAACACACCACCGCAACGTTATAATAATTTCAACAACAATAATAGAAATCAAAATTTTACAAGAGCATATAATAATAATAACAATTCTAACAATAATATGTACAATGATCGGGATAATAATAATTCAAACAATCCATCAAATAGACCTAACTACAACTACCAGCCATCCAGATACAACAGTAATAATTATTTCAATAATTACAATCGCACTACGGATCGACAAACAAACAATAACAATACAAACCACAATACTAATCAACAAGGAAGAGGATTTAATCATATCCGTAATCGTGGACGTGGTCACGTAAATAATATTAACAGACGTCATCGATCTGTATCGCCGATACGAACAAATATGGAAGAGGTATTAAAAAAAACGCCAATTTTAACAGAGGACCTCTACACCAACCCAACACAAGGCCCATCATCAGCACAAAATTAATAACCCATGACGACTGTAACATACCTTTTAAATTTGAAAATATTACTTTCTATCAACATCCGGAAGAATTCATTACTGTAGAAGATGCAGGCAACCAAACTACCCAAATATATACTTTACCTATTGTAAAATTAAAATTCGAAAATATTTTTTATATTGCTTAATCGATACAGGAGCGGAAATAACTTTATTAAAGGCAGAGAAAGCTACGAATATACGGGGATACGAGAAGAACATTGTAAAAACGAAAGGGACAGATATCATTGCAGCGAACGGAAAACGCATGGGGACGGTAACAAAACAATTATCAACAGAAATATTAGTCGACAAATCAAAATACATCATACATAGCTATATTATAGATAAACTACAATACGACTGTATTATAGGTATTGACAGTATTAAAAAACTCAAAATGATCTTAGATTTCGAAAATGGTATACTAAATATAGATGTGAATAAAGTTATATTTGAAAAACAATTATCAGAAGAAGAGTTAAAAGGTTATAACCTATATAAGAAGGAAGTGCTTACGAGTGAAATAAATAATATTATATTAAATAATGAACCGTGCAATAGAAGAGATTACGAGGGGAATAATGAAACAGATGGAAAAATAATAGAATTTAATAATACAAATATTGGAATAGAGAGAATGGTAGTTAGGCAAGGAACGAAGGATTGTCACGAGCGAGGAGATGTTATGGAAGTTAGAATGGATAATCAAGTAGTGAAAACAATTAATAATTATGATGATATAAAGAATTTTATAGAGAACTCTAAGATACCAGATACAACTGTCATACCCGACTTAATAGCAATTTTATACAATAATATTACTCTTATTAACAATGATGTAGTGTTTGCAAAAGGATATCAGCATCCGATTAAAATAGATAACGAAGACCCACTAATTAGTAAAAATTACCCCATTCCGTATCATTATCAGCAGAAAGTAAGTCAGGAACTGGAACGATTAGAACAGACTGGCATTATAGAGAAGTCAAATACCTACTTTATAAATCCGATAGTTATAGTCCAAAAGAAAGACTTATCTCTACGCATATGTTTAGATGCAAGAGCATTGAACCGAAGAATTAAACCCGAATTCGAAATGCCGCAAAATATCGATGTATTATTAACAAAATGTGGTAATAAGCCCATATACAGCAAGTTAGATCTTAAGAACGCATTTTGGCTTATCAACTTAGAACCAGAATCAAAAAGGTACTGTGGTTTTCTAGTGAATGGTATTGTTTATCAATTCAGAGTGTGCCCATTTGGCCTAAAAACATCGCCCGCCGCCCTTATTAGATTTTTACATAAAATATTGGATAAATACGACGAATTCGCATTACACTATCTTGATGATATAATAATATTTTCCGAGAGTGTCGAACAACATTTACAGCACCTAAAAATTATTCTAAATACTTTAACAACAGAAGGTATGAAATTAAACCTTTTAAAATGTCAATTTTTCCGTCACGAAATAAATTACCTTGGCTACGTGATAAATAAAGATAACATTTTACTTGATCCTACACGCCTGGATGAAATTAAGAATTATACAAGACCTAAAAATCTAAAAACACTACGAGGATTCTTAGGGGTTCTTAATTACTATCGCAAATTCATATCCCATTATAGTGAAAGAACCATACCATTATTGGATCTATTGAAGAAAGGCAAGAAATGGTCGTGGACCGCAGAACATGAAAGTTGTTTTAATCTGTTGAAAGAAAGCTTTGTTGAAAACCTAAAACTTCACCACCCTGATTTTACATTGCCGTTTGTAGTTAGAACTGATGCATCACATCAAACCATCGCAGCGGAGCTTGTTCAAATCAAAGATAACATCGAAACACCTATATACTTCATTTCACGAACACTCAAAGCATGTGAAACCAGATATACAATATCGGAGAAAGAGATGTTAGCTATTGTTTTTGCACTTACAAAGTTAAGATATTACCTTATTGGAAAAAGTTTTACGCTAGAAACGGACCATAAAGCTCTGGTCAACATAATGAGTTGCAAACTGAATAATAGTCGCATTTACAGGTGGACGTTGCTCATACAGCAGTACGAATTTAACATTGTATACAAACCAGGTAAGGAAATGATAACAGCAGATGCTTTAACACGACAGGACGGGGATGTGAAACGACAAAATATTTGCATAAATTTGGTACAACTTCAAAGACAGGGAATATTTTCCATTAACAAGCTTTTATCTATACAATCAGGTCCAGATTTCACTGAATTACATCAACAGTTAAAGGAAAAGGGAACTTACAAAGGCATGTCACTTAAGGATAATTTAATAGTAAAACAGATAGGTAGGAACATCGTATATGTCACAAATGAGAAACACACCAGGGAGATAACGGAATATTTACATTATTCATACACGCATATAGGAGGTAGAAAATGCTGGTTACTGTTTAGAGAGGCATTCTACTGTATCAATGATGAGAGAATAATCAAAAGCGTAATTAAACACTGCAGAACATGTGAACTTGCGAAGGACAAGAACTTTACGAATACCAATATCTGCCACAATATTGTAACTTACGACAAGTTAGAATTGATATCTATAGATTTTCTTTCAAACTTAATACCAAGTACGAAAGGTTATAGAAATATTCTTGTGATTTGTGATATCTTTTCCAAATTTATCAAACTTATTCCTACACAGAAATGCGACACCAATACTGTACTACAAGCGTTAACAGATTATTTTACCCAATTTGGAAAACCATTAGCAATACTATCCGATCACGCTACATACTTTAACAATGACAGATACAAGGACTTTCTACATTCGCATAACATCCGCACCTACTATACATCAATACGTTATCCACAGGGCAATCCAACAGAACGATATATACGAGAAACTCTGAAATATTTAAGAATACTTCTACATGACAATCATAATAAATGGGCTAAATATTTACAACAAATAGAACACACCATTAATAACACACCCAGTACAGTTCATAACCATTGTCCCATAACAATTTTTACTGGTCAGCCACCGCAGAGACCTTGGACAGATCCAGAAGCCATCAACTTCAACGAACGACTTATAGAAGTAAGAGAGAAATTATTGACAAAGAAAATTAATTGGGAAAGAAAGAGGAATACCGTTGATAAGAAATATAAGACATATAATCTTAATGATAGGGTAATAGTGAAAAGATTGAGAGTAACTGATCTTAAAAATAAAATAATGGGAAAACTGCTAAAACCATATCAAGGACCTTATATTATTAATAGAATCTTAGGCAACAATACCTATGAATTATTGGAAGAAGAAACCGGGTACATAAAGGGTAGATACCATATTTCGATGTTGCAGGATTATTTAACGGAACAGTAATATACAATTGAATAAATACAGTCATTAAAATTATTAATTACATTGAAAGGTATGTTATAGCTCGCAAAATACATCAATTAAATGAATACTATAACTAAACTATTTTTATATAATTACAAATAAATATACTTAAACAAGAAACATTAATTTAGACTGGATAATTTGAATTTGGACAGCTTGAATAAATAAAGAGAAGTTACAAAGAAACAATAGAATAATAGTTGATAAATAAAAAAAAAAAAAAAAAGAGAAAAAGACTTTGGTATACTAATATAATGTTAAGGAAGTTCATCACACAAACAAACATTTCGTTTTTACAATTCATAAAGTTTTTATATTAAGGTGTTAACTTATTTTTCTTTCTAATTGTTTAATTCGAACGACACGTAATAAGTTTAGAAAAACAAGGTTGTTATCTTTCATTTCCTACATCATCTTCAGCGAAAAGAATGTCCTCATTTGTACATTCCGACATTTTTTCGACGGGGACATTGTTGTGATGCATGTTATCCATATAGAGCTGCATCTAAAATAGGAAGAATAAGACATACAAAGTGAAAAAGGGTTATAATATAATGGTTATATAAATAATATTATTAAGTCTTAGTAGTATCGAAGTGCATATGTATTTTTATAACGATCATTTCATTCTTTAAATTTCTATATACATTTTCCTTTCATTATTTAATTTTATTATATCATATTCAAATTTTCAAATATTAGCGCGAAAAACATATTCAAATCCATATGCAACTTTGTATTATATCGACACTAGTAAGACACGCCTACAAATTGACATCTCGCTATGTTTACATTTATCATGCGCAGTATGCGATTTGTATCATTCAAATTTATCTTAACCTAACTTGGTAATTTATAATATAATTTTTAAAATCATTTAGATATTCTAAATTAATCAAATTCTTTTTATATAAAATTGTTAAAAGGGTAAATCATCGAGATTATTGATATCAATAGATAGCGTGTTTGGTAATATTCAGACAAGTGCTGTCGAATTATTCGATCCTTGAATTTAAAAAATAAATAGACGCATCTTTTTAGACCAAGCCTTAGAAATCTTGTATAAAACACAAATTTAAATTATAAATTCAACTAAAAGTGATAAAAAGTATCCAGAATATTAATTAACTCGATCGTCAAGAGAATTACTACAAGAATTTTCGGTAATAACGAACTTTCAAACAATATAGCGTCACAGACGTAGTTCCACCGAAAACGATAGAAAATCAGAAGAAATATATATAAGAATCCATCGCCGAACTTCAACAATATAGTCTAACGTACATCAACAACGATACCTGAAATTCTACAGCCAGAAACGAGCGCAGTGAGTAATTAGGCACCGAAGACGAAGTCCGAGGAAAATCTTCGATAGCGTCCGCGTAAACAGCCACCTACACCGCCATCATTTTGTGCTGCACCCGAACATTTTTGGATCACCGAGGATCTTCCCAATTCACACAGACGATCTACAAACACACATCAGCATCATTATTATAACAGGTTTTCAGATAATATTTATTTTTTTTTCTCAAAAATTAAATTCTTTAAACTTTTATTTTATAATCTTCTCGAATTATTTACCTAATCTACCACATCCTGTCATGATCTTTATATTTAATTAAACAACCTATTTATATCTTAGAGATAACAATAAAAGGGTACTCACCATAATTGTAATAAGAGTATTCACATTTATATTCATATTATTTATTAGTTTAACACACATAACCTCTTTTCACATTAGTAACACCTTGTTGTTTATGCGTATATGCAGTTTCGTTAATATCACATTTGTAATACGTTATATTTTTACAGTTTCCTTTAATTTAATAAACATAATATTTTTAATTTTACATGAATCTTTTATTTGTTCATATTTATTTGTAGGAGTTATTATATTAAGCGTCAACATAAATATTATTCCCTTTTTTGGAAGCAACAACCTAAAACTCACAACGAGCCCGAGATCACCCACATTTAGTAAAGTTTTATTAAATATAGTTTCTTGCTTTCCGACTAGTTGGCTATTTGAGATAAAGATAGCGCAATCTGGGGTGAGATTTTATAAATTAAGGCGCCCGACTAATCTTTTCAAATACATAATTTTATCTTACACTTTTATCTCATTAACATTTAATAATCTCACCACAGCCCATTATAAATAGGGGGCCGTTATCAATTGGCTAGCCCAACGTAGAGGCCTATCTCAGCGCAATTTATCAATATATATATATATATAAGATATAATAACTTCGTGACCTTGGTATGATATGGTAAACCTAATCAGTAGGCGATTAAAGGTCTGTATATTACTTCAAAATATATGTATTTAAAAAACTCTACATGTTTCGGCTGTATACGCCTTTTTCAAGAGAATACAAAATATGAATGGCATATATTATATTTTGTATTCATATTTTGTATTCTCTTGAAAAAGGCGTATACAGCCGAAACATGTAGAGTTTTTTAAATACATATATTTTGAAGTAATATACAGACCTTTAATCACCTACTGATTAGGTTTACTATATATATAAGTGTATAATAATTTCTTAGCCGTTTAAATATAACAATTGATAAATTATAAATTAGAGTTTTTCGGCTTTACAAAGTAAGTGGGGATGTAAACATTGCTGTCTACAAAGTACAGAGCAAATCATACGAACTTTGCTTTCATAACTGACACCTGCTTTCAAAACAGACATCTGCTTTCAATAACTGACATTTGCTTTCACTAACTGACATCTGCTATCAAAACTGACTTCTGCTTTCAACTTGACATCTATATTCAATAACTGACATCTGATTCATTAAGACTGTTACTTCATAATGCATTTCTAAATAGCTTGAACCTAGGTCTATTGTGGCTATATGGTAAAAGCGGCAGTCCGGCAAACTGTAGAAATGGGTTCGAGTCCCAACATAGACAATATTTTTCAATTAAAGTAAATAAAAGTTCGTATGATTTGCTCTGTATTTTTTAGACAGCAATGTTTACATCCTCACTTACTTTGCAATTACATCCATACTAATTTAATATTTGTAATTTTCATATAAAAACCGAAAAACTCCAATAATTTATCAATTTCGTGACCTTAGTATGTTATGGTAAATTCAAATTGTAGGCGATTTAAGGTCTGGTTTTACTTCAAAAACTATATATTTAAAACAATCCTATATATATATACAGGCTGTCACACAAAAAACGCCCCAAGCTGTAACTCTGTTATTTATATTTCGATTTTCATGAGATAGGTACCAAATGAAATGGTTTTATGAGTACTATATTTGAGGCTACATTTACTTTTTTCCAGCGTCATCTTCACTTCCTAGCGATTGTCAATTTCTTTTTTCAAATTGCATGGTATATTTTTTTTGCATAATTGATTAAAGATTTTTTTCCTGAATCCATTGATGTGCAATATTTCAATTTTAATTGAATTTAGAAGAAAAAATTTATTAAAACACTGTCCGTATATGCTCTTGAGTTATACTGTAGTGTGTGATGGAAAAATAACGCATTTCGCATATGTAACAGTCATCTTTGACTTTTCTGTACTAAGCAACTATCTTTTGACAGTTTTGAAATAAATCATGAATTTTAATCAACTTACTGACATGCTACAAGTTTATTTTGAGTATAATACAAGTCACTTTAAGAGAATGTATTGTACATCAATGGATTCAGGAAAAAAATCTCTATTCATTATGCAAAAAATATATACCGTCCAATTTGAAAAAAAATTGACAATCGCTAGGAATTAAAGATGGCGAAGGAAAAAAGTAAATACAGCAAAAGGAAATACTCCTCAAACCATTTCATTTGGTACCTATCTCATGAAAATCGAAATATAAATAACAAAGTTACAGCTTGGGACGTTTTTTGTGCGACAGCCTGTATAAGACTATACATTCCTGTCTCGAATTGCAGCTGCTCTTTGATCTCGTATATATATATATATATATATATATATATATATATGTATATATATATATATATATAATAGTTTTTTAACACTTCCGTAGGTTCTTTGCCGCTTTATAGGTCTAATAAAACAATTAATGTTTCAAAATTACAGGTGTGTTTATTTATCTTTACCAAACATATTTCGGAAATCATTTTCCTTTTTCAATGGTACAATTCTACTAAATAATACACTTTACCATGGAAACTGAAACCAACAGAAGTATAAACTTTCTAGATATAAATATCAATTACAATGATCAGGGATACATCTACACTAATTGGTATAACAAACCAACCACATCTTTCAGATACACGAAGTATGATTCGAATGCTCCATACTAATATAAAAAAAGCGTTATAAATAACCTGATCGATCGAGCTATAAAACTGTCACACACCAAGCACAGAAAAACAAATATTAAAAAAGTGAAAACCATATTAACAGAAAACAAGTATCCTACACAGTTTATAAATCAAGTAATAAAACAACGTATTCACAAACTATACAATAATAATTCAAATACACATAATAGCGAAATCCAAAAATATATTAGCATACCGTATGTTCACAACCTTTCCGAGAGCATTAACCAATCCGTAAAACAATACAAAATAAAAACTTCATACAAACTTAATAATATAAAATTATTTTATATTTTGTATTCCTTGAGAAAGGCATCATTAGCCGAAACATGTACATGTAGGATTGTTTTAAATATATAGTTTTTGTAGTAAAACCAGACCTTAAATCGCCTACAAATTGAATTTACCATAACATACTAAGGTCACGAAATAATTATCTATATATATATATATATATATATATAATCAAAAATTAATTAAAACTCGGGTAAGCGGTGAATTAAAAAACTCCTTTATTAAATTACCCTATATTTCGCGACAGACTTAGTCGCTTCTTCTGGGGTAACTACAAGATTAATGAGAAAAATAACAAAAAATAAATAGGAGTATAAAACAGTAGTAAAAATACTTACAAAATGTAGAGTTAAAAAATAATAAAATTGAAGTACAAAATATAAAAATGACCAGATATAAAAAATAAAGTAACTATAGAAACAAGCCTTAAGAACTTTTAAAAAACAAATATATGAAAAGTTAAAACATTAAAAATAACAAATATAATGCAATATAAATTAAAACAACATATGGAACAAATAACAAAACGATTTAAGATCGTCAACTAACAGTCAAACCCAGTATATTAAAATAAATTATACTAAGACCATTAGTATCAGATCTATAATTTATGTTATTTGTGTCTCTGTTGATGTGGACCATTTCTAAAAAAGTTCTTTTTTTTTATGGTTATTTTCAACGTCTAAGATTTTAACGTCAACAAAATTGAAAGTATGGTCACGATCAAGTGCATGGTCCACCAATGCACAAGATACTTTCAATTTTGTTGACGTTAAAATCTTAGGCGTTGAAAATATCCATAAAAAAAGAACTTTTTTAGAAATGGTCCACATCAACAGAGACACAAATAACATAAATTATAGATCTGATACTAATGGTCTTAGTATAATTTATTTTAATATACTGGGTTTGACTGTTAGTTGACGATCTTAAATCGTTTTGTTATTTGTTCCATATGTTGTTTTAATTTATATTGCATTATATTTTTTATTTTTCATGTTTTAACTTTTCAAATATATGTTTTTTAAAAGTTCTTAAGGCTTGTTTCTATAGTTACTTTATTTTTTATATCTAATCATTTTTATATTTTGTACGTCAATTTTATTATTTTTTAACTCTACATTTTGTAAGTATTTTTACTACTGTTTTATATTCTTATTTATTTTTTGTTATTTTTCTCATTAATCTTGTAGTTACCCCAGAAGAAGCGACAAAGTCTGTCGCGAAATATAGGGTAATTTAATAAGGGAGTTTTTTAACCGCTTACCCGAATTTTAATTAATTTTTGATAATATATCACGGTCGATAATTTCTTTTCAATTATATATATATATATATATATATATATATATATATGTTTTCTTTCAGGTTTCCGCGGGTAGTAGTATGTGTTGTAACTGGATTCCGGGTTTTCTTCCGCGTTTCCATTGTTTGGTCTTTGTAAAGACCGGTGCTGGTTTCTGGACCAGAAACCAGCACCGGTCTTTACAAAGACCAAACAATGGAAACGCGGAAGAAAACCCGGAATCCAGTTACAACATATATATATATATATATATATATATATATATATCAATTGATAAATTATTGGAGTTTTTCGGCTTCTATATGAAATATTTACAAATATCAAATTAGTATGTATGTAATTGCAAAGTAAGTGGAGATGTAAACATTGCTGTCTAAAAATTACAAAGCAAATGATCATACGAAATTTTTAATTGAAAAATATTGTCTACTTTGGGACTTGAACCCAAGTCTACAGTTTGCCGGACTGTCGCTTTTACCACTTAAGCCACAAGAGAACTTGGTTCAAGCTATTTAGAAATGCATTATAGAGTAACAGTGTTAATGAATCAGATGTCAGTTATGGAATGTAGATGTCAAGTTGAAAGCAGAATTCAGTATTTTGAGAGTAGATGTCAGTTTTGAAGGTCCGGCAAACTGTAGACTTGGGTTCAAGTCCCAACGTAGACAATATTTTTCAATTAAAAATTTCGTATGATTTGCTTTGTAATTTGTAGACAGCAACGTTTGCATCCCTACTTACTTTGCAATTACATACATACTAATTTGATATTTGTAAATATTTCATATAGAAGCCGAAAAACTCCAATAATTTATCAATTGATATATTTAATAAACGGCTAAGAAATTATCTAAACACTTATATATATATTAAAATTGTTTTATGTGTGGTTTCTTTCATCATTTCCAGAAATGTTCCAGCAGCCCTCGTGCAATACAGTGCAAACAAATATTTTTTCCTGTCAATGTATTAACAATGTAAATAATTAACGATTTATACAGAACTGCCTTTATTTGATAAGAAAAATATACTAAGCCGTGCTAAAAAGAACGAATAAACTTAATTACTAAAATATTATAAATTCTATTATCTTTCGAAACGAAACAGTGCCCCAATTTAAAACGTCTAGTAAAGAAAAAAATGACAAGCAATTTTTTCCTAATTTAAATAATGATAACCGGGCCGGAATTCTAAACTACACTCTCGCAATATCTCGCTCTTTCGCCCAACATCGGCGTTTTTCTTCGTCTGCATGGCGTTCGGTGATTGCCCCATTCAAATACAAAATTGCTAAGGCGTACTAATTTTTAGAACAACCATGATATTTGCATGAAATATTAGTTCGAGCGGCTCAGAAAATTGTTTCGGTTTAATTTTTTTCTTTTCTTTTTTATTTTTCTGTTCCGTCAGCTTCGGTACTGGTGCAATATATTTTACGATTATGTCGCCGTCGACGCTCTAGCGCTTGACACTCCTTTACTGCATTCTCGCAATTTACATTTTACGTGATGTTGCACGAAGTTGTCGAGTTTTTCTGAGCTAAAACTGTGTTTTGTAGGGACGTTGGTACATAAATTTCACATTAGATTAGAAAATTTATAATACCTTGAAAGACTACGGGAGAACAGTTGTGAATTTTTAACATTTAAAACTTTTTAATCTATGAGTTGACGACATCGTTATAAACTTAAATATAAAATGGAATGCAGTTTTGTCTGAGGAATCTGTTTCCGCGTTAACATTCAAATAACAATAAATCTGAAAATTAACCTCTTCTTTATTACCTGGAAATCATAAAACGTATAGATAAATGCGATCAAGACATTTTACACAAGCTTTAGTAAATTTCTATTTGAAAAAAAAAATAAATTTGCAGTTTCCATCTCAGCATATCAGGTTGACGCATAGGTTCGCAGCATTTTTAGTTTTTACGATGAGACCGCCTTGAAAAAAGATTGTTAGGCATATGTCAAGGTTATTATGGTGTATAATTAAAACATTTTTAAACTTGCGCAATTTATATTAATTACTTAACAAAAGAAAATGGAACGATTACAGCTAGTAAATGGCTTTCTTTATTTAAAGAGGGTCATTTTGACATAAAGAATCTTCAACGTTCAAAAACATTGTACTTTAATGAAGATGGGCTGAACACTTCAATTGATAATGATAATCTCCGTTAATTACCTCGAGAATTAGCTATTATAATAGATTCCATCATAAACGTATATGCCCCAATTGAAAATTCAGATGAAGAAATAAAGGAAAGCATGTACCAGCAAATAAAAAACCTACATTAGCGAATACCAAAACAGGACACAATAATTTTAATGGCAGATTCCAATGCTCAAATTGGGAGAAAATGTCACCGCAAAACTGTAGCGTGGAAACAAACAATACATGAACGAACAAACGATAATGTCACTAGACTATGCAATCTAGCATCATTAAGTGACATGAAAGTATGTAGTAAGAACAAAATTTCAACATAAAAAGCAAAATAAGATCACAGGGATGGCTCCAGGACAAAGACATGGTAACCAGATTGATCACGTACTAAAGACCAGTAAAAGCGAAACAAGAGTGACTGATGCAAGATCTTTTAGAGGCACCAATGCTGACAGTGATCATTTTATGGTTGTGGCAAATTTACAAGAAAGACTAGTGAAAACCGAGAAAAAATCAAACAACAAAAATGGCACATCGAACAGTTGAATGATAGGATGGCAAGAGAAGGATATCAAAATAAATATAATATAAATACATGTTGAAAATGGAAGAAAAGTACCAAAAAAAGTCCAAACCTAAATGAAAAATGGAAACTTCTAAGGAAATGCTTAAATGACGCAGAAAAATCACAAATAGGGGTTACAACTTACGAACATCATAATGAATGATGGAATGGAGACTGTGGTACGTACAAAGAAGAAAAAGCAAAGACAAGAAATAAATTGTTACTGTAACGAAAGGCAGACGAGAAAGAGATATATGACAAAAGAAGAATACAAAGTAATAGATTTATAAAGAAAACCAAGAAAAAATAGCTATAGAGAAAAATGAAGTACATAGAAAGAGAAAACAGAAAACGAAACTCAAAACAGTTATACCGAAAAACAAACGAACAACAAAAGACAATTAAGAACAAAGCTAAAGGACTAAGTAATAAGCATAGGATAGTAGACGAAAATATCGAAGAGATAAAGTTGATTTGGGAAGAATATTTTAAGGCATTATTAATTGGTGAATATGATCCGGAATATAATGAAGAAATTGAAGAATCCAAAAAGGACATACACGAACCTACGCTAGAGGAAATAGAATATTAAAATACGCCAAAAACGGAAAAGCTCCTGGCGATGACAACATAAACATGGAATTAATAAAGTATGGAGGAGAAAAATTACAGGAAGATATGTAAGAATTAATCAAAAAAATCTGGACAGCAGAACAAATGCCTGAAGACTGGGAAAAAGGAATAATAATCACAATTCATAAGAAAGGCGACCGAGCACAATGCAAGAATTACAGAGAAATCACACCACTGAATCATGCGTATAAAGTACTATCAGCAGTAATTCACAAAAGGCTCAGTAAGTACTCTAACAAGATAATTGGAGAGTACCAGTGTGGTTTTGTCCAGAGCAAACCAACAACAGATGCGATACATATCGCGAAACAAATAGTAGAAAAGATTTCCGAATATAAGATAAACACTGAGATGATATTCGTTGATTTTAGACAAGTTTTTGACGCAATAAAAAGAGAACGTTTAATGTTTGCCCTGAAAGAATTTAAAATATGACCTAAATTAATACGACTAATAAAAATTACCATTAAACATACAAGAGCTACTATGCAAACAGAAAGAGGGAAAACAACGAACTTAAAAGTTAACAAAGCAGTTAGACAGTGCGACGCTTTATCTGCTACACTTTGATCTTGGCGTTGAACTCAAGAATATAGAAAAAGGAGGTACACTGACAACAAGAGGAGCGCGGGTGGTGGCGTACGCTGATGACGTTGTAATAATAACAAAGAAACCTGGTGGAAAAAAATTTTGAATGAAATTAAAGAAGAAGGACGAAAGACGGGTTTGGAAATAAACACAGACAAAACGAAAATTATGAGATTTGGCAGTCAAATAGCAAAGACAAAAATAAAAATAGGTAACTTTTATTTTGAAGGAGTAACGAATTTGAAACACACTGGAACACACCATAACAAAAGATAGTGGAAATGCGGAGGTAATAAATGAAAAAATCCAAGATGCAAGATGCAGGCAGAGCCTATTACGCAAATTGAAAAATGCGGTCCAGTAAGGCAATTAATACCAGAACCAAAATTAAAATCTATAAAACACTAATAAGACCAATAAAATAACGTGCGGCGCCAAAACAATGACGCTGACGAAAAAAGATCAACAGGGATTGAGTGTTTGTGAATGAAAAATCATGAGAATTATATTCGGACCAATCAAAATAAGTCGAAACGAAGTAAGAAGAAGAATGAATCATGAAATAGAAAAATAATTGAAAGGGGAAAACATAGTAAAAGTTGTTAAATCGATGAGGATAAAATGGTTAGGGCATGTCTGGAGAGCATGTCCCATAAGAAAAATATGATAAATAATGGAATTGAAACCAGGAAATAGAAGACAAAGAGGTAGACCAAAAACAAGGTGGTAAGACGAAGTAGAGGAAGTAGAGAATGATATAAAGAGACTGGGAATAACAAATTGGAATGTAAAGACTAACAATAGAAAGGAATGGAACATCATAGCAGATAGAATAAAAACGTCACACACATAACCTGATGAAGAATCGGGCCTAATCCCCCCCTTCAAAAAAAGGAAAAAAACAGGATTATTAGAACCTCCATAGAAGTGGAGAAACTCCTTTAAGAGTGTGGTGCCTTGAAATAATAATAATAGATTACAACCAATCGACCATAATACGGAATTTGCATTCGACAAATAAAGTTAAAAACTGCGTGCTTGGTTGCCGTGTGTTTTGCCCTACGAGGGATAAGCTACAGGTATCAAGAATAGAAAAATCTAATTACCAATGAAAAACAAATCATTGTTTATTAAATAGTGCATTATTTTATTTGTCAAATGCAGTTTAGTTTGTGCAATTCGGTTGGATAGTGTCTGAGATATAACCTATAGAATACGTTTCTGTTATCGAAAAAATGGAATTATCACGAGAGAACTTTCGGATAATGATTTACTATGATTTTAAGAAAGGCTTGAGCGTGTATGAGTGTGAGGAAAGTTTAAAATCGATATTTGGGGATCCCGCACAATCATTGGCTACTGTTTATGGATGGTATAAAGAATTCGAACGAGGTTGTAACTCGGTTGTACACAGAAAAGGAGCTGGCCCTCCTTTAACTGTTGTTAATCCCACAAATATTGCTGCAGCGAAGAAGATGGTGGAAGAGGACAACCGCATTACCTATTCAGTGGGAACAACGGTAAAACGGTATGTACGTTTCATCGCCAGTTACAATTTAGAAATAATTTGGTGGACTCCAGCATTCAACATATCTAAAATTTGTTGACAAATTCTAACACATTCTGCTTTTTGTAAATCTGTCAGTTGTATGACAACTTGCTTACATTTGAGAAATTCGCCAGTATTTGCACTTTAACGATAACAACCGACATTTACATCGGGATCATCCAAATCATGACAGAGTTCATAAAATAAAGCTGCTCATAACTCATCTGAATGCAAAAAATACTACAGTACCTCTTGAAGCTCAACATTCGGTTGCTGAACAGCTGTGTTCTACGAAAGTAAGTCACTACATGAAACAGTACTTACCAATGAAACCTCCCGAATGGGATTTCAAACTATTTGTACTGTTACGCTTAGCATATAGAAAATATTCTAATCTATTTTTAATCCTATTTCTTCTTTAAAATATCTCGTTTTAAAATATATTCAACGTAAGACATTTTTACATTTGTACAACTGTACATATTCGTGTCCAAGAGAAAGTGTTTTTCTATTGTTATATATCTTAACCGACGACCCTTAGTTTCTACCTGACTCTGTGGAATTTCTTACTACTTACATTTCTTTTTTAAATTGTTTAATTCAATTATACATCTTCCTTTATATATGGTGTTTCATATTATTAGAGAGCTTATGTCACAAGGGTTATTCTAATAATATGTATGACATCGATAGACCACGTCTTCAGGTCGCGCTTCTAATTAATTAGAATTCAAGTTATCGACCCTCTCCTCGACAAGTAATAAAACAGACCGTTTTCTAGACCTTTTCTATTGACACAAAAACTATCAGACATCTTCTCGTTACAACGCTCGTAAGATCCACATCTTACGCGCGGTACTGGTCAAGTACCGGTGGCATGGTCCACGTGCCCCCTGCATCTCACCGCAATTAAAAGGTAATTTTTATTGTTCAATATATATTATTCTTTTAAGCGAATTCATATTAATTTAATTAATTAATTTCTTATTCCTCCGGCCGAACATCGCTCTACATATACTTGTCCGAGTACATCTTCAGACCACGTGGCCGCCACTCACAGGTAACTCTGTATCGTCCGATACAGAGATTATATTACTATTAATCCTAATTAATTAACATTTAATTTACTACGCAATTTAACGTTCGTTTTCAGGCTATTTTGTGTTAATTTTCAATTACTTATTTACCGCTCCTCGTGTATATATTACTTTTGTTTTAATGACTTTTAAATATAACAATTTCAATTTCTTTCTTATGTAAATATAAATACAAACTATAAGGACAACATGTGCTTTATTTAGTAAGTAAGTTGTAGTATATTTATTTTAATTAACCATCATCACACACGTCCTGGACCTTTGAAGGAACTTCACCACCACCAATTAATTGTTTTATTATAAAATAATTTTATTATTATTAGCACACCAAAAGCCACCGTTTGTAATAGGTGTCGCCCCCCCTAATTTGTAATAAGTGGCGCCCAACGTGGGGCAAAATTTGATTAAGTGTAATCAACGAATCCACAACAACATGGTGAAGGCAAAGGAACAACAGGAAAACTCTTCTAATTCCAAATCGAATGATTTGGTGGCTCCTAACGAAAACTCATCAGATATACAATGTTTAATCAATGTTTTACAGGAACTTTGTAGATCAGTTGCAACACCACGTGTATCACCTCCAAAGCCAGATGTTTTTAGTGGAGATATTTTCCAGGACCCTGAAGTATTTCTCCAACAACTAGAAGCACATCTGAAAGCAGAAACGCTAAGCCCTGCACGAACGATAGACGAAATCGCAACATATCTTCACGGAGAAGCAGCATTATGGTTTGAGCAATTCGATAATCAAATTGATTCTTTTGATTGTTTTAGCGAATTATTTCTTGAACGTTACAAGTCGAACGAACGTAAGGATAAACTTCATGAATTTTATACGGACATTTTCATCAAGAGAATGAACGCGCAGTTCTTTTTCTTTTAAAGAAAAAACGATTGTGCAATCGTTTATATCCAAATTGGGATACGAAGATCGCAGCGTTAATCAAGAGGCAATTGCGATCCGAATACAAAGTGATGTTAGGACCGAAACCTCTAGAAACATCGAAAGCGTTAAGAGAAGCATGCATGGAAATAGACAACCACATCCATGGCGATCTGACATTTACCCAAGTAAGATATCGTCTTTATCATCTAATTCAATTTCAGGCAACTAAGTGAAGCAATTAACGACGAATAGATTACCGCCATGTGATTACTGTTATGATAATCACTGGCATCGCAACTGCCCAGTTCTGCGAAACAAACAAAAACCATCGTTGAATTATATACAGCATAATTTATCATCGAAAACACCTCGTATATGTGTGAAAGTCACAGGACGCAACACATAATTTTGCCGCTCCTGCAATTGTTCGACGCATAACATCAAACAAGGTCAGTACAGCATCATTAGGACACAAATTTGCACACATAACTATTACCGGAACTGGAATCGTAAGTGCACGCATCCAGAATCACGTAATAGAAGTCCCAGTTCTAATTGCACCGGATTTGCGAGAGAATTTAATCTTGGGAATGCCATTATTCGAAACGCAAGAAGCGGTATTAAATATAGGACGACGTTGTTTACATTTTGGTAAGAAAAATCGTAATACAATTAAATTCTTTACAGCTTCCGAATCTTACCATGAAACCAAATGTAATCCTACAATTAACGCTATCCCACCTCCACGCGCAATCGAGTCTTTTTATTTTTTACAGAAATCAAAAAGTTAACTAGGTCAACGCAGATACAGCGAAGGAATTCTCCGAATCGACATCGAAGCCTAACGCATCAAGAGCAGGTAGAAGCGATCCCCTTCGAGCGATGCTGCCGCTACATATCTCACCGGGGACAGTCAACAGCAACCGACCGACAACGGACAAAAGCCACCGTTTGTAATAGTACTTCGTGAGTACTACTGCTACTAAGTGAGTACGCTTCGAAGTCTATTTGGGCCAAGAAAACGCTGACAGGCAAAGGATATATGCAGGTGAACTAGATCTAGGAGCTGCTGCTAATGTAGTGGTTCGATTATCAAGAACAATATCTAGAAACCAAAACTACAGATTGTATTTTGACGATTACTACACCAGCCCGGTTTTGATGGTATACTTAGCACAGAACATACAGCTTGGAAACTATACGCAGTAATAGAATCACCAATTGTAAGGTATTAATTTTGCAACTAAAAATTTGTTTGGAAGAGCGGACTAGGACACAAAGTAATACTATCTAATACATCATATAGAAAAATTATACGTTCTAATCTAACAGAACCTTTTCTACGTCTACACGAGTACCCGTAAATGCCAACCAATCATTATTACATAACATTCTTAGTGATATAAGTACTTCGTGAACACTAAAAATGACATCGCAGTCTTATACGACCTTACACTTTTGTACAATAAACTCCATTTGTATCCGAACGGCTTAGAAAAGGATGCAAAACAATCCTCAAAACTTTCTTCCATTCTTTGCTTTTATTCTAATCCGAGTAAATAAGAGACACATAGTTTTATAGCAACCCCTAAGGTGCGGGTTTAATGACAAGATAATAGAACCGAAGTAATGCAAATAAACTTTTACAAAAGTTACATCAGAATACAGTTTCTATAATTAACACACAAATGAAATCAAGCGTTTCAAAAGTAAAGTTTTATAAAGTTTTAGACAATATTAGAGATTAATATACTTCGATTTTAGTCATTCTCTTTGTTTGTTTGAAAGAGGATATTTAAGGGTCGATAACTTTTTTGAAATCAGTTCAGCTTTTTTAAAGTGTATTATATATGCACACAATAGTTAATATTTTTATTATAAAAAACATTTTTTACAAATTACAACAGAAAACTACAAATTCCAGAGTAAATAAAATAAACAAAAAAATTATTCTTAATATATACAAATTTTAAAATAAAAATCGAAATTCCAAGATAAATAAAATGAACATTAAAGTTAGTTATATTGTAAATATATATAATGTTAATCAAAATAAAAATTCTAAAATAAATGAAATAAACATGAAATATATACAAATTTAAAGTAAAAATTCCTCAATGCTTGATCCAGTAACCATTATTGTCTATGGTATTTTTGCAACCTCATAGATGTGACAAGTCTATGGCAAGTTTCTTTGCCATGCAAATTATTCCATTGTTGCATAACATGAGCCTGAAGGTTAGCTCTATTCAAAACAATGTTTTCCCAATTGCGTACCATAATCGCCCACAAGTTCTCAATTGGATTGAGATCGGGTGATTTGGCAGGCCAAGGGATTAGTTCAATATCGGGATGATGATGAAATCAATCCCTGACTAACGCGGATAGAACTGTATATTGAAAATGTATATAAATTTAAAAAGGGAAAAAACTTGTTATCCGAGATTTAATGTAGAGATCGAAGTTGCGGAGAGACGAAATTTATAGTTTGAACAAGAAGGTTGCTTTGTGAAATATATTTAAATATATTTGAATTAATTCGGGTTGATTGATTGAAAGTGATTTTGTTATTTTGTTATTAAAGTCCCGATATTTGTAGAGATAAATTTCTCGTTGTATTATTGATGTTTAAATTGATTATGCACCTTCTTTGTTAGAGTCTCCATTTTAGTTTTTGTAAGTATTTAGAATTGTATGACGTCATAAGCATAAATATAGTAACTATATTTCTATTATATTAAAACAAGTAATTAAGAGACTTCATTATTAAGAATATAGATAATACAGTTAAATATTAAAATTCTATATTAATATTATAATTTAAAAGTTTGTTCGAGAGGTTTCAAGGGTTTTTGTGCGTGTCGATAGCACACGTGTAAGTCTTTGTTCGCGTATCAGTATCTGAGTATACAGTGTGGTTCTCCGGGGAGAAATTAATATTAAACTTGATTATTTTTAGATAAGTTTTGATCGGTGTCATTTAGAGGATGTTTTCCATTCATTTAGCTGTCAATTTTCAATGAATGTTTTTACCTCAAGTATTTTTGTATAATACAGCATCTTTATACTTTGTAAAGATATACTTTTTATTTTTTTTATTTTTGTATTAAATATTTATTTTAAATTTTAAACTGCGTTTGTTTTACTTACTCACTCCATTTTTGTTAAATATTAATTATATATAAAATAAGTAAATAAATTTTTGTGAACATTTCACTGGCGCTCAACTTACATTATAGACACGTATTTCCTAAGTGGAACCCGAGAAGTTAGAGGTCTCACATTTGAAAATTCACCGGTTGAGAAACCTAGTTGGGAAAACTAGTTGTGGATGGTGGCGTGCTAAATTTTCAAACCACTATTCATAGCAATACGTAATCTAATCGACTAACGCTGATACTAAGGGAAGAAAGTTTTGAGTGGATTTTTACATTCTCTCATAAAATGTCTCTATCTAGCCGTTCGGATACAAATGAAGCTTATTGTACATACGTGTGAAACAATCCAGTATTATACTTTCTGGGAATTCATACAATTCCTACAATTTGAAAGTGCAAATACAAGTTCCTTCAAATCAGGAGGAATCCTTCCATGGTCCTTCGAAACTGAAGTAAAGAATTTAGCACTAGTTCTACGTAGTCGCATTTATTGTGCGCAAGTGATGAAACTTGCTGCACAAGTGATGAAACAATCCATTATTACAATTCCCGGAAACTGCAATTTGAAAGTACAAGTACATGTTATTTAAAACCAGGAATAATTTCCAATAATTATATTGTAATTAATACGTGCCCGCGTAATTATGTTCGCAGCTGCACAAGTTATTTTTCCAAAGAGATGTTCTTTCTTATTTCAAAAACTAAAAAAAAAGATACATAAAACTTAATTCACTAGCGTCAGAATGCCTTTTTAAAAACAACTTTAATAATAATAACATTATTGTGTTAGAGAATAATTACAATGATGGATCAATTTTAACATGAACTGTAATTAGTAATAGTAAATTATATACTTCATGTATTAATAATTAAAACATGACTAATTCAAAATCTAATATCAACTTCTAAGAAACCGCCACAACTCAATTTATTATTATATAAAGCTTAAATTTTTTTAAGTGACTTCAAAGCTGACACTGCTATTCTCTATATGTAATTAAAATCTAATGTATCTACATACTACTCTGTCTATTTAAAGAATGGGAAAATCATATCTAATTAACGATTTAATTATCAAAAACTTTGGAAGGTACATTACTATAATTCTTTGTTTTAATCTATTAATACAGAAGTTATGAAAAGACACGATTATATACAAAAACAAAAACCAATGCCAATTAATATTTAAAAAGTAATATATAAAAACATGCCATGATATTAAATTAAAAAGAAGTTCTTTAGATCAAAATAGAAGAGAAAATAGAAAGATTCTATTCAAAGAGCAAGAGTGGGTGAAAAACATCTTATCTATCTCGATTTATGATATCGTATTATCGTATTTTATACGAAGTGCGTATTGTAACTATTATTATTTGTGAAGAGAATGAACATAACTTAAGTCTGATTTATGATTTTCTCTGAATAAATGCCATGGGTTTTCTGTAGTTCGTCATCGAGACGTATCAGATTCAGTACATAAACATAGTATTAGGCAGTTATTGTACTTCTCTTCTGTTGATAGCCAATAAAAATTACGTCTTTGATATCTCAAAAACGTTGTGGCTAAAATGTTATTTTTCTAAACACATTCATCAGAAGAAATCCATTGTTTTGCTGTGTTTTAGTCTCTGTAGTATTGTGATGTATCCGAACTTCATCTACCATGATATATGGACGACGAAGTTCTCTTGGATTTCGTTTGAACTTACCACAAATAATTTGAAATTTGAACAAGAGTTTGCATTTGCTCAACAGTAGGCAAACACGACACCCATCTTTCGGTTAGCTTTTTAATATTTAAATGATGATGCAAACTATTGTGTATTCATTTGGTTTGGATGTTTACGGCAATAACTATCTCACACACTTTTACTAACTCTTTACAATGGTATGGAGTTTATTATTTTTTTCTGGAAAAGTTACTGTAAATGCGGCTTAGCTGTTCGAGAGAAAGCGCTCATTCCGGCGGGCCTCCCTTGTCAGAAATTGTACAGATGTCACGAATATGTCTTTTTTATACCACACACATTATCGAACACCAAACTACAACAAAAACTAATCACAACAAAATCATTATTATATGTATTTATATATTTGTTGAACATAAAACAGAAGTTAAAATAACTAAGATAATAAACAGTTTTATATAATAGTATATTATAGACCAGGCAGAGAAAGCTTTTATTATGTGTGCAAGGCAATTAATATGCTTTCGCTGCCATGTATTCTATAGGTAGTATTTTTTGTTTCAAGACTTTAATTAGAATATTTCCTTGAGATTTTGTAAATCATTTTTAGTTTAGGCTCAAATGACAGATTACACATTTAATTCTCTTTATTAACCCTGCATCCTGCATCGCGCAATGTATCAGATCAGCTACACCTAGATAAACGTAGAATTATTCTATTTGAGCGGCAAATGTCATATATTACACCGTTCTGTATCGGTACCAGGCGCGGCTCGTGATGACCTATTTGGGAGGGCGTGTACAATGATGCGAGTGCTTCGTGTATTCTCGTGTACTAACTGTAGCGTTTTCTTAGTAAACACCGAAAACACACGAGGCACTCGCATCATTGTACGCGCCCTCCCAAATACGTCATCACGAGCCGCGCCTGATCGGTACTGCCACGTCTCTAGTACACATACTGGTAAGTACCACAGATAATGGCGGGAGTAATCAGCACGTGATACGTTATTTAATGGTTAGTGTTAGTGAAAGTGGCCGCTATGACGTTGCGTGTGTTGCAATTATTTGCTTATAGTATTATTTCTTTACAATTAAAATAAAAATGTAAGAATTGTATGACTGATTGTTTACTATATGTTTTATAATATTTAGAAGTTACAAAAAAACCGTGGTATTTTACAAAAAAAAAACTATTTTTTTAGGTTGTATCAGATCTACTACAAAACGGTAGTAACAACAAAAAATGAGTAGAAATAAAGATCCATCTGCAAAGGAATTAGAGTGATGATGCTAAACGCTTTAGTGGCGTAAACGAGTTGCCTGACGACATTGTGAATCTAAGCTTAAACGAAGCAGTCTTATCCGTGCAGCAGCGCACATCGTACGTCATCAAGAGCCGTCACTAAATCTAAGTACACCATATGCATATTTTAAATATTATTTCTCAGATCAATTGATCCAAAAATTTTTAGATGAATCTAATTTGTTTTCTGTGCAGAAAGAGGCTAATAAACCATCAAACATTACTGAACAAGATTTACGAAGGTACTTTTATATGTCCGTTGTGCATATGGCAAATATAAGATGTTACTAGGGCAGCAATTTAGGTTTCACACAAATTAGATAGGCTATGGGCGAAAATAAATTTGAAATAGTAAGACAGTTTCTTCAATAATAATGTAGATATGCTACAAAAGGAAAATTCTATGCACGATAAGCTTCATCAGTTGAGGTCCATAATTGAGCACATGACATCCCGTTTTAAAACTGTTCCATTACAATGTCATTTGTCCATTGATGAGCAAATATGTGCAAGTAAGGTAAACATCAATTAAAAAATAATCATCAATTAAAAAATAAAAAACATCAATTAAAACAGTACATGCCTAAAAAGCCTCACAAATGGGACATAAAATTATTTGTTCTTGCTGGGGTTTCCGGATTTGTATATAATTTTGATGTATACTCCGGTAAAAGTAACAGTACGCTAAACAATGAAACAGACATTGGAGTCAGGGTTAATTTGGTTTTAAGATTCTGTTAAATAATTCCAGATAATAAAAATTATGTTGTCTATACTGACAATTACTATACAAGTTTACCTTTGGTGGTCCACCTATCAAATAAAGAAATTCTGGCACAGTCAGAAGAAACAGACTGCCAAACTGTAAATTCCCCCAGAGAAACGACTCAAAAATTTGAAACGAGGTGAGTCTTGAAAATTTTTACTGTCTGTTTACTTTCAACTTATGTTGAAGAACTTCCAAAAACGTCCCTTGTCAAGTATGACAAAGACCAAAAAAGAAAATTGATGTAAACTGCCTTGAGCTTATGCAAGAGTATAATCAGCACATGGGAGGCGTAGATTTGATGAACAGGAAGATATAAAATAAAAATTCGATCCAGAAAATGGTATATAAGATTATTTCATCATTTGCTGGACTAATTTATAGTGAACTCTTGGTTGTTATATTGAAAATCAGCGAGGAAATAAAAAAACTTGAGCTAACTTTAGCTCAATTTCGAGTAGAAATGCCTGACTGTGTAAAATTGTCTCCAGAAATACAACAAAAAGAGGTAGACCTTCAGATTTAGAACGTGAACTGTAACAGAGAAAACACCGGTCGGTTACAACTTCATATGATCCACCAAAAGATGTGAAACTGGATGAAACTGGTCACTGGCCCATATATGAAGAGATCCGCCAAAGATGTAAACTACCCTCTTGTAAATCATTTTCGTTCATAAAATGCAACAAATGTGGTTTGCATTTCTGTTTAAATAAAAATAGCAATTGTTTTTTTAAAATTTCATACTAAGTAGCTAGTTTGTAAAATTTGTGTTCTAGTCCCCTTTGTATCAGATCTGATAAAAGTGATTTTTCTATCTAAAGTAAATGTTTTTCTGTGAAATGATTTTTTAAAATATTTTTCCTATATATTTGATGTTATTTTTTACCAAAAAACATTTTTTCCCAAACAAAAAGCAAAAATCGCGCGATATATGGTTAATGAAAATGTTGGCGTTGGCGTTTTAGGTTAGTTGCGCAAATATCTGTCAGAATAAATTTATAATACATACCAGGAAGACACTCTACCCATGTTATTTAAATGTATTCTTTCAGATCCGCCGTAGAATAATAACTACAAAATAATGTTTATTTCATAATCACTTTTTTAATAGTTATTTAATGAACAAGTGTATTAATGAAGTGTATTAATCGCATTATAATATACGAGTTAATTACAATATTTTTACATCAACAGTATTTTTAATAAAATTGAATCTCGGTTTTTATTTTTATTTAACGAATAAACTAAACACAAATTCAACTATATGCTCATTAATTACGATTATTATAATTTTCTTTATGTTTACAGATATTTCCGTTTATATTAGAAATAGTACAGTCATTAAAATTGAAATAGGGCACAGTAGAATTATCTAATGAATGATTTTCGAGTTTAAATTTAGATATACATATATCTCTATTTTGTATGTTTGTAATATAATTTGTTGCAGCGTTTGAACTAGTGCAATAAGTTTTTGTAGCAGTTTCAAGGAAGATTTTTTCAGCTGTAGCAATTTTATTTTGTAAGGAATTTTCAATATATCCTTCTACAACAGTGGTGAATTATCAACCTCCTAGTCGTTTTATAGCTGAGAAATCAGCGTCATTGTCACAATGTATCGAGGCAGAAGAACGTTGAAAACAATGTCCTGGCAAGAGATGCGGGTGCTCTAATTTCAAAAAAGTTGCTATCATGAATGGCAACTTGAAAATGTATTTATACCAACTGGTTGCGTAGAACATCTATTATTTTTATAAGAAATAAAAAATCCTTTGTTTTGGGGTGTGTGCCTGTCTCAATGAGATACAGCGTTCAATCAAATTAAGAATGGTATTTTGTTTGTTATCTACTATGGCAAATATTCTGTTGGTGTGAGTTTTAGATGCCTTACTCGTTACTACATATTTTGATCCTAAATCTTCAATATCGTCCGTTTATAATTTTAACAATTCATCTTTTCTCAATGCACCAGCTACTCCGAAAATCAATGCAACCTTTGTAGTTGTTTGTTGTTAGGAGCATCAGAAATAAATTTTTCTACTTGTTCTTTTTCGAGTACTTTCGACTTCTTTGGCAGATATCCTTCCTTTTGTCTCTTGATAAGCATTATTAATTATATCGCTTATTATTATTATTATTATATATATTGCTTATATCGATAATGAATATTTTGACCATAAACTTGCAATTAAGCCTTTTTTTCGAAATATTCGCTAAATATGCCAACAAAACTGATTCTGAATAACGCATTACTTGCTTGTAATTGTAGCATTATATAAATTCTACGAAAGTTTTTCTACAAGCTTCTACTATATATATATCTACTATACTGCCACTTCTGGCGGGGTTAACGTAAAATTTTCATCGTTTACATACATTTATTTAACGTTGCCACGACAAAAATTTTAGAATCAAATTCTGGCGGAGTTATCGTAAAATTTTCGTCATTCAGATCCATTTATTCAACGTTTTTGCAACACAAATTTTGGAATAGAAACTATAAATTTGATTGGCAGTGACAGAAATGGCGCACGTCTTCCACTTACACTTGCGCAGATACTCGTTTTGATCAAGAATAAGGAGGTATCTATGACAAAGGTATTTTTAATAATATAAAATATTATTAAAAATCTGGTGTGAAGAACACAAATACAGGTTAACTATTAATATTTTTTGTGAACGTGTCCGAACATATCCCTCCCCAGAGACGCAGATACGTATTTCGCCTTTCTACAGGCTCATCGGTACGCCCCTGCTGGAGAAACGATATCTTCAAACACATTCACAAAAAAGAACCACATCGCTATATCACTGAAATTATCCAGACCGAGCGCAGAAGTAAATTCAGCGCTGCCTGTTGTCAGACAGCCGAAGTACCTCGCCCTGTCCACATAACCAATGCGAACCAACGACGCCCTTCCAAAGGTGGCACAGCCGTCTCTCTAGAAACTGTATTTTGTTTGTATCTTAGGTGCAATAAGTGCTGTACTGTTCTCTAAGGTGTGAAGGGATTATAGACATAGTTACTTTCTTAAATACACGGATTTATATTAGTAACGTAGGAAATTATAAAAAAATAAGTTTGAATAGATCACCGAAACAATCTTTTGTTTGGTAAAACAATTTCCTTTGTTATTTAATAGATAGCTTCTATTTTCCTGTAAAACATTCAATCTGATTCCATTCTATCAACGTTTAATACTTTCGTATATAGCAAAAACCATCAATTTACTATTTACAATGTGAAAAAAAAGAAATAGATCGATAATAGGAAAAAGCTAGAAACACGAATGTATTATATAATATCAAAATGTTTATACATTTAGGCAAGATTGATGGGTACTAATATTGACATATTTATACAGTCACATGGTCTGCGCTCGGCAAATGCGGTTTATCATACTCTGGCTTATGTGTTCGTGTATGTATACGTGCTGGTTTGTTGTATATGTACATGTATGTATACACATAATACATAGATACTCACACCAAACCCTCAAACAATTCTTTCCGATATTAAATTTTCATTCCAAACGTGTTTGCATTACGCTTTATAGTAAATTTGTTTTTCATTTATGAACATCTGATGTTTTCACAAGCGTGTATCAACTAACAAGGACAATGCATTCATAATACTTAATATATACGAGGGAAAATAGAAAAGTATTTGGCATAAAAAAATCATATTTATAGTTTGCATTCCAATATCAAATATATCAGAATAATTGAAACATACATGAGAGTAGGTAAACCCCACCAGTTTTGTATAATACAAAGGTATTTTTAATAATATAAAATATTATTAAAAACCTGGTGTGAAGAACACAAATACAGGTTCACTATTAATATTTTTTTATTTATGTTATGTGTTGTGTTATGTGGACGGGGCGAGGTACTTCGGTTGTCTGATAACAGGCAGCGCTGAATTTAGTTCTACGCCCGGTCTGGATAATTACGGTGATGTGGTGATGTGGTTCTTTTTTGTGAATGTGTCTGGAAATATTCCTTCCCCAGCAGGGGCGTACCGATGAGCCTGTAGAAAGGTGAAATACGTATCTACGTTTCTGGGAAAAGATATTTTCGGACACGTTCACAAAAATATTAATAGTGAACCTGTATTTGTGTTCTTCACACCAGGTTTTTAATAATATTTTATATTATTAAAAATACCTTTGTATAATATCAAATATCTTTTTTCAAAAAGCTTTAATATAGATAGAAAGTAACTTAGAACTGGGCTGTTTGAAAAGTTCTCTACAGTATAACTTTCTCTAGAATTAATACGATTATGTCAGCAACTTTACTCGTCTTTTTGCAACTTTATTTGAGAATTAATTTTGTTTGAAAAAATTTCAAAGCAGATTATACATTGAGGCCGTTATTATTTACATCTGTGACCGAGAATCCAAAACTAATCTACTCAGGATTTAAGTCTTTTTCTCGTTTTGTTTTTTTAATTGTAATTTTTTTAGATGACACAAGAAAAATATTTTTTATCCTTAATTCTCGACTTTAGAATAAATCTTCTATAGCCAAAAGATTTTGTTGAGTTGACTGCCAAAGAATTTCTTTTTCTACTTACTTTTTCACCAATATCGTACTTCTTATCTTTCTAAGACGAATTCGAGAGGATTTCGTGGAGTTTTTCGCTTTACATATGACTGTTTATATCGTACTACAAGTTAATTCTGTTGGAAAAATTGATGGCTTCTCTTCGAAGATGCAAAGTACTACTGCGAAATTTAGAAAATTTAACTATAAGTAATTCACAACTTTATCTTCTTCTTCTTCTGTTTTCGGTGATGGACGCCAGCAAGTCGAGGCACTTCAGCACAATGCTCTTTGTATTTTCCCCAATAGATCTCTCAGTTACACTCTGTTAGTTTTGTGTCCTCACAAAAAGCAACTATCCTCCTCAGGGGATGTATGAGTATCCTCATAGGATCCAATAGATCTCTTCCGAAATGTTTCTGTCAGGGTCTCTTCAGTTCCTCACACATGCATATTCATGAAGGCTAGTTTCCTCCTACACCAGGGCTTGCTAACTAAGCCCATGCTGTAAAGATGTTTCTTTAAATGACAATGTCCGGATATTAAGCCGGTAATTATTTTTATTTCTTTTTTGTTACTACAAATTAGGTTTGCTGAAAATAGTGTTTTAGTACGCAGTTGACCTTCCGTTAACCTCCATTTCTTTTTATGTTCTCTTTCTAGCCATAACCAGATGGTTATGGTGGTCCTATGAAGTTCCTATTGGTACATTCTTTGGCCAGTTCTTCTCACTGCCTTTAATTCTCTCATGTACTGGCACCCATATCAGCGACATAGTATTGCCTTGTGCCAGTTTATTGAGGACCTGTTGGCAATATTTCACCAGTTTAGACCTGGTAAATGGATTCATAATGGTTTGAATAGCAGCGTGACTGTGAGTCATTATGGTGATTTCTTTGTTTGCGCAGTCGGCTTCCCAAATTTCCACGGCGGAGGCTGCGACTGCCAACAATTCGGCCTGGCAAACTATCCTATGTTTTCCCAGACATATCTATATCTTCCTTCCAGATCACATTCTGCATATACCTGCACCTGTTCCGTGTTGTGATCCATCCGTTTACCAGGTGCCAGCACCACAATCGTTCCAGCGAATTTTTGCATGTTCCCTGGTCGGTATAAATATGTTCAGCTTCGCTGTAAACATAATCTTAGGTGCCATACTGTCCGCCGAAATATCGTCTCTTCCTGTATAGATCTATCGTCCCCTGCAACCTTATTGGGACACCATACGTCATTGGCCCTCAGCATCGCAGTCATGGCCTCCGCTTTTACAAATAGTTTCAGTAGAGGGAGACCTATGATGGCCTCCATGGAGGCGGTTCCCGTGTGTTCATAACTCCCGTGTTTGCCAACAGAGCCTGTCGCTGGAGAGTCGTGAAGAGCCCCACCAACGATGTCTCCTCCACTAGACAACTGCCCCATAGGTAATCGTTGGTCTTACTACTGCTGTGTACAACCAGTGTACCACATTTGGTTTTAGTCCCCAGATCCTGCCAACAGCTTTACCGCATCGCCAGAAGAGCTGAGTCGCCCTGTCCGCCAATTCGACTAGGTGTCTACTACAATTCTGTTTGGCATCAAGTGTTATGCCTAGATACTTCACTTCATTGGTTAGTTCTAACTTTTGTCCAAACAGCTTGACGCTGCGCAGATCATTGAATTTTCTCATATTGGTAAAGGCTACCAACTTAATATTTTTAGGATTGACAGTTAATCTTTTCTCAGGGCACCAGCTTTCCACAATTCGCAGAGCATTTCGCATGATGCTCGGGAATTTCCCCTGACAAAATGATAATGTCATTGGCGAACCCCAGCGTTCATATTCCCTGGTCATTTAATGTCTTGATGAGATTATTCACTACTAAACTCCATAGTAGCGATGACAATACGCCTCCTTGAGGACGCCCACAACTTTACCTTCTTGAACATATATGTCGATCTACTATGATCCCTACTTTACTTCCATGGTTCTATTTCATGTTTCGTAGCCTTAGAATATGAGTATGTTAAATACTTTCTAAAATTCTTCATTTGTATCTAAATATTATTTCTTTATGCTAAAAACTTGATCTTGAAGAACGAAAACGTGAAACTGTCAAATGGCAAAATCATATGAAATAAGAAATGAGCTCCATCACATACTACATATATATTATGTGGAATAATTTTACGATGATAGACTTATTTGTAATATTTGTTTGTAGCCGGCCACTTCACCAGATTTGGTACTTTGGATTACTGTAGTTAAAGACCGACAGCGGAAGTTGCAATTGATACCGTAAATATTATCTCTACAGAGATGTAATGATCAGCAAACATTTATTTTTTGAAATCTCAATTGAACGACTTACATAAGGCGTTTTTTCACGACTATTGTTTGGAGTGAGTTTGACTTGGTTTGAATTGGTTTGTTATTTTGGCGATATAATAATGACGTCACATTAAACGTGGTTAGCTTTGGTTTATCAAACTGGCTAACCGGCCTGTTGAGTAGAGTTTAGAGCGGTTAATAGGCAAATAGGTTATGTTATTATTATGTGCCTGGATGTCGATACATACGAAAATATTTATAAAAATCTTTTTGCACATATTTTGATATTCAATGATCTTCATATGGTATTCGAAAATATTTTTGCCGTTCGAATAACAGATACGGACAATTTTGAAATTTTCGCTTGGTTAAAAAAGAATACAAATTCCAATTGCCAATGCCGCTGTTTGCTAATTCTATAATAGCAACTAGAATTACTGCGATATCTTCTGCCATTATTACAGTTTCTAAAACTTCTAAACCAGTTAACCAAAGTTAACCCATGTGTCTTTCGCAAATCTAAATATGTTAGTGACATCACACTAGACTGCTCGAAACCTATGATAGCCAGGTTATATCGCGAAAAAATGCCTATATATTTTTATGATAAGTTAATCGGTCAAAAAAGATAAATGTCAAGAAGGATAAGTAATATAACTAAAGTTGACCCATTCTAAGTATTCTATTGAGAACTGCGAAAACTTGAGTTTGCCCACGTGAATGTACATCTTTAATTAAGTTCAAATATGCCCAAGATTCATATTCTTTTACTTACAATTTCTCATTAATATTTGTATCTGGTTGAACACATGAATTTATTTATTTTTGTATAAACTTGTCGGATATATCGGGTGTCCTTGAAATAAAAAGAAAACGTATAAAAAAACGGAAAGATGTAATTATATAGAACATACATCCAAAATATCTTCCAAAATTCCCTCTCATAAGCGAGAAAAAAAATGACAGATATTTAAAAGAATTTTGTCACGACACTGTGCGACAAAATTATAAAAGTTAATATTATAAAAAAGTTCAGAGACGATATCTTAAAGTTAACCGATAATAACAAAAAAGAATAGTTTTCTTATTGTCGATTCGCTTTAAGTAGCCGTTGTTCGATTTGATTAAAGATAGATTGTTAACAAATAGGACGTTAAATGCCCGTAAAGCACACTCTTTTAATACATCGTCTTTAAAATTTCACAGGAAAGTATAAATTTTTAATAGCTGACTTTCGTATCGGGTTATCAAACCCTTACCATACAAATCTAATTATTCGATGTTATATTCTACAGTTTTTATAAACATAAACATCTCAACGTATATTTAATAGCAGGCTCCTAGATCCATATACTTTATATTTGTCTTTTCCTAACAAAAATAATATTCACGTAATACACGTGATTTAGGTCAGTTCTAAAAGTTTTCGTCCACAAACGATGCATAGCAGATACATCCGTACGTAATTGTATGAGGTTATTGAACCCTAACTAAACAAAGCTGCTACATTGAAGGTCTTTTACAACATTGAAATCCGTCTAAACACTGTTATCTGTCAGAATTTTTATAAATATAAACATTTCAGCATATGTGTAAATGCCAAGGAGGCATCTGTAATAGATAATCCGATACATAGGCATACATGCTTTAGTTTTCAGGGAGTTTTAAATTTTGGAGTTCGCGTCGTAAACGATCCACAATTTTTTGGATATTTATTCTATATAATGGCATCTTTTGATTTTTCGTAAGTTCTTTTTATTTCAAGAACACTCGGCATAATAACTGTACGTACATATAAATCTGAAATTCACTTTTAAAATTTACATAAATTAAAAGTAAAATGTGCGTAAAATTAATGTAAATGATATTCAAAATTAATAATGACATATCGATTCCTACATTCACTAAGAGGATCTCAAAGTATTCGTTCTGTATCTACATACATACACGCTGTACATAGTAATCAGCATATATGGACACATATGTATGTTATATTAGCTATCCATTAAAATATTTAAAAATTGATTTTGAAAACTGAATACATTATAATGTAAATTATAGTCATATTTTAAGTATTTCTTATATAAACAGTTGAAGAAACATTTGTTTAAAACTATTAAAATAAATTATGTATTTAAATTTATTTGAAATTTAAATTTGCATTTACGTATATAAAGGTTTGTAATTCCCATAATTAATGCTATGCATATAATAATGATAATAATAATAATAATCTTTTTTGTTGCAAATTTACAAAAGTCAATTTAAATGATCAATACAGTATACATAAAAAAACGGACATAATAAAAACAAGATAGACAAACAATACGGATCTCAAAAACCACGAATACATATTTGATATCACGCAGCAGCTGAAAGCAACACAGAAAAATCGCTGGTCTTTTATTTCACTTGGCATATATAGGTTCTATGCAAATGCTTAATGCATATATGTATATATATATATGTATATATATATATATATATATATATATATATAAATGCGGAAATCGTTAAGATGGCATTAAGTGTGATCGTCGTGGACTGAGGTAGCCACTAAGAGTGTTCCCTCGGTTGGCGATGAGCAACCCCGTGCAGGGTGCGCTTCGCTGGTCTGCGCCTTGCCTCGTTGGGGCGGTGGTCGGGCCGTCCAAGTACTGCTCGGAAAAGTAAAGTAGTTGCCGGGAAAGGGTTGGCGGCCCTACGCAACGGCTGGTTATCCGATCTCTCTAAATTTACGCGACCGGCCACTAAACACACGCACAAGCGCACTAACATACAAAACCCTACACTTACGCGGTCACACAAATACAAAAACACACACCCAGGGAGAGACGCAAGCTGCCAGCAGCAACCAACACAGGTTCATACCCATAAAGAGACACAAGCTGCTGGCAGCGAACAACACATAAGTTCACACCTTGCTATCTATTTTTTGGAATACTAAGGCATGACTTATTATTATTATTGGAATGTATCTTTGAATAATTTAAACCATAGCAACTCAATTATTTTACATTTATATTCTGTCATTTATATTTTTTATTCCCTTGACAAAGGCATCATTGCCGAAACATGTAGGGTTGTTTTAAATATATATAATTTGAAGTAATGAACCAGACCTTTAATCGCCGACTTATTAAGTTTACCTTATATATATATATAGATAATTATTTCTTGACATTTGTAATAAGCATCTATTTTAAAAACTAAAAACTAAAATACAGATCTAGCTATAAACATAATAGAATCCAAATGGGATGAAATTAGTCCACACATCACTAAATAAAAACGAATTTATTAGAGGTATAACTTCTGTCTCGATAACACATATTTTCAATAAAAAATTCTTTTTATAGTCAAACATTTGGTATTGCCATGGGCTCTACTTTAGCTGCTCCTATTGCAAATCTAGTAATGGAACATTTAGAACAAAACGTTATCAATTCATTAGACTTCCACCCCATTTTTTTTCAAAGGATATGTTGATGATATCATAACATGTATTCCGACCAACAAAATAAACTATCTCTTAAATAAATTCAACAATTTTCACAACAAATTATAATTCACTATTGAAGAAGAATTTAATAACAGTATTAATTTTCTTGATATTTCTTTGAGCTATGATAGACAGGGTACTATTTATACAAATTGGTATAATAAACCCACAGCTTCTTTTCGATATATGAATTACCACTCAAATGCTCCTACAGTATTCAATAAAATGATTATAAATAATCTAACTGATAGGGCAGTAAAACTATCACATACTCAATACATAAAAGATAACATCAAAAAAATTAAAACAATCTTAACTGATAATAATTATCCACCACAACTTATAGACCAAACTATTAAAAAAAGAGTACACCAAATATACAACACATATACAATCATCATTCGACTAGAGAATATTATCATTCCATCCAATTAAGAACAAGAAGTAAATTGAAGACTATTTCCAGGGGCGGTTTCTTCAGAATGAGGTACTAAAAGTATAAAAGAGGTTAGTGTGTTATAAAACCTAACTATTATTTGAAACCAGTATATTAAAAGAAAGGTCTAATTTATTATAAAGGATCCGGCAGAAAAAATGCATGTATTTCCAAGAGGAATAAAAAATCTATGTCATTATAATTCTAAAATGTTTATTTTGCATAACGTTTGTGGTATATTAAAGTTTATTTATGAAAAATGATGTCTTGCAAATGATGTCGTTTGTAATACAGCGAGTTAGGCGATTTCTGAGGTTTTGCATAATGCGTGCGTCATACCACGGATTGCTGCCTTCAAGGCATTGATAGCTTGAGGACGGGTGGTGTACACCTTTCCATTCATGTAACCCCAGAGAAAAAATCATATGGTTCGAGATTGGGTGTATGCGACGGCCATGCTAAGTCGCCACTATGTGAAGTAATGTGGCCTGGGAACATCTGATTTAAAACTTGCACGGACGCACCTGATTTGTGCGGAGTGGCTCCTTCTTGTTGAAACCATATCTCACAACTGAGCTGCTGCAGTTTTGGTTGCACAAAGGTTTGTAACATGTGGACATAACGAGCGGATGCCACTGTAGCAGCCGCTCCATTCTCTTCAAAACAGTAAGGCCCCCACACTCCAAATGCAGACACCGTCGTCCACACTGTCACTCGCTGGTTGTGCAGGGGCTTTTCATAAAGTTCATTAGAGTTTTCAGCTGCCTAATAACGGTAATTTTCGTTATTCACAAAACCGGATAAGTGGAAACGAGATTCATCACTGGTCAATAAAATTGCATTTCCCGGCACGTTTTGAAGAAAGGCCTTGGCACGCATGCGCAGGCTTTTGAAAGTCACCTTCGTGTATCGCATGAAGAAGACCCATCTTATAAGGATGGAACTTAAAGTCTAGATGTAACATTCGCCTCACACTTCGGTCGGACAACTGCAAAATAGCCGCCTAAATCTTTCTACATTTTGCGGTGTTCGAACTTTTCTTGGCCGGCCAGGAGGTTTTTGTTTTAGTGTTGAACCTGTTTGCGCGAGAGGCAACTACCCAACGAATAATCGCATTACGATCTGGCACTGAATCCAATGGGTGAATATTGAAACGTAGGTTGAACGCCCATTGTGTTGAAATGACAGAACCGCCATTTTAAAGATAAGTATCAACAACGAACGCACGGTGTTTACCTGTCTAAGGCATGCTGGCATACTGAAACCTTTTGAGTTAGCGCACCTACGAAGCGCCACCACACTTTTTTATCCCCACCAACATATCAGCAACAGATGTTCAAAATCCATGCATTATTTGTGCCGGGCCCTTTATATAGATTTGTAAGTATTTGATTAAAAACAAAATACATAGAAGTCAATAATTAAAAAGTATTATTATAATAGTCACAAAATAGCGAGTGTCATTCAAATAAAAAGACAAAGTATGAAAAATAGAAAGATAAAATTTTATAGAATATTTTTCCAAAATTCCCTCTCATACGCGAGAAAAAATATTTAAAAAAATTTTGTCATGCCACTAAGTAATGGACTATATTATAAAAGATGATATCTTAAAGTTTAACGACAATATCAAACAATTAGTTTTGTCCATCACGCTCTAAATTTCGTTCAGTTGTCGATCCTTATACACGTTCGATACAATTTACATTTACGTCTTCAATTAAAGATAGATCGTTATCAAATAGGACGTCGAATGCCCACAGAGCACCTACATCTTCTTTTAAAAATAAATAAACCCTTAGCATACAAGGTTGTCTACAATGTCAGCTTCTAGTCTTTATAACCATAAACATTGCATTCTATAACGATATTTTTATAGAATATAAATTTATTAATGTTAAGATTGGCGGCGCTGGGTTTTCACCTCTTTGACTCGTGAATACAAAATAGGTTTGATGATAATTACTTTAAAACTACACTTAATACAATTTCACCTATGTAATTTAGGTGAAGCCCTTAGATTTGTCTGTTGACGCTTAAGAAACTTTAAACTTTAACTCGTTGACAAATATCGTAGAACTGCTTCTACAGGATAATTTTAACACCAAGATAGCTTCGGTGGGTGTAAACTATTGTAAAATAAAATATCACTTGTAAGGCTAGAATTTCACTAGAAATGTAAAATTAGTAATAAGGATTAAGCCTTCTAATACTTAATTACTTATTGTAAATGTTAAAAATACACATCCGTTTGGAAATATATACTTTAAGCAAATAACAGGTACAAATGAATTATATCCTCGGTAAAATCATATAACTTTGAATAAATTTTATCCGAATGTTTATGACCCTTAAATATCTACAATAAACAATTAAAGAATATAAAACTAAGATTAAATGAATAAGTATAAAGATATAGTTGTTCTGCTATTAACTAAAGCCTGAACAGAATTATACAAAGTAAAACACACTAGTAATAAATTTAAATATACACTTAGTTGAGTGAAATCCGAGCATTATATTTATTACTTTTTGAAAAAAAAAAAAATTAGGTAATATATGTACGTAATGCATATTTTTAATTTTTTTAATAGTTTCCTTGACTGCGTGAACAGTTGATTTTCTATGTGGTTATTGACCATAGAATACAACAATGTAATAGTTTTTATAACTGGGCAGCTGTTGCGTATGTGTGTGTGTAACTTCAATAGAGGTATTTACATTCAAAATATTTTGAATTTAATATAATTTTCTGTGGATTTTTAATTTTGGGGTTCGCGTCGTAATTAACTCACAATATTTTGGGTATATATATATATATATATGTATATATATATATATTCTATATATTTTAATCTTTCCATTATTCATACGTTGTCTTTTTATTTCAAGAACGCTCGATATATATATATATATATATATATATACCGTGGTCGACAAATTTTAGTATTTGTTTGCGTAAATAGTGTATGCTTGTTATACCCAACGTTCCCTGCTTTCAAACAGTGGAGGGAGAAGCAGAGTGGTGGACACACATATATATTTCACATGCCCTATTCCCTAACAAACACTTAGCGGGTGTAGAACACTTATTTCTCTACGTGCGTATATTAATAGTCGATTTCAACATGTATGTTTTTACAACTCAATAAAAGACACAAATCATAAAATGGCATTATGCCAATAGACACCTCAATGTACCTGTACATACCCGATATCCACAAAAATGTATGGGCTGGTATTTTAAATAATTCAATTGTCGGTTCTTTCTAGTAATATCCTCCAAGAATTTTATTTTAAAATTTTAATAATAATTTGGCATACTGCCAAGAACAATGTTGTGGATTATGTGAACCTTTAATTTAGAATATTTATTTTTTATTATTATCGGAGAAGAGTTAATTTATTTTCTTTTCATAAGAGTTACATTTATTTTTTTTACATAATTTAGAATTAATATTTCATTTAATTTTATTTATACGCGGAAAATATAAGCTTTGTTGTACATCCTCATGAAAGTAATACACCATGAAATAAATATTTTTCTTTAAATATTCGTGGCGCATTTTATACGTATTTCTAAGATACGTTCTACAACCCTTTGAAGCAATAGACTTACTGACTAGTTATAGCTATAATCTGACTGAACTTTATCGTACCGCACTTCGTACTAGCATACATTCATTGGAACCCCGCTATATGTCTTTCTTTACTTTTCTCTGTCGCGCTCTCTTCCTCTTCTACTTTCGTACCAGAAATTAAAATTTGTCGATTACGGTATATACTCGTATATATATATATATATATATATATATAACAATTGATAAATTATTGGAGTTTTTCGGCTTTTATATGAAATATTTGCAAATATCAAATTAGAATGTATGTAATTGCAGAGTAAGTGGGGATGTAAACATTGCTGTCTACAAATTACAAAGCAAATTATACGATATTTTTTTATTTGAAAAATATGGTCTACGTTGGGACTCGAACCCAAGTCTACAGCTTGCAGGGCTGTCACTTTTACCACTAAGCCACAATAGACCCAGGTTCAAGCTATTTAGAAATACATTATAAAGTAACAGTGTTAATGAATCAGATGTCAGTTATTGAATGTAGATGTCAAGTTGAAAGCAGAAGTCAGTTTTGAAAGCCCATGTCAGTTTTGATAGCAGATGTCAGTTAATGAAAGCAGATGTCTGATTTGAAAGCAGGTGTCAGTTATGAAAGCAAACGTCAGATTAGAAAGCAGATGCCTATTTTGAAAGTAGATGTGAGTTATTGAAAGCAGATGTCAGTATTTTGAGAGCAGATGTCAGATTTGAATGTTGGAAATGCTAATTATTACTCCATAGCTATATGAGTGTTTAGATAATTTCTTAGCCGTTTATTAAATATAACAATTGATAAATTATTGGAGTTTTTCGGTTTTTATATGAAATATTTACAAATATCAAATTAGAATGTATGTAATTGCAGAATAAATGGGGATGTAAACATTGCTGTCTACAAATTACAGAGCAAATTATACGAAATTTTTTTATTTGACAAATATGGTCTACGTTGGGACTCGAACCCAAGTCTACAGCTTGCCGGGCTGTCGCTTTTACCACTAAGCCACAATAGACCCAGGTTCAAGCTATTTAGAAATGCATTATAAAGTAACAGTGTTAATGAATTAGATGTCAGTTATTGAATGTAGATGTCAAGTTGAAAGCAGAAGTCAGTTTTGAAAGCTCATGTCAGTTTTGATAGCAGATGTCAGTTAGTGAAAGCAATTGTCAGTTAATGAAAGCAGATGTCTGATTTGAAAGCAGGTGTCAGTTATGAAAGCAAACGTCAGATTAGAAAGCAGATGCCTATTTTGAAAGTAGATGTGAGTTATTGAAAGCAGATGTCAGTATTTTGAGAGCAGATGTAAGATTTGAATGTTGGAAATGCTAATTATTACTCCATAGCTATATGAGTGTTTAGATAATTTATTAGCCGTTTATTAAATATGACAATTGATAAATTATTGGAGTTTTTCCGCTTTTATATGAAATATTGTACAAATATCAAATTAGAATATATGTAATTGCAGAGTAAGTGGGGATGTAAACATTGTTGTCTACAAATTACAAAGCAAATCATACGAAATTTTTTTATTTGAAAAATATGGTCTACGTTGACATCTACATTCAATAACTGACAACTGATTCATTAACACTGTTACTTTATAATGCATTTCTAAATAGCTTGAACCTGGATCTATTGTGTCTTAGTGGTAAAAGCGACAGCCCGGCAAGCTGTAGACTTGGGTTCGAATCCCGAACGTAGACCATATTTTTCAAATAAAAAAATTTGAGTGAGTGAGTGAGTTTATTTGTCATTCAATGTTTTCTTTACTGTATTTGTAGTTAATTCAAATTTCCAATTCATTTATACGGATGTAATCACGTTAATTTTTCCTTACTTATCATTAATCTAATTTTAATTTAATTTTAACTTTAATTGTTAATTTAATTGGTTAATTCAGTTTTTAATCTAATTTTAATTTTAATTGTTAATATAATTGTTAATTCAGTCTCACAAAAGCAAACACAGTTCTCATGTTTTCATTGTATTAATTCTTGTTTCTAGTTACTTGAAAAAGACTGAATAATAATAAAAGTCGAAACGTCGTAGAATAAAACATCAAAATTCAATAAAAGGTCGCTAAACCAATAAAAAGTCTATTATTTTTAATATACATATATATATATATATATATATATATATATATATATATATATATATACTCACATTACTATTATAATTACATAGAAACATATCCTTCTTTATGTAAGTATTTCATTCTTTTTCCAACTCACGGAAAAAATACTTAAAGAATTATATAAATAATTTTTTGAAATGGACAGGCCAAAGTATATTTACAAACCAGATGTTCCTTTCACAATTTGTAGCGCAATACAATACGAATTAACACCACGCCTCATATTTACGCTTATTACCTGTGAGTACCTATATATGAATACGTATGATATCAGCTGAATTAATTACGTTCTAGCGCAGCAGTTTATCTTTTCATCGGATATTGACTTGATTAATTGCAACTAATGATAATGGAAAACTAAATAATTCACATACATTGCCGTTACCAAAACAGTCTCAAAAATAAATGTAATTTTCATCCTGTCGGCCAATGTTAGATTACCATGAAAAAATAATCATGCAATTAATCGGTTTTCGGATCGACCTTATATCTAACTAATGTAATTATACGTTCGTTTGTGGTCTTTCTCTTTCTCCGCTAAGATATTGGTTATCCGCACGTACAGTGAAAGATAAATTTTAACAGCATGGTAATTAAATTTTCAAGTGTTGACCTCAAAACGCCGATGATTGATTGGATAAAGTGTTTTGTCGGATCAATATCTGTGTGTAGAAGTATCGATTTTTTTCAACTTTTTTAGACACCATTTTAGGTCCGGCTTAATGTTTCGGTAATTTCTTCATCACCAATTATTACTACAAAGAGTAAATGTGCACAGACTGGCAGGCTGTAAGATTTATGTTTGCATAATGTGTTAAGGTTAAAGTTGATAATTAATTGAAGTTAGAGAAAGGAAATTAAAAGATAGAAGAAAATCTTTAAATATCCTGGGAATATTAATTTTTAAAGTGTTAAATAAACACATTTGTCATTTATGATAATAAAACGTTGAAAATTTAGACGTACGATTTCATGTTTATTTTAAATAATTTAATTGAAATCCATTAAGTAAGCGAATGTAAATATGTAACACTTTATAAACACAAATTTATTTTTTTGCACAGTGACGAAAATATCTTTTGTACCGCTTTTCACTATTTTTAGCTTATTTAACAATTTTCATTACCAATATTTATATTGCAATTCTAAGAAATGTTAAAAAGCTCAAATTACTAATGGCAAGGGCAATTCAAATTCGAACTTATTATTTTTTTGTATTGATCGGAAAAAGAATAAAAAATATTTTGAAATTGGTTAAGCGATCAAAGTTTTACAATTAAGAGGAATCTGATAACTAGAGAACGGACACGCTTGCCACCCAGTGCAGTACTGGCGAAAGGCTGTGTTTCTAAAATATTTAATTTTATTTATATAATTGGAAAACAAACGGTTGGTGATCAATAAAATTACGAAATACATATGTATTTGTTGAAAAGTTGTATTTTTAAAGTTTTTAATTTTATTTCTATAATTGGAACATTTTTATTTGTTCATTTTGTCGTTCAAGTTGAGTAAAGGAGTATTAATATTGACTAGCAATAGTTTCTCAAGGTTTTCTTCTGTCAATTTTGTTCTCTTTGAATTAAGTACATCCTTATAAATAGAAAACGTCCTTTCTACATCGCAACTGGTTATAGGTGCATACTGGAAATATTCTTTTATTTCTTCATATTTAGCCGTTAGATTTTGTGGAATTGTCTCCTTACATAATTGCTGCAATGTAATTAAATCTGGATTTCTATTAAGAATTGCTTCAATCTTTTGCCGAAGGCCACATCCGAAGTCACTTGGAATACTTTTCAAATTATTAACAGCCACATCTAATGTGGTTAATCCGTCATTTAATTTGAGATTTCGATTTTCAAAATAAGTGATTAGTTTTGGCAATTTTCCAAAGTGTTCGTGAAGAAAGTACAACTGATTTTTTAAATTTGGGATTTGTGTGAGCTCCTTGCACTCACCAATACTTCTAGCACCCTCCTTTAGCAGTGTTACGAAATGTTTTAGACTATCGAAATTCTCAGCATAATAATTAGTAGCTTCCAGCCATGTTCCCCATCTAGTTATTACTGGAGTGGGAGGCAGTGACAGAGATGGAAATTTTTCCCTGAAAAGAGCTACTCTCAATGGAACTTTTCTGAAAACTTTTTTAAAAGCTGATACAAGTCTATCAACTTCCGGAAAAGTGTCTTTGATATATTCACAGATTCTGTGGAGAGCATGTGCTACACAAGTAATATGCAGCATATTAGGATATGTTTTCTTCAATAGTCTGCCTGTTTTTAAATATATTCGCAGCACTATCACTGGCAAATAAAAGTATTTTTTCTTTGTACGTGGCGTCCGAATAAAGCATTTTTTGCATATTCTCCTTAATGGTTTCAGCAACTGTTTCCGCATCAACTCTATTTATAACACTTGTTGCTATTACATATGAGTTATAGGGAATAGGTGGATGTAGTACACCAGCTACGACATTTACCACACAGCGTCCTAACATATCCACCGTTTCGTCGGCGCTTATCCATATGTATTTATTTAAAAGATGGCTTCTAATGCGTTCTACTGTTCTCGTATAGCACCTAGAAACATAATATTTGCGTAAAGTTGATTCATCAGGAACATTTCGACCAGTATATTTTTTCAGAAATATTTTAAGTGGGATTGCTAAGTTTATTTCATGCAATATTAGCCGCCATAAAAGTTTTACAGAGTTCAGATGTGTTTGCGATCCTAAGTGAAGAATTTTTGACGATATTTTACGGATTTTGTAATAAATTTCGGAATCACTGACAATGGACATACAATCAGTATGACCGTCAATCCAACTCGCCATTGTTTTACAATGCCGTTCTCAACATTCTTCCATATCATGTCTGAAAAAGTAACTTAAACAATGCTCTAGATCTAAATAAATGAAAACTAAAAATAAAAAAACTCTTACGTCGAAATAATTGGTAGAAATAGATTCAATCAAACGATATTAAACAGGATCTATCACAAAAATTACGATGTAATTAACAGTTAAAACTATGAAAACAAGAAACTCACTCACAGCATTTTATTTATCTTACGAAATATAAACTAATAAATAATACATTATAAAAACCCCGCTTCTATCTACGCTCATGAAAACACTTTAAAAAGCACTATATTCTCGGAATACAATAGCTGGCTTGTCCATTGTTATCGCGGCGAGACCAGGTGTCCGAGTAAGTCAAACAAATACTTCATTGAATTACGCCGGGATGTACTGAGCGACGTTATACACAATTCCAATTGCCGATTGCGTTTTATGGAAATTGCGTCCGTTCTCTACTGATAACATAAATAACTAAACATTGAAAAGAAATTATAATTACACATTATAATAAAAATAAATAAAATAACAGTAAATTTGAAAAAATGTTGAAAGTACCACTTATAATTATGAAACCAAAAACAAACTAAATTCTTTATTCATGGATTCGTTTATCTCCAACAAACATATTCGCTCAATATTAGGGGAATACTTTAAACATTTATTTAATAAATTTTAATGATATATGTTTGGTTAACCATAATTTCTGTCAAATCAATCGGCTGGCAGCCTAGTGGTAACGCACTGGCTTACCATGCCGGGGACCCAGGAATCGAATCCGGTGCTAGGGGGCTGTCCCAGAAGGTTTTCGTGGTTTTTCTTCTGGTTTAAGGTAAATGCCGACAGTTAAACATCTTAAGTCGCTCATCAGGCGCGGGCATTGGCGTCAAGCTGTTTAAGGACACTAAGGCGTGAATTAATTATTATTGCTGTTATTATTATAATAAACAAACATTGTCGAGAAAGACATTCCCAAGATTATTGATTGAAATGTCCTCTTTCTGTTGACAAAGCATTCTATGCCTTGAATCAACATTGAAACTAGATAAATAAATAAAAAATACGTGTTATAAATATTTTTGACCTATCTAAAAGCAGTACTACTAATTTAAACAAAAACGACGAACCATAGCTAAGATCTTCTGCAGCCTACTCGTAACACGAGAAAATGTGGATAATGTGTACGAAATGGAACAATTCTGCAGGTGTTCTTAAATAAGAGTTTTTATTCATTGACCATCAGCATACTCCATGTGTTTTTTGGTCTAGAAAAATGATCCTCTAATATCACGAAGGAGGCTCCTATAAATATAAATAATAAATTGATGAAATATATGTAGATATCATTAAATACTGAAAACAGAAAGAATAAAATTAAGTAAATACGAAAATATGCTTTTAACTTTCTTTCTTATAAATACATTTGAGAGTAATGGTGATGTTAAGTTACTACAGCGGAACCCCGCTATTCGCGCCTCCTATATTTGCGATTTCGCGATTCTGATTTTACTGACATTTCTCGTTCTCAGCGCTCTATATTCGCAGTTCAGTATGGATAGTTCCCCTAAAGTTTCGGTATTTCCCTTGTTCATTTATTTCTTTAAAAGTTTACAAACCGTATTTGGCTTTTATATCCAAAAGTGTCGATTACATGCATACCTGTAGTTTATACGTATAAATTATTAATATACCCAGATATTCGAGAATTCATTGTTCGTGGTGTTTCGTGGAACGCAACGCAACCCCCGCGAATAGCTGGTGTTGGGGCAACTATTGGAATTGGTCGTCGCTCCTATGTTGACTCACCACGCACGGGTTGTAAGGCCGTATACGCACTAATTTATTTAATCTTCGGTGACAGTTATTAATGAAATGCGGCACATCCAATTTAAAACCTTTATTTACATATATACATTAATTCATACATGAAATTGTTGGTAAAGTAAGGTTGTTATCTTGAGCATTGTTCTTACGAGAATTGTAAGAACGTTGTTCTGTGGCAAAAATAGCCACTCGACTTGTCTTAGTGACTTGCTTTATTGTAATGCTACTGTATTCATCGCGCGCAGACCTATTTAAAGACCTTTTAAACATGGTAAGCAAAATTTACCCTTTCCCTTCCATTAACAAAATAGGCCACATGCGGCTAAAATGATCAACAAAGTTCGGCAAGTTACAAAGAACCGCTTGATTGTAAATTGTGCCTACAATGCAAACGTTGCATCTAGTTTTTGAATCTATCTGTATACATGGCTTAGCACGTTCATTATTAAAATAACATAATTTGAAACGTATCAAATACTATAATTTAAAACGCATTTTTGAGAAGGCGGCAATAAATAACTGCCGGTAGAATAACATTGGTATACATGTGGAGGTACGTTAATCGATAATAACTTGAAACTTATCCAGATAAATACAGCGATAAATAATCGCCGGTGTAAACAACGGTTACAAATATGTGTGCGGCAGTTTATTGAACGCAGACATATACAAAATACAAATATGCGTGCGGCAGTTTATTGAACGCAGACATATACAAAATTGCCTGGCGTCACAATATCTGTTGACAAAAACGTAATACGCGGTATCATAGATTTATGAAACGTCTGCATCTTGATATAATAAGAAAAATATAATTACATATACAGAAGGTTTTAAGTTTGTTTCTGATTCTTATATTTAAATACTAAAATCTATGATTTTATCAAAAAATGAATAATACTTATATTTAATATATAATGTAAAATTAATAATATTTATGTTTAATATATCATATATAAATTAGTTTCGCTATAAGACGAAACATACTGCCCGCCTTGAAAGTATGCACTTTCAATAAAACAATAATCTGATATGAAACGGGCGACACTGCACTTGTTTTAATTGTCACTTGTCTCTAGCGGAAGTATATATAATTTGGCTGTGGGTCTCTTCAAAATGTTTTTGTGGAGGCGAACACTTGCCGTACGGATAACACCATCCTGCCCGGGATGCAGTTCCACGATGCGTCCGGTAATCCAATGCAGCGGGGGAACATTGTCTTCCTTGACAAACACGAGTTGTCCTATGGAGAAAGCGTTTTCGAGGTTCTGCTTCCATTTCCCTCTCGGTTGAAGCTGACTTAAATATTCATTAACCCATCTCTTCCAGAAATGCTGTTTGATTTTTTGAATATGCTGCCAACATGACAAACGATTTAATTTTGTATGAGTTAAATCAGGTTCTGGTATCGCCATAAGAGAGTCTCCAATCAGGAAATGACTGGGAGTTAAGACAGATAAATCATTAGGATCGTTGGTTAGAGGAGTGAGAGGACGTGAGTTAAGGACTGATTCGATTTCGGTTAGCAAGGTATAAAACATTTCATACGTTAGGCATGCCTTACCTGCTGTTTTGATTAGGTGCTGTTTCATTGACTTCACTGCAGCCTCCCAAAGACCTCCAAAATGAGGAGCTCTTGGAGGAATGAAATGCCAACTTATACGTTCTTCGATCAGTAATTCAGATAATCGCTTGTTATTTTGCGATAATAATTTGCGCATGCCTTCCAGTTCCTTACTAGCGCCTACAAAGTTTGTCGCATTATCGGAGTATAAATTCTGAATTTTTCCTCTGCGTGCTACAAAACGTTTCAATGTATTTAGAAATGCTTCTGTAGATAAATCGCAGACGGGTTCTATATGTACTGCCTTTGTAGATAGGCATACAAATATAGCTACATACATTTTAATGTTTTTACTGTTTCTTCGCTTGCTTTCGCGAACTTGGAACGGTCCGCAATAGTCAACGCCACAGTTTGCAAATGGACGTGCAGGCTGTATACGGTGAGCTGGCAAATTTCCCATCAAATATTGATTTCCATATGGTTTTGCCTTAAAGCAACTAATGCATCGCCTCACAATTTGCCGTACGTTAGATTTTAACGATAGCGGCCAATATTCTGTTCTGATCGCTGCCATGGTTCCTTGTATCCCTGCGTGTAGCTGTTTTTTGTGGAAATATTCCATTACCAACTTTGTAAAAATGTGTTTTCCCGGAAGTAATATCGGATGTTGATGTGAGTATGCTAGTTTTGCGTTCTTGAGTCGACCTCCAACTCTGATAATGCCTTCGTCGTCGATAAAAGGATTTAAACAAATAATGTGAGCCTTTGAGTTCACCGCGTTATTTTTTTGTAGTTGTTTTAATTCATTGCTGAAGCACTCAGTTTGAACTAACTTAACTATGCATTTCTGAGCGGCGGTAATTTCTGACGAGAGAAGTGAGCCTGTAAAGGCATATGTGCCGGTTTTTTGTCGGGACATAATATTACATTTAAAGCGCAGACAATACGCTACTACTCTTAAAAGTTTTGATAAACTTGAATACTTGACTAATATAGACTTGAATGATGCTACTGAATTTTGAGCGCAAATAAGAGTTGCTGACTTTTCTTCTGGAACGTTTACAATTTCTGGAATTTCAGAAGGAATGACACAATCTGTTTGTAGCCAGTTAGGACCATGCCACCATAAGTTATTATCAAACAAAGCATTTGGTAACATGCCCCGTGATATGATATCGGCAGGGTTGTCGCTTGATTTTACATGATTCCAAGCAGCAACATTGGTTAATTCCCTGATTTCACTAACGCGATTAGCTACAAAGGTTTTCCATTTTTTGTTAGTTGCCTTGAGCCATGCTAAAACGATTGCTGAATCAGTCCAATAATGAATTGATTGAAATTCTCGATTGATTGTTTCAGTAACCTTATCAATTAATTGAGCTAGTAATAAGGCTGCGCATAATTCAAGTCTTGGTAATGAGGTACTTTTTATAGGAGCCACCTTTGATTTGCCGCATAATAGATTACAAGAAATGTTTCCTTCGTAATCAATACCCTTGATGTAAATGCACGCCCCGTAAGCCACTTCACTAGCGTCACTGAAGCCATGCATTTCTAAAATAGATATGTTTTTTGTGTGTATTACCTTTCTAGAAATTGTTCTAGAGGATATGTGGTATATGTCTTTCTTGTATTGTTCGAATTGCACGTGTATGTCATGAGGAACGGATTCATCCCATGCAATTTTCAATTGCCACAGTTTTTGGATTAATATTTTACCTATGACAATAACAGGGCCGATTATTCCCAATGGATCAAATAAACTGGCGATAAAGGAAAGTATCGAGCGTTTTGTTATTTTTGTGTTTGATATCGTATTTGGCAAATTATACATGAAATTATCTTGCTCTGAGTCCCATGAAAGGCCTAGTGTTTTACTGTTTTCCTTTTCTAATGACTGAAGGGGATTGTCAGTGGAATTTATTGATAAATCGTTGAAGATTTCAGGATAATTTGAACGCCATTTACGCAATTCAAAGCCACCTGTTTGAAGAAGAGCTGTTGTTTGCGTGATTGTGTTTTTTGCTTCTTCTATAGAATCCGCGCCTGATATCAGATCGTCTACATAAAAATCTCTTAACACTGTGGACGCGCCAATAGGATAATTATGTTTTTCATCTTCAGCTAATTTATAAAGGCACCTGATTGCTAAAAATGATGCAGAAGCGGTTCGGTACGTGACAGTGGAAAGTTCATAGATTTGTATCGGTTGATTACTGGTTTCTCGAAACAAAATTCTTTGAAATGGCCTGTCCTGTTCGCGAACCAATACCTGCCTATACATTTTTGTTATGTCGGCAGTTATGACAATTTGATGTGTTCGAAAACGAATTATGATACTAAATAAATCTTGTTGAATGGTGGGGCCTACCATTAATTTATCATTCAATGATACTCCCGTGGATGTTTTGGCGGAGCCATCGAAAACAACACGCAATTTAGTTGTTAAACTAAATGGTTTTTCAACGCCGTGATGCGGTAGATAATAACCGTGAGACAGATTGAATGAAGGAGTTGAATTGTCAACGAGTCTCATATGATCTAATTCTAGGTATTCCTTTAAAAAGTTCGAATATTGTTTTTTAAGACCGGGATTTTTGTTTAATCGCTTTTCTAAGTTATAAAACCGTTTTAGTGCAAGGCTATAAGATTCACCTAGTGGATTGCTATGGTTTGTAAACGGCAGGCTTACTATAAAGCGCCCGTTATTATCGCGAGTGGTATTTTCTAGGAAATTGTTTTCGCAGCTTTGTTCCTCTGGTGTAAAATTGATTTTTTTTGAACATTCTTCTAACTTCCAGAATAACTTAAGCCTTTCATCTAATGACGTTTCCAGTGAAAGATTACAAAGTGACCCGGTTGACAGTGACATGTTACCAGTGAGAGAACCTGATACTATCCAACCAAAGTGCGTTTTTTGCAAACATGGATGTTTGTCGTTAGACTTGATTTGGCCTATACACAAGATTTTCCAGAACAAATCTGCTCCTAACAGCATATCAATAGGCCTTGAAATGTTAAAATCGGGATCTGCTAATCTAATATTTTTTGGAATATTAAATTTGTTACAATCAGTCGTTCTGATTGGAAGGTTTTCAGTAATTTTATTAATTACCAAGCATTTAATGTGGGATTGAAATGCATTGTATCTTGATTTGATTTTAACATGCACGGCACTATTTATTTGTGTAGGTGACTGATTTATACCAACAACTGGTATTTGATATGGATCGGGTTGTAATCCTAATCGATCAACGCATGATTTAGATATAAAGTTCGACTGCGAACCAGAATCTAGCAAGGCTCTGCATGACTGCAGAGTACGATTTTTGCCATATATGTGAATTATGGCCGTGGATAAAAATACCTCTGAAGCTACCTGTTCATTAGAGCAATGATTATTGATAGTTGCATTTGTATCTTCTGATGATGTGGATGGTTGAGGTGGAGCATTTTCTTGTGTATAATGTAATAAAGTGTGGTGTCTTTTGTTGCATTTTTTACAAGACCTACATCTGCATTGTTGAACTGAATGATTTTCTCGCAAACAATTAATACAAATTCGTTTGCCTTTTATTTCTTTGAATCTTTGTTCTGGTTTCATTTTGAGAAATTTATCGCATTGATATATTAAGTGATTTCCAGAACAGACTTTACAAACTATATTAGTTGTAATATATGAAGTATGTTTATTGATTTTATTATCTTTTGATGATGAACTATTCACTTGTTGTGTGTACTGTCTTGATATCGACTCTAACGTTAAGCATTTTTTGTTTAGAAAATCAGTCAATTGTGCAAGTGTGGGAAGAATGTCTGATATTGGTAACTGATTTTCCCATTCTCTATTTGTAACCGAATCTAATTTAGTTGTGATAATATAAATTAGGAAATGATCACAGTTGTTTGTGGGAAGACCAAGTGACTCTAAGGCACGTGTATTTTTTAAAATACCGTCTTGTATTTGTCGCAATTGTCCTAGGTTTTCCCTTGACATTATGGGCAGATCAAAGATGGCTTTAATGTGTTTTTGAACAATGATTTTCTTATTATTATATCTACATTTTAACATGTCCCAAGCAATAGTGTAATTTTCATTAGAAATTGAAAGTGACTGTAGTATTTTACTAGCATCTCCTTTTAAGGCTGATTTTAGATAATGAAACTTTTGCACATTGGGTATTGAATCATTAAAATGTATTAATGATGAAAATGTGTCATGAAATGATGTCCATTCTTCATACAAACCGGTGAACTCAGGCAACGTAATTTGCGGTAACCGTACGCTATTCGTTTGATTGTTGTCTGTGTTAATTGAGTTAATTGTAGCATTCGGATTAATATTTGCATGATTTTCTAATAATTGGTCGACGCGACCTACCAGCTTGAAATATGTATTTTCAAAGTCATCTAAATCTGTTTCTTGCGTTTTAACATTTTCTAAACAGCTAATTTGAATTTGTAATTCGTGGAACTGATCAAAATAATTTTCTATTTTTTGATAACGCTTTTTCAGTTCAAATATATTAGTATTTTTGTTATCATTGAAACTGTCTAAGTAAGCTTCAAATTTGGTGAGAGCTGCTTTAATGACACCTCTTTTGCATTTTAACGCCTTTAATGTATCGGCATCTGACATTTTGAATAAGGATGGTTATATGTTTATGAAATAAAGGAATTGATTGGAGACCTACCTCTTTGTCTTCAATGATGATAACTCGATGCTATGTGTCGCTGTTATCCGGCTCGAAGGACCATATGTTGGGGCAACTATTGGAATTGGTCGTCGCTCCTATGTTGACTCACCACGCACGGGTTGTAAGGCCGTATACGCACTAATTTATTTAATCTTCGGTGACAGTTATTAATGAAATGCGGCACATCCAATTTAAAACCTTTATTTACATATATACATTAATTCATACATGAAATTGTTGGTAAAGTAAGGTTGTTATCTTGAGCATTGTTCTTACGAGAATTGTAAGAACGTTGTTCTGTGGCAAAAATAGCCACTCGACTTGTCTTAGTGACTTGCTTTATTGTAATGCTACTGTATTCATCGCGCGCAGACCTATTTAAAGACCTTTTAAACATGGTAAGCAAAATTTACCCTTTCCCTTCCATTAACAAAATAGGCCACATGCGGCTAAAATGATCAACAAAGTTCGGCAAGTTACAAAGAACCGCTTGATTGTAAATTGTGCCTACAATGCAAACGTTGCATCTAGTTTTTGAATCTATCTGTATACATGGCTTAGCACGTTCATTATTAAAATAACATAATTTGAAACGTATCAAATACTATAATTTAAAACGCATTTTTGAGAAGGCGGCAATAAATAACTGCCGGTAGAATAACATTGGTATACATGTGGAGGTACGTTAATCGATAATAACTTGAAACTTATCCAGATAAATACAGCGATAAATAATCGCCGGTGTAAACAACGGTTACAAATATGTGTGCGGCAGTTTATTGAACGCAGACATATACAAAATACAAATATGCGTGCGGCAGTTTATTGAACGCAGACATATACAAAATTGCCTGGCGTCACAATATCTGTTGACAAAAACGTAATACGCGGTATCATAGATTTATGAAACGTCTGCATCTTGATATAATAAGAAAAATATAATTACATATACAGAAGGTTTTAAGTTTGTTTCTGATTCTTATATTTAAATACTAAAATCTATGATTTTATCAAAAAATGAATAATACTTATATTTAATATATAATGTAAAATTAATAATATTTATGTTTAATATATCATATATAAATTAGTTTCGCTATAAGACGAAACATACTGCCCGCCTTGAAAGTATGCACTTTCAATAAAACAATAATCTGATATGAAACGGGCGACACTGCACTTGTTTTAATTGTCACTTGTCTCTAGCGGAAGTATATATAATTTGGCTGTGGGTCTCTTCAAAATGTTTTTGTGGAGGCGAACACTTGCCGTACGGATAACACCATCCTGCCCGGGATGCAGTTCCACGATGCGTCCGGTAATCCAATGCAGCGGGGGAACATTGTCTTCCTTGACAAACACGAGTTGTCCTATGGAGAAAGCGTTTTCGAGGTTCTGCTTCCATTTCCCTCTCGGTTGAAGCTGACTTAAATATTCATTAACCCATCTCTTCCAGAAATGCTGTTTGATTTTTTGAATATGCTGCCAACATGACAAACGATTTAATTTTGTATGAGTTAAATCAGGTTCTGGTATCGCCATAAGAGAGTCTCCAATCAGGAAATGACTGGGAGTTAAGACAGATAAATCATTAGGATCGTTGGTTAGAGGAGTGAGAGGACGTGAGTTAAGGACTGATTCGATTTCGGTTAGCAAGGTATAAAACATTTCATACGTTAGGCATGCCTTACCTGCTGTTTTGATTAGGTGCTGTTTCATTGACTTCACTGCAGCCTCCCAAAGACCTCCAAAATGAGGAGCTCTTGGAGGAATGAAATGCCAACTTATACGTTCTTCGATCAGTAATTCAGATAATCGCTTGTTATTTTGCGATAATAATTTGCGCATGCCTTCCAGTTCCTTACTAGCGCCTACAAAGTTTGTCGCATTATCGGAGTATAAATTCTGAATTTTTCCTCTGCGTGCTACAAAACGTTTCAATGTATTTAGAAATGCTTCTGTAGATAAATCGCAGACGGGTTCTATATGTACTGCCTTTGTAGATAGGCATACAAATATAGCTACATACATTTTAATGTTTTTACTGTTTCTTCGCTTGCTTTCGCGAACTTGGAACGGTCCGCAATAGTCAACGCCACAGTTTGCAAATGGACGTGCAGGCTGTATACGGTGAGCTGGCAAATTTCCCATCAAATATTGATTTCCATATGGTTTTGCCTTAAAGCAACTAATGCATCGCCTCACAATTTGCCGTACGTTAGATTTTAACGATAGCGGCCAATATTCTGTTCTGATCGCTGCCATGGTTCCTTGTATCCCTGCGTGTAGCTGTTTTTTGTGGAAATATTCCATTACCAACTTTGTAAAAATGTGTTTTCCCGGAAGTAATATCGGATGTTGATGTGAGTATGCTAGTTTTGCGTTCTTGAGTCGACCTCCAACTCTGATAATGCCTTCGTCGTCGATAAAAGGATTTAAACAAATAATGTGAGCCTTTGAGTTCACCGCGTTATTTTTTTGTAGTTGTTTTAATTCATTGCTGAAGCACTCAGTTTGAACTAACTTAACTATGCATTTCTGAGCGGCGGTAATTTCTGACGAGAGAAGTGAGCCTGTAAAGGCATATGTGCCGGTTTTTTGTCGGGACATAATATTACATTTAAAGCGCAGACAATACGCTACTACTCTTAAAAGTTTTGATAAACTTGAATACTTGACTAATATAGACTTGAATGATGCTACTGAATTTTGAGCGCAAATAAGAGTTGCTGACTTTTCTTCTGGAACGTTTACAATTTCTGGAATTTCAGAAGGAATGACACAATCTGTTTGTAGCCAGTTAGGACCATGCCACCATAAGTTATTATCAAACAAAGCATTTGGTAACATGCCCCGTGATATGATATCGGCAGGGTTGTCGCTTGATTTTACATGATTCCAAGCAGCAACATTGGTTAATTCCCTGATTTCACTAACGCGATTAGCTACAAAGGTTTTCCATTTTTTGTTAGTTGCCTTGAGCCATGCTAAAACGATTGCTGAATCAGTCCAATAATGAATTGATTGAAATTCTCGATTGATTGTTTCAGTAACCTTATCAATTAATTGAGCTAGTAATAAGGCTGCGCATAATTCAAGTCTTGGTAATGAGGTACTTTTTATAGGAGCCACCTTTGATTTGCCGCATAATAGATTACAAGAAATGTTTCCTTCGTAATCAATACCCTTGATGTAAATGCACGCCCCGTAAGCCACTTCACTAGCGTCACTGAAGCCATGCATTTCTAAAATAGATATGTTTTTTGTGTGTATTACCTTTCTAGAAATTGTTCTAGAGGATATGTGGTATATGTCTTTCTTGTATTGTTCGAATTGCACGTGTATGTCATGAGGAACGGATTCATCCCATGCAATTTTCAATTGCCACAGTTTTTGGATTAATATTTTACCTATGACAATAACAGGGCCGATTATTCCCAATGGATCAAATAAACTGGCGATAAAGGAAAGTATCGAGCGTTTTGTTATTTTTGTGTTTGATATCGTATTTGGCAAATTATACATGAAATTATCTTGCTCTGAGTCCCATGAAAGGCCTAGTGTTTTACTGTTTTCCTTTTCTAATGACTGAAGGGGATTGTCAGTGGAATTTATTGATAAATCGTTGAAGATTTCAGGATAATTTGAACGCCATTTACGCAATTCAAAGCCACCTGTTTGAAGAAGAGCTGTTGTTTGCGTGATTGTGTTTTTTGCTTCTTCTATAGAATCCGCGCCTGATATCAGATCGTCTACATAAAAATCTCTTAACACTGTGGACGCGCCAATAGGATAATTATGTTTTTCATCTTCAGCTAATTTATAAAGGCACCTGATTGCTAAAAATGATGCAGAAGCGGTTCCGTACGTGACAGTGGAAAGTTCATAGATTTGTATCGGTTGATTACTGGTTTCTCGAAACAAAATTCTTTGAAATGGCCTGTCCTGTTCGCGAACCAATACCTGCCTATACATTTTTGTTATGTCGGCAGTTATGACAATTTGATGTGTTCGAAAACGAATTATGATACTAAATAAATCTTGTTGAATGGTGGGGCCTACCATTAATTTATCATTCAATGATACTCCCGTGGATGTTTTGGCGGAGCCATCGAAAACAACACGCAATTTAGTTGTTAAACTAAATGGTTTTTCAACGCCGTGATGCGGTAGATAATAACCGTGAGACAGATTGAATGAAGGAGTTGAATTGTCAACGAGTCTCATATGATCTAATTCTAGGTATTCCTTTAAAAAGTTCGAATATTGTTTTTTAAGACCGGGATTTTTGTTTAATCGCTTTTCTAAGTTATAAAACCGTTTTAGTGCAAGGCTATAAGATTCACCTAGTGGATTGCTATGGTTTGTAAACGGCAGGCTTACTATAAAGCGCCCGTTATTATCGCGAGTGGTATTTTCTAGGAAATTGTTTTCGCAGCTTTGTTCCTCTGGTGTAAAATTGATTTTTTTTGAACATTCTTCTAACTTCCAGAATAACTTAAGCCTTTCATCTAATGACGTTTCCAGTGAAAGATTACAAAGTGACCCGGTTGACAGTGACATGTTACCAGTGAGAGAACCTGATACTATCCAACCAAAGTGCGTTTTTTGCAAACATGGATGTTTGTCGTTAGACTTGATTTGGCCTATACACAAGATTTTCCAGAACAAATCTGCTCCTAACAGCATATCAATAGGCCTTGAAATGTTAAAATCGGGATCTGCTAATCTAATATTTTTTGGAATATTAAATTTGTTACAATCAGTCGTTCTGATTGGAAGGTTTTCAGTAATTTTATTAATTACCAAGCATTTAATGTGGGATTGAAATGCATTGTATCTTGATTTGATTTTAACATGCACGGCACTATTTATTTGTGTAGGTGACTGATTTATACCAACAACTGGTATTTGATATGGATCGGGTTGTAATCCTAATCGATCAACGCATGATTTAGATATAAAGTTCGACTGCGAACCAGAATCTAGCAAGGCTCTGCATGACTGCAGAGTACGATTTTTGCCATATATGTGAATTATGGCCGTGGATAAAAATACCTCTGAAGCTACCTGTTCATTAGAGCAATGATTATTGATAGTTGCATTTGTATCTTCTGATGATGTGGATGGTTGAGGTGGAGCATTTTCTTGTGTATAATGTAATAAAGTGTGGTGTCTTTTGTTGCATTTTTTACAAGACCTACATCTGCATTGTTGAACTGAATGATTTTCTCGCAAACAATTAATACAAATTCGTTTGCCTTTTATTTCTTTGAATCTTTGTTCTGGTTTCATTTTGAGAAATTTATCGCATTGATATATTAAGTGATTTCCAGAACAGACTTTACAAACTATATTAGTTGTAATATATGAAGTATGTTTATTGATTTTATTATCTTTTGATGATGAACTATTCACTTGTTGTGTGTACTGTCTTGATATCGACTCTAACGTTAAGCATTTTTTGTTTAGAAAATCAGTCAATTGTGCAAGTGTGGGAAGAATGTCTGATATTGGTAACTGATTTTCCCATTCTCTATTTGTAACCGAATCTAATTTAGTTGTGATAATATAAATTAGGAAATGATCACAGTTGTTTGTGGGAAGACCAAGTGACTCTAAGGCACGTGTATTTTTTAAAATACCGTCTTGTATTTGTCGCAATTGTCCTAGGTTTTCCCTTGACATTATGGGCAGATCAAAGATGGCTTTAATGTGTTTTTGAACAATGATTTTCTTATTATTATATCTACATTTTAACATGTCCCAAGCAATAGTGTAATTTTCATTAGAAATTGAAAGTGACTGTAGTATTTTACTAGCATCTCCTTTTAAGGCTGATTTTAGATAATGAAACTTTTGCACATTGGGTATTGAATCATTAAAATGTATTAATGATGAAAATGTGTCATGAAATGATGTCCATTCTTCATACAAACCGGTGAACTCAGGCAACGTAATTTGCGGTAACCGTACGCTATTCGTTTGATTGTTGTCTGTGTTAATTGAGTTAATTGTAGCATTCGGATTAATATTTGCATGATTTTCTAATAATTGGTCGACGCGACCTACCAGCTTGAAATATGTATTTTCAAAGTCATCTAAATCTGTTTCTTGCGTTTTAACATTTTCTAAACAGCTAATTTGAATTTGTAATTCGTGGAACTGATCAAAATAATTTTCTATTTTTTGATAACGCTTTTTCAGTTCAAATATATTAGTATTTTTGTTATCATTGAAACTGTCTAAGTAAGCTTCAAATTTGGTGAGAGCTGCTTTAATGACACCTCTTTTGCATTTTAACGCCTTTAATGTATCGGCATCTGACATTTTGAATAAGGATGGTTATATGTTTATGAAATAAAGGAATTGATTGGAGACCTACCTCTTTGTCTTCAATGATGATAACTCGATGCTATGTGTCGCTGTTATCCGGCTCGAAGGACCATATGTTGGGGCAACTATTGGAATTGGTCGTCGCTCCTATGTTGACTCACCACGCACGGGTTGTAAGGCCGTATACGCACTAATTTATTTAATCTTCGGTGACAGTTATTAATGAAATGCGGCACATCCAATTTAAAACCTTTATTTACATATATACATTAATTCATACATGAAATTGTTGGTAAAGTAAGGTTGTTATCTTGAGCATTGTTCTTACGAGAATTGTAAGAACGTTGTTCTGTGGCAAAAATAGCCACTCGACTTGTCTTAGTGACTTGCTTTATTGTAATGCTACTGTATTCATCGCGCGCAGACCTATTTAAAGACCTTTTAAACATGGTAAGCAAAATTTACCCTTTCCCTTCCATTAACAAAATAGGCCACATGCGGCTAAAATGATCAACAAAGTTCGGCAAGTTACAAAGAACCGCTTGATTGTAAATTGTGCCTACAATGCAAACGTTGCATCTAGTTTTTGAATCTATCTGTATACATGGCTTAGCACGTTCATTATTAAAATAACATAATTTGAAACGTATCAAATACTATAATTTAAAACGCATTTTTGAGAAGGCGGCAATAAATAACTGCCGGTAGAATAACATTGGTATACATGTGGAGGTACGTTAATCGATAATAACTTGAAACTTATCCAGATAAATACAGCGATAAATAATCGCCGGTGTAAACAACGGTTACAAATATGTGTGCGGCAGTTTATTGAACGCAGACATATACAAAATACAAATATGCGTGCGGCAGTTTATTGAACGCAGACATATACAAAATTGCCTGGCGTCACAATATCTGTTGACAAAAACGTAATACGCGGTATCATAGATTTATGAAACGTCTGCATCTTGATATAATAAGAAAAATATAATTACATATACAGAAGGTTTTAAGTTTGTTTCTGATTCTTATATTTAAATACTAAAATCTATGATTTTATCAAAAAATGAATAATACTTATATTTAATATATAATGTAAAATTAATAATATTTATGTTTAATATATCATATATAAATTAGTTTCGCTATAAGACGAAACAGCTGGGGTCGACCGTATTTAGTTAAAATCAATTTAGTGAAATTGGAAATCGCTTATTGACCACCTGTATAATAAAGTATTTTCATTTCGATATGATTTATGTAGATTGCAAAATGTGTAAATATCTATATATCAAAAGCATATTATTTTAAATGCAATAGTGTGCTGGTTAGAATATGAGATTCAAAAGGGGCAGTACATTAAGTGAATTTAAATAAGTCTCTAGGAATACTGTTAAGTGTATCCAGAGGTCATATGCTATTCCAAGCGGAGGATTTAACGAATTACATAATTTCATAAAAAGTAGCAAATTACTAAATTGTGAAAGCTTTAGATAAGTCTCAAACAACAGTCTTTTTAATGAATATTATTAATTAACTAATATATTATTTCGACTACCCTTTACTTAGTTCTTCATTCTTCTACATTAAACGTTTGTATTTATATATAATACATAATTGTTTCAGCCTTTACTTGATGAAATTCCATTATAACTATTATCAGGATAAAATAAAACAAATTTTAATGAATTTCACTTTTTAATTAACACTGTTACCCGATTCGTCCGGTTGTTTCATTTGTGACAGCTCCGTCCTACAAACTCTCGAAAAGGCTTATAGATATCATTATTAAATATACAGGATTTAAACCTAAATTAAGCGTAAAAAAACTCATATGTACTAATAAACAAAATCAAAGACTTTACTTTAACGTCTAACACAAAACTCATTTCCTTTGACGTTCAAAATATATTCCCTAGTATCCCTCCAGAAAAAACGGTTATTTTAGTAAAAGATCTTCTCCATAAAAATAATGTAAATCCAATAATTATTAATGAAATTCTTGATTTACTAAACATATGCATAGAACAAAATTACGCTGAATTTAATGAAAACATATACACTTGCAAAGAAGGTTTAATCATGGGTAATCCCCTAAGTCCGTTATTAGCTGAGATTTTTATGGATCATCTTGAAAATTCTATTTCAAAAAATCCTCTTTTTGAAAATGTATTATTTTGGTTCAGATATGTAGATGATATATTACTAGGTTTCATAGGAACAAAGAGACAATTAAATTTATTATTTGATTATATTAATACATTGCATCACAATATTAAGTTTACAATGGAACAGGAAACAAATGATAGTATTAACTTTCTCGATTTAACGATTACTAGAATTAACAATAAATGTAACTTTTGCAATTTACCACAAACCGTCAACTACAGATGTAACTATTCATAACACTTCTTGCCATCCGATACAACACAAATTAGCGGCTTATCACAGTCTTATACATAGATTAATCAATACTCCATTGAACCAAACAAATTTCGAGAAAGAGTTAAATTTAATTAAACAAATAGCTATCAACAATGGATATAAAAGGAATATAATAGATAACATTTTAAATAAAAAACTCCTTACAAAAGCCATATCACAAGTTTACCCAATATTAAATAATAACACCCAAAAATTTAAAATGATCACGTTTATAGGCTCATCAAGCACAAAAATTTGTAAATACATATTTAATAAAGTTTGACATTAATACAGCGTATAGAACTAACAACAATTTATCCAAATTTATAAAAAGCAATAAAGATTTAACAAACAACAATATAAAGTCAGGAGTCTATGAGTTAACCTGCGGTAGTTGCCCTATGACGTATATCGGACAGACAGGCAGATCGTTTGAAATACGCATCAAAGAACATTTTTCTTCATTTAGAAATAATAAAAGTAACTCTTCATATGCGTCTCACATTAATTCGACGAACCACAATTTTAACAAAACATTTAAAATATTACACGTAGAAAATAAGGGCAAAAAACTTAATTTATTAGAGTCACTTGAAATTAATAAATTAAAGAAAATCGACAAAATCCTAAATGATAAATTAGAAACAAATAATTCACCCTTACTAAATTTATTTATTTGATATTCAGACAGTCACATATTGTATTTTTCCATAGAATTTCTTTACCTCCCTGTAATATAATGTAAACCCCTAGTTTTATTACTTAAGAACAGTATTGTATAAACCGTAGTGAAAGTTTTGTGCATACACATTTTAGTAATAAAAAGTACCCATTCCTTCAACTATTTAAAATAAAACATGTGTTTGTTACCGTATACTTGTGTTAAAAAAAAAATTGTAAATAAGTTAGTTATATGTCTGATGAAGCTCAGGTTGGAGCGAAACGATCGTAACAGTGTTAATCAAAAAGTGAAATTCATTAAAATTTGTTTTATTTTATCCTGATAATAGTTTGTATTTATGTTATGAATACTTCGTTATATTTTATTTTGTTCAATATTCTACAGCACTGCATTTAAAAGTAATGATATTCTTTGTATTTAAAAATATATATAGTAACTGTAGCATAATAAAATTCAGCTTTCAAAGACTATCCGCTATTTTCAAAAGGAAACCTTTCTTATAAATTCATGAAGTGAAATAACATTCATGCAGTCATTTCAAACAATGATCCCTACACAATACCGATCAGAAAACGTCCTGCAGCCTTGAAGAAGGAAGCTTACACTTGACAATAGTGTATATGAAGCCGTTAGTTGACAGAAGTGAACTCGTCGAATAACGCTGAAACGACTACCATCCTCCCCAACCGATAATATCGCGCGCTACGTGTGCGTCTCTCTTCTTTTGTTTTTCGGATGTGACATCCCGTCCGAAGTATTTACAGTGTGTGATGCGGCACGGTTTGCATTCACCTGCTATCTCTTTCTGTTGTATCGCTTGTCATCACTGTTTCTTTTTATTAAATTGTTCAGCTGGTGTGATAGGAGTGCCCTAACGGAAAAGTCTATTATGTATTGAGTACCTTTCAACGTATACTGCAAAAGTAGGTTGATGAGTACGTAGATGCCATACTCAACAGAGTATTTAGTTGTATTTCTAGAATAATTTAAGACTTAATGAGTTTCCTTTTATTATTATATTTTTCGCAAACTGTAACCTTTAATTAGAATCTAAATAAAACTTCATTTCTTTTTATGTAAAAGTAATGATTATACAGAGTGGCCAAGATAAAAGAGGCCCGAAGTCATACTATACGTGATATTTGAATCGAGCGCTCGAGAGCGTCACTTGATGTCCAGCGACCATTCCGTGTTAACTGTCATATTGTGTTGGCCAGTGTTGCGTTGTCAGTTGTTAATGGTGGTTGTGTTGTAATAGGAATCTCCATAATACTGTTTTCAATCGAGCGAAGAATTTTTATTGTTGAAAATTATTTCGAATGTAAATCGTTTGTAACATTAAATGAAAGGTTCACAATAAAATATCCACAAGCATTTGTTGCTTCTAAAAGAGTTGTGCAGAAAATGATTACTAAATTTAGAGCTACAGCTTCGGTCGCTAACGCCAAACGTAACCGTGTAAAGACGGTTTGTTCTACGGAAAATATTCAACGTGTTCAAGAGACTATGCTAATAAGTCCACGGAAATCAAGTTACACATCTACTTGATTTCCGGAAGGATTGGGAGGATACACCTCCCAACTAAACATCAAGCGAACATCATGCCAGAACATGTTGAAGCAGTTGCCCATGTGAGTGTACAAAATAAGAGTGATGCAAACATTAAAACCTACGGACTATGCAAAACGACAACATTATGGCGAAATGGTGCATTAAGATCCGCCCGATATCATAAACTGTCGTTGGTAAAACTTTGAGAAGATAAAAAATGACCTGAAACGCGGACGACCAAAAGTCGCAACTAATGAAGTTATTGCTAGAGATATTACTCGAACAATTACCACAAATTTCTACTACATCTCTCGCACTAAACTTTGATGTAAGTTGCCGATCAGTAACCAGAATATTGAAGCACGAAAAATATCATCCATATAAACCACATTTAGTGCAAGAATTATTGGACGAGGATTATGACCGTAGAATTGAATTTTGCGAAAGAGAGATGGCGATTTGACTGGTACCGTTAATCGCCCTAATTGTCGATATCGGTCAGTAGATGACCCTCATTTTTATTAAAAACTGCGTTTAGCTTTTGCCGAAGACCACATCCGAAGTCACTTTGAATATTTTTCAAATTTCCAGGGATCTGATTTTTTAAATTTAGAATTTGTGTTAGTTTCTTGCACTCAGAAATACTTCGAGCATCGTCATTTAAACATGTAACGAAATTTTGTAAACTATCGAAATTCTCTGCATAAAAACTAGAAGTCTCAAACCATGTTCCCCATCTAGTTATTACTGGAGAGGGAGGCAGTGACAAAGATGAAAGTTCTCCTCCGTATAGAGCTACTCGCAATGGTGCTTTTCTGAAAACTATTTTAAAAGCGGATACAAGTCCTCAATTTCCGGAAAGATGTCTTTGGTATATTCAGAGCTTCTGTGGAGACCATGTGCTACACAAGTAATACGCAGCGTATTAGGATATGTTTTCTTTAATAGTCTGCCTGTTTTTAACATATACGTAGTGTCACTGACAAATAAAAATATTTTTTCTTTGTACCTATCGCATTTGGCGCATATTCTCGTAAATGGTTTTAGCTAATGTTTCCGCATCAACTGTATTTATAACTTTTGTTGCTATTACATATGCGCTATATGGAATAGTTAGATGTAGTACAACAGCTACAACATTTACCACAAAGTGTCCTAATATATCGACAGTTTCGTCGGCACTTATCCATAGGTACTGATTTGAAAGATAGTTTCCAATGCATTCTACTTCCTTCGTGTAGCACTTAGAAACATAATATTTGCGGAAGGTGGATATTTAATGGAATATTTTCCGCCATTAAAGCATCACAGAGTTCTTCGTTAAAATTGTCAGATTTCAACGGGTCTAATTTCTGTGTGCTAAGTGACGTTTTACGTGCGATTTCTTGGAATTTTTAAACGATATTTTACAGACTTTGTAATAAATTTCGGAATCACTGACAATGGGCATACAATCAGTTTGACCTTTAATCTAACTCGCTATTGCTTCACGATTCCATTCTCGACGTTGTTCCATATCATATCTGAAAAAGTAACTTAAACAATGTACTAGATCTAAATAAATGAAAATGAATGTATGCGTAAATTAGTGAAACTTCACGGAATTCACTGGACACTTACATCAAAATAATATGGAGAAGTAGATTCGATGAAACGATATTAAACAGGATCTGTTACAAAAATTACGAAGTATGTAATTAAGTAATTTACAGTTAAATCAATGAAAACAAGAAACATACTCACCGTACTTAATTTATCTGGCGAAATATAAACTAATAAATAAAATAAATTATAAAAACTCCTCACGCTTCTATCTACGCCCATGAAGAAAGGAACTTCACTGTAATATTGAAGTAATTGCATCATTCAACGACAGAAAACTGATGTGCGATTAACCGAATGAATAGTGCTATTCAATAACTGCGTGTTGTACTTAGCCATGTTATAGACTATTTATATGGTCCATCGTAATTTCGGCCTGATGCGTCCGGTCTCTAATCATAACATATACTTGTTAGAAATATATATATATATATATATATATATATATATATATATATAGTAACAGGGGGGTATACAAGAATAAATAAGAATAAATATGAGTGTGTGATAATTGATTGAAATATTTTTGAAATGATAGATTAATTGAATTGAATCTTTAAAAAAATCGTTATGTTGTCTCTAAAAATGGCGCCAGATAAAACTACAGTCGAAGAATACGTTGTTGTGTTTCTTCAGGGGTGGTTCATAATAACGTAAGATACAACAGATTGTATCTTTATTTCAATTGTATAATTAAAGAAATATCGTTTGAAAGAAACTATTTCAAAATTGGTCATAAAAACTAAATTTATTGTTTATTGTTCTTAAGCAAATTCTTTCAGATGAATTTTAAATCTTTATTATATTTAATTTATCTATTTCTTTTTCAGAGTATTAATATTTCTCAAACAATGTTATTGACATACAAACCGACTATACAAACTTGTATGTTAGCGATTGCTATAATATGACTTCTTATATAGAAAAGAAATGTTCGATTACAAACATCAACTGAAATTGTTTAACTAAATATTACGTTGAAAACTGACTTGGTAGTATTTGATATACCGATAGGACCAGCTCGGAACGGGCCATAGTCAGCAATGTGTGGCAACAGCGAATCCTCTCTACGCGCAGCATATTTAATTGCAGCACATTGCAGTTAATAATTTAGTAAGACTTAAACCGCGCAAGGATATAGTCGCTTGCATATTCGTTCTGTATACGTAATTTGCCCATTTGTTTCAGACATAATAAGGTCCAATTTATTATTATTATTGTATTCTTAGCTGCTACGGAAAAGTAATTTTAAGTAATAAAAAAACAATAAAGTTTTCTAAAAGATAAAAGTAAAAAAATCAATAATTCTGCAAAATTAATTTAAATTTTAAGAAAATCACTCAATATAGGATTCGAAAATACCAATCAATCGTCGAATGCGAAGGAATAGGCCGATTTACGTACTCTACAGCAAATAAATCAGCGGTTGTTCGACAGGAATTGCCGGCAAGATACCACGAAACTATTTGTACCTTCTCTGCGGTTGTATACAGTGACATGATAACTACCTTTACGTATGCACAGCTAAATACGAATGACGGGCAATCTGTTGCGCTCGACCATCGGACTTATGTTGCGCACGCAGAGTGGCATCGTACACACCTTGCCACATCGCATTACGTTCCATACGTATATTGTTGCCTATGGCCCGTAGCGGGCTGGACCTATCGGTATATATTTTGAATTATATAATAGTTTATTCGTTTTAGAGAAATTCAAACTTTCTTTTGTTTATTAAATTAAAATTACGTTAATTAATGATATTTAATTTTCTGTACAAGGATACCTTTTCTCTATTTCTTTTTAATACCGGTCCAGTGGTTTTCATATGCAGGATCACGTTACCTCTATGGAGTTGATATAACCTCTTCGGAAGCTCTTATAATGATTCCGATGGTTGTAGCAGATGAAGTTCTAAAGTTCCTTTTAGAGAATTTTTAGTCTCGAAAGAATTATATAATTTGGTATTTTAATTTGAAAAAATGTTTCTACGACTTGGTGGTCCGAAGTATTTTTCGAGTCCTCAATTTGAAGTAAATATCTTTCAAAATGTTGATATTTTGAAATCTATTTAGTTTTCTGCATGTATAATTAACGTTACATTTAACTTTAACAATTATCTATTTTTCGCAATAATTTACTAATTTTAAATCACACGGAGAAATTTTACCTTTGTGTATCTCTAGAGTAAAATTTCAATTTTTCTCACAAGGACTATTATTCTAGACCTTCATATGTTTTTCACAGGAGATGTGTCTATCTCAATTTGATATTTTTGAATCTAATTGGTCAATAAATTTTAATATATAAAATTACCTGTCATTTCAAAATTTTGTACCAAGATTTTTAATTTTAATTTTGACATTCCAATTAGTATTATTTTCCAAACATTATTTAAGTAGTTTTGAAAGGTCCCTTTTCACAAAAGGTTACAATTTATAAATAAAACTTCGACATTTGTAAAATTTACATTAATATACATAATTATTTGAACAACTTTCCAACTTTCTTTTAAGAAACATACAAAATACTTTCAGTTTCCTTTGAGAATTAATTTATTCTTTGAAAGATTAAAATTGAATATTTAACAGCCTGATTATAATTTACTTAATATATATAAAAATCTCTATATCCCAAGAAAGTCATATCTAACGATTTAGTTTTGTAACAAATGATAATAGCGTATGTTTATTTACTCTGAACATTCTCATTAATTATGTCAATCTAAAATACTATTACAATATATATATATATATATATATATATATATATATATATATATATATATGTATATATATATATATATATATATATATATATAATATGAGCCGTTGAAAGCGAAAGTGCTGTAAGTCAAAAAAATAAAAATTTTAAGTTTGCTTCACAAATGGGTACTATGAAGTAATATTTATTATAATAGCTAAAATTCGTGACTGTAAACTAATTCATTCGGCTACAGATGTCGCTATGTCTTCATGCAGATAACTACTAACTTTAAAGCTTGCAAGGCAAAGTGGCGCAAGTCAGACTTACACCACTTTACAAATTAGTACTTATCGAAGGAATATACAAATAATGCATATTACTCGTAAGTGAAGTGTTATTATAAACTAAAAATGAGTGAAAATAGTGAATCCGAAGCATCAGAACCTTTCTTAGATTCTGGATCAGAATATCAATTGTCGGGAAGTAGTAGCAGTGAATCAGGTATGTCCTTTTTTCTGTTACCGTAATAATAACCTCACTTTTTCATTGAATTCAGAATACAACAATATGCATCCAAATGCTGATAAACAATCAGCAAAACGAAAAGGCAGGAAAAGAAATAGGGGCCTGACAGTCATCTAGCTGCTAATAGAAATCGTAACCTCGGTTTGCAGTATATCAATAGAAAGGGCAATACAGTAGAAACTAAAACTTTTAAACACGTAGACTACAATTGCCGCATGAAGTGTATTAGTAAATTATCTGAAAATCAAAGAAAAGATGCATTCGAGAGGTTTTGGGCAATTGGATCTTTTACTACACAAAATGCTTACATTTGTGGGCTGGTAAAACAAACAGAAATGAAACAAGTACGTCCAAGAAACAATTCTAGAGTGCCTAAGACCCACACAAATAGATTTTATATTCAAGCTGGTGCGTACTCCACTAAAGTGTGCAAATCATACTTTTTAAACACATTTAACATATCAGATGGAAGATTGTGTAGAGCAATTAAAAAGGCTAGGTGTACATCCCCCGTGGAAGATTTACGCGGACAGCACCCCCCTATTAATAAGACACCAGATGAGATGGCTAATAAAGTCCGCGAACACATATCTATGTTTCCTGCTTACCAATCTCATTATACTAGACAACATAATCCCAACAAGAAATATTTATCAAGTAATTTAAATATACGGTTAATGTACAGGCTTTACATTGAAGATTGTCAAGAAAAAAGCATACCAAATGTTAGCGAAGCTATTTATCGCAAGATTTTTACGAATGAATTTAATCTCAGTTTTCACACTCCTGCTAAAGATACATGCACAAGGTGTGATGCATTCAAAATTAAAATAAACTCCGAAACAGATCCACAAATAAAGCGGCAGGCAGAAGTTGAGCATGAGCTTCCTTTTAGGAAAGCAGAGAAAGCACGAAATAGCATGAAGGAGGACAAATATAAAGCAGTTCTTGATGCCAATAAAATCTATGCGTTTACATTTGATTTGGAGAAGGCTTTAGCATATCCACAATTGACTTGCTCATTAGCATACTATAAGAGAAATATGTACGTATATAACTTAGGATGTCACAACCTTGCTACTGAGCAGGGGTATATGTATGCTTGGGATGAAACTATGGCCTCAAGAGGATCCCAAGAAATAGCGTCTTGTTTGAAAAAACACATTTCAACTTATGTTTCAAATAGTCAGCATATAATTGCCTAGGACAAATATAAAGCAGTTCTTGATGCCAATAAAATCTATGCGTTTACATTTTATTTGGAGAAGGCTTTAGCATATCCACAATTGACTTGCTCATTAGCATACTATAAGAGAAATATGCACGTATATAACTTAGGATGTCACAACCTTGCTATTGAGCAGGGTATATGTATGCTTGGGATGAAACTATGGCCTCAAGAGGATCCCAAGAAATAGCGTCTTGTTTGAAAAAACACATTTCAACTTATGCTTCAAATAGTCAGCAAATAATTGCCTACAGTGATGCATGTATAGGCCAAAACAAGAATATTAAAATGAGTTTAATGTGGCTTAAATTATTGGCGGATTCAGAAAGCATTACTGTCATTGACCATAAATTCCTGGTATCAGGATATTCGTACTTACCCAACGATAGAGATTTCGGCTCAATAGAATGTTAGGCAAAAGGAAAAATTATTTATGTAGCGGAAGATTGGTACACTATTATACAAAAAGCAAGAACTAAATCTCATTTTCCCTTACACAAAATGCAGCAAACAGAGTTTCTCTCAACAAAAACAATGGAAGAACTCGTTACAAAAAGAAAAGTGAATGAAGAAAATATTCCTGTAAACTGGCTTCACATACAGTGGCTTCGTTTTAAAAAATATGAGCCGTTTACAATTTTTTATAAGGAAACACTAAATGAAGACTTTTCTTTTCAATGTATCAACTTGTTGCCTCGTAAAAAAAAAAGGTAGGCCCGTTATAATGAACAACGTAACACTTGAAAAACTATATAACGATCATCGACCTGTTTCTAAAGAGAAAAAGAAGAATATGATGGAATTGCTACAGTTTATTCCACCTATTTACCATCAATCCTTTACTAATTTACAAACAGCTGACGAATATGTTGAAGATATAGGACCGTTAGAGCTACATGAAGATGAAGCATAAGAATTAATAATAATATAATAAGTTCTCACTTGTATTATGTACCTACTTGATTAAAATTGATCTTCTCTTTGCATAAATAAAGTAAAATCTAAAATCTTATTTTATTTCAACAAAAAACCCATACAACCTTTTTATTACTTCATAACTTGGTAAAGTAGTGTAAGTCATTCAAACAACAAATAAAAGCAGCCACTAATTTTTTTCATTATTTTTGGACCGGGTTAGGCAAATTATAATATAAAAAAAAAAAACAGTAACACTAACAGTAATTAATATGTGATCATGATTTTTTAGTGGGCTTTTAACTTTATGTTTAAAATACTCAAATCGATGAAAGAAAGACTTACACCACTTTCGCTTTCAACGGCTCATATATTAATAACAATTCTAAATTCCACAATTAAAGTTAGTGTTATTCTGAAGAATATCAAGAGTAACTTTCATGCTTGCTGTCTTTTACTAAAGACTGTCTTTAATACAAAATTCATCAATATAATATAAGATTGTAATCAGAATATAAATGAAACGTAATTCCAAAATAAGTGAAGTGAAATTACATCTCAATAAAAGGAGCGGAGGTATGGGCACAAGTTGTAAATACATATTCAGTACGTACATCAATCGTTAATTATAATCGGCTTTTACTGTTCACTAAAGAATGCGCTGTAACAGCACACCTAATAAAATAATATACCTATAAGTACTTACACACGCGTACGTATATTTACGTAATATACAAGGTATAAAATTACACGGGGGATCGAATAAGAAACTTTGTAGGAAATTTAAGTACATTAGGTTTAGGATCACTTTCAATGCGGTATTTAGGTTGAGCGCAAGAACTCCGTAAGCGCATCGTACGAGAGATATTTAGATTCTAGGTCGTCGTGTAATGCGATATGCGTTGAAATAAAATCCTCATTTATATGCAAATGCGTCTCGAAGAATGGGCATTAAAAGGTATATACTCTGAGTACGGATGACAATGTAGAAAGTTTTAATGGCACGGGATTAACTTCTGTGTATTGTGCTCGTACGTCGAGTTACGGTGTTATTATTTACATACAAGTAAAAATACCACTTTATGTGTTCGTGAATCTCTTCTGTTGTGTGAAGCGTTCAAGTCTCGAACAAGGACGGTAATTTAAACTTTAATATGCTTTATGTTCAAGTATTTAACACTTTAAAATCTTATATTCAAGTCTTCGTATTCAAATCTGAAACTCGAAATTAGGTTAATATTAAATGATCTCATTGAGTGAGATACGGAATTCAAAATTCGGTAATAATAAGCAGGTGCTGTTTATATTGCTGTAATCTTTACACAAGAAAGCAAGACTTGTACAAAGGAATTAAATATTAGAATTACCTACAGTTTAAATTTCATACAAAAATATTGTTAAGCTGAAGAAAACGCTTTTCTGTATTTTGTAATATGAACATTTTTAAAAATAATAATAATATTAACAATAATAATAATAATAATAAAATAAATCTTTGCATGGCAAGTATCCGTTAACAATTGGATCTGAAAATTTTAACACCTCAGCGTCGCAGGCATGGCTGTATACAGGTAACCTGTTTGCAGAAACAGAGGGATTCATAGCCGCCATCCAAGATCAACGCGTTCCTATAGGAAAAAAATCTTTCAGGAGAATTTATGTGACATTAAATGTCGTGTATGTGCAGATAAGGCAGAAACAATTGATCATTTGATGGCAGGATGCTCTGTACTTGCCCCCAAACAATATCTCGAGAGGCACAACAGGGCTGCAAAAATATTACACCAGCTGCTCAGACAGAAGCACTTGTCGTATTCTGAAAATGTCCCGTTTTATGAATATGAGGCACCTTCAGTTTGCGAGGACGAAAATTCTCGATTATATTGGAATAGCCAAATAATCACAGATAAAACAATTCCCAACAATATTCCAGATATAATACTGACACTGAAGAAGGACAAGGTAACGTACATCATTGACATTGCTGTTCCGTTGGCAAAAAACACTGCAAGGAACTATAGTGAGAAGGTAAATAAATATTTACCTCTCAGCAACGAAATCAAGAGTATGTGGAAGATGGACAAGGTCCTAATAGTCCCAATTGTGATTGGCGCAACTGGAGAAATTCCACAGAAATTACAAAAGTCCATAACTACTTTGGATCTCTACCAAAAACTTTATTTAAAAATGCAAAAAAGTGTCTTGTTAGACACGGCTGCAATAATACGTCGCGTGCTAAACTGATGTTGGAGCGCGCGAACGCGGGCAACGTGGCCGGGAGGCGAAATGACGGAACGGGTTGGGTGCTGATGTGGTCCTCTACTGGATTGTAGCCTAGCATATGCGTTACCAAACTCTAGGGGGGTCTGCCCGATGGGCGGACAGGTGCCATTCCGCCTTTCCAGCAGGGGAGAGAGGAACCAAGCTACACGGCGCAAAACACGGCGCCGTGCAATGCACACCACTAGGACCGGTCCTGGGCGGCAACCTGGCTAGGCTGCCGTTAACAGCACACACACGTTCGACGTGTGTGCAGTGCCCCCGCGATGGCGGAAAACGTTAAGATGGCACAAAGTGTGATCGTCGTCGACCGAAGTAGCCGCTAAGAGTGTTCCCTCAGTTGGCGATGAGCAACCCCGTGCAGGGTGCGCTTCGCTGGTTTGCGCCTTGCCTCGATGGGGCGGGGGTCGGGCTGTCGAAGTACTGCACGGAAAAGTAAAGAAGTAGCCGGGAAAGGGTTGGCGGCCCTGCGCAACGGCTGGTTCTCCGATCTCTCAAAGTTATCGCGACCGGTCACTAAACACGCGCACGAGCGCGCCAACATACAACACCCTACACTTGCGCGCTCGCACAAACCCAAAACCACACACCCAGAGAGAGACGCAAGCTGTCAGCAGCAACCAACACACAAGTTCATACCCAGAAAGAGACATATATGTTCACACCTTGAAAGTACTGGTAAGTATCTACTATAATCAATATTAATATAAAATAAATGAATGATAGATAACTATGCCATCGATCTTGTTCGAATGAACCGATGGGGTAAGATAATGGCAACCAAGAACGAATAGTTCTTGTGAGTGGAAGAGATAATAATAATAATAATAATAATTAATAGCGGGTTCCTGAGCTAACCGTTGGGTTGGGTTAGCAGCCCCAATGAGGTACACTTGCTCCAAACACTGGATGAAAAGGATACTGTGGTGGTTCGGAGGAACAGGATCCAGGTAGGATTAACCAGCAAAGACCGAAACAGCAAATTGGAAATGAAACACAAACATGGCAAGCTTCAGTAGAAACAAAGAACGCAGGCGAGGATGTTGTTGAGATACCTTCATCTCAACCAACTTCGTCAATATAACAACTAAAGCGCCAGACCCTATGGGCCGTGAAAATGAACCCCCCCCCCCTACATGGTGGGAGGTGTTATTATCTGCTTACTAAGTATGAAGTATGCCATATGGCGGAGAGCTGCATAGTTAGGATACGGAAAAATACCTGGAAATGGGAAACAATAAACAACAATAATAATAGTATTATGATCGTTATGCCAGCCATCTTGTTCTCACGATCCGATGGGTTAACACACAGGCAACCAAGGACAAATTGAATGTTCTTGTGAATGGAGGAAATAAAAATAATAATAATAATAATAATAATAATAATAATAATAATAATAATAATAATAATAATAATGGCATGCTTCAGTAGAAACAAAGAAAGCAGGCGAGGATGTTGTTGAGGTACCTTCATCTCAACCCACTTCGTCAACATAACAACTAAAGCGCCGGACCCTATGCGCCGGGAAAATGAACCCCCCCCCCCCTACATGGTGGGAGGTGTTATTATCTGCTTACTAAGAATGAAGCATGCCATATGGAGGAGAGCTGCATAGTTAGGTTACGGAAAAATACCTGGAAATAAGAAATAATCAACAACAATAATGATAATATTATGATGGTTATGCCAGCCATCTTGTTCTCACGAACCGATGGGTTAACACACTGGCAACCAAGGACAAATTGAATTTTCTTGTGAATGGAGGAAATAATAATAATAATAATGGTGCCATTCCATCTTTCCAGCAGGGGAGAGAGGAACCAAGCTACGCAGCGCAAAACACAGCGCCGCGCAATGCGCACACCACTAGGACCGGTCCTGGACGGCAACCTGACTAGGCTGCCGTTAACAGCACACACACGTTCGACGTGTGTGCAGTGCCCCCGCGATGGCGTAAAACGTTAAGATGGCACAAAGTGTGACCGTCGTCGACCGAAGTAGCCGCTAAGAGTGTTCCCTCGGTTAGGGATGAGCAACCCCGTGCAGGGTGCGCTTCGCTGGTCTGCGACTTGCCTCGATGGGCGGGGTTCGGGCCGTCGAAGTACTGCACGGAAAAGTAAAGAAGTTGCCGGGAAAGGGTTGGCAGCCCTGCGCAACGGCTGGTTCTCCGATCTCTCAAAATTAACGCGACCGGTCATTAAACACACGCACGAGCGCGCCAACATACAACACCCATACACTTGAGCGCTCGCACAAACACAAAACCACACACCCAGAGAGAGACGCAAGTTGCCAGCAGCAACCAACACACAAGTTCATACCCAGAAAGAGACACAAGCTGCTAGCAGCGGGCAACACATATTTTCACACCTTGAAAGTACTGGTAAGTATCTACTATAATGAATATTCATATAAAATAAATGAATGATAGATAACTATGCCATCCATCTTATTCGACTGAACCGATGGGGTAAGATAATGGCAACCAAGAACGAATGGTTCTTGTGAGTGGAAGAGATAATAATAACAACAGAAGGCGATATAGTTGCCTGTCAGGATGGCGTATACCACACCCTAGAGTATGCGAGAAGCGTCATGGGACAGGATATTTCCGACACTATCAATAAGTGCAGATCATGTAAATTAATACCGGAAACTACCATGTATTTACTGGCAGGCTATCAGAAATACCTCTCAAACACATATCTACATCGACATGATGCAGCTCTTCTATATCTTACTAGTTTTCTACCACACCATTGGAGCCAAAATCGTACCTTAACAGCAAATAATTATAAAATAGAAATAAAACTACGGTTCACTTTTAATCTTTAATTGTAACACGACAATTGTTTCGCCAGCACAGTGGCTTCCTCAGGTGCTTACATCTAAAGAGTACGTTACAAACTAAATTAAAAAATATATATATAAAATCAAGAAGGTTGGTATTATTTTGCAATGTTTTTAGAATTATAATATGTTCCTTAAGCAATGTAAACACCATCAAGTTTAAAAGATAACTGTTTGAGAAATATTGTTATTGATACAGACAGAAAGAAAAATTCTTAACCACAATATACATCAATAAACTCTAGATTTGTATTTCGGAATCTCAGTTGCAATATTTTTGTGACATTAGAAATATTAGGAGGTACCTAACTGACCGCTACACGTAATTGAACATACCCATATGTTCGCTAATATACTTGTCGAATCAGGTTAGTGGCAGTCAATTCACCGACTATAAAGCCATGAATCTTAAAATAAAGAATCCCCGATTTTCATTTAATTAATTGTGGTGTCTTATTAAAATATAAGTAGATTAAGTAGTCATATCAAAGATATTCGAATGGATCCATACATTTACCTAACCTTGTATAATTTCTGATGTAAGTTATTAACATTAATACGTAAATATAGACAGGAATCGTACTTAACAATATAAAAAAAACAAATTAAATGAACATTTAAAAACACAAAAAGTACATACAAGTGAAATGATAAATAAATGCAATGTGTATATTTGTATATTGTGTGAATTTTTGTCGATTTCACTTATTAACTTTTTGGTATAATATTACAACGTAAGCCAACACCGTATTTATTGTTTTTAGCATTATGCTATTGGAGGAATTTTTCTGTTTAGGAATAAATCATATTATTTTTATTAATTATATTAAACGCATCCGCCTGTACTTTTTTATCTACTCCAAGGAGTCATTGGTACTAAAACAGCTTTTAATTGCTTCATGGATCATGAACATATACGCTAAAGAACATGTTGCGTAAAAATACTATCTTGAAGTGGATTTTTTGGAGTTCTTCAACTATGTCTCCTTGAAAGTTTCTGAAGAAAATACGAGATTTTCAAAATAAGATATTTCAGTAAGGTTAAAATCCATGGTAAAATTTAAAGCTTCTTTAAGAAACAGTTCATAACTAACCAATTTTAATATTTATGAAGGCTAAACGAGTTTATATAGTTTATATAGAGTTTATTAAATTATTAAAGAAAGACTGAGTAATTTTTGCCAAATGCCTCACAAAACATTGGCAAGCTGCTGTAATGTCTGCAGTGACTGTCGTATACAGTTTAATTATCTTGACATTTCAGTCCAGACATGTTTAATACAATTCTAATTGACAAATCAATTCAATTAAAACCATGATGTTCGATGCAGTCGTTGATAGCTCTGGCTCGATGTGTTCGAACACTATCGTCGATTAGAGTAAAATTGTCGCCGATAACGGCAGCAAATTGGATAATAATTGAGTCTATTCCAAAATCACGATACCTTACTGCTCTCGCTATCTTGTGAATGAGGAAAACCACATTTGTGCGGTCATCAAAACAAATGTCTCTCGGAGCGCACGCTGATCCATCACCGAAAGGAAGCGTCATGAAATGTTCATTATATCCTTGTATTTGACTGTCAAGCTAATGACGAAATCTGGACTCATCAGTGAAAGGATACGATTCGAATCTGTGCAGATTCCAATTGCCGTGTTCAATAGTCCAATGATTTCTTTGCCCTCAAAGTTTGTTTCCTGTTTAACCGTAGATAATTAGAAGCTCTTCTTGTCCTCAAATTGCTACTACGCAACCTATTTCTTACTGTTTGGCCAACAATTATTCTACCTCTAGCTTACCTGAATAAGCTATTAATTCGAGATGCTATGAAGGTAGGATTTCTACGTGCAGTAAGATCTATCAAACAATTTTGTGCAACAGCTGCAGCTCTTTTTCACCCACATCGTGAATATATGCCGCGCTACTTGTGGTTCTCTATCCAATCTACGCTCTACTAATCTGTAAGCAACTTCTTGTTGGTTTGAGCCTTTGCTTAATAAACGTACTGTTTCCCCAAGTTGAACGGCTTCTTAACGCATGTTGAAGCAATGGAATCTATGTTGCAAATGATAATGAATATATACTGAATAATATAGAAAAAATGGAGAAAAAAAAGTAATAAAAATTAAAGAATAGTATTTTATTTACATTTCTATCGAGTTTTGTTCAAATATCCACTTCAATTTTTGAACAATGTATATTGCCTATAAATTTTTAAAATTATTTATTTTTGGCAATTTTTCCTTTTCATCTGAAAATTTGGAACATTGCAAACGAATAATTGCTTTATAAATATTCAATCAGACATGTATTTAAATCATTTTGATGTTGTTCGTTCACAGAATAGCCCAATTTTCGTTTCATTTGCCATTGTAACGTGCATGCATATATGTATATATAAAGATATGGAATTATTATCAGTGAAAATGTATCAACGCAAACGGTGTGGAAAAAGGAATGCATTACACGTTTTCCTAACAAAGCCCCGGTATCGAAACAAAACACCTCATGTATAAAACAACCTACACGCGCATTACACATACAAAGCTGACTCATTTTCTATCACGTCACACAGACATAGACCATATCTCTGTACCGTACACGTATGTAACATGTACACACATGTGAACACGTACAGGTAGGTGAAAACACCCGGGCACCGTTAAATTTTTTCGCAGTCATTCTGCACCATCAATTGTTAAAAACGGAGGCATAATATACCTACCTACTGTAAATGCAATTTCGGAGAAATAACAAATGCTTATACTTTACATGTGTATGTAATATAAAACTCAGTCAAGGCAAGAGATACGTTCGTAAAAAAAATGATACTAGAAAGTATTAGGTTAACTGCTCATAAATTTTACATTATTTAGGCGGAGTAGTTCACTTATTTATTTATACATACAGATCATGAATATATAAATGTCTAGTAAAAGATTCAATTATAAATATAAATCACAAAATTTAATTAAATAACCTACAAAAGGAATTTTAATATGCATAACAATATTCGTACATATTGTACCGATTCAATAAATTAAACTGGTATTGCAAAATTAACGAAGTACGAAAGAATATCACTAAATACACCATCATATACATATATATATATATATATATATATATATATATATACCGATAGGTCCAGCTCGGAACGGGCCTTAGTCAGCAATGAGTGGCAACAGCGAATCCCCTCTACGCGCAACAGCTTCAATTGCAGCACATTGCAGTTAAGAATTTAGTAAGACTTAAACCGCGCAAGGATATAGTCGTTTGCATATTCGTTCTGTATACGTAATTTGCCCATTTGTTTCAGACATAATAAGGTCCAGTTTATTATTATTATTGTATTCTTAGCTGCTACGGAAAAGTAATTTTAAGTAATAAAAAACAATAACGTTTTCTAAAAGATAAAAGTAAAAAAATCAATAATTCTGCAAAATAAATTTAAATTTTAAGAAAGTCACTAAATATAGGATTCGAAAATACCGCCTTCTCTTCCCAAACAATAGCCGAGCCTATTGTAAAACTCCCGCCTCACTCCCTCGAGATTTCTAGGGGTTATTGTCTCGAAAATTCTAAACAGTTTAACTTGCAACTGTTGCAAGTTCGGTATTGTTAGAAGACCGTAAAGATTTTCTTTGACATAACCCCACAGAAAAAAATCACAGGGATTGAGGTCGGGTGATCGAGGTGGCCATATTATCGTACCCCTCCCGGAAATAACACGATTAGGAAAAGTGTTTTCTAAAAACCCTCTTACTAATCTGCTGTTATGCGCGGGACAACCGTCTTGCATAAACCAAATTACATCAAAATCGACGTTTAGTTGACGGACAGCAGGAATAATTCGTGTTCGCAGCAAATCTAAATATTTTACTGCATTCAAATTGCCGTTGATAGCAAATGGCCCTATAATGTTATCACCCAAGATACCCGCCCAAACGTTAAGTTTTTCGGGGTATTGAGTTTTAACATTACGAGCTAGATGTTTATTTTCTCGAGAGCAATATCGCACGACTGAGGGATTATGCTTGCCATGACGTGGAAAAGAAGACTCGTCGGTAAACAGAATATGTTTTATAAAATATTCGTCCCTGTTAGCCTTTTCCATCACGGACTCACAAAACTCCATTCTTGGAAAATTGTCCTCGGGAAAAATCTCCTGGTACTTTCGAACTTTGTAACTTTTATATTTGTTGCGTTTTAGAATCCGCTTTGCTGTACTTCTACTAACACCGATTTCGTCTGCAATTTGCCGTGTACACTTAAGGTCGCCCATTTCAACTAACGAACAAACCCTCACGTCTCTCTCCTCCCGATCGGCAGGTATTAGAGGGATATGAGGCTGTTTGTCTTACGATCCTTTCAATCGTTGAATGCGAAGGAATAGGCCGATTTACGTACTCTACAGCAAATAAATCAGCGGTTGTTCGACAGGAATTGACGGCAAGATACCACGAAACTATTTGCACCTTCTCTGCAGTTGTATACACTGACACGATAACTACCTTTACGTATGCACAGCTAAATACGAATGACGGGCAATCTGTTGCGCTCGACCTATGTAGCGCACGCGGAGTGACATCGTACACACGTTGCCACATCGCATTACGTTCCGTACGTATATTGTTGCCTATGGCCCGTAGCGGGCTGGACCTATCGGTATATATATATGGACTTTATGTGTATGAGAATTAATAATTATTAAATCTTATTTTACATGCGATTGTCGCTATAATTTGTTGCATTAAATTCTACAATCCGGAAAATCACTTTTGCCCTAGATTGTAGACGCAACAAGCCGCGACGTCAACTGTACAAGTTGTCAGTACAAATGAAAAATGAAAAATTTGTAAAAGACATATCCGCCCGGAATGCGCAAATATCGATACTTCACTTTTTTTACAGATCTTCAGTGCACATTTTCCGGAGACAGACATGACTTTCACTTCCATTTTGATAAGTAAATAACCACGGAAATGGGCATTTATCGACAGAACATCAGATCGCCCACGTATAATAAGAATATGTATTAGGTCGTTATCGCTTGAAACTGATGGTCTCCTAAAGTTACGAGGGCGTATTTTTATGTTATCTACCTAGCCATGAAAAAAAGCATATAAGAGAACAAAAAAAAATATTTTTCTACATAACTCCCTTCAACACTAATACACTTATACCATCTTTTTTCCAGTTACCCCATACCCTCAGAAAAAAAATTGCTTCGGTAACCCCGCAAAATATTCTTCAATAGCTTCTTTGAGTTCTTCATCAGAAGCAAAACGCTTTCCCCTGAGATGCTTTTTTAAATTTTTGAATAAGAAGAAGTCTGACGGAGCTAGGTCGGGGCTATAAGGTGGATGCCTTAACTCTATAAACCCACAGTCATTGATTATCTGCTGAACTTTGTTTGCCTTATGAACCCGACAATTGTCGTGCAGCAACAAGTTTTTTTTGTGGATAAGAATGCGGGCGTTTTTTCTCCAGAGCAGTTTTTAAATTTTTAATTGTGTTTCCGTAGGCCTCTCCATTTATGGTAGACCCTCTCGGCATATATTCAATAAGCAAGACTCCTTCAGCATCCCGGAAAACAGATGCCATCAGTTTTTTTCAGAAAATTGTGTCTTGGCTTTTTTGGTGTCAGAGAGCCCTTATGAACCCACTGCATGGATTCTTGTTTAGTAGAAGGGTCCCAGTAATATACCCAAGTCTCATCCCCGGTGATAATTCGAGATAAAAATGTTTTGTCCCTCTTCAACTTGACCAAATTTTCTCGGGAAACTTCTTTTCTGTACAGTTTTTGTTCGGGTGTAAGCAATCTGGGTATCCACCGTGCAGACACCTTCTTCATACCCAAATCGTCATGCAAAATCTTGAGGACACTTGTTTCGGATATACAGACTTCATTGGCAATGACAGAGATCTTTACACGCCGATCTTTCAGAACCGAATTTCGACTTTTCGCACAATGTCTTCAGCTCGGGCTTCAACGGGTTGTCCGTACTTTGGGCCATCATTGATTGACTCTCGGCCCCGTCGAAAGAGTTTAGACCAATATTTTACTTGGAAATAAGATGGTGTATCTTCCCCATACACAGCAACCATTCTTTCATGAATTGCTTTTGGACCACTGCCTTCTTTTGTCAGGAACTTTATTACGCTGCAATGTTCAACCTTAGTTTCACTCATTTTATCGAGAAATAGACCGTCTCAAGTCTCTATAAACAGCACAAACTAAACACAACTTAACACATGTACTTCTAACAGTGACAGCAATTTTTCAATAATTTGTTTGACATCGTCACTCTTTTGTTTCATGGCTAGGTAGATAACATAAAAATACGCCCTCGTACTTAACCACTTCGACTGGCAATTAATAGCATCTATAGCGCGGTCGATAGTTAATAATTGTTACATTTTCAAGTTTGCCCTGCAATATCCCACTTGAAAATGAGTAATTCTTGGCTTTTTATGGTATAAAGTATAAGCATTAGAAAATGTCATATCCATTAGAGAAAAGAATATTCAGTAATTTTCTTATAACTTTCTCATCGAATGAAAAAAAGGATATCTTACAGGTCTATCCCACTCATAGCGTCACTGTAATCCAAACTTAATTCAAACAGGAAAGCGACAAAAAATATATATTTATAAAAATAAAGTTATTTAAAGTTTGAAGTCCAATATAAATATAATTAACTTCCACGCGGCTGTTTATACTAATAAAAATAAAATCAATATATTCAAATGATTTGTTTGTATATAGTGATGTGGAATTAATTTCCACAATATATCGTTTTTCATAGGACAAAGTGAATTGTATATGAACGAATCAAAAATTTTTGTAATAGTATGCAGTATGCAAATATAACGATAGTTATAAATCTGTTCTGTCGTCTCCCTTCAAAAGAGAAAATTATGAGATATTTTTCATTATCAAAGAAATATAAGGCCGAGAAGCGCTTCACTGAATAATGCAAACAAGGGCGACGTCAATAACTAAGTACAGCTTTTTTTTATTAAAACGAAAATTCCTTCAACAAAGTTTTTTTAATACAAGATGACAAATTTTATTCAATGTATTTGCTTTATCCACATTACAATGTCGAATTATAACAACTACCCATATGTAAATAAAATAGCTAAACTTTTATCCGGTCACAGATTTCCCGTCAAACTTACATATACTTTTCTTAGATATAGAGATGTACAGGTCCCCTATATTAGACTCATTATGATATGCGATTTAAATCTAAACGAACTATGTGATTATTTTTTTAGTAGGTCAAATTCAGTAGACTTCGGGATTACATTTTATCGAGTAGCCGTCTGTCTCAAACCAATCGATTAATTATGAGACATAAATTCGCGTCAGTATCACAAACAAAGTGTTACAATTTGTCTCAAATTTTATAAATTTTTTACTAGTAAGGATTATTCAGTGCAACAACGTGTGTTTTCTGTGGAAATTTACATTATAATTGGTTCAGTAGAAGAACTTCGGCGTGCATTTGGACGGCAGTTTGGTGATAATAATAGGGGTAATGCACCAACTCGCAAAACAGTTATTGCATGGGTTCGTCAATGGCGTGAAAATGGTTCTGTGCAGAACATTAAAAAACCAGAACGTCGTACGCTTGTAAATATTGAACGAGCGAGAGCTGCTTTCACGAGAAGTCCTACTAGATCTGCTAATAGGCAATCACTTGCTCTACGAATATCCAAGGGAAGTCTTTACAGATTCCTTCGCAAGGATTTAAAATTTTATCTGTAGAAATACCAAGTGGCACACCACCTTAGTCATCGAGATAAGGCAGCGAGGTTAACATTTTGTCAAGAATTTTTAAATCGGTATCGAGAGTCAATATACAATTTGTTAATACCCGATTAAGCAAATTAAGAGAATTTTAGATATCGAGAGCTGTAAATCCTCGCAAATTGTTTTCAGAGAATCTCCATAGTACAAACGTGGTTGTTTGGTGTGGTGTAGGATCATTTGGTATCATTGGTCCTTATTTTTTTTCACGATGAATATTACCGTTCTGTAACGGTCAATTCCGATCGTTACATAGACATGTTACAAACGTTTCTCATCCCAGAACTGATTAGACGGAGATTACTAAATGATGCTCTGTTATTCCAACAAGATGGAGCAACACCTCACTTGGAAATTTACCTTGGCCACCTAGGTCCTCCGACTTGACGGCATCCGGGGGTATTTGAAGTCAAAGATCTATGCAAGTCGTCCTACAACAATTGAGAAATAGGAGGAATAGGTTGAGATTTGCTTCGTCGGCTGATGCACAATTTTGCATTCAGAATTTAAAATTGTATTCGTGTTCATGGAGGGCATTTAGAAGACATGATTTTTAAATAACAAAGAAAAGTTTAAGTTAATTATAAATCCAAGACAATTACTTATACAGTAGTGTATTAAAATATTTTTTACTCTCCTTAGAACGATTTTATTCGAAATATAAAATGGGTAGTCTAATATGGGGAATCCTGTATAATTTATGGGCGTAAATTGTAATTTTACAAAAGTCAGTTTAACAAATTATTAATCATTATAACATGACATAAATTACACATAAGAGAACATTGAACATTGTCATGTAAAACAAAACGACCTAACGAAATATTAAATAATAAATATAAAATTTAAAAATTCATCTAGTGTATTTTCTAGCCTCAAATAGCTCACTTAGCAGAGGAAATTTGGATCCATTTGGGTTCACATAAGTACATATTCTGAAATCGAGGTAAGTACTCGTTGTTTTCGAAACCATTTACTATGAAATTGACTTTGCTTTAGCCCTAATAGAGCCCTGAATGCCCCTGAATCTCAAAGCATGATTCTCGTGCGGCTTAATATGTTGGCATGGCCTTCATATGTCCGAAGCTATAAATGGCAGCTATCAATTTTCATAATAGAGCACTTATATATTCTCTCCAGTTTAATTTATTATCAATAGTCAAGGCAAAGAACTTAATAGCTTTTGTATCTGATGATTTATTTGCAGTAATTTGAAGATATTTTCTTTTTTATTATTAATTGCGAGCTAGTAGCCAAATGTCGGCATTCTCAAATTCTCGCAGTTCTTATCATGAGTTTACTTTTGTCACTCTGGCATAAAGGCAAACGTTTACTCGTTCTTAGTATTTCAGCCAAATCGTTTACGTAAATTATAAACCGCAGTGAGCCTAGTATCAATCCTTGCGGTACTCCTTGGTCTACTGTTTCGATATTAGATATTCTTTCCTAAAATTCCACATTTCGTTGTATATTAGTTAAATATGATTTTATGATGTTATAGTTCTTACCTCATGTCCCACAGTATTGAAGCTTATTCATCAATGAATCCCATGGTGAACTGTACCAAAACCTCGTGTCAAATCGCAACATGTAAGTTAGATTTGCAGAAAGCTCCATCAATTCCTGTGTATCTGTACTTACGCATGTATTTTTTCTACATCCATGCTGAGTTGTAATGTAATTATATTTGTCGAAGTAGCTCGTTAATGTACTTGCGATTATATTTTTGGTATTGAGATGAATCTACAATTTTGAGTATCGTTTGCATCTCCTTTCTTGACTATAAGTATAACTAGTGCGAGAATTAATGATTCCGAAATTTTGTCTACGATATATTTTACTATTTCCACTGTAAATCCGTAATAGTCATCAGAAGATTTTGACATTTTGTGGTTTCAATTAGTTCGAGTTTAGTTACTGGAATCAGACAGCATGTTCTGTTATTGCTGATTAAATTAAATATTAAGATTAAAACAGTTGGGGCTATATTTAACCCTAGATTACGGGAGTACTTACGCCGCACGTCAACACGGGACTATCGTCAAATTTACGGCTTCAAAAATAATTTTTATTCTAAAATTTACAAAAATTAATATATGCTCTTCAGTTTTCTTTTAACATTATGTATACATAATAATAACACGAATTTGTTTTAATTTGCATCACAACAAATACAAATATTTCCACGGTGTTCACCACACATTTCATGTTTGCACTATTGACAATAAGTTGTTGTCATGCGTATTTTATGCTAGCTAACACAGTAAAAACGAATTTTTCGCTTTCATGTATGTAGTTCTGTTGACCACTTGTGACAGTTTCTGCCTTTTGAGCTTATTTCTTTTGGACGTATTACATTTTATTCAAATGAACCGTCTTCTCCATTTACTTCAGTTTTAAGTCTGGAAAGTAAGAAATTGTGTCCAGTAGAACTAACACTTTCATCGAACGATTCTTGCTAGTCGGTTTCACGATTATCTTCTCCTCAATAACTAACTACCACTACCATCGAAAGGTTATGAATTCCATCTCGCAATTCTTTTTCTGGCAATGTGTTTTTTATGCCGTTTGGAAATGCGATTTTCTATTGTAAAAATATAGAAGGAAATAAACTTATTATTAACCTGTGAGCTCTAGAATAAAAATGTTATAATTTTGCGAACTAAAACCGAGAATATGGACTTACAATATGTAGTACGGGAACTCGGGGATTCGTAAAATTTAATTTGAACTGCAGTGATCACTATTCGGACCAAGACTAATTAGGAAGGACTAAGACCGACGGGCAGATACGTTAACTAAAAATAGCCAGAAAACGAACCAGTAAACCGAGCATCGTAAATTTTACGAATGTCCCGTAATCTAGGGTTAACTAATTTTATTAGAATAATTGTAGCATGTATTTCGGCTGTTATGCCATTATCAAAGAGATATTCTCTAAATCATTTATTTATTGCTAGAAATGGCATGAGTTTCAGCAATCTAAAAATTTTAATAGCAAATTTCGTTACTTTAGAGTAGTATTACGTAATAGATTTAAAAATTAAATACGGATTTCGTACAAACCACGGTCTGTGTTCTCTTATATAAAATAAAACTATCCATGTAAAGACATAATAATAATTCATTTCCAAAAAAATACATGTAACACCATGTATGGACATTCAATACAATAAAATCGTTTTATATTACATCTGTTGTATATGAACGAGTCGAGGCTAGAAATATAAGTTTATATACGAAGAAATGCCGTAATCATTATATTATTTATGTCGGTTTGCTTAAAAATATACACTAGCTCATGGGTAAACAGAAAAGATCAATATGGATAATAAATGCAAAATATATTATTAAACAGTAATTTCCGCTCTTTCTTATATAGTCTCATGTAAATATATTAAAACAAAAATATACAAGAATATATTTTTGCCGTTATATTGCCAAAATGCTTTTTATGAATTCCGCTGCTGGCAACTTCATTTTATAATGACATAATATGCCACGGTCAATTATTTATTATGTAGGACACAACAAATATCATTAAATTAATGAAGCAGTTATAGAATGTAGTAAAATGTTAGTTATTATGGAACATTGTTTTAATTTTTATGTTCGTTTATTCTTATAAGTATTAAAATATTACAATACTTAATATAATTTTAAAGAATGCTATTAAGTACATATAATACATGAAAAATAACAACATACATAAATAAGGAATTGATATAATACCAGAAAGAAACTGTCTATGGAAGAAAATTAATGTCTTGTTAATGAAGAAAACTAAATTAAAAACTGTTAAGATAAAGAAAATTGTGAAGAGATCAAAAAAATTAGGAACAAGATTTCCAAATTAGTATCTTTTGTAAGTAATTTTGTATTAAACGATATTCCAGAAGAAAGGTTATTTGGCATGAATAACTCAATGAATCATAAACAATAATCTAATAAAACCAGGCATGTGAAGTTATTCAACGAATTGTGATATGTATCTGACTAAGTATGTGAGCTAATTAATGCAAAAGAAAGAAATACGATTATAATTACTTATTAATTATAATTTCGCAATATTGTTCTACTCTGCACTACAAGTATTGCGGACCGGTTAATAGGATTATCTGTTAGGTAACATACGTAATAAGTACTATTGAAAATATGTATTTTTAAAGACTTTTTAATTTTATTTATATAATTGGAAGACAAACGGGTGGTGATCTATAAAATAGGAAATATATTTTTATTTGTTCATTTTGTAGTTCAAGTTGAGTAAAGGAGTATTAATATTAACTAGCAATACTTTCTCAAGGTTCTCAAGGTTAGCAGTTAGATTTTGAGGCATTGTCCCCCACAATTGCCGCAATGTTATTAAATTTAGATTTCTATTAAAAACTGTGTCTAACTTTTGCCGAAGGCCACATCCGAAGTCACTTGGAATATTTTTAAAATTATTAATAGCCACATCTAGTGTGGTTAATCCATCATTTAATTTAAGATTTTGAATTCAAAAATAAATGATTAGTTTTGGTAAATTTGCAAAGTGTTCCTGAAGAAAGTACAACTGATTTTTTAAATTTGCAATTTGTATTAGTTCCTTGCACTCAGAAGTACTTCGAGCATAGTCATTTAAATATATAACGAAATTTTGTAAACTATCGAAATTCTCTGCATAAGAACTAGTAGCTTCTAACCATGGTCTCCATCTAGTTGTTACTAGAGAGGGAAGCAGTGACAAAGATGGAAATTTTTCCGTGAAAAGAGCTACTCTCAATGGTGCTTTTTTGAAAACATTTTTAAAAGCGGATACAAGTCTATCAACTTCCGGAAAGGTGTCTGTTAGGGCTGGGCGAAGTATCAATACATAGTCCAATACCCGATACAATAACTGGTATCGATTCCACGATATCTCATATAACGAAGGTATCGATTCTAAGGTATCGATTCCAAAGTATCGATACCTATCGATACTTTACCGATTCCAGTACTCGCTAAGTATCGATGTATCGAGTAGCGATGTATCGGGTAGCGAGGTATCGATTCCAAAGCATCGATACCTATCGATACTTTTCCGATTACAGTACTCGCTAAGTATCGATGTATCGAGTAGCCATGTATCGAGTAGCCACTTACCTTTGTGCATTCTTTAAATGTACATAAAAGATGCAATAACTTTTTAAGTAAAGAATTTTTAAGTATATATAGCATAATATATATTATATAGTATATATTTCAAAGGATGTTGTTTAATTTTATATTATGCGTAGCAAATATCCATAATAATAATAATAATATAATAATAATAATAATATATCTTTATTCAAAAGCCAATATTATGGATTGAAACGTCAAAAAAATACAAAAAAAAAGTACAATGACGTTATAAGACATAGCGGAATATACTAATGCATAATAAACATCAAGCAACCTATCACCACTAAGCGATGACTTTAACTGTCTTATCACACAATATGAACTACTCATCTTCTTACAAACGCTGTCAAGGTGCAGGTTCCACGTAAGTCTGGCATCAATATACACACCCAGTGACAATACACTGTCTTCAAAATTTTTTGTTGACACATTATCCGGAACAGTTTTGCGTTTATGAAACTAAATTAATTTTGTTTTGCCACGATTCAACAACAAACGATTAGACTCACACCACCCACCACCCATTTCACTAACTGTTTCGTCCAACCGCCGCTCAAGCTCATCAATCGTCGACCCAGTCACCATCACAGAGGTATCATCTGCGAAAAGTACCGGATATTCATGCGAGAAGACATGCGTCAGGTCATTCACCATCAGCAAGAACACCAACGGTCCAAGAACCGAACCCTGCGGAACACCCAGATCAAGTTCCGTCTCAGACGACACACAATGGCCCACCCGAACAATCATCCTTCTGCCACTCAAATAGGAGGAAATCAAATCCAATGCAACTCCCCGAACTCCTAGATTTTACAATTTATCAGTTACAATACCGACGTCAACACAATCAAAAGCACGCGATAGATCAAAAAATATCCCCGCTACGTACTTGTTATCATCAATAGATCTGTGGACAAACTCAGAACAGTCAAAAATGGCACTTTCAGTAGATCTATGCTTCCTAAATCCATGTTGGCTGTGACTAAAGACCCCATACTTATCCACAAAATCCACCACTTGATCATGAGCCACTCTCTCAATAAGTTTGGATATCGAACTTAAAACCGATACAGGTCTATAATTTTCAATTTTCGCAGGATCCATTTTTTTATATAAAGGTGTAACAGTTGCAATTTTTAGACATGATGGAAACCTTCCTTCACCAAAAGATCTATTTATTATATGTGACAGCACCTCGGACACTTCATCCCTCACTGATTTCAAGATAAAGTTACTTATCCCATCAGTTCCATATGACTTATTACTCCTCATTTCTCCAATATTATATAACATATTATAACATAAACATAATAACTGTAATTATTACAAAAAAAGATATCACAATATTGCAAATTTCATACCGTAGATGTGGTAGAATCGATAAATTAATTTTATATCTCTTGAAACCGATATCAAACAAACGATACTTAGAAAACGGGTTATGAATACTGATTCCTAGGTATCGAATCAAGGTATCGATTCCAAGGTATCGATTCCAAAGTATCGATTCCAAGGTATCGATTCAAGGTATCGATTCCAAAGTATGAATTCCAAAGCATCGATACCTATCGATACTTTATCGATTTCAGTACTCGCTAAGTATCGATGTATCGGGTTAGCGATGTATCGGGTAGCGATGTATCGGGTAGCCACGTATCGGGTAGCTTACTTTTGTGAATTTTTTTAAATGTTCATAAAGGATGCGACAACTTTTTAAGTAAAGAATTTTTAAGTATATATGCATTATATATATATTATATAATATATATTTAGAAGGATGTTATTATTGTGTGTAGCAAATATTCTTATTATGACATAACTATAATTATTACAAAAAAAATCTCACAATATTGCAAATTTCATACCGTAGTTATGGTAGAATCGGTAAATTAATTTTATATCTCTTGAAACCGATATCAAACAATCAACACCTAGAAAACGGGTTATGAATATTGATTTCTAGGTATCGAATTAAGGTATCGATTCCAAAGTATCGATTCCAAGGTATCGATTCCAAGGTATCGATTCCAAGGTATCGATTCCAAAGCATCGACACCTATCGATACTTTACCGATTCCAGTACTCAGAATCGATACCGTGCACAGACCCGATACATCGCTAAGTATCGATACCTAGATTGGTATCGGTACCCCCATATCGAAAACGTCGGTATCGCCCAGCCTTAGTGTCTGTGATATATTCACAGATTCAGTAGAGAGTATGTGCTACACAAGTAATATGCAGCATATTAGGATATGTTTCCTTTTTTTAACATATATGTAGCACTGTCACTGACAAATAAAAGTATTTTTTCTTTGTACCTGTCGTCGGAATGAAGCATTTGGTGTAGATTCTCGTAAATGGTTTCAACTACTGTTTCCGCATCAACTGTATTTATAACTTTTGTTGCATAAGCGTTATATGGAATAGTTGGATGTAGTACATTTACCATACAGCGTCCTAATATAATAATAATATTTATTCATTTTAGACACAAACTTAGTGTATATGAGTCGTCACAATAAAAGAAAATACAACAATAAAGGACCAAACTGCCATTAGTAATACAAAAAAATTACTTAATATTTAAGGAAATATATCACGTATATCACAAAAAAACAAACACTAAAATAAACGAACAAGTTCATATAGATTCAGGAACGTGTATGCATATGAAGTATGTAGACCATTTGCTTAGTATTCCTCCAGGAAATCTTTAACTGAGTAGTAACACTTACATAGGAGATAATGCTTCACAGTTGATTTAAACTTTCCCATGTCACGAACATCTTTTATATCTGATGGAAGTTTATTAGATACAATCTGACCCGCATATGCCGGTGATTTTTCAAAGCTCGCCGTTCTATGGCGATCAGTCCGCAACAAGTGCCCATAACGTGTCGGATAATTATGTGCCCCACAATTTTCTATATTCTATATTCACAGTTTCGTCGGCACTTACCCATAGGTACAGATTTGAAAGATGGCTTCTAATGTGTTCTACTGCTTTTATGTTTATTTAATGGAATATTTGCCGCCATAAAAGTTTCACAGTTCTTCGTTAAAATAGTCAGATTCCAACGGGTCTAATTTCTGTGTATGTGTTTGCGATGATAAGTAACGTTTTACGTGCGATTTCTTGGATTCTTTTGTCGATATTTTACAGATTTTGCAATAAATTTCGGAATTACTGGCAATGGATATACAATCGATTACTCTTTTTTTACTCTTACCAATTCATTTCAAAATCTGGTGTGCCTCAGGGCTCTAATCTTGGACCTCTTCTTTTTCTGCTCTTCATTTATGGTCTCGCATCTTTCAGTTGTTGTATGTGGGCCTAGCTGATGACACTAAATTATACTTATCCGTCGAATCACAAAATGATGTTGATGTCTTGCAAGATAATAATAATGTGTCTGCGGATTGGTGTAGTAAAAACAAGAACAAATTCTGTGTTGTATCTAACACGTGTAAAATTAATAAAGTGGAGTCGTCACATAGTCTTGATGGTCAAAAGTTAGTGATAGGCTCCTCTGCTTCTAGAATGTTAGGCTTCGATATGAGGTCTACCAGTCGGTTTCAGGATCTAACTGTTCTGAAATCACTGTACCAGGCTTTTGTTTTGAGTAGAACGGAGTATGCTTCGGTAATATGGTCTCCTTTCTACTAGACGCATGACTCCTCACTTGAACGGGTTCAAAGGAGATTTCTGAAATACCTTTCCTTCAGATGTGATGGTAGATATCCCGAAAGAACTACTGATTACAACCGCCTTCTAGACAGACATAACTTCAAATCTATAAAACATCGCCGAGAGGACCTTGCCAGGCGATTTATGTGTAGATTAATTAATGATCAAATTGACTCGCCTGAAATATTAAACTGTATAGCTTTTCACGTGCCTCGAATGACGTCAAGATCTAATCCTACTTTTTACCCACCAAGAGCTAGAACTAACGCGCTACTTAGAGTTCCAATTAATTTTAGGTGACAATGTGCGGATAATATTTATTGTGACATTTTTACAGGAGGTGTTTAGATTAAGATTTTGTTTTAGTTTATTAGCCTATTTCATACATTTATATTTTGTTTTTTCTATATAATTTAGCACACATCAGTTTCTTTCTTCTATTTTTTTTTCTTTTGTTATGTATTTGTCCTAGCTGTAGGCCTAGAAATGGAATTATCTGTTGAGCAATAAAGATTGATATTATTATTATGTGTTGAGATGAACATATGCTTATGCATATTTGTATTATTTCTATCTGTATTAATTAGAAGTTCCATAAAATAATATTAGCCTCAGAAGTTTTCTTTATTAAGAAGATCAGAATTATAATTTCCTTAAAGTAAAACATTAAAAAATACTTATCAAATACAGAATTTGCGTAAGACCGTTTGAATCCTAGTAAGGATATATACAGAAACGCTTTGTGTTTGAATAGTCTAATAGTTTCCACTTAGAATATGTGTAACAGTTCAAGGAAACCTTCGCAATACGTTTGAGTATCTAACATGCGAAATTAATTAAAGGGAAAGCATTTGTTTAGATAAATCAGATCGATGTTCTATTTAAACACATTGACATTATCAACAACGTATCACTTGCCAATCACAATTGTTTATTTCTTGAACGAGTTCCACTGTTGATGCTTTGGATTGACATAAACTCTTGCTTAATTATCAAATGTTCTGTTTTATATGTATGTATATTTTTTGTAGCTATAGGCGTTTAATGTACACAAACACAATAATTGTTGTTTATTTCTGAAAATTAATTAATTGTAAAGCTAACATTGCAGACGTTTTCATATACAAATAATATGATTGTATATTGAAATTCAAGACGCTCATGTAGTATCTATACATATACATATATAATTATAGTGATTTTAAATGTATTATATATAGTATTCCATACTGTATACACACGAAAATTAAGATGTAAATTTTGATAAGGAAAATATTCTCAATGTAAATTATTTGAGGATATCGATACCTACATATCTGAGATTAATCGATGCTCGTAGTAAGAACTAATCAAATTATGTTTAATATAGGACTTAATAAATACTTTTTCAAGAAACGCTTTTGTGTATTCGATGAATTTATTACATTAGATTAATTATACTAGACGATGTAATGGTCGTTTTTCTAATTAGAATGACGTAAATTCTTAAAAAGAAAGAAATAAAAATGTTTCTTAACATTTTTGTAAATAAATAGCATATAAACGTAAAGCATTAAAATTTTAAAGGAGGTACTAGTGAATACATTACACGAAAAGGGAAAAGACCTTTAAATGATGCCACATATACATATATAATAACACATGTTACAGAAAACCAAACCTATGTTATATAAATAATATGGTTGTGCATCTTTATTCACTTTGACACTTTCGTTTTTTTTGTTGTTAAAAAAATAATAATGTTAGCCTTCGTACCTGAAAATACTAGATAGTATAATGTGATTATTATAGAGAACGGACGCAATTTCCATAAAACGCAATCGGCAATTGGAATTGTGTATAACGTCGCTCAGTACATCCCGGCGTAATTCAATGAAGTATTTGTTTGACTTACTCAGACACCTGGTCTCGCCGCGATAACAATGGACAAGCCCCAGCTATTGTATTCGAAGAATATAATGTCTTTTAAAGTGTTTCCATGAGCGTAGATAGAAGCGGGGTTTTTATAATGTATTTTATTTATTAGTTTATATTTCGTAAGATAAATAAAGTGCTGTGAGTAAATTTCTTGTTTTCATAGTTTTAACTGTTAATTACATCGTAATTTTTGTGATAGATCCTGTTTAATATCGTTTGATTGAATCTATTTCTACCAATTATTTCGACGTAAGAGTGTGCATTGAATTTCGTTCAGTTTCAATAACTTACGCACACATTTTTAGTTTTCATTTATTTAGATCTAGAGCATTGTTTAAGTTATATTTTCAGACATGATATGGAAGAATGTCGGGAACGGCATCGTAAAACAATGGCGAGTTGGATTGACGGTCATACTGATTGTATGTCCATTGTCAGTGATTCCGAAATTTATTACAAAATCCGTAAAATATCGTCAAAAATTCGTCACTTAGGATCTGAACTCTGTAAAACTTTTATGCGGCTAATATTCCATTAAATAAACTTAGCAATCCCACTTTAAAAATATTTCTTCAAAAATATACTGGTCGAAATGTTCCTGATGAATCAACTTTACGCAAATATTATGTTTCTAGGTGCTATACGAGAACAGTAGAACGCATTAGAAGCCATCTTTTAAATCAATACATATTGATAAGCGCCGACGAAACGGTGGATATGTTAGGACGCTGTGTGGTAAATGTTGTAGCTGGTGTACTACATCCAACTATTCCCTATAACTCATATGTAATAGCAACAAGTGTTATAAATAGAGTTGATGCGGAAACAGTTGCTGAAACCATTAAGGAGAATATGCAAAAAATGCTTCATTCGGACGCCACGTACAAAGAAAAAATACTTTTATTTGTCAGTGATAGTGCTGCGTATATGTTAAAAACAGGCAGACTATTGAAGAAAACATATCCCAATATGCTTGCTGCATATTACTTGTGTAGCACATGCTCTCCACAGAATCTGTGAATATATCAGAGACACTTTTCCGGAAGTTGATAGACTTGTATCAGCTTTTAAAAAAGTTTTCAGAAAAGCACCATTGAGAGTAGCTCTTTTCAGGGAAAAATTTCCATCTCTGTCACTGCCTCCCACTCCAGTAATAACTAGATGGGGAACATGGCTGGAAGCTACTAGTTATTATGCTGAGAATTTCGATAGTCTAAAACATTTCGTAACACTGCTAAAGATGATTTCTTTACGAACACTTTGGAAAATTGCCAAAACTAATCACTTATTTTGAAAATCGAAATCTCAAATTAAATGACGGATTAACCACATTAGATGTGGCTGTTAATAATTTGAAAAGTATTCCAAGTGACTTCGGATGTGGCCTTCGGCAAAAGTTTGAAGCAATTCTTAATAGAAATCCAGATTTAATTACATTGCAGCAATTATGTATGGAGACAATTCCACAAAATCTAACGGCTAAATATGAAGAAATAAAAGAATATTTCCAGTATGCCCTATAACCAGTTGCGATGTAGAAAGGATGTTTTCTATTTATAAGGATGTACTTAATTCAAAGAGAACAAAATTGACAGAAGAAAACCTTGAGAAACTATTGCTAGTCAATATTAATACTCCTTTACTCAACTTGAACGACAAAATGAACAAATGAAAATGTTCCAATTATAGAAATAAAATTAAAAACTTTAAAAATACAACTTTTCAACAAATAAATATGTATTTCGTAATTTTATAGATCACCACCCGTTTGTTTTGCAATTACATAAATAAAATTAAAAACTTTATAAATACAACTTTTCAACAAATAAATATGTATTTCGTAATTTTATAGATCACCACCCGTTTGTTTTGCAATTACATAAATAAAATTAAAAACTTTATAAATACAACTTTTCAACAAATAAATATGTATTTCGTAATTTTATAGATCACCACCAGTTCGTTTTCCCATTATATAAATAAAATTAGATATTTTAGAAATACAGCCTTTCGCCAGTACTGCACTGGGTGGTAAGCGTGTCCGTTCTCTAAAATAACATGTTACAGAAAACCAAATCTATGTTATTTAAATAATATGGTTGTGCATCTTTACTCACTTTGTCACTTTCGTTTCTTTTGTTGTTAAAAAAATAATAATGTTAGCCTTCGTACCTGAAAATACTAGATAGTATAATGTGATTAAACACTTAATACTTTATTACCTTGAAATAAAACACCTAACTTTTTCACAATCTGTTATTTAGAAAATAGATGTACATTTTATGTTTACTGCAGATATCATCAGTTGCTACTTGTTTTAGAAAAGTATTTTTCCTACAATCGTTAAGAAATTAAACATTCACACACGTAAAATTACTGCTGGAAATGACCAATTGCCGCACAAGTGCAGAAATGTTAAAAAATAAAAAATACAAATTGCACTTACTCACGTTCGAGATTTATTATTATACCTGGTTCTTTTTATATCTTTGCACATACCCTATACAAATAGCTAAGAAAAGAAAAGTCAATACATAGGTGGCATAGTAGGCAACCAGTTATGCACCAGTGAGCATTTACGTACAAAACTAATTCTTAAGAAAATAAATTTTTTTAATGTCAAATACTTCTCAATTTTTATTAATTACATAAACTTTAAATTAAATACATTTTATTGAAAAATAGATAATTTATTTAAATCATGAATACATATAGCAAAGACGTAAAAGTTTCAATGATAATGTGGTACCAGAAGAATAACAGCTTAAAGACGGTCAAAGACATGTTTACGAATTACCGAACCAACCTATTGGGAGTATTTCAGTAACACTATAAAATAATGTATAGTTTATTTCAAATTATAAGAATATAACTTAGAACGGCTCTAATGATTTTATTTCACCACCTGCGGCAATAACTACCTGGTCGCTCAATACGATTATCTTTTACGCAAACAAGCTGCTGAGGTCCGTAATGACAAAATTCAAGTAAATTGTAATCACTGCAATTTAGATGAAATAAAATTTAATAATAATATAAGTACCAACAGTTGTTAATTTGAATATATAGTTATTATATATAGTTAAATAGTCATTAATAATAAATACTAATTAATACTAATATAATAATAAATACTAATTAATACTAATAATAAAATAAAATACTAATTAATACTAATTAATACTAATAAATAATAAATACTAATTAATTAATAATAAATTACTATTTAGATGAAATAAGTGCTTATATTTATGAGCACCGAGAAAAATTGAAGAGTATCAAATTGATACTATTAGGCAGCAAGTATACTCCTTCTACAGAGGAAATGTTGTATCTTCACTTGACTGCTTACATAAAAGAATCAGTTATGTAAAGACGGCAGACTATGTGCCCACACTGTAAAATTTAATATAATATAATAAATTTAATATATATATATATATATATATAAGTTTATATACTGCGAAGGATTGATCGACGTTGAGGGATGTTATATTTGCATAGTTAAAGCGCTCTTTGTATCTGTACAATGGATCTTCAGTAGTGGTAAAAAGGATGTTATATTTGCATAGTTAAAGCGCTCTTTGTATCTGTACAATGGATCTTCAGTATTGGTAAAAAGTTGCCCTAATTTTGTAAAAACTACATTTTTATCTAATACACCTTATGTGTATTATTTATTAAATTTAACAGTGTGGGCACATAGTCTGCCGTCTTTAGACTTATGAGCCTATAAATATTCAGTGTTCTAAAGCAACCTTGTGGCGGACGCTAAAGAAAGCTGGTTTTACGTTTGGCACTATAGACAAACGTCGCACAATTATGGAAAGCCCGAGATTACTGAAACTTCGATATGAGTACTTAACGGCAATTAGGAGGTATAGACAGGAGGGACGATTCATATGTTATTTAGACGAGACGTGGTATGACACCCATGACACAATTTGCAAAGGTTGGGTGGATAGTTCAAGTATGCGTCAGTTGGATGCGCCGGTTTCGAGAGGGAACAGAATAATCATTCTTCATGCTGGGTCAGAAAAGGGATGGATCGGACAGCCACTATTATCTGCTAAAAATGTTTTAGATTACCATGAAGATATGACTTCATCTTTATTTGAAGAATGGTTTTGTGACACTTTGCTGCAAAATTTACCAAAAGATAGTGTGATAGTGATGGACAACTCTCCGAATCATTCTCGACAGCTATCCAAAGTTCCTACAAAATGTAATAATAAGAAAGATATTAAAACACTTTTAGAAGCAAATGATTTATATTTTGAGGATCATTATACAAAAAACCAATTAATAGAGGTAATGAACACAAAAGAATATTTAAAGAATTATTATGTTGATAACAGAGCCAAAGAAGCTGGACATACAGTTTTACGCTTACCACCATTGCATTTTCAATCCCATTGAATTGATATGAGCTCAACTGAAAAATACCATAAGACGAACAAATCAAACACCGAAATTTAGTGAAAGCAGAAAAAATGCTATGGAACATATAACTGTTGTAAATTGGAAAAATGCTGTTAAACACGCAATAGCAAAAGAGGACGAATATATGCGCATGTACAAAATAGTAGCACCTTTGATTATAAATTTGGAATACGATTCAGACACAGACACCGATTTGCAAGACGACTCAATCACAGATGATTTATGAAATGCGGTGACACATAAAAATTTTATTGTGTATTACCAATAAATTAGCTTTATATATCTATATGTATCCACTACACATGTTGCCACAAGATTTGTAATTTTTTCTTTGTATATAAACCCAATGTACAGATATTTTTTATTGTATTCTTGAAATTAACAGCGTTTTATTATTATATTATAGGGCCCTAATTTATAGTCAATACAGCCCCTAGATTCATACGTTGCAAATAGGTAAACCGTACCCGTTCAATAAGGAGACCAGGTATAATAATTATCATCACAGAAGGTGGTGCAATAAAAGCATTAGAGCCATTCAAAGTTATATTCTTATAATTTGAAATAAACTATACCAATACGTTAAACACATAACACATCGTGGTATCTTACAAATAAGTAGTTTTATGAAATAGAGAAATTTATCTTGAAAAGCAGTAATGGAAAATTCTTGTAGGTAATAAATATCATACTATTTCCGTAATAATCCCAATAACTTTTGGACTGTACAATTATCTGACAGCATCACTACTGGAATTGAATGCTGAAGAAGGGAAGATATTATGCAACAAACTTTTGTAATCTGTTAAAGCAAGGCTTCTTTCAAATAAAGGGCCATCAATTACACGAGTAGCAACTGTTTTAGACACTCGATTTAAAAGACAAGGTTTTCGTAGTACTGAAAATGCTATTGGGGCTACTTCTTTTCTAGAATAAGAAACGTTTAATATTATGAAGAAAATATATTTTGAAAATAAAGAACAAATACCTGTAATCGAAACAGACATTAGTCCACATCACTTTCATTATTTGGATTTTTGCATATCTGTACCTGTATCTGTACTAGTTCGGTGTTGATACACCGAATTATGAAAATATGGTGGTATTATCCTGCATCTAAGTCCTTTGGACCTCTTTAACAGATGTTGGAAAACAACTGAAAGAAGACAAAAACATAGGTGATAATTACAGAGGCAATAGCCTTCTAAACTCAGCAAACAAGACATATGCAAAAATGCTAAACGTAAAACTGAAACACATCATATATATAAGCACTACTAAACGAAGAACAAATGGTTTTAGGAAAGGACTAGGTACTATAGATGCAGTCTTTACTGTACAACAAATAATTCATGAACGCAGAGAATATAATAAAAAACACATGTGACGTATATTGACATTGAAAAAGTCTTTGATAACGTGAATAGGCAAAAACTATGGAACATTATGGCAGAGCAAGGTTGTCCTCAACATTTGATTAAATGTTATAAAGAGATTATACAATAACACCACCATCATGCTAGACTTAAACAAATAAAGGCGTTAGACAAGGGTGCAGCATTTCTTCAACTCTATTCAAATATATGTTATGGCCCATATACGAAATGGCGCCATTATAAATAATGACCGGCCAATATTAGTACAGACTTAAGTCTGTGGCAATTATTCAGAAAAATTAAGAAGCTATGGTTATTATGAGTTTGGATCGGCCAGTACTAGTAATGCCAAACTTACTCTGGCCAAAATATATAATAAAGTAACTATTTTTATATCCACCTTTATTACTTACTGCAAACTAACTAGGTACATTACAGAAGCACTAATTTAAAACAAGAAGAACAACAACAGTATAATTTAGCAGTATTAAATTTAGGTGCAAAGTATTTATGAAATATTCATTTTATTTGTTGCAGCAATCTGTAGATCTACGACACTTTGAATTACAAAGAAAAGATTTGGCTCTGCACTTACATCTATTTGATTTACATTTCTGAGTACAATAACATCGAATATAACCTTGTCCTTCCGTTAAACTCTGGGCGGATTACACTTGACGCAACGAAACGTCATTATTTTGAACAAAATCCACTGTAAGGAGCTTTTCTGAGCAGGGCATAATTTGTTTCTGCAATATAGTTGTTTTAAAACTCTATTTCCTCTACTAACTTTATAAAACCTTTCCTGTAGACCACAACCACCTCGGTCTATATCAAGAACTCGTATTTTTGCAGTGTCTCCTATACCGATTAGAGGAAACTTTGCTTCAGATAATTTAAGCATTTTAGTACCTTGAATTTTTAAATTATTCGTATGCGTAGTCTCGTTTCGTTATTATCTGTTCCCAATTCTCAGCAATAATGATGATATTCTCGATATCTACATTGTTGTCAGGGTGGTCAACTATTATATCCTGTGAACATTGAACACTGAAAATTATTTTGCAAGTTATCTTCAGCATTTTTCAAAACTTCCTCAATTGTCAGGCAGTTAATAACCTCTTTTGGAAAATGCGAGTCATTAAATCCCACTTTTGCTTTTGTACCAAATAAAGCTCCATGTGACTTTGCCTTATCCCTTCGTGGTATGCCCGATTTTTCATTAACTGTATAAAACGCAAACCTTCAATCCAGTGACTATTATTCGAACTTTGCATCCATTTAGTTATCATATTTTGTACGTCCTAGTTAGCTCTTTCCACGGAACCCTGGCTTTGACCGTGACGAAGTTTTCCATGGATGATTTTTAAGTCGGGCCAGATGTCAATAAGCTCATTTACTGTTTTATTTGCAAACTCTCTGCCGTTATCAGAATGCCATACATTTGGAGCTGCAATAGTAGTAAAAATATCTAGCAGAACATATGCAATTTCCGCAGATTTTTTCGTTTTGAGTTCTTTAAGGCAAACAAATTTCATTAAGTGATCTTGATTATTCAGTAAATTCTCTATCTGCATTAGACTGCATACCTATAAGATCTACTTGACAGCTAGAATTCAATTCCTTAAATAACAATGGTTTAGAAACCAAACCTTTCTTGGATATGGATTGCTTTTGCTGGAAAGGTTTGCATACAATTTCTTTGGTTGTGTTTATCAAGTCGGGGAACTTCCAGTGAATCTACGCGCAACGAGGTTGGCCTATAGGTCAGACATATCGCCAGTTGTGTTTAGTTAGTTCTCAAAATTATATGTACACGTAATTTTACCTTGTTATTTTTGATATATCGAAATCATATTCACATGTGACAATCTGGATAAAAGATTATCCTGAATTGTGTATAGATAATGGCAGAGTGTTTTGTAGGTATTGCAGCAAAATTGTAAGTTTATATTTGTTCACGTTTAATTTCATATTTTAATACATGCAATTAATTAATGTAGATTCGATGGCACAAAAAATTTCAATTAACGCAGCATGCAGGAACTGCAAAAAGAAATATTACAAGATTTTAAAATGCACCACTAGTTACTATAAATCAATCGTTTACTTCAACAAGTGTAAATATAGAACAGAATAATTTACACTATGAATTGTGTAACGCCTTCTTAAGTTCAAACATTCCACTTTCAAAATTGGATAATTCAACCTTTAAAAACTTTTTGGAAAAGTATATGAAACTGTCAGTTCCTAGTCCCTCAACTACAATAAAAAACTATATTAATCTATTGTTTGAGGAAACTCTAATGAAAATTAAGGAAACAATAGGTGAAAATTATATTTATTTAGCAACAGACAATTGTGGACGCTATATTTCCAACATATTTATTGGCATTTTAAATGAAAATTACGCCGGTCAATCCTTTTTAATTGGTACAGAAGAATTGGAGAAAGCAAATAACTCAACTATAACAAGATTTATAAATGTCAGTTTAACGAGGTTTTATTTGCCGAATTCCGTTCCAAGTGACAAGGTATTACTGATGTTATCGGATGCTGCGACATATATGGTGAAGTCAGCACAGATTTTTTACCCGAATTTGATAGACGTAACAAGTTTGGTCTATGCTGGCAACAGATTACCAGAAGAAATACGTTACACAGTTACGTTTATAGATATTAATTGATCAATTTGACAGAAAAAGTATTTATTCAAACACCACTAAGGGTTCAAGCAAACAAAGTTACCTGGTCTGGCACTGCCGCCACAACCAATAATAACAAAATGGGCACGTGGCTTGATGCCGCTGTATTATGTAGATACCTTTGAACAGATAAGAGAATTCATTCTCTTTTTCAAACGACTCGATAGAAATTACAGATTGCAGAGATATGCTAAGTGAACCACAAATGCGCCAAGAGTTAGCTTTTATCAAAGCAAACTATGGTAATGAAACACTATGAAAAGTTGAAATTTAAGGTGTTGAACTCAGTGAATCGATAGAATTGATTCAGTGTTTCAAGACTAAATTTTATAATGTGAGAGGTGCTATGGGAGAGCGGTTCAAAATTAAATTTACACAAGTTCTAGAGAAAAACTAGAGCTTTAATCGGCTTAGTAGAATATCAAGTATATTGTAAGGAAACTACGATGAAACTATTGAGATGAGTCCAGCAATTATCTGCAAATATAAATGTGCGCCAATTACATCAGTTGACGTTGAGCGAAGCTTTTCAGCATACAAGCTATTATTGACGAATTGCAGAAGATCATTTTTCGTTGAGAATTTAGAAAAGCATTTAATTGTGAATGTTTATAATACTATACAAAGGCAAATACAAATACAAAGAGCTACATTTTTTAGCTTACTTATTCTTATTATTATATATGTATTTTGTAAAATTTCAAATAAAATATTGATATTGTACATATTTGTGGTATCTCTAAATTTATATTGAAATTATTTAATATTTTAACAATAATTTAGCTGTGTAACTATCGCTTAAACTTTACATATTTTAATAAAAGTTCTGCATATTTTCATCGAATTTTGGAAACATATATGCGCATATAATATCGTTTCCTTGTGCACATAGTCACAGAATAACAAAAAGGACAAAATCCGCGGTGCTTTTGATGTTTTAGGGTTCATTTTTCATGACCTTCAAGCTATTGTTTACGCTGTCGCCATTTTGAAACTATGTCAAGATATTTAAGCGGTTTATTTCAAAATAACATAATTGTAAATGTATATTATGTTTTCTTTCTTTATGCATGAAATAACAAACTTTGAGCCAAGTATTATTTATTTGTAGAAAGTTCTAGGATCTGCATAGTAATATACAAAATGTAAATGAGTTGGATAGTTGGTTTTCCGCCAGTTTACTAGAATATGTATGAACAAAATTTTTTTAATACAAATTTGTTTCGAAATATATATTATAAAAAAAAATTGGCATCACGACTGGAAGTAAATATTAAAGAAGTTACAATTAAATAATTCATGTTATTTTAAACTAAAATAGGAAAAAGTAAAATAAAATAAAACAATAACTTTGTTATATATACCACTTTATTCACATATTGCAGTGGAATTTACTTTGAAATTGCTTATTTATTTTTTTTATTCACACTACAGCTTATATCGCCGGCTAATCAGTCTAGTAGAATCCACGAACTGCCATCTCATGAATCGTTCCTTGCGGATCAGGTTTAGATTTCGTTTTCCAAAATAAAACCATAAACACAAATAAAACACGAGTCAATTCCTTTATATTAATGTAATTAAAAAAAAATAAAAAAAATCCCTCTACAAAGTGTATAGGGTGCTAAAGCATCATCAAACAGTAGCAATGAGGAAACACTCTTTGTGAATAATGACTCGCACACAGAGAAAAACCTCTTGTGAATCTCGATCAAACATAAAACTAATAAATATTAGTGAAATCTGTCAAGTTTAACCTCTACTGTGACCCCTTCAAACAAATATCAAAAACAAATTAGTTTTCAAAACTCACGATAGTTGAAATTTACTCATACGCCAAAAATAACATAACAAGGTCAAACCCCACTACAGAAACTCCAACCTTGAATTCAAAATGTTCTCGAAATATTATTTAAAAAAAAAAACTTCCCTTATAAAAAACATGACAACTTTCGCTAATATCCATATACTACTTTCAAACATAAATTATTACAATAAATACATGAAATTATAACAATGAAAATAATCCTGATATCAAATATATATAAATAAAATAATTTTTATCAACTTACATAGATCTATGTGTGATTTTATAAAATACACGAGAGATATCTTTTTCACAAAATTTCAAATAAACATAAAACACTCGCATAAATCGAATTTAAATTAACTTGCACCTTACACTAAATGCAAAAACAAAATACAACCCGAATTTATACAACAAAGAATAAAATTGATTATCTTATCCTTTAATGAACTAAACACTTTAACAGTCAAGATATCTCTAAATCAAAATGAAATTTCCATATCCGCTTATCCATTCCCACCATCTAAAAATCAAAATATATATATAACCAACACATTTTAACAAATACAATATCCGAAAAAGCGGCAAGTTCAATTCCTTGGTCAACCTAAATATACGAGGGCTAATCATAATTTCATACATTATAAAATTTATTTCATTTATAAAATAATATATATATATATATAACGATCCCCGTCTGAAATAAATAAACATACAACTGAAATAGTTAATTTTTTAGAATGTCCCTATTACAGAGTTCAAAATCGTTCAATCATTTTCCTTACTTGTCCAAGGAAAATCCATGACAATATGTATATAACAAAGTAATTGTTTTATTTTATTTTATTTTCAAAATGAATTACCACAAAGTTACGGCTACCAGTATTAATTTTCGGAAACTAAAAGCATTAAATCTCATTTCATTATAGAAAATTTGTATTATTTCAGTGTTTATAAATGTTTTAATATATTTAATTTAACACTTTTACCCTTTCGCGAAGTTAAATTTCTGTTAAAAAACTTTAGCGTTTAAATAAACCATGTAAACAACATTCCAAGCGTTGTTTGACACAGATTCAAAATGGCCGATTGGATTCGGCGCACAAAAATCTAAATTAACAAAAAAAATTACACAGGCCTACAAAAAAAAATTTTTCTTTTGGTGCATCTTTGTTTATTTGAATTGTCGATAAAGTAGGTAATGTACAGTATATTGACATACGTCATTTTAACTCATCAGCTCTAATTTACCTACTACCCTCATTGTGAATTGTTGTCGGTCTTGTTATGGTCTTGTTCGTAACTAGTCATTATAACAATATCACCGATAAAGTTTGTGTTACTATTTCATTATGGCTAGTACGTCCAGACGTTGTGTTAACGATCCTGATATATTTTGTTATGTTTGTGGTGAATACATACTGAAAAATCAGCGTAAATCGATTACAAACACAGTGCGTCGTTTGTATTTTGCTTACTTCGGTATTGAAATTCTACATCAAGATAAAGTGTGGGTGCCTCATAGCGTTTGTAAAATATGCGTTGAACATTTGCGACAATGGGAGAGAGGGAAACGTAAGTCTTTGAAGTTTGGAGTGCCTATGATATGGCGAGAACAAAAAAATCATTATGACGACTGTTACTTTTGTATGATTAATATAGTGGGCATCAACAAAAACAATCGCCATAAATGGAAATACCCCAATATTTCTTCAGTACAAAGACCTGTTCCTCATTCAGAAAATGTTCCAATACCAACTTTTCACCAGGTAGTGCAGCAATCTTAGGACGATGAAGCTGAAATACCTATTTCTTCCCAAGTAGATGATGACTTTCAATACTGCGGAATAACATCAGATCCTAAGCCATTTTCGCAGAATGAGCTTAGTGACCTCATCAGAGACTTAGATCTTTCGAAGGAACGTGCTGAGTTACTAGCGTCAAGATTAAAAGAAAAAAATTGTCTTTCCACAGATGTTCGAGTGTCTACATATAGCACGAGAGAGGGAAAGTTATTGAAGTTTTTTTCATCTGATGAAAATTTTGTATATTGCTGTAATGTGAGTGGTTTGCTGGCTTTCATGGGTTTAACGATCTATCAGCCCAATGAATGGCGTCTCTTTATTGACAGTAGTAAACGAAGTCTAAAAGGAGAAATGGTCAATGTTTCCAGTTTATTTCTCACAAATTTCCTGGTTTAAGTACTGAAAAACTAAAAGCAGATATCTTTGATGGACCTCAAATACGTAAATTGATGAATGACACAACTAATTTTCAGACTTATATGAATGATGTGGAGAGGCTTGCCTGGCAAACTTTTGTAGCAGTTGCACAAAATTTCCTCGGAAATCATAAGACTGACAACTATGTAGAACTAGTAGAGGAAATGCTGGTGCGATTCAAAGATTTAGGCTGTAATATGAGTATAAAATTACACTATCTCAATAGTCATCTACATCATTTCCAATACAATTTAGGAGATCTAAGCGAAGAACAAGGGGAACGTTTCCACCAAGACCTAAAAACAATGGAGAATAGATACCAAGGAAGGTGGGACAGTCATATGATGGCTGACTATTGCTGGGGAATCATGCGAGATTGCCCGAGTCAGTTTCATTCTAGAAAATCACTCAAAAGACAATTTCTTGATGTTTAATGTCAATAAAATATATATTTTTTCGTGAATTGTGTTTTTTTTTCTCGTGAACTAGAGCTGACAGAAGAAAAAGGGTAACATTTTTAATATCGCCATGTAAGACATACTTAAAATCGGGTCTAAAATCTCCGGCACCAAAATGGTTGTATGCCAGTGTTATCTATCCTTTCTATTATTCTGTAATATAATTCTCAGCTTTACTTAATATAATATTTTTTTTAATATCTAATATTATGTCGATTTATGTAATAAAACTTTATGGGGTCAGTGAGTGATCCCAGCTGGTCATTTATACTTCGTATTTCACCTGGTCTTCCGAAGGTTAATATACTACGTATTTTATTTAGTATGGTTAGTGTGGTTGAATATTAAGATTTAAAATTTTATGGATAGATGCGATTTTATTTTTACTTTTTGGAGTCATTGCAATAAATAAAGAATCAGGGTGACATATTTGCTTATAACAAGCTATTAATGCAATAATAATGAGTTCGAAAAGTAGCGGTGTTGCTATAAATAAGGCAATAGGCGGACATCCAAAACGTGGAAATATTTTAAATTTCTCGAACTATACGAATAGCCTAAATATGAATTAAAATTATAGTCTTTCAACTAAAACTCGAATGGTTTGAGCTTTTTGAAAACTGTGATGTCGAAAATTTATTATAACTGCAATCGATATAATATATTGTACCTTAATAACATAATGCCAGTTATCAGAAAATAAAAAAAGGTGGGGAGGTCTCGCGATCTTAAATATATTGCTTCCCATGTTGATCTTTAACTAAATTTAGACAGCGATTAATTTCGTACATAATTTACAACTGATGGAACCATGGAACCGTTATTATTCCATTGAAGACAAAGTAAAAGTAATTAAACGGAATATTGTTTTGTAAATGAATATATTTCCGTGTAAGTATTCATTGTATGCTGATGAGAAAGCATCTTGTTTAAAAAGAAATCGAGTTGCAGTAATACGATATTCGTTGTTGTATACATTCCCTAGCATGCCGTGTTCGAAAATGACATGTGTTTTAAATTAAAGCTCTTATTTATTTGGCTTTATCTAAGGAACATTCCATTATTGTCATATTAGGAGTATAAAAATATAGGCATGCATGCATACGCTAGAAAGGCGATCTTTTTTGAAACTTAAAACTTATGCTAATACGAGTATAATTCAGTGTGATTTTAAATGATTGAGAGTAGCTCAAATTTGCCGCCTTACTAAATTGTTAAAATGTTGACAATACTGCACATATGTTTCTGTTATTTTGTGTTCAGTGGCGGGTCGTATTCAATGACAACTGTTTTATTATTATATAATAAAACAAATTTTATGTTCGTAATTTTAATACTAAAACTAATTTAAAAAAATAATTAATACAGAGAATACCATAATGCACTGCTGGTTTTTGGTATGGAATAATTTTTTTAATTTAGGGTCTGATTTTTGAATTTGTTTGCGGATTCTAATCAAGATAGCATGGGAGTTTGTTTGACATTAAGTGTAATTACTTGTCATGAATAGTTACACGGTTCACCAGCGCGTTTCTAGTATTACGCATTATTTGCGTACAGAATCGGTTGTTGCGTTCCGACGCCAATTTGATCGTCGGAATGCACCATCCCGCAACACCAGTTTGGCATGCTCTCAGAAGTGGCTTAATGAAGGTAATATTATGAACAAAAATTCGACTGAGAGACACGTAACTGCTTTGGCTACTGAAAATATTGAGCGTATAAGAATTTTCTTTTCGAGGAGTCCACAACGCTCAACTGCACAACAGTCATATGTCTTAAATTTAAAGAAAGCCAGCGTTCATAGAATACTTAGGCGTATCAAATTCCACCCCTATAAATTGAAACTTCTTCAACAACTAAGCCCACTAGATAGGCAAAATCAACTTGAGTTGTGCCGACAATTTTTAGATCTGTTTGCTAGTGAACCCAATATTGTCTGCTGTCTGTTTATGAGCGACGAGATGCATTTTCATCTAAATGCCTTCATTAATAAACAATATTTTAGATATTGGGCAACAACAAATCCGCGTCAACTTCATAAACGACCATTTCGCACAGCGCACGTAACGATTTGGTGGTGCGCCACAGAAATTATTGGCCCATATTTTTTTGAAGAGAACAAGAGTAACATCAGGAAGATATTGTCACATGATTGATACTGTTTTCCGGCCAAGGTACAACAACTTGGTAATTTGTGGTTTCAGCAGGATGGAGCAACGGCGAGAATCAGTGCTGCGAGATATATTTCCCGCCCATTTAATTTCTCCAAGCGGGGATATAATCTGGCCCGCTCGGTCGCCTGACTTAACAGCAGCAGATTTCTTTCTTCTTCAGACCCCATAATCTTAAAAAATCTTCAACAAAATATTTTAAACGAAATTGAAACGTTTTCACTGGAGTGATGGGCAGTGATGGATGGTTTTATGCGACGGCTAAAGAATGTATTTCAGAAGAAGGAGGCCACCTACGCCATTCGATTTTTAAATAAAAAAAACTCCCAAAGTTATAGATTAAGATGTTGGCGTTGTTATTTCTTAACGTTTAACCAATAAAAATTTATTCCATATTAAAAACCGTCAATGCGTTTTGGAATTCCCTGTATAATATAATAATAATACCAAGATTATAATAGGAAATACAATTTTAATTTCACTTAATTAAAGCGTTTACATAAATCAATCAGTTACATATATTACTACTTCTTAAAAGTTCTTTACAGTGAATGTTAGAAATGTCAATCATTGGTATCTAAATAAAAATTAACTATTTTTTTCGCAGTTCCAAATATTCGTTCTAGTGTTGATTGATCAATACTATGTATTTCATTTCTTAGTAGTTCTTCTAAAGTATGAAGTCGGTTTTGAAAAACTTTAGTTTTTCAATAACTAAATAGACAGAATTCTAATGGTATCAAGTCAGGTGAACGTGACGGCCAAAAATCTTTACTAATTTTTGTCTATTTTTAAAATATCTTCCATTATAGATATTTTATTATTGTTAGTATTCTAAGTATTATAAGCAACATAAGGTGGTGACCCGTCTGGTTGGAAATATCTCGTTTGTAATTCATCGTCATATAATTATCATATAATTGATCTATAAAAATCGGCAATATATCAGTTTGATATCGTTCTCCATTGATGGTCACATTAAAAAATATTGGCCCGATTTATTTATTTATTTATTTTGTAAGGCACATCGAATACAGCATTAAATAACATGTGTATGTAGGTGGCTGTTCCGTAGACCGCGTGATGGGTCGTTACTGCCAGGGAGTATCCCAGTAGTTTCCATCTGCTGCTAAGTTGCGTTTCTCCGGCACAATGGGTCTCTTGTAGTAGGACGACGTCCACCGAATGATCATTCAAGAGCGTCAATAAATATTCAGATTTAGATCTGCTCATGCCTTCAACGCCCAGTTGTAAGATCTTCAGGGTGTTTTCTACGTCCCTTGTCGATAGGCTCTGAAGGGAATCATTTGCCAGAATTTCGCTGTTCATGCTGATTCTTTCTTTGCTAGGAAATCCTTGCTAGGTCCAGCAGTCTAATAGTGATGACTATTTAGCCATGACAAGTCACGGACCGATAATTCGACGTTTTGACATTGCTACCCAAACACCAACTTTCAGTGGATGCAAACTGGATTCTATAAAATTATGTGGATTTTTTGTTCTGTAAATTTGGCTGTGGATGTACTCCTATATACGAAACCAAGCACAATATAACATTTAGAATATCATCATTATTTAAATTGCTACCAGTAGACGTGTAACAATAAATGATTAACACGAAACCGGCTCTTAAATTTTACAAAATTTAGTAGCACTCCTGGGACTTACTTTGGTGAGCGAGATGCGGGCCAATTACAGATCTAACAAGCCAGACCCAGAGTAGTCAGTGAATAGGACGATGGTGCGTTTCCTTTCGAAACGTTGAAAAAAATTAACTAGCTCATAAAATGGAAAAAAGGGCGCCACCTGTTACAACTTTGTTTATATGCAGTGATCTACGCCGCACGGATCTCGCAGAGGATATACAAACCCACCAAATGATATTAAACGAAAGATGGTTTGAAAAGGAAGCTACTAAATTTATTGTAGTTGCTTTTATAAATAAAATCATTACAAAAAACACCTAATTAATTAAACTATGACAAATTAATTAAGCAAACGTCTATGAATTTCATAAGTCGATTCTTTTAACAGTGTTGAACAATTACAATAAGAAAAAGAAAATAAATATTTGGCACCGTCTGTACTAAAAAAAAATAAAAGAAACTGCCAAGATCCCCTTTGCTTCCCATTTACGTCAATTAAAGAAATTTATCTAATTAGCATTAACTAAAATAGCATACAGTATACCAAAAGTGAAGTTATCTAATTAGCGTTAACTAAAATAACACACGGTATAACAAACGCCAAAGGCTACAATGCGCGAAATTATCATATGGTAAAACAAAGACTAGATATCATAAACATAATTTAAATTATCATGGGGTATAGTACAAAGTTAAATATAAAATGCAAAATCAATTTATCATAGTGTCTAATAAATAACAAATTACACAAGCAAGCTAACTTATCGCAAAGCCTAATCTAAATTTAAATATACGCTAAAGTGAATTCCTTCACAGGAAATGAAAAGAATCACAGCTATTGCGATTAAATAGCGATACTAAAAAAGGGGAAAAAAACGACTTATGTAAATTTAATTACGTGACACAAAGAAAATAAAGAAAAATAGCAATCAAAATTTTAGTGCGAAATGGAATAATTAATTTCTTATTTATCCAATATAACAGAAAATATTAAAATAATATAACTCTAATTAATCAATTGGTACATGAAAATTTCAATAGCAAAATTAATAAATCTAATTAATGATTTTATATAACCAAAACGGCTGTTACACAAAAAGGAAACATTATTCTACACAAAATGGATGTCGTAAAATGTCCTTCTTTGAGTTACTTGACTTAGTAATTAAAAAGAGTTTCAGATTAAAGAAATTCGATATTTTTCGGAACACACAAAATACAGTAGAACTCGGTTATATCGAACGCGCAAAAGGAAAAAAAAATTGTTCGTTCAAAGCAAGTGTTCGTTATAAACGATTTTTAGTATTTTTCATACTTTGTATTTAAAATAATATTCACTAGACTTTAATTCATATAAACATATTTAATTTTCACATAGAACTAAATAAACATAGTAAATACATACTTACATTAAGAAAGTATAACTGTAGTATTAAAAAACATCATTCAGTCAAAAAATAATTCGTGATTTTTAATTGAGTAGATTTTTTTGTTAACATATCTTTTTCAATCTTACTTTGTAACAGATTATACATGTCTTTTATACTATGATCTACATCTGTAAAGGTAATATAAGTTGATAAAACATTCAAGGCATTATACACTTCTCCAATGGTAGGTAGTCTCGCTGCGTTTTCTTCCATATCTGAATCTTCCATGACCTCTTGTAAATCATCTTCAAAAGAATTTGTTATAAGTTCTGCATCAGATGGAGCTTCAATAGTTATTAATTCGCTGTCAACATTTGTATATCTGGTCAAATCTTCATTGTTAAATGGATTATTAATGTTATTTCTATCTATCCACGTTGAAAGAGGAAGGTTATCATCATCTTCATCACCAGCATATTTTAAAATCCACGGGAGATCATCATCCTCATCAAATAACGCATTACGCAGAAAACCAGCATGGCGGAAACAGTTTTCAATAGTTTTTGAAGTTACTCGTGTCCAAGCAGTATTGATCATTACTATAGCGTCTAGTAATGAAATGTTTAAATTCTCTTTATTTTCAAGGCAGTTAAGTAACCGAGTAAAAAGAATTCTTTTGTAATGTGATTTCAGGCAGTAAATTACTCCTTGATCCATCGGCTGTAATATTGCTGTAGTACAAGGAGGTAGGAAGACCAGCTTAATGAATTTTAAATTTTCTATATGGGGATGCGCTGGGCAATTATCCACCATTAATAAATTGTTTCTATTTTTGTTTTTTAATTCCTTGTCCCATTGTCTTAGCTCATTTTCAAGCAATACAGACGTCATCCACGCACTTTTGTTTGATGCATAAGAAACGAGTAATTGATTAAAATTTTTAAAACATCTAGGAGTCCTCGATTTTCCCACAACTAATAGCTTTCGCTTTTCCGATCCGGTCATGTTTGCACACACTAATACGGTTATGCGTTCTTTACTATGCTTACCGCCAACACATTTTTTCCCTTGATATTTTAAAGTTTTATCAGGTGTTACTCTGTAAAATAGTCCTGTTTCGTCTGCGTCAAAGATATCAACATCTTCATATCCTCTTCTTAAATTCGGCCAAATGTCTTTAATCCAGGAGCTAACAGTTTGCTTTGACACACTTGCGGCTTCGCCATGTATTTTTCCTGCAACGATATTATATCTTTTTTTAAATCTGTCTATCCAGCCTCTGCTACATGTAAAATTAGTATTCTGGAGTTTTCCCAACTTTTCTGCTTTAAATTTTAACATTTCTCCAGTAATCGATGCACGTTGATTTCTTTGGTAGCTAAGCCATCTTATTAAACCATTATCCACGTCTTTTCTTATAGGTTTTCTAATTCTTCTTAATTTACTAACATTTAAATTGATTGCTCCTTTTAACTTTTCTTTATTTTTTTTAATTGTGGACACTTGATTTTGGTAAATTAAATTGCCGGCTTATATCTGAATTTGAACGCCCTGCTTCTAATTCCGAAATAATAGATAATTTTTCTTTTATCGTTAACACTTTTCGTTTCACCATTATTATTTATGTATGTATAAACGTTAGCATCTATGTATGTATATCAGATCACAGTTAGACTACAACTAAAGCAAGAATAACATCTCGATCCTACGATGTACCTACACATATACAACGGGGAATTACCGAAGAATAACCGTCGCGATAAGGGTATGGTTCGTTATATCCAAGCGTCATTGTAGATATTTCTCTTAACAACTTGAACTTTAAAAGCGAGAGTTCGCTACAAACGAGCTCGTTATAAGCAAGCGCAAAATATATTGCGAGCATAGGATATTTGATCGGGGAAATTGTTTTTGTTCGTTATCACCGAGCGTTCGCTATATCTAGGGTACGTTATATCCGAGTTTGACTGTATATATATTACACTTTTATCTGTCACCGAAAATAAGCAGATTTTTTAACAGTACACTTGGCTTTTGCTTCAAGCCTACGGACTTGGGCGCGTGGTCAAGATATCGGACGTTTAAACTACTCTATCAGCGTGGCCTTGTAGAGTGGCCTTGTAGAGTTTTACGCTCCGTGCAATGGAGCTACCGGTAAGGTGGTGGCATACGAACGTTCTCACTAGCAAAACCCACCAACTTATAATTTTAAACTTGATATGGTTCAACTTTGTGTATAAATGCATTGCCGAAAAATGACCGAAATAATACAGAAGACCAATGAATAAAAAATTGAAAAAGTTTTTGTGAAAACTTTGAAATTGTAGAAGATAAGATGACACAGACACATACATAAGAAAAAGTAAATATTGGTATTAAAAGAACATTAGAATCGGTGACGCAGAGTAATTCACCAACAATAGCACCGAAATTGTCATGGAAAGAACAAGTAGGAAATTATATAAGAGGGCTTATAGAATAGAATGATGGAAAGGGTAGAATTTAGTAAGCCATAAAGAAGCTTGCAGCAATAAGAACATAGAAGGTACTGAATTTATCCCCCATAAATGGGTTTATCACGGTTGGCATTGTATAACTATAACTTCGAAAAGGGGTGTATAGTCCTGAATAATTTTTGGTGTACTGTATAATCGGCCCAAGATCAGGGCCGCTTAGAGTGTATATAGCGCGTCTAAAGTTTTTCATGGCTTTGTTACTGCCTACTTTCCGTTAGAAGGTAGAAATGCTGGTTTGACTTTCGTGTCTTCAACATTTAAAGGTAACTGAAAAAATATCGATGCCGAAAAAAATGGACCCCTCGTACGCCGGTCCCGAGTTTCGAACCCTTGACCAACGAGATTCTCTCGTTGTCCGACTCTCTAACAACTTGCGCCTTTCAGTTTTGATGGTCGACATGTGCTTTTCTTGCATTCCAATAAATTGGGAAGTGTGCGCTCAATAAATTTGGCACACACTTCGGGAAAGTCGCTCGTATTCAACAATGCATTTCACAAGAGATTATAGAATGAATATTTTATTAAAAAGCAATATAAGACACATGAAAATATCATAGAATTCCTTTATTAAAAAACGCGAGAAGTTCTTTTCTTCTTCTTCAGTTTTGGGTTGGACGCCACCAAGTGCAGGCACTTGAGCACACTGCTCTTTATACTATCCCGAATAGATCTCTCAGTTCCAATCTGTTAGTCTTGTGTCCTCGATAAAAGCCACTATCCTCCTCAGGGGAAGTTTAGGTACACTCGCAGGATCCAATAAATCTCTTCCGAAATGTTTCGTTCTGAATCCCTTCAGTTTCTCAGACGGCAATATTACGTGAAGGCCAGTTCCCTCCTATTTTTCACATTACCTACATCAAAGCTCGCTAACTAAGCCCATGCTGTGCAGATGCTTCCTGAAAGGATAATGTGCGGTTATTAAGCCTGTAAATATTTTAATTTCTTTTTTGTTACTACGAATTAGGTTGGCAGAAAACCTTCCAGCTCCCTTAGTAGTGTGGAGTTAGCCTTTCGTTAAACTCCATTTCTTTTTATGTTCTCTTTCTAGCCATAACCAAATCTCCCTTTTAACGGAATCCTTAGTGATTCCACATATAGGTTCTGGTCCTATGAAGTTCCTATTAATACCTTCTTTGGCCAGTTCGTCGGCTATCTCATTGCCTTTAATTGCCTCATATTATGGCACCGATATCAGCGACACAGTATTGTCTTGTGCTAGTTTATTGATGACCTGTTTGCAATATTTCACCAGTTTAGACATGGTCGATGGATTCATAATGGCTTTAAAAGCTGCCCGACCAACAACCATTATGTTGATTTTCTTATTTGCGCAGCCGGCTTCCCGAATTTCCTCGGCGCAAGCTGCGACTGTAGACAATTCGGCCTGGAAAACCGTCTTATATTTTCCCAGACATATCGATATCTTCGTTCTAGCACCCATATCAGCGACACAGTATTGTTTTGTACCCGTTTATTGATGACCTGTTGGCAATATTTCACCAGTATAGACCTGGTAGATGGATTCATAATGGCTATAATAGCTGCCTGACTATCAGTCATTATGTTGCTTATTTTGTTTGCGCACTTCCCGAATTTCGTCGGCGCAGACTGCGACTGCAAACAATACGGCCTGGAAAACCATCGTATGTTTTCCCAGATATATGGATATCTTCCTTCTAGGGCACATTCTGCATTTGCCTGCACTTGTCCCCTGATTAGATTGTGATCCATCAGTGTACCAGGTGCCGGCACCACAATCGCTTGAGCGACTTTTTGCTTGTTCCCTGGTCGGTATAAATATGTTCGGCTTAGTTGTAAACATAATCTCAGGTGCCATACTGCCCGCCGGCATTTGAAATATCGGCTCTTCCAGTATAGTTCCTGTGTTATCTGTATGGCCCCCTATAACCTTATTAGGACACCATACGTCATTGGCCTTCAGCCTCAGCATCGCAGCTATGGCCTCCGATTTTACAAATAGTTTCAGCGGAGGGAGACCCACGATGGCTTCCAAGGAGGCGGTTACCGTGCCGCTCATAGCTCCCGTGATTACCAATAGAGCCTGTCACGGGAGAGTCGTGAGGAACCCCGTCGACGATGTCCTCCCCCGCCATATAACTGCTCGTTAGGAAATCGTTTGTCTTAATACTGCTGTGTACAGGCAGTGTACCACATTTGGTTTTAGTCCACAGGTCTTGCCAACAGCTTTTTAGCATCTCCAGAAGAGCTGCGTCCCCCTATCTGCCACTTTAAATAGGTGCCTGCTCCAATTCTGTTTCGCATCAAGTGCTATGCCTAGATACTTCACTTTATTGGGTAGTTCTAACTCTTGGGCAAACAGCTTTACGCTGCCCAGATCATTTGGTTTTCTCATGTTGGTAAAGGCTACCAATTTGTTTTATTGAGGATTGTAGTTAATCCCTCCTCAAGGCACCATCTTTCCACAATACATAGAGCATTTCGCATGGTGCTCGTCACTGCCCCCGGGAATTTCCCCTGAGACACAATGACAATGTCAGCGGCGAACCCCTGCTTTCATATTCCCTGGTCATTTAATGTGATGATGAGATTATCCACTACGCCTCCTTGAGGACACACTTTTGTTGTCCTCATGGAGATCGGTTAGTTTTGCATTTGGGCATAAACTACTCTACTACGCAGCGTGTTATTGACCCAATTGCATGTGGTGCTCCTTATTTTTCGATCTCTTAAACATCGAATAATGGAGGACGCCGAGGTGTTATCGAAAGCTCCCTCTATGTCTAAGAAGACTGCAGGCTGGTGTAGGCTCCTTTCGAGCCCTCTCACCAGGTTATGCAGGGCAGCCTCACCTGATATTCCCATCTGGTATGCCCATTGCAGTGGGTGTAGAGGAGATCTCTCCATAACTCCTTCTTTAATATTTAAACATATCATTTCCTCCATAGTCTTCAACATAAAAGAGGTAATACTAATTGGTATAAATGGTTTAGGGTGGATATATGTTCCTTTTCCAGGTTTCGGAATAAACGCTACTCTAGTTTCTCTCCATGCCCTAGGGATATAACTCATGGCATGGCTAGACGTCAGAAGAGTTATTCAAATAGAATTTAAATAAATAAAAATATGTTGCTTCAAAGACTAATTTTTACTACTTTAAAAACATTCCAAGAGTTGGCAGTGAATAGGTCAAATCAGTGCGATTCTTGCGATAAATTATTAAGCTTCTAATTGTTTGCATTTACATGATATACATATTAAATTTTATCCAAACCATTACAACATGCTTACATATTAAAAAGTAAATATAAATGTAAATAAGTTATACACATTTAGATCACTACTATTTACGAGTATTTCATATATAATTTGCCAAGAAATATTTAATATAAGCAAAGTTAAATTAATTTCAAAATTTCACCCCTTATGTGCTCTAATCTGACATTTATATAAGAAAATAAGCTTCAGGTCATATGCACGACTTTCGGTTCTCTTTTACTGAAGAGCACATATTCATAGCAAGCAAACTACTTATTTCTAATACATCTTTTGATATACGCATATCCCCGTCGTGGTTGTTGACGTTTCGTTGCTTGAAGAAAATAAGATGTGCAGTGAAGAATATAAAAAACGAGTGTTGTAATAAAACGGGAGGGATAGACCGGTGGTACGTGAACGCACGTCTCTCCGGTGGATTAGAAATCCGCCCGAACGTGGGGATAGCATCCTGTCAAGATCCCAACGGAATATCCTAAATACAGATGTGCCTGTGAAGCCAGGATAACGGACGTCCTATCTCCACTTCGCTAGATCATCTGGGATCGTATCGTCTCATTCCCGTGCCGTTCCCGCGTACACCGAGTATGTATCGTTTCACCGCATTGACTAGTTCTCAACCTCAATACGAGAAGAATCGCTACACCTAATCTTCTCTTAGTTGTTTCCTCGAAAATCGTGCGCTCGGATTAAAACTAATCGTTTTTGACGGTAGTAGTTTAGGAGTTGTATTTTTTCCTTTGAAGTAAAAAAGATTGCTGATACGAGAAAAGTTCGGTTCCTATTTTAAATGTAAATTGAAATATAAAAAAAAGTTAAACTTTGGAGAAAGAATATAATATAGGAAGTTTCGAAAACCTGATATTAAAACTGAAATTGACGCATTAGTATAATAATAAAAAAGATACTTATTTTAATAAGAGCTGCTATATCTATTATTTAAAGGTTCAGTTTTCATAAAAATCTTTTTCATAACTTAGAAATGAAAAACTTTATTTTAAAGTCTTCTAATTTTTAACAATCTGTTTCTTATTTTCAATTAATTAAAAATCTAATGTACCAGAATAATTGAAACATACATGAGTAGGTAAATCCCCACCAGTTTTGTATAATACAAAGGTATTTTTAATAATATAAAATATTATTAAAAAATATTATTAAAAATCTTCTCACCAGATTTTTAATAATATTTTATATTATTAAAAATACGTTTGTATTAAAAGTCTAATGTTTTCCTTATGTATTATTTTCAATAATCCCTAACTAATACATGTAATTCCCATTACTCTTTCAAGCATTTTTCTCCTGCTCGCTCAGCACACTTATTCCGACGATATTCAAAATTGGTAATGCCTTCATTGTAGATCGATGAATCCATGTCCTCGAAATCGCTTTTTGCAGCAGCGATTACCTCATAATTAGATGGAAATATCTTACCACCTAGTCATTTTTTTCAGGTTTGGAAAAAGATCATAATCGCTGGGAATTTTGGAAATAGGGCGAATGAGGCACTAATTTACATCCCATTTCATGAATTTTTGCCATTGCAATCGCAGACTTGCGGGCAGGCGTGTTATCCTGATGGAAAAGGACTTACTTCTTTGCCAAATTAGGCCGTTTCTCTTTGATTTTGTCACTAAATTGTTACAACGAATTGGCGTAATACTACCCATTTATTGTTTTCCCCTTTTTTAAGATAAGATAATTCCATAAGAATAATTCCATAAGAATTCCCCATAATCTTTCCTGTTGACAAAACCATTTTTGCCTTCTTTGGTGGCGGAGAATCTTTTTTTGTGCATTGTTTGGATTGTTCTTTAGTTTCGGGAGTGTAATTGTGGACCTAGGTTTCATCGATGGTAATGAAGCGGCGTACAACATCCTTCCGCTTGCGGCAAAAACGTGCTAAAAGTTCGCGAGAAGTACTCAAACGATTCAGTTCTTGCTCCAGTGTGAGTAACTACGCGCACTTTTATTCGACAGTCACGGTGGACCTCTTCAATAATATCCGGAACAGTAACAGTTTTTGGATATCCACTACACGGGGTTCATCATTTATGCTCATACCACCACACTTAAATGCGGCAACCCAGGTTTTAACCACTTAAAACGAAGGAGCAGAGTGTTGAATATAACTCTGCGTTGATTTCGGTTGATGTTAAGCCTTTCAAATGAAAGCACTTTGTCACTACTCTTAACACAGTTTTTTCCATTATTACAAAATCACACGAGACGTTCACTTTCATGTACTCTCAATAACAGACTAATTGACAGATCCTATTAAAGGATGTTTCTACAGAATGATAAAGAAGATTCCTACGAATTAGTGCCATCTCTGTATTAGGCTACGCAGTTTCCGAACAATCCTCGTAGCTGTTTCTTTTTAATTATTTTCTCAGCCTTTCCAAAAATAATTTTTCAAACAATTTAGACAACATTCAGTAGTGAAGCGAGTTTACCAGGTTTTGTTATCATTGTCACTTCTGCTGGTTTCCATAAGAATAAGCCATATATTAATTTGAACGCCGCATTTAAGAAATGTGTAATTTTAACAATGCTTTTCCTTGGCAGTTCTTTTAGTATATTCCCCGAAGGAAAGATCTCATCCAGGTTTTCTTAGGAGTTATATTTTCTTTTATTTTGTTAGCTACTTCTATGAGCGTAGCTAAACCTTTTTCTTGAATTTCCTGTATTGTATCTGATTGAACAATTACTTCTGGCTTCTAGTTGTTTGGAAGATTTCTCACAGCATTAATTTCAACTATTTCTAGATTAGATTGATGTTTTTCTAGTTTCTTCCGACTTTCGATACCCAATAGTAGTATATTTTTTAGCATCGCTTCAACAAAAAGGCTCGGCAAAATTCGCATGTATGTAAAAATAGGATTAGTTTTAAATTGCATTACAAATTATTTTAATAAATAAAGCAGTAAGTTATAATGTAAATTAATCAATTCAATATTAGCTATATCTAAAATGACTAACCTACATTTCAACATAATACTTTTATTTGACACTAGTGTAAATTTTATGTAAATAAACTACAAAAAAAAGTAGAAAATTGTATTAGCAAACAAAAAAAAATAACCATCGTCACACGCAGTACGTTGCTGTGCCACAAGACGCTCTATAATTATAATACGACTCAGAATATGTTTTAGAATAAATAAAATCTTTCCACATATTTTGTTAATCAAACGATATCTTGTAATTAGACTTAAATGAGGCAAATAATTTAGATTAATAAATCGTGATATATATCCTTTTAGGTGTAAAACACTTGCATAATAACGATAAAGAACCTTCAAGGGTACCAATATTGCATTAAAACGCATAAATTTTTTTAAATATATATATATATATATATATATATATATATATATATATATATATATATATATATTGAGGTAGTTCTAATTACGAGAGCACTAAGGTTGCATGCGAATGAAAAGGTGGAAATTAATATAAGGTAAAGGTATATTGTAACGCAGCTGTATGTGGACGCAACATGTGAAAATTAATTTCGAACTGTTAATAAATTAATATCCCGACAATTTCTGATACATTACGCATAATTATATTTATTTCAAAACTTACTTCTCATTTTCATTAATTATTCATTCATTCATTCATCGAAAATAAAAAGATATTTAATTTATTTACATTCAAATTTGTATCGATATTAGTTTGGACACGCCCACTTTTTAAAACAGGAAAGCCCGCGAATAAGATCTCTTTGTATACACACAGCCAACATAATCTACTATCCAAGGCACATGCATTTATACTTGTAAATTCTAAAAATAATTTTATAAATCTATTTAAACGATTTTTACATTCAAAATTCTACTTAAAAATAATAATTTAATTCAAGGTGAAAATCAAGATAATTTTCATAAAATAAGGCTTTGAAATAAACAAAGGACAACTGGGCGTCTATTTTGAGAAATCGGCATCGTTCGCATCAAAATTATATTTATCCGTTGATATTTCATAAAATTTAGCTTAAAACAGTAATTTCCACATAATCGGTTAGAAAAGTGCATAAACATATTTTTGTTTCGATAAAATAATTTTTCTATGAGATATTTGTCATAACATCATCAAGTGAAGCTCACCCTGGTGCCCAAGATTTTACGACTTAATAAAGTTAAAACGTGCCTGGAAACACATCCAAAGTGCCAAATATAATATATACTGTACCAGACATAAAAGAAAACCACCTGTACTCTTCCTGGCTGCATATCGAGACTCAAGCCGAAGAATTCACCTTGCCTTGTGCCTGCTGCCATAGCTACAACCACAGGTCCTTAGTTATATTTAAAGTAATTAGCTTCATTCTATATTATCACATTTAAAAATAATTATAAGGTATATATTTAACTAAAATGTAATCGTTTAAATAGTATAGTAAAGAATAAAATCTATTTAAAATACATATAAATTTACTTAGTAGTAATTACTGCCTATCTTAAACAACAATATTAATTTAATACGAAGGTATTTTTAATAATATAAAATATTATTAAAAATCTGCTTTGAAGAACACAAATACAGGTTCACTATTAATATTTTTTGTGAACGTGCCCGAACATATCCCTCCCCAGAGACATAGATACGTATTTCGCCTTTCTACAGGCTCATCGGTACGCCCCTGCTGGAGAAAGGATATAGACACATTCACAAAAAAGAATCACATCGCCATATCACAAAAATTATCCAGACCGAGCGTAGAAGTAAATTCAGCGCTGCCTGTTGTCAGACAGCCAATTTGTATTTGTGTTCTTCACGCCAGATTTTTAATAATATTTTATATTATTAAAAATACCTTTGTATTATACAAAACTGGTGAGGTTTACCTGCTCATGTATGTTTCAATTATTCTGATAAATATTAGTTTACTTGGTATTTAATTTATAAACATAACCACACTATTATTAGTTTTAATTCTATTCCTATTTAATAATATTTAAGTGTCACTATCCACTGTGATCCTGAGATTAGAAAATTTAAATATTCTTTATTTATTTCATGCTCTCCGCGACATCTGTATTTAGCTCGGGATACTGCTACTTATCAGCTGATTATACGTAGAGATTCATTTAATATTCGGAAAGGCACCCAATTCATAATATCATCAGCATTTTACTTTAATTGTCTACTGTATTTAATTTTATCAGCCTTCAGCGTTACTACATTTTGGCTTAAGCTAATCGCGGGGTCTCCGTATTTCTACAATATATATGTATATATATATATATATATATATATATATATATATATATATATATATATATATATATATTATTGCTACCTACGGCGCGCAGGCGCAGTGATGGCGTTCAGAAAATGGCTGAAATCGGATAAAAACTGGTAGACGTATCGCACAAATTTTTTGGGAGCTTCTGTTTATTGTATAAGCCCTTAGACAGTGGAGACGGTGTGAGTGACTAAATGAAATATGTTAGGTAGCGCCACACAGTTTTGCTTATGGAAACTCAAATCTGAAAATGGGGAAAAGGGATCGCGCGATTGTAGAGGCATGCGCATACAGACTATTAAAAACAAAAACGAAATCCAAAACGGCAAAATGTTACTCAGAATACCTGCAATCTGAAAATAAAAGTTCAACGCAGTCAACATGCTAAAGAGAGAAAAAAAAGGTAAAGAAAAGGCTAGAAAACAGTTAACTCGTATCTTATCAAATTTAAGAAACCAACAACGCTAAATGAAAAATGGTATTCAGTTATAACTAGTCCAAAAATATAATCATCCTGTCTATTAAAAATATGTAATTTAAATATTACCAAAAAAAGGAAAAGGGTTATTTTATAAAAACTAAGCCTAATATGCAATGAAAGCACATTAAATACATACCTCAAGAAATAGAAAGCAAAGGTATATATAAATATTAAATTATTTCGCAACAACAAAATTACAAAAACAGATTACGAGTTTAAATAAATAAGCCTTTTCTATGAAATTTTAGAGAAAACCGTACAAGTAATACAATCAGTTAAGCACATAATAATTTTCTTACATGTAATTCAAAATTTTAAATCAAATTTATTACTAGAATTTTAAAGACTACATCGTAAGTGCACATGCACCAGTACGTACAGTTTTTATGCAAGTCTCGCAAGCCGAAATCGAACAGATGTGCGTACAAAAAAATATATTACAATAAGAAGCTTTACTTTAAAATAATATATGTACCAAAATGAATAGAAATTTAGATTAAATTTAACTACAGTAAAAAGAATAATATTACGTAGAAAAAAAAATTATTAACCACAAAGGTTAAATATAAATTGAAATATAAATCGTAATTAGATTTCAAATATCTTACAATAATATATTATGTTACACAATGCCACCAAATTTGAATGTATATTAAATTCGAAACGTTAATGAAATTTTTGATCGAATAGGTAATTTATTATGAAATCAACAGATAGGTAATCATCAGTAATTAAATTTAAAAAAGGTAAATTAGGTTTAGAAATAACAAGTTTTATCATTAAAAAAAGATGATACGAATTATTCTGTCTCTACATCCGTCCGCATGTAATTTCTCACGGGTCATGTATACAATCGCACTCGAAAGTTGTAAATTCTACGTCTACTTCTCCATTAATAAACCCTGGAGAATCGAAATCGTTCGCAGTTGCAAACTAAGGTGTCGGGTATCTAGATTTTGTCTTCGCAGAGGAGTTTCAATTTATTCCGGAAATATGTATAAGAAATGCCACAATAAAATATTGCCAAAGAAGGAAGGATTCCCCTTTAAGCTTCTAAACTTCGAAAAAAACGGTAAACAGCAATTCCATATAATACTTCACGCTAGGACCCGCATAAGCGGTTAATTCTCAAAGTGGTAGTTTTCGTAAATTTTAAATTTCTCATTAATCGAAGATACCTACCCAAGCACTTACAACTGAATTCGTTAATGGCCTTCAAACGAATGCCTCTGTACGGAGATGCACTCCGTAAACGGAAGGGGGGGGGGGGTACGGTTACAAAATATTATCCCATAGTGCGAAACAGTACGCGTTAAATGAAATTAAACTTGCAAAATGAAACTAATATACCGGAGGTCGATGGTAAAAATTTAAATAAGAAAAGAAAATTACGAATGTAAGAATATAGACTGTGTTGGTGTAGTTGGTAGGTCATCAGACTATGAACCTGATAAATCGACCATATTTAAACCGCACTATTGAACCCCTTTTCTGTTAAGGATCGTAACCCTGATATGCTAAATAAAGCATTGGGTGATCATTTGTATTGTCGAGTATGGGCATTGTGCCAGAGCGCGCATTTGCTGAATATAGGCTTAAAGCTGGACATCAAATCCTATTTAATTCTGCCCAGATTCGATTCCGCCGCCCCTATTATTATAATCGCAAAATTCGTGAATCTGCAGGAATTCTAAAGCAACACAACAATCTCAACCCTTCTATCTCTGCTGTATTTATGACACTTCAATGACCGAGGCCAGTTTGCATATAATCCTGTCCAAAACATATTTAAATTGTGTTTTGAACTTCTCTTGCTCGTCAGTGCAAGTGGAAACTGTTGACTGCGTACCTTTCTCAGCTGTTAGATGCCTCGAAACGTTTTCTCATGGCATTTAACGTACGAAATAATGTTTTACTTAGTAGCAATGTATGGTATTGGTGTGCTTCTACGCGTGCGCTGACGAGAACTAAGAGGAGTTCGAAACTGGTGTCTATACGAAGAAGTAACCAATGTCAAAATATGCGTTGTGTATGGCCATGTGTACACACACAGATGTTATTCTAACGTTTTTATATTAGGCTGAATTCCTAAGTAGTAATTAACGAGATTCAAGTAACATACAAATTGAAACTAAATATGCCATGACGCATATTTAATTTAAGCAATAAAGATTTTTCAGTGCCGTCGTATTTGATTAAAAAAATCCATAATTTTATTTCTCGTGCCAATAAATCATGCCGATATTGACCATATATCAAAATCAAATTTTGAACTTTCAATAAGTCATCGTTTGGAAGATAAGACGGAAAAAAAACGCAAACGTTTATAAATTGCGCGACGTCAATTTACAATTTTAATCAATTCACTTCCTTCGCCGCTTCTTATACATTATTCCGCTTAAGTTCAATACGCTCCTCCTTATACTGACCGAGGAATTCCCAGCATATAAAGATTAGTCTCTCGCAAACTTAAACTTTTGCATATTAAATCAGATATTTCCTTATCATCACGGTAAGGGATATCTTTTAAGGTCCCCACAATCTTATAAAATATTGTAACGGACTGAAGCTTTTCAATAATATTAACCAGCTGTAATGGTGCCAAATGACTGGCACTATACAGATAATCATATAAATATCAAATTTGATAGGAGAAATATACTTATATAAACCTAGATAAGTTCTAATTAAATTACTTCTATGTCGCTATAAATCATTATCTGCATGTCGAATTAATATTCGTCGTCGGACGCATAAGGCCGAAATTACGAAGGACCATATAAATGGTCTATAACATCGCTAAGTACAACACGCAATTATTGAATATCACTACTGATTCGGTGAACTGCGAATGTGTTTTTTGTCGTTGAATTGTGACGCAATTACTTCAATGTTACAGTTAAATTCCTTTCTTCATGGGCCTAGATAGAAGCGCGAGGAGTTTTTATAATTTATTCTATTTATTAGTTCATATTTCGTATTATAAATAAAGTACGGTGAGTTAGTTTCTTTTTTTCATTGTTTTAACTGTTAATTACATACTTCGTAATTTTTGTAATAGAACCTGTTTAATATCGTTTCATCGAATCTACTTCTCCCAATTATTTTGACGTAAGCGTCCAGTGAATTTCGTTAAGTTTCAATAACTTGCGCATACATTTTTAATTTTCATTTATTTAGATCTAAAACATTGTTTAAGTTACTTTTTCAAATATGATATGGAACAACGTTGAGAATGACATCGCGAGACAATGGCGAGTTGGATTAAAGGTCATACTGATTGTATGTCCATTGCCAGTGATTTCGAAATTTATTGCAAAGTCTGTAAAATATCGTTAAAAATTCCAGGAAATCGCACGTAAAACGTCACTTAGCATCGCAAACACATACACAGATATTAGGCCCGTTGGAATCTGACAATTTTAACGAAGAATTCTGTGAAACTTTAATGGCGGCAAATATTCCATTAAATAAACTTAACAATCCTACCTTCAAAACATTTCTCCAAACATGTACTGGTCGAAATGTTGCTGATGAATCCACCTTACGTAAATATTATGTTTCTAAGTGCTAGACGGAAGCAGTAGAATGCATTAGAAGCCATCTTTCAAATCAGTACCTATGGATAAGTGCCGACGAAACTGTCGATATATTAGGACGATGTGTGGTAAAAGTTTCAGCTGGTGTAATACATCTAACTATTCCATATAACGCATATGTAATTGCAACAAAAGTTATAAATACAGTTGATGCGGAAATAGTAGCTAAAACCATTTATGAGAATATGCACTAAATGCTTTCTTCGGACGACAGGTACAAAGAAAAATGTATCCGCTTTTAAAAAGTTTTCAGAAAAGCTCCATTGAGAGTAGCACTTTACAGGGAAAACTTCCATCTTCGTCACTGCCTCCCTCTCCAGTAATAACTAGATGGGGAACATGGTTGGAAGCTGCTGGTTTTCATATAGAGGATCTCGATAGTTTACAAAATTTTGTTACATGTTTAATTGACGATGCTCGAAGTATTTCTGAGTGTAAGGAACTAACACAAATTCCAAATTTAAAAAATTAGTTATACTTTCTTCAGGAATACTTTGCAAATTTGCCAAAACTAATTATTTACTTTGATACTCAAAATCTCAAATTAAATGATGGATTAACCACATTAGATGGTGGCTATTAATAATTTGAAAAATATTGCAAGTGGCTCCGGTTGTGGCCTTCGACAAAAGTTAGACGCAGTTTTTAATAAAAATCCAGACTTAATAATATTGCGGCAATTGTGTATGGGGACAATGCCTCAAAATTACGCTGAAATAAAAGAATATTTCCAGTATTCACTCATAACCAATAGCGATGTAATAATCCTTTACTAAACTTGAACTACAAAATGAACAAATAAAAATGTATTTCGTATTTTATAGATTACCACCCGTTTGTTTTATAATTGTATAAATAAAATTAAAAACTCTTTAAATACAAATTTTCAATAGTACGCCCGTGGGCGATGAGTCATCGGCCTCTCGTGTCCAGTCTCTTGTCGTTAACTTAAGATGAAATGAGATTGTCAAATATTTAAAATAAAAATAAATTATTTACAAAAGAAATGGAAGAATAATAATTATAAAACAGATGAGTAAATTAATTATACACAAAATAAAAATGAATAGATATATAATCTCATTTCCGCATCTAAACAAACTGCCGAATAAATAAGGAAAATGAGGGACATAATTTAGATGGGCACCGATTCACGCATGGTCGGAACCATCTAGAATTTCAAATACCTGTTCTCTAGTTAGAACTGCGAGGATAGTTTGGAACGAAATTTGAACTATAAATCCTATAAAGTTCGAGCATAACAAATACTTTTACAATGAAAACATAAAAGAAATATAACATTTGTGAATATAAGATGAATTAGTTTTAAAAATTTATGAAGCTTTAAACATCCGATATATAATATTTATTAATGATACTGGTTCGATCTGAACACTATAATGACACGCGTGTAACAAGTTTCATTAAAAAAGTTCATATTGATCGTGTATCATTGAACATTTAACCTACGATGGTCCAAATAGATTTAATTCGCATAGATTTGATTTTTCTTAAATACTAGAAACGTTTTCATAAATTAAACATATTGGCAGCGAAACTAGTTTTATGAATATTGGTTTATTTCAATCCAAGCAAAAGAGATTGTCATGAAGATATGAATAGTGACGTGTTTATCGCATGAATATGAAATATATTATTTTGTTTTGAGTCCAGTTGCGTAATAGTAATGGATATGGGCCTTGCCATTCTACTAAAAGAAAAAAATCACTTACATCACGTGGAGAAAGGAGGCATTTATTGAATAGTTTTCAATAAAAGAAATTTTAGCTGCTAAAGTTAAATTGCTTGAGCTTGTGAAAAGATACGCATCCTGTTATTCAGTTTTATGCGTAGTTTATGAAATAGCTAGAGAAAGTGGTCGTACAGTTTTACGTTTACTTGTAATCACTGTACTCTGAACCCCATCGAAATTGTATGGGCTCAAGTTAAGCATCATGTTGCAGTCAATAATGTCATATAAATTGGACGAAGTAAAAAATATATTGTTAGAAGGATTAGATATGGTTGACACTGATGCATAGAAAAACAACGTTATCACAGAAGACAACAAAATGTATGATTTAAATAATATTGTTGACAATATGCTAGAAAATTTGATTTTTGTTATAAATATTAGATCGTCCTTAGAATTTTTGTTCTCATCTTGAAAATGAGTAATTTTTAATATATACGACATATTGCTGTAATAATAATTCAAACTATAATTTAAATTATGTTAATTATTTTTCATATGTTCTTACTGTTTTTTTTTGTAAAACAAAAATAATTCTAAATAAATACGTTTAATTAAGAATAACCCAACCATAAACAGTTAACTATTAAAGTAGGAGGAAAGGACATCGAACAAGTTGAAACATTTAAATACTTAGGAGTAAACATTCATAGAGAAGGGAAAGAAGACACAGAGATTAATGGCAGAATTGAAAGCACGACAAAGTTGTACTATACACTCAACAACACTTTCATCAGAAATAGAGAAATTTCAACGAAGACAAAAATGACTGTGTTTAAAACCGTATATAGACCAATACTAACATATGGGTGTGAAAGCTGGATACTAAATAACAAAACAAAATCCAAAATACAAGCGATGGAGATGAGGTATTTAAGAGCAGTCAAAGGAGTAACACGCAGGGACAGAATAAGAAATGAAGTGATAAGGCAAGATCTGAATACAGAATCGATCCTCGAAACTATAGAGAGACAAAAATTGAAATGGTTCGGACACGTCGTTCGTATGGAAGAAACAAGGCAGACAAAGAGAGTATGGAAAGCTAAAACAATACAGAAAAGGAAGAGAGGTAGACCAAAGAATACATGGGACAATACAGTAGCGGAAAACCTGCAAAACCGTGGAATGACATGGAGAGAACCAGAAGTTGCGGCAAAAAATAAGAAGGAATGGGAAAAATTCATTTACAATAAAAAATAGGATTAAGTTTCAGAGTGAAAATTAAGTGTATACCTTGACACCCGTAGGGTAATTTCAAGGTTTATCGATTATAATAATAAAGAATAACCCATGATTGCTCTATCTGATAAAAAAAAAATATTAAAGTACTTATCGCAAGAAATAGAGGTCACCATGGATTGTTTACAATAATTTTGTTTGTAGTAAAATAAAAGTATATGTAGATATTTCTTTTGAGGTAATTTTAAAACATTCTTCACGTTATCATTGTATTTACACATAATTTTGTTGTAGATACAACAGCTTAAAACAAATAAGATATTAATTGAAATATTTTATATATGTCTAATACCTTGGTTTGGCACTTCTTGCTTGAATAAAATTATCAAACAATGTCTAAGCTTTCTTAATAATGAATATGTTAATGAACAAACATAAAAGTAAAAAAAAAAAATTTTTATATAGATATGTAGGTAGATAACCTCAATATATGACGGCATCCATACATTCTATTACAAAATTTATCCTGCGTATATTGCACTCAGATTGCAGCGCCATCTTCTCCTTTGTAAGAATGAATGTCATATAGCTACATAATAAATTTTTACGTAACTGAATAAGAAACAAAAAACACTGTATTTATCTCTTAATTACGGCTGTGCTGTGTTTGTTTACACATGAAAAACCAAATTATGACAAACACAGTTACTAAAACTAAGTCCTGAATCTGACGGAATATATATTTTCTTCTTTGAAATGCCTACTTGCTCGTTATACACTGGTAGATTTAATCCAGTCGAAACAAGTATAGCAAACGCCAATTAAGTTGGCGCGAGGAGGGGGTGCGTAGAAGCCGTTTTTAAAAACGTCCACCCCCACTACTCAAGTAATTGTCAGAATACATTTGTCATTGACGTTTGACGGAATATAATGTATTTGCTAGGGGATCATACTCAGAGGTTAGAATTATCTGACATTTGATGTAAAACCAAACACAAATCTCCCCACTACTTTTAATCCTGCGCGAACTTACCCCTCCTCGCGCCAACTTAATTGGCGTTTGCTATACCTGGGAATGTTCTCTTAGTATGTTTGTTCCAATTTTTTTTTGTTTCTTGATTTACTGGGTATTATTAAATTTATTTCTAAATTAGCTGATTCTTCTATATCAAAAGACATATCTACATCAGAATTATCCACTTTCGGTTTAATATGCAATAAAAAATTCACCACTGACAAATATTGTTTATGTATAGTCTTCCTTTGGAGACTCTAGTTAAGTAAAAACTCAGAGAAAGGTATGAAACCCCTTACCACAACTAATAATCGTGTGCTAAATACGTATTTCGACAATTAAGATGTCATCATCAGTAGGTAAAATCACTAATCAAAGTGTTAAACATGTGGCACAATAGAGCTAATACATAGATTCGCGCACAACTTTACACAGCGTCCACTTATACATTGAATATCAAACGGATACACAAACTAAAATTACGTCAATTTAACCTTCCTTAAGAAAACGGCAACACCATGTGTTTATTCTCACGCACTCAACAAGATCAGAAAAATCGAGCGTCGTAAACCATGTACTGGACACGGATCACAACGTCACGATAAAAGGGTTAAAACTTGTAAAAAATATGAACAACCCCAGAGATCTCGATGCATACGAAAGCATTCATATCATTAAAAACAAAATTAATATGTTTAACTTGGATAATGGTCCTATCCTGTACAATTGTCTTTTTTCGTTTTTAGAAAAGTAGGAAGAAAAAGTTGAGGGCATGAGAATAAACAAATAGTATTGCCGTTTTCTTAAGAAGGATAAGTTGACGTAATTTTAGTTTGTGTACTCGTTTTATATATTGTATACGTGGACGCCGTGTAAAATAGTCCGCGATTTTGTGTTAGCTTTACTATGCCCCATGTTCAACACTTTGATTAATGACAAGTTAGTTGTCGAAATACGTATTTAGGATACGATTATTAATTGTGGTAAGGGGTTTTGTACCTTTTTTTGTATTGTTTATGTAGTACCAAGTAAAGCCATGAATTTCAATTTATTTGTGCGGCTGTGAGCGTTATTACAATTTTAACCCCACAATTATCTGTTTTAAACCGGGGTTAGATAAAATTTTGTATTTAATACGTTATATAACACCTAATTTGCAAAACTCGCTCACTTCGTTTGCTTGTTTTGGCAAAAGTTATATTCGTCAAATAAAATTAGTCTTTTCGTAAATAACTATTATTATCGAATTGTATACTACCAATATGGATAAAATACAAGAAATTTCATTAACGTGTGTACAGCATTTGCCCATTAACGACTTTAACAAATAAATAACTAAGGATCCCCAAGCTATTTCTACACACCAAACTATGCATATTTATATTCAACAGTGTTCTTTATGGTATTATTTGCCTTGCTTATCTCTTCGCCCCAACCCCGCCTTTATCTCGACGAAGTAAAAGCAGACTGAACTCGACACACAACGGTCACAAAAATAAATTACGAACTTAAATGAGCGCGCAAACCGAATAGGCTTCATCTAGATTAAATGGAAAAATAAGCTTGCCATCCTTTGAACTGAACTCCTCCTTGTAGGTTCCTCGAATAGAGGAAATGTGAGAAATGAGAGAGAGAGAGAGAAAAAGACTGAGAACAGAACAAGTTTCTTCTTAAAGCCGACAGGGATCAATGGAACTTTTTATAAAACTAGGGTCCCTATCTACATGTACACGTATAGGTGTCATATAGATATACATAGTCAAGGAAAAAATTGCAATATGCATACGTACGTACACGTGTATATATATATATATATATATATATATATATATATATATACATACATACAGACGAAACTCATAAACGATACTAATACTGACGTCTACTTCACCATGTCGCCTCCCTGGATACCTAAAACCCAATGTTCATACAAAATCTTTTTGATATCACAACCCAGGATATGAAAGTAAATATAGAAAATGTTATTACGAGACCAACTGAAATAAGAAGATTTTAAATCCTATCCAAAGAAACATCAATAGTAAACGTAATATGCACGGTAAAATTTAAGGCAGTTTTTAAATATCAGGCAGTGTTTAGATTAATTAAAAGTATTTATAAACAAGAGGTAATGTTAGAAATCAGAATAATTGAAACATACATGAGTAGGTAAACCCCACCAGTTTTGTATAATAGAAAGGTATTTTTAATAATATAAAATATTATTAAAAATCTGGTGTGAAGAACACAAATGCAGGTTCACTATTAATATTTTCTGTGAACGTGTCCGAATACATCCTATCCCCAGAGACGTAGATACGTATTTCGCTTTTCTACAAGCTCATCGGTACGCCCCTGCTGGAGAAAGGATATTTCCAGACACATTCACAGAAAAGAACCACCTCGCCCTATCACCGTAATTATCCAGACCGAGCGCAGAAGTAAATTCGGCGCTACCTGTTGTCAGACAGCCGAAGTACCTCGCATACCGTCCACATAATTAATGTGAAGTAACGACGCCCTTCCAAAGGTTAGCACAGCCAATCTCTCTAGAAAACTGCATTTTGTTTGTACCTTCACTCATACTACGGCTTAACCGCATGTGTAATGTATCAGAATAATTGAAACATACATGAGTAGGTAAACCCCACCAGTTTTGTATAATACAAAGGTATTTTTAATAATATAAAACATTATTAAAAATCTGGTGTGAAGAACACAAATGCAGGTTCACTATTAATATTTTCTGTGAACGTGTCCGAATACATCCTATCCCCAGAGACGTAGATACGTATTTCGCTTTTCTACAAGCTCATCGGTACGCCCCTGCTGGAGAAAGGATATTTCCAGACACATTCACAGAAAAGAACCACCTCGCCCTATGTGGACGGTATGCGAGGTACTTCGGCTGTCTGACAACAGGTAGCGCCGAATTTACTTCTGCGCTCGGTCTGGATAATTACGGTGATAGGGCGAGGTGGTTCTTTTCTGTGAATCTATCTATATATAAGCTTTATTAAATAATAATAAATAATTATAGCAAGCGCCAATTAAGTTGGCGTGAGGAGGGGGTGCGCAGAAGCTGTTTTTAAAAATGCCCCCCCCCCCACTACTCAAGTAATTGTCAGAATACATTTGTCATTGACGTTTGACGGAACATAATGTCTTTGCTAGGGGATCATAAAGTGATACACGCTCAGAGGTTAGAATTATCTGACATTTGATGTAAAACCAAATACAAATCTCCCCACTACTTCTAATCCTGCGCGAACTTACCCCTCCTCGCGCCAACTTAATTGGCGTTTGCTATACTTATAAGTAGAGTTTGGATTTATAGGCAGAAAAAAAGGGTCAAATAGGCGCCTATAAAGGAAGGAATTTTTGATAAATAGGCAGCTAAAATTCGAAATAGGCAAAAATATACGCAAAAAGGCGAATTAAAAAAATGTTTTAAAGTATACCTTGTTCTTCTAACTTGTAGAATAACAGTTACACAACTTATTATTTCATGTAACAGTATAATAAAAAAAATTATTTTGTTTATGAATTTATTTTTGAAATTTTCACTGGACAAATAAGCAAATGTTATTAAGTTATCTTTTTTATAACTTTAAAACATTACTTAACATAATCTATCCTAAAGAAATATAAATAAAAGTAACATAATGTAATACAATAACATCTTATTTTATTTTCAAACGAAGCAATATTTACATTCCTATCATTTATTGTAGCGTATTATTAAATGCTTTTCTAGATTACAAATTTTAAAAGACTCCTGTCGCTTAGTATGTCTTTTTTATGTAGAAAAACTACGCTCCACGTTAACTGAAGTAATAGGCGAGTATTTTAATGAAGATATTATATTAGGATCCATAGTTCCGAAATCATCCGAAAAGATCCCTTTGTGAATATTTGAGACGTTACATACCGTTTTACATCCCAATTTTTTTTTCCAAAACATTGTCTAATTTTTTAGAAATTATTTTATCAATTGGATCTTGAAATTTCCTCAAATTTACCCTTAATACTCTTTGTAATTCTACTGAATCGGCAATGACAGTTTTTGCTTTTCAAGTTTTAAAATTGTAGCAACTATTTCATAGTTGCTGTTAATGTAGCTTAAATGTTGATTTATTTGTCCACTATTTTCCACTAAAATTTTAATAGCCTCTTTTATCGAGGACGATGAATCTTCAGTAAATTGTGCTATAACTTTTTTTATTTCAAGTCACGTGCCCCAGCGTGTGATTGTAGGCCCAGGAGCGAGGGGTACATTTGACAACATATCTTTGTGAACTTGTACTCTTAAATGGGCCTTAATAAATACTTTTTTCATACTATTGATTAGGTCATTGACAAGCGGAAATTGATTTCTAATTTCTTCCGCCACTCCGTTTACTCCATAGGCCAGACAAGTACAGTGTATACGATTAGGATAAAACATGTATGCCGCGGCGTCAGTTAACATTAAGACATTTTTTCGTAAGGTATAGTATTCGGCAAAAACATATTTGTCAAACTTTCTTGAACAAATCTTCTTATTGTAATATTAGTTGTTTTATCTAATTTTTACGGCAACTAAGAACGGTACGTTCGCAACATAATCAGACAAAATGCCAATTAATAAATTAGCTATGTATTGGCCGCATACATCCGTGGTGTCATCAACAACAATATATAAATAATTACCTTCTAAGGAAGTTGTTTTTTGCACCATTTTTCAATGAATCCATTAAAACTAGGACAACTTAACTTATTAACAGGAATATTTAATACAATCAGGAACTGGCATAACTCGAATTTGGCACTACTTGAACTTTTTCTTTCACAGTTTCTTTGATGAAGCGGAGCTTTACAATGTTGGTCTATGTAGTATTTTCTGCTGTTGGAAACCTGAAAAATAAGCCAAAATTGATAAAAATTCAAGTTTAAGTTTGAGATAATATATCAATAAATGCCAAAAATATTAATATTAATATATCATATCGGTCTGCCACAAGCTTTACAAAAAACACCATCACCATCAAGAGAAAGCTCAGGATGAGAACGTATCCACGCACAAAGTTTTTTGAAGACATCTCGAATAAAATAAGTAGCAATTTGTAATTTATAAAACGTCGTTAAACACTTCCTTTTAAGCGTCTAACATCCGGCACAAAATAGTGCAGTGTTAGCATTTACAACCGCATAATTCCACATGAATCAAATTCACAATATTTACACAGCGGCAATGTGGTTGTTCAAAGGCGTACTCTAGTGTATTATTTTAGTAGACCCAGAAGAAAACAAATACCTAGAAATACTAGAACGTATATATACAAATTTCTATTCATTCTTTGACAATAAGGGGATTAAGAAAATTCCCCACCGTTAATAAATTCCTGAAAGTACAGATGTACGAATAGTAAACCAATCTACTTTTTCAATTATTACCGAAAATCTTGTGACATTGTAATCTATATCTCCAAGTTTACTTACACCTTATTATACCTTACATTGCGATTATATGGGTAGTGTTTCTTAAAAAGATCTTGTCACAGAAAGGCGAAATAAACAATTTTTGCTATAAAATTTATAAAATAAGGCGTAGAATTTAATAAAAAGGCAACAATAGGCAGCAAATGTAAAAAAGGCAAAATAGGCTAAAAAAGGCATTTTGCCTAAAATCCGAGCTCTACTTATAAGTTTCTACAAACATAATATTTGTTAATTCTTATTATACCTACCTAAACAATCAATCTGCGATCAAAATTCAGATTTTATTTTTAGTTTTCTTTCCTTACTTTAGATACGTAAAAGTCTAGCAGAATTATAAAACATACAATATTTCAGAGGCGACAAAAAACAAAATTACAAAGGACAAAATATAGATTAATTTGATTCAAATTCAAAGTAAACAAATACAAATAAAACTATTACACTAAGTAAACAGAATGTTTTCTAAAATATAAATAAACGTAATTTATATCCTAGGCAGTGGGATATAAATTATGAATATTCATCTCTAAAAGCAACTTTTCCTTAATCCTAACAACTTTTATTATCAATAAATTGCTTGGTATCCATTCATTAATCCGCATATTATTGCAGTCGCTAATCTGTTCCGCTGTTTAGTTTTTATTAAGTTAAACTTGAAAAATCTCTAAAAGTAAATTTTGAACAAAATCTATTAATATACTAAACATCGGAGTACCATCACCATAAGTTGTTTCCCTGATTTGTTGCCAAAATTCTTCAGTATCACTCGAATACGACGGAATAATATCAGTATTTCCCAAAAACTTCATTCTGTATCCAAATTTTGTATACTATTAAGATCTTTAAGTAAATTTGGAAATCTAACGGCTGCATTAGTAATGGAAATTTCAACTACGCGCGGATCAAAGAATTTAAATTTTTGTAAAATATTGTTTGCAGCGAGTATTGCATACTTGGAAATTTTTACTCTGATATTTTAATACACATTGTCAATTCTCTATAAAAACAACACATTTATATATTATTTTATTTAATATTATTTATACAATTTAGATGAATAGCTTGGTAGTTCTGATTTTTTCGGCAGAATTATGTTGATAATCGGTAGATCGGTAGAAATCGATAGGGCTGGGAACATTGGCGCGAACACACCACTCTAGGGATGGATCTCGTGAAGGTCATCAATCGACGTTTGTTGTCACCGCTAATGTTGAAGCTGTCCCTAAAATAATTGAACGAGATTGTCATATCACATACCGTGAGATTAGAACATTCTTGGGCATTGGGAAGGAAAGCAACGGATACAATTTAGCCCTTGAATACATACAAATTTGGAACGCTTACTTTTTATTGACATAATTCACTAACGAAATGAAATATTAAGTAACTGTGCACAGTGTTGCATAGTCGCTATAAACTGCTTGACATATAGGTTACTACATTTCTTAGATAGGTAAATGGCAGCATGTGAACATATCTCTCATCTATTTGTTAGTTGTCATGAAAATTCCCATGTATGTTTGTTGCTCAAATACAAATTGTCGTATCTTGCGGATTTTTATAATAAATTGATTTCAGAAATTGTGTCCATATGTACTAAGGTGTGTAGTTGTCATTTGTATAAAGCAGATAGGTTAAAATTTTGTATTGATCATGATTTTTGATTATATTACAGTTGTTGCACATATGCAATGTCTATATTTTTGGCTTTTCGTTTTTGTTGCAGATTTGCCAGATTGCGCGTTTGGAGAACTGAATATTGCATTCAACATGAATAGAAACATTGACAAGGCGCGGGCGTTAACCGACAAGGAGCTAGCAGAGATTGCGGAAAACTTTGGCAATTGGTCAGAGACGGAAGATGGATTAGATTTTTCAGATACAGATAGTATTGCTGACCAAACATATACACCAGATGGATTTAACCCTATTGATATTTCTCCCTTTGAGGACGTGATAAGTACATCACCTGAAGATGAATGTGAAGAAAACGAAGCAGAAAATGATGATTCTGTTACACCAAATAATGAAAAAGTGAGTAACAACAAATCTAGGAAAAATAAGGATTTGTCTAAGAGGAACATATTAATGGAAACATCGAGGTTTGTATCTAAATTCCATGGCAATAATCAACCACCACCCGAAGTGATAGCTCCAGAGATACCTTTTAGTTTTTTCAAATATTTTTCCCGGATGAACTTATACGCATAATTGTAGAAGAAACCAGCCTATATGCAACACAACTTAACTTTAACAATACTGCTCATTTCACAGTCAGGGATATAAAGCAGTTCATGGGTATATGCTTCTACATGTCGATTGTCCATTTTCCAAATGTGAGGGCATACTACAGTGTAGATTTAGGATACGATCTACTAAGAAATATGATGTCTGCGAAAAAAAATTTGAAAAGATGCAGATTTATATACACTTCAATGACAACCCGATGCATTTAGATCGAGAAAATACAAATCACGTCCGCCTACACAAACTACGGCCCCCAATAAACCATCCGGACGAAAAGTTATCGAGTTTCGTAATTGATGAACAAATTACCAAAATGAAACACTTTATGAAGCAATATCTACCAATGAAGCCTCACAAATGGGGCTTCAAATTATCTGTTCTAGCTGGCGTTTCAGGATTTGCTTACCGTTTTGAAGTATATTCACAAGTAAATGAAATTATATGACTAACTCCTACTATTATATAATTAAAATGTGCGTATATGCTTGACGTCAGTAGGTGTTATAAATCTAAGTATGTATTTTCAACTGTTCCATTCTTCAGCAATGGATTTTTTATGGTACTTACATATTTAGGAACCGTGAGCCTATTATTAATATTTGGTTAACAATGGGTGGTTTAATCTATAAAATATGTAGGTAATAAATAGATTTGCAAATGTAAAGGATTATTTATTTAACGTATGGCTAACATGGATTAAAAATATACATCTAAAAGTTAAATTTTAAAATCAAGGCCATTGAACCAGTCCAACGTGGAGTCAGTAGCTTCACAGAGGTCACCCATCTCGTCTCCATATGCTGTAAGGGGGCACTCAGCTGTGATATGGTGAATAGTCTGGCGAGGTTCTCTGCATTCGCAAGCTGATGTCTCAGTCAGTCCCCATTTATAGAATTAGTCACGACAAATTCCGTTGGGCGTTCTTATTCTATTGAGTGTCTTCCACTCATGGCGAGGCAGCTCCATTCCTCGTGAGGGCGTGGTAGGATCAATAATATGGGCTGCTTGAGCGGGTTTCAAGGCTTCCCTATACTCTCTCCGTCTATAATTGGAGTTGAAATCTTTTGCTATAAGTTGTTCTGCTAGCAGTAGTTTAGGAGATCTAGACTTCAGTATCGACAGGCCGGCATCAGGCAAATCACTGTGTACTGGTAGGTGGTGATTCGATATTATTTTATTATATTCTCTTACCAGACTTTCCTATCTCCGGATGATGGGTCATCCGGAGATAGATGGATCTCATGATCTCGTTGAGTTTGATATCGATCTTCTTTGAGTGGCAGCTGTTTAGCCAGACTGAGGCGCAATATTCAGCTACTGAGTAAACAATGCTAAGAGCTGACGTTCTAAGGGTAGATACGTTTGCACCCCAAGCAGTACCGCAGAATTTGTGGATTATGTTATTTCTAGTGTTTTTTTTTAGCTGCGTTCTCTAGATGCTCTCTAGATGATTTTTATATGAGAGTGTTCGATCCATTGTTACTCCTATATATTTTGGGTAAGGATTATAACGTTGTTATTGAAGTACACCTGCTGCTCTAGACGTGCTTGTTTATTACTGATGTGGAAGCACGCCACTTCTGTTCTATATTATTAAGGGTTTATTCCGGCACACAAGAGCCTGGTCATCGGCATATCCAAACTTTTTTAACTTTGTGTGCGGCATGCCAGAAATGTAAAGATTAAACAGGACAGGTGTAAGTACTGATCCTTGAGGCAATCTATTTATTAAGATGTCTCATTTTACTCTTGCCCTCTCCTGTTATTATTTGGAAGGACCTATCGCAATGCATGTTATTTAATAAAGATGCCATTCGGCTGCATGGTATTACGTTGAGAAACTTGTAGAGAAGGCCTTCCCTCCAGACCGTACCATGGGCTGCAGTAAGGTCGACACACACCACAGTTGTCTTAAGCCGTTTCTGAAATCCTGCCGCAATATGGGTTGTTAAGCTGAGCACCTGGTCAGCACAACTGCGATTGGGTCTGAAGCCGGCCTGTTCAACAGGAACATGCTGCAATATCAATGGGCTAATTCGGTGTAATAGCAGTCTTTTAGGAAGCTTGTAACATGAGTTTGAATAAAGCTATCTGTAGAAAGCTTTCAAGAAGGTTCCTGGGTTTGGTCGGCTTCTAGACTGCAACTATTTTGGAAAGGATATCGATTTCTTAGAATTTAAAGAACGTTTTTATAATTTGAATGTGCTAATAAAAGTATGTTAGATGGTGGTTTAAACTTGAAAATGAATGATTGAATATTTGTAAAATTTGAAAATGTTATACTTTTATGCTAAATTTACTTATATCTAATATACATATATATATATATATATATATATATATATATATATATATATATATATATATATAAGGTAAACTTAATAAGTCGGCGATTAAAGGTCTGGTTTACTTCAAAGTATATATATTTAAAACAACCCTACATGTTTCGGCAATGATGCCTTTGTCAAGGGAATAAAAAATATAAATGACAGAATATAAAGATTTCATATTCTGTCATTTATATTTTTTATTCCCTTGACAAAGGCATCATTGCCGAAACATGTAGGGTTGTTTTAAATATATATATACTTTGAAGTAAACCAGACCTTTAATCGCCGACTTATTAAGTTTACCTTATCATACCAAGGTCACGAAAATATTATATATTTATATATATATATATATATATATATATATATAATTTAATTGGAGTGAGAAATAGCAATTATTCAAATCTCCTCTCACATGTAATTGTCGGATGTGGTTTTTTTCATACAATTTTCATTATCCGCACAGGTGGATGGCTAACGTCGCGACGTGTTTGCGTCTACATTCTTCGACAGGAGTAATCTTGTCAGATTGTAGAATCAATTGCACAAATTTAGCGACAATTACATGTGAGAGGAGATTTGAATAATTGCTATTTCTCACTCCAATTAAATTCAAAATAATTCGTATATATACACGAAAGTATAAAAATAAAATCATGTCCATGTTAGAATATCGTGTACTGATGATCTGTAACGACAGTGAAATATCGATATATGCACGTTTCTGGACGGATGTGGTTTTTTTCATACTATTTTCATTATCCGCACAGGTGGATGGCTAACGTCGCGACGTGTTTGCGTCTACATTCTTCGACAGGAGTAATCTTGTCAGATTGTAGAATCAATTGCACAAATTTAGCGACAATTACATGTGAGAGGAGATTTGAATAATTGCTATTTCTCACTCCAATTAAATTCAATATAATTCGTATAAATACACGAAAGTAACAAAAATAAAATCATATCCATGTTAGAATATCGTGTACTGATGATCTGTAACGACAGTGAAATATCGATATATGCACGTTTCTGGACGGATGTGGTTTTTTTCATACTATTTTCATTATCCGCACAGGTGGATGGCTAACGTCGCGACGTGTTTGCGTCTACATTCTTCGACAGGAGTAATCTTGTCAGATTGTAGAATCAATTGCACAAATTTAGCGACAATTACATGTGAGAGGAGATTTGAATAATTGCTATTTCTCAATCCAATTAAATTCAATATAATTCGTATATATACACGAAAGTATAAAAATAAAATCATGTCCATGTTAGAATATCGTGTACTGATGATCTGTAACGACAGTGAAATATCGATATATGCACGTTGCTGGACGGATGTGGTTTTTTTCATATATATATATATATATATATATATATATATATATATATATACATACAATACAACGAATTTTGTTTTATGACGAAATGTAAGGGTTAGAAGAAGACCGTATCGAATGTTTCAAAAGGTACTAAAAATATTCAACGAAGGTCGTTCAAACAACAACAATCCATCATTTGAGTGTTGCGAGTCTACCAAAGTTGTTCATTTGCACAGTGCTGCGAAACAAATAATTTGTTGTTTTTTCAGATATAGCTTAGTTTCCACAAGTGGCAAACGTAACTTTAGAGAATCACTTTATTTTTTGGAATCTGTAAGAATTCATTGTTGGATTTACTAGCGATCCTCTAGTATATTGTGTGTTACCTTACCTTAAAAACGGCTTTATATAGTAACAACTTATTCTGAAGAGATAGCTGTGATATGCGACGAATTAACCAATATATTTCATTTAGTTTAATAGTTTAATGCTGCTCACGTTTGGTAAAGACATATGTCTGCCATGTGAGACCCCTATCCATATGCATACCAATGTATTTTGCAGTGCTAGCTTGGAGAAGTTCATAGTTGTTTACAGGTGGGCAGGCCTCACGATGCAATGTGAAGAAGATACGTATGAATTTTAATTCGGTAGCTCTAATAGTTATTTTGTAATCCAGTCTTGGGTTTGTCTAAATAGTCTGAGGATTTCTTGAAGCCATTACAGAGTCAAAATGAAATGCCAGAATTGATATACCATCAGATTAGGTTGCTACGGTTGTCAGCCTAGTAGTTGGATTATCAGCTATATATAGCAAAAACAGGATTGGCCCTAATATGCGTTCTTGTGGAACACCAGATAAAATAGATTGTAGATCGATATATGTGCTATTCTGTTTAACAAGGAAGAGTTTATCACTTAGATTAGATTTTAGAAGTTGATAGTAAATGGATTAAACAATAATATATAGAACCATAGTCACATATTCTTCTACATCATGGAAAATAATATTATAGCTTCTCTACTTAGCAAATCAGCATGATTAAAGGATAATTCTTTGAAATTAACAAATCACCTCTCGCGAAATATGTAAAATCATATGACACATTACTGGATAAATGGAAAGATGTGTACTATATGAATTATTAAGTAGAATTGAATTTTAACGTTTTACTTTTAACACGTTTTACATTTTCATTTTATCCGCACTTCCTACATCAAATTTCAAAGATGATGGAAACTGTGTCACGAATCACTAAAATTTAAACGTGCTCGTAGATATGTTTAGTAACGAACATCGTATTATGCTTTGTTGAAAGGATTTAATTTAATAAAACAAACAAACGTACAATATTCACAATCCAGTTTCAGTCTGTATATCTGTGTGCATGACAAAGGTCCTCTTCTTTTGCTTTGGGAAATCACTTATCTGGGGTTCTCGTATGTACAGCACGCACACAAGCACTTTAATACAGTCTCGTATACATACACTGGTCGGAGACGTGAGTGTTCTTGTCAAAGACTGGAGATACTTGAATATTTACAAAGCTGTCGTAAAGGTCTACTCTACAGTCGGCCCTTCCCAAGAAAAAATATAATTATGTTTGCTTAAATGCTGCGCGTATATGTACAATGTGTTATAGTGTGAGTGGGTACGAACTTGTTCGATGAGTTAGTTCTCTTATCCTCTTTTTTGGTTTATTCTTTACGTAGGAACACCGGGCGGTCACCAATATAATGAGCAGGCCTCTCTATTTGTTAATTATTCGAAAAGGTATCATTAAGTACGCTATTTACATCTTGGCAATTACAGCCAAAATGTAGTTTAACGCAATTACGTTCATAGTTTAACATCCGAATTGTACTGGGACATAATTTGATCAAATTTACGATTATTACTATTCATTAGAAGAATCCACTCAGCGATTGCAAGCTTTAATTGCTTTTCAATGTAGTTATGATGACGAAAGCATCTACTCACTAACTGTACCCCGCAATGCTTTGCTATTGCTAGATTCAAGTATGTAGATATAGATTAAATGAACACAACAAAGTTTTATATAAATTATTGTATTTAGTTATAATTAGATATTTACATATACATTACTATTTTCGTTTTGTGGGTTACATAAGTTGTAATTACTGTTGCATTCGACTTTAAGTTCAATGCGAATGCTCTTGGATATACAATGTTTAAAATAAGAATGTAAATACATTTACTTGTCAAAACAACGGCACTCGAGTTTACTTCTACGCATGTGCGACAGCATGTGAGAAGTAGGTACTGTCTCGTGGTGTCATCTACATTTAAATAATAGTATCGCTACTATTGATATTATATTATTAGGCCCCTAACTTTCTTTTTACTTGTCAGATCGAGGATTTCAATAGCTTTAAACCTTTTTATTACACATACATCGCCCTATGTGTAGAGCTAAAAAAATAAAAGTCAATGCATTTGTGGCATTATAGGCAACCTGTTATACTTATACACCAGTGACGTATTTTATAAATGTCAAATATTTATGATTTTTCATTCATTCTTAAATTAAATACATTTTATTGAAAAATAAATAATTTATTTAAAACAGTTAATTATCCTAACAGGCGTATACCATGTGCGAAGACAATTTTAAATATTTTTAATAAATTCAAAGAAGGCGGTTGTTTTCTAAATCCCCCCCTCAAAAAAATAAATAAAAGCAATCACGTGTTAACAGAACACATGAACTGAATATATGTTCGGTGTTCAAAACCCTGAAAGAATTCAAATATAACCCATACAAGATATCAAACCATCAATAGCTTTTCGATGAAGATAAAATAAAGCGAACTGAGTTTTGTGATATAATGTTTAATTTGTTAAACGAAAACGAGGAAATTTTAAATAAAATAATTCTTACTGATAAAGCAAACAGTTCCGTAATAGATTTAAAGAGCTTTATGGAGATTCTGTATGACAATCTAAATAATTTCCCTTTAAATGCCTAAACATGCATATTAATAGTTAGAAAGCATAGTAAGATGAAATCCATTAAGTTATTTCTTTAGCTAATAGGAAAAGGTTGGATGTTATTTTAATAAAATAAATACTTAGATTATTGATTAATATTTTTAACAATTTTTATTTAAGCACATTTTTATATTAACATTTTTCTGTTTTAGTCTTGCACGCCTTTGCTCTATTATTAAACGAGCAGTACTAAATACTCTTTCACTTTCTGCTGAACTTGCTGGAATACAGAAGTATTTCCTAGTACATTATTCTAAGGGTTTCAGCTCCATTCCTCTTATCTAAAAGAAATAAAAAATTACCCTTCTTTTTTAAACTTACCTTCCAAAATAAAAGAGGATCTACATCCTGATTTAAATTTGACGTTTCGAGGTATTGCCTTTTAATTATTATTACATCAGCTGTAATTATTTTACTTTCTCTTTTTAATTCTTGCAAAAATCCAAATAATGAAAGCGACTTTTGATGTGGACTAATGTCTGTTTCGATTACAGGCATTTGTTCTTCATTTTCATTATCAATTTTCTTCATAATATCAAACATTTCTTGTTCTAAAGAAGAAGCAGCTCTAGTAGCATTGTCAGTACTTCGAAAACCTTATCTTTTAAATCGAGGGTCTAAAACAATTGCTATTCTTATAACTGATCGTCCTTCATATGAAAATAGCCTTGATTTGACAGATTCCAAAATTTTGTTGCATAATGTCGTCCCTTCTTCAAAGTAGTGATGCTGTCAGATAATTGTACAGTCCAAAAGTTATTGTGATTATTAAAGAAATAGTAACACATTTATTAACTACAAGAATTTCCCGCTACTACTTTTTAAGATAAATTTATCCATTTTATAAAACCACTTATTCGTAAGATACCATGAGGTGTTATTTGGTATTATCGTGTTATTGAAATGCCTTGAATACGTGAGTTATGTTCGGTAATTCGTTAGAAGTATGATGTACCTAGTGGGAGAACGTTCTAAAATGCTACAATCTCATAAAATGGTTAAATCTATTTGTACTTTTTTGTTATCAACGCTTTTATATTTTCTACCTTTTTTTAATACACTAATTTTACTCTCTTATATATATTTCATTCTTAAAGAAACACAAAGAATAGCATAACGTTTAACCATGATAATGCAGACCCCATATAAGTTTTATAACTCTTTAGAAGCTATTTCAGCTTCAATAGGGTATAATACAACACCCACCTTATTCGCCACATCTTGCAACCGGGATTTTTATTTGGTCCGGCCTTTACAAAATTTCTTTAATGGTAAAAGATTTACTCCAAATTAGGATATAAAAAATCAATTGCATCGTTTTTTTTTGTAAGCAAAGATCAGAACTTTTGTAAACGTGGAATCATACTATCATGATGGCAAAAGGTATTGAACCGAAGGGTAATTTGACGAGAGAACAACTTGCCAAAATTGCCACATTTTCGTCATAACGAGTGCATGACTTCAGCCATGTTTTAGAAGCCCACTGTCAAAATTTCGACGAAATCCGTGAGACAGATAAGCTTTTCAAATCATTTATAGTAAAATCGTGCATTCCAAAAACATTGAATTTTCTTTATTTTATACTAGCGATTATTATTAAAAACGCGTTTGGATATATTTAAACATACCTAACAATGATTTTATTTGTAATTACATGATTTGCCTATTGATTATTCACAATTTTGCAGTGTTCGTCCTAATTTTAAGGTTTTTTTCTTCTGCTATTTGGGACATACCAAGGAGCTTTGGTAATCATACGGAGTACTTTGGTCTGAAATCTTTCCAGTATCTTAATGTTAGAAATGGAAGCAGTCTTCCAGAGCTGTATTCTATAACTCCAGACGGGTTTTAATTTAATATTATTTTTGATGTAAACAAGGAGTTTGTTTTCCAGGGATAGGTTGGATCTTTGACCAAGTAACCGGTATAGTCTACTACGTTTAAAGTCTAGCTGATTCGTCTTAAAGAATATACGCTTTCCCCATGAGAGTCTCAGGTCAAGGTGCATTTCTATGTATTTGGCGTTTTCGTTTTGTGGGGCGTAGTTATACCTGATAAAATATTTCATTTCAGTCCAAGGCCAAATTTAAGGCATAAGAATACCTTAAAATTACTTATTACAGAACGTATTTATGTATGTCAAAAAGAGATAAAGTACAATTTGGGGTTCGCACTTTGAGCAGTACGAACTGCAAAGAAATACTTTATCAACTATACTTAGCGCAGGACAGTAACCTCTTCAAGTGATAAATGTTACTTGAACAGATTTACTTTCGTTAACTCTGATTCGCCATTTCGTTAACCAGCCTTGAATTTTGTTCAGGCTTGGCTGCAATAATTTCGACGCAATAACAGGATCTATATATGAGGCAAGGATGGGTGTGTCGTCTGTGTATGTAGCAAGAGCGACGTTACGAGTTGTTGGCAAGTTGACAGTATATAGTAGGTAGAAAACAGGCCCGAGCACACTACCTCGTGGCAGTCTAGATTTAATAGGGTACCCCAATGATTTGAAAATAAAAACAGTGATGGACGAAATCAAAACTTCCTCCAAACATACTCAGAAAGACTAAATAAATAATCATCCAAATTCCCCGGCAAATACTTTAATGGCTCGATCCATCAGAAGGCATAGACTCAAGCGGTTCAATTCAACTGACCTGCTCACAAGATTTTAACTTTAATCTTCTACATGCACGATAAATTTATATATATATTTTTTAATTATACTGTACAGAAAGCTCTCAATGAACAGTTTCCTATATGTCAAATATTTCAGACACTCAATTTATTTATTGTATTTTCTTTGTATAGATTTTAAATAAAGTATCTTTTTAAGTATCAAGTATGCATTCATTGATACATCACCTTAACTAAATATTTTATTGCGTACTTTGTGTGTTATACAATGGATGTGTAAGAGAAAAAAGGAATTGTTAAAATACTCGTAAGTGCGTCGTTTATGATATTGTACTCAGAATTTCTGTAACTTTCTATTGGTGTTAACTAATATAAATTGCCATTTCCTTGAACAAAGATAAAACTTGTTTCCCTATAATAATGATAGTTTATTGAATACTCAAGAGAATTATATCCAGAACGGGATAAGAATGTAAAATTACAATAGTTACAATAGTTACAATAGTTACAATAGTTACAATAGTTACAATAGTTACAATAGTTAATTCATAATTAATTCGTGTGCAATACATAATTATTGGAGCAGGGAAATTGTGCCACGCGCCCCAGGCGGACGCTTAAAAGTTGACACAAAAAGTAAATTACAAAACATGTTCAAACACGTTTTAAGAGACTTCAGTGAAGATACAAATATTTCAATCTTTAGATACGTTTCCATAGTTGTTTTCAGCCAAGCTGGTATGAGTGCGGAATAAACGTTTTTTAATGCTCAAAACGACCGTTCTACATCTTAGTGATATTATATTTGCATATTTAAAATAATCTTTGAAAGAACTCAAGAAAGAACTTAATATGAGAAAATCGAAATCTTTGAAGCGTTTCTCTCAAAGCTATCGGCTCAGAAAGTTTAAGATCCTAGAAGAAGTATATTCGTAAACTTATGCAAGAAGCGAATAATAAAAATTTTATTTGGTCGTGAAAGTACATTCTTCACATACGAGGGGATGTTGATGTATTCTTAGCCTACTTTTAAAACACTTTAAAGTTGTGACTTAGATTATTTTATTATTCAACATAGTCTCCTCCTAAATTAATACACTTAATACAGCAATCCTGCAACGCCTATAACCCTTAAAAAAAATTTGCCTCGTCTGCAAACCAGCCCTCCACAGCTTCTATTAGCTCTTCGTTACACAAAAATTGATGTCCTTTTAAGCTTTTTTTTCCATTGAGGGAACAGACAATAGTCTGAGGAGGTTAAGCCTCGAGAATAGAACGGGTGTTCCAGTAATTCGAACCCTAGATCCCGATGTATTCATGATAATGCGCGATTTGTGTGCAGGTGCATTGTCATGCAAAAACAACACACTTTTCGCTAACATGCTATGTCTTGTTTCTTTAATTATCTCTCTCAGGGTGGTTATTAATTTAGAATAAGAATCCCCAGTGATGGTCTGACCCTTCTTTAGGTGATCAATCATAATTATTCCACAGATATCCCAAAAAATTGAAGCAAGAACTTTTGAGCGGATTTTTTAACTAGAAACTTCTTAGGATTTGAAAAATCATGATACTTCCAATCCATCGATTGCTGTTTGGTTTCCAGGTTGTAAAAATGGCCCCATGTTTCGTCCATAGTCGCAAGACAAAAGACAAAAAATCTGGATCTCCTTCAAAACGGGTACAGATTGACCGTGATGCTTTCGGTCTTGCTCGTTTGTCTTCGGCATTCAAGCATTTATGAATCCATTTTGTAAAAAAAATTTCTTATCTAAATCGATGTGAACTATATGAAATATTTAGTGCCTCAGCTATATATTTTAGCCCAATTCGATGGTCTTATATATCATTTCATGAACTACGTCAATATTTTCGGGGCTGGACACCGAAATCGATCTTCCTGATCGTTTCTCATCTTCGACCGAAAGTTTTCCTCTTCCGAATGACGCAATCCAATTTTAAACAGTCGAATATGCAGGGCATTGATCGCCAGGTGGGTCAAGAATGTCTTCGTAAATTTCCTTATCACTTAACCTCTTAAAATAGAAGGATTTGATGATGCCTCGATACTCCAATTTATTGATTTTCACATTTGCATTCGACATGCTATCCTTCGAAATTTACTGTACATCAATACTTCAACTTCTTGACGTAGGATTTTAGAATGACACTTTTAAAATGTTATTATTTCTTGCCATTATAACACGATTTTGTTTTGTTCAAGGAAAATGACCTTGACTAACTAGATATCAATACCACCTCGTATATTACAGTTTTGCATATAATGACATTCACTTTAAGTTATCTTGATAGTAAGTTATAATGGTGCCTGTAGACGAGAGGAACTCGCTAATATATCTATAGAGGACATTGAATATAAGTCTCATTCTATCATTATATCATATGTATATATAACATATATATAAAACAAAAAACCATATTTCTGGAAAGTTCGCAATTACAAATAGTGAATGGAATACTTACGGCCTATTAATGTTACTCATAAACGATTTTTCTTGGCCTATCGCAATGATAATTGTATTAAGAGTTCAATGAAATTAATATTATAGGAAAAATTCCAAAGGAGATTGCAACTTTCCTAAAATTTGAGAATCCAGAGCTTTTTACAGAGCATTGGTTTAGACGATCTAGCGCAAGACATTTAGCAAATCACAGTAGTGATTTGTTGACTATAAAAACTCATGGGGGTTGAAAATCTTCTACTGTTGCTGAAGGTTACATTGAATCTTCCTTAAAGAAGAAAATTTTAATATCTCAAATGTTGGAACTCACTCATTTAGATCTTCCAGGATGCTCAAGCGAAAGCAGGACTATTAATGGCAACAACAATTTTCACAAAAATACTATTAATTTGCCTGACGTTAATATAAATACTCCAGATACATGTTATGTACCTAACTATCAACATATGTAATACCGAATAAAATAAATCGCAATTGTTTTTTAGTTTCAAAGAAAATATATAATTACACTACGTACGTTTCACCACACTGTGGCTTCATCAGGTGGATGAATTTACAATACAAAGCACAACTTAGTACCTACATACCGCATGTGTCAAATATTATTAGACATAGGGAATACAAATACAAGTTAGCAGTAATCATTTGACCATCGACATAGGTACTTGTAATGCGTTCTAAAATAACATTTACGAATTGCAAGGGATTTGCTTTTCTTATTTCTTTCAGTAGATGCAGGAAATTTTTAAGCTGCGGTGCGTCGCAAAAACAAAAGCGTAATTCTAATAAAATTAAAGAATAATCCTAATGAAATAAATAAAAAAGGATGCTAAAAATTATAATAAATTATACAAGAGGTTCAAGAATTCCTCCTTGCACAGCAAGACATTGTCCTAGGCGGTAGTAGAAATTACCACTTACATTTGCTAAAATGGCGGCAGTGAATTCACAGCTTCAGTTATTTTTTCTTTCAAGGCAACTAGATTTTCTGCTCTACCAGCTTCATGAGTATAAATAATATTTTTTAGATATCCCCACAAAAAGAAATCATTTGGAGATAGATCAGGAGATCGCGGGGGCCATTTAATGTTTCCTGTTCCAGTAACAAGACGGTAAGGAAAAGTATTTCCTAGAAATTCCTTTACCCTCACTGCATTATGTGCTGGACAGCCATCATGTTGAAACCAAACGATTTCCTGATTTATCCCAATGTTTTGAATGGCGGGAAGTATTTGATTTTTCAGTAATTCGAGATACTTGTCTGCATTTAATATACCATCAATAAAATAGGGGGCTATAGAATGGTCACCTAAAATACCTGCCCAAACGTTTAGTTTTTGAGGATACTGAGCGCGATTTGCAAAATGCCGGTGTTGATTTTCCGAAGCCCAATATCGAAGAACAGAGGGAGTGTGCTTTCCGTGTAATGGAAAAGTTGATTAATTGGTGAAGAGAATATTTTTAACGAAATGTTCATCTCGATGTATCTTTTCCATAACGTCTTGACAAAACTCCATTCTCCGGAAATTGTCCTCGGGAAATATTTCTTGAGTTTTCGAATATTTGAAACATTTTAAAGCATTACGTTTCCAAATACGTGAAATAGTTGTGTTACTTGTACCCAATTCCTCTGCAGCACTTCTAGTAGATCTCGTGTTATCAATTTCCACAATACTATAAATTAATACATCCCGCCGTTCTCTTTCCTCAATTTTTTGTGATGATACCTCTCTTGGTTTTCATTTCGTACAGTTATTGAAACAGAAACAAGTTTCAAATTTATTTATAATATTATAAATTGTTTGTGTGCAAGATACAGAACGGTCTGCAAAAGTCAGCGCAAACAAATTCATGCACTCCATTGCAGACTTGCCAGCATAAAACCATTTGACTAACTGAAGCTCTTCAGTGGGTGTATAAAGAGCCATTATACATTAATTTTATTGTACGCTTTCAAACTGTAACGGCCGCAGCTAGACTGAATGCAAAATTTCCAGTCAATCGGTATCGGAGACAATCGTCAGTCGTCGCGGTCTACGCTGGCATTGGACAGGCTTTCTCGTGTACGTATACATTGTATGTACTCATACGTTGATTCTCTATGCCTAATGATATTTAACACATACGGTATAATAACAACTATATCAATTTGACCGCCTCCTCTCCCCCACCCACCAAGATTGATATATTTGTTATTATATATAGATACTAAGTTCCGCTTTGTATTATAAATTCATCCACCTGATGAAGCCACAGTGTGGTGAAAAGTACGTAGTATAATTATATATTTTCTTTGAAACTAAAAAACAATTGCTTTTTATTTTATTTGTTAAAATGGAGTTTCAACATGTATCTCTTTCGTCGATTAACAATATATAATACCTATAAATTCTGGATAATTTAAAATAAAAGTTGTTGCTGTACCGTTTGTAATAAAATTATTTGATATTTATTTGACTATGCTTGTCATTTGACAAATCGACTTCACATTCTTGACATTTTAATTTTGTAAAACTAAATTGCGCTACACTAAAGCTATTCGTTTATAGATTAAAAACGTATCGTTTTCGATGCTTTTATAGTGTTGTTATAACAGCAAACTAGAAAATAGTATATTAAAAAACAAGTTTCATAAGGTACCATTTTGTCCCACTAAATTAGTTTAGAAAACGAGCTGCGATAACGGCGAGTTTTCTAAAGAGCGAGTGCGGAAGAAGGCCTTATGAAACGAGTTTTTTATACTATTTTCTCTATTTTGCATCTTTTACATTAATAAATTGAAATTATTTAATTTGAAAGTTCAGGGTTTTATTCTTATACAAGGGTCCCCTATCGTTATGTTCAAATTTTAGGAGTGATATTTATGATATGATATGATATTTATTTCTGTATTCGAACAACGCCAACATTGAAAAATGAAAAAAAGCGTATCGAAATGAAGCTCATTTCGATACTGTTTTGGATGTCATAATGAGTTCATTTCGTATGCAAAATAGAAAAATATTTTATAAGTTTACTCTTTTCGTTTAACAACAACTTGAAACTTAATTTCTAAATATATCTCGTATTTGTATGTACGCTATAAATTCATTATCAATTTAAAATTTTCTTCTGGAGGATAAATTTATGTATCTAATTACAATATACTTGAAGGCAATGTGAGATAAAGGTAGTGGAAAAGAATTCAAAGTTATCCTAACTACTATTGTTTAAAAAATTTGTCTATACAGTAAAGTATTCTTCGAAATACCTAGAAATCTATTTGAAGCTTTCCGATTTACGTGTCTGCGATACAATAGAACTTTAAGACGGCAATTCTACTCACATGCAGACACTACTCATATACATTATACCTTATCTCCCTTATAACATCTGCTATCTGGTGCTATCTTCCGACAAAATTTCTTTCGCAGCGACAATACTAGTCGAATAAATTTACTTCGCGCTAGGCCGAGTGGAATGAATAGACTCGAAACTGCAGTAAAGCGGCAAACATTTCGTCAACCCATTATTTTCAGATACTTCAGCTCTAAAGAGCAGACACAATTCCCCCAAACATATATATCCTGGTTTGCATGATAACGCCATGAATGTCTTATATTAAATTTGTATGTTTGCTAGTTTATGTACGTAGGTACATGCATCTGATTCATAAACGTGTTCGGCTGAGTTGGTAACAACTCCTCTTTGAATAATTTGTTTTCACGTACAGTAAATGTTATCTTAATTTTAACTTCAGAAAATAATTTGCGGAAATAACTTTCTAACAAAATTACTAAACTAATAAAAGAAGTATATCATTATTATAAAAAAAAAAACAGATTATTTATTTAATGTGTGAGGTCACTCTTTTTCTAATTTTAATAATCTTTTAATTAATATCATAGGTCTCCAAAAAAATATATATTTTTTATCAAATATATCCCATGTTTTTATTTATGTTTTCTAGTCTGCTAAATCCAAAAAATATCTCTATTTCTCTCCATGATGTACAAAATATTCGCATATTCGCTATTTGCATAAAAACATAACTGTATAAATGATTTCGAAGGGCCAATGTGTACCTGCTTTCGAAGGACCAAATGTATAAGTTATATCCAGCTCTCCCAGAACCAAATGTTGGGTTGTATTCAGCTTGTGAAGGCTCATGTATAAATTTGTGCCATGACCCACCACTCACGGGGCGTAACTTCCATATAACCTAGATATTTGTTTTAATTGAAAATCAGGTGTTTCTTCTGAGTATTTTATTTATTTAACCAAAAGCACATAAACTTAATTTATTAAGGTAATCTCACAAGTTTAATACTTAATGTAAACTTAAAACTTTAAATTCTGTACTGTTATATGAGATTGTATATCTCTTGTAGTTAATATGATACTGTTTTGTTTTGTACTGTGTACCGAGTTGATAGTGTTGAGTCCCTTGTTTCTAGTGTTAGACTCTGATTAATACTGTTTTATATATAGGTGAAAATATACTACTACCCCTAACTAACGCATTAAAATACTAACTACTATTTGTTCAAATTTTTAACTTTAATTAAACTATGTGAAAAATTAACGGTTCCAATAATTTCTAAACAGTAAGAATATATTATAATGCAGCCAGCGGCTCATGGTCTTCAATCCTTCGCAATTTTGTTCTTCAGTGTTTCATATATGGTTGGATGGTGACAACATCGGTTTCCCGAAACTTTTGGTAAATTCTCCTTCTTAATTATTCTTCGTTATCGGCCTCCCATCCATTATCGTATATTTTTCTGCTTAATAAGGCCCAAAATTATTCGATGGGTTGTGCTTGAGAAACACATTAGGTGGATTATCTTCTCAGGGTACAAATGAGTGATTATTGGCTAGCAACCATTCTCTAGTTTCCCTGGAATATTGGCAAGAAGCTAGGTCAGTTCATGATTTCATCATTATTGTGACGATTGTTTATAAATCGTAACAGTTTAGGCAAATATCTTTGTATAGAAAGAGCTGCAGTGACGGCATCTCCATTAACATGTCCTACATGGGATTGCGAAGCATCTGTCGGAGAAATGCCTACCATACCAGAATTTTATCTTCAAATTTAGCTTTTCTTTCATATTTCATATTGTCCGGAACTGTAATGAAATCCTCGGTATATAATCCATCATTACCCTTTACCTCAGAGTTAGAACGTAAAATATTTTTCATCGTCCTAAACGATAACTCGGTTGTTTGAAAAGTGTTGACACCCTTACTGCTCGACAATATCGTGGAATCGTTATAACTGGCCAGCTGTGTATTTTGGGCATTTTCTTTTTTTTCTAAATATCATTCCACTTCTCTTAATTTTCCGATGTGCAGTCGTGTGTGATACTTTATGATGCCTTCCTAATCTTCGCGCAGATGCACCAATTCTTTCTTTTGCACGCCCTCTCAGTCTACCTGCTCTGACATCACTCAACACCCGAGGCCTTGCGCTTTTTGATAGATTAAGACTTGGTATTCCTTCTTAAGATTCCCTTACTGTTCGGTAAATTGTTGCACGGGAGATATTAGGTCCTTGAAACATATGTACAATGTCCGCTTTTCGCATTTGGCCAACTAAATTAGAGATGCTTTTTCGATTTTGTACGCCATGACGCCAAAGTTTATCTATGAGAACTGTTAATATTTATGTTGACAAAGCCTGCTTGAATAAACTCCCAACAATTGTAACTAAATCGACCCGTTTCTAAGGGATGTAGTCTCAAAATTGTTGCTACATACGTTATTACATAATTAAAAATGTCTGTATTCATTGAACATTGTCTTTCTGTATTATTAATTCATTCGTAGGAATGAAACCTACCGGAAACAATATACCCAAGGTCTACGACAAGGTGTTAAAGATCTTACTAATTAATTATAAAATAAATATTATTACTAAATATTAACTAATTACTAAGTGTAGGTATTAATATTTTAACCTTTTTTGTCATAAAGGTGATTTATCCACTAATATCTAAATTTATATCTGAATTTCCAATTCGCTTCAAATACGAATTAATAATAATAATAGTGTTAGTATTAAGTAACTTAATACAATAAGAAAATTTGCAAAAATGCGTTTTAAATAAGATAGAACAAGTAAGCAGTATCTATTTGCAACAAAGATAAAATTAAAATATATCAGAATAATTGAAACATACATGAGTAGGTAAGCCCCACCAGTTTTGTATAATACTTCTGCGCTCGGTCTGGATAATTACGGTGATAGGGCGATGTGGTTCTTTTCTGTGAATGTGTCTGGGAATATCCTTTCTCCGGCAGGGGCGTACCGATGAGCCTGTAGAAAGGTGAAATACGTATCTACGTCTCTGGGGATAGGATATATTCGGACACGTTCACAGAAAATATTAATAGTGAACCTGCATTTGTGTTCTTCACACCAGATTTTTAATAATATTTTATATTATTAAAAATACCTTTGTATTAAATTAAAATATTTCGATTTGTCAAAATTTAAATATTAAATAATAATTCAAGCCTTAGTATCCCCCAACAGCTTAACCTGAATTACAAGGGGGTATTAACAAGCCATAAACTGTTGTTATGCCTAGCCATGGAGCATACATAAGATATTTGGTTGTGCCATTCATGAGAAGAAACACTACCAAAATCTTTTGGGGTAACTAGAGCCGAATTCGATCCTGGTACCACTGGAATGGTAAGCCAGTAACTCCGTCAGTTTTATTTTAATTTAATTACATAATCAATTTTGCCACAGTGTATTGACCTTTTTAGTGGCATATAGAGGGAAGGCGAAAAAGATTTCTTGATTCGAATACTTATTTCGGAGGAAACTAATCGCAAATAACATTTTATTGGCAGTAAAAGCATATTTCGTTCCTGACAAAGACGAAATTTAAGCAAACATTTTCCATCGGAAAAATTTAATTAAATCATATTCAGACTTTTCTGTTTTACTTTTCATGACTTTTGCGACTATCGATCAACGATCGATCGCGACTATCGATGCGACTATGATTGAAAAATGAGCGTTTTTTCGGTAAGAGTTATTAAATCTATAGCCACAAATGGTAGAATCTAATTTTGTACACATGTTGTTTGTTATGTAATTAATTTACATTGAGAGACATGTTCTTGCACATATGTAACTGTAACGTAATTCAGTAGTTACACAATTGCAGCAAAGCAAGATTTTTATCTTTGATATGTATGTACTAGAATTAGAACACGAATATTAATCTTTCAGCCATTTGCAGCATTTATCTCCGTTAATGGTAGCGTTTGTCATATGTTCTTATTAAGGCGATGATTACTGTACATTTTACAATCGTCACAACAAGCAGCACGACATATCGTAATCGTACACTGTAAGTACGGTACCGTGCCGTATAATGGTACGTGTACAATCATCGTGATATCATAACTCTGCTACTGTTGTTGTAACTTCAGTTCTGTATGTGTCGGCAGCGGTATATCAGCATTAACGATCCCCGTACTCGACAGGAAGCGACGTGTTTATGTGTTCATCACACCTGGTTGAAATACACTCACTAAAACACAATTACCTTTGAATATATATATATATATATATATATATATATATATATATATATATATATGTATATACTTGTTAGTAGAGCTACCGCTTATATCAAATACTTGCTCATCGGATTTCTTTTTTATCTTCCGCCGAGAGAAGAGAAATATTTTTAATGTATAATCTGCTACCGTTTCATGAAGATAAGTAAGTGGGAATAGCAACTCTCTATAAAAGTTTATTCCAATGGTATTTATGGAATTATTCCATGTGGAATTTTAATAATGACTGAAATCTATTTAATTTGATTCAAAAAATAATATTGTAATTTTTATAGAAATGGAATAAGTAAACTATTACACTGATTAACAAATAACAAAACTGTTGTCTGGTTCCTAATTACAAATAGGTGATCTCGAATAACTTTTACATGTCGAATCAAAATCTGCTTTTGATGTTTCCCTGCTATGTCCGGCCTTAAAGAAAAACATTATTTCGTTATGTAATAAAATGCTGATGTAATTAGATGCTCTTAATACTAGAAAATGTACATAAAAAACCGATTGAAATATTCTATTGGACAGTATTCTTTTGTGAAATGATGTACTATTCTGTAATCAGTAACCAACAGTAATCACACAACAAGTTCGAATTCCGTCTTCTCTGGTATCAATTTTCCAACGTTGAAATATCTTGATTAAAACGTCTGCATGCTCATCACTAGGCACCGGACAAGAGAGGCCCATAACTTATCGCCCACGGGCGTACTATTGAAAATTTGTATTTTTTTAAGAGTCTTTAATTTTATCTATATAATTGGAAAACAAACGGGTGGTGACCTATAAAGTACGAAATATATTTTTATTTGTAGATCAAGTTGAGTAAAGGAGTATTAATATTAATTAGCAATACTTTCTCAACGTTCTTTTCTGTATCATTTGTTCTCTTTGAATTAAATACATCCTTGTAGATAGAAAATGTCCTTTCTACATCGCAACTGGTTATAGGTGCATACTGGAAATATTATTTTATTTCAGCGTACTAAGCAGTTAGATTTTGAGGCATTGTCCCAATACATAATTGCCGCAATGTTATTAAATCTGAATTTCTATTAAAAACTGCGTCTTACTCTTGCCGAGGGCCACATTCGAAGTCACTTGGAATATTTTTAAAATTATTTATAGCCACATCTAATGTAGTTAATCCTTCATTTAATTTGACATTTTGATTTTTAAAATAAGTGATTAGTCTTGACAAATATGCAAAGTGTTTCTGAAGAAAGTAACCTGATTTTTTTTAATTTGGTATCTGTATTAGTTTCTTGCACAGAGTTTGCATTAGTTTCGAGCATCGTCATTTAAACATATAACGAAATTTTCTAAACTATCGAAATTCTCTGCATAAAAACCCGTAGTTTCCAACCATGATCCCCATCTAGTTATTACTGGAGAGGGAGGCAGTGACAAATATTAGGTTTTAAGTTTTTCCCTGTAGAGAGTTACTCTCAATGATGCCTTTCTTAAAACTTTTTTAAAAGCGGATACAAGTCTACCAACTTCCGGAAAGGTGTCTCTGATATATTCACAGATTCTTCGGAGACCATGTGCTGCACAATTAATATGCTGCATATAAGGCCTATTTTTAACATATATGCAGCACTGCGACTGACAAATAAAACCATTCTTCTTTGTACCTGTCGTCCGAATGAAGCGTTTGGTGCATATTCTCGTAGATGGTTTTAACTACTGTTTCCATCAACTGTATTTATAACTTTTCTTGCTATTATATATGCGTTATATAGAATAGTTGGATGTAGTACACCAGCTACAACATTTACCACACAGCGTCCCTAATATATCGACAGTATCGGCACTCATCTATAGGTACTGATTTGAAAGATGCTACTGCTTTCGTGTAGCACTTAGAAAAGTAATATTTGCGTAAGATGAATTCATCAGGAACATTTCGGCCAGTATATTTTTGGAGAAACGTTTTAAAGGTGGGATTGTTAAGTTTATTTAATGGAATATTTACCGCCTCTAAAGTTTCGCAGAGTTCTTCCTTATAATTGTCAGATTCCAACAGGTCTAATTTTAGTGCATGTATTTGGGATGCTAAGTGACGTTTTACGTGTGATTTCTTGGAATTTTAAGTAAACATCTTATTTACTTAATGTTATATAACATAGTTATTCAATTAAGCAAGAATGCGAGACTTGGCACAATTAATGAGGACGTGTTTCGTCAAATAAGTGTTACATTAAATATGTAAAAATTGGTGTCCTACTTTAGTTATTACAGAAGTACAGGTTTAGTAAAAGCAATTGAACTTGAATAACAACGAACAGTTACAGCTAACTAGTACATCACAAAATGTTTACCTGCTGTTTTTCAATCAATAAATATTCGAGGGTATTACTGTTACACCAGGGCAATGGATTGTCACACACTGCACAACTGACTCGTGATTTTTTACGTAAAAACAATGTAGCACTTATTAAACATGCAACTTATTCGCCTGATTTGACAATGTGTGACTTCTGGTTGTTTCCCCGCCTGAAAAAGAGCTTACGTGGTTGAGGTTTCGAGTCGATAAACGAGATTAACGAAGTAATTCATCAATTTTATGATAGCATTCCGAAAGATGACTGGTTGGAGCTTTTCATTTATGGAAGGTTCGATTACAAAAGTACGTTGATGCTGGTGGGGAGTACTTTGACCATTAATGAATTCGTTTTCAAATACGACTTGCATTTTCTCGTATTTCAATAATTCCAGTGTGCTCCTAGTTATTTATTTACTTTTATTAAATGTTTTTTCTATAGACTGTTTTCACACCAAATTTTCAATAAATATTTGTTATATTTCACAAATAAGTTTTGCCTTAACTATTTTATTAAAAATAAACAAACTTTTTTATTATATTTGAAAATATATTTATTAAAATATTTCACTATTAATATTATAAAACAAATGCATACCAACAGTTCAAGGCCATATAAAAATAACCAGATATATACGGTGCAGTAAACATTCGATCGAAAAGTTACACTTATCGCATCAATCAGCGAAAGCTCATAAAAAAACAGCAGATTAAACGAGACTTGTTTAACGCTACGTTGTCGAAAAACGTCGCGTTTACTCTCGCAGATACCTTGAATCGAATACTGTGCCTTTGACCTCATTAAATTTTAAATCACCATTTGCATATCCTGAATCGTAAAATCGTCAGTCCACTTCGAAATGCCAATCTAATACCAATATAAACCTAGCAAAGTATTGATGGATTTTGCGAACGAGGGTTCAATAGATCTTTCCCTTTCTTTGAAAAGAATCCTGACGAATTATCGTGGTCTCCCATCCAGGCAAATTGGCTTCTATTTTTAACGTAATAATAGGAATTATTCGGTCGTAAAACGAATTTATTGTTGTTTAAGTGCAAGCGTGGTAGATATTCGAATTTCGTTCCTAATCATTCACGTTATTGTTGAAATATCCGAAATAAAAATGTTGGAAAGAGAAATTGAAAATATAAACTCTATGTATTACTTCATTTAATTATTTTATATTTCGTTAATTACATGGCTATTTATTGTTTTAATTTACGTTTTATATAGCAGAAATAGCTATCGATAATAGCCCACACAAGGCGATGTCCAAATCTTTCGTTTTCAAATACCCGTCAGTCAGCGATATCTAATAAAATTAATTATTAGATTTTCCTTGCAGAGAACGATAACTAATTGATCAAATTATAGTCATAATGTACGTAACATTGATATCACACTAGTAAGTCAGAAAAGTCGTTAATACATTTTGAAAAGGAAATAGATTACATTTTTAGATTGTTTTTGTATAATCTAAGAACCCTAGATTCATTTGTATTTAATAAAACTATTTGTGAACCACTATTCGTTGTTTAACACTTTCGTGCATAGCGGTCACTATAGTGGACATATAGTTTTGTTTTTTCTTAATCTATTTAAATCGTGTATTTCCGTATGTACACTTTGGTGAACTTTATTATTATAGTACAGTGCCGTCTGTATTTCTCGTGTGAAGTTATTTCGGTTCTAGTTTAATGGAGCAGTGCAACAATCAGCTGAGCAAAATGGATGCCGAGCGTTTTAAAAATTTGGAGCCGCGAAGCTTCTATGGTTTTTACCAAGAATGAAGGTAAAAAAATACTTATTATATAGCTTATTATGTCCGGAAAGTGCATGTGCTAACGGGTTTTCAAAGAATTATATAATTTTTTAAACTGTACACTCTAGTGGACTTCGACAAATCCTGATTTTGATGAAAGTGAGGTTTAGTTCCTTAGCACTTGTATTACAAGTTTTTTTTGTACTTTACAGAGTGTTCTCTTTGAAGATGTCTGCGAATCTAGTAATGATGGTGAGGCTGATTTCTCTACGCCACCAGCATTACCAGTTCCTTCGTTTTTTGGAGGAATCATTGATACTGGAGACAAAAATTCATCAGAATAAGGAGATGTAGAACTATTAATCGAAATTGAAGATGAATATGAAGATTATTTAGAAGAAAATGGCAACGTGATTTTTAGGCTTTCCTAAAATAAATGCAAATACCGATTCTGTCTTCAATGTATTTCATTCCTTGTCTTCTGATGAAATGATGGAAGAAATTGTATATCAAACCAGTTTCTATGACCAAAAAAATAATAGAAAAGTTGGTTTAACAAAAAAAAAGAACTATACACATTCCGTGGCATAAATTTGGTAATGTCTTATGTTAGATACCCACGTACAAGATTATAGTGGTCTTCAGATGATGCCCTTCGCATGAGCTGGACTGTAGATGCCATGTCTGTGAATAGATACGAAACCATTACGCGGAACCTTTATTTCCTGGAAAATCCTGATTTGGGGCCCCTACGAGCTAAAGAAGAAAGAGGAATGATAAAAACGGAAACTAAGAAGGCATGTTATGGAAGTTGTGCCCATTTCTCAATAAATTAAGCTTGACCACAAGTCATATCAGTTCACAGGTATCTGGAACAGATCCATTTCGTTGTAAACGCCGTATTAATGCCTTTACTAGTTATCTTGCACTTGTCTATATTCTTCCTGAAATATTTTCTGGAGACTTTCCATCTCTGCTGTTGAAACTTTCCTAGTTAATAACCTATTCCTTCCTATTGGAAATTTCAATCTCTCAAATCTATATTTGCCTACTCATCAGTATTGTAATAGGATTAACATCTTGAAAAGCTTCCTTGACATTCTTAATGGAAAGCAATTCAACCATGTTCTTAGTAGAAGGCAAAGCGTCTTGGATTTTCTATTCTCTGATATTAGTACTAATTTTGAAGTACAATAATTCGATCCCTTATTGTGGATGAAGATATATATCACCTCAGCCTTGAAATATTATTCGACTTTTACAGACCTTTTTAACGAAATTCTTTCCTTCCGCCAATAATTACAGGTATAATTTCAATTACACAAATTACGTTTCTTTGTATATTGATCTAATGAGCATCGATTTAACTTTTCTGATACATTATTTTGGTGTTAACGAAGCTCTGGATAGTTTTTATAATGTGCGTTCAAATAAATTTTACCTCTAGTACTCCATTACAATAAAAATGTTTGTCGTAACTTGTACTATTTACATTACCATCAGTTGTCAATTTGACAGACTATTTATTCTGACGGGTATACTTAGTTGGAACTTTTTTAAATTGCTTTGTAATTTAAAATTGATTTAAAATGGTTTCACTATTCAACATAAATAATTCATGGTTGATACAAATGAAACAGACATGCAATATACATATCTGTAACTGTACACATGGACAATACACCTCGTATTTTCAGGATACTTCTGCTTAAGACACGTGTTTCTGCCACCTATAGGCGTCATCAGTCAAGCTAGTGAAGCAATGTAATACAAATTAATACAAATCTTTTTAAAAAACAGAATTGTATCTGCATATACATTTACGCTGAAATCGCCTACAAGATATAGCAAATTTCGTCCTATAAGGTGGCACTATTTAATAAGTGACATCTAACGGACGAAAGAGACTATACCGAAAAAGGCGACCTTTCGCTTGACCAGCTAAGCTGGTACATAAGCGAAAAAAACGTATATCGGTGTAGTCCATTAACACGAGCCAGATGGCAGTAAATATACAAAAAGGTTTTAAGTATATCAATACGTTATGCACGTATAACGCATTTGTTACAAATGAAACAGACATGCAATATACATATCTGTAACTGTACACATGGACAATACACCTCATATTTTCAGAATACTTCTGCTTAAGACACGTGTTTCTGCCATCTATAGGCGTCATCAGTCAAGCTAGTGAAGCAATGTAATACAAATTAATACAAATCTTTTTAAAAAAACAGATTTGTATCTGTATATACATTTACGCTGAAATCGCCTACAAGATATAGCAAATTTCGTCCTATAAGGTGGCACTATTTAATAAGTGACGTTAGATGTTACTTATTAAATAGTGCCACCTTATAGGACGAAATTTGCTATATCTTGTAGGCGATTTCAGCGTAAATGTATATACAGATACAAATCTGTTCTTAAAAAGATTTGTATCATTTGTATTACATTGCTTCACTAGCTTGACTGATGACGCCTATAGATGGCAGAAACACGTGTCTTAAGCAGAAGTATGCTGAAAATACGAGGTGTATTGTCCATGTGTACAGTTACAGATATGTATATTGCATGTCTGTTTCATTTGTAACAAATGCGTTATACGTGCATAACGTATTGATATACTTAAAATCTTTTTATATATTCATGGTTGAATCTTATTTTAGGAACGGGCGTAAGATTAACGGACAATAGCACTATTTTCTTGAAGAATGCTTAGAGGAATTTAGAAATATGTTTTCAAACTTCGTCTTTGATGTTGATAGTTTACGGTACACAGTTAAATATTGCACAGGTTTTCAGGGAAACAGGGAGTGTTATACGGGAAGAAGGCAGTGGCCGGCCGAAAAAACGTACGGAAGAGCTAGTTGACGATGCAACGCAAATTATGAATGATACACCAGGAAGTTCCATACGAGTATTATCTCAACGAGTGGGTGTATCAATTGGCACTTGTCATACAATTTTGAAAAAAAGACTTAAATTTATTTTCATATCGCATGACCTGTTATCAAGAAATCAAAAAAATTGGCTATCCTAGAAGAACAACATTTTGTCAGTGGTTCTTAAATAATTTTGATAATGACCTTCTTGACAAAACTTTTTTTCTGATGAATCATAGTTTTATCTGAATGGATATATCAACTCACGAAATATAAGGATGTGAAATACTGAGAAACCACATGACTTTTATCTTGAAACCTCACATCATCCACAAAAAATAGGTGTATGGTGTGCGATTAGTCGAAGGAAAATCATTGGCCCTATTTTCTTTAACGGTACTTTAACAGGAGAAAGGTATCGACAAGAAATTATTATGCCATTTATTGAACAGCTTAATGAAGAATAAATAAATCAGGGTTGCTTTCAACAAGACGGAGCTAGAGCGCACACAGCTGGTGAAACAATTAATATGATACAGCAAATTTACCAAAATCGGTTGATAAGTTTAAACACCGAACACGAATTTCCACCAAGATCTGGTGATCTTACCCCTGTGATTTTTTTCTGTGGCCGTTTTTAAAGAACTAAATTTTTCGGGCACAGATATCTGATCTTGCAGACCTTCAAATCAGAATTGCTGAAAGAATTAACGAAATCGACGATATGATACTACAAAACGTTTTCTCCTCTATTAGAAGAAGATATGAGAAATGTCTCGATCAAGGTGGTGGCCACTTTCAACATTTTTTATAAAATGTTACTTGTTGCAAGTAAAAGTAACACATTCAGTTAAAAATTTTAATTTTATTATTTTGACATTTGTCATGTCATTCAAATAGTTTATAACCAACAAAATTCGTATTAAGAACTTAAGTAAAAAGCCATACATATAATTTTCATAGGCAACTTCGAGGTAAAATCTATTTGAACAACCTTTAGTAATATTAAAGTACTTTCTATTTACAGTGTTTAATTTATTAATTATTATTTTATATTATTAATTTATGCTACCTATGGGTTTCACTTCTATCTGGTCTAATTGCTGCTACAATTCTAAACTTGTCGCATCTAGATGACGCGCGTAGAAGTCTAATGTTTGTAAACGTAACGTCTAAACGCGTCGATTAAACAGTGTAGATTATACCCTACCTTTAAATGTATATATGCCTCTTAAATGCCAATCAAGTTCTTTTAACCCACCTTGGTTTTCATCAGAAATAATTTACATCCTCAACAATAAAAGATACTACCATCAAAATTGCTAAGATGAAAACACATGATAATTATATCTCATATCTTGCTGAAATTGAGCGTTCCATTAAAACAACACTTTATAATCTTAGGATTTTTCTTTAAAAATCGCATTACAAAGCGCGTGATGAGCGGGTGAATGTGTGAGTAAGGTAAATGTGAGGCAAAAGTTTAAAGCAACTTCATGATATTGGCCTGTCATATTTGACAGTTTATGTTTCTAATACAGACATCAGAGCAGTATATCATATTTAATTATGTTACATTGTTTGAAATTTATTTTCTTCTTATTTTTATCGTTCTTTCTTGTAGAGCACAGATGTTCAACCAAAAAAACCACACAGGATTTTTAAACTGTCTCTTATAAATATTTACTCACTAAAACTGAAAAGAGTTTATCTCGTCAAGTTTTCTTGCAAACCTCATGTTTGAACTTTCTTTTATAGTTAAACGCCCATTTAACGAAAAGTGAGAAATCTTACTGGCTGAGTTGAGCATGTTTGTGTATTTTTGCCAAGGTATTAGGAACGAGTATAAGCAAGCGTATTGTCAAGTTTCTGTTTAAACATGATAAACAAGTTCAGGATCTTAGTTGCTGTATAAGCCAAACTCACTTTACACCTTTTTGTATTTAACGTGACTGTACTCGTGTTTTTGTCATATATTATGGCTTCAAGAGGTTACTCATCTCCTGACAACTTTTGCTTTATTTGTGGTGGATACACTGTTAAATGTCAACGCAGAAACGTAATCGTGAAAAAATGTATTTTGCTTACTTTAAGTTGAATCTTGGGGATCAAGACGAAGCCTGGGCTCCCCATAAGGCGTGCAGAAGGTGCAAGGAAGACCTTCGTTTGTGGTTTAAAGGCAAGAAAGACCCGTTTTAGCACTCCTATGATGTGACGTGGACAGCAAAACCACACTAACGGCTGCTATTTCTGTTCGGTAGATATGAAAGGTTCCAAAGCAAAACTAAAAATAAAACATCCGAACTAAACCTTAATTCCGCTATTCAACCGATATCTCATAGCTCTGAAATACCAGTCCCACACTAGCCTTCCCGTTTTGATGATATCCTGAGTGATTCTGCGGATGTAAACACATTTCCTCTCCAAGACGATTCCAGTTCAGATTTGGGACCCTAACTCTTTTTCTCAGAGCGAGCTCCATAACCTAGTTAGAGACTTGCACCTTCCAAAACCTGATGTCACCCGGAACCTCATTTTCGTGGTACAGGTTTCTCCAAAGAGAGAAATCTCATTTTTCAGTGATGTTCAAAAGCTAATTGAAATAGAATATGATTCATCTGAGTGGTTTCTATCCCTTACTTCGATATAAACAAGCCTCAAAGTACTCTAGTGTTATGCTTTCTATATATAAACAGCTTGTGTTTTACAACATAAACTGTAATAATGGACGTGATGGACGAAATGGAGATCATCTGGGATTCAGCAGACCAAAAAACATCATATTTACTAAAAACATACCTTGCAGCGGAAAAAATATATTTTTTTGCAGACCTGTGTGATTTCTATTACCAAAATTTTCTAAAATCCAAAACAAAATTTACGTACATTCAACATATGCATTGAATTTATGGTTAACATATTATCTATTTAAATTCTATAGTACTATTTATAAGCTTTTCTATTGTAGTATATCCTATGTATTTCATAATATCTTTATTTAAAACATACTACCATATTATATTTCGAATAGAGCATTTAGCATAACTTTCTACTAATACTAATGCAGTTAACTTTCAGCTTTGTATCGCTATTAAAATACATTACCTAATTATTCTCTAGTGTGTGGGTACGGATAGGCGAAGCCTTATTAAGAAATCCATAAATGAGACTCATCGTACTTACAAAGTACTCGAACGACTGTTCAGTACGCGATAAATTTCCATTACATTCATTAAATGTCTTCGTTTTCAAATTTTACGCGATAATTATGTACCATTCGTCGGCCATATTCCAGAACCATTATCGATTTATATTTCAATTATACGGACACACAGAGAGACTGGTTCGTATATGTACTTCAGTAATTAGCAGTAATATTAATTAATGTGCTTTCTATTTTAATCGGTTCCATCGACCTTTACCTTATAAAATACCATTCTGTTCTGACACTTTTCAAAGTAGATATCGTTAATTGCTCCAGCGTATAAAACGCCAGGTATGGATAAGAATTTAAATGATTTATTTGTGATAATAAAGGGAACTAAATCCGGAATACTTCCAATAAGGCAATACCTAATTCGGGAAGGTAAAAATAATGCTTTTTTATAATGAATTAAATGCCTTAAAGAAATATTCATTTAATGACATCCATGCTTAAATAATTATTTAATATAATTATAACTAATTTAATAATTACTAAAAAAGAATTGACGTTCGATAACATATTGTACTTTCTCAATTCTTTAGAACAAATTTTTAAAAACATAATAAAATAAAATAATAATAATACGGGACGCTACCAAAAGCTTTTTCAAGATAAATGAAAGCTACATGTGTGTCTCTATTTCGCTGAGATCGCTTTTCTATTGTTATTTTCAAAGTAAAAATGTTGTTTGTCGTAGATCTTCCCGTCCGGAATCCGGCTTGTTCCTCTGGTTGCTGATCTTCAATATCTCGGGAATATATTCTTCCTATTGTTGGAATGACTGCTATACCCCGGTAATTTTTGGGATCGTCTTTTGAACGTTTTTTATACAGGGCGGCCCAAAATGACCGAAGGGGTTTTAATTCCTTATAACTTTTTTATTATAATTTTTTTTTTTTGTTTTCAGTATTTTGTAAAGAAGACTTGGAGAATTTAAAATGGAACAGTACACAATTGAACAACGTGCCAAAATCGTTGAACTTTATTTCTCAAATCAATTGTTTTGACTCAGCGTGCATATCGTCGTTATTTTAATGTGCGGGTTGGACCCTCAGAGTCATCAGTAAACCGTCTGGTTGCAAATTTTCGAGAACAAGGGGCAGTAAGGAACCTTCCTGGTGCCGGCAGACGACGAACGGTGCACACGGATGACAATATTGAACGGGTACAGAAGAGTATTTGGGAAGATGGAGAAACATCAACCAGAAGACGTTCGACACAACTTGGCCTCTCAAGAGGGTCGCTGCAGAGAATTTTGCATACAATAAGAATGTTTCCATACAAAATTCAACTTGTCTAACAATTGAAACCGACAGATTACCAGCAACGACTTGATTATGCAATTTATTTTCGTCAAAAAATAGCAGAAGAAAATCATCATTTTATTCATAATTTAATTATGAGCGACGAAGCCCATTTCCAATTAAATGGGTTCGTTAATAGGCAAAACTGCAGGATATGGGCTACGGAAAATCCAAGAGTAGTTCAACAGCGAGAATTACACCCACTTAAGTGTACCGTTTGGTGCGGTGTTTCGTCGGAAAGGATAATTTGCCAATATTTTTTTGAAAATGAACACGATGTCGCTGTTTCCATCACTGGTGTTAGATATCGGACAATGTTGGAAAATTTTTAAGGCCAGCTGTGGAAAACCATCCGCAAGTATGGTTCCAACAGGATGGAGCCACAGCGCACATTGCGAGGGACACAATGGCTCTTTTACGCGACATCTTTAGCGAACGAATTATTTCCCGTACAAGCGATTTTAATTGGCCTCCGCGTTCACCGGATTTAACCGCTTCAGACTGTTTCCTTTGGGGTTATTTGAAAAGAAAAGTCTATATTAATAAGCCTCGAACCATACAGCGATTAAAAAATAATATACGCGACGAAATCAACAACATAGCACCTGAAGTTTTGCGAAAGGTTATAGAAAATGTTTTGGAAAGAGCACGAATATGCGAAGCAGAAAATAGCCACCACTTGCGAGATATAATTTTTCATAATTAAATTAAAAATATTCTCCTTTAATATACTGTATTTAAAATAAAAAAAATTTATAATTATGTCTTAAATAAGAAGTTATAATGAACTCAAGCCCCTTCGGTCATTTTGGGCCACCTGTACATGGTCGATATATACGAAGTTCTCCATTCAGTCGGTGTTTCTTCGCCATTTAAGCATCCTTCAAATAAAGAATTTATTATTCTTAGCAGCTTTTCAGGTCCATATTTTATAAATTCCGGGTGTATCCTTCCAGATCTATATGAGTTAAATTACGTATTTGGTATTTTTCTCCCAGAAATTTAACGCATTTTCTTCCAAAAGGTGTCTGAAGTGATGTACCCAGTCTTTTTTTACTATGCTACTCAAATTAAATCCTTGTTTCTTTCATGCTTTTACCAATTTTATGGTCTTCCAAGCTTCGGGTTACTCCTATTTGTTATTCTATGTACTCGGAATTGTTTTCCAAGATTGCGTCTTTTTCTTAATGACTTTGTTTTTTACCTCCCTGTTTGCTTTTCTATATTCTTCTCTTGTCATGTCGTCATTCTTTTAAAGAAGTTTTTGGTAAAGTTGTTTCTTGTTTTTAATTTGTTGTTCTATACCCTCATCCCACCAATCAGGTATGTTAGTCATCTGCATTATTCCAACAGCCTCGTCTGCAGCTTCAAGAATTCATGTTTTTATATGATCATATTCTTCTTCTATCGTTCGTTCAGTTTCAATTAATTTTTGCTCTAATCTCTTGGCATATAAATATTTGGTACTGTCATATTCAAAGCTTTTTAAATTATACTTTGTCGTGTCTAACTTATTCTCAGTGAAGTTGTTGGTGTTAGTTGATAAATGAAATGCCGCAAAGGGAATATATATTTTCGATTTCGGTAAGCGGTGATAAGATCCACACCCCGCACCCCTCTTCACCATAACCTCATTAATTACAAAGATAATTATACTGCAATCAAAACTGTAACATCATTGATTGAATCCTTTAACACCACAAAGGGACTCAGACAATGGTGTTGTCTGTCTCCTACCTTATTTAAAATATATCTAGACTAATTTCTAAAAGGCTGGACACGAAAATGTAAGAACATGGGTCTTCAAGTTAGTGATGATATCCTATACACTCTCTTTTTCGCAGATGATCAGGTAGTAATCGCAGAAGACGAGTAGAATTTGAGTTATATGTTTAGAACGCTGAATGAAGAGTATACACTAGTGGGTCTTAAAATAAATCTGAGTAGATGTGAATACCTCATTGTAGGCAGCGATAAAAACGACAACCTACCTTTGCAAAACGAAACAATAAATAACGTTGACAAAGTTAAATATTTAGGCGTAATTTTCAATTAGCAAGGACGAGGTCCAGGAAAGAATTACAAAAGGTAGTAAAACTATTGGAGCACTCAATTCCAATCTTTGAGAAAAAACCATTAGACGAGACACAAAACTTCGTATTTACAATTCAATTGTTAAGAGTATTTTGACATATGGTTTAGAAGTATGGGATTTGAGTAAAACTAGTAGAAGGAAGCTGCTGGTCACAGAAATGGATTTTTTAGGAAGAATCTTGAGACACGAAAACATGAAAAATGTAGAAATAAGAAGGAGGATGAACATCGAGAGAGATATTATGGGCGACATAGAGAAAAAATAACTTACTTGGTTCGGACACACAAAAAGAATGAATGAGACGAGATGGCAAAGGACAGTGTTAAAATGGATACCTCCAGAAAAGCGAAAGAGAGGAAGACCAAGAAGAAGTTGGAGAGATGACATTAACGAAGCTATGGATGCAACAAATTAAGAAGAAGACATGTGTTACAACAGAAGGATATAGAAACTGGGGACTGAGAGGCGGCGGCAGCCGTAGATAATCCGTATATATATATATATAATACGGCTTATTTACCCAACGGTATATACGAGGTGCTATACAGAAATTCCCGGAATGTGAAAAAAAACAATAAATTGTTCTTACAACTAATTCACTGCCATCCCCTTCAAAGTAATCTCCTTCTGCATAAACACACCGGTTCCAGCGACTTGTACATGACTAGAAGTTCATTTATTTCATATGAGAAGCGAAATAGAAATTTACATATTAGTGTATAAATAACTTTTATGACAAAAAAGGATAATAATACTAATTTATACACTAATATCTAAATTTTTCAACCATTCCAGAGCTGCAGGAGTAGCCTTGCTCAGCTCGTGGATGCCAGCAGTGAAACTTCTTCTGGGGCAGTCATTTACTATGTAGGCCATAGTTTGTTCTACATTTTCACACTCGCAAAGACTAGTATCTGCTAGTTTCAGTGCTGGAAGTCTTCGTGTGTTAACTTGTTCAACACTACCTGCGATTCAGTCTGAATTTTTTCAATCGTCCCAAAATGGTGTCCCTTGAGTTTCAGTTTCAACTTCGGAAAGAGGAAGAAATCACAAAGGGCAAGATCTGGGAAGTAAGAAAGATGCGGTGGTACTGTAACATTAACTGCTTCATCAGGTGGAAGAAATTTGTACACGATGCCAACAGCGTCAAAGAAGCAAATCCACATCGACGTGCTTTCTTCGGTCGTGGTGACGATGGCATCTTCCACTGCGTTTAATGCAGCTCTATTTTGGGATCATACTCGTACGCATGATTCGTCGCCAGAAATGATTCTGGTACTTAAGTTCGCATGCCTTTCGGAAGTTTCTTTTAGCTCTATACACGCATGAACATAGTATCGTTTTTGTTCAATGCTGAGTAATCTTGACCCAACTTTGCGCATGTTGCAGAGGATAGCATCACGCACTTTTGCCATATTTTTTGGTGTGCTTCCGTCGATGAACGACCGGAACGCTCATTATCGTCAACCATAACACTTCCATTTTTACAACGGTTGTAACACTCATAAGTTCGCATCTGACCTAAAGCATCATCACAAAACGCTTGTTTAAGCATTTTCAGAGTTTTCGCTCTATTTTACTAAGTTTTAAGTAATATTTAATGCACGTTCTTTGCTCCATCGCCAGACATTGTAAGGTCGTAGAATAACCCAAACACAACTCAACAAATATAAACACAAAAAAACTTTTAATAAACTGACTTAGGGCCGGTTGTACAATTCGAGTTTAGGAACGGTTTAACTTCTAGCGGTACTTAGTGTAAATTTAGTGACAGTTGTGCGTTGTACATACATGGTTTAAGCTCGATTATTTCGGTGGTTTAGTTAAGCCAACAACGTTACGGGTTTAACGAAAGCTTTAGAGAGTTAAGTGAGTTGCATAACCTATTTAAGTATTTTGAAGAAAAAAATTAATTGACAGTATATATAAAAAAATTAATTAATTATATAGTTATATAGAAAACGAACAAGTCATCTGTTAACTAACAATATATTTTGGAAATATCGGTATCGTCCCTATAAGGGGAGGTATTTAATAATAACAATGCCATTTGACATACCTTAATTAATTATTGTAATCATTAATAGAATTGATAAAAATATTAATAGACTGCTATAAGATTTATATTTTTAAATTATTATTTATTATTTATAATAAGTTTGTGTTGTTACACTTCTAACTATTAATAACGTATGAAAATCAATATTGAACAATTTCATTTTCCTTTTTATTTAAAACAAAATCTATTATGCTGTTGAAAAAAGAAAATATACAGCATTATTTTGTAAAGGTGGTCCTTGATCATAAATTAGGATAGCATCATTTATGTTACATTTATAAAGTTTCGTTTCTTGATATTAACTTTATGGGGTAAATAATGTATAAGAATATTCTAAGAAAACAAAATAAAATATTTTAATTATATATACATATTTTAAATATTTGTGTCGTTTATAAGTTGTAAAATTTTTGCACAGAAATCCCTACTTCTGCATTACCAATCTTCGATATGTATGGTTTACTTAAAATCCGCTTAAGCCATATTTCTACAACGTATGTTAAGCCTGGTTTTGTTAAACTCATGTTTAAGCTATCATTGTACAACCCGCCCTTAGTATAGACGTACACCATATAGCATTATAAATAGAGCTGAGGATGTTTGCGGTATAACCATGGTTATATCATGTAACCATAGTAATTTACTATGGTTACATGATATAACCATGGTTATACCGCAAACATCCTCAGCTCTAATTATAAATCTGTACTAGCATCGCTTCGAGCGCAACAATCAAATTTCGATAATTTCTGGGTAGCACCTCGTCAATGTCAATATATGCCTACGGAGTGTGTGTTTGACAAATTTCAATGTTATCGGCGCAATTTTCGTTAGGCTATGAACGATTGCGAAAAATGGAAATTTTGTCCTGCAGTGGTCATTATAATGGATAAAAACATGAACAACACGCGAGCATTAAATTTTGCTTTAAGTTTGAAAAAACGGCTACTGAAACATATGGAATGAATGAGCAAGCATATAGTGCGAACACAAGGTTTTGAATGATTTGCGCATTTTCGATCGGTAAAACGTCCATTGGTGAAGACGAACGAAAAGGAAGTCGAGATCTACAACGTCTGACATGTTGCCAACATTTCAACGGCTCGTTCATGAAGACCGTTGTTGGACTATTTTTAACACTTGCGATAAGGTTGGAATCGAATACGCACATGTCGACGAGTTAAGAGTGAAGAATTGAGCATACACCGCATTATCACGAAATTTATTCCGAGACTTCTGACTTACGATCAAAACCAGGAACCAATTGTCATTTGCGCAAAGCTTAAACAACTTGTTGCGAACCATGAAAACTTTTTATTAAGAGTGATTACTGGCGACGATAATTGAATTTATGGTTTTAATCAAGACACTAAGCGACAATCAAGTCAGTGGAAGAGTCTGTTTAGAGCATGCCCATAGTGCAGAAAGAATTCATTCCTGTTATCAGACGTAAACGAGCACTTTTGCGAGCAGAAAATTGATCGCTGCGTTACGACAATGCGCCATGACACCGTTCGGTTTTCGTACAATTTCTTTGAAGAAATCATCAACAACTACCGTTCTCCATCGCAAGGATACTACTTCGCAGGGGATAGTAACCGCCAGGAATAAAAGTTAAGTTTAGATTTTTTATAGCATCAGTTCGAGAACAACTGAATCGGACCTCGTATAAAGCTATTCACAAATATTACAAAAAAAAACGAAAAAACAATATTGTATTGAGTGAGCCACAAAAGAAGTTTTCAGAGTATGCCATGGATTAAATCAGTTATGTCTTAGATTGATTAAGTGGTCTAAGCTATATGTCGGACTATTAGTAATGGGTTAAATCGTAACTTATCAATTTGTATTAAAAGGAAGACAAACATAAAGGATAATAAAAACGTGAAGAAGCATAAAAGAAGTAAAAAAAGAACATGGTCAAAACAAATGTTCGTGGAAATGGTGAATGAAATCAAACAAATTAAATAGAGCCGAACAAATCAAAGTACAAAAATGAATTGCTGTACTAGATGAAAATATACAACAAAAACATTTTTTATAAAATTAGAAACGTTATAAAAAATCGGGTGTGGAAAACACAATCCAAATCTATACATTTGCGTGTAAATTACTAAAAATATTTTGAATATTTCTGAAATTTCTTAAAAATGTTGTTTTCTGAAAATGGCGAAGCTTCACCTAATCAAGTACATCTCAACTTGTTTTTGTCAGGTACGCTGTTGGAGCTGTTCGGCTTACAGTGGAGACAAGTTAAACAGTTTTCCGTCTATTCTGACTATGATCGTTCGATGGAAACCAATTGCAAAGCCTAACACTTGTCATGCGGATGGTGCTAGTTGGTTTGGCGTTCGTGGCATTCACATTATTAAATTATTCATGCTATCTTTTATGGCTTGTCTGTAAGCAATAACGGAATTGTTGTGAAATTTGCCTATTCCAACATCCTGAGGAGTCTGTAACAGGATGTAACACATGTCTACATGGCTAGATAGCAATTTTCACACAAATGTATACTTGTATCCACACCCGACTTTTAATAATATTTCTAAATTAAAAGTATTTTTTTGTTTTTCACAAATGTTGAGGTTCCGCCCACTTAATTATGTTTCAAATTGTTTCTGAAAATTTACAGTTGAAAAAACAATTAACAAATTATTTAATAAACTAATTAAAATTTATTAAAATAAACTTCACTGTTTCACAGATTTTTTAACTTGTTTTAACGTATTTTATATATATTTCCAAAGCAAGGCAAACTAATTTCAAATGCACCCAGTATAATTACACAGGCCTACAAAAAAAATTTTTTTTTTTGGTGCATCTCTGTTTGTTTGAATAGTCGATAAAGTAGGTAATGTACAGTATATTGACATACGTCATTTTAACTCATCAGCTCTAGTTTACCTACTACCCTCATTGTGAATTGTTGTCGGTCTTGTTATGGTCTTGTTCGTAACTAGTCATTATTACAATATCATCGATAAAGTTTGTGTTACTATTTCATTATGGCTAGTACGTCCAGACGTTGTGTTAACGATCCTGATATATTTTGTTATGTTTGTGGTGAATACATACTGAAAAATCTGCGTAAATCGATTACAAACACAGTGCGTCGTTTGTATTTTGATTACTTCGGTATTGAAATTCTACACCAAGATAAAGTGTGGGTGCCTCATAGTGTTTGTAAAATATGCGTTGAACATATGCGACAATGGGAGAGAGGGAAACGTAAGTCTTTGAAGTTTGGAGTGCGAGAACAAAAAAAAACATTTTGACGACTGTTACTTTTGTATGATTAATATAGTGGGTATCAACAAAAGCAATCGCCATAAATGGAAATACCCCAATATTTCTTCAGTACAAAGACCTGTTCCTCATTCAGAAAATGTTCCAATACCAACTTTTCACCAGGTAGTGCAGCAATCTCAGGAGGATGAAGCTGAAATACCTATTCCTTCCCAAGTAGATGATGACTTTCAATACTGCGGAGTAACATCAGATCCTAAGCCATTTTCGCAGAATGAGCTTAGTGACCTCATCAGAGACTTAGATCTTTCGAAGGAACGTGCTGAGCTACTAGCGTCAAGACTAAAAGAAAAAAATTGTCTTTCCTCAGATGTTCGAGTGTCTACATATCGCACGAGAGAGGAAAAGTTATTGAAGTTTTTTTCATCTCATGAAAATTTTGTGTATTGCTGTAATGTGAGTGGTTTGCTGGATTTCATGGGTTTAACGATCTATCAGCCCAATGAATGGCGTCTCTCAATTTGTTAAGGCTCTCGATAGAAATGGTCAATGTTTCCAGTTTATTTCTCACAAATTTCCTGGTTTAAGTACTGAAAAACTAAAAGCAGGTATCTTTGATGGACCTCAAATACGTAGATTGATGAAAGACACAACTAATTTTGAGACTTGTATGAATGATGTGGAGAGGCTTGCCTGGCAATCTTTTGTAGCAGTTGCATAAAATTTCCTCGGAAATCATCAGGCTGACAGCTATGTAGAACTAGTAGAGGAAATGCTGGTGCGATTCAAAGATTTAGGCTGTAATATGAGTATAAAATTACACTATCTCAATAGTCATCTACATCATTTCAAACACAATTTAGGAGATCTAAGCGAAGAACAAGGGGAACGTTTCCACCAAGACCTAAAAACAATGGAGAATAGATACCAAGGAAGGTGGGACAGTCATATGATGGCTGACTATTGCTGGGGAATCATGCGAGATTGCCCGAGTCAGTTATATTCTAGAAAATCACTCAAAAGACAATTTCTTGATGTTTAATGTCAATAAAATATATATTTTTTCGTGAATTGTGTTTTTTTTTTCTCGGGAACTAGAGCTGACAGAAGAAAACGGGTAACATTTTTGATATCGCCATGTAAGACATCTTTAAAATCGGGTCTAAAATCTCCAGCACCAAAATGGTTGTAGGCCAGTGTTATCAATAGAGTAAATTGAATGGCATTATGTAAAGAAATTTTTAATTATACTTTTGTAATAGGCATGCGATGTAACTAAACAGATCGATTTCTTTACCTTTTACATTAGATGGTAGGCCTAATTATAAAGAACCCGAAATCAAACCCTGAGAACTACACTTATTTAAAGAGTCAATCGAGATATATGCCTGTGTAACGATTTACGTTTTATAGTTGGAGTCGTACTTATTAGAATCAAACTACACAGTAATATGTTTAATTTTAAGTTTTTTTTACGTTGAAGTGTTTAGTTATACATTTATAAGTAATTATATTTAATTTAGTGATAATTAAAAATGTTTTTGCAAACATATTTAATATCGATTTTTACTTTTAACTAGGAATGATTATAATTTTAGAAAGTTTATTAAAATAAACTTTTACCTAATTACTTAAAACCTAATTAGCAAACTACCTTTTTCGCAAAATTGAATACGCTGTCAAAACATGATTCTAAATATTTTATTCCTATTGATAATTTTTACTTAATTATTTAATTGCTACCAAGTATATAACATATTTCTCAATAAACAATAAGCACGTTAAGAGCTTGATTTAGTCCGGTGTCCAATTTTCTAAATTGGCTCCTACGAATCTAGATGATTAAATTCCATTTTAAACATAGGTTGCAGACGTTGTAGTCATGAGTTGTTAAGAATTACTTTAAATCTAGAATACTTTCATATGTGTACCTATAACATAAATTTAAACGACAATTTTTAAAACTAATAGCAGTAAACTTAATTTGCTTTAGTAACAACCGTGTGTTAATCACCTACTGGCTAAATTAATTAGTACTTATACGGAGAGGCGTTTAGTAAACGATTTCTACACGATATAACTCAATTAACGGGGACATTATGTGGACTTTAGCACCATTTACTGGAAGCGGACCACTTTTCCCAATTTTTCGTTTAAAATGTCGGCGCAAATTGATTGTTAAATATTGAATTGTGTACGGTTATGGTGCCAGTTAACATGTTTGTTTCTATAATGGACATCTATGTATATGTCTGTTTATGTGGCGTGTGCTTACATAAATACACTATTAGTCCACAAATACGCACATGGAGAATTTGTTATGGACATATTTTAAAACTAGAGTAACTATAATATTTAAATATTACGAGTATGAATGAAGTAAACTAAAATAGACGAATCCGCTCTTTTTCTGTATGTATTTTTTAAGAGCACTATCTTTTCGTCGAAATTGTTGTAATTAATCAACTTCACATTATACAGAGTGATTTTTAATGATTGATAGTTTGAATTTCCCGCCCTGCTAAATTTTTGTCATGTTGGCAATTTAGTTTTGAATTCGTTGATATTATCGTTCGAAATAGATTTTTTTCTATTTTGCGTTCGTAATGAACTCATTATGACACTTAAAACAGTATGAATGAGCTTCATTTCGTTACCTTTTTTTCGTTTTTCAAGGTTGGCGTTGTTCGAACACAGATGTAAATATATTATTGCTATCATTTGATTTTAAGAATTTAAGTTCCTTTCACAGAAATGATATACATACGTTGAAAAGAAAAACGCTACACAAGCAACCTATATTGTATGCAATTGAAAACAATATATATTAGTTTCTATGTCACTCACGTTTATATTTTTAAGTAAAATATAGAGCAATATTGACGAAAATTAAGAAATAATATTTTGCGAATAGCAACATTTAAATTTGAAGACTGCATACTTTATATAAAAATAAAACTCTGAACTTTCAAATTAAATCGTTTCAATTTATGAATGTAAAAAATGCAAAATAAAATAATAAAAATAAAAAGCTAGTTTCATAAGGCCTTTTGTCGCACTCGAAAACTGAAGCCGTGCGACAAAATGGTGCCTTATGAAACTTGTGTTTTAATATACTATTTTGCAATTAGCATTGCTGAAAGACCTATTAAAGCACTCAAAGTGAGTGCTTTAATAAATCATTAAAGCATGGAACATTTAACGGATTCAGTTTAGTTAGTGATAATTTAAGGTTATTATTAAAATTACAATTAATAAACATTTTATTATACGGTAATTATATTTACAATACAATAACAAATATTTTATTATGAAGAGTCAAATGTCAAGTTAATTCAAGTGGGCAACTAAATTAAAAAATTTGAATTTTATTCTAAACATCCGCGAACGTTACCAACTGCCATAAAATTTCCCTAAATTACCAAATTTCTCATTTTCTCTTAAAAAAATACATTAACAAAGCTAATTGCAAAAAATACCATAAAAACACGTCTCACAAGGCATTAAAGCACTCATTCATTAAAAAATAAAAAAGTGATAAAAAGAGTTGAATGGAATATATATTATTTTATTTATAATTAGGTATTTATTTATTTATTTTTACACAATTAAAATGCAGATATAAAATTAAGTACGGCATATTTAAAGTAAAACAACTCAATTTTTTTATAAATTTAATTACAACAACACAACTACAGTGTTCATTATCATGCATATTCCAAGTGACCACCATTAGATTCAAACGTAAATCTTCTTGTTTCCTAATATTGTCAAATAGTCGTTGTAATTAGTTTTTATTGATATTATGGATTTACTGCCTATGGCTTCTTGTAGTTCTTCCAAGTTGTGAAGTCGATTTTGATGAATTTTATTATTTAAATACCCAAATAGATAAAAATCTAAAGTGTTAGATCAGGGGAACGTGATGGCCAACGATCTTTACTAATAAGTCTGTCACCAAAATATTGTTGTAGATATCGCAGTGTCTCATGAGCGACATGAGGTGGTGCTCCATTTTGCTGAAAATACAATAATATACTCAGGATTTATAGTTCTTTTATCTTAGAAATTGAATTCCTTAAACTAAAGCAATAGAAATCTAAATTTTATTTTAAAAATATTAAATTTATTATAATATACATATTTTTTGGAAAAATGTAGTGAATAAATACGAATTGCCTTATTTTTAATCAGTTAACGATATTTAACATAACTTCTTATAAACTATGTTACCTGAGCTCTTGTCACTTTGTTGCAATTGCTTCTAAAGGTCACCTATTAAATATCTGTCTTTCTTAACTTTAAAAAAAATTGTATTCTATATTTTTTCCTTTCCAGTTCTTCTATCTTATATTGAATTTATATAATAGTGCTGTACTTTCTTTAATGCTTTATACACCTTTTATATTCTTTTATATTAACTCCTTTCCATAACAATTTTTCTATTCTTGATTCTTACTATTTTCCATTCTCCATTCACTTGTTATTATATGGTTTTTACTAATAATACATTCTTTCCAATTATAAATTTTCGATTGATAATATATTATGAGAGAAGTCCAGAAAGTAATACCCGTTTGCATATAATTAAAAGAAAAAAAAGAAAAGGAAATGATGATTTTATTAAATGAAAGTAATACATTTACTCATTTTTCTATGTAGTCGCTGCCGATGTTGAGACATTTGTCGTATCTTGAAACCAGTTTGTTTATGCCTTCCCCGTAAACCTCTACGGCCAAATTATCCAGCCAATTCTGTACACCTTTTAAGTCATCATCACATTGTAAACGTTCTCCTGACAAGAAATACTTAACTTTAAGTTTAGTGAAAGCAAGTGAAAGTCACTTGGAGCCAAGTCGGGGCTATACGGAGGTGGTCAGAAACCTCCCACTTGAACTTCCGAAGAAAGTAATTGGTCTTTCGAGCCGTGTGGGGACGAGCATTGTCCTGCAGAAGAACAATACCATGTGCCAGCATTCCCCACCTCTTGGTTTGGATGGCCCTACGCAGCTTCTGAAGTGTTTCACAGTATGCATTCGCATTAATGTTCGCCCTTGAGCATGAAATCAACCTTTGTCCAAGAACACTTAGGCCATAACCTTTTTCGTGGAAAACTTACGCAGCTTTTTTGGTGATCCTGGATGGTGCCACTCCATGGACTTGCGTTTGGTCTTAGGTGTGACATGGCACACCCAGGTTTCATCCCCAGTTACAATTTGGTCAAGATATGCATCGCCCTGTTGCTCGTAACGAGTCAATATTAATAAACGCTGAACCCACGAGATTGCTCTTGTGCTCGTCGGTAAGCACTCTGGGTACCTATCTTGAGCAATTTTTTTTGTAATTCAGATAGTCCGTCGCGAATTTATGGAACAATGATCGTGAAATTTGATGGAATTTCTCATTCATTTCATTCAAGTTTTACGCGCCGATCTACCCTATTGAAATCATCAACACGTTTCTTCGGATCATACTTCGCATTGGGCGGGAGTTTTTATCATATAATACATGTTTAACATTAATATCAGTAACCTTAAAAATGAGTTTTATACTTTCTGTTCTCATTTAATACTTTTGTATTATTCAAATAATAGAACTTTTTAATGTTCTTTACACAATTATATCTCTTTCCATTATAATTCTTTCTGGTTGCTATCAAGAATTAATAAGTTCATCATCCCTCTTACAAAAATAAACTTTACTAAAGGGAGATTTCAATTGTTGTTAAATAAAATTATATTATCTATAAAATAAAGCGAACAAAAAATAAAACATGAGTCAATTATTTTAAATACTTTTGTCTGTTACTTGTTTTGGCATTTTAACACACTTTGACAGCTATCGCATAAATGGTAAGAACAGAACAAAAACTAAATTTCTGTTTACCAATTAGATAAAAATAACCGGAGAGGATTAAAATTCAACCCCGCTAATATTTAGTAATCTATCGCACAATTCCAAACAGTTAGGAAAAATATTTAACTTAAAATTTCACTTTTCAACTTTTACCATCTACCTACTATTTTCCTAATCGCCTAGTTGTAGTTCCGGGGCATCCATATACTCTTTCACATCGATATTCCACTTTCTTGATGAACTACTGCCTTTTTTCCCTTCCACTGGCAGATAATTCCACGCTCATTTCAACAACCTAATGTTGTCTATACGCTTCAGGTAACCATACCATATTAACTGTTTATTTTCAATGGTGTCCATAATATCAACTTCATCCTTAATAATTCTAAATAGTTAATTGAGGAAGGAGATATTTGTTGAAACTTCATTATAACGCGAAGAAATAAGTACATAATGAAACTTCTAGTTTCAAAAATTCTTTTATTGTAAATACCACTACAATATTGTTTCGCCATATAATATTGTAGTGGTATTTACAATAAAAGAATTTTTGAAACTAGAAGTTTAATTACTTATTTCTTAGCCTTAATAATTCTTCTAATTACTTCTTTCCTTATGTGCTCCTATTAACTATATTCTTATAAAGAGGCACTGTATCGTATGAAATACTTAAAATTATATTAAAATAAAACAAATAAACAAATAGCGTAGCTCTAAAAGCAATTAAATGATTTTTTATGATTAGAATTGGATATTTTTCATAGACTATCTAGCAAGGAGCCAACAAACCATATTATACCGTTACAAAACTCAATGCAATAACTCAGTTTTGTTATTTCCGGGTCTCACTTTGCATTAAATTATAATCGTAAACTAAACAAATGTTCCGATGAAAAGAAATATGTAAAAAATTTTATTAGGTACGTGGGACATCATATGGGATATGTATAGCTTGGCAAATATATCAGCATCGATTAAATACGTGGATGGAAGAATACTAAACAATGAATATATGTTAATTATGCTGTTACTATTCGAAAACCTAGAAAGGCAATTACAATTTTTAGAAAATGTAATAGGGTATTTACCGCATTTCCTGAAGTTAATACATAGTTATATTTCATTGGTTGACTTCGCAGATATTTCTTGGTGAAACATTCTTGTAATAACTTGATTAATTATTAGAAAATAAAACACTTGGCTTAGTTTCACGACTTCTTTAATTAGATATACTAACAATTGTTTCGGCTATTAGGCCATTATCAAAGAGCTATCTAAAACTAAACTTACTCTACTTAAGGTTAACTTATATACCTGTGTTCATTATGGGTGGGAGAATGAGGGTAATTGATATTTAAAATTGCATCGATATAGGGGGTATTTATGAATTCTAATTGTGTGTTTGTGATAACTCGATTTTGTTTTTGGGCTTTTTTAATTTCAAAAATCTCTAATATATTTAACTTTTTACTTTTTACTACATTATGAATGAGGTTACAGCTCTTTATATCGGGTAAGTGGTTCTGGTCTATACAATGTTCTGCGAACCCTGTGTGTTTAACACTATATTTTATATCTCTAATATGTTCTGTTAACCGTTTACTAATACATCTGCCACTCTGTCCGATATAAATAGCTTCACAATTCTGGCATTTTATGGAATATACTCCTGATTTATCTAAGTTATCTATTTTATCTTTAGTATTATTCAACAATGTACCTAAATTTACTTTATTTATCCACACTATGTTAATGTTGAGTTTCTTTAGTAATTTGTTTATTTTCTGTGTTATGGGAGGGATATAGGTGATTACATGCCAACTAGGTTTCTTTAATTCTTTTATTTCTGGGTATAACAATTTTTGAAGTATTTTCCTTTCTTTATGTTTTATCAACTTATCGATGATATCTGGGTTGTAACCATTATTTTTTGCTATTATTTTAATTGTGTTCATTTCATTATTAAAGGCTTCCTTATTTAGTGGTATACTTATTGCTCTATGTATATAGCTATGGAAAGTTGACATTTTAATTTTTTGTGATTGATTTGATTTTATAGTACAGTAGTTGTAGTAGTAGTATAGTATAGTAGTTGATTTTATAGTACACGCTAACGCAAATCAATCACAAAAAATTAAAATGTCAACTTTCCATAGCTATATACATAGAGCAATAAGTATACCACTAAATAAGGAAGCCTTTAATAATGAAATGAACACAATTAAAATAATAGCAAAAAATAATGGTTACAACCCAGATATCATCGATAAGTTGATAAAACATAAAGAAAGGAAAATACTTCAAAAATTGTTATACCCAGAAATAAAAGAATTAAAGAAACCTAGTTGGCATGTAATCACCTATATCCCTCCCATAACACAGAAAATAAACAAATTACTAAAGAAACTCAACATTAACATAGTGTGGATAAATAAAGTAAATTTAGGTACATTGTTGAATAATACTAAAGATAAAATAGATAACTTAGATAAATCAGGAGTATATTCCATAAAATGCCAGAATTGTGAAGCTATTTATATCGGACAGAGTGGCAGATGTATTAGTAAACGGTTAACAGAACATATTAGAGATATAAAATATAGTGTTAAACACACAGGGTTCGCAGAACATTGTATAGACCAGAACCACTTACCCGATATAAAGAGCTGTAACCTCATTCATAATGTAGTAAAAAGTAAAAAGTTAAATATATTAGAGATTTTTGAAATTAAAAAAGCCCAAAAACAAAATCGAGTTATCACAAACACACAATTAGAATTCATAAATACCCCCTATATCGATGCAATTTTAAATATCAATTACCCTCATTCTCCCACCCATAATGAACACAGGTATATAAGTTAACCTTAAGTAGAGTAAGTTTAGTTTTAGATAGCTCTTTGATAATGGCCTAATAGCCGAAACAATTGTTAGTATATCTAATTAAAGAAGTCGTGAAACTAAGCCAAGTGTTTTATTTTCTAATAATTAATCAAGTTATTACATAGTTATATATAAATAACTTATTTACAAAGTATTTCTGTCATCAAATACTTAAAAGTAAAAATTATAAAAAGAACTCTTTGTAATATATGTTAATCACTTGTACATTAATTCAATATATTTACAATTGCTGGCTGTTTGTCGAGACGCACCTAGAATACTAGCTCACACCGCTTTAAAACTTATGTAAATATAACTTGAATTTATCTTAACAAAGTCCCAATAAACATGTGGTTGTATAAATTTTAACACACTAATCAAAACTAAATTATTTTCCATTTGTGTACGTTAGTGTGAATTCTTACACAAATAGTATAGCATGTGTTATAGTTGCACTGATACCAAACGCATTCCTATACATATTACGTCTCATTGTATCTGATGGAAGTGTTTTTGTTTATCGAGTTAAAAGCGGCGTGCTATCGTCTTGGCGTATTTGCCAATATCATTTTCACTCGTTTCAGAACCATAATTGTTCGCCGTTATTTTTAAATACGCTGACGTAAATTCGTTGGAGGAAATTTCGTTTTGTATGTTTAGAATTTCAGACAAAGTACAATCTAGAAAAAAATAATAGCTTTGTTGAACGTTCGCATACAATCATACAATATAGGTCTGCTAACATTTTAGATATGTGCTAATGCGTTAATGTTAATGATTCATAATGACTGGCAATAACATAGAACAAAGAAGTTAAGAGCCGAACAAAATAAACATTTAAGTGGGTAAAAACGTTTTCTTTATCTAGTTTGTGTAAATATGTACTGTAAATATTAAAAAAAAATAGAAATGTTTTTTGAAATATTCGATAAGTCAAACACAATACACTTGAGTTAAAATTTTGCTAATAACGTAAATAGTGAATGACTGAATGATTGAAGGAAATATTTAATTTGGCCACCCTGCGAAATTGGCTTGCCTTTCAATATAGTTCTTGTATTAATATTGAATGGTCTATAAATTGTGGCAGGTTTCTAGATGAGAAATTCCTAGTATTAGTTAACAGTATATTGTTCCGATCAAAACACGAAAAACTACACGTTGGCTAACATCTAGAATTAAAATATTAATAAAAAACAAATGTTTGTTATATAAGGTGTCCCAACAGGAACTTGGCGATTTAAATTCCAAATAACATGCGTAGTATTTAGAGATTCAACGATTTATTAACGTAAACATAAAATAGAAACCCTAAAATTATATGTGGAATAAGATATCGGATAAATGTCCACCGTGACTTCTATTGCACACAGCGATTCTTTTTTTTTAAATTTTCAATGACTTCATCACACATATGCTTGTTAATCTCGCCAATAGCCGCACGAATGTTATTTTTTAATTCATCAATTATCTGTGGATTATTTGTGTAGACTTGATCCTTAAGGAAACCCCAAAGGAAAAAGTCCAGCGGTGTTATGTCGCAGGATCTTGCAGGCCAATCCACGCCACCATTACGAGAAATCACACGGCGAGGGAATTTCTCCTGCAGTAAATTTAGAGTTTCCCTGGCAGTGGGACAAGTGGCCCCATCTTGTTGAAAGTAAAGATTGTTGAGGTCCATATCTTCCAAACGAGGCCATAGAAAGTTATTCAACATCTGTCGATACCGCTCCCCATTTACAGTTTCTGCTTCTCCATTCTCATTTTCAAAAAAGTAAGGTCCAAGAACACCATTGGCCGAGAAACCGCACCATACAGTGACACGTAGTGGGTGCATGGGTTTTTCAATAATCTCTCGAGGATTTTCACGCCCCCAAATGCGGCAGTTTTGTTTATTTACGTAACCCCCTATGTGAAAATGGGCTTCGTCACTGAATATGATTCGCTTACAGAATTCGTCATCAAAATCAGTTTGCTCCAAAATCCAATTGGCAAAGATACGGCGGTGGTGATGGTCCCTGGGCTTCAATTCTTGTGTTAACTGGATTTTGTATGCGTGTAGCCGAAGGTCTTTTGTTAAAATTCGTTGCAGAGATGATCTTGAGATGGCCAATTGCTGTGACCGATGACGAATTGAAGTTTTTGGACTTTCGGTAACACTTTCATTCACCATAGCGATATTTTCAACTGACCGAACGTTACGAGGACGTAGTGGTGTCTTTACATCGAGAACAGAACCAGTTCGCTCAAATTTTGCCATTAAATTTCTAATTGCCGTATTGCTGTGAATATGATTCTGATGAAAAACAACGCGTAGCCGACGAATTGTGTTCGTAATGGAACGACCATTTTCATAATAAATTTGAACAATTTGGATACGTTCTTCAGTCGTGAAACGTTGCATGATGACTTTTACAAGTTTATAGATGACATATACCAAATATTAGGTTGCTAAGTTACCGTATTTGAAAATAATGTGAAATTTAAATCCCCAAGTTTCTGTTGGGACACCTTTTATATACCTAAATATTTGAATAATCCAAGGTTTCGCGCATATTTCAAAAATTGCGGGTTATTACTAGAGACCGGACACGAAAGGTCCATGACTCATCGCACACGGGCGTATATTGAGTTTTTAATTTTATCTATATAATCGGAAAACAAACGGAAGGCCACATCCGAAGTCACTTGGAATATTTTTCAAATTGTTAATAGCCACATCTAATGTGGTTAATCCATCATTTAATTTGAGATTTTGATTTTCAAAATAAGTGATTAGTTTTGGCAAATTTGCAATATCTTGCTGAAGAAAATACAACTATTTTTTTTTAATTTAGAATTTGTATTAGTTCCTTGCACTCAGTAATACTTCGAGCATCGTCATTTAAGTATGTAAAGAAATTTTGTAAACTATCGAAATTCGCTGCATAAAAACTAGTTGCTTCCAACCATTGATCCCCATTTAGTTATTACTGGAGCGGAAGGCAGTGACAAAGATTGAAGTTTATCCCTGTAAAGACCTACTCAATGGTGCTTTTCTGAAAACTTTTTTAAAAGCGAATACAAGTCCATCAACTTCCGGAAAGATATATTCACAGATTCTGTGGAGAGCATTTGGTGCATATTCTCATAAATGGGTTTAGCTGTTTCCGCATCAACTGTATTTATAACTTTTGTTGCTATTACATATGCGTTATATGGAATAGTTGGATGTAGTACACCAGCTATAACATTTACCACAGAGCGTCCTAATATATCACCAGTTTGCCATACAGCGTGTGGCAAAAACCTGTTGGAAATAAGCATTAGTTAATTCTATGTTATCTAGCAGATTTAAAAATGATTCTAAAATAATGGTTTCGTATCATTGAGTATTAATTGTTTCTTGAAAGAATATTGGCCCAATAATGCGTTTTCTAGACATTGCCACCCAAACATAAATTTTAACTGAATGGTACTTCAATGGTACTTCAATTAAATTGCTTGGATTATCTGCAGACCGAATTCTATAATTCTGCGAATGAAGACAACCACATAGGTTAAATAATGCTTCTTCGGAATAGAAAGTAATATTTTGCCGATCAATGTAATTATGCAGATGATCCCTCTACAACTGACAATATTGGATTTGTTGTAAAAACCAGACGGTTGAAATTATGAACAATTGAAACTTTATATGGGTGTAAATGTAGCTGATTCGTAGAAAAGTTTTAGAATGGACGTAGAAAAGGTTAAAAAAAGAGATTAATTGTTAATACAAAAGTATTTTTAATAATATAAAATATTATGAAAAATGGGGTGTGAAGAACACAATACAAGTTATATGTTTGTGAATGTATCTCCTCTCCAGAGACGCAGATACGTATTTCACCTTTCTACAGGATCGTCGGTACGCCCCTGCTGGAGAAGAGATACATTCAACCACACATAACTACCTTGCTATCAATCAGAAATTATTAAGACAGAGAGTGAAAGAATATTCAGCGCTCTCTACATAATAACTACCGAACTAAGCAACGTGTTTCTATAGACGGTAACAACCATATCTATATAAAAAAAGCAACTGTATTATCGTGTCTTCACAACTTGTCGGGCGAACCGAATGCGTATATAACAAAATAATTTGAAACATACATGAGTGGATAAAAACCACAACAATTTGTATAATACAAAAGTATTTTTAATAATATAAAATATTATTAAAAATGGGGTGCGAAGAACACAATACAAGTTATATATTTGTGAATGTATCTCCTCTCCAGAGACGCAGATACGTATTTCACCTTTCTACACGATCTGCGTCTCTGGAGAGGAGATACATTGACAAATATATAACTTGTATTGTGTTCTTCACATCCCATTTTTAATAATATTTTATATTATTAAAAATACTTTTGTATTATACAAATTGGTGTGGTTTTTACCCACTCATGTATGTTTCAAATTATTTTGTTATTAATTGTTAAGTCGAGCTTACAATAGAAAATGTACAGAAATATTGGAATTTCGTTCAACTATTTCATTAATATTTTCTAAAATATCGGGCGTAACAACAATGGGACGATCTTCAATTCTATTTGTTATTCTAGAAACATTTCGATAAATTCATTATAATTCAACTACTTGGAATATATCCATTTACCAAATTCATTTTGCAAACCTCTTCCAAAATACTATAAATGTATTTTGTTCGACAGTAAAGACCATTTTGAAAGTAAGAACAACAATTTCTTTTATTTATTTACTTCTTTGAAGTTTACTTTGTCGAATCTTCGACAAATTTGAATTAAAAATCAAGCATGTCAGCATAAATATGGAGAATTGTTGCCATCTTAAAAACAAAAGTTTCAATCATTTATAGTCACTAAAATCGATTGACTAAAAAAATCTACAAGCATGCGGAAACTCTCATTTATTATTGAAACAAAGATTTCTTATTTACACGCCACGTTTCTTTTCATACAACTCTAAAACAACTCATACGATAGTACATTAAACAATAGTGTACCAAATATCTGAAAGTAATCATTATTTTACATCTTAGACATTTCGAACCGCGTAGAAAGATAATTTACACACTAGTTAATGGTGAACAGAAATTACACAGTCCCATTACTAAATAATGTGAAATATTTTATAGCAAGAAAGAAGGAAATGCTTACAACAATACATTGTACGCCATCGAAATGCTAAACCTTCATCTACAAATTCGCAACATTGCGTCGCAGCAGGTTACGCTTGACGGAAACTGGGTCGCCATTTTATGATGGTAATAGGACATGTCGATAGCGAAGATAGCGAACACTAACTTCTGTTTTAAATTCGGCAAAAGTGTGATGGGATTATGCAATTGATGCCACAAGTCTATAAGTATAATCGTATGCCTCATGCATAGATATTCATGTGGTACGAGCAATTTAGAAGTTGTGTAGAAACAGCAGAAAATAAATCAAGCCATGGGCATCTCACTTATGTGCCTAACGAGGTTCTCTCATTGCATAAGTCAGATAACGGATTAAAGAAAGACTGTTACATCTTAATAGAAGATTTTTGCAAGCAAAAATTCGCATCTCGGTTTGTGTGCTACATTGGTTGGCTGAAGATCAAAAACATAGCCGTGTATAGTATGCAAACTACGTCCTCTAACGTGCTTATAAAAATAAAAAATTTGTGAATTTCGTTGCTGCCGACTTTGAATTTTTTGTGTGATTCCACAACTAGTCGCTAAAGTGCGGAACGGAGGTTACGCATGCCGAAAATTAGGGCGCCATTTTATATTGGTAATAATGTTATGTTTTAAACTCGGCAAAGGTGTGATTGGGATTATGCAATTGATGCGAAAGGTCTATCAGTATAATTGTTTGCCTCATGCATAGATATTAATGTGGTACGAGCAATTTAGAAGTTGCATAGAAACAGTAGAAAATAAGCCAAGCCATGGGCACCTCAATTTCGTGCCCAGGCCGAGGCTCTCTCATCGCATAAGTCAGAGAACGCATTAAAGAAAGACGTTACATATTAGTCGAAGATTTAGGCAAGAAAAAAGTCGCATCTATGTTTGTGCTACATTCTTTATCTGAAGATCATCAAAAATATGGCCATCTACAGTTTGCAGCTACATCCTCCAAAGTGCCCATAAGAATAAAAGATTTATAAATTCCATTGCTGCAGAGCTAAAAACTTCTGTGTGATCCCAGAAATAAACGCTAAAGTGCGGAACGGTAGTTACCATCATAGTCTAAGGAAAACAAGTTGGTCTGCAAAAGTAAAAACAATGTTGGTACGCTTTGATGACAGTAAGGAAATTATTCGTTAGGAATTTGTCCGTTATTGTAAATTTTTACTTTAGTGTTTTGGTACGCCTGTGGAAGAGAATTCACTGGATGCGGCATTAGTGTTCAAAACCAGGAAGTTGATCCTTGCTTCATGACAGTTCACAGGGCAGTAATTGTACAGGAAAAAATACACGTATTCTATGTACGTATGTACGTATTTAACCACTCACCAGATTTATCTTCCTGGGACAATTTGCCTTTTCTAAAACTGAAGTTATCGTTGAAAAGGAGACTCTTTCACAATGACTATTTAAAACATGATATAAGCGACAATAAAAACTCTTTTCTTACCCCATTAGATGAAGTGGAGTTAATAAATTATCATCAACAGAATCAAACATAGCACTTGCAGAGATATTTACGGGGTGAACACTTACTAATTGAAGAATATTGCACAGTATTAGCTCATATAATTAACACTTGCTTTGAAGAAGGTATATTTCCCGATCATATGAAGCATTCTATAGTATTACCAACACCTATGAAAACTCCGAAAATTATCACCCCACAATCATAACACTGGAACGCTGGCTCTTTCAAAGATATCGCAAAGAGTACTGCTTATAAGATTTGTTCAGTACTTAGAGCATAGCGGCATGCTTGATAACGAGTGGTACGGATTTAGATCTGAAGGTTGAGTATCGATGTTATATTACAATTAACAACCAGTGTGAATAGCTATTTTGAAAGATTGCGAATTATTTTGTGACGTTTAAAATGCTTTCGACTCTGTTTCATGGTATCATCTTACAAAAGCTGCAGTATTAAGTGTAATTAACTATCGTTAATTAAGACATTTTTATCAAACCGGAAATAGCAAGCAAACTTCAATTCTGTATTAAATGAGCCCGCAGTGGCATTTCACAAGGCCCCATATTGGGATCTCCTTTGTATATGTTGTACATAGACGATCTTAGCGCAAACAATTTTATTTACAAATGGCAAAATCTTTTCAACGGTTGACAAAAATAATGATTTCCATTGAGGTAGAGCAAAAAAGTCAAGATTGGTTGGTACCAAACGAAATAATTTTGAATAATTTAGTTTTAGAAAAGGGCAAACGTATGACCAACGACACACAATACAATTTTTAGGTGTTTGGTAGAACAAAGAGTTATATTGGAAAGCTCAAGTACTTAATTAATGTAGAAAATTATCTAAGTGCCTCTTGGCGATTAGGAAAATAAGTTACTCCGTATGTTTAGAAGCAGTTAAAATAATATAATTTTCGCTTTTTCAAACATAAATTATCCTAGGCGATACTCATCTGGGAGAATTCACTAGACGCAAATTAAATATTCGGCATACAGAAAAGAGCAATATGAGTAATAAATAAACTACGGTATAACGAGTATTGTAAACTTCATTTGATAAAAAACAATACTATATCGTTTCCGTCTGTGTTTGCCGTACGTTGAATAACATTCACACGCATCAAAATAAAATATAAAACATGGAAATATACATAATTTTAACACAAAATTGGTCTATCATTTGACTCAACCATGTAATAGATTTAAAAAAAATGTAACAGAAATGGATTGCAGGTAAATATGCGGAACAAACTTCCTGCAAAACTAAAAGCCATGCCCAAAAACATGTTAAACGAACAATTAAAAAGATATTAATACAAGAATGTTATCATTCTGTTATTTAGGACAAAAATACGAGGATGATTTGTAAACTAATTTCCGTTTGGTTTTAAAACCACTAATCAAGGTGTCGCACATGGGGCACAGCAAAGCTAGCACAACAGCTTACGCAACAACTTTACACGTATACACTAACTGAAACATGCAAAAATATCGAATTTTTTGTCGATCCTTTCGGTCGATATTTTTGCATGTTTCAGTTAGTGTATACGTGGACGCCGTGTAAAGTTGTTGCGTAAGATGTTGGGCTAGCTTTACTGTGCGACACCTTGATTAATGGTTTTACCTACTGATGATGACAACTTAGTTGTCGAAATACGTATTTAGGATACGATTAATAATTGTGGTAAGGGGTTAAATACCTTTTTTTAAGTTTAAAAAAAAATTTAAGCTACTAGTTTCAGCTATTTTTACCATAAATAGTTGCCATTAATATTGAGACATTTGCCATAGCGATTAACCAGCTTTTTAATGCCCTCTTCATAGAACTCCGCCGCTTGATAGTTAAGCCATGCTGTAACACTATCTTGCAGCTGTTCATTGTGCATGAAGTCTACAAGAAGGACGCCTTTTTGGTCCCAAAAGATGACTGACATGATCATGACATGATCACTGTCACGACTTTCTCGCAGAAAAAGTTTGACGTTACTTTAAAGATTTCCTCGTAGGCGATTTAGAACAACTCCACTGCATGTATTTTCCTTTTAACTCAAGATTGACATAGGCGACCCAAGTCTCAACACCTGTTACGATATACCTGAAGAAATCTTTACCTTTAACATCGTAACATGTCAGTAAAGTTAGTAATTATCCCATTCTCTTTATTTTATGATCTTCGGTAACAAGTTTTAGCACCCATCGTGAACAAAATTTGTGGTAACTCTAATGTTCAAGAACAAAAGTTTAAGGGAAATTTCCGGGAAAAAGGCATTCAGTTCTGTGATTGTGAACCGCCGATTTTCACGAACGACATTTAACGAATTTTTCCTTGGACATTACCCACAAGTTTCTTCGTTGGTCTACCACTCTGTTCTTCATCATGGACATTAGTGCGTGTTTCTCGAAAGATACGGCACCCTGTTGTGACCCTACTGGCACTCATGGTAATTTTACCATAAACAGAACAAATTTCCCCATCAATCCAGCAGTTGATGTTCTTTGCACAGAGAAATCGAAACACAGCATGCAATTCACAGTCGGCCGGATTTTCAATTGCAGTAGTCATTTTAAGTGACCGAAATAGCACGAAAGAATGTCCGTACGTCCTTCTGCCAAATAGACGGAAACGGAACTTAATTTACGAATTGCCCTTGAATATTGTTTTCTTAATTCAGTGTATCCTGACTTTTTTGTAATTATAATTGTAGTAACTGTGTGTACATTTTATTTTAATTTATTCATTCGTAGGAAGAGTCAATAATTTTTGACTGATAAAATCCATATCGTCTGGAGTGTCTCGGGGATCTAACCTAGAACTTTTTGCGAACCATATTTGTTAACAATATAATAACTTCGATCAAATGCGTAGTATTAGCTTATGCTGACGATTTAAAAATATATAATATTAAAGATAGTGTATGTAGTGTAGACGTTCTCCAAGCGAATCTTAATATTATTAATTAATGGTACTCGAGGATGCTCTGGGTTTGAACCCTGAAAATGTCTGTTTTACACTTTTACTAGAAAGCTAACTAGAATTAATTATAACTATTCTTTCAAGAATATCGCTGTTCAGCATAAGACCTATGTTAAAGATTTGGGAATTATTTTCCATAAGAAACTACGTTCACTTGCCGAACTATGGGATTCATGATCCGAATTCGATAATATTGCATGTCTCATATCGTTTTCTTATGCTCTGATAGTAAGTTGGGAGTATGGAATAGTTGTTTGGTACCCTATGTACGATACAGATATTAATGGGGAGCATGAAAGAAGCCTTCACGAAGATTACAAACACAAGCAACAACCTCATCAATCGGGCGCCCCCCGGAAGCGTCTAAAAATGGATAACCGCACTCAGACGGCCAATATTTTCACCACCGACTCACCGGACACGGAAATTAAGTATATATTAATGACATTGAACGAGTTAAACGAAAATTGTGAAGTACTTGTCTTTCAAAATCTATAGTTTCATCGCAGAATGGGGTTTAGATTAGATCCACCGGTTTTATTATCTCGGGGACATCTGAATACCGCGATTATCATCAAGATTGGCTGAAGCAATTTTGAAGGCTACTCCAATATTGTGCTACGATCACTACGTCGAGCTTGAAAAAAAAAAAAAACAGAAAACGCTCCCCGGAGCAGACCCAGTCTCGATCAACTAAAACTGCCCCTGCCAGTTCTTGCCAACGTCCAATGGCCCACCCGGCTTCTGAGGCTGCCTCAGCCCAGGGGTGTGGAGATCCAGAGTTAAGTACGGTAACTAAAGAGGTGGAAAAGGGCGCCACCGAATTTATGTCGCTGAACGTCGCAAACTCGGAAACTTGATAAAAGATATACTCTATAAAAAAAAGGCAAGTTGTGTGGGCAGAAGGCCGGTTCCGAGACCGAGACTCGTTCCACTCTCGAGGATCGAGAGACGAGGGAAAGAAAAAGAAAATTCGTCGTTTCCAACCAAACAAAACTTATTTATTGTCCACACAGTATATTTTTAAAGACACCAAAAAAAAAATAATCACCAAACAAAAACTAAACAATTACCAATTTTCTCACAAAACAGGTTTGCACCGGCGGTATTCAATTCTGTTACTATCCTGTCTCCTGTTCACTTACGACCGCGGCTGGGAACTCCCCAAGCCCTCAAAGGGGAATTCCCAAAATTTACGTTCGAATACATCACATAAACATGCAATCTATAAAGCGCGTTTATAAAGGTTGTTAAATGAGAATTTAAACAAAATTCATTTGAAAATATTTTTGGCAGATAATCGCCAAATAATCGCAATGATAATCGACGATTACGATTAATCGCTAAATATCGATAATCGTCGATTACGTCTAATCGTAATCGGAATCGTTTCATTACTAGTTAAACACACAAACAATTTTTTTAGATTCAAAATGATTAAAATTATAGAACCAAATTATAATGACATTTAACTACAAAACGTGATGTAACAAATGAACTGTGAAAAAACTCTCTCGACATCACACATCATTATTGGTACAAATTCATATTTTACAGTGTCATGTTAATTTTTTTCATTAATGGTTGTTTTATTTAGCAACACCTCACTGACGACACTGCGTTTAATTTATTGGTGGAACAATTTTTCTAGAGTTTTGTTAAACGTTTGACAACTATATTTTCTACTATTTTAATGGTGTCGTGTAAAGATAATCCTTTAGTTTCTAACATAGGGATTGCAGTCTAAATGCACCCCAAATTAGTTCGAATCGAAATTATATCTTCTCGAACATTTGTTTTTATCAGAACACTGTGCTTTTCCAATGCATTTCGCTTCTTCAAAGTAGAATTCATCAACAATTTTCCTCAGAATTTCAAAATGTTCAGCGTAATATACAGCAGCGTCGATCTTGTAATTATTGGCGTGAGTGAAAGTGGAACATCCCCGGAAATTTCCCGAAATCTCTAGACACGAGTTGGTGCTTTAAGAAAAATCTTTTTCACCGACGATATTAACATATTAGCGTCTGGATAAAGAGTACCACACGCTACACAGGTAACATGTACAACATCTGTAATCCCCGCATTGTTTTGCACATATATGGTGCACCATAGCTACAAACTAGTAGCACTGTATCTTATAAAATCCCAGACGGAACAATAAACTTAGAGAATCGTTGAAGAAAGCAGCGACTATTGAATTATGCACTTTGTCCAGCACTTTTAAAGTCAGTAGATATGATTTATCTTTTTCCTCATTAACTCCTATCATACTAAATTCAACATTTGCTATTCATCTTTCTTCAACGTCGGTTGTTTCATCCAACGGCACCCAAATATGATGATCCTTTACTTTTTCTCATAATTTGTTCTATGTAACTGGAAAACGTAATTTTTTCTTAACGTCGATTCATCTGAAATATTTTCTTTTGTATACTTGTCCATAAAGTTGAGAAATATTCATTTTTTAATTTAGTAGACGGAATGTCAGCGCAAATAAAAACCGTACAAAGTTCCTCACCGAATACCCTGCGTTTAGGTCCATGCTTGAGTAAATTAGAAATTAACTTGTCCTTCGTTATTTTCCTTTTTATGATTTTTATTGCTTGCATGTTTTCCAGTTTGAAGATGCTCAGTAACTTGAAGCTTTTTCGTCGCTGTAACATCAACGAAGAAGATTATTTAATTGGCTGCTATAAAGTGTCTGTTTGCGTTTGGTATTCAGTTAATGGATGTTATTTTACAAGCATGCGAAATATAAATGCTAAAAAGTTTTAAGAAATACTAACCGGTAGACATATAAACAACAGAAATCGCAAAAGTGTAATTAAACTAACAGGAACATTAAATATTTATGTGAAGTCATAGACTGTTTTAAAATAGTACCTACTTTGCTAAAAAAGGTGAAATATGCATTTATAATGAAAAAGATTCAAATATGCACTTATGCATAACAACAACTAAAATATGCATTTGCAGATGCACTTATGCATTAATTATTATTATTATATTCGACGTCATTATAAGACAGACGCTAGATTTGTATGGCGTCCTCTATGAATAAGAATTATTTAGATGTGTTAAATTGGAAAAAAAATAAATACAGAACACTCAAGATGAGCTACAGTTTGAAACATCAAAGTCTTCCATTCGAGAATAACTTTTTGTCTTTACGAGATAAACGTAAGAAACTGCGCTACATAAGTTAGGGATATAATGCAAAATAAATACCACAAATCCGATTGTTGCCTAGTTACGGGTTAGTTATTTCTTGGCACTTTTGTTTGATACTTAACAAAAATTGATCACATTTGAGCACTCTAATTTTAGTTTAATTTTTCTGTTTTTTTATGACTGGTTTTCAAGTATGGTTGTTTATTTCTTGACAATTTTGTTAAGTATCAAGTTGATCACATTTTAGCACCCCAAATTTAGTTTAGTTTTTCTATTTCTTTTAAGGTTAGTTTCCAAGTATGCCTAGATGAAAATTAATCGCTGCTGTAGTAGGGCGCCTTGGACTAACACTTGCCTTTGGAATAGATTCTTTGAAACTGGTTCTGTATCAGAACGACTGAGAACGGTTGGATCTCGGAAAACAATACTAATGCAAGACCGGACCGTTACATTACACTATTTGCAAAAAGACATCCTCAAGAAACCTGCGCAATACTGCAAGCGAAGTTTCAAGCAGCAACCGACGTTCATGTTTATATCTATTCGAAGCTAACCTTCTATCTAGGCGCCCATTAAGAGGCATTCCTTTGACTGGTGAACATAAGCGACTAAGATTGGAGTTGGCAACAGAATATGTTAATTGGAATCAACAATGGCGCACTATACTTTTCGCATGCCCAATTTTCAGATAGTCGAAGAGTGGACTCTTCGAAGTGGGAGTTCATCCTTTTCGAGGAGGTTCTATAACAGTTTGGGCCGGTGTATGTTTTAATGAGCGTTCAAACATCTACCCTTGTCATGGAAACATGACTATATTACAATACAGGGACAACATTATTAATAACGTTATACTGAATTTTCAAGGTGCTATCAGTTATCGGTGAAAACTTTCGTTTCCTTGTCGATAATGCTAGACTTCACCGCATTACTATAATCCTAGATGCCATTGAGGAGCTTGCCATTCAACATTTACAATTACCACCACGATCTCCTGACCTGAACTGTATTGAACATACATGGAATATGCTTCAAAGTGGACTAGATCAGTTCCGACCTGCTCCAGAACTCAAGACGCATCTTACAACAGTTATGGAATGATCTAGAGCAAAACATCTTTAACATACTGATAGACAGTATGCAACGTAGATGTCAAGCTGTAATTGATCCTCGTGGTGGTCATACGTTGTATTGATGGTGATGGTTTTTCTGGTTATAAAATTTTGCTTCTGTTACTTATTATCATTTTTGTTAAAAATACATGTACATATGGTTAAATGATGTAACTTTCCCGTTGTTTTTGCTTCGAACAATACAAAAATAACATCCAAACGAGTTTCTGCTTCATGTAATTCCCAATCTTTTTTTTTACTGTTTACTGAAAATATCTCTGCAGTTTATATCAGTATTACACCTAAATCCGAAATGACGATAATACGAGAGTCGTAGTGTAGATTAGTAATTAATTATATTAGTAATAAATAAACTCTTTATCGAAAAAATCTCGGGAGACTAAAATTCACAGGTACCCATTCTAGACATCTCATTCTTAATTAATGTGATGTAGACAAGAAGGAAGTAAAATGTCCGAGAACGGTAATGGATTTTCTATTTTAAACCTAGATCAGTAACTTTACAGTGGAAAGCTAAAAAAAGATGTGTCTATAACTGTAGACCTTGCAAAATTTTTTCGTTTTCCTATTTATTGATTATCTTTCAATGCAATACAAACTTTCTATTATTTTGGAAATACATGTCCGAAATTCTAGATTTAGTAACAAAAGTATAAATAATAAACGATCTTATGTGCTCTAGTGTAAATAGCAGCGGTATTGGAATGAAATTGTTTAACGTATTTATCATATATTTATTTATATTAAAAACTAATATCTGAAAATAACACAACAAAGTCAATAGACTTTGTTGTGATGTTTTCAGATATTAGTGCAGCTACATACGGAATATTTTATGCTAATAAATATGGAGTAATTATATACACTTTAGCATTGTTTTAAACTGTTTCGCTACAATTGTATAGACGTCACGCGATGTCTAACGCAGAGACAAAATAGAATCCACCCTTCTTTTGTCAATTAGACCCGATCTAAAAGACGAAGCCTTTTTCATTACCATAGTTTGATGTCAAAGATGAAATTCCTCCCCTCTTCAATAATTAAACTGTATTCGAAAAACAAGCTCTTCATTTATTATGGTTGATGGAAAGATAATGATTTTATTACATAATATCATTATTTACGGAAAAATATATTGTCGTTGCATAATTTCAAGATAATAAGATAATTATTTATTAATTTAGGTTTTGCCTAAACATAACTAATCTTATACTTAACGCTAATTACCAGAGAGCGGACTCGAGCGATTGATAATTCTTAGCCCATAGGCGTCTGCCTTGTATTCGCAGTAGGTTTGTTTCTGTAAGTGATTCGTGAGTTTCGAACAATTTAATACGTGTGGCTAGCTGCATAAGTGGCACATACCTACATATGCGGTTAATATGTATTTGTCAATGCACAACAGAGCGAATGTAATAAACGGTTTGGTAACCTGCAGCAACTACTGCTGAAACAAAAGTAATGTTGACAAGCGAATTGCGTATCGAATTTTGAATAAAAATAATTTAAAAAGAACACCCAAAACCCAAAACTATGTATTACCTGTAAGACATTGAAAATGTTAAACATTACTATGAACAACTAAAATTTGTTGGTGTTCCTGTGTTAAATTAGTTCTTTTAGATGTTAAAACGTCTTTAAAAATAGAAAATGTCCGTTCCACATCACAAAATATTTATGAAAAATTATAGGATTAATATACAATATAACAATATAAAACAGATTTTCCAAAATATTAAAAGTTGTAACCAAATAACACTGAAAGAAACGACACCAGAAACAATCCCTTATAGAAGAGAATAGAATAAAATAATTCAAAGATACATTCCAATTTAATAATAATAAGTTCAGCAATTTTCACAACAAATTAATATTCACCTATTGAAGAAGAAATTAATAAGTATTAATTTTCTTGATATTTCTTTAAGCTATGATAGACAGGGTACTATTTATACAAATTGGTATAATAAACTCACGGCTTCTTTTCGAAATATGAATTACAACTCAAATGCACCTACAGTATTCAATAAAATGCTTATAAATAATCTGACTGATAGAGCAGTAAAACTATCACATATTCAATACAGAAAAGACAACATCAAGAAAATTAAAACAATCTTAACAGACAATAATTATCCACCACAACTTATAGACCAAACAATTAAAAAAAGAATGCACCAAATATACAACACTACACACACCAATAACAATTTAAACAATGACACAACATATATCACGATTCCATATGTTCCACAACCATCAGAAAAAATTAAATACACTTTAAAAAAATATGATATAGCTACAAGATATAAAGTTAGTAATACCAATAAACATCTATTTTCAAAACTTAAACCTAAAATAGAAAAAAAATCGAGAAACACATGTCATCTATAAAATACCATGTCGCGATTGAGATAGTTACTACATAGGTCAAATTAAACAATATTTATACAAAAGAATACAGACCCACAAATACTCCAAAACAGACAAAACTGCTCTATCTACACACAAACTACAACCGATCACCGTTTTAATTTTGAAAGCACACAGATAATTGATAAAGAACAACACACAATGAAAAGGGAAATTAAAGAAATGATTAGTATTAAACAAGAAAAAAAATCAATTAACATCAGAAGTGATATAAAAAATTTAAGCAGTACATACTATAACTTAATTATGTAACAGTCTGCAATTTACCATCATAATATATGTTGCTGTTATATAATTATATATCTTGTGTTATTTAAATATCTATAAATTTGCTTATCATGCTGACAGTTCCGTGTTTTGATTCCTGTCTGGCTTTGTGTTAAGGCGAATGCCGACAGCTTAACATCTTAAGTCGCTCCACGGGCGCATAAATAATAATAACTCATGTCTTGCGTTTCCCTGTTTTTGTTGTCTATCTATTTTAGAATACCAAGGCATGATTTATTATTATTAAATTGGAATGTATCTTTGAATTATTTTATCCATAGCAACTACAAATGTATGACATGTGAAACTTATAAATGACTGTGGCAGGTTGTTAGAGGTTATCATTTTCATAGATCAAGTGAACAATTGTGAACAAATATGCTTGCAAGCACTGTCATACACTTGACGTAACCTACTAAATTTATGAATACAAACACAAACAGGTTGGCAACAGTATTGCCAACTCTCGTTCGTGAAAAGTCGCTAAATAAGCATAAAAATTCTCCAGATTTAATTTAATGCAGTAAAAAAAAAGTCAAAATGAATTTCTAAAATTGAATATATACTTATATATATATATATATATATATATATATATATATATATATATATATATATTAAACAGTACAGCATAAAATAATGTGTATAAAATAAAATAATGTTTTTTCTTTAAAAATAATTTTTCTTAAATGTATAAAATGAAAATAGATACTATCTCAAGAATAGTAAATACCATGTATAACGAGTATGTAAACACGAGAATACACTTTGGAAATTAGCGGATATAACGAAATAATATATAAATGTATATTCCGTCTTAAAATTTATGAATGAATGGACACAATAACCACGGAAATAACAACATCAGCTCGACGAATGCAATCGAGCAAGGAAATAGTAGGGCTGTTATAACATGCATACTATACCTGAGACCGCGGTCGTTTTATCGGGGCAATTGGTCATTCAATCGCCTCTGTTCGCTCTCTGCCAATTACCCACCGTATTTAGTGTATAATGAAAAATAAACTATGGGAAAAGAAATATTATTCGTCAGCTTTATTTGTCAGAAAAATATTAAAAGATTTGTGGTAATATAGATATATCAAGCACATAGGTACATAATTGTATATAAGTCATGTTTCGTATATACATAAGTAGAGTGGACCAATCCGGAGCGATATTGGTAAATATTTTATATAAAAGCCGAAAAACTCCAATAATTTATGAATTTATACATATATATATATATATATATATATATATATATATATATATATATATATTGAGGTAGGTCAAGTCTACGCACAAGAATCCCTAGTTAAGATAAGATACAGATCATTAGGTAAAATGTGAATATTAGAAATTAAGATAATTTTTTTGAACTGAATTCTTCATCTGTCAAATCAATAAAGTTGATTTCGCGTTTTAATTGTTGGAAATTAATTTGCTTTTCTTATTTATTTAACTTTTCTTTTGCCTTAGTCATTTTAATTATATATCATGTATTTCCCGAGAACTTTCAACTTAATTGATCAATAATAATCTATACACATTCATTAGAGTAAACTGTACTTATTCAAATTAAATACAGCGGGAAAAAGCCCAATTACAATTTAGCACAAAATTGAGATTTTTATGTTCATATGATAAGTATTTATATATTAAAATAAAATATATAATTTTTGGAAGATATTTATGTGGCAAAAATAATTAAATTGTCAATTTAATTGGAATTATTTACGAGATTAAATGAATACATATTAGATAAACGAATCAGAAGCCTAAAGGGAAAACAAACGAGAGTTAGCGTCATGATGTAAAAATTTCAATAACCACGCCGACGTTTTATAAAGTGCTCCATCAAAAATAAGAACAAATTTAGGAAATTATATTGAAAAATTATACTACGAACCTACAAAAATATTACCCGTATATCCAGCACCTTTTTGACGTATTTTGTGCATTGATACATCATCCAGTGCCTTATAAAACGAACTTTGCATTTCACCGAGGACAACATCGACAGAAACTCGAAGCCAGCAGGGACCCAGCCGATAGCCCGCTACCGAAAACCTGTATCCCGAACGTTTTGAATTCAAGATAGATCCTGCCTTCCTGAACACCATCAAATTCCAATCTAAGTATCATTAACATCTCCTAAAATTTTGAATACATTAAATTAGTTCAATTCATAATAGAAAACTCACAATCATAGATATTTTTCAAGATATGTTTACCAAGTTAAGTTAAAATTAGGTTATTTTTTATAAAAATACGAAGAAGTCAGTTCTCTGGTTAGTCTATAAAGTTAGTTTATGTAATAAAATAAGATATTAAGAAAGTTATCATTGAATATCGTCACGTAACCTATAATTTATTGTGTTCAATTTTATCACGTGACTAGATGCCAATTTAAATTTATAATACATATCTATAACTTACCTGTTTATTTTAATTTAATTCTCTCATTAAACTATTTACATAATCCTTAGATCCTCTTGTTTTATTTAGTAGATTTTGCTTGAAAACACCTTTATCTTTGATTTTGTTTACTATTGGTGTGCATGTGTTCTATTGACGTACCGAATCTGCCTTATGAGTGTTTTTCTATAAAGCACGACAATTAAGAGTCTCATTGTTCTAGATTAGCCTGACACTTAACAGAATATTGCCCACAAAAAACTAAGTTACTGGTTATACACAAGAACAGCTGTTTAGGTCATGTACACTTTATTATTAAAACGATTACATCGTGGATGTATATGCATATAACATATGTTATATGTTGTACAACCCCATCTATATGTAACTTTTGATAACCTACAAATATAGAGATTTATCATTCACATTTAAAAACTTAAACTTATACTAATTTAAACATTTTATGTTATAATTATAATCATTAACGACTTCTCAGTGGGTGAACTACTTTATTTGGCGCCACAACGTGTAAGGCCATTGGAAAACGTGCTCAAGAGAACACAAATATAGAATAAAACGAGAGAGGATAAGAATTATAAAAAAAAAAAACAAGGAGAACTGTTTTCAAAATTTGTTTATTTAAGATACATAACTTTGTTCATAATTGTGAGTCTGTATTTTATTTTTCTGTGGTATTTCTTGTGTACTAGGACACCTATTTATCTTCAGAAACAGGATTTGTAAGTGAATATGTTTAAAGGGTAATTGCTTTTATATTCAATTCTGTAACACTAAGTGAAAAATCAAAACAAATACAACTTTTTCCTAATAATAATTTATTTACACATCATTAACTTAAAATATAATTATAACTTAAATCTAAATATATACAATCATAATAAAAAAAATGGACAAAAGAACAAGAAGCAAGTCAAGGGAAAACCTTGCAGATAGAGAGGACCAAGCTGATCAGGGCGACGCTTCCACAATTACTGAACAACCCGACACACCGAAAGAAGAAACGAGTATAAATCTCAATTCTTTAGCTGCATTAATGATGAATATGCAACAAAAAATGACAGAGAATAATGAAAATTTTAAACAATTCATAGAAACAAATAACGAAAAATTAAATGAAAAACTAGATGCTAATAATAAAAATATAAGTCAGTTAGAAACTAATTTAAATCAAAAATTAGAAATAAATAATAAAAATTTAAATCAAAAATTAGAAATAAATAATAAAAATTTAAATCAAACATTAGAAATAAATAATGAAAATTTTAAACAATTTATTACCGACAATAATACAAGATTAGAAACAAATATCAGTGTAATAGAAGCTAACATTAATAGCAAATTAGAACAACTCAAACAGGATAAAGAAGAAATAAGAAAAGACATAAAAGGTTTGAAAGATAGCCAAAGTAAAATGGAAGAGAGAATTATGCAAAAAATAGACACTTTTAATGTAAAATTAATAACAAATTTAATACCAAAAGTAGATATCTTTAATGAAAAATCAACAATAAATATTAATCAAAAATTCGAGATTATTAATGACATAAAAATAGATCAACTTATGCCGGAACACAAAGAGATGTTGGGAAAAACAAGTAACAACTATGTATGTAATAAAAACACAATCAAACCATTAACTAATCAAAAGCCTTACCAATCGCTTACATGCAAAAGTAAAGTCAACAAACATAATAACTTTCTAATAAATGATAGACAATATCACAATTTTCTAATTGACATGGCTAAAGAAAACAACAATCTTATAGCACTAACGATGGGGATAAAGACAATAAATATTAACGTACATACAACCAAAGATCTATATCACCCTTATACAACCAACAACACTCAAACAAAGCATATTCACTTAAGAAACTCAAGAATAATTTTACAATACTCGTTTTTAGACACTGACTTTAACAACATAATAAACAAAGAAGACCTAACAAATAACACTATTACATATGAATATTTCGATACTAACAATTTCCTGAACACTATGCTTAATAACAAAATCAATACTAATTTATACACCCACATAAAAATTATAACTACACACACACTCATTATCAAAAACATGCATATCACGTTAGGTAGAGGTAATATGTTTAATACTTATAAAAATATCAATCACATACCTAAGGTACGACGACGAAAAATTAATATATAAACAAAGATAACAGAATCTCGGTGTTCTAATTAAAAAAATAAGACGACCAAAGCTTAAATGGGGACACGATTTATTAAATGACCAAAAAACTATATACAAATATTTACATAAACAAAAATATGCTAACACAATCTACAATAAAAAGGAAAATTTAACATAATTAGAGCTTGTAAGCTTAAGGACTATTAAACAATCACTGAAAGAAAAATATTCTGAGACAAAAGCAATATGATATATATATATATATGGTAAAGATAAACTCAAAAAGAACAATTATTATACATTTATAGGTTACAAATATAAAACTAATTTATGGGGAAATAAAACACTAATAAACATGCTAAAGCTTATTAGAATGAAAGTCTTAAATGGAGTATATTATAAAAATACAGTATGACAAGTATAAATAAAGGTATGATGGTAAGTTATTTGAAAAGAAAAGGTAGATATAAAGGTAAAAGGAGACAATATATGATATGGGGATATAAAGTATATAAATAAATAAATGAATTATAATTATTATGAATATATTTAAATATAGACTAGTGTCTTAATATAGGGAATTTAAATATTATAAGGAATGGTATTTTAGTAAGACAAGAGTCGGAATTGAATTGAATTGATAAGTATTTAAAAGGAAAGAATTATTTATTATGCAAACTAGAATTTTTACTAATATATAAATTATAAACAAAGATTAAGAATAACAAGAAAAATATATAGAATATTAAGCATGTACTATCAACATAAAATATAAATATAAAAACACAAACAAAACAACTTTACCATAAACAGAATACCTAATGCCAGAATATAAAAACAAGCTTTTAACACAGACAACAACTATAGATATATAAACAATAGATAACAGTTCGAAAAACACAAAACAATAAGATTAATAAAAGACTAAACATACAAAAACAATTAAAAATAATTAGGATTACATAATTTACAATATTGCAATTAGACAAAGATATTGATACAAAAATCAAATATATATGAGCCCATTTTAAAAACAAGAAATGAATTAAAGATTCATATTATGAAGAGTTTCTACTAGAGCAATAATAACAACAAGTAATATGTACAACAAATTAAAGAAAACAAAATAGGATAAATCAATGTGACTAACTTTTGGACAAGTTAATTCAATACAGTGGTATTATGTAAGATTTCAGAATTTATATTTCATAGGGATTTGTAAATAATTGGACAAGTCTGCTTGTCTAGACAAATACGCCTCGTCCAACTTATTGGGGAATTGAGGTAGGTCAAGTCTACGCACAAGAATCCCTAGTTAAGATAAGATACAGATCATTAGGTAAAATGTGAATATTAGAAATTAAGATAATTTTTTTGAACTGAATTCTTCATCTGTCAAATCAATAAAGTTGATTTCGCGTTTTAATTGTTGGAAATTAATTTGCTTTTCTTATTTATTTAACTTTTCTTTTGCCTTAGTCATTTTAATTATATATCATGTATTTCCCGAGAACTTTCAACTTAATTGATCAATAATAATCTATACACATTCATTAGAGTAAACTGTACTTATTCAAATTAAATACAGCGGGAAAAAGCCCAATTACAATTTAGCACAAAATTGAGATTTTTATGTTCATATGATAAGTATTTATATATTAAAATAAAATATATAATTTTTGGAAGATATTTATGTGGCAAAAATAATTAAATTGTCAATTTAATTGGAATTATTTACGAGATTAAATGAATACATATTAGATAAACGAATCAGAAGCCTAAAGGGAAAACAAACGAGAGTTAGCGTCATGATGTAAAAATTTCAATAACCACGCCGACGTTTTATAAAGTGCTCCATCAAAAATAAGAAGAAATTTAGGAAATTATATTGAAAAATTATACTACGAACCTACAAAAATATTACCCGTATATCCAGCACCTTTTTGACGTATTTTGTGCATTGATACATCATCCAGTGCCTTATAAAACGAACTTTGCATTTCACCGAGGACAACATCGACAGAAACTCGAAGCCAGCAGGGACCCAGCCGATAGCCCGCTACCGAAAACCTGTATCCCGAACGTTTTGAATTCAAGATAGATCCTGCCTTCCTGAACACCATCAAATTCCAATCTAAGTATCATTAACATCTCCTAAAATTTTGAATACATTAAATTAGTTCAATTCATAATAGAAAACTCACAATCATAGATATTTTTCAAGATATGTTTACCAAGTTAAGTTAAAATTAGGTTATTTTTTATAAAAATACGAAGAAGTCAGTTCTCTGGTTAGTCTATAAAGTTAGTTTATGTAATAAAATAAGATATTAAGAAAGTTATCATTGAATATCGTCACGTAACCTATAATTTATTGTGTTCAATTTTATCACGTGACTAGATGCCAATTTAAATTTATAATACATATCTATAACTTACCTGTTTATTTTAATTTAATTCTCTCATTAAACTATTTACATAATCCTTAGATCCTCTTGTTTTATTTAGTAGATTTTGCTTGAAAACACCTTTATCTTTGATTTTGTTTACTATTGGTGTGCATGTGTTCTATTGACGTACCGAATCTGCCTTATGAGTGTTTTTCTATAAAGCACGACAATTAAGAGTCTCATTGTTCTAGATTAGCCTGACACTTAACAGAATATTGCCCACAAAAAACTAAGTTACTGGTTATACACAAGAACAGCTGTTTAGGTCATGTACACTTTATTATTAAAACGATTACATCGTGGATGTATATGCATATAACATATGTTATATGTTGTACAACCCCATCTATATGTAACTTTTGATAACCTACAAATATAGAGATTTATCATTCACATTTAAAAACTTAAACTTATACTAATTTAAACATTTTATGTTATAATTATAATCATTAACGACTTCTCAGTGGGTGAACTACTTTAATATATATATATATATATATATTGTGGTAGGTCGTACCCGTGTACAAAAGAGGCCCTAAAATAAAAATACAGAATAATTTTCAAATTCATAATGTTAATTTAGAATATAAGATACTGTTGGAACTGCATTTTTCACGTTCATATCAATAAAGTTAAATCCGCGTTTTTAATTGCTCAAATTTGAATCACATACTTACTTATTTTCTTGTAGTCATTTACTTAAGTCATTTTCATCAACATTATTATTTTACCGAAGATATTTAACTTAATTGATTGGAAATATTTGTGACACATATTATGGTTATAGCTGTACCATGTTTGAATTGTATACGGCGGGAAATATCCCAATTGTAAACAGGTATCTAGCGAAATATTGAACATTTAAAATACACTTTTGTCTATTATAAAATTAAAACTATAATTTTTGTGAAATATCTAAACGATTAGTCATAGTAATTTATTTCATTTATATAAATATTTTTAACGAGATTAAATAAATACGAACAAGTATTATAAATAAGACGCCTGGATATTGAAGAAAAACAACCGAGAGTTGCACTTAGATTAAGATACGCATAAAGTATTTAATAATAAGTTTTACACTTGGAAGAGGCCTATTAAAGTTAAGTATTAATTGTTTATATACATTTATTTATGTTCTGAATATTATACATGTGACAACTGTAATATTTAAACTTAACTCCATCTATAGGTCATATTTGTAACTACTACTTGTGAATTTTTAAATTATTTTTAATTTACTGAGTAAATTAATTAATTACTTTTCCATTTAATTCAACATACAAGCTTCACAGCCATTTAACAATATATCTATATATTAATTGATAAATTATTGGAGTTTTTCGGCTTTTATATGAAATATTTACCAATATCGCTCCGGCTTGGTCCACTCTATACATAAGTATTAAACGTAAACATTGTCACTCAGTACTTTCATTAATTATAATTAATGAAAGTCCCCAAGCCCAGACGATAATTATCGTCTTGGGGCGTCTGGTAAATTGGCGTCTGTCTGAATTGTATTGCAAATTTATAATTAAAGGTGCTACAATATTATACATGTCTAAATATTCGTTCTCTTTTGTAATTGCGTGTTTAACAAAATTTTTTCAATTTTGAGCGCGTATGTGTTTCATAGCATCTATGGTAGTTTTACTAAATTTCGGTATTTTATTAGTTCGCCTTATGGTGTTTTCAAGATGGGCCCATATCAATTCGATTGGGTTGACAACGCAAATGATACGACGGTAAATTATCTACATAATAATCCTTCGCATATTCTTTTGTGTTCTTGACCTCCAATAATTAGTTTTTCGTAATATAAATCATTGGGTTCTAGAAATTCTTGAATACTTTTCTTAGTACTACATTTTGTATGAATCTTACTTTGTTGTCGCGAATGATATGGAGCGCTGTCCGTCACTATCACACTACATTTTTGTAAACTTGGTAACAAAGAATCCCAAAACCATTCTTCAAATAAAGATGAGAGGTCATATCTTCACGGTAATCTAACCTAGATGGTTTTTCATTTTTTGCAGGTAATAGACACTGTCCACACAAATAATATCTGTCTTCCCTGTCGAAACAGGCACATTCATCTCACACATACTTGAACTGTCCGCCCAGCCTTTAGTAAGAGTATAATGAGTAATTATAGCACGCTTCGTCTAAATAGCATATTAATCGTCCTTCCTCTCTCTATTTTTTAACTGCCATTAAGTAGTCCTGTCGAAGTTTTTGCAACCTCGGGCTTTCTATAATTGTACGATGTTTGCCTATAGTGCCAAACTTAAATCTAGCTTTTTCCATGTCATTTTACAAATATGATAGGATGATCATTAATTCTTTTATGCGAGCACTCAAGAGTGGATACAACATTTTATCTGTACAAAGAGTATATGTGCTACCTATTGGTATCGATGTCATAATCATTAACTTTTCTCGACGTTCCTGTGTGACTTCTTTGCTTGCGAGAGCCTCCATCACCTTTAATTACCTTATACGAGTAGGGGAGGTCGGGTACAATTGTAACGGTAACGGTACGAATGTAACAACAGTTCTAAAATGTGTTAGCGCAGTCTCTAAATTTGACAACCCGACGCATGAGCAGACCAGGTGACGTACTCCATTACATGTTAGTTTGAGCGAGAAGTATATTATTATTAAGAAGTTACTACAGATTGTTTATTTTGAAGTCAGGTAAGTAAATTTTAAATCTTTTTTTGTATTTAGGATAACCTCTGCATGTTACTATTTCTTCGAATGAGTTCGTAGTGAATGTTTAGCGTAGATATACCTTTAAAATATTCTGCCGGTATTTTGTGGTTAGGTATTGTCTAGCTTTTGTATTGAAGCCAAATATATAAAAATGTCACGGGGGTACAAATGTAACATTAGTAGCTGCAATTGTAACATGTTACATTTGTACCCATGAAACTTTTGATATTGAATTAATTATATATTGTTGTGTAGGAGACAATGCCGCGTCAAAGAATCAGAAAAACCAATAGAGGACCCTCAAATGAACTTATGAAAAGGGCGGCTAATCTAATTATAGAGGGAAATAACTATCAACGACAAGTAGCCAAAGATCTGAATATATGCCATGTAACACTTAACCGTTACATGAAAAAATTAAATAATGGAGGTTCGCCAGAAATGGGTTACAATCCACATACCAAAATTCTATCAGAAGAACAAGAGCAAGCGTTTTTGAGATATACAGTACAAATCTCTTCCCTATAGTCAGTAGAATATGCATACATACGTGTATTACGTATGTGTGTGTTCCTGAAGTGAGAAGTAGGGATGAGAAGTAATGATGGGGGGCGCGGAGACGAGCAGCGATGCACGCCTTTCTTACGTTCTTACGTTTATTTATTCTATCAAAGTTCCAGTATTTGTTTTCTTGGTTTTATTAAATTTATGGCTATTGATTACGTATAAGCTAACTTGTGTCGGTATTCACGATGGATATTTTTACCCTTGAACAAAAAAAAATTGTCGTAAAACAGTATCATCTTGGTCGCAGCATAAGAGAAATTGCACGGGTATTTCAAATTAACTTTCAACGTACCATTGCGTTTGAAACGATAAGACACATAATTAAAAATTTTGAAAAATATGGCTGTTTAAATCCGTTAAAACATACGAAGGTTTTATTTATTATGTACCTATAGAAAATAGAAGTTCTTATGATTTACCGCTTTACTTATTGTTATTGTTATAATATAGGTATATCTGACATTGTTTTAAACGTTAAAAATATTAAAATCTTCCAAAAAGTCTACACTTATTTGTGTTAATTATTACATAAAGTCCCTATTATTGCCGCTAGTTCCACATCCATCGACGTTTATACTATGTATGTATGTGCTTGTGCTTACATCCATATGTATGCCACGTGCGTCCCCCACTCCTCGCATCTCGAACGCACACATACGTAATACACGTTTCTATAAGTGACTATAGGGAAGAGATTTTTACTGTATACGGATTTCCTCACTTATTTATTTTGGGTTAACGCAAAAGGAAATACGCAAATTGGTTAGTAGATCAACTAACAATCAGAATAAGAAAAAATGTTATATAATTTAAAAAGTGTCCACAGGTTTTTCAATTCGCTATACAAAATGAAACAACCGTTCCTCCCAAATGGTCAGAAAACGGGCCAGCTGGTAAGGACTGGTTTACGAATTTCATGAGGAGACACCCCAGTCTCTCTATAAGAACCCCAGAGGCGACAAGTTATGCACGAGCGATTAATTTTAACAAAACAAATGTCGGAAATTTTTTTGATAAACTTTCCCTCTTTTTGAGAGATACAAATTTGAAGCCTCTGATATATACAATGTCGACGAAACAGGGGTCACAACCGTGCAAAAGCCGAACAAGGTCGTCGCTATAAAAGGTTCGAAACAAATAGGTGCCATTACCTCTGGAGAGCGAGGCACTTTGGTGACTGTTTGCACAGCTGTAAGTGCTGTCGGAAATACCGTGCCACCATTATTTGTCTTTCCTCGAAAAAAATTTCAAGCCCATTTTATACGAGGCGGACCTCCTGGATGCATTGGCGAGGCAAATGGCTCAGGCTGAATGAATGAAGAAACTTTTCAGATTTTCATAAATCACTTTGTAAAGCATGTAAGACCTTCGCCCGAAAAAAAAGTTTTGCTATTATTGGACAACCATAATTCCCATCTATATGTTCCAACTATAGACCTTTGTAAGGCAAATGGAATAGTGCTTTTATCTTTTCCCCCACATACGTCGCACAAGTTGCAGCCCCTAGATCGTGGCGTGTACGGCCCTTTTAAACATTATGTGAATGGCGCTATGGATAATTGGATGAAATCACATCCTGGTCAAACAATGACCATCTACGACATACCGGCTGTAGTTGTTGAGGCTTTTCCAAAAGCGACAACTCCAATGAATATTATGGGAGGATTTAGGGTGTCTGGAATTTGGCCATATAACAAGGACATTTTCGGCGACGACGAATTTTCCCCGTCATTAGTAACCGACAGGGATCTACCAATGAACACCCAAGCAGAAGCTGTATCCACTGACAACGCCCGAGTGGAAAATAACAAAGGTATCGCAGAGATGGCAACAGCAGGTTCCAGCACAAAGCCGGTTACTACAGGAGATGCAGATGCATCCTTTGAAGGTCTTGAAAGCATTCGGCCACTTCCAAAGGCGTCACGTCCCCAAAAATAATTGCCAAAAAGAAGAAAAAAACACAGCGCTATATTGACAGATACCCCAGAGAAACTGGTACTAGAACTAGAACAGAAAATAAGAAAACAAAAAGCATCCAAAATGAAAAGAAAATTAGTTAAAATTGATGAAGAACGAACAAAAAAAATTAATGAATGTACAAACAAACAAAAATCTCCTGAGAGAGTTAAAAAACACATAGCAGTAGATGAAATGCTCTCTGATGACGAAGGGGAAGATTCATTTTGTTTGTATTGTTTAGAACCATTTAGCAATAAACCTGGAGCAACGTGGATTCAGTGCTACAAATGTAAAGGATGGGCGCACGAAAATTGTGTGCATAAACTACGACCGGATTTTTTCTTCTGCTTATACTGCGATGATGATAATGATGTTGGAAGTGATTAGTTTAATTACCCTCTAAATGTTACATAAGCATGTTTTATTCACTAATAAAAAATAATATCTGAAACATTAAAACATTGTTACAATTGACCCCCATGGGTGTTACATTTGTCCAGCCACGGGTACATATGTAACATTCTGCGTTCAAGCATTCATATTTTTTTTCTTCTGTTATTAAAGTGATAAACATCAATATTATAATTTTTACTTATAGCTGTATTGTAACAAATATCGAATTATATTTTTGAATTTGGAAAATTTTTAACATAGCTTCAAAAAAAAAAATCTGTACAAATTGTTACAACTGTACCCGACCTCCCCTATATTGTCCTGTAGGCATTTTTATTAATTGCCATATTCGTTCAATATTCTTTGTTTATCCATCGTTATTTTCTTCCATCAGGGTACGATAGATATTGAGAATGATCTGTTTTGTGTCTTGTGATAAATGCTTTCTCTGCTGTCTTCCAATATCACCATCATTATTCACATCGCTCTCACTATTACTATCACTAAAAGGTCGCTACACAAGAGAGAAATGCTGAACTGTAACCCTCAAATATGTATGCAGAAATAAATTCTAACAATAAATGATTAATACACTGAATATTATATGTATTATAATTATCTCCCACTACTTACTTGAATTGTATTGATTGTTACAGTTAGTGACCTAATAGGTATGTTTATTACCTATGTATTTACTTATTATGCATATTACGTAACAGATAATCCTATTAAGCGGTCCGCAATACTTATAGTACAGAGTAATACAATAACACCATTTGCAAAATTATAAATAATAAATAATTGAAATCGTATTTGTTCCATTTCGATTAATTACCTCACATACTTAGTCAGATATACAGGTTACATATAATTAAATATAGTGACTTAATTTGTGGTCAATACGGTCAATGGATTCCTATTAGGTGAACAGGATCGACAGAATGTTAAAAGCAGTAACTATGCAGAAAATGTATTTCTTGCATATTTTCTGGAAAAATGCAAATGTCGTAAGCCCTCATCTATGTGGTTATAGTATTCAATGTTGAAGGCAACTCTAAATTTGAATAATAATATAGATATCAGTAAATATTCAAGATTAATAGCCGTCGTTAAACGGTTATAAACCTAAAAAATCTAAAATTCTAATCAGCGAAGAAATAGAACTATTTTTAAACGACGCTCCAGATGATTTATATCTTATGGCAAAAGGAAGTTACACGTTTGTCCTTTTATAGTTTCGACCAATATGTTAATCGGAGTATGTTGTAGGTTCCAATAATTTTTAGTATTTGTGGAGCGTGTTGTCGAGAGCAATTAAAAAAAAATCCTTTATTTATATCAAAAGATGGATATTAGTGGAGCAAGAACTCACCGAAAACGGATAGGCGCTTAGTCCAGAACATAGTAACTACCAAAGCCGGCCTCAATGCTAAATCTCCGAATGTTGCAGATATTGTTGATTGCTCCAAGCTGTTTGTTGGTGATGAAATTGTAGATATTTTAGTTGAGTATACTAACCAAAAAGCCGAGTTGTTTTACAAAGAATATAGCAAAAAGCATCCCGAAAAGCAATAGACCAGGCTTACAACAAATCCTATTGAAATGTATGCTGTTTTTGGCATTGTGATACAATGGCAGTTCTGAAAGCAACAAGGGAACCATTATCGTTTCTTTAGAGTAAAGGTAAAGATGCTCTGGATTCGCGGCCAATATTTACTGCTGCCATAGCAGGTGATACGATCAAACATCTGCTATCTTTTATGCGATACAGCAACAAGAGCAAATCATCGAAGCACAGACAAACTTGCAGTAATGCGTCAACTTTTTGACAAGTTTAGGCTTGCACCTTACAATATATGAGCAACGTATTGTCATTAGAGGAAAATTCCGGTTTAGAATTTATATTAAATCAAAACCAGCAAAATATAGCTAAAAATGGGCTGTTGTTGATGAAGCAACCGGAAAAAGAACAGGGAAAATATTTAGTGTCTTGTCTTGGTCGAGGTTACGGGATCACAACCAATAATTTTTTCACTAGCATACTATTGGCTAATGAACTTTTTAATCGCGATCTTCCATTATGTGGTGCCCTAAGACAAAATAAAAAGAAATTTCACAAATATTTCACAAAAATTTCACTTTTGGCTAGGATCTTCGTGTTTTCAAAGTCGATAGAGTGCCCTGTCACAAGTTCATGTTCTGCTAACGATGACGTTACTTCTTTCTTGACGACCGCGTTACGGTGTTCTTCTCTTCTCACGCTAACTCGCTTGTTTGTCTGCCCCACATATGATTGATCACACACTGAACATGGTATTTCGACTTTGAAAACACGAAGATCCTAGCCAAAAGTGAAAACCTAACGACGAGAATTACGAGAGAAGCGATAGAATAGAAAACCGTCCTAAGTGCTTAAATAAACGTGACGACGGCCAGCGCTTGCCGCATACATGGAAACCGCTCCTAGTTCACCGACAGATAAAAACACAACCAAATCCCGACAGATCGCAACCCCTACACAGACACACGGACCGACCAGGTAACTTACAGGCACTCGGACCAATTACGCGAAGCCGCGCACGCATGACGTCAATAGTGGGACGCCCCTTCCCGACACAGCAGCATATAACAAGAGGGACTGCTAGGCGCACATTAGACGATCTCCAGCTCTAACCAGCGACAGACCGACTAGCTCCTGAAGATGACGAGTGCGATCTCATTGAAACGTAGAGTAAAATAGCCCTTTTCAGGACAAAACTCACACGCGGCCAAGAACCCGAGAAACTACACCTTCATCATACGTCCGCGAGAACATCAAGAGTAACATATATATATATATATATATATATATATATATATATATATATATAATAACTTCGTGACCTTGGTATGATATGGTAAACCTAATCAGTAGGCGATTAAAGGTCTGTATATTACTTCAAAATATATGTATTTAAAAAACTCTACGTGTTTCGGCTGTATACGCCGAAAAAAGGCGTATACAGCCGAAACATGTAGAGTTTTTTAAATACATATATTTTGAAGTAATATACAGACCTTTAATCGCCTACTGATTAGGTTTACCATATATATATATATATATATATATATATATATATATATATTATAATAAAAACATTAATTGAATATTTATTGAAGACACTAGTTTTAATTCGTTACATTTCTGTTATTGGAATTTCTTAGAAGGTGGAAGTCTATTATATTTGTATTGTTTTTTTTAAATTTAGAGTGTCAAATCTATAATCTAATTTCAAAAGTATATGACTTTCTTACATTAACCAAAATTATAAAACTATGTAAATTTATTTAATATTGTATACTATTGTTAATGTTTGGTAATATCAAAGGTTATGTGTGAAGGAAAATTTAATTGTAAACTAATAAGTTCATAATATTAATTAAGAATCAAAATTATTGTATAAATGTCAAATACTTTGGAAAATTCCGTATAACTAAAGAGACCAATGAACTTAAAAAGAGATAAGCTGTTGGGTTGCTATGGGGTTATTGAAACAATTAGAGAGAGAATTTTGGCATTTTGAATAGTTCAAATGTGTTTTTATTTGCAAAGAAGAATTTAAAAAAAAACGTTTAAAACAAGTAATTTAAACGTCATATTCCTTTTACCATCTGTTATACGTTCTCATATATTCTGTTGTGATCAAAATAATTATTTTACGTTTTAATTTTGAGAGAATACAGCTACCCGTTCCTGTTTTAACCTTAACTGGTCACCCCGAGCCAAACAGGGATATTTATGGGATATTTCTAGGACCCATATAACCTGAAAAATCAAGTTTATCCATTATCCGAATGAGACTGTTTACCTTGCTGTACTGAAGAATCCATTATCTGAAGGTATTCGTTCAGTTTGTGACCATCATAGCCTGAATCTGGAAACATTTTAATCAGTACGTCAGGTGGACCAAGGCTGATCGCAGAGATTAGGAGTATTTAGTAGAAAATTAGAATAGTTTGAAGAAGGTTTTGTGCTAAGTCTGTATTATTGGTATTATTAGGAGAACAGATGCATTTGCTTACCGGAAGTGGATAAAGATTAAACCAATGACCATTTTAGAACAATTCTAAGTTAGAAGGTTATATACATATACATTTATTAAGAGTGATTTGGAATTGCCAGAACCAATTTTGTTTGTGCAGCCAAATATTTGACCTATTTCCGTTATTTCAATTTATTTGTTTCACCTAAGAAGTTCCACATAATCTTTAAATTCTATTATGTTTTCAATAAATAAATTGTTAAGTCTTTGTTTAACCTGTATGATTTGTTAAACATTACCAAATATATTATACCAAATTTAATATTCATCTATAGAGATAAGATCTTTTCCTTTTAATAAACATTTTTTAAAGCAACCAAATCAAGTCGTTTCTGTTGTTTCTTTGCCAGACAAGAATCTTCACGACCCTGGAATAATTATTATATTTGGCACTCCAACGTTTGCCCTTGACAATAACCTACTATATTTGGCGGTCCAGTGTCGGACTGTTAAATACACATTACAATATATATATATATATATATATATATATATATATATGTATATCGTCTCTACTTACTTACTAAACTACTTATTTACTTAATGTAACCTAGTTACATACTTAAACTAGAATGTCGAAAATGCAGTAATTAATGTGGACGCGTTGCATTAAATAAGCAATTTATTATGTGGAATTAGGTGTCCTACTTTAGTTATCATACGATGCACAATATGCCCCAGGAAAAAATAAAAGGAACAAGGAACACTTGCCACAAATGTAGTAAATACGTTTGCTCAGATCATAGAGTTGTAGTTAAAACAGGTACTTGTACTGTGAGTAACGTATAAACTTTGAAATAAGTAGATAAGTTTATTTCTTCGATGTAGCTTTGCTTTTTGCTTTACTTATATATCTTTAATACATAATTCTAATTTTCTTTTTCCTACACTTGGGGTTTATTTACATTCATAATTTTTCATTTATAACTTTTTTCTCAAATTCCATTTTTCAACTGATCCTAAATTAAATGCTGGAAATAAAATTAAAAAAAAAAATTCAAATTTAAGGTCTTTTTTGTTAGTTGTTAAAACCACAAAATATTATGTAAAAAGTAAATATCTACGGATATGGATTGTTATGGCTATATTTTACCAATGTACGTATAAGACGCTCATGATAATAAAATAACCATCCCAAAACCCATAAATTGTACTTACCGTCGATTTCTTCGTGTTGATGTATGAAATGATACTCCGTAACACCACAGAGTTTCATTAGCGATCTCTGCGTTTCTTTTATCGACAAAAATTCCCTCTACCTCTCCCTATTCTTTGTTTTGTCATCGTCATTAGTCGTCCGCTTCATCTCCTTTAAAGATCTTTTTTCAGAAACGCTCCTTTTTTCAAATTTATTGCCCGTGAACGCGTGATTTAATTATTACCATGAGCAGTTATTAATGAAAGGCATTCTGTGAAATTTACGAGCGAGGGAAAAATAACACGGACACACCTCAATGTACATTTGAATTGCCGGCAAATTAATAATACTTCGAGAAGTTTGTCTTCTTTATTGCTATATCACACAAAAAGAATTAATTATCTCCACGTATTTGATCGAAAAACATTTTTGTATGAACTCAGTTAATGATGAATTTACCGTCATTTATTATATGATAATGGAAAGCCTTTCTAATTAATATTATGGAATCTTTCAATTATAGTAAATGGAATCAGTAAATTTGGGGTATTCAATTTTATTCCATAAAATATCTACAACTCAAATGTACAATTGACATAAACCATGTTTTAATCAATTTTTTTATGAATTCATATAGAACCAGATTGACATCCGCAGTAATTTAAATACCAACATCTGTGAGAAGGTATTTGTGTTAAAATTTGAAAGAATTCGGGAGACGAATTACGGAAACTTTATGTGTACCTTATACAAAGTTCAATATACAGGCTGATTCATTTTCGGCCCTCACCATGGGGATCTCGCTTATTATTGGAGTTAGAGTATAGGTTTAAATTTGGCAAAGTTGTTAAATTTTGTTATAAATCCGTGAAGAAAATAGACCTGTGACAAATGACCTTCGTTATTTAAAAAAAAACGCGAAAACCCCATTTTCTTCTTTTACCTGTAGCACCGACATTTGGCTTTGTAGAGAAAAAATAAAAACACATCCTTGTGGCTATTTCTAAACCTCTATCAAGTGGTGTACTCTAAATTTTTATGCGACGTTTCGTTTCATTCTGGCCATCATTAACTATCTAATTTCTTATAGGCGCCATATTGGATTTAGACATATTCAAAAAGAGTCTTTTTTTCTGATTTCAACCATGTACCACATGCTGACTAAAGTTTGTGACATTAGGTTTTATTTGAAAGAATAAATTATATGATTAAATAAGGAAGCCTCTGGAATTTCAATCTGTCAAACATTTCATTTATTGTTCATTAATAATACAAAAATGTCATACACTAACGAAGAGAAACGAGATATGATAAGTATTTTTTATTCTTCGAACCGAAATTCAACAGTAGCGAGTACAAGATATCTACAATTATATCCAGACCGACAACAGCCTCATCGTACCATTTTTCTAGATCTCGACAGAAATTTGGTCGAGAATGGATCGTTTACTAAGCCGCGTAATGGTCAAGACAATAGGAATTTAAATGAAAATCGACAAGATATTTTACAAATTGTAAATTAAAAGCGTGTTTTCAAATTTCATGTTAATCTGGTATTTTTATAGATAAATAATAATCCATCAATTTCTACACGCGAAGTAGCATCAGAATTAAATTTGTGCCAGTCCAGAGTTTGGAGAACTTTACATAAAAGTAGGTTTAAACCATACAGGATCCATGTTAGTCACTCTTTACTGCCTGGAGATAATTTGAGAAGGCTAGAATATTGTAATTGATTAATGGGCAGGATAGAAAATGACGAAAATTTTTTAAGCAAAATCATCTGGTCAGATGAAACAAAATTTACAAATTCTGGAATGTTCAACAGAAATACGGAGCACTATTGGGCAGTACAAAATCCCCGACAAAACAGGGCTAGGAGACCACAACATCGTTTCGGAATAAACGTTTGGATGGGTATTTTGGCAAATCGTCGCTTAGGACCAGTTATGTATGAAGAACATTTAAATGGAGAAAGATATTTAAACATTTTACGTACATACATATCTGACTATCTTGACGACAATATCCCATTAAATCAATTACAATATTTATGGTGGCAACAAGATGGCGCACCAGCACACAATGCAGCTGTTGTTAGAAATTTCTTAAATCAAGAGTTTGCAAATCGTTGGATTGGAAATAGGCGAGTTGCTGAAAGGCCTGCGAGATCACCTGATTTAAGTCCGCTAGATTTTCTTTTATGGGGATATGTTAAAAATAATATTTATAAAGTAGATGCGCCACAAAACATTGAAGAATTACGAGACAGACTTCAGAATGCCTTCGATGCAGTTCCTAGAAGAACTATACAAAGGGCAGTATAAAATGCCAGAAGGCGTGCCCAATTGTGCATTACCGAAGATGGCCAGATAATTGAACATTTACTGTAATTGTTTATTGTTTACTTTTCTATGTATTTTTATTAATGTTTTTGTTATCTTGTACTCGCTACTGTTGAATTTCGTTTCGAAGAATAAAAAATACTTATCATATCTCGTTTCTCTTCGTTAGTGTATGACATTTTTGTATTATTAATGAACAATAAATGAAATGTTTGACAGATTGAAATTCCAAAGGCTACCTTATTTAATCTTATAATTTATTCTTACAAATAAAACCTAATGTGAAAAACTTTAGTCAGCATGTGGTACATGGTTGAAATCAGAAAAAAAAACTCTTTCTGATGATGTCTAAATCCAATATGGCGCCTATAAGAAATTAGATAGTTGATGATGGCCAGAAAGAAACGAAACGTCGTATAAAAATTTAGAGTACATCACTGGATATAGGTTTAGAAATGGCCACAAGGATGTGTTTTTATTTTTTCTCTACAAGGCCAAATGTCGGTGCTACAGGTAAAAGAAGAAAATGGGGTTTTCGCGTTTTTTTTTTTAAATAACGAAGGTCATTTGTCACAGGTCTATTTTCTTTACGGATTTATAACAAACACAAAATTTAACAACTTTGCCAAATTTAAACCTATACTCTATCTCCAATAATAAGAGAGATCCCCATGGTCAGGGCCGAAAATGAATCAGCCTGTATATATATATATATATATATATATATATATATATATATTGTTACGTTTTAAATAAATGTGTGAGAGATTAAGATTCACAGCAGGAAGTGCCACAGTGGAGACGTCTATGGATAGGCTTATAATATGGGTTTTGGTAGCATATAATAATTTTTAACTATAATTACAAATATAATATAAAGTGTAATTACCTTAATCACTCTCTCGTATTAGGATGATCTATTTAAAGTTAAATGTTAAATCTCAGGGTGCAATAGATCTTATGAGTTTGTTAAATAGCAGGTCCAGGGAGAAAACATTAATAATCTCGTTATCTGTAGTTACGACATTAGGAATGTACATTAATTGACTAAATTTATAAATAAAACAATACTTAGCTATGTATATAAACTTCAAATATTTCTTGGTGGTGAGTTATTTCACAGTTGGTAGCGAAAACGACGTTGGCATAGCTGCTGTTATAAAATTATACATAAAATGCAACTAAGTACCATAACCTAAAATCTATTTTATTTATGACTTATGTGTACTTCAAAGTACAGAAGTAAATAATTCTATAGATGGTTTTTACATTTCATGGCTATCGCGATCCAAAGACTTTTTGATCATACGTTACTTTCTTTCAAGTGAAGGTAATACTTTAGTATTGTTACGATATTTTAGCAGGTGGTGTATACCCGTAGCGATTTCACTATTGGACATGCGTGACTTGCTTCGCAGAGGGAATACGAGTTTGCGGGGGACTTAAGGCACTACCGTTTGAGAACCTCGGCTAGACTAGTTGAATTTTTGTTTGTTTGCCACTGTGTGGTTATTTGTATAGAGTAAATTGACACCAGGTGATTTATTTCGTTATAGACAGTGTTTGCTGAGCCTCAATTTATATGATTGGATTGACGTTGTTGTCTATGCAGGTTAATTGCGCCCTCGGCCATCTGTAGGGTTGTTGTCTTGGGTTCCTGCTACAAGTTTCTATATCTATGCCGTTCAAGTTTAAAATCGTCGGAAATGTGGAATCTATTGTAGGAGTGAATTAATCCCCGTGGACCGGAAGTTTCATCAAGGACCTGGTGTGAAGCGGAAACGACTCCATTTGATGTGGTTTATCTTCAAACTTTATCTACAACCCCAGAGGTAGTGCTGTATTAATTACGCCGTTTCGACTGTAATCAGTCGATTATTTCTCAAAACTTGCATTTGTGTCATATCTCGTAATAGCGTCGTTACATACCAAAAAAAGAAAACAAGGAATCATTAATTTAACCCTTTTCAGTTTTGAACCTTTAACAATTTCTTTGATCAGTTTAGAGTTTAGAATTGTTAATACCGACTTGTAATTATTATTGTAAATTTATTATTTGTGTGATGTATTTCGTTAAAAATAAAAATTCATCGTCTCAATTTGGTCAAGAATAACCTAGGCGCCTAAAGGTGTATGTTGTGCTATTTATAAAGATCTATTTCTTTTTTTTTTACTTATAGTTAGCGTCTTAGGATATGTAGTAACTAGTTTTCATGTATAAGGCTTAATTTTAAATGTGAATACATACCTGAGATCTCACGTAATCGTATACCGCTTTCCTTTTTTTTTTGCTCACGTGAGTTTACATCTTCACTCCGTCGCCACTGGCTGGCTGTCTTGTAAATTTTAAGATCATTCCGCCCACGCAAGGTAAGTCCGAGGAGGGTTGTAGGATTGCGCCAAATAATTAAAGCCAGTTTTCGTGGTCTTTTGTGGCTTGTACCTGGTGTAGGTTACAGTGTTTCTTTTCCTGCAAGCAATTACTTGAAGTAGAAGCAAGTGCTCTTTTTAATCATACGCTTCAGTCCATTTAAACAAATTGAGTTAAAAATATCGTAAACTCCTCATAAATTACGCATACTAAAACATCCAAAGAGAGGAAGAAAGCAATTGTCGTAGAATCATAATTTAATTAAAAGTAGAGATTGAAGAACCATAAAACCAAAGATAAATAAAATAGCTTAAGGCTATACTTGTATACACAGACATTTATTGCATATGGTATTAAGTCTATTTCACTCCTTTTTATAAATTCATATTTCGCGTGCTCTAACTATAAACAGTGTATCTAATTAAAGGAAGAAAATATGGCATCATCACGTATACTTACAGTACCTTTCAAAAATTGTAAAATTGCGACTCACGATTTTAAACTGTTTATCCGCCTAATATGAAAGCCTGTTAACATGTAAGTATAATTTACTTAAAACCGTTATGATAAAGATTATTTATGCAATTATAAAATATTTGTTTGTGCGCAAACTTGTTTTAATGGTGTATCGTGTTATAGTTACAAATACGGGGGGTAAAGTTCCTGGTATATTTACGGATGTTGTAAAAGTGAAGTTCATTCCCAGAAGGCACGCATTGCTTTTAAAATGATATATGTATATTGTGTATAGGCAACGAAGCCAGTTTGGAACGAGGAAAACTCGACATTCTAACGATATTCTTAAAAAGTCAAGCTTAAATTACCTGTTCCAGGTTTAATTTCGTGTAATTCAAGTGCATCTCCCTAGTAATATAATAGAAATTTCGTGAATTTAAAAGGTAGTTATTTTTGTTTCGTTTTCAGGAAAATCCCATTTACAAATATATACGTTCCTTGGTAAAAATAAAAGCTTCAAATATTATAGTCGTACAGATTAGAGTGCTTTGAGACGTTTGGGGAATAATGTAGTTAGTTATATAGCTCATAAAGCATTCACATTGAGTAGTTGGTGGAATTCTTTATGAAGTAGAGATATACACGCAAAACGAAAAATCGTCAGTATCAGTGCTATTTATAAAAAATTCGATAAACAAGAATGTCAAAATTACAGAGAGTTGTGACACCTATGAATAACTTAGGTATATAAATCAGACAGAAGACAGAATTAGAACACGCAGAAAACGCATTTAAGTTAAAAAGATTTTGCGTGAAAAATTTTGACAAAATTATTAATGGACAAAACTACTGAATGTAAACTCGAGAATTTTTGTAGTTGGAATTTATGAATATCATAACATTCATAACCATAAAAGATTGTATAACCAGTTGATTAATCTATTTAAAATTAAAAAGACGCCATATGTCTAATAATAGTGACTTTCTGTCCAGTATATGAGGTTTAATTATTCCAATGGTAGTTCAAATATTTTTCTTTAATTACACTGGTCAACACAGTTTGGTTTACTTATACATGCCATCCTGATTCTGAATCTTATTTAAAATTTGTTCCATCGCGTCAGGATTTTGAAATATTTTCTAAAATAGTTTTTTCAAAAAACTCATTAAAGTTTACAAAATTTCAAAGTTACTTTATATAAGAAAGATACTACTAAAAACATTATTCCTGCGAACATTTAATAGACATGTCTGAGCATGTCCTTTCATGTTTCCTACGTTAGAGCACTTAAACCACGCATATTTTTGCTCTGGAACCAATCAAATTAGAAATTGGTAGATATCTGATTGTGTGGGTATATAAAGAGCTACACTCGGCTCTCTCGATTCAATGTAAGTCGCTTTGTGATAGCTGAACGAACGTCTTTGTATTTCCGCTTTTTATTCTAAAACATTGAAACTATAAATTTTGCAAAACAACAATACTAATATAATTGCCTTTACTAATTAACATAAACTATGTATTTTTTAAAATAGAGAGTGATATAAATGCAATATTAACATTCTAAATAGTTTAAAGTATAATCTAAATGATATCTTTAAAAAGAAGATTTTTGAAGTTTTTAACCGAATAATTATCTATAACCTAAACAGCAATTATTTACTAGATGTAAACAAGAGATTTATTAACGTTGTGTGGCGCATATTGATGACGTGACTAATCTGTTATCCTAAAAATACTGTATGGATTCATAATGTATAAAATATATGGCTCTAGAATTTACAGGCGGCAATGTTTATATTTATAAAAACTCTTGAGGAGATAACATTTTTTAGACTGCTTTGTAAGCTAGATGTTCGAGAAAAGTCAGCTGTTAAAAATTTAAAGCAAGATCGACAGTAACATAACTTTTTTTTTTGTTATTGTCCGTCAGCTTTAAAATATCGTGTCGCATAATATTTATGATATACTCGTACAGTGGCGTGACAAACATTTTTTAAATATCTTTGCCATCTTTTTTTCTCGCTTTTGATAGGGAATTTTGGGAAAATATTTTGGACACTATATTCTATATAATTACTTCTTTCCATTTTTCATATATTGCCTTTTTATTTCAAGGACACTCGGTCATTTATCTATATATACTTTACGGAAATGTGGTGGAAGAACGGCGTAGAGGTAAACGCTACCCCTCCAATACACTAGGCGCCAGGCGTGTCTGTGTTGAAGTACGAGTATATACGCAATACGTATGTGTGTACCACACCTACTTTTGACCTATCAATAGGCGTGCCTGTGTTGAAATACGAGTACATAAGTAATACGTACGTGTATAGCATACCTACTTATCCAATCAAATGCTACACTATAATAAATATTTAACATGAATGAATAAACATATCGGAGAAGCTAAGTTGACGGGGACGCGTCTTGCGCAGCAGTGTCGTTAGGTCACCACATTTCTACACGGTATATGTATATATATATAACCAATAATATATATATATATATATATATATATATATATATAGTAAATTCAATCAGTAGGCGATTTAAGGTCTGGCTTTACTTTAAAGTACAAGGTGGTCCATAAAGATATTAACTTTTTGAATAGAATTAAAAACAATACAAATTGATCTACTTGAACAAATTTATTTTTAAGGCTTACAAAAATTACGGGAAATTTATTTTTTAAAAATTACGTTATCTAAATGTGCCCCATTTGTGTCCAGGCACTCTTGAAGACGACCTCTCCAATTTTCCATAACGCGGCGGCAAGTGTCTGCAGTTATGCCTTCGATTTCTTGTCGAATATTGTTCTTTAGTTCCTCCAGAGTGGCAGGGCGGTTGCTGTACACTCTACTTTTGAGATAACCCCATAAAAAAAAATCACAGGGACTCAAATCAGGGCTTCGGGGGGCCACTCAATATCCCCTCTTTGAGAAATCAGTCTTCCCGGAAAAAGCCCCTGAACGACAGGCAAAGAAAGATCGGAAGTGTGGCAGGTGGCTCCGTCCTGTTGGAACCAGGTGTCCTGAGTGTATCCTTCATATTCTTGAAGAGCAGGAGTGAGGAAAGTTTGAATCATGTCTACATAACGCCGAGAATTTACAGTGACTGTGCGACCTTGTTGGTCTTCGAAAAAAAATGGGCCAATTATTCCGGATGCCGACATTGCAGCCCATACTGTGACCTTCGGACTATGCAAAGGCCTTTCATGTTTCCGTTTAGGGTTTTCACAACTCCAGTAGCGATAATTTTGAGTATTGACGTGGCTATTTAGGTGGAAATGGGACTCATCGGAGGATAAGATGTCGACTGCTGCTGGAATTCGGTTCCTTATTTCGTTAGCGAATAAAACTCTATTAGCGGGATCTGTAGCCTTCAGTTCTTGCACTATTTGAACCTTATACGGATGCATGCCTAAATCTTTGTGAAGAATGCGAAGCACCGAGGTTCTCGTCACATTTAAAGCAGCTGCGCGCTTTCGAGTTGATACGGTTGGTTGGTCGCGCACAGACTGACTCAGTCTCTCGATGTTCTCAGCGGTTCTCCCCGACCTTGGACGTCCTAAAACGCTCTTATTTAACGTTGAACCAGTTTCCTCAAACTTATTAAGCCATTGCTTAATCAGCTGAATGCTTGGACATTGCTGAATATCGTGCAAATTGAAGTGTTGTCGATATCTACGGTGCGCAATGGTAGCAGAATTGTTGTTACGGTAATATTCGCGCACACAAAACGAGCGCTCCTCTCCTGTGTAGCGCTGCATGATGACTAAGTTTCCCAGAGCCGAGCTATCGTTTAAGACCGACCCCACCTCTCTACCTTGCTTATAAAATTTTCTACATCACAAGCAAATATAAACAACTTTTTGGACCACCTTGTATATACATATATTTAAAACAACCCTACAAGTTGTAGGGTTGTTTTAAATATATATACTTTAAAGTAAAGCCAGACCTTAAATTGCCTACTGATTGAATTTACCATATCATACCAAGGTCACGAATTAATTTTATATATATATATATATATATATATATATATATATATATATATATATATTAAAAATAATAGATTTTTATTGGTTTTAGCGACCTTTTATTGAATTTAGATGTTTGTTTGGGACGTTTCGACTTTTATCAATTCAGTCTTTTTCAAGCATCTGGAAACAAGAATCATTACAATGAACATGAGAACTGTGTTTGTTTTGTGTGATATAACAATTGAATTAACAATTTTAAATTTAACATTATATTAAGAAATGAATTACGAATTAGGTTAGTGTTTTACTTTGAAAATTAAATAACATTAAATTAAAATAGCTTAGAATGGTAGGGGGACATTTATGTGATTAATATCTGTATGAATTAATTGGAGACTTAACAAATATTAACAATTTTTAAGTTTAAAATTAGATTAAAGATGATTACAAATTGAGTTAACATTTAACGTTGAAACTTACATAAAATAAAAATAAGAATGCCTAAAATGAACAGGTAGGGAGACATTTAGGTGGTTAACAACTGTATGACTGATTGGAAAGTTGAATTACAATACAATACGTAAAGAGAACAAAGAAAAGTCAAATAAAACTCACATTTGTTGTTTGTTCTACACGGGTACGCATTCATGTGCCACATGTGTTTGGACATCCGGGACCAATTTTCTTAGAACGAACATGCTTGTGCGGATTTTGTAAGTGAACTAATGCTTTAGTTTGCGGGGGTTTAATTTCTGTTTTTTGGAATGAGCATGGTAGTCAGGACCGTATTTAGGGGTATAAGTTAACATTGTTATTTCTAATGGGAGCTATTTTTTTCCCGTTTTTGTCTTGTGCGTGCAGGGTTTTTTTTTTATTTTTCTATTGTTTTATGAGAGGGTAATAAAGTTTTGAAAGCTCATCGATTTCGTTCCTGTCGTTGATAGTTTTGCTATTTTTGAAAATAGCAAAGGTCGCTAAAACCAATAAACAGGATATAAATTATATCCTGTCATTTATATTTTGTATTCTCTTGATAAAGGCGTACTGCCGAAACATGTAGAGTTTTTTAAATACATATATTTTGAAGTAATATACAGACCTTTAATCACCTACTGATTGGGTTTACCATATCATACCAAGGTCACGAAGTTATTATATATATATATATATATATATATATATATATATATATATATATATATATTTCAGCTCGGGAGCGTACTTTGTGAAAGCGGTCGAAAATTCTATATAAATTCACTTGTAATGCAACATATTTAAGGTTAAACGTCATTAAAACAAAACGCTATTTTTTGTAGACGAGTTTCTAGTAGCTGCTGTACTGTAACTGAACCAAAACATAGAGAATATGTAAAACTTCATATTTAATCGCGTTAAGTGATGGGTAACCCCTTAGGGCCAATCTATTATAAATACAGAAAATTTAAATTTTGATTGCGGAGCCTATACGACGTATATTTAATTACCGATTAACAAATTTGCATATATAGAATAGGTATAAAAGGTTTACCGTAATTAATTTAATATTAATGAAGCTCATTTAATTTTATTAGTTAGCTATATTTGGCACATAAATCGAAACTTTGTTGAAAGAAAATTTGCATAACGTTGACATTCTAATATGTATATTCACACAGTTTGTTCACCTGTACTTTATAACGATAATGTCATCCATTAACATATAAAAACTGACTATATTGCGACGTACGTATAACATTCACCCATCTACATTAAATTTTCCTTTTTATTTCCAAGCCAGTATTGTGAATTGAATTATTTGCTTTCGAAGGTCTCGTATGACCTGTCAAGCGGATAGAGGAAAAAAAAGAGAGCCATTCTGTAACGTAGGTAGGTAGGTTTTATTATTGTAATGTATCGTAAAGCTATTGTTGATTGATTAATGATCAATGGATGGCCGTTTCATTATTGTTCGCTTATTACTAAGCACATTCAGCGATTGGAACGGACTGTACGCGCTGATGATGCCATACAGAAAGCAGAGGAGAGGCATCAAAAAGATCATTAGCTCACTCGCTTCAGACTGTACGTATATCGGACGTATACCTAGTAAAAGCCAAGAATACAATTGATGCAAAAATTGCCAACGCCGCAACGATAAAGAGATGTGTATTTTTAACGTTTTAACGTGAAGTCGTGATCTTCGTGATGGTACCCATTCAAACTGAAATTTTCGGCGTTCGGCTCCGTGTTTTGTGTCAGACACAGAACGATATGATTGATTGCCGGTAATTTCGTTACGGTTTTTCACATTAATTGCGTTCACTATCCGGACATTTTCGATGCATGTATTTTAAAAGTTTTTGTCACCATGCAGGCAATTAATGGAACATGTGAATGTCCACTTCTATTAACGATGGAATATAATTATTTAGTAATTGTTGGTAATATTCCCTTATGCTATGTAGGGTGTATATAAATTTATAGATAAATCGATTATAAATACTAAGTGCAATAAGTATATACCATACGAGGGAGCGCCCTATAGTAACCTATACGAGGAAACATCAGAAAATAACGAGACTGGTGCTGTAGTACAAAATGAAACAATTATTTAGAAAACTTCAACAACTATTATTCAAAGTATTGTCCATTCTGTGGAATACACTAGTCTCACGTTTTTATCCATCATAAACATCTGAACAGCCATTTTTTGAGAGTCTATTTAGTATATCCATCACTACGTTGTTGAGCTCTAAATTCCACTCAAATTTTCGACCTCTCAATCCTTTTTGAGTTCAGGAAACAAATGGAAATCACATGGAGCAAGTTCAGGCGAGTAGGGAGGGTAAACCATAATTTACACCCACAATTCTTCAAGCGTTCGTTGACAAAGCGCTGATCTGTGGGTCGAGGCATTGTTATGACGCAGGATCAAACCGACATGTTGATAAAGCGGCCGCTTTTTTTAAATTTTACCTTTAGAGTTCCTCGAAGTACATTGGAATAGTACTCTCCAGATACTGTATGTTCTCTAGGTATAATGTCATCATAAATAACGCCCCATTTATTAAAAAAATTAAATGCATCACTTTACCGGCGCCGGCACAGTTTTCAACTTCCGCGGTCTTGGACTGCCTTTGTGCTTCGATTGCATACTTTGAGATTTTAATTCAGGGTCGTAATGATAAAACTCTCGTCACATGTAACCACATTGTTTAAAAACTGTGGATTATGTTGCAGTTGCCTTTGTCGCTGCTGACAAATTATCACTCGATTAGTTGTTTGTTCATCGGTCATCACTTTTGGAATCCATTTTGCAGCGACCTATCTGTACCCAAAATCTTCATGAATAATTATTTGAGTGGAAACATAAGACAAATTATCAATGTCAGAAATTCGATATATGTCAATCCGACGATCATTTTGGATCAAGTCGCTAATTTCTACAATTTTTGAATCAATTAGTTGGTGGTCGCCAGCGTACCAGTTCATCTTCCACGGATTCACAACCGTCTTTGAATATCTTATGCCACTCAAGCACTCTATTTTATCGCATATCTTTGCTGCACTCACACTTTTCGATAGGTATGTCAAACACTGACAATTCAGTAATTAATTTGTAATAAATAGACTCCGGATTATATGCAAAATATGTTTTTTTTATTTGCTTCATTTCTTCCAAAAAAACATTAAATAAACCCAGAAACCTCATTATTTTGTTGTTAAAAGGTATATCAACAAAATTATGAGTTTTATGGGTTTATTTAATGTTTTTTTAATGAAACAAGGTAATTAAAAAAATCATATTTTGCATATAAACTGGACCCCAAAACACCAAAAGTTAAATCAAAGCTTACTTGAGGATAAGTACATTAGAGATGGGGGTTTCACGTTCTATTTTTTGTATTATAAATAGAGACCAGACACGAGAGGTTGATGACTCATCCCCCACGAGTGTACTATTGAACATTTGTATTTCTAAAGTTTTTAATTTTATTTATATAATTATATTTATAATAATAAAACGGGTGCATATACGGCTACAAAATACGAAATACATTTTTATTTGTTAATTTGTAGTTCAAGTTGAGTAAAGGAGTATCAATATTTACTAGCAATACTTTCTGTAATGTTTGTTCTCTTTGAATGAAATATGTACATCCTTGTAAATAGAAAACGTCCTTTCTACATCGCAACTGGTTATAGGTGCATACTGGAAATATTCTTTTATTTCCGCGTATTTTGCAGTTAGATGTTGTGGCATTGTCCCCATACACAATTGCCGCAATGTTATTAAATCAGGATTTCTATTAAACACTGCGTGTAACTTTGGCCGAAGGCCACATCCGAAGTCACTTGGAATACTTTTTACATTATTAATAGCCACATCTAATGTCGTTAAACCATAATTTAATTTGAGACTTCGATTTTCAAAATAAGTGATTAGTTTTGGCAAATTTCCAAAGTGTTCCTGAAGACAGTACAACTAATTTTTTAAATGTGGAAATTGTGTTAGTTCCATTGACTCAGAAATACTCCTAGCATCGTCATTTAAACATGCAACGAAATTTTGTAAACTATCGAAATTCCCTGCTTAAAAATGTCCTCTATCTAGTTATTACTGGAGAGGGAGGCAGTGACAAAGATGACAGTTTTTCCCTGTAAGGAGCTACTCTCAATGGTGCTTTTCTGAAAACTTTCGTAAAAGCGGATGCAAGTCGATCAACTTCTGGAAAGATGTCTCTAATATATTCACAGATTCTGTGGAGAGCATGTGCTGCACAAGTAATATGCAGCATACTAGGATATGCTTCCTTTAATAGTCTGCCTGTTTTTAACATATATGCAGCACTGTCACTTACAAATAAAAGTACTTTTTCTTTGTACCTGTCTTCCGAATGAAGTATTTTTTGAATATTCTCGTTAATAGTTTTAACAACTGTTTCCGCATCAACTGTATTTATAACCTTTGTTGCTATTACATATGCGTTATATGGAATAGTTGGATGTAGTACACCAGCTATAGCATTTACCACACAGCGTCCTAATATATCGACAGTTTCGTCGGCGCTTATCCAAAGGTACTGATTTGAAAGATGGCTTCTAATGCGTTCTACTGTTTTCGTGTAACACTTAGGAACATAATATTTGCGTAAGTTGGATTCATCAGGAACATTTCGACCAGTATACTTTCGGAGAAATATTTTTAAAGTGGGATTGTTAAGTTTATTTAATGGAATATTAGTCGCCATAAAAGTTTCACAGAGTTCTTTTCAGAGTTCTTCGTTAAAATTGTCAGTGTGGTAGTAAAAAAATTGTTTGTCTTTATTACATAGTTTATTTAAATGTTATATATTTAATATTAGAGTTAGGTTACCTATACTTTAGTTATTGTTATATTAAAAAATATAAATATATATTTTGTTTTTGTCATTTGTGTAATCGTTTTTTTAATTTGGTATTATATAACCTGCAATCTACAATCCCCTTTTAAGTACGTCTTGAAAATTGTTTAAAATGTTTAGGGAAATTTAGGGAAATTTTCTGCAAATGTCTAGGGAATTAAAAAATTTTTCCCTGGTAACGCTGAGTTACTGTACTTACGTAGCCGAAGCGCAATCACGCACATTCTAGCTGAAGCTAATAATTATAGATTTAATTGAATCGGCCGATACTTGCTGGAAATCCATAATATGTAAATGGGATTTAAGTAAAACACTTATACTAATTTTCAGTATATATTACACTTTATTATATGTATTAATAAATTGACGACATGTTTCGCTACGATGTAGCTTCTTCAGATCTTATATTACTACTGAACACGCTCTTCACAAATGTATGGCTTTTTTCTAAACTATTTCAATGTGTTGCACTTGTCTACATTAGAATCGTCTCTTACCGATATATCGTCTAAGCAATTATAAATTAGTAACATACATAGGACCGATAAGTGAAAAAATAGGAAAAATTTTACGAAAAACATATATAAATGTAGCTTATAAAACTAATAATACTTCAGGGAAATTCATAAAAAATAATAAATCCAAGCCAAGCAAAAGTAATAAATCCGGAGTATACAAACTAACATGTAAAGAGTGCCCTAAAACATACATAGGCCAAACTGGTAGGAGCTTTGAGAAAAGAATACAGGAGCATTTTAAAAGTTTTATTAACAAAAAGACAGATTCCAATTATGCACTTCATTTGTTGGAAAATAATCATAGTTTCAATACAGATTTTGAAATTTTACAGTCACAACAAAAAGGATTAAAGTTAAATTTAGTGGAATCCTTAGAAATAGATAAACTTAAATATGCAGATATATTGTTAAATGACCAATTAAACCTTCATAATTCCCCACTTTTAAACTGGTTTCATCAAATATTAAGATAACAATAACTTTAGACGATATATCGGTAAGAGACGATTCTAATGTAGACAAGTGCAACCCATTGAAATAGTTTAGAAAAAAGCCATACATTTGTAAAGAGCATGTTCAGTAGTAATATAAGATCTGAAGAAGCTACATCGTAGCGAAACATGTCGTCAATATATTAATACATATAATAAAATGTAATATATACTGGAAATTAGTATAAGTGTTTTACTTAAATCCCATTTACAAATAATTATAGCATTGCGGGAAAATGATTCAAAAAAGAAATTGTATTAGTCATAATTTGAATACGAATCAGTACATACATAAAATTTAACATGGTAAAAATTGTATTTACGCAGATACTGTGTTACACATTGCTAATTTAAAAAGTAAACACATGGCGGTTTATTCCTTTTTCCTTTCCTTTTCACTCTGTACCTAACCGTTTCCTTTTCATTATCTCGAGCAGCATAATGGTGTGTCATAAAATCTACAAATTCATTGCCTTTACGTGTGAGTTTTTATTTTATTTATTTTTTTCTTCGCAGTGTTCCGGTCTCAGTCTCGCTTAATACGTAAAAGCCTGGATCGTGTAAACAATAAAAAGCAGTAAAAGTAATTTTATTAACACCACCGTAGTCGACGACATGTGAATTACGCTTAATTGGCTACCATTTTTATTAGACACATGCACACATGAAAGTTTATATTTCTATTTTGCTTTATTTCTCCACTTCCTCCTTTTTCTTTCAGTAATGCTCACTTACAAAATGCAAATTTAATTATGTTATTATGGCATGTGTACAGACTTCTACCCGGAAGGGGTGTACACATATTGCATTACGTTTTTAGTCTAATTAGCTTAAGAGTAGAAGCCCCAGTTTAGAAACGGCATCACGCAAATATGTATTGCCGCAATCCTCATCGAGTACGTACTTTGTTGGAATTCACTGCGTCATAGCAATCGAGGTCAGGGAAACATTGTGTGTGCACTTGCTACATAATCAAAATGAACTATCCCAGTTTTATGTTTTTAATTAAACAAAGTGATATCTAACACGTTCGCTTTCTGTTAATGTTAGACGATAAACACTTAAGTTTAATTAATTACAACGTCTCTGTACCTTAAGGAATTGTAATTCTTTCAACGCTAATTTTATTTCATGTTTAAACAATAAATCTAAATGAAGCATGAATAAAGAATAACGCCTGCACATTATCACCATAATACCATAGGTATTATTATCCATTCCAATACAAAATATATGGAATATAGGACATAATAATAATTATGTAATTAATTACATGACCAAGAGTAAATAAAATCAAAGAAGGCACACACTAACAAGATCTACATCGTGTATCAAATTTATTATAGCAAAACGTATCTAATTCTAATTAATTAATGAATTGAATATTTTGAAGCTGACATTGAAAATTTATTTAAATGTATAATGAAACACTGCCTTATCACAATTGTTTCACAAAATACTGGCTTTGTCAGGTGTATCACAAATGCCTAGTATAGAATACACCTATATTACGAGCCTGGATTGATATAAGTTCTCTAACTCTGTGAAATAAAAATAAGAAAATCAAAATAATGAAACCAGTCTCAAAATGAAGTAAATTTATTGTGTTACCATTTAGTGCAACACATTTCTAAAAACGCTGAACTATTTCTTTATTCCGTCTTTGAAAAAACTTTCTTGTTTACTGTTGGTCGATTTACGAACACCAGCCGGAACTTCAGTGTCTGATGAAAAATTTGGCCTTTCTATATATTCTTCAGCTTCAGGAACAACCAGAAATCTGAAGGAGCCATATCAGGACTGTACGAAGGATGCGCAACAACCGTGAATTTCAGTCTTGTTACTATCTTCATTGCAATGCGGTCTGGCGTATCGTGGTGCAAGAAAAAATTTAATTACAGCCTTACTCTATGGATACTTTCGGATACTACGGATTTTTAGTGTTCGAAAGCTTTTGCAGTAGTTTATTGAACTGATCGGTAATCCCTTCGGCATATATTTGGCATGAATGACTCGCTTTCAACACCAGAAATGGTGAGCATTATTTTCTGCGCTGGTGGAACTCATGAATTTTTATATACATGAAGAATCCAGATGACGATATTCCAGTGATTCTACCTTATTTTCTGAATTATAATGATGAGCTCAAGATTCGTTCCCGGTAGCGATGTTCATGAGAAAATCATCTCCTTATTGTCGATACTGGTTAAGTAGTTATTAACAAATGTCCTCTCTTTGTTCTTTCATGACATTCATCGATTATTACGGAACCCATATGGTGCAATTTTTTCTTTAATTCAGCCTCTGAACAATGTACTGGAGTCTTTCCTGATTAATCCCTAAATAAATGCCGAGCAATTCGTTTTTGTATATCTGACGATTTCCTACAAATGCCGTGAATTGAAGCTTGTTTTCCGGAACAGAATTGTACTAAACACATCTGGGTTGAAATTTCAAGGTAATTAAACCGTCTACAATAGCTACCCGAGACATTACAGCAACTTGCTAATGTTTTACGAGACAGTTGGCAAAACATCCTCCAGCCGTTCAGTGATAATTTGACTCCATACCGAATAGATTGATGGCATTTCAGAGAGCTATAGGTACCTCCACACTAAATTAAACTTTGGTATCAACTCGACATTAGGAGAAGTACCATTAAGCCAAAAATGCATCTCTTTAGTATTCTTGTTTTATTTCTGACACTTTCTGTATGTTAAACGTATGTAAAAGAATCACATAATAAATTAAAACACATAATAAGTTTTCACTTCAATTTAAATCCAGAATTTATTCATTAAATCCACTTTGATTTTTGGGACCTTGAGAACACTTTCTGGACCTGTTTTCCAAAAATTTTTAATAAACTCTTTTCGCCTTTGGTGATAAAATCCATAGTTTTCTATGAGAATTATTTAATAGCCCCAGTATGTTCAGTTCACTACTTGTATACACTCTTTTATTTCGACACTCGAGGAATCTACACATCTTATAAGTTAGCCCCAAATCTAAATTTGCTTCTTCCACTAATACTAGAGGTAAAAAATCTTTGCGTGGATGTATTAGAGCAATGTCTATTCCTAACTGATTGCTGCTACATTATATTATTTATCCCGACATCTTAATACTTTCTTCTATTGGAATGTTAAAGAGAAGTCCGTCCTGATAAAGCACCTCTTTGCATCAAACTAGTTTCTATTTCGGTGTCTTCCGTTATGCTGGCGTTTGCTAAGATTCTTACTTGTGATTAGTTCATTTTCAGGAGGGCGGATTGATATATAAGGTCTCCAACAACGCCATTGTGTGAGTAGGGATGATAAAAACAAGTTCTAACCTGTGAACTGTAATTTTGAGTATGTCGTGTTAGCATGCAAAGTTTCATTCTCTTGCTATCGTTAATTATAATAACAATAATAATATCGTTTATTGCCCAACAGCTCGAACCCAATTACAAGACAACAATAAACCAATTAAAGTACAAGGGGAGATTTTTATGTTATCTACCTAGCTATGAAAACAATATGCTATGGTGACCATTTTCTTATGTCAAGTTCCTGTGACATTTTATAGTGTCATCTCCAAGTATGGTTTGTATCTCTTAACATTTGTTACTTTTACATTCGTTTAAAGAAGAGAAAATGAGTAACTTGAAACGTGAACACAGACGCATCATGAAATTTTTGTCAAAGGAAGACAGTAGCCCGAAGAATATTCATGAGAGAATGGTGACAGTGTATGGAGGAAATAGTTCGTACTATGTCCAAATCAAATTTAGGTGCAAGTAGTTTGAATGCGAGCAGAGAATCCATTCATGATGACCCAAATTGTGAAAAGACTCTGGAAGCATCAACAAAGTTGAAGATTTGGTGTTGACTGAACACCGAGTAAAAGTTCAGTTAGTGCTAGAGAATAGTAATATCAGAAGCGAATGTTATTAAAATTCAACATTAAGATTTGGTAATGTGCAAAGTCTCGGCGCGTTGGATTCCCAGGTTGCTCAATTTCGAACAAAAATTACGTAGACGGCGAATATGTGAAGAGAATTTGACTGTTTTATCTCAAGATGAAGGCTTCTTAAATATAATTTTAACTGGGGATGAAACATGGGGTACACCACTGGGATCCTCCCATGAAACAAGAGTTCAGATAATATGTTCACAAGGGCTGTCCAACGCTCAAGAAGGCAAAAACTTAATTTTCTGTGGCAAAAGGAGGAGTTCTCTTAATTGAATATATGCTAAAAGGGACTACAATAACTTAAAATGTCTACAAAGACACAATTAAGAGCTTGGACACGGCTTTACGTGAAAAAAGACCCTACAATTTTGCTCAGAAAACGCATTGTTCAAACAGTAATAAATGAGCACGGCTTTGAGAAATTACAACATCCACCCTACAATCCCGATCTCGCCCTCCCGTGACTATTATCTCTTTCCAAAACTCAAAAAACACTTGAGAGGGCGTCGATTTTTAATGAATGACGACGTGGAAAATACTGTGGGGTCGTATTTTGCGGAATTATTAAAGAATTTTTTTTAGAAGGCTTTTTTCGTTATTAAAGAAACGTTGGAATAAATTATTCTTACGTCGAAACTTTTTTCTTTGTTTTCCAACTTGTTTCTTTCATAGTAGATGATATAAAAAACTCCATTCGTACATATAAAATAATAATAACTCAAAATACATGTTTACATCATATGTAGCATAACCGAGAAAAAGAAGAATATGTACTATATTATATACTACAAATACTATAAATTCAAAACAAAAGAGAAAAAATACTGAAGTTTTCATCTTCACCAGGTCTGAGTAAATATGTTGTATATTACTCAGCATTTTTCACCAAGTGAGTTAATGAGTCCTTCCAAAAGATGTTAGTGTTTGGAGTACAATGTACAAATGCGGAACATTGACGGACAATAATGCGTGGAATACGAGAGTTAACGCTAGAAAGCAAGTATTAAATAACAGGTAACTAACGTCAGAAAGCAAGTCATTGAGTAACAGTGTCACTTACAATGAGTCCGATTTTTGAGATGCGTACCAAACAACGATCCGTGATAGAATTTTTAATGCTAGGAGACAGCGAAAGCCTATTTATGGCAATGATATGTGGATGTGAAGAATGTTCGACGTGCAAAACTCTGTCATAGAGGCAAACTGAACTTGTTTGACGAAAAGCGATCACATCGAATAATATCACTGATACGTGACAGAAACCAAAGACATGTAAACGCACCGATTCAAGGAAATCACCTTAACCAGTATCGATGAGAGGAGACGATTTTCATTATGACCTCGAAAACAACGGCAGTCAATGGAATATCGTCAACCTAATTCCCCACGTGTACGAAAATTCAAAGAAGTCTCATCAGCGCAGAAATCTTGCCCACAATTTTCTGGAATGCAAAGTGAGTCATTCATACTGAATATCTGCCAAATCGATTAAGGATACTGCAAAACTTTACCCTCACTAAAGAATCGTATCCGTTGAGTAAGGCCAATAGAAATGAAATTCTTCTTGCGCTAGACCGCATTGCAGCAACGAAACATTAAAGACAGTGACGAGCTTGAAGTTCATGGTTGTTCCGCAGCGTTCGTATAGTCGTGGTTTGGTATACTGAAATTTGGATTGCTGTTCGAAATTGGATTAATAGTAAACAAGAAAAATTTTCATGGACGGAATGAAGAAATGGATTCAGTGTTTTGAAAAAATGTGTTGCAATAAATGGTAATTATATGGAAAAATAAGTAACAAGGATTGTTCGAAAACTACGTGACCTAACAACGACATAGCGCGCAATCGCAGGAATCTTTTTACCATTCTGTAGAATCATCCTTTAATAGGTTAAATATGACAGTACAGAACGATCTGTCAATTAGTCTGTTTTTGACAGTACACCAAAATGAACTTTGTAACAATGGAAGAAACTGAGCTGGGAGCAGTGAGAAAGTACTTTTATTTGAAAGGCTTAACACCAACCGAAATCATAGCAGAGCTGGATTCAACACTATTAGAAATTGCTCCTTCGTTTTCACTGGTTAAAAACTGGGTTACCGAATTTAAGCGTGGTCGTATGAACACAAATGATGAACCCCATAGTGGACGCCCAAAAACTGTTGCTGTTCCGAATATGATTGAAAAAGTCCACTGTATCGTCTTGGATGACCGTCGAGTAAAAGTACGCGAGATAGCAAGACATTGTAAGTATTTCAAATGACAGTGTGCACGGGATTTTAACTGAAGAATTGGAAATGAAAAAATATTCGGCGTGTTGGGTGCCGTGGTTACTCACACCGGAGCAAAAACTGAATCGTTTGAGTGCCTCTTGCGACATTTTTGCACGTTTTTGACGCAATCAGAAGGACTTTGTACGCCGTTTTATTACTGTCGATGAAACCTGGATCCATAATTACACCCCCGAAGCCAAAGAACAATCTAAATAATGGACAAAAAAAGCTTCTCCGCCGCCAAAGAAGGCAAAAACGGTTTTGACAGCAGGAAAGGTTATGTCAGCGGTTGTTTGAGATTCTCTTGGAATTATCTTGGTCGACTTAGAAGAGTTTAAAACAATAAATAGGGAATATTACAACAATTCCTTGCAACAATTAAGCGACAAAATCAAAGAGAAACGGCTTCATTTGGCAAAATAGAAAGTGCTTTTCCATCTGGATAACGCACCTGCTCACAAGTCTGTGATTGCGATTGCAAAAATTCATGAATTGGGATTTGAATTAGTGGCAGCGATTATCATCTCTTTCCAAACCTGAATGTCTTACCGCCGAATGGCACGGTGGTAAGAGATTTTCGTCTAACTCCGACTTAAATTTCGAGGACTTGGATTCATCGACCTACAATGAAAGCATTACAATTTGGAACATCATTGGAATAAGTGTGTTGAACGAGCAGGATACTAATGGGTGTTTCAATAAGAGCGCAAGATTTGAATTGTGCGCCATGTTTGACAGTCATAATGTCACATGATTATGACGTGGCAGATCGAAAGTTGACAGATTGGGAGTTAGTAAACATGGAGCATTACACGGTAGAACAACGCGTCCTGATTGTCAAAAATTATTATGAAAATGGTGAAAGTTTAATTGCCACTATTCGTAAATTGCGTCCAATGTTCGGTCGAAATAATGTGCCTAATTCATCTACGGTTAAACGAATAATCGAAAAATTCGAAAGTACCGGTTCGGTTAGCGATGTGAAACACACGATACGAGTTCGTAGAGGTCGTTCAGAACAAAACATCACGGCAGTTCGCGAGAGTGTGACAGAAAGGCCAGAGACGTCAATTCGCCATCGGACACAAGAATTGTACATTTCAACAGGCACTCTTCAGCGAATTCTCACTAAAGATTTACAGCTGCATGCCTACAAAATCCAACTGACTCAACAACTTCTGCCAGTAGACCATGAACAGCGAAGAGAATTCACCAATTGGATCCTTGAGCAACCTGCTGATTTTGCAAACAAAATCATTTTCAGTGATGAGGCCCATTTTCACCTCGATGGCTTTGTTAACAGGCAAAACTGTCGCATTTGGGGCTTAGAAAATCCACGAATGATTCATCAGAAAGCAATGCATCCACAACGGGTCACTGTATGGTGTGCATTATGGTCTGGAGGAATAATTGGACCGCTTTTCTTCGAAAACGAAGAAGGTAATACAGTAACGGTGAATGGCGGACGTTATCGTGCTATGATAACACAGTTTCTTGTGCCTCATTTGGAAGCTATTGATCTTGACGACATGTGGTTTCAGCAGGACGGTGCCACATGTCATACCGCCCGTGAAACATTGACGATCTTGCACGAGTTTGCTCCTGGTCGTGTCATTTCCCGATTTGGTGACCAGAATTGGCCTCCACGCTCTTGCGATTTAACGGCTTTAGACTTCTGGCTGTGGGGTTATCTGAAGTCACAGGTTTATGCCAATAAGCCTGCAACCATCGAAGCATTGAAAGCCGAAATTAGACGCTGTATCAATGAAATACCACCACATGTATTCAATAACGTTATTGAAAATTTCGTCAAAAGGGTACGCATATGCCAGCAAAGCCGTGGCGGCCATTTACAAGATATTTTGCTTCATACATAATTCCCAAATGTATATTTTCTAAATCAATAAATATTTCAATACTTTGCTACAGAAAACCATGTTTTATTGAACACTGAAATCTTGCGCTCTTATTGAAACACCCTTTATATTGAAAAATAAAATATTCTTTGGCAAGAAAACTTAAGTTTTCTTTGTTAGGCCACGTAATTCTCTAACCATCCTCGTACATTGGTAGTATAATAAATTTACTTCATTTTGGGACTGGCTTCATTATTTTGCCTTTTCTAATTATTATTTTATAGAGTTGAAGAACTTATACTCCTCGTATGTTATTTAAGATAACATTTATCGGTATTTTCTTATTTACCATTTCATCTATTAATTGATGTCTTTTCATTTTATCAAAGCCTATAAATAATGTATGAATTTTCATATTTTGTTCATGGCTTTCCTATTGCATTTAAAATATTTGTTTGCGTTTTTATAGTATTTCACAAGTTCGTCATTTATGCCTTCGCTAGACAATATTTCAAAGCAATTCTGCAAAATACCAGGGTATTATGATGCCTATTTAACTAATTTCGAAAACGCTTCAATTACACTGCATTTTCTCAACAATACCTACCATTAAACGAATTACTGAAACTCCAACTTTAACACAGTAATATCTTTCGAATCCCGTTAATTTCTAAGACCGAAAGGGACGTATACTTCCACTAATTTCATATTTTATTCCATGCTAGGCGAGTTCTTGTCCTTTAGAATTTGTCACGGCAAAACTACAACCAAACTAAATTTATTATCCTCTTTTTTGAAGTCGGACCTTTATTAAACACAACTAAAATTACCCTTTAGAATTCTTACTTAATCCATAGATTTCCTAAAGTCGTATTATAAACTACTATGAACTGCAGGGACGAAATTTTATTGTGCGATGTAAATTGTGAAATTTCACTTTATGGATTACATTTCTTTGTGTGAGAAGTACAGCAGCCCAAAAGTTTAAAACTTTTTCCGGTATAGTCACATTAACCTGACGGAGCGTACTACCTTGAAATATTATCGGGCGGTATTATTAACTAACAGCTGCTACCCATAATAAATTTTGTAATAAAAATATTTGATGCGATCCATGGTGATCCCTTTTTATAATACTCTATGTATATCACCTATATCGAAAATTTAATTGTACGACCAGAAAAAAGTCCATTGTGTACAGGTAGAGTTTATCTACGAAAAATTGGAGCAGATAGATGTGGTCTAATCACGGATCATAAAAATAAAAGAATTTTATGGGAGCTATATTCTCGATATTTTATTTTGTTCAGCACGTGTCTGGTGTATTGAACTAGGTCAAACAAAAAATAAAAACCTAATCATTTTATCGTTCATTACAGAACGTACATAATTGTTTATAAACCTAGTAATTTTGTATATTTAATAAATTAAATAGGCGATATTACTATGTTTGTTATAATTATTATTGTTTTAAGATAATAGTGTATTAATACTTTTATATGACAAATGTTTAAACAATATTTTATTCGAAAACTACCAAAACGAGATAACATCGGTACACACTCAATTTGAATGAGTTTAGTTATACAGGGGTTTCGAATGTTTTTCTTGAAAAATTGAAAGGTGATAGAGGAAAAAGATTGCCTTGTTAAGAATTAGTACAACTCAATCCCCTATAATCAACTATTTTGATGTTTCATTAAAGGAAATAGTGTTGTCGGTTATTGGGGCTATCCGGGAAAATGTGGGAAATCTCTCGGATGCAGATAGAACATGAAAAAATTAGATGACAAGTTTTTTCCTACAGGTCCTTCCTACGGAGATATGAGTCCCTGAAGGACGCCGCTGGAAATTGGATTTTTTTAAAGTACTTAATATATGTCCTAGGACTCACCTTAACCATATTACTGAAAAATTTCATAAGAGGGTTCAAAATGGGCTCCGTGAAGTCTGATTGATACACTCGCGGGTACGCAACAATACCCGCAACAGTAACCCAGCCGTGTTCCTTATCAGATCACAATGAAACGTGATTCTTCTCCCTAGTGCCGACCGGAGTGGAATACATCAATTTTTTGAGGCGTAAAATTCCAACAGCGATAGGTCGGGAGATCGAGGAGGCTTGGCAATAGGTCCTCCTCTACCTATCATACGGTTTGGATAGATGTTATTCAGGTGCACCCGCACACGAACGCTGAAATGAGGTGGTGCGCCATCGTGCATGAAGTACATGTTTCGGCGGGTTTCAAGTGGCAAGTGCTCTCTCTACTAAATCTCGAAAAGCGTTCTGAAGGAACTCCAAATAAAGTTGTCCATTCAATCTTTCTGGCAATACAAATGGTCCAATCAAAAAATTGTCAATGATTCCTGTCCAAATATTAATTGATTGGAACTGATGTTGATGATGCAAAACAATAGTGGCATGAGGCCATACGTGTGTGTTGTGTAAATTGGTGATACCATTTTTGGTAAACCTTCCTTCATCCGTGAAAAGAATAATGCTAAGGAAGTTTACATTATTTCGTTGCTGATGCAATACCCAGTTTGCAAACTGCATTCTACGAGGATAATCTTCAGGAATTAGTTCATGTATTTTTTGCAAATGATATGGATATAACAGCTGCTCACGAAGAACTTCATGTACTATTGTTTTCGAAGTGTTAAGCTGTGCTGTACAACGAGCAGTGTGTTCAAGTGCCTGGGCGTGCTGGCGTCCAACTTAAAAGAGAAGTAGAAGAGATTAATAGAGAGGTTTGCAGTTGGCATCCCAAATATAGTATAATCCACCCAAAATTTGGTGGGATGATTTTTCCTTGAAGACCACTGATACTATTAAAGTAATCTGAATCTGCTCTTTGAAACTGCTTTATTTTTGCGATGTGCATAGATTTGTATATCATGTAACTATAGTCAATCAATTTTAAACAGCTATTTTATTTTCATATTATCTAAAATTAAATAATAAATTGTACCGTGTGTGCTATACCAAAGTACTATGGGAATTTTCTATGGATAAAACGAGGGCTTTTAAGCATGTTTATCAATGTTCGTGTTTATCGAAACATTGAAATGTTCTCCCATGGTAATCATAAAATATACATTTTTTTATCACGTGCCACTAACACTGGTCAATCCAGTTTGGTTTTCTTATACACCAATACGTGTAGTTTATATCTTTTTTCATGCTGATTCTGAATTTTGATTCACGTCAGGATTTTGAGGTATTTTCTTAAATAATTTTTTCAAAAAGTGTATTAAATTTTACAAACTTTCAAAGTTACTTTTATATAGGAAAGATACTACTAAAAATATTGTTCTGTCGAACATTCAGTGGACATGTCTGAACATGTCCTTGCATGTTTATTACATCCGAGCACTTAAACTACGCCCATTATTGCTCTAGAACCAATCAAATTAATAATTAGTAAATATCTGGCTATGCGGGTATATAAAGAGCTACACATGGCTCTTTCAGTTCAATGTAAGTCGGCTTATGATAGCTGAACGTATTTTTATTTCATAATGTCGCGTACGTGTATAAATAATCCAAAGAGTTTCTCTTATGTTTGTGGAGAATTCAATATCCACTAGCATAAGCGGAATGTTACACCTTTAATAGAAAAGTTATATTTTCACTATTTTTGAAATGGAGCTTAACTATTGGACATCAAAACTAGCCATAGCCTCCCAGCATTTGCTGCGCACACTGTGCTGTTACTCTGAGGGGCTGGTCAAACGGTAAGAAAAGCGTTATGCGATTTGTGTTATGACCTATGATTTGGCGTGAACAAACGGACCATTCGACTGATTGCTACTTTTGATGTTACAACATATGATGTTACAAAACCAGAATAAGCAAGTGTAAAGTTATCGACTAGCGATGATGAATATTTGCAATCCGAAGAAGACGGACGACACCTAATAAATCACCTAGAATGATATGATATTCGAGACCCGAATTTGTCAAAAACTTAAGCTAAAATACTAGGACCTAGACTCCAGGGATGGAAACTTTTAGCTCCAGGCACATATATTTCTGGGTATGGTAATCGTCAGAAGGAACTATCACAGTATTTTTCAACTGTCAAGAGTCTTTCATTCTGCAATAATGTCGACGATTTGATGTTGGAAATAGGTCGCCAGCACCATCCCGAAGAATGTCGTCTTTTTATCAATGCTTCGAAATTGAGTTTGAAAGCTGTCCTTCACATAGGAAACATTTATCCATCCATCCTCGTTAGCCACGCAATTCACTTAAAAGAACGTAGTATGAAAATATGATTTTCCTTCTAGACAGAATTAATTATGAAATGTACAAATGGAATATTTATTTATTTATTTATTATTATTATCCAACAGTAACATACATTATTTATTACAGGATAAAGCTATACATAGAATAAATCTTTAGTATATTATTATAAATATAAACAAACTATACATAAACTATAGTATATAAACCAAAAATTTAAAACATTGTCATAATTAGATTAATAAATTTCGCAAGCAGTGAGTTTTTGAGTGAAATTAATTTTATATTAAATAGATAATACATTACTATAAATAGCAAGAAATCATAAAATATAGTATATAAACCAAAAATTCAAAACATATTCGTGATTAGATTAAATGAAATTTCAAAAACAGTAAATTTTTGAGTGAAATTAATTTTATATTAAATTAATTAAACATCACTACAAAAAGAATGAACACTACCGCATATCGACATTACGGGTGACAAAATAGTGTCGCGTGCTGCATTGAGGAAGGTAAAACATTTTCTTGTTATGACTGTTCAATCTGGGAACATGAAAACCCAAGAGACCCAATAAATCTGGAGCAATTGTATCACCATTGATTAAGAAAAATATGAAAATAATCTCAGATATAGTTCTCCTGTCCCGCAAAGAGACAAACCTGTACTCTCTCAGGAGATTATTACAACAAAAGTTATGCGGCAAAAATATTATATATTCGAGATAATATACAGTCTTAAGCATTTTCTTTTGGATCCTCTCATCCATATTACCATAGAAGAAGTAGCCTGGATTTCATACAAGTGAACAGTATTCCAACTTGGAACGGACAAATAGATTATATGTTATAACCAAAGCTTTATTACTTAAGTGTCTCGTATTTCTAGATAAAAAAACTAAGGGTTTTAGATGCCTGCTCACATATATCCAGCCATGGTCATTAAACGTTAGTTCTCGATCAAACAGCACTCCTAGACCTTTAAAACTTTAACAACGCTCAATAGAAGCCCCATGCAAACTGTAACTATATAAAATCATATTTTGTGTTCTAGTAGAGGTTATAACCCTGCATTTCGCAATGTTCATCGATAAATGATTCTCGTCACACGATTTACAAATCGATGTAAGATCACCCTGCAAAACATCGCAATCATTTACGTCATCTATTTGGCCATAAATCTGCAAATCATCCGCATACAGCACGCAGTCCGATGACAAAACAACCCTCCTAACATCTTCGATAAACATTAGAAAGAACTAAGGCTCCAAAACAGATCCCTGAGGCACCCCGGAGACGGATCGCGCAGCGCGGACCTCAAAGTTGTATCAATTATACTCGGTTTACAACTAGGGTATACAAAGAATTACTGTTTCGATTGTGAATGGGAGAGTCGATCAAAAAATTCCCGCGACCATCCTGTCACAGCTCAGAATATTCCTGGACAAAAGAATACATTTCATAAGTTACTAGTTGAACCTGATAAAATACTACCGCCATTATACACAAAATTAGATTTGATGAAAATATTCGTGAAAGTAGTGGATAAAGATGACCGTGGATTCCAATATCTTAAACAAAACTTTCCCAAAATTTCAGATGCAAAACTTAAAGAGGGAATTTTTGCAGGACCAAAATTAAACTTTATGACAAGATAAAAAATTAGAAGAAACCTTAAGTGAATTAGAGCGTGTTGCTTGGAATATTTTAAAAAATATGATCCACAATTTTCTAGCAAACAGTAAATCTGACAATTATATAACACTTCTTAGAAGTTACCATAAATTAGGCTGTAATTTAAGCCTTAAAATACGTTTTTTGCACTTGCACCTGGATTTATTTCCCCCGATCCTGGGCGACGTGAATGATGAACACGGTGAAAGGCTTCATGACGACAGTTCTGTTATTGGAAAACGTTATTTGGGCAAGTAGAACAGTGAAATGCTTGCTGATTGTTGTTGTACATTGATATCAGAAAGTGCTGAAGAACAGTATAAAAGAAAATTAGAAAGAAAAACATTTTAAACCAGACGATACCATACAGCTCCATATAATTTACCTAATTAATCCTAGAACACAAACCTTCGTAATTATGACGACCGCCATATTACTTATTCGGGAATATAACCGAAATTTGTCGATCAATGCATCTGCCGTTTAACGACTTTTCGTTATTCAGTAAACCAATTGCAGTAGGCCGAATATATCGCTGGTGGTGTATCTAGAATAATAATTAATTATTAGCCTTATAGTCGTAAAATTTACGAAGAGTTTGTGATCATGTAAGTATTTGTGTAAAACAAATATTACAGTATAGTATCCCTATAATTATTTTTGAAGCAAAATGGCGTCTGAGTGGGAAAGGCGACGTCTATTATCAGACGCAGAAATAGAAAGACTGTTGTATGAAGATGATTTCGGTTAATTCAATGAAAATACTAGCGAAATCAATGATGGTGAAAAACAAGAACTAATGGAAGATATAAATAGTGATAGTGAAGACGATTGTTTACACAATGCGTTTGATAAAATAAGTGATAACGACAGTGGAACCAAAGACAATAACTCTCCAAGGAATTTCAATAATATTACTGATATGGTTACTACCAATAATAATGAGGAAAATTTTATAGACGAAGAAGATAAAATACCATTAGCTCAACTTATGCGAATAAATTCCAATATAGTTGTACATTCTAAAATAAGTTTGAGAGGTAAGAATGGGCACTGTTGGACGTCTGAATGCAAGTTAGGGCGTGGAAGAAAACCTGCAAGAAATATAATATATTTTATAATAATATAAACATATTTTTCAGTCAACACAAAATGAGGCGATGAAAATGGATGCACCTATAGATACATTTTCTTGTTTATTTACTGATTCCATTATGGAAAAAATAGTTTATTTTACCTACATGGAAATGAGAGTGAAGGCAGTCAATTATAAAATACAAAAAGCTACTGTGCCTGAAACATGCACAGATGAGCTAAAGGCATTATTAGGTTTACTTGTATTGTCAGCCGTAATAAAAAACAACCATTTACAGCAGACCGATTTTCATGTGGCCGGTTAGAAGTACCGCCCTCGAGATGCGCACGAAATTCATAGGTAGGGGAACCTCTGGCATTCAGTGTTTTATCCCTTTTTATCACTTACTACGTCCAAATGCACCACTCGCACAAAGAGTTTGCATTTCATTTTTCCGAATACTGTCTCTATCTAACCATGACCCTTACTTGACGCACGTACAAATTCTCCCACAGGCCACATGAAAATCGGTCTGCTGTACATACACGAGTAATGTTTGACTCGACTTTATGTGGCAGTATATACAAATCAGTTATGAGTTCTGAGCGGTTCGATTTTATATTATCTTGTCTTCGATTCGATGATAAGCAAACTAGATTACTGCGTAAAAACGGATGCATTTGCTGCAATACGTAAAATATGGAACGAATTCATACAAAACTGCACAAAGGCCTATAAACCTGGATCGTATGTCACAATAGATAAAGCAATTACTTGCATTTAGAGGGCGCTGTCCATTTCGAATGTACATCCCAAATGAACCGGCGAAATACGGTATAAAACCATTGGCAGAATACTATGTGACAGAACTGACACGAAGTATTAATGGTAGTAATCGCAACATAACCACGGACAATTGGTTTACTTCGGTGCCATTTGTAGGAAAATGATTGAAAGATCTATATAAATTAACTCTCGTGGGCACATTGAGGAAGAATAAAAGGGAGATTCAACCCGAATTCCTAGACACAAAAAATCGTAAACCTGGCACATCAATGTTCTGTTTCGACCAAGAAAAAACTCTCGTTTCATATGTGCCGAAGAGAAACAAAAATGATATTGCTATCCACGACCCACAATCAACCGGAAATATCAACGCGTACTTTGAAACCACAAATCATTGAATTGTATAATTCCACGAAAGCAGGAGTAGACACTTTTGACCAAATGTGTTCGAACATGGCCGCTGTGTATCTTTTATGGAATAATAAATATAGCGACAATCAATCCATATGTCATCTACAGTTGTAACAATCACAAACAAAACAATAAACCGATATCTAGACGCGACTTTCTGATGAACTTGCATTCATCATTGGTGCTAGAACAACGTAACACAATACCAACTTATCGAAGTCGATTCGGGAATCCGTTGCTACTACTTTACAAAACACTACGAATAGGGCATTAACTACACTTACCGAGAAAGGAAAATGCACAATATGCTCCTTTTGTCCATCTAAAATGAGAAGAATGACCACTAATCACTGTGAAGCCTGCATGCGTGCGTTCTGTGGAGAACACCGTTCAAAAAAATGTTTCGATTGTTGAAATTTAAGTTGTTCATATATTTTCATTGTATGCATATTATATGTATATTAAAAGCTACACAATAAAAATTTGAAAAAACGTAAAAATTATTCCATTTTTGATTTAAGTCGTAAATCTTACGAAGGTTGCGTTAACGTTTTTTTAAATCAAGTTTGTGTTCTAGGATTAATATTATTTCATTTTCTTTCCAATATTTTTTTAAAACTTGACGTGCCAGAATAAATTTGTTATTATTACTATTGTTAGAACTATAAAAGAAACGAAAATTGTACATAGTTTCTAAAGAAAAATAAGAAAAACGAAAATTTGTTGACCGTGTTATTTATCATGTTATACTATCTTCTTGGGTATTTGTCTATGATTTGACCTCTTTATTGATTAGCGTGCAGTCATATTTCTTGGCCTGTACTACGTTCCTGTTCATTAAACACTAAATTTATTGACACTCGTTACTATGTTAAAATTTATTATATCTAGAGTGTCAACACCTTCCGCTATAGGAATTATTTTGGCAACTGTTCAAATTTAAGAGAGTGCTAGTTTAAGTGTGTTAGATAATTTAGTGAGGAATATTGTAAAAACGTTTTCAAAACTTCATTACAGTTCTAACGCGCCCATTAAATGTGGCGATAACATAAAATTTCTTTAATATGACGTTCCAGTGTTATTGCTCAGAAACATATCAGTCTAGAGAACGGACACGCTTACCACCCAGTGCAGTACTGGCGAAAGGCTGTATTTCTAAAATATTTAATTTTATTTATATAATTGGAAAACGAACGGCGGTGATCTATAAAATTACGAAATACATATGTATTTGTTGAAAATTTGTATTTTTTAAGTTTTTAATTTTATTTCTATAATTGGAACATTTTTATTTGTTCATTTTGTCGTTCAAGTTGAGTAAAGGAGTATTAATATTGACTAGCAATAGTTTCTCAAAGTTTTCTTCTGTCAATTTTGTTCTCTTTGAATTAAGTACATCCTTATAAATAGAAAACGTCCTTTCTACATCGCAACTGGTTATAGGTGCATACTGGAAATATTCTTTTATTTCTTCATATTTAGCCGTTAGATTTTGTGGAATTGTCTCCATACATAATTTCTGCAATGTAATTAAATCTGGATTTCTATTAAGAATTGCTTCAAACTTTTGCCGAAGGCCACATCCGAAGTCACTTGGAATACTTTTCAAATTATTAACAGCCACATCTAATGTGGTTAATCCGTCATTTAATTTGAGATTTCGATTTTCAAAATAAGTGATTAGTTTTGGCAATTTTCCAAAGTGTTCGTGAAGAAAGTACAACTGATTTTTTAAATTTGGGATTTGTGTGAGCTCCTTGCACTCACCAATACTTCTAGCATCCTCCTTTAGCGGTGTTACGAAATGTTTTAGACTAACGAAATTCTCAGCATAATAACTAGTAGCTTCCGGCCATGTTCCCCATCTAGTTATTACTGGAGTGGGAGGCAGTGACAGAGATGGAAATTTTTCCCTGAAAAGAGCTACTCTCAATGGTGCTTTTCTGAAAACTTTTTTAAAAGCTGATACAAGTCTATCAACTTCCGGAAAAGTGTCTCTGATATATTCACAGATTCTGTGGAGAGCATGTGCTACACAAGTAATATGCAGCATATTACGATATGTTTTCTTCAATAGTCTGCCTGTTTTTAACATATACGCAGCACTATCACTGACAAATAAAAGTATTTTTTCTTTGTACGTGGCGTCCGAATGAAGAATTTAATGGTTTCAGCAACTGTTTCCGCATCAACTCTATTTATAACACTTGTTACTAGTACATATGAGTTATAGGGAATAGTTGTATGTAGTACACCAGCTACGACATTTACCACACAGCGTCCTAACATATCCACCGTTTCGTCGGCGCTTATCCATATGTATTGATTTAAAAGATGGCTTCTAATGCGTTCTACTGTTCTCATATAGCACCTAGAGACATAATATTTGCGTAAAGTTGATTCATCAGGAACATTTCGACCAGTATATTTTTGAAGAAATATTTTTAAAGTGGGATTGCTAAGTTTATTTAATGGAATATTAGCCGCCATAAAACTTTACAGAGTTCAGATGTGTTTGCGATCCTAAGTGACGAATTTTTGACGATATTTTACGGATTTTGTGATAAATTTCGGAATCACTGACAATGGACATACAATCAGTATGACCGTCAATCCAACTCGCCATTGTTTTACAATGCCGTTCTCGACATTCTTCCATATCATGTCTGAAAAAAATAACTTAAACAATGCTCTAGATCTAAATAAATGAAGACAAAAAATGTGTCCGTAAGTTATTGAAACTGAACGAAATTCAATGCACACTCTTACGTCGAAATAATTGGTAGAAATAGATTCAATCAAACGATATTAAACAGGATCTATCACAAAAATTACGATGTAATTAACAGTTAAAACTATGAAAACAAGAAACTTACTCACAGCACTTTATTTATCTTACGAAATATAAACTAATAAATAAAATACATTATAAAAACCCCGATTCTATCTACGCTCATGAAAACACTTTAAAAAGCACTATATTCTCGGAATACAATAGCTGGCTTGTCCATTGTTATCGCGGCGAGACCAGGTGTCCGAGTAAGTCAAACAAATACTTCATTGAATTACGCCGGGATGTACTGAGCAACGTTATACACAATTCCAATTGCCGATTGCGTTTTATGGAAATTGCGTCCGTTCTCTACATCACAAAAGAGCACTTATTATTTATCAAATATACTGCGAACGTGATCATGAATGAACTCGTTCGAATACAAGTAGGTACACAAAATTTGCATGCTTCAATATATTTCTCTATATTTAAAACTACGACAAACCTACAAGTAAGCTAATGTTGTGCCTACATGTACAAATATACATGTACACATATTTCATATCTTTGTTTGAATATATGGTCGCCGTTCAGACACGAAATTTATTACGCTTTGTTAGATTTGCTGCATAATGTGCCTACTTAATACATTATACCTAGACAATGGAGAAAACGACAGTTTCTATTTTTGTGTTGGATTACAAACATCTCGTTTTGCCTGCATTATGTGTGATTGTATACAGACATGTATACATGTCATTGTATCCACGATATAAACGCCATAATATATCACGAAATATATACCAAGTATTATAAAAGTATAATTTTTCTTAGAAGTAGTTGAATTTTTTCTTTAGACATAATGTCCATTAAAATTTATTATGACCTTGTCTTTTACAATCTTCAATATGAAGAAATCGTGTAATAAAAACATTAAAATAGCGCAAGAAATGTAATTAAATGCTCAAATGCTGGGTAACTAAGTTAAAATACATTGTATGTGTATTGTACCAGCACCAAGAAAATACTAGAAACACATGTCAAATTTACCATGGCGTCGTATACTATGCAGAAACGCATAAATATCATACGACTTTTGTATGGAAACAGATCTTACCATTACACGATGAAGACTTCGACAATTGAAGTGAGCCGTTCGGGATCTAGTGCAAAAGATGAGAAAAGTTGTTCAGTTATCGGCAAACCGAGAATTCGTATCAATGCAGAGGTTGTTCAGGCGACAAAATTGTTCGAGTTTACTTGAAATAAAATTTTCTAGTCGTATTATCGTCGATTGGCGCGGAGGTTTTGCGATCTAACCTAATTAAAGTTTTTTCGCAGAACATCAGACATGTATTTGCTAAAATAGAACTGCATTTATGGGAAAGCATTGTAGAAAATATCGTGCTTCATATGCTAACTACCTAACTTTAACACTGATAGTAATAAAATTCGGATATCTTCAATATTTTGGATTTTATTCAGAAAATAAATCCTATAGTTCCATCATTTATTTTCTGTTTTTACTGAACAAGAGTAAAAATTAATATATACTTTGTAGATAATCAGTATTTATAAACGAAATTGTATGGAGTGACTAATAATGCCTCCAACTTTATTAATAAAATTCTCAATTTTTTAATGCAAATCGACTCATATGCATATATTTCACACTTGACTCTAACGATTTTAATCAAAAATTTTCTGGTTTAATATAACGCCCCTTTTTTAACCGGCATCCCTTGAGGAGAGTTTATATCGCATTGGTGGGTGATTTATTGGATAATGCCTAATATTAAGGCGTCTACTTTAAATTAGATTCCGTAGCATATATATATTTATACACACACACACACACACACACACACACACAGATATATATATAAGTAGATTAAATTAGTTGTCGATTTAAGGTCTGGTTTACTTTGATATGTATATATTTAAAGCAATCCTACAGAATATATATGACAGTATATCAATGTCAAACTTATATATCTGTCGTTGTCATAGATAAAATTAAAATATTCAAAGATACATTCAAGTTTAATAATAATTCATGGTTCAGAACACTAGACAGCAAAACGTCAATTACTGGGGATTGGCAAGCCATGAGTTATTATTATGTCTGCACCGCCCGTTGAGCGACTTAAGATTTTAAGCTGTCTGCATTCGCCTTGAACGAGAAGTAAAACAACGAAAACCTACTCGGACAGCCCAGTCAGGGATCTAAACACGTGTACAGATATTTAAGTAACATATGATAGATAATTGTACAATAACAACATATATTCATGATGGTACTTAACATACAAAGGTCAAGAAATAATTATCTTTATATATATATATATATATATATATATATATATATATATATATATATATATATATATATATATATATACTACTCAAAAAATAAAAGTAGTCACTTTTTGAGCTTCGATATTTTTTTTATATTTTAAGAGATTTAAAGCAAACCTGAAATATACATTGAACCGTCGTTTATTCACGTAATTACAAAATTGTACTCGAATATTTCTTGTTATGGTTAACTTATAACATCAAATGTTCGAACAATACAAAACTTAAATGAAAAAAAAACTTAAGAATAAATGTTTAAGCAGGCTCTGAGTCATTTTAGTGCTAAACAATATTAGACCAGTTCGACTGTTCACTGACATTTAAAAGAAGCAATGACTCAGCAATTAATATGGATGGAAGTGGGTAGAGCTGTAACTTTACTTGAAGAAGGATATTCACAACGTTATGTTGCCCAACAGCTTGGGGTTGTGCAGAGAATTGTGTGGAAGCTTCGGAAACGATATCGAGAAGAAGAAGACGAGCAGGTACAGGTCGGCAGAGGAAAACTACAGCAAGCGATGACCATTTTCTGCGATTGCAAGGGACACAAACTGCGCGTGACGTGCAAGAAAATCTAGTAACGGCAAGAGAAACAAGAATTAGCGACCAAATCATTCGCAATAGGCTTACGGAGGCTGATTTGAGAGCAAGATATCCTGCCAAAGTGCCTAACTTGACCAGAGAACATCGTTGAAGAAGATTTGAATTTGTAAGAAAACATTTAAACTGGTGTCTTCCTCATTACACTCCTGTTATATTTAGTCATGAGTCCAAGTTTGTTCTGTCAGATAATGATGGTCTACAGGGTCTAGAGGAGACTTAGAGAACGTTTCTTGCCAAACGGAGAACGTTTGATGCGGAGTGGAATAACAATAAACACTCGCATGGACCTTGTTGTTATTCACAATGCTGGACTAACAGCTCGAATGCACATTGACAAGATTTTAGAGCCTCAGGTGATCCCTGGAGCAAATGTTGATGATCATAATTTTATTTCTATGCTAGATAATGCCAGACCGCACGTTGCTCAAATCGTCACTGATTATCTTGATTATCACAATATTCATAAAATGGATTGGCCCGCATACAGCGCAGACATGAATCCAATCGAACATGTTTGGGATCAATTAGAGAAACGTGTTCGATGACGTCTAAATCCTACAATTACAACTGAAGAGTTGGCACAAAATTTAATTGAAGAACGGGACAATTTTCCCCAAGACGCTTTGGGACGCGTGGCATTCTTAGCATGCCACGACGCTGGGCAGTAATTGTGCAAGCAAGACGAGGCCATACTAGATATTAACTTCACAATTTGTACAAATTAGCCAAATTGTCAGACTTTTTTAATATGATTTGATTTCAACTTTATTTCTACACATGTTAGTACATAAAAGTTAGTAGTAGGTTGTTACAGTGTTTTTCTATTTTTAATTTGTTAAAATTGGCTCAATAAATAAATAATGGATCATTCATTTTTATTAAAATTAAAGTCATATCTATTTCCGGATAATGTGTAAAGACAATGAAATACCGGTATCTGCACATTCCGAATGGATATGACTTTAACACATTTTTCATTTGCCCGGACAACCTGGACGGTTGGCGTTGCGACGTGTTGTGTCTGCATTCTTAGGCAAATGGAATTTTATCATTTGTAGAAATGAATACAACAAATTATAGCGGCAATTCCATGTAATGTGGGAATTTAATAATTATTAATTCTCATTTACATTACGCTTTTCATATACAGGCTGGTCCACGGGAAACGGACGTTTTTTTGAATCGCGCAGTACTTGGCGACTGGTGGAGGGAGAAACTCGCGGTTAAGGTTATTCAACTCCCCACTCCATGCCATTTAGTTGTCATCATGCCGCTGTGGACGAAGGATCATCCGTGTTTGTATACGATACCTTTGTAAAAAGTGGTGAGTCTGTTATTGAAACTCAACGATGCTTTAGGCGTCACTTTCGTATTGGTCGTCATGGTGAAGTCCCAAGTCGGAATACAATTTTAAGGTGGGTGAATGCATTTAGATCTAAAGGATCAGTAATGAAAACAAAGCCACCCGGCCCTACTCGTACTGCACGTACACCACAAAACGTGGATAGAGTGAGAGATGCAATTCAGCGCAGTCCCGGCCGTTCCGCAAGGCGTCACACAATGGAGCTTGGACTGAGTAAGAGCACAGTGAAACGCATCTTACACAAGGATTTAGGGTTTCATCCATATAAAATTATGATTGTACAGAAGTTAAATGAGCCTGATCATCAACAACGCATTACGTTAGCTGAGACAATGTTAAACATGTTTGAAGAGAATGCGGATATGAAAATTGTGATGAGTGATGAAGCTCATTTCCATTTGAATGGGATTGTTAATAAACAGATCTGCCGTTATTGGGCTTTGGAAAATCCTCGTGAGCTACATCAGAGACCATTGCACAGTCCAAAAGTCACCGTTTGGTGTGCTGTAGGAAAATGTGGAATTTTCGGACCATTTTTCTTTGAAGAAAACGAAAGTACTGTGACTGTGACTTCTGAACGATATGTGAATATGATGACAGACTTTTTCATTCCGGAACTTGAAAGACAAGAAATCGATCTCGATCACGTATCGTTTCAGCAGGACGGGGCTACTGCTCATACGGCCCGAGCCTCTATGGCAGCAGTTCGAGCATTGTTCCCAGGGCGAGTGATCTCACGGTTTGGTGATGTTGCGTGGCCACCACGTTCACCGGACTTATCAATGTGTGACTTCTTTCTATGGGGTCACCTGAAGGTACATGTTTACAAAGAAAATCCACGTACTCTACAAGAATTGAAGACTGCAATTCGGAACCAAATTGAACTAATCAATGAACAGTTATTGATAAAAGTGGAAACAAGTTTTCGAGAAAGACTTGAAATGTGTGTCCGTTGCAATGGCCGTCATTTGGGTGATGTAATTTTTAAAAAATGAATCAAGGTATTTTTTTTGTAAATGGCATAACCTTACCTTTATTTCTATAATAATAAAATTTGTCTATGTTTAAAACTTTAAGAGCAATTGTTTTTTTTAATCCATCCGTTTCCCGCGGACCACCCTGATATATATATATATATATATATATATATATATATATATATATATATATATAAGTTAAGCAAATGTATGGATTTATGGATCTATTCGAATATCTGTGATATGGTTACTTAGATTTTAATAAGACTTTCCAGAATCAATTAAATATAATAACAAGTAAGATGCAAGTTGTGGCATATAGTCAGTTACAAGGAATATAAAGAACTCTTTTTTAATAGACAGTTAAAAGATGAAGAATTATTACAACGGATAACGTCGAAAACATAATTATGAATAACAAATTTCTAGATATATTTGTAAAAAAAAACTATATGGGAAATATACAAACTATAATAGACAAACATCGAATTGCATAAAAACAATCCTGCTAAATATAGTTCTGCTAGCCCACTCGTGTATTAAATATACTTTTTATTAGTAGGAGTGTTCCATATAATATTTAATTATTTAAGTAATAATTTAAACAATAATATAGATAGTCTCCTGTAACAGGAAGAATGTTTATTACAATAAATGTCTATTTTTTACCAATACGAAAGGTAATTTATATACGTTTAATATTTTTAAACAGTAATCAATCTTTCGAATCGCGGTTTTAAATCAAATAAGGCCAAACTAATGGACGTTTCTGGCAATCTATGTTGATATATGTCGTCCACAAGGCCTATTCTCGAAATATTTCAATGGCTTTCTATGTTATCGTCCAATCGCTTTCGAACATTTCAGACAAAAGCACGCCGGATGGGCCCCTATAACCAAAACAAATGAAATACATTTGGCAATGTTCTTATCTCACTTTTGAATTGATCGTTTCACACATATTATTCGAATGCTTTCCCCATAGACGGATTGTAATAATTTGTAGGTTTAACCATCAGCGAACAGTACGGCAGTGCCGGCTCACGTAGAAACAAAAAAAAACTAATACGTAATTATTATATACTTTGATGAATATATACGCAGGTGTCCTTGAAATAAAAAGACAACGTATGGAAAATGAAAAGAAGTAATTATGCTGTATATGAATCCAAAATATTGCAAATCAATTACGACGCAAACCCCAAAATTAAAAACCTCCTGAATATTGTACTATGTTAATTTAACATTAATTTACAAACCAATTTCAAAAATCATACTAAAATTTATTTGTGGACTTTTAGATCTAAGATCATTTCGTGTGTATTACAAAAATATCTTTTTTGTTAAAAGAATTAAGAAGTATAACACTGTTATTGAATTTAAAGATGGCAACGTTTATGTTTATAAAAACGCTATCGCCAATGGGATAACACAGTGTTATCCCACTGGCGATTTAGTGAAGAGCATATCTTCTAAGGTTTAACTTAGCCAAAATACGCTACGTTTAACATTTTTTTCAGTTTTAAGGTTATTCTACTGAAGATGACAACTTAGTTGTCGAAATACGTATATAGTATTTATTGATATATATTGTGGTTAGGATAATAATTATCTGTTAAGATTGTTTTAATTTTCTTAATGTTATCTTTTCTCCACCACAACTTATAGACCAAACAATTAAAAAAAGAGTACACCAAATATACAACACTGCAGACACCAATAAAAATTTGAACAATGACAAAACATATATCACGATTCCATATGTTCCACAACTATCAGAAAAAATTAAATACACTAAAAAAATATGATATAGCTACAACATATAAACTTAGTAATACTAATAAACATTTATTTTCAAAACTTAAACCTAAAGTAGAAAAAATCGAGAAACACATGTCATATATAAAATACCATGTCGCGATTGCGATAGTTACTACATAGGTCAAACGAAACAGTATTTATACAAAAGAATACAAGCCCACAAATACTCTAAAACAGACAAAACTGCTTTATCTACACACAAACTACAACGCGATCACCATTTCGATTTTGAAAACACACAGATAATTGATAAAGAACAACACACAATGAAAAGAGAAATTAAAGAAGTGATTAGTATTAAACAGGAAAAAAATTCAATTAACAACAGAAATTATATAGAAAATTTAAGCAGTATATACTATAATATTGAGTTTTAATTGTGTAACGATCTGCAATTTACCATCATAATATATTTTTTTTTTGTTATATAATTATATATCTTAAGTTATTTAAATATCAATTACATTTAATATCACATACATTTGCTTATCATGCTGACTGTTCCGTGTTTTGATTCCTGTCTGGTTGTCCGAGTAGGTTTTCGTGGTTTTCCTTCTCGTTTAAGGCGAATGCCGACAACTTTGCATGTTAAGACGCTCCACGGGCACATACATAATAATAACTCATGTCTGGCTTTGCCCTGTTTTTGTTGTCTATCTGTTTTTGGAATACTAAGGCATGATTTATTATTATTCAATTGGAATGTATCTTTGAATAATTTTATCCATAGCAACTCAATTATATGACATTTGTATACTGTCATTTATATCTTATATCCTTGATAAAGGCATCATTGCCGAAACATGTAGTGTTGATTTAAATGTATATACTTTAAAGTAAAGCCAGGACTTAAATCGCCAACTGATTGAATTTACCATATCATACCAAGGTCACAAAATAATTATATTATATATATATATATATATATATATATATATATATATATATATGTATATATATATATATATATTGTAATGGTACGCTTAGGTACCACCACAATACGTTATTAACTTGTATTTTAAATATATACACATACAATAAAGAAATACACAACATGGGTTTTGAAATTGTATTAAAATGTTATTTATTATTTTAATTTTATTTTCATTTCCATTTGCTATAGATATTTAAATAAAAATATAAAAATACGTTTTCAATCTTTTAAAAGAATTTATTTATGTATGTAAGAAAAAGTCGTACTGTATGTATATCAGAATTGTTATCTAAAATTAGCAACAATGATATACTATGAAAATATGTAAAAATGCATCAACATAAATACTAATTTACGCAAAACTTTCTCTATTTAAAATTTTTCTTTAAAGAATATAATTAATTTTCATATTAGCTTTTCACTATTTCAATTTCCGTTTTATTTAAACTATTTCAAATATTAACTAACCATTAGTTCATGGATGACAAGCAAATATTGAAGAACAAAACAGGATCGCGATAAAATCCCTTGTTAAGGAGAGGTACACGAAACGCGATTGTGAGAAGACACGTTCGTTTACCTAATATTAAATAAAAATTAAAAGTGATAAAAGTTTCATTGTGCACAACAGTATTAGTGTAAAAAGTTATAGAGCGGTTGCAGCACATATTTCAGCCGAAATATTTAATTTTACATAAATTCAACAACGGACACCAAGCGGCTAAACCAATTAAAATATATATATGAAATAAGCCGAATAAATAATAATTTTATATTCAGATTAATATTAAATATGTGCTTTTATATGTACTTTTGACTAACCTCTATATAAATTGTGTATACTTTGAAATAGTTGCCCATATAACTGCATTTTAAAAGAAAATTAGCATTTGAAATCATAATTGACCTAAAACAAAATATTAAAAAAAGTAATTTTTTACAGGAATAAAATATTTAAACTATATGTATTTCCAATTTAAATTAATAAAATTAGACAAAAATAAATAGATTTATTGGAGAAAACAAAAGTTCTATGAAAATCGAATTTTTGCACCGACGTTAAAAATACATGTGCTCTACACACATAGTGCTCTATAAAATAAATTAAGGAAAAACACAGAAAATGATAGCATGCATAGAAAATCATTTTTTAAAAGTACATACTAAAAATAACCTACAAAATGAAGTCATTTTCCTGTTCCTGCAATTACCGATTTTCCGAATTACATTGATTTTATTTAATATTCTTTTTTATTTTTTCAGCTTAATTTTTTAAAAGTACAAGTTAGTCATTAATAATAATTATATAATTAAAACGCGTCAAAATTCGGCTGTTATTGTTTTGTTGAGTATAACGATACATCTGTGAATATAAATTATTAGTGCATTTACTATAAATTCTTTTTTGGTTTGTTCTGTTATAAGGTATTGCCCGTTAGTCATTAAATTTATTTATTTATCTGGTTCTCGTTTTAGAATGTCATTATTTTTACGTAAATAGAAAAATATTATGTATCCAGCTGCATTGCAAATTAAGGAATTATATGAGAAAATTCCTATATATATATATATATATATATATATATATATAAATATACTCAAATTCTATGTGAGTCTGTATAATAATCATATAAAATTTTTAATTGAAGAATATGAGTGCCGCTATTTGTTTCTTTATTATAGTTTTACAATTTACTGTTTTTCTTAAGATGCTATAAAATGAAACAACTGCCAGTGTTTATAAGTTTTGTAAAGGCTTTTGTATAACTTACTTTTACGACTTATCTGATATAGAACATGAAAGCGAATGAATTTCAGTAAACATATTCCAAGTTCAAGTCTAATCAAGAAGTTGTAAAAGTATGCTCTAGCAGATTTCTGAACAAAGTATATGTTTAAATTTTTCATATGTTTCATGGTCATTGCTGCCGTTTTAATTATCACATATTTTACAACATATGGTCGATGATTTTACATCTCCACAGTTTTTCGCTGAAGGTTTCGTTTTTACGATTACCATCGATCAACAAATATCAGAAATCTTCTTTTTTCTATATTATTATTGTTAAGAGTTCAGATTTTATACAAAAATAATCTATTTTTATTATTAAGAATAATAACTCAATATTTGGTGTGTGTTCGATTTATATTGAAACAATTAGATTAGCAGCATAAAATATATATATATTTTACTTAAAACGGAGGTTCAGTTAGTATTTTTTCGGTTCGTGCAAAAGGGCGAATATTTTCAGTTTTTCGATGAGAAAATCTTGTATTTTATTTTTGGTAGCCATCCAGTTACCCAAATTTCCACGGCTGTGAAATATTTTCGTCGTGTAAATAGAAATTTGGTAAGCCTTTCATTTAAAAATATAATTCATACTTATTTAAAAATTGTATTCCACTCTCTTCATAATTAAAGTTTGACAAATATTTTCAGCGCTATAGTTGTTGAGTTTCAATAGAAAAGAATTTCAAATGTCAAAAGTAAATCATTCTGAATAATTTCCTGAATGCATTCCTACATCCAAAGTTATTCAGACCTGACTTTAGATAAACCAGGATGCATAAGTTTGTAGTGTTTTTATTCTTCCTTTTTTAAGCATTTTGCGTGTTCACTAAAGGGGTAATGCCTCTATCGAATGTTGTCGCTCCATCTTCTTCTGGGTCGGCCGATGCTCCTTCTGCCACTTTGTGACTTATCCCTTGCTATCTTGAGTAGTCTTGTGTTCTTCATTCTACATACATCATCGTTCCACTCCTTTCTATGCAATGTCCATTCGTCTATTCCTCGCACACAACATTTGTTTCTGATCTCATCACTCGTTACTTGGTCACTTAATGTATTACCTGTAAATCTTCTTAGAATTCTCATCTCCGCCGTCTCAAGCATCTTCTATTTCTACTTGTTACCGATGCGTACCTTATCACTGGTCTTATAGTAGCTTTATATATTTTTGTCTTCATTTCTGTGTTGACGTATTAGTTTTGCCACAGGGTGTTGTTAAGGCATCCTGCTAGGTTGTTGGCCTTCTGTACTTGATGTTTTACTTCTCTCTCCACGTCTCCATAGCTAGACAACGTTATACCAAGGTATTGTATCTCCGGTACTTACTTAATGCTGACGCCATCAATTTCCAGCTTGATCTGATCAGTTCTGCACTAATTACAATTGTTTTTGTCTTGTGCGTAGAGATTGCGTAGATATTATTATGTTGAATGTCTTAGTTCTTATGTTGAATATGTGGGTAAGTCTTTGCAGATCATATTCATTCTGGGTGGCTAGACTATTCTGGCCACCATCTTGTTGTTTTAGTAAATGTTCTCAATTGTTTTGATGATATCCAACGAGATTCTTTTGTTGTATAAAAGATGAACTATGTTTCTAAGTCTTACTCTGTCAAAAGATTACTTTAAATCTATCAAACAGAGAAATACTGGCTTATTGTACTCTAGAGCCTTCCCTGTGATTTGCTTTATTCAACTCAAAACTTATAATTTTTTTAACATAATACATGAAGTAATCAAGAATTATAGTCTCCATTATTTTCAATTTTTGGATTCCGCGCCTGAAGAAATCCGATGGTTTGGAACTGAAGAAGTCGCTAATCCAATTTTGAAGGCCGACATAGTTATTAAACGAGATCAAACGAAGGTTCAGTTCCTTCGTAGCTGCTTTTATAATTTTAGCAGTATGAGGGTAAGCGTCATCATTCTGCAATGTCTTACAAGTTTTTTCTTGAATTACGACCTCATGCCAAACGCGTTGCCGGGAGTATATACCAGCATTGATGGTTACATTCCTAGGAAACAGTATGCGCAACATCTGCTCGAAGAATTGCCATTGCGTTAGGGCTAAGCCGCTCTCTTCTGTTCTTCATGTAAACACGAAAGCAGCATTTTTCGTTACCAGTAACAAGGTGACACAAAAACGGTTAGTTGTAATGACGAGATAAACGACGACGAGCTAGTAAAGACGCGCAAATGTTGATAAGATTATTTTCGATCAAAATATGAAGCAATCAAACACCCGGTTTTTAAATTTGCTGTAACTGCAAAAAGAAGTGTTCCACGGCTAAATGTAGCTGTAAAAACAATAGGCTTTTGTGTAATTCGAAGTGTCATGTAGCTTAAGTTGTTGCAATAAATAAGGTTGCCATACATTTACTTTGTTTTTTTAAATTTCATTTCAAGAAATAAAATGCATTTTATTTGTTATATTAATATTATGTTTGTTGTGTTTGTTTTAAGTTCAACAATTTCTTTATGTTCATTTGAAAACTTCTTCCATGTTTTAATCAAAATAAATAATAACCTATAGAGTTTTATTTTGTTTTCTTTTTATGAACAAATTCTTTTAAACATCATCCCATGAGTCCATGATGAATGTTGACATTCGCCGGTGTAAATTAGAAATAATGATATTTGATGAATATATCGGACATACGCCAAGTAACTTGGTGAATGTTGACATTCACCGGTATATCTCGACTATCACCGGTTTTCGGACTTTCACGGTAACATATACATTCGTATTATAATACAAGTATTTATTATTTATAATTAAATATTGATAATACAAGGCCTGTAGCGTGTTTCTCATACTTTCTCTCAGTGTCTCTCAGACTTATGTTTGTACTAAAATAACATGACACTATGTTATATTTAAAATTGGCAAAACATATCTTAGTTAATAAGGAAAGATAAACCATGTAAATATGCATTCTACATATTACGGCGCTATTTTAGAGTAGAAAGCATACTTACATTAACATTACTTCGCGAAAAATGCAACAAATTTGCAAAGATAAACCATGTATAAAAAACCTTTAATCGTAAATCTTGGATATTTCTAAAACTTAAATATATATAAATTATTTAATATGAAAATTTATACTTCAGAAAACAAAATGTTGTAGCAGTCAGTAGCTTTGATGATAATAATTATAGTTAAATCCATGAGGGAATTGGGTAGGTTATTTAATAACAAACGACCAGTAACGTCATATACCAGGTTAACGTGTACGTACATCTACATATATACATATGAAACAAACGGTAATCAACGTCCATTCAGCATTAAGTTAATTAGCGTAGTGCCATTGCCAGTGTGCTCTCTCTACGATCTTCGGGGCGTGAAGATTGATTTATCCGCTTACATTGTCTGGGTCTGCGGGTGGCGTATCCCGTAACTAGCGACCCTGAGCACAGAAACATCATACCTCCCCTGTGTATTTCCCTTTTTTTTTGTGCGCGTACTCACTCGGGACATAAAAAAGAAAGTTTTATGCTCCTATTGAAAGCGCCACTTACGTATTTGTGATGTACCCAACGCATCTTTTGATTTCTAAAATACATATTTTCCCATAAGAAATTGGTTTCTTAGTTATTTGAAAAGTTTTGTGACTTGAAGAGATAGAGAAAGAGCGACAAACTTCATCATGACGATAAAGAATATACAGACAAGTCTACTTACAGACGACGGCGGATGCACTTACCAAATGATACAATATTCATACAAACTCCTTTACGAAGAGTAATGGAAAAATTAAGAGGGTAGTACATACGGAATAATCAAGTCACCGAATCATTTTTTAAATTATAAGAAATGATAAAATCTACTGAAAATTAAGTTGGAAACCTACCCTTGTCAAACAAATGAATTTTATTGTCAAATTATATGTTGTTATATGTATTAATATTACAGTTAAACTGGTGTATTTGTAATAATTTTTATAAAATGAGTTATAATAGAGTTAAAGAGATTACTTTTTAAGATAATAAAAATGCTTTTTGACTAAAGTAATAAAAAATTCATTGCTGATTACCTTCGTGCTTAAGAATTTTTTGTTTCTACAACATACGGATAAACAATGCCAAAGAATATTAAAAGGAGAATATATCGGATTACAATGTCGACAAAACATAGGACAAAACGTTAATTTATCTGTTATGGTTATCACGAGGAATCGGCAGTCGGGGTAGATTCTGGGACGGGACTTAAATGAATTTGTAGCGAGCCGATCTATAGTTTAGATATATTAGTTCCTTGAGTTCTATTGCGTAAATATGTGATAGACAGCAACACGGCTACAACTAACGCAGAATTGTTATTACGTAACGTAACTTCGTGTTTGAAATCGTTATGGGAAGAAAAGCACGATATAAATAAAGAAAAAGTATTATTATTTGTGACAGATAGAGCTGCATATATGAAGCTGGCTAGTCGGCTCTTACAACAATTTTACAGTAGTATAAGCCATATCACATGTTCCACATATGCTCTTCATCGAGTATCAAAAATGTTACCCGAATGCAAATAAATCTTCTGTCAAGAAAGTGAAAAACTGCCACATGTGTCACTGCCACCAGAACCTGCTATAACCTGCTGGGATACATGGATAGAAGCATCCTATTATCACATGCATTTTGACGATGTTTAAGGTATAATACAGCTACTGGATCCGAATGATACCGTTTCTATTTTACACGCTTAACAAGTACTTATAGGCCCAACTATTTGAGTAGATTCAGCCTATCCCATCCATGGACATTATTTCAGAATACTTGTAACCGTCCGCCATCTAGAGGCTACTTCGACCAATCCACAATATTGTATAACTAACGCCATGAATATTGTATATCATCTTCGTCAATTCCTTTCCCAATTACCTGGGGCTTCTATTGATAATGTAAAAAGAAAAATTTGAAGCAGTTATAAATTGCAATCCAGGATTTATTGCTGTACGCCGAATTATTGACTTGTTTGATGGTAGAGAAGTAGATTTTTTCCGAGCCCGGGACAAATGTACCGCAATGTTGTAATTTCACTCGACCATTCTCTGTCCATACAGCCAGGTTCTTTAGTATCTGGTATCAGACTGATTCTCTTCATTGTCATTCTTCCTTATATATGACCTTGGTCCACTGGTGAGTGACATCTTGCTCCAATGGGCGTGATGGATTCTCGTAGTAGGCTCTTCCAGGTGTTGCTGAGTATAGTCGTCCTCGCGGTTGAAGTTTGTTTGTTGAAGAATGTTTTTCTATTTGGATAGCTCCTCTAATAACTATTCGATGGTAATTCTTCGTTGTAGCTAATACATCTACTTCTTCAAAATTCACTATGTGCTCGTTCTCGTGTACATGTTCTGATGTTCCTAAACTCTTTATCCAACCGATCTTCTTGTTTGTCCAATGTAACACTTCCCACATTCGCATATTAACTTATAGATTCCATTTCCCTTCATGGTAGTTTTTTCGTCGCCGAAAAGTTGTGTTGAATGACGATAGTGGTACTAAAATACACTTTTACACTCTTCATAGTTAGAATCCTTCCTATTTTCTTGGTGACATCAGAGACGTAATGTAGACGGGCGAATCCTCTGGCTAGTTTCATTTCCATTTATGACTTTACCATCCTGGGCTTTCCTAGAGCTCTTTTTTTCTCTTTATTGCTGTAAGCGTTCTTCTCCGATGCTTCCTTGACGTGTCGCTTTTCTTCCTGCAGATGTTCGTTGTCGCTAATCATCCCAACTCTATGCATTAGCATTTTGATAAGGGCTCTCTTCTGCCTAGGATGATGATGAGATGTTGCATGCAGGTATCTATCGGTGTGGGTTTTCTTCCTGTATACTCCATGTTATAGTCACCCAGACAGTGTGCGGTGTACCATTATATCTAGGAATGGTAATCTCCCTTTTTCTTCTATTTCCATAGTAAATTTTATGAATGCGGATAGTTGGTTGATGTTATTGAAGAATTACTTTAGCTTTTCTTTTCTATGCGACCAAGTAACAAATATATCGTCGATGTATCGTAGCCAGCAATTCGGTTTCCACTCGCTGCGGTCTACAGCTATTTCTTCGAAGGCCTCCATGAATAAGTCGGTTATTACTGGTGATAGTGGTACTTTACCGTACCCTTTGCCTGCTCGTAGTATCTGCCATCCCATGGAAAGTACGTAGTTGACAGGCACAACTTCACAAGATCTGTAGGACTATATTTCAAAAACGAATAACGTGACATCTTCTGCTTCTGTACACATCCGTCTTCGAAACGTATCGATGCTGAAATAGACTACTTTAAGCAATGTGAGGAAACGACACGATCCAAAGGCACAAAACTTTAGTGTGTCAAAATCATTTCAGTATATTTGGCCGACATACGAATATGTAAGTATATAGAAGTACAGGCTTTCTTTCAAAAATGGTCGAAACGTGTTATATATTCCTTTGAATTTCTCTGTTAATAGCGTTTCCAGAAAACGAAATACGATCGATCTTGTTTTAAATGAGAATTTTATATGAATATATCATTGGATACAACGAATATATCTACAAAATTATCGTACAATTCCTCACATACGGCTCATTTTACGTAATGGTTTCGTTTTGTTTCGTTACCCCAAAAGCTTCACGTAAAACATAATAATTAGGCATGTCGCACGTTATTTCTTGCCTGGGAGTCGTAAATTTTCGTCGAAACTGTGGTACTACACGACAGATGTTACATGCACATTAGACTAAATAAGCCATTGTTATCTTGTCCGATGGCAGAGGAGACAGACTTCTTTTATTATAATTACGTTCTAATTATCGCTTTTCAATGGAAATAATTGCTTTTTAGTGCGTTGAATTTTTCTTTGTTTCTTTTTCCTCTTCTTCAACGGACATGATATACCTGCTATTAACACGCCAATACATTTTGAACGACGTCTGGTATTGTACTCCACATGTTAATTATATTCAGATGATGATAATCTCCTGTGATGGATGATGATTAAAATAATAGTGACGAGAGAAACACAATTGGAACCACGTACAGTATTCTTTCACTTTTTCATTTTTGTTGATGAGCAGATGCGACGAAAATGTACTATTTGTTCTATGAATAAGCTCTTTTGTTAGCGATTTATTTTTTCCCTCTGTAATATTGCCCACTAATATTCTTAATGCATTCAATCTTAAGCTTTAGAAGCGTACAACTTAAACAGCTGACAACTTCTAACTGGGAACAATTGTTAATGAATTTTATGTAATAAATTTAATATATTTAACAATAAATACACTTCTAACATTACTTATAACTTATATTATATTATAATATTATAATGACATACGAGGTGTGATCATAAAATACGGTGAATAACTTTATTACGAATAAAGTAATGTGTTTCGTCATAAAACGAAATTTGTTATATTGTATATATTTATATATGTTAGATATAAGTAAATTTAGCGTAAAAGAATTAAAGTATAACATTTCCAATTTTATAAATATTAAACGTGCATTTTCAAGTTTAAGCCACTGTATAACATACTATTATTAGCATATTCAAATTATAAAACTGTCTTTAGATAAGGGACGGCATCCTTCAGGTATATTCGCAAGTTTATTTTTATTACTTTATAGATCAGACCACTCATTTTATTACCTAGGTTCATAGTGAACAAAGGGTTTAACCTGTATATTCGTTTTTAAGATTACGTTCCTTAGCTATGATAATAAATTTCACTTTACTGAACTATATGCTTAGATTTATAACACCAATGATTATTTATTGATTAAGATTAGAATTTTAACACCCTATCGTAAACCTTGTCGCCAGTAGGTTATGACGTGAAACAAGACGATATTCAACGAGTACGTACAATTTAATTATACAGGGTCAGACAAATGTGTTGGAACACCAGATTTCTGGCTAAATTATGTATTCTTTTAAAAAATAACTTTAATAATAGTTCTTGTAGTATTCTTATTCTAATCTATCACATACTGTTTTTCTACAACTTTCACTTGTTTCGAGATATGGCGTCATCGGTAGTATTTTTAAATGGATCAGCCTGTATATTGTAACATTTTTTGATAGACACATTTTCAAGAATTACAATGATATAGGGTTTATATCTTATAACATATTGGAAAAGGATAGCAACAAGAAAATATTGAAAACAAGACAATTCATAATAAATGTTCAAACTAATGACCTTCTGCAGCCTGACAGTATCCTAGTCTATTATCGAGAGACCTTAATAACTTCTGAATCACGTCTTGTCCTATCTTTTGAAAGGCCAGCCTAATTTAATCTTCCAACTCTTCGAGCAACTGAGGTTTAGTCTTATATACATTAGGTTTCAAATGCCCCCAAAGGAAAGAGTCTATAGGACTTAAATCAGGTGATCGTGGAGGACATTCAATATACCCTCTTCGACCTATCCAAAGCTGTGGAAATACTTTATTTAGTTATACACGAACGTCAATTCCATAATGCGGCGGGGCTCTATCTTGCTGATACCAGATGGCATCTGAGAATAGTGCAGGATTTATGGGGTTTGGAAATAAATGAATTAATGCTGGAAGAATTTCCTCGAGCAATAATTGTAAATAATGAATAGCGTTCAAATTTTCCCTAAAAATGAAAGGTCCAATTATGTATCCTCCGATTAAACCTGCCCATACATTTAATTTTTGTGGATACTGTGTGTAATTTTCTTCCATCCAATGAAGATTCCGATCACTCCAGTAGGAAATCCATGTAGGAAAAATGTCGCTTCGTCGGAATAAAATGTTATTGATAAAGTTACCATTACGATCAATCATATTCATCATTTCTTCACAAAACTGCATCCTTCTATAGCGATCATCTTCATTTAATTCTTGTACTAAATGTGTTTTATACGGATGAAACTTATTTTTCGACAATATCCTGTTTACCGATCTCTCGCTAATATTGTGATAAAAAGACAGTTTTAATAGTGATGTTTTGGTTCTTCTTGAAGATTAATAAGAACATCCAATGAATTATCATTATTTGTAACAGTTGTACGTCGATCGGTTCTTGGCAAATTTTTAACACTTCCCGTTATATTAAACTTTTGCAGCATTGATTTTGATATATTTCTTTCAGGGAATGTGATTTTAAAAATATTGAATGCATCTTGTAGAGATCCCTGCCTGTCTCCAAAATCAACCATCATTAACAATGTAATTCTTTCAGGTTCTGTTAGTTCGCCCATAATGAACGTCTATTTTTGTTGAATGGAAACTATCTGTCACAGTTGAGAATTACTCTAAGTAATTCCAATACTTTTATTTTTGCTTAAGAGGTTTGCATGGCAACATAAAAATACGAATATTTTTTATCATATGTATCTGACAACAAGATGTATATAGCCAATGCTTTTTTTAATATTTCAAGTCGCACACCAACCAAACCTCTTATCATTGTAATTCTTGAAAATGTACAGTATGATCCATTTAAAAAAACTGCCGATGACGCCATATCTCGAAACAGGTAAAAGTTGTAAAAAATCAAAGTATGTGTTAGAGTAGAATAAAAATACTACAAAAACTTTTATTAAAGTAATTTTTTAACAGAATTTTGCCAAAAATCTGGGGTTATCACACATTTGCCTGACCCTGTATAATAGTTAGGAGTAGTGGTATATTTTTACCTACTTGTTAAACAGAATCAATCAGAGGCTCATACCAGCAACAAGAGACCCAACAGTATCAACTCAACAACAGTTCAAGTCTTAATACAACAGTCTTTCAATAACATGTATATCAAACAGTATCATATTAACAAGAGACACACAGTCTCATATAACAGCAAAGAATTTTTAAATTTTAAGTTTTCAATAAATTTACATTTACATTTGAATTAATCTTCAGCAAAATACTCTCCTCGACTTGCGCTGCAGTTATTTTAACGTTGATTCCATGATTTGAAGCATAACTGGAAGGTTTCTTTCGGAAGGGCCTTCAATTGCGTCGTCGTGGCCTTCTCAATGTCGGGAATTGTGTTAAAACGTTTTTCTTTAACGCAGCTTTTATTTTTTGGAACAGCCAGATATCGGAAGATATTAAATTCGGAAAGTAAGGCAGATGTCGACAGATAGGAACTTTCTTTGGCCAAAAACTTTCGGATTAGAAGCGAGGCATCTTGTCGTGATAAAGGAAGAAACCATTTTTCCAATTTTCTGGTCTGTTTCTCCGTACATGACCTTAATGTTCGATTTTAACTCACGTGCCTTCTTATTGCGAGAAAAGCCACTCGTTTTCCGTACTGAACTCTAAATTTTTGTCACAGGGTCATAGTCATACACCCAATTTTCATCAACAGTTATAATGTTTGCCATAAAGTACGGATCTGCATCAAAACAAGATTCTTCAATTCCGTGCAAACTGACACATGATATTCCTTCTGTTCGTCAGTCAAAAGTTTGGAAACAAATTTTGTACTCACTCGTCTCATTTGCAAATTATCACTAAAAATGCTATGCGATATGTTCAGTTCTTTGAAAAGCCTGTTTGAGCGAACCATTTTAACACTTTCACAACCGATTCATTTTCACTTTTAAATCGCTCGTACCACTTGTAAACAGTCTTCAGTTACCACAATGTTCCCATACACTGATTTTAACATTTCATTTATTTATTTGGCGTTTATTTTAAACTTAAAATGTAACTTAATGTTAACGCGTTGTTCTAAATCCATGAACACGACCTCACTCTTTCCGCTCTGAAAGCCGAGTGACAACTCACAACTTATTATAACGTGGCACTGACTGTCTTAACAAATCAGGCTATCGAATTTATTATTTTGATAAATAAATGTAGCGTCGACAGTTAATGTTGTAGGGTAAAAAATATATTTTACCTTTCAACATAATTTCCATAAAATTTTGGCTCACCGACTCTCCAATTGTTTTTATGGCGTCTGAGAATTCATCTTTCGGAATCTCGTCAAAATAGGGATCTATCACCTTCTCACGTGTCCAGAATCTCTTTTCACACCGACATTTTTTCAAGCTTGGGAACAAGAAACGTGTCAGTACATCAACACAAAACTGGCCAATAATTGTACTTTCCTTTTGTAAAGATCATGCCTTTGAAATACCAAAAAATCGTAGCCATAATCTTACTGCGAAAAGAACGGTTTTTGCCTTGTTCGAAGAACGTTCATCAGAAGACATTGATATTGTTTGATTATTTTTGTTTCTGAAGTATAGTAATGTCTCCAAGTGTAATCTACTTTGACATATCCACGAAAAAACTCTTTTGGATGTCATTCGCACATAGCCATGCAGTCTTTGAAATTATAACAGGAATTCGTATTTGCTCAACAGTAACATTTTCATATTTAAATGTTGACGCAATATCGTATACCCCTTAGGTTGACATATTTACAGCTAATTGTACATATAAACTTGTCAAAATACCCTAACGATTAATTATTAATTCTACGGAATGTTGTTTTCCAATATATCACAGTTCGAACGTTGGTCAAATGTAGATTATGAGGAAATACTATGCCCACATACTTCTCAGTTCCTAAAAAAACTATATTCTTTTATTGATTGAATGAACTTTAGCTTACGGTTTGTTTCATGCGCTGTAAATAATTCGAAAGGGATATATATTGCCTAGATAATTTTACTTCTATACGACAGACACTATAAATTATTGTTTTATTTTGTTATTCCTGTTTTGTTGAGTTTGGCATTGTTTTCAGAACAAAATATATTTACATTTCGTAACCGGTCGCCATAAATAAATCTATTTTAGTCGAAATAATCGAGATCTATTTCGGATCATTTGTCACAAAATCGATAAATGGAATTACAGTTCTATAAGCACGAATTTTTTCCCACGCAAAAACAGTGAAATACGTATCTACATGAAACTGACAGTCTGGTAATTTAGAAAGCTGTAAATAGCAAACAAATACAATGGAAAACCATTAGTCTACTGAACCAACTATATTATTACGGAAGTATGTAAGAAATAATATTCTTTTCCTTGAGCATAATTCAATGAGAGAATGTATTACCTCAATTTGCAACGGAAATATATGCAAGCAATTTGAAATTCACAGAATAAATAAAAGAAAAATGTTTCCTGTTTTATGTAGTTAATTTAATAAGATATTAGAGAGTATAAGAAAAGAATTTAATTACCTAAATATGATCGGGTCTCTTTTTCGGAAGAGATGCATTTCAGCATTGACAAATTAGACATGGACTCCGAAATTTTCTAAAACCCTATATAATTGATTCGTATAAAATGTTATAAAAATTCAGGAGGCGTAATTACAATGTTATCTACAAAGGTTACATTATTTTAGATAGGACAGAAATAAAAGGTACGCCAAGAATTGGTCCCAGCATATTATCTTGTGGAAAGCTTGAGGCATCTCGTATTAAGGGTTTTGGCTAATCTTATTTATTCTCTTTTTGTGTTTCTAATTTCATCACTTGCCTGAAATAAGTTATTTGTTATTAATACCGTCAGTGTCAAATTATAATTCCTAGTTAGTTATTTAATGATGTCAAAAGAATACAAATTGAAGAAATAAATGGTTTTACAAAGAATCCTGGAGAAAACTTTGTAGAAACGTAATATTTTTAAATATCTTCATCCTTACAATCTACCCAAAAGGACCATAAGCGTCTATGTTGACAATGACAATAGTAATGATATGCAGAGGATTGCACCAGTTTGCAATCTCTTTCCCAAAAGTAACTTATGCGGTCAATGTTAATAACACGCTATGGGTATGCACCCAACTAAATCTACTGATGAAGTCAATGGGTGTGAATCTCTTCAACGTACACACTTCAGCTTGTATTTCAACAATACATAGCACTATCAGTAGTACTTCTAACAGCTTAATAGATTTTAAAGTTATCTGCATAAGCTAACACTGAGCAAGGAATGGAAATAAGTAACTCATAAAGGAACACACTAAATAGAAGTGTGTCAAAATGTTATCCTTATGGCACGCCAGATTCTGCCAATTAACCAGGGTTGTGATATTTGAAATTCGGTCTTAGCTTCAAGTAAGTGTGCAACAATGGCATGAGGGCAGGACTAACTTCGTACGAGGTCAACTTTGGCAAAAGATATCGATACTGTGCGCGAAATGATTAAAATTCATTTGGGCATTGTCATTATAGTAATACAGACGAATTAGCATAAATATTTGAACAAAAGAAAGTTTTGCGGTTTTTGGATTCCACACAATTTAACAGAAGCTCAAAAACAAGAACGTGTTAAATGGTGCAAAGTAAAAAAAAATAAATCAAGTTTGTTTAAATTTAGTCTAAAACATCGTTACTGGTGACAAAACTTGGATGTATTCGTATAATCTTTAAATTAAACTAAAACTTTTCCAAGGTGAGCCAAAACCTACGAAAACTTTTCATTTATACACTGCAGCCAAGCAAATTAAGCTGGGCAACAAATTTTAGTTTATTTGTTGTATCTTGTTCGAAAAGTGCATTTTTTGTTCATTTTTGGGCGCTGAATACAAAAATGACAATTAAATTAAGAACTCGGCGCAGTTTTCTAGAACAGTAGTCGGCAAGCATGGAAGCATTCTAGTTGCGATTACGAAAAACACATACCGAAATATCATCTTCTAATAGATTCCACTGCTGCAGTCTTGATCCTAGTAACTCTGGCTTACTTTTTAGAAGGTTTAGATATCTCACGAGATCATTTAATTCTGACTGGGTTATTTTCTGAGGTTGGCGGTGTGACGTGCTTGGTGTGAAATTGGGATTTCTTGAAGTTAATGGCAGATCTTCTTCTTGACAAATCGCTGTATTGCTATTATCTGATTCGTAAGTGAATGTTTCTGGAGGTTTTGGAATGGGAAGTTCCTCACTATGGGACACAGCTATCATGGCACATGGTATACTCGGATTGTCGAGCCCTGTCCAACACGAGGTGTCATGCAGAAATAGCTATCATTAACATGATTTGTACGCTTTCTCCAGACCATTGGGACAGTGAGCCGCATAGATCGTTTTTTATGATTTAACCAGTTTCTCAAACTTGAAGCGCATATACTACAGCAGATAATGATACCCTATTTTGCATCCGAAATATAGCTGATATGCCTGTTTCATCAATGGAGTAACAGACCACTTCTGAAACGCCAAAGTCCCCTCACCAGAAATATAACAGAAGTGGTCTGGATTGTTGACACACTTTCAAGACATCTTACAATGTTAACTATTCGATTCGACTCACTAACTTCGACCGACTAACCTTTCCGCTTATATACCCAAATACGGCCTCTAGATTTTTATTATAGAAATTTCGAGAAGTTTCGAGAATTTTCTATCCAATTCCATAATAGTCGCGATAGAGGCGTTTGTTAGTTATTTGTATACAGGGGTTGTTTGGTATAAGGAAGAGATGCGGTTATAGTTTTAATATATAAGGAGTAGGGACTGGACACGAGACTCCGATGGCTCATCGCCCACGAGCGTACTATTGAAAATTTTTATTTTTAAAGAGTTTTTAATTTTATTTATATAATTGGAAAACAAACGGGTGGTGATCTATAATAGGTGGTGATCTATAATGGTGGTCTATACCACTAGCATTGCCTGTAAGTTCGGCATAATTTAATTAGAGCAAAATTCCCAGAACCTTGGAAACATCCGTCGTATATTTTTATATATTTCTTACAAATAGTACGAGCTTAAAATTATAGTTTATTACCAATTTATTTAAGGATACAATCACTAAGTATTGTTAATATATTTTCTTTTTCTCTCTGAATATTTTAATAAAGGTAAAATATGAAAAATTAAAAAGTCTTTATTGTAATTTTGAATTTACCAAAATTGATATAAAATTTCAGACCACCATCTGTTTATAACACGCTAATACTTTTTTTTCTCTTTAACTATTTACATTCCATTATATTCTAAATTAATTTCTTCCCTTTTCACATAACTTTCAAGAGCTCCAAAGCTTCGCGTACTTAATAGATTCTTAAGTGAAGAGGTTTCGGTCACACCCTATCTAGCTCTTTCTCTCTCGGATATTTTCCAAAAAGCGTTCGCGTATTAAAATTAATGACTTCTATAACGTTTCCGAGAAATTCTCGAATTGTTTCACGTCATTTCGATTTCCTTTTTGTATTTTTCTTGCTCCGATGCCGTCCAGAGATACAAACAGAACCCTTGTTCCTCCGTTTCTTCTAGCTTCACCTATACCATTGTGAGAACGAGGGAAGAATTGTGGGTGTTACATACGTACGATACCTTAATTTTAAATGAGATTAAAATGGAGAAATATTGTTTTCAATTTTTCCGATGCAAGGTGACAGATGACGTGGACCAATAATGAAGTTACTTGCCTGGCGCTTCGCATATAATTTGCGACTCAATCGATACTGTCACTTTACCCATGAGAAACTCCTATCAATGTGTAATTAATTATCGTCCGAGAATGTAGGTCATGAGATATGTCAACGTGTTATTCAAATGCATCTATAATTTACGTGGAATAAAAGTGCTTTCGTTCTAGAAAAGTCGTCACTTGGTCTATTATTTATGTAGTCTATTATAAATAACGAAAGTTCGTATTTCATTTTGTGCGCTGTTTTAGTTTATAAAATAACAAAAGAAGTAAGAACTTATGAGAAGATGAATGCCGTTTATAAAAAATTGTATTCAAATTTACAGTTATTTAAAGATTAAATAACTTGAACATTACGCTGCGTCCAATGTAAAAAAAAAAAACAGATAAAACTTTTAATGAAGTCAAATGAAATATCGATTGTTTTTCCCGTTTAATATTAAAAGAGATTCTTTGAAATTTCTATTTCTACTATAGCAAAACGCACGAAGCAATCCACTTTCGCCATCAACCAAAAACAATGACGTCTGTAATGATTGTCATATATGTACTATCGTGAGCAAATGAAAGTGCACACTTTATTATGTTGGCATGTCGAAATTTCAAAATTTATCTAATGTATACAGTACTTTTGAAGTGTCAGTGTCAGCATTTAATCATAACATAAATGACATTAGCTTGACAATTTGGTAAAATTTACGCAGCTATAATAGTGCGTTTACTTTCAATTGCTCACGATAGTACATTACTAAATTTATAATTTTATTCATCTGAAATATCTCATATTTATATAATAGTCATTGTAGGATTCTTTCGATGAATGATATTAATTAAAAATTATAATTTTGGCGTCGTTTCGACTAGTTTTATTAAGAATATTAACATTAGATGTTGGCCATCATGAAAAAACATTTACATGATACTGTCAAATTATTTGAGGTGTTCGGTTGTTGTTGTTTTGATTTCGTTCGTTTTATTTACAGTAGTATGTTCAGTTTCAGTTCTTTTTAGGAATTGGCGTGATGCCTAAGCCGTCAAAGGAGTTAATTAGCTCTTTAATTTCATACTCTATCCGAGAATGGTGGACCACTATTACTGACCGTTGACAAGTGTGCATGAGGTATGTATGTTTTGTTGCAATTACATCAAATAACGTTATTATCATTTTAGAGAGTTGTAGAAGCATTAAATATATGCGCTGAATCTGTAAGCAACATTTCAAAAGAATTGATAGAAAATAAGCCTCTTTGAAGCCCTAAAATAATGTCACAAGAAAAAATCTGTTCGTAATGTCACTCCCGCAAATAAAAGCAACAATGATGCTATCTATATACGATCTATAAAAAACAGTAAATTACCAATAACTTAAAGAGATTAATATAATGTTATCAATGTAATTTTAAAGCAATACTTTACAAGAGCATCATTACCTTATCACTACTAAATGAACGTCATATCTTTGAGAATTATGTTTATTCTCATGGTAGAGTACTAGCAGATGTTGTTCTTAAATATGAGAAGACATACAGTTCTACGACTGCCACCATATCACTGTATATTCAACCCAATAGAACAAATCTGGGGAATAATGAAAGCATATTACAGTAAACACATTGGAGGAGAGAGTATTGGAGCAAAAAATGTTGTTAAGGCCTTAGAAGCGAGTATACCTTAAACTTAGGCAAATACTGTTCGACACACTAACAACGAAATAAAAAAATTGTACCACCGAGAGTTGCTGCTTGATAGAGAAGAAGTAATATCCTTTATTATAAATGTGAATCAAGATTCGAATCTGAAGATAGTAATAATTAGAGCAGACCAATTTCCGTGCGCGCCATGTGCGCCGATGCGAGGATGATTGTATTGCATCAGAACTACTAAAAAGCATTCAGTATGTGTTTGGTACTTGCTTAGACTGCATGTAAGTGTAAGCATACGTAATAAAATGTCGTCGACACATAAATCGAGGAAACGACCGTTGTCAGAGGAAGTGAATGAGTTCATTATGGATTTTCCGGACTTAATATACGATGGCTCAAAAATTAAATGTTTAGTGTGCAATACATATCTAATGTGTTGGTCAAAAACACATTATAAAGAACACGTAAGCAGTTCGAAGCACAATAATAACAAAATTAATCGACAACAGTTTATACATGAACTATGTGTAACTATGATTGTGTGTACACTGTCGTTTACCTTGTTAAGTAATTATTCATTTATTTCATTTTGAAATAAATACGCGAATCAAACATTACCGAGCACGACAACGCTACGGAGGAATTTACCATCGGTGCGTAAACAGGTTGAAAATAAAATCAAAGCCGAACTGAAAAATAAAAAACTGTGGTTATGTGTGGACGAAACAACTGACAGCAAAAAACAATCTTTAGTTAATGTGATTGCGCGTAATATGGAACCACATCAACCAACGTCTTTTTTATTAGCATCCAGACGACTAGAACAATGTAATGCTGAAAAAATTTCGGAGGTGCTATTAGATACTTTGGAAAAATTTAAACTTTCGAAAGACCAAATATTAATGTTTATGACCGATGGTGCCGCAACCATGTGTTCTGTAGGCCGGTCTCTTAGAAAATATTGTCCTAACTTGTAACATATTACTTGTAAACTCCATGCTCTACACCTTGTGGCAGAACAGGTTCGTAGATGTTATCCAGAGGTAGATGCTTTAATATCAAGTACAAAGGCAGTATTCCTGAAATCTCCAAAACGTATTCGGAAATTTCACGAATTGTGTCCCCATACCGCTGAGCCACCACAGCCGATTCTGACACGTTGGGGTACATGGTTACGGGCGGGGTTTTACTATCAAGAACATTTTGAAAAAATTAAGGACGTGGTTTTATCATTATCCGAAAGAAAGTGCAGCTATCAATACAAGCTATAAAAAATTTTCAAGATGCCCAGATTAAAATGGATTTACAAAGTATTCGTGTATTTGTGAGGGCACGTCTACAGATGCGTTAAGTTGCTTAAAAAAGTATTTTGATTATGCGAATATCACATCATAATATAGATGTAGAACGCTCGTTTTCCGAATATATAGATATTTTTTCCTCACGCCGGACATGTTTTTCAGAAATAACCTTAGAAACGCACCTGATGTTGAAAATGTTGAGTTTGATGATGTTGAGTTTCTCCAGTTTGTCAATCCTTGGAAGACGCTTAAAACGGTAAGTGTTTTTTTTAAATCCTTTGTCGTGCACACAATCACTGATTTCATACATTTTCTATTTTATTTATAGGGACATACAACGCCGCTATAATATGTACTATTCTTATTTTTCGTGTGTTTATGCATATTACGTTAATAGCAGAAAACCAAATGTATATTTAATTATTTCTGATATAATAAATGTCTCTACTTCTATACTTATATCGGTAACAAGCTTATTTTGCGTCCCTATTCTATCGCATATTCTAATATATTACGAATTACACTCCCATACCTGCGCGCACGGAAATTGGTCTAGTAATAATAGTGACCTAGAATTTATGTAAATCCCGCTATAATCTAAAAGCATTAAATTTTTTAGAAAATTTGTTTATATTCATGTAATTAAATTGTAATAAAAAATAAAAAATCAAACCTTCTTAAAAGCATAGTCTTTTCTTACAGGAAGATACACCATAAGTAAAACTATATAGAAAAAATTACATGTTTACAACTTGAAATAACAAAGACATGTTTGTTTTATTATACAGAAAAATAGTTCCAAGTAAAACCTCTAAACATATACAGTTCTGCAATATATTGCAGTAAATATATTTTGGACCTTAATTATGTAATTTATTGACAATTATATTTAGTTTAAGTTTAGAGAAGCTTTTTTTTAGTTTTAAGTCTTGAGTATTAAGCAATAATTTAATAATAGAAATACTAAATTTGATTTTTTAATTTTATAATTCGTTACATAAAATTGTGAACTTAAAATGTAGTACATATTATGTACTTATAGTCGCAAAATACATTTCTTTAGTAGATATTTTCTTTAATGAGAATGTGCTTAATTGTCGGTTAGAAAATTTGGACAATTTAGATATAAATATATCTTATAAATTTTATAACTCGACACAAGGCTGACATAAACTTACTACAACTATTACGTTATGGATTTTAATGACAAAAGTGGATTGATTCGTGCGTTTTGGTATAGTGTCGCCAGTCTATAAATGCTGGCAGTAAAAACGTGTGGCATGAGAGTGATTTTTCGAAAATACTTTAGCCATGACGATTACATCGCTGATTTCAATCATATTCTATAATCCTACAATCAAAATTTCGCCTAAATCTGTGAGATGAATAAGTTTCTACAATCGTTTAAAATAAACTATTTATGGATTTTGCGTTAATATGGAGAAAAAAGAATGCATGTGTTAATTAAACATTATTTTTTATGTGGAAAAACAATTAAGGAACCTTAAGGCAAGTTACATAAATATTATGATGAGTCTGTTCCTTCCAATGAAGTAATTTGTAAGTGGTTGTTCATTTACAGTAACTTTTCCAGAAAAGATTAATAAGTCTATACCGTTAAAAAGAATAACCATCAACTAAATGTATCTGAGATAGTTAAAGCTATAAAGATCTCAACCGAACGGGTGCACAATATTTTGAATCTACGTTTAAGTCTGAAAAAGCCACCAGCAAGATGAGGACCGCGTTTACTTACTGGCAAAAATATATTTCTTCTGATGAATGTGCTCGGAACAAGGCAAAAATCGTTTCGTTTCCGCCAATAAGATTATGTCCATGGTGTTTTGGTATTCCAAAAACGTAATCTTTATAGACAAGTTACAGAATGCTCGATCTTGGAAGTATAATAACTAATAAATAAAATAATAAAGCAATATTATGATGAATTATATCGTCAATTATGACGATGAATTGAAGAAAAAACGACTGTACTTATTCCGGAAAAAGTTTTGCTCCATCAGAATAACACGCCCTCTTATTCATCCGCTATGACAACAGCTAAATTTGTCGAATTAGAATTGCTGCCTGATTAATCATATTCACCAGATCTAGCTCCGAATGATTTTTGCTTGTTCTCAAACTTGAAAAAAAGGCTTAGGGAAACAGACTCGGGAAAATGAGAAGATGGCAACTAGAAAATTGGAGAGTCGCTGGATTAAGTGTATAGAGTTGGATTGGAATTATATTGAAAAATAAAATATAGTTCAAACCCTAAAATAAGAATTTCTTGGAAAAGTCACTCTCCCATCAAATCGCCTTCGTATATACCATATCAGCTATTTTCCTATAGTGATACTTGATGATCCATCAAATCAGATCTTCCAGGCTGGGCACGCTGTACTAGGTTGTCTAAAAAGATGTTTTCACTCACATGGTACTACATCATTTTTAATTTTCTATTGTTGCAAACTAATTATGGCCACCCGACTTACTTTGGAAGAGAGAAGGAAGGTAGCAGCTTGGCTAGAAGTGGTTGGGTCATCTTAGGAAGTAAGAAAAAAAGATCCTCCAAGCGGTTTAACTATCCGTCGACTATATGAGAAATTTGGGCACATAGAGTCTCTGATTAATGACTGTAAAGGAAACAGTGAACGTGTCAGAAATATTTGAACGGAGGATAACATCATAAAGTACAATAATTTGGAGGCCAGGAAAGTCAAGTACGAGATTAGTATTGAGAACCGGAATCGCGCGAACAAGTGTTTTAAGAATTTTGCACCTCGATCTGAAAATGAAGCGCTACCACATTCAAATGATACAGACCTTTCCTGATGCTGTTAAATTTGCTCGTGTCCGAACTAAAGAAGTGTATTAGAAATAACGCACATAGATCCTAATGTTGTATTCTTTATTTCGGATGAAGCCACATTTCATGTTAGCGGCAATGTGAATAGGCACATCTACGTCATTTACAAACAATCCCCATTATCTATCTAAGAAAGCACACTCGATCCTCTCCGAAAGTTAGCGTATGGTATGGCATTTTGAAGTTCGGAGTACTTGGTCTATATTTTTTTAACAATCAGACTGTAACGAGATATTCTTACCCAGATATGTTGCAGAATTTTGTAGTAGCCAATCTTCCTCTCCGTATAATAACATCTGGTTATTTTCAGCAAGATGATGCACCTCCGTATTATTCCTTAATAATTCGACATTGCCTGAATGAAATATTCGATAGACGCTTGATCGGAAGAGCTTTAGCTTGGCCAGCTCAGTCACCGGACTTGGCTCCAAGTGATTTCTGGCTGTGGTGAATAGTGAATGATCACATACATGCTACAAGACCTACTGACGTTAATGATCTTGAAGAACGCATAACAACGGTTGTCCGCCCTATACCTACGTGTATACCGATAGGACCAGCTCTCAACGGGCCATACCGAGCAATAAGTGGCAACAGCCGAATCCCCTCTACGCGCAATAGCTTACATTACCATACATTGCAGAGTTATGAATTTAGTAAGACTTAAACCGCGCAAGGATATAGTCGTTTGAATATTCGTTCTGTATACGTAATTTGCCCATTTGTTTCAGATATAAAAAGGACGTTATATCTCCAAGTTATTATTATTGTATTCTTAGCTGCTACGGAAAAGTAATTTTAAGTAACAAAAAAACAATAACGTTTTCTAAAAGATAAAAGTAAAAAAATCAATAATTCTGCAAAATAAATTTTAATTCTAAGAAAGTCACTAAATATAGGATTCGAAAATACCACCCTCTCTCCCAAAACAATAGGCGAGCTTATTGTAAAACTCCCGCCTCACTCCCTCGAGATTTCTAGGGGTTATTGTCTCGAAAATTCTAAACAGTTGAACTTGCAACTGTTGCAACCTTTACTTTTGCATAGCTAGATACGAATGACGGGCACTCTATTGCTCTCGATCGTCGGACTTATGTATGCGCACGCGGAGTGGCGTCGTACATACGTTGCCACATCGCATTACGTTCCATACGTATATTGTTCCGTATGGCCCGTAGCGGGTTGGACCTATCGGTATATACTATGTGTGAACGAGCTATGGCCTGTATGGTGAAAATACTTCACACATGCATTGAGAACCAAGGTGTATAGGTCGAAAGAGTGCATTAGCTTCATTTAGACTTGTGTACATGGTGTGTGTCATAATGCTATTAAAATAAAAGTCAATCCCATGTAAGTGGTAACATCTTTTTGGACAACCCAGTATACCATATAACTCGGGCGACAGAGAAGCGATAGACGCAATAAATAGATTGATACTAATCGATAAAGTAACATAACAAAGTTTCCCTAGTCGCAAAGAAACATTAAATATAGTAATAATTAAAGATTTATAGAAAATAGGTTATGCTTAACATTTAAGGCATGAAAAATATATTTAAAAAACTGTACGAATCAGATAAAAAGAAATAAAATAAGACCAAGTTTTTAGGCCTTTTTTTAAATTTTAATGCATATTATTTCTTTTAAGCCTATTTAGAATTTTTCGACTTTTCGACGAATTCTTCCCAAAATTTATTTCATTGCGAATATAAATTTTCGCTTCTCCACGCTTCGTGAATAAATTTGTACTGTGTAATTCCCCGTTGAGGCGTCTGACGTGGGATTTCCGGAGTTTACTTTGATTTGATTTGCGTCGTGTCATCAATTCATTTAGTTGTGTAAGGTTACTCATATGAAAGTGTGAAGTGCGTTCGTAGTACAATGCCGAAATAAAAGCCCACCGTTGAAGAATGGATTAAACATTACAAGGAAATAGTTTTATTTGTCCTTAAAATTATAAAATACGAAAAAACGAAACAACAGATGTATGTGGACGCTACGTGGAAAATTGAATTCTCGGAGTATTAAATGATGAAAATTCGTCAAAAGGTTTTCTAATAGGTACGAAAGAATTAAGTAAAACAAATAATAATACAATAACAAGATTTATTCACAACGAATTAACACATTTTTCTTACCGAAGCCGGTACCGAGTAATAATTTTTTTTTCATTCTGCCAGAAGCAGCGGCATATAGGATAAAAGCTGCATCTAATATGAAGACTTTTTATTTGAATTTAATTCATTACTGATACTATAAGATTGCAGTTCCAGATGGCAAATAAATTAAATAGCACGTAGCAAACAAATAACTGCTAAAGCTCCTTTAAGGGTAGAAATGTTTAGAGACAGATTGCCAAATACCCCATTACCCCCACAATCAGTTTTAACAAGATGGTGAATATGGTTAGATGCCGCTATATACTACACAAATACCTTAGACAATTTCAAAAAATTACTAAATGAATTTCCAGCTACGGTTAGTCGTGCAAGTCGTGCACAAGACTGTTAGGCCATACTACAAGAAGTAGAATTACAAAATAATTTACTATTTATAAAAACGAATTTCAGTTATGTAAGTAACTCTATAAAATAACTTGAAAAACAGGACTTGCCTTTAGTTACTGCACTACAGATGATTAAAAATTTTTAAGACAACACGTATATTGTACCCGGACATATTATATTATGGTATAAGTTGTTTCTTACAAACAAAAAAATTCTTCAGGCAAAAAATCCATTCTGGCGGTCCTAATTTGGGGCTACAGTAGTTAGCACACCATGAAATCCCCGTTTGGGTTAATTGATACCACCAATTAAATTAAGCAGTTCTTTAAACAAAACCCCATAAGCGGGAAGGGCTCGAAACAAAAGAGAGACGATGATTTGCCCTTATATAAAGAACACGTGGTGTGGTGTACGAATCCAGGAGCTCGATCGATGATCTTACAACTGATAGATGTCGATCTCTGACTTACATCGGCGCGTTAAATTTACCACGCACGTCCATCAAGGGGAAGGAAAGCAGCAAAATAAAACAAGGATAATACGCAAGCATAACTACGGAAATATCTACGTACAGGTAGATTCAAAAGTTATCGAACAGAATGAAATAAAGAAGGACGCTAATCTGCGACGAAGTAATGAAGTGTCTACGGACACGTAACACGACTGTGTTACGTGCTTATAAGTGCATATCCTTACGAAAAACTTCAAACGAAGAACCAAGTATCTGAGAGTCTATTATATCTGAGTGCAGCCATGTTTCGGTGAGAAATATAATGTTAGCATCCATCGCACCTCTAACAGAATCCATGATCAAGCTTCGTGCGTAGACCACGAACGTTTTGATAATACATTTGTACAGATGTTGACCCATTGGGTAAAATTAGTTTCTGATGTGACCGAAGTCTGGTTATTGTTGGTACATCGTTAATAAATTTTATTATTAATTTAGATTCACCAGAGGCTTTTCTATCATATAGTTACCTCCTCAATGATGTAAGGTGGTCGATCTGTATAGGTGTTCTATCTTTAGCAATGGATATTGCCTTAAATTTCTCGAAGGATTTTAAGTTTTAATGGGCCTCTTACGCTGACGATTAGTCGGATCGTACTTACCCATTGCGTCGTTAAAATCAGTGGAGATTTTCAAGCATGTGAAACATTTCAGTAATGTCAGATTTATCCGATGTAATTTGGTCAGTTCTGGACGCAGACCCCATATCTGGTAAGTTAAATATAATCAGGTTGTGCTTCATTTTCTCGCAGTTCAGATATCTCTAGAATAATACTTTCAGCGCCAGAAGTATAACTTGCATTCATCACCTGTATCCAGCGATGGAGAGATCTTATCTTTCAATTCTTGCAGTTCTGTTTCAAGACTATTAATTAGATCATTAAATTCGTGTACTTTGCGTAATTGGGCCTTCAAGTCAGTACAGTCTGTACAATAGAAGAATAGTTTGCAATTCTTGGACCTTACATATTGCACCTGCGTTCTTGATAAACCGCTGCAAGCACTATGCATTACACCATGGCATAAATCGCAAGAAATCGACCCGTCCGCAGAGGCTGTCTTCTTACAAAATATGCTTCACGCCAAGCGGGCCTTTCCTGGTGAATTAACTGATTACAGTGATTACACAAAAAAAGTAGGGACGCGGCAAATAAAGGAATAAAGGAAAGGAAACGCAAAATAAACTAATCACAAACAACCTGTATATTAAATGTTAAGGTGTATATCGATGCAATAAGCAAAAACAAAAAGAAAAAAAACGAAAAAAAGAAAAAGGTTGAGTTAACAAAAAGAAATAAATAAAGAAAGAAAGAAAGAACGAGAAAAACAATAAAGTAAATTAAATTTGTTTGACATAAAATACACATTTACAACAATAACCATTCAAATTAGCTTAATAGCAATCACGACAGAAGAAAGCCTGTAAAAAACGGGTTCTAGCGGTATAAAGTACAATAATATTACCATACATAAAACTCACAATTTGGCAAATACAAACGCTGCTATATAAGAGGGCACCGCACTGTGTTAACTCGTTATCACTTTATTTAAAATATATTAAGTGCAAATAGATCATTTTGAACATCGGGCTTTGATTAAGTATCTTTTAAAGAAAGGCATGTCAATAAATGTAGGTGTAGGTTTCCGCGGTCGGCATGTCCTTTACCGAAATTCATGATGATACGCGAGATACACTATACCTTTTCAACTTTAATTTGAGATTAATCAAATTCAAATTGAGAATAAACACTTTCAAAATGAGAACAAATACTTTCAAAATGAGAATAAATACATTCAAAATGATAACAAATAATTACAAATGAAAACTGCTTCTATTATATTCTAACATCTAAAGTAACACAATTAATAAATGGATTTTACATGATTAGATCGTTTAAATTTAATGCATCCGGTATAAATCGTTGATAATGCGCTACATATATTGGATACTTTGTCCGATTTATTACAATAACATTAGTATGTATTATCTCCGCTAATTATTGTAGAGGAAACTCTGATTTAAATTTGCTCTGCCCACACCAGCTAAAATAGCAGGTCAACAGCAGGTTTTAAGCTGGACCAAGTCATTTCAACTGGATTTAACATTGGGCTGTAAGGACTAAGTCTTAGCAATTTATGGTTGCTGAATTCGTTTTCACTAAATACAGTTTCGATATCGGCATGGCACAGAGCATTGTCAATTACCATCATCACATAAGTTTGAAGCATGTTATAAGCTGAATGCAAACACTGACGGACAAATTGATTTGCGTCTTCCATTCTGAAGGTACCTCATCTGACCTCGTTGTAAATCATTCCCATATTACCACTACTTACATTGGCTCCGCGGCAACCAGCCATTACATTGCTGCAGAAGGATCCCTTTCTTGATCATCCTTGTCTTCTTGATATAAATAAATTAAAATTTGTTTGGTCCATGTATATAATTGGCACATTACCCGCTTGATAAATAAAACGTTGCTGAATAAATTATTTTCATCACTATTTGCTCTTTCAGGTTCTTTTCGTATGTCTTTCAATATGAACAACAAGTTGTCCAAATGTTTTCGTGTGTTTCTTTAGATACTGTTACTTAATGTTGCACTTCCATTTTTAGTTTAAGTTCTTTTAATGTTAATTTAGGGTTTTCTTTAATGTATTAAACGATAAATTGACGATTCCCCTCCGTGATTTTCACATATTTTTGTTCCGCACGTGGCTTTTCCATATTATCTTGATTTTTAACCCATCGGTAGGCAGTCGATCTTTTAACGCCCAATCTAATCGCAAACTCTCTCCGGTCATCTTGATAGTTATATACAGCACAAATTTGCTGTTTAACTTTGTCAGCTTCGCGTTTTCTAATATAAGGCAATGTAAATGTCAGTAAATGTCTTACCACTGACGCTAAATGATACTCAGTAACACAGACGTTTGGAATTACTTTGTTACATCAACGCGTGCTACGAATTTATTAATTTTCAATTTGGAGTTGATTATTCTCAATTTGGAGTTGGTTATTCCCAATTTGAAGTTGATTATTCTCAATTAGAAGTTGATTATTCTCAATTTGAAGTTGGAAAGGTATAGGATGAGGGTTGGGTATACAACCGTCAGAAAACGGGGAAATGAATTTAAGCGTGGCATAAGCAGCTTAGAAGACGATTCCCGCCGTGGACGGCCGAAAATCAATACAAGTAGAAATGGTGAAAAAAGTCCATGATTTGCTGCTAAGCGACTGACAATTGAAAGCGTTAGAATAGTAGAGGTAGTGGGCATTTCAAAGAAACAGGGGCTTTATGTTTTGCACGAAGAATTTGATGTGAGAAAGCTTTCAGCAAGTTGGTTGCTACGTTTACTGATGGCGGAACAAAGACGTGTTCGTTGTCAAATCTAATATCGATGACTAATTTAGAAATTTTTAAACGCAACACAACAAATTTTTTGTGCCAATTTGTTACTCGTGACGTAACATGGGTTCATTATTATATACCCGAATCAACACAACAGTCGAAGATGTGGACCAAACGTGGAGAACCAACTCCAAAGGAAACCAAGACAGTTTATGAACGGGAGAGATGTTGATATCGGTATATTGGGTTGCAAAAGGAATATTGTTGATAGACTATCTTCAAAGAGGCAAGACCGTAAACGGTCTTGCTCCTAGGTGGTTTGATGACAGCTATTGCTGAAAAGCGTCCAGGAATCACTAAGAAGAAAGTGCTCTTCCACCATGATAATGCACCTGCGGAAGGCAGTCCGGTTGCTCCCAAAAAAATTAAAGATCGAATTAGAACCGCACCCCCCCCCCCCCCCCCCCCCCCATATTTACCTAACCTGACTTTCGCCTATTCCCTAAATTAAAATATTTTCAAAGAGATCTATAAATCTAACTTGTTCTTATATGTTGTCTGTTCTTGTGTGTAGTGGGGGTGGTACTATATTGTGTATTACGGTGTCTATAAAGGCTGTATTGGTATATTCTATCTGTGTGTTGGTGATTGATAGATTTTGTTTTTTCGCTAGTTTTATTTCTAATATTTCTAGGAGGTCCAATCTCTTGCTTTTTGTGATATTGTGTATTAAGTCGCAGTTATCTATATCGGGGAAATGGTTGAGTTCTATACAGTGTTCGGCAAAGCCTGTGTTTTTCTTACTATATAAAATTGACTTTTTGTGTTCTTTAACTCTGTTTTTAATGGCTCGTCCACTTTGGCCGATATAGATAGCTTCACAGTCTCTACATTTTAATTTATAAACACCTGATTGGTCCATTTTATCTCTTTTATCTTTGTTGTTGCTAATCATTGTTCCCAAATTTGTTTTATTTACCCAGCTTATTTTGATATCTAATCCTTTTACTATTCTGTTTATTTTATTAGTGAGTTGGGGTATGTATGTAATTTTGTGCCATCTTTGTATATTTTCTGTTATTTTCGGGTATAGGTATTTGTTCTTATTATTTTGTATTTCTTTACGTTTTAACAGTTTATCTACTATTTTAGGGTCATATCCATTATTTCTTGGGATTAATTTAATTGTGTTTATTTCTGTATTAAAATCTGACTTGTTTAATGGTGTGTTTGTGGCTCTATGTATATAACTATGGAATGTTGACATTTTTATTTTCATCGATTGTTTAGCGTTTGCATGTAATATGTTGTCTGTAAAATATTTTCTAGGACGCAAAAAATTCTGCAGCATAAAGAAGCTTGAAGGCATATGGACTAAATCTACTGAATTAGGAGGAGATTATGTAGAAAAATAAAATTTGTTTATTTAAATTATTCATTTGTTTCTGTACATCGCGCGAATTAATTAATCCGCCCCCGTACATTGATGGTATTACATAAATTTTATATAAAATCGTTTTTAATTATTTTCAGTGAGAACATGCCCATAGTAAAGAATTTGCATACGAAAATATTACTTTGAAAATTAGCATCCCGAAAATTTGTATACGAACACAATACTTTCCAATATACATCACAAAGAGCTTTTTGTTAAGCTACCCGACAAAGAAGAGCATCTCCCCTACGGAAATTTATTAGCTTCAATAACACTTCTACACAACCCTAAGTAACTGCGACAAGGAGGCACTAAAAATTTTAGGTGTTTTATTACAACATTTCGACGTTTTACTGCCATCGCCGTTGGAATTTTACTGTGGCTAATCTCATTTAGTGCCCATCCCGCCTTGTGCTTTGTATTATTTGAATAAGCTTCTTCTGGGTCCGAAATAAGAAATTAACAGCGCCATTGTTCGACGCAAGCCTTTTCGCTGCAGTGAAATTAAGATAACGGAACATCTTATTGATTTAGATTCTCCCCAGCAATTGGTATTTGCATTTTTAAAACAGTTTTCTTAATTAAAAACTCAAGTCCTCAGGAATAGATTAAGTTTAATTGTCCAAAGTCATTCTCATTCAGTTGAAAATGTATTAGTAATAATGACAGAAGATATAAATACCCGCATACTTCTTACTTTTAATAGGTTTTGAAAAAAATTCTTTGATTTTTATTACACTAGATAATATTTGTTAGCTTTGATTACTATTATGCTATGTGTTTGTTTCATTGTGGTACATTAGAGTGTATTTAATATAGGATTAGTTGTTTTTATACATTAAAGTCCAAATTCAAGTACTTCGACATTTTTGTGACTTTTCTCATGTTCAGCTATTTATATCCTTTTTTTAAGTTTTACTAAATAATAGTCTCCAAAGTATTCAAAAAGTATTAAAAAAAAATTTTTATCTACGACCATCCTATAATTAACAATTTATTTAATAAGTTTTTATGTGTAAAGAGCTACATTAAATAAATCGTGCGTAAATGAATTAAATCATGCGTAAAAACCCAATGTAAATTAAATGGGACTATCATTATTAAATGATTTCTGTTGACAACGACGCCAAGCGACAACAAACAAAACAAAAGTGATTTTGTCTATTGTGCAGTCTGTAAATTACAATTTTTCAGTCCTAACGGTGAGAAACAGCTAATTTATTGCGAATTCAATGGTATTTAAACACACATTTTGATTATTTAGAAAGATCATTATGGATGAGGAAGAATTTGCCGAAATTACTGAAACCACAAACAACATAACCTCAAACTTGTTACCAGAAATGTCAGAGATTATTACGGATCACGAAGAATTATTAGGTACACCTCCAGAAATCGCTCATGTAGCCAATAACATAACTTCAAACTTGTTACCTGTTAAATCTAAAAAGTTATATATGAATACGTACAAGGATTTCTTAGATTGGTGTAACAGAAAAAACGTAAGAAACTATACGGAAAACGTCTTCATCGCTTACTTTTCGGAGAAGTCCAATAGTTAGAAGGCTTCGACCTTGTGGTCACACTATTCGATGCTCAAGGCGACTTTCAACATAAATAAGAGCATCGATATCAGCAAATACACAAAACTGATTGCCTTTTTAAAACGTACATCAGAAAATTATAAACCGAAAAAATAAAAAATATTCAGTTTACAAGAAATTGAAAAATTTATCTACGAAGCTCCAGATAACCAATTTCTATTGATGAAGGTAAGGAATTATAAATTTTAATTAATGAAGTGTATTTATAAAATAACTTTCTAGGTTGTGGCACTATTTGGAATTTCAGGAGCATGTGGTCGGCAAGAGTTGTCAGAAATTCAAACAGATGATATTCATGATGCAGGAACAGCTTTAATAATAACTATCCGGGAATGCAAAAATAAAATACCTAGAACTTTTACTGTTGTTGACAACAAGGATAAAATTCCAAGTTTTTTGCAAATCTATCGAAAATATGCTTCTTTGCGTCCAGCAGTAACTGATCACAAACGACTTATCGTCTTCTATAGAAATAATAAGTGTACGAAACAGCCCGTGGGTATTAATCAATTTGGCAAAATACCCTCTCTAATTGCTAAATTTCTCAATCTAACTGATCCTGATGGCTATACAGGACATAGCTTCAGACGTTCATCTGCTTCCTTATTAGCAGACTCGGGTGCTAATATTTCTGCAGTTAAACAGCATGGAGGATGGAAATCCTCCACCGTTGCAGAAGGTTATGTTGAAAATTCCCTAGAAAATAAAAAAGAAACATCGAGAAAAATCTTTGGAATAGGAAATCAACAACTTCAGCCATCGACATCTCAAACACACACTATTACAAGAGAAGTAGTAGTACGCCAAGAAAGAAAAGAAAATATTCCAAATGTAATAATTAGTAACATTAATAACTGTACAAATTTGACAATTAATGTAAATTTGAAGAAGTTGACTGAATAATTTTTTTTTTTAACTAGGTCGTAGATAAAATATTGTATGACACACGTGTGTGAAAGGCTTTTATGCACTCCTTGCGATTAAAACACTCGGCTCGTGCTTTAAACTTCACAATTCGTGCATAAAAGCCTTACTTCACACACTTGTATCATAAATAACTATTAATATCCGGTAAGCAAAAGCAATCGTATTAAACAATGTGTAGTAAGTACATATAGCATAAAATATAAATATATTGTGGTCGTAGCTCTACATAAACTAAATACATAAATATGTTAGATTATATCTACATTAGACTATATACCACAATCTGTCTAATAATAATATTAAAATAGAAATAAAATGAATGGTTAAAATATTCACTTTTTTAATAGATAATCGTAAAATGACGAGTTTGTAACGTGCTCTTTAACTGTAAGTACCTGATGAAGCCACTGCGCTGGCGAAACAATTGTCGTTTTACGATTATGTATTAAAAAAGTGAAGATTTTAATCATTAGTTTTATTTCTATTTTAAATTATGGATCTTCATAAAGTAAAATCCAAATCAATTCAATAATATTAAAGTTTATATTGTTAGGGGATATTCCACGCGAATAATTCAGTCGTTAATCTTCCACTAATTTAAACCTGTATTTCGAGTTATTGAACTTATAAAACAAATAATGCTTTAATTAAAGAAAAATCCTATAAAACGCAACGACTTCCATTCAATTAAAATTTAAAATCCCACAATTATAGGCACCAATACAGAATAATGAAGAACGACAAGGAATATAATAAAGTTTCAATTAATTTACATATGTCCCCGAACTCCCTAACAATCTCAAAGTATTAAAATTAAATCCGTCATTTATTAGTCGGACTACGGCGTCCCTCATCTCTCCCATACTTCCAAAACACGTTCGTTCGCGCAGCTCCAATTTCGTTCGTTTATTATTCGGAAAACGGACTCCAATAGGCGAAATGTAATTAAGCCTCCCGAAACGTTGAACGTGGCAGTGATAAATAAATGGATAATCTCGCTGGTTCTGAGCGCAAAATAAGGCCTTATGTCATGTTATAATTATTTAGTTGCAGCCAGTGGTGCGGTTGTGGTGTTTTCATGAACAACTGCGAAGATGTCTGACCATGATTTTAGGACTAGACCGTGGGCTTTCAGAGTGAGATAGATGATTTGAAGTGAAAAAGGATGAACGAACAGAACATTAAAATCCACTCTAACGTATAATTATTTAATGTTGTGTCCAATAAATTTTATGATTTTAAACGCTCAAATAAGTAATATCGTGTCTTTTTTCCTCGCTAGTCGATTATACGTTTGTATAATGAGTTAATAGCAATTTTAATGTGAAAATATGGTGGTAAATCTAAATTTATTGTTCTTTTTTTCTCGAAACCAAGAATAATTTGAAAATTTATTTTTAATTACCTTCAAACCTACCTTTTACAAATTTATTTATAATTTTCATGGATAAGTGAAATTAATGTAAACTTTGTTTATTTGTAAAATATAGAAATAGTTTATCAATTACTGTCTAAGCTCATATGCACTAAATCCATACAAAGCTTACAAAAAGGAGCTGAATTGATTGTTGCACATAAAGAGTATTTAAAATTTCTATCGAATACATCTACAGGTGCTTGAAAGATGCAATTATCTAGAATATGACTCTAAAAAATGAGTTAATTACGACGCGAACTCCAAAATTAAAAGCCCCTGAAAATTATATTGTGTGCCGCCCATGAAATCAGAATATCTATAAAAAATACCACTATTGAATGTAATACACTCAAATACACGCTGCAATATTTATGTGTATGAAAACTCTAGAAGATAACATTCTATGTTTATTTATTTTATTATTACTTATTTATTGCCCAATAGAATTATAATTTCATTTACAGAATAAAATCTAAATAAAATTCTAAATAATACATATATCAACAAGTACTATTAGTAACAAAAAAAAAGTATTATAAATACCTAACTCTTCTTAAATATGAAAAATATAAAGAAGCTTAAAACAATACACAATATTCAAGCTAATAATATATATAAATATGTATAAACAACAGTCTGTACAAGTGATTAAAAGTAATAAAAACAAAAAAAAAAACAAGATCATCCAGGAATTAATTTTTAAGATACATAGATACTATAACGAATATTTATTGCAGATATCATAGAGAAGCTATTTGAAGGTGAATAAACTATAGAAATGTATATCTATATCAGAAGAAACCTGATTGGAGTTGCTGCTCATAACGTAAACAGGAGACCTGACCACCACATTGGTTCGAGGAAAAGGAACATAGAAACTAGAGAGCTTAGTATGCCACGGGTCACCTTTTAAAAATTTATACTTGCATGTGAATTTTTAAAAGTAAGTATGCATTTGGTAACAATCTACCTTTATTCGAAGACGTAAATGTAAATCATATCGAACGCACACATGTACACATGGAACGATCGACAACTGACTGAATCGGAGACAATTATTTCGATACTTAAAGCGGACCGACAATAACAAAAGAGTAGGGGTACCTATTCTTTATGATATAGTCTTTCGTAAAGTGGCGCGATATATACTTTTGGGAAATATTTTGAATTTATATTCTGTTTAATTACATCTTTACATTTTTCATACTTTGTTTCTTTCTTTCAAGGACAACGTGTATAATATAATCAAATTTTGTTGTTATCAACTGTTAACTTGAAAATGGCCTACGTTCAGTACTTCCAAAGAATATATACCCACGCTAAAATAATGTAGTATAGGTTACTCAATTGTAATATACAGGCCAACCGTTGAATAGCGTCTAAGCTATGGGAATCTGAATATCAAACTGAAAATCAAAAAATTTATTTATTTGTAATTCATAAAACATTTCCAAATTTTTAGGGCCAAAATGTAGTTATAGTCGATTTATATATTTAGGAAAATACAGCTGATTCAAGTTCGTTGATCTGTAAAAAAATCGATAAAATTCTTATTTTTAGATGCTATGAATAATGGTGGCTAGTGAATAATGGTTTTCTTTTTTTACCAAAGGATTTAAGCAATATAGTCGGTCGCACATATGATCTTTTTATTGCGATGTTTTTCTTTGTGGATATTAGCATTTACATCGAATATGTCGACAAATTTATAGCGCATTTGTAACTATAGTTAAATAGAAGTATTTAATTATTTGTATGCAATTATTTATATTCTTTTTTTTTTCTTTAAATTTGTGTTGGGGCACATATCAATGTACCTAAAACAGGACAAAATATCATAAACTCTATTGCAGGCATAAATTCCACGCTGAAAGTTATTCTGTACGCGTCATGTTTTCGCGAATGCGTTGAGCTGCAACAAGAATGCAATTTCGCAGATCTGTGGTATTTTTAATGTCAGGGTGACGATCATACACCAAGCTTTTTATGTATCCTCATGGAAAAAAGTCTAATAGATTGGATATTATACGGATGAAGTAAATTAGTTTCAAAATTTCAGGCACCGTAGTTTGAGATACATTTATTTCACGTGCTAGGGTTTTCCTACTTAAGCCGGGGTTCGCTTCGACGATATTTAATTCATCCTCTTCTTCTTGTTGCACTCTGCGTAATCTTTGAGGGTCGTATCCTGAAACGTTAGAAGTACTGATCCTAGTCGAACACGGCTCTAACAATTGTCCCAGTCGAAGGAAGGCGTCGATTTGGGAAACATTGTGCGTACAAATTTTGTCTCTTTTGTCGTGTTTCACCATAAACTGAAATCATATTATATTCGATATTAGTATAGGATGCCATAGCACCTAGCCACAGCGAAGACTATGTCCATACTAAATGTAAATCCCAGTGTTCGAAGTGGTTGATTCTCGTAATGCCGCCCGTATGTTAAATGCGACAGGTCTGGATTTGAAAAGTCATTTTCTCGTTACTACTTTGAATATTGGACTGCGATTTTTTGTATGCGGGCATTACTTATATGTATCTTTCACCACCTTTTCTATTTGGCGCTATATCAAACTATTGATATATATCTCATACAATAAACGATAGTTACTATAGTGACAGCTATTTCAGGGTAATAAAAAATACAAGACTATTGTGGTTCCTTCAAGTGATTGCTTGTACAATGCAGTTGTGGTAAAATAGTATAAGTTGTGGTAAGAAAGACACTGTATGGCGTAATAATTCTTAGAGTTGATTTATGAAAATAGAACTATGTACCTATAACTCCCTTCTTTCTTTATTCTGTTATCCTTTCGTATCTTCCGGCATCGAATACCTCCTTCAGTTTGTGAATTTCTTTTCCGTTTAAGTTGTTGAAGATATAAACAACCACAGCTTTCGAAATTGTTAACAATGTGACGCACTGTCTCATGCGATAAGTTCTTCACATTACAATTTTTCTGATTGGCTGACCAAAATTACATTTAATAACAAATTGCTTTTATTGAAGCGAAAAAAGTTCCAATTTAGCTATAAAATCGGTAACAACGGGAATAATAATAGACATGGCGAAAATAGAAAAAAGCAACTGTTAACAAAATAATATACTAGATAACTGCGGCAATAAATAGAATTATGACAAAACTTGACGATAGACGCGTTTCGCTCAACAACCAGTAGGAAGTTGGTGCCGCTCGCATTGTCAACATGTGTTTAGGTAGCCATACTGACGGCCTTCTATTTTCGAATATTACCAATTACGATAGGTATATAAGATTATAGCGACTGCTATAGGACGCATATAGCCATAAAGCAATAAAATCAAATAGGTGATCGACTGGAAATGCGAAGTGCTTTATTGATTTTCAAATATTTACCACAAAAATTCAAATCAATTGCTAAAGCAGTTATTCCAGTCTTCAGTTGGGACAGTCAAAATTGCCGTTTTAAAGCCATCTACTGCTTGTTCCGGCGACTGCAATCTTGGACCACGCATTCCATTCTTGATCTTTGGTAACGTAAAAAAAATCGTTGGAATTCAGATCGGAACTATATGGAGGATGATTCGATATTTTGCCGCTCCAAAAACTCAATTGTCTTTCGAGCCGTGTGCAAACTCATAATGCAGGGTGATTCGCGGTTATGGGTTGGTTTCCCGGAGAACGACGGTTACTGCTGGCAAACAAATGGTTTATGTACCAATACGCATTAACCGTTCTTCGATCGTGCAAAGGAATTATAACTACATGACCTGATTTCGAGGCAAACGTTGTGACCATCTTTTTCGACACACTTCGCGAACGGATAACTTTTGTTGGATTGCCTTCATCTGAAAAACAGCGGACTGGCGTTTTTTTTTCGGGGTCGTAGGAATAAATCCATGATTCATCGCCACTCATGATGCCATAGACTTTTTTTTTGGTTTTCCGGTAATTTTTTCGATATTGAAGGTTTTCGGTACCAAATGCGAGCCGAATTTTCTCACACTCAATTCATAATGTGGGATCATTTGGATTGAGGACTTTGAAATACCCATGGATGTCTCAATTTCACAATATATAATCTTTCTTAATCAGGCGGCGCACAGCATCGATGCTTTTCTGGGTGACCTCTCTTACTGGCGGACCTGTCCTGGGATCGCCGCTGATACCGGTGCTTCCATGTTTTAATTCACAGAACCAACGTGAAATTGTCGATTGATGTGCTGCTTCACCTTCAAAAACAAAAACCAACTCAGCAAGACAATGTGGTTGAGTTAATTCTCTCCGAAACTTTCCGAAAAATTATTGCGTGAAAATTTTCTTAAACTTATAAACTTTAAAAATTTACAATAACTAATGGCCGTATTCGCCATTGCGTTTAGCCCACTGCTGAAATTTAAGTAACTGTTAAGTCACTAACTGGTATTCACCATTTGTAATTTGGTGTTAATCTCTCTGTTAGCCGAAAAAAATCGAACCGCTAGTGATTAACTGACATTTTATAAATAACAAATATGTACTACCTAACCAAGAATGTTTATATAATTTTCTCTACATTTATCTTTATTTCATAATCCTATACTAGGTCTGTTTTACTTTAATATGTATATATTTAAAATCTCATGTTTCGGCACATAATGCCTTTGCCAAACAAATTTAAAATATAAATAACAGTATATTCTGTCATTTATATTTTAAATTTCTAAGTAAGACTGTTAATTAATCACACAGTCTTAGAAATGTGTTACAAATAATCACAATATGTTAATAACCCAAATTTTCATATTTTTTTAAAAGGTACTATGTATAGCACCGAAATATCAAATTAAATATTGTTTTAATTATCCGGTCGCTATTCCCAAAAAATATCACTTTAGTTTCGTATTTATATATATATATATATATATATATATATATATATATATAGTATTTTTGTGACCTTGGTATGATAAGATAAACTTAATTAGTCGGCGATTAAAGGTCTGGTTATTACTTCAAAGTGTATACACTTTGTATACACTAACAACTCTGTCATTTCGGATGTTAAAAGGAACTGCATGGAACAATTCCATGCAGTTCCTTTTAACATCCGAAATGACAGAGTTAGTATTACATCATGAGTGAATTGTTTCACTACACGTTGCTCATGATTGTGTTTAGATGTGTTGTTATATTATAAATTATAATAGTTTTTTTTTTTTTAAGAGTTTTTAAATTAATTATGAGATTCTGTTTGTGTTACGTGGGACAATTGACAAATTTATCGACCTATCATGTTTTGTAATATATAATTTTCGCATAATAGTGTTCACATTTGTAAGTAGAATTTTTCTTATGATTGTTTGACTAAATATCTAAGTTGTGTACATTTCTTTCTTATTAAAGTGACCCCCGAAGAAGCTCTAAACCTCAGAGCCAAATATAGGGTAAAAAAATAAAGAACATTAAGTAATTAATGGTTTTTTTTTTATTGCCGGATTCCCCAACAACAATTGTTTTTCATACTTGTTTTAACGGCAAAGACTCCTTGTCTACATATATATATATATATATATATATATATATATATATATATATATATATATATATTAAACTTTAGAAATACTATGGAAAGGATTGCTTTTTGTATGGATAGATTTGACGATATGTCATCAAGTAATTATGAGGAAGAACATATACCTTCTCATATCACGAAAAAAAAATCTGATTTATTTGAATTAAATGTAGTGGAGTTTAAAAAACGGTTTAGATTAAGTAAAAATGTTGTTAGACGTTTCATTGAATTACTCCCAAATAAATTTCAACCACAAAACAGAAACCATCCAATATCTATGTCCGTTCAAGTTTTAGTAGTCTGAGGTATTTTGCAAGTGGATCTTTTCAGATTAATTTTGGTAACTTGTTAGGTGTGTTTCAAGCGACTGTGTTACGTATTGTGACAAAGTATCTACTGCAAGAGTTCAATTGGTTCCGCAATTTATAAAATTGCCGTTATTGGAAGGTGAACATTTAAAAGCCGCACGATTATTTTGTAATATAGCTGAATTTCCAAGTGTAGTAGATAGCATCGATTACACCCATGTTAAATTAAGATCTCCAGGTGGTAATTATGCAGAAAGATTTCGGACCAAAAAGGGCTGGTTCAGCAATTAACACACAGGTTATCGGAAATGCCAATTAAACATATGTGACGTAGTAGCTAGACGACCAGCTTATGTCCACGATAGCACAATTTTCATTAACTCACTAGTGCGAGTACGTTCTGAAAATGGCAGCCTCAGATATAAATATTTCTTGGGAGATAGTGGCTATGCTTGCAAAGCTTATTTACTAACTTCTTTAGAAGAAACCTTCAATGTTGCCCAACATCGATATAACAATGCACATATAAATACAAGAAATTCAGTTGAGCAATTGTTTGGTGTATGGAAACGTCGCTTTCCATGTTTGCATCTAGGAATTAACCTAGCTCCTGTTAAGGCATGCACAGTAATTGTAAGAACAGCTATGTTACACAATATGTATACTGATATGAACGAACGAGTTCAAGACTTTGACTATGAAATTTTCGATCCTGAAGAAAACATTCCCGTCATAAATATAATACAAAATGAAAATATTACTGTCAGGAATGCAGTTGTTGAAACTGTTTTTTCATAAGATTGCATTCTTTGTTTATATTCATATTATAAATTATTGTGAAATGTTGTATAAAAACAAAGTATTTTCAAACACTATTCTGTCCACATTATTACTTACATATACACAAATGACACATCTCTTATAAATTTTTATTTAATTATAATTCTATAAATAATATACAGAAGAATGACATTGTCCCATTACATACTATACAAAGCAAGAATTATTTATTTAAATTTAGTATTGCTCTGATTTTTTTTAAATTCAACTTCTAACTCAGCAGCTCTTTTTTGAATCACTTTGATTTAATTGTCCAGCTTCTTACCTTCGTTTTTGATCATGTGACATATGCCATAACATTGACATATTAATATATATGAAGATAGTTTACAATCGTAAATGTTGGGAGAAATTCGCCGATGTTGCTATGAATTAGTCTACATAATCAGTTAAAAAACCAACAGTTATTTTAAGTTGGTGAATTTTAGCTAACCTCAAGAGCGCGGCCAAGCTTATGGGACTGTTAGTTAACTAGCTGTTAATTTTAACTTGATGAATTTTTGGATTTATGTTAACGAAAGACTGATATTAATTTTGGCGTCCTCTATGAGACTATATGAAAAACTAAAAAGACATCCCTCGTATAACGGGCGTTTAATATAATAAATCGATGAACAATTTTGTAAACCCCAGATAATACTCTTCTTTGATAAAGTAGTTTAATGTTTACAATGAAATCTAGGTCTACCTATATATAGTTACTCGGCTGACCTCTATGTTCAATGCCTCGTTAATTATTTTATAGCTGCGCTAGTTTATTTATAATTTTTTAATTCTTCAGACAAGTACAAATATAGCGCGATAGACCACATAAATACCATTACAGGAACGAACACGTCGATGCATTCTGAATTATTGAAATATCGCCACTGCAATAATAACAGAAGTAAGAGTAGCTAATAATTATATATAGAATTATTCATATGGCAACTTTTAAAGTACTGGCCAGAATCGAACTCAACGTGAGGCTATTTATGGTCTAGTTATAAGCGAATGTTTGGCTTATGTTTGTAAATACGAGGGTGGTTCAATAACTTCTTATAAAATTCAAGAGATGATGTTATATTACAAATATTACAAAAATTTAAAAAAAAGAGTGTCGTGCGGTAATTAAACACTTTTATTTAAAAGGTTTAACACCGAAAGAGATCAAAACCGAGTTGGACCAAGCTCATGGCACATTAGCTCCTGTGTTTGCGACTATTTGCTATTTGCTAAATGAGTTTAAACATGGCCATACATCCACAAAAGAACACCGTTCGAGACGTCTTGTGGTAATGACTTCCTTCAAAATTACTGACAAAATTAACGATATAGTTTTGAGTGATCGACGAATCAATGCGCGGGAAATAGTTGAGGTCACAGTCATATCACAAGGGACAGTGTCCTAAATTTCACACGAAAAATTGAGTTTGAAAAAAATCTCGGCAAGATAGGTGCCACGTTTGCTCTCAGTTAAGAATGAACGCAATCTTGTAATCGAATCGGAGACTGGTTTGGCACTTTTCCGTCGCAATCCTGACGAGCTTCTACGTCCCTACATAACTCTGGACAAAATATGGATACACTTCTGGATACTCCAGAAACAAAGCAACAGTCGAAACAGTGGATTTTTAAAGGCGATTCGGCTCCGAAGAAGGCAAAGATGGTGAAATCGGCCAATAAAGTGATGACCAGTGTGTTTTGGGATGCACGCGAAATCATCTACATCAATTATCTGGAAAATAGACAAACGATAAATGGAGAGTATTATGAAACGTTATTACAAGGGCTGAGAAATCGAAGGGCGAAGAAATCGAAGAGAAACGTCCTCATTAGACAAAGGTGAAAAAAATTTCATCCACCAAGACAACGCATGGATGCACACTTGCGTAGTTTGCATGGCGAAAATCATCGAATTAAAGTTCAAATTATTACAACATCCCGTATTCCCCAGATTTGGCCCCCAGTAACTTTTTTTATTCCCAAACTTGAAAAATGGCTCGGAAGAAAACGATTCATCGCCCAAACAGATGCTTTGAGGACCTTCCGAAATCCTCGATTTTGGATGGCTTAAAATAGTTGGGGTAACGCTGGGAAAAGTGTATACAGCTAAAAGGACACTATGCCGAAAAATTTTTTAAAAAATCCAAAATAATTAGTTTTTCTAACTTTTTCTAGGGAATTATTAAACCGCCGTCGTATATGTACATCGGAAACTAAACAAAAATACGTCATAAAAAGAAAATTGTTTTAGTTAATCAAAAGAAAATGCTAAAAACGAAAGTGCTTTATTACTAATAAATTATTAGTTATTATGGAATTGTAGTTTCAATTCTTAACTAGATCATTCATTTCACCTGCTTGTTATCTCAACACGATAAAAAAAATAATGTCATCTAAATTCCAAGGAGTATAGAATATTGTATTTTACTTCGGTAAAATGTTGAAAACAAAATGAAAGTAGATGAAACACCCTGCATCTTCAGAATAAATGAGAAAATTGTGAAAATTTTAATTAGAAGTATATAAAGGCTATTGGGAGTATTTCTCGAAACAATCTAGAAATCTATATATATATATATAGGCTGGCGCGTAGCCAACTGACGTTTTAGAAATAGTCATGTTGTCATGTATTATACATGGAAGCATGGAAAAAACATATAAGAATTTCTTTAAATTCGACCAAATATGCCATTGATTTACCATAGATTACAACGTTTCGGGCAGATGTCCAGCATTCGCATCAATGCATTGTGCAAAGGTTTCTTGAAGTTGTCACACACGCACCTCCGTAGGTCCTCGTGAATGGCTGCAACTTCGTCAACTATGGCTTGCTTAAGTTCTTGAATACTCATGATACGCCTCCGGAACACATGGTCTTTCAGGAACCCCCACAGGAGCAACTCAAACCGAAAAGCCGTTATAATATAACAGTTCTCCAGCCTGAGTTGTTTGCACTTGCAGCTTGCGTTGAAGAAATTATGAGGAAAAAGTTTGGTACGCTGAGTTCGGGCGAGCGAGCTGGTCACGATTTACACGCAACGAGGGGTAACCGGTCCGAACATTCGACGAACTACAATTATATTGTTTCGCGAGATGTCGGCTGTTGCTCCATGTTTCTGGAAATATAGGTTTGTACGGTCAATGCCAAGCTGTTGTAACATGGGTTCAACAAAGCCTTCTTACATTGGCACATAACGTTTTAAATCAACGATCACTGTTTGTTCATTATCATTTTCAAAGAAATACGAGCGTACAATTCCTAGAGCACCGACTCCATACCAAACCGTCATTTTAGAAGAGTGCAAGGACATGTCATGCAGTTTCTTAATGTTAAGTGCTCATCAGTATTGCATGTTGTGTTTGAGGTACGTCGGTCATTAGCAAATTATTCAGAATGTCTGGGTTTTCCCATAACAACCCACTCATGGTGGTGCGGAAAGCAAGTCTTGCTTCCTTGTCTCTTTTGTTAATTTGTTGCACAATTTGCTGTTTGTAAGGGGGGAAATAAACTTGTTCTACTCCCTAAAATGCAAGATTGCCGGCTCGCGGAACGGCGAAGACTGCGTTCAAAAGCTTCCCTCACTGTCTGCAGGTTCTTTGGCGTCCGCACTCATGGAGTTCCATGCTTCACGTCTAACACGTTACCAGTTTCTTCAAATTTCTTCGCCCAAGCTAATATGGTATTTCGAGACGGTACGTGACCATGTCGACCAATATTGAACCGTCGTCGATAGACTCGCTGCAGTTTCGCCAAAGAATTTGTTTTGTAATAACTACGAACCCAGGTAACACGGTGTTGCTCGTTCCAAAGCTCCATTGCGACTGACAATATGAAATGACGTTCTCCCTTCTACCATTACCCTTCCCACAAACCATGAAAAGGCATCGCGGTGGCGTAATATTCACATTTGAAATGTGTAAGTTGGCTCCTGTATTTAGTACACGACATAAAATTTACTAAACATTTTATTGTTTTTCAAAGCATTCGTCTTTGACATCAAAATGCTTTTGGATGTACCCAAACCAACTTGTGAAGTATTTTTTCCACTCTGAGGCTGACACGAAACCAATATTCAAATTATTTCAACAACTGCTTCAGGCCACAAAATTCGCTTAGCCGATATTTTATTTTAGGTTGTTTGGGATGAAATAAGTAAATACGGACAATAAGTTATTAATTCAACGTATTTACTTGTTAAAAAAACTAACAGTACCTTTCTTCTTGTTGTTGTTCGATTCGAAGTTATGTTTTCCAGTAAAGCCGAAGAAAAAAGCGATTGTCTTCGCAGCATTGCGGGAACGAACAACTTTCGTAAGTTTTGGCTCACTTTAAAAAATCCAAACGGTAGATTTCTGTGCAAGTCCATGTTTCCTCACCAATAATTATGTTGTAGTTGGTTGAAATTTTTTAGTACTTAGCATATTTGACGCGGCCTTGTTTTCGAGCTTCTTTCAAATTATGTGTCATCCAACAACTGCAAAGCTTACGCACGTTCAAATGTTCATGCAAAATATTGTGTATTGCTAATGGAAGACGATACTCCAATCTCACGATATATGGCATGTCGATCTCGTTGAATCATTTCACGCACAGCATCAACATTAATGGTAACAACACATGGTGATGGACTACCTTCATAAAATTCGTCTGAGAGGCGTGCACTCACGTTGGAATTCGGCAAGGCAACGGTAAATACTCTTCCAGGATGTTTCATCTCCTAAAGCCAAATAATCGAATTTTTTAAATATGACATATGAAAAAAGCGAGCAGACTTCGTGTGAGTTAAAATATTAGAAATTAATTTTTATGGGCAACCAAAACCGTTCTTAGACACTTTTTTCCTGTACAGCAGTTATATGTAAATCATTATTCAAGATAATTAAAGGAAATATCGTAAATATAGGGTTTCTAATGAGCGCAATTAAGAGAATTTAGTGCATCGCTGGTAGTATTTGGCTTTGTTCAGTGGCGATGCCTGTAGGTAGTATTGAAAGAAATGGGAGTATCTAGCCACCTCATGAAGCTCATATCACAATTATACCAGCAAAGTGAAACAACATGCGTAAACTAAATAACATCATATTATAGCTATTTGAGATGCGAAAAGGAGTACGACATGCTGCATACTCTCTCCACAACTTTTTAGCGCTTATGGAGAGTACATTATGAGACGAGCACTAAATGACTTTGAAGGAGGAGTGTCAATTGGAGGGAGAAAACTTACAAATCCAAGATATGCGGATGGTACTACATTAATAGCGAATAACATTGACGAGACGCAAACAATGTCAGAGCAGGCGTCGAGAGAAAGCGCGAAGTTAGGTCTGGAGAATAACTTGATGAAGACTAAACTCATGATCATTATAGAGGAAAGAAGCAATCAAGAAAGATGTGAAAAAGAAATTAATAGACGTATCTTAATGGCGATAGGTGCAATGGCGAACCTGAACAAGATATGGAAAGACCTGAAAATTACGATAAACACTAAAACAGTGTTAGTTAAGTCCCTGACATTCTCGATTTTTCTGTATGGAGTTGAGTCATGGACAATCAAAGCATCGGATAGGAAAAATATAGATGCATTTGAGATGTGGTGCTGGCGACGTGTGCTGCGTATATCTTGTATAGAAAAACCCACAAACGCATTTATAGTGGATGAACCTAAAGTTAAAGATAGGCTATCTACGATATGCCGCAGAAAAATCCTGTAGTACTTTGAACACACAATTAGACGAGAGGAAGGTGACCTGGAAAAGTGATTGTTCAAAGCAAGATTCAGGGTAAAAGACTAAGGCGCAGATCGCCAAGCAGGTGGATTAATAAAATGAAAGAGACAACACCATTGCCAGACCTGTTAGCAGATGGTACCTGGAAACTGTACCTGAAATGGGATCACGATTTCTCAGTCATGAAAACACTACAAGAAAGAAGAAGAATGAATGCAATATTTTATTATTTAAAAACACATCATTTACCCAAAAATTGCAAGTATTTTTATTTTAATATATTATTATTATTATAATCAATAAACCTTGAAATTACTCTACGGGTGTCAAGGTATAGACTTAATTTTCAATATGAAACTTAATTCTATTTTCTATTATAAATGAATTTTTCCCATTCTTTCTTATTTTTTGCCGCAACTTCTGCTTCTCTCCATGTCATTCCACGTTTTTGCAGGTTTTCCGCTACTGTATTGTCCCATGTATTCTTTGGTCTGCCTCTCTTCCTTTTCTGTATTGTCTTAGCTTTCCATACTCTCTTTGTCTGTCTTGTTTCTTCCATACGAACGACATGTCCGAACCATTTCAATTTCTGTCTCTCTATACTTTCGAGGATCGGTTCTATATTTAGTTCTTGCCTTATCACTTCATTTCTTATTCTGTCTTTGCGTGTTACTCCTTTGACTGCTCTTAAATACCTCATCTCCATCGCTTGTATTTTGGATTTTGTTTTGTTATTTAGTACCCAGCTTTCACACCCATATGTTAGTATTGGTCTATATACGGTGTTAAACACAGTCATTTTTGTCTTCGTTGAAATTTCCCTATTTCTGATAAAAGTCTTGTTGAGTGTATAGTACAACTTTGTCGTGCTTTCAATTCTGCCATTAATCTCTGCGTCTTCTTTCCCTTCTCTATGAATGTTTACTCCTAAGTATTTAAATGTTTCCACTTGTTCGATGTCCTTTCCTCCTACTTTAATTGTTAACTGTTTATGGTTTTTCCCTATCGCCATCACTTTAGTTTTGTCTGAGTTAATTTTCATGTTTCTCTTTTTCAGTGCTGTTTCCCAAATTACCAAGTTTGTTTGCAGGTCCTTTTCGGTATTTGCGTATACCACCAAATCATCAGCAAACGCGTTCTCCGCTACCTCAACCAGCCCCATATTTCTATATCCTATTTGTATCTTTTTTTGTGTTCTTTCTAATATCTTTCAGTACGTCATCAAGTATTATATTAAATAGTATAGGACTAAGTACTCCTCCTTGCCGCAATTCTTCCCTTGTTTCAAACTCTTCTGATTGCCTATTACCCGCTCTCAACACGTTTCTTGTACACTTGTATATGCTTGCTATTGCTTTCCTCAGTTTGCTATTTATTCCTCTTTTTTCTAGGCTCCTCCACACCAAGTTTCGGGGTATACAATCGAATGCCTTTTCTATGTCTATAAAACCTATGTATATCGTACTGTTTGCACTCTTTTTCGTCATCTGCTTCAATGTGAATATAGTATCCTGTACACTTCTACCTTTTCTAAATCCACTATGTGATTCTTCGAGTTGCGCCTTGATTATTGTTTTTAATCTCTCTTCCAGGTTTCTTTCGTAAACTTTTAGCATGACGCACAATAGTGTAATTCCTCTATAATTATTACACTGTTTGTTGTCTCCTTTTTTGTATATCGGTAACAAAACTCCCATTGCCCAATCCTCTGGTATTTTCTGGTCGACCCATATTTTATTAAATAGTATTTCTAATACTTCTATTCCATTTTCTCCCAAATTCTTTACCATCTCTGTTGTTACTCCGTCTATTCCTGCTGTCTTGCCTCTCTTTAGCCTCTTTAGTGCCTCTTTTATTTCTTCCATGGTTATTTTATCCTGTTCCGTGTGTTCTTTTTTTCTTGTAGGCGACTCGAGCAATATTTCCGATTTGCTTACTTCTTCGTTAATTTCCGTGCTACGTAAATCCTCAAAGTATTCTTTCCATCTTCTAGTATTTTTCCTTCTTTTGATTTTATGTGTAAGGTTTTTAACTTGATTTCCTTTCCTTAATCGTTTCAATACTCCATACAACAGTTTTTGATTTCCTCTGCTATCTCTTTCCATTGCTTCCCCAAATTCTTCCCATGTCCTTTGTTTTGCATCTTTTACCAGTTCTTTAACTTTTCTTCTCTGTTCTTTATATTTGTTGTATGTTTGATTATTTCTGTTGCATAAGTAATTTTTCCATGCTTGTTTTTTTTGTTTTATTTCTTGCTTTATTTCTTCATTCCACCACTTTGTTTGTTTATTATGTTTCCTTATTTTACTATACCCACAACTTTCTTCCGATACTATCATTATTATTGTGTCTCTGACTATTTTCCATAGCGTTTCTGTTTCTATGTCATTACTTATTTTTTGTTTGATTTTACTCATTTCTCGCTCTATTTTTTCTTTGTACACTTCAACGGTCTCTTCTTCTCTAAGTTTGTATGTCCTAACTACCTTCTTCTCTTTCCCTCTTTTATTAATATTTGTTTTTACTTTCTCGTTTGTTTCTTGGCCATCTATTTTTATTTTCGAGAGAGCCAAATAATGATCTGAGTTTATCTCGCACCCTCTTCTTCAGGGTAAAAGACTAAGGAGCAGATCGCCAAGCAAGTGGATTAATCAAATGAAAGAGACAACACCATTGCAAGACCTGTTAGTAGATGGTACCTGGAAACTGTACCTGGAGATGGGATCACGATTTCTCAGTCATGAAAACACTACAAGAAAGAAGAAGAATGAATGCAATATTTTATTATTTAAAAACACATCATTTACCCAAAAATTGCAAGTATTTTTATTTTAATATAATGTGGCCATAATGTGTAGAATAAAAATCCAAAATAACTGCCATACCACTGCTAGTACATGATTTCTCTTATAGACCAGTTGCTGATTACATTTTCGCATACTTGCCCTTCCGTGTTGTAAATTTGGTCACGTCGAATTTATTTCCTCAAGTCAGGAATTGTGGTTGGTAGGTTGCCATAGACGGAAAACGTCACAAAACCCCAGCAAGAAGTCAGACGACGTTAGATCGCACAATTTCGATGGCCAGAGAATCTCTCATGCAACAATTTCATTGTCTCTTGTGCAGTGTGGTCCCAGTGCAGAAACCACACCGCGTCTAAATCCATACCAACTAATGAAGGCAACGGAAACTTCGTTAACATATCGCGATAACGGTCATTATTCACTATCACTGAATTCCCGCTGTCGTCCTCGAATAAGTATAGCTCAATCATTTCACTAGCCCAAAATCCACGCCAAATGGTGATTCGTTGTGAATGTGGATTCTCTGCTCCCCAAATCCTACTAATTTGTGTGTTCGCGTATTCATTTAGTTGAAAATGCGCCTCATCAATTTTTCTAAATAAAATCAGCAGCTATGCCTTGGTTTACTAACACACTGTTGGCCAAGGTACGACGTTACACAACCACAATCAGCGACGCTATATCAGTCTTCACCATGACAATGCCTAGCTCTCACACATCAGCATAAGCAAGTCAATATTTGACTGGTCAAATCATCGAATTGATGGTTCATCCATCGTACAATCCTGATTTGGCACCTATTGTTTTCTGTTTTGTTACCGTATGTAAGGAATAAACCTTGTAGTCAATGATATTCGATGCCAGAGGAAGCGATTGATGCATGTTTTGAAAATACCCCAATCGGAATAAAGTGATGTGAAAATTGGCTCAAACATAAGTAAAAGTGCACCGATCATCACTGAGAATATTTTGAAAAAGAATATAACCGTTTTCAATGATAAATATTTGTTTTTGTTTGCTATCACTGATACATAAATAGCAACCTGCGTACCATTATACAGAGACATTTATTCGAAGCTTTATACGTCTGTAAAAATAGATATGCTTTTTTTAAATCAACAAATTTATTTAGACGAGTATGTTATTTATTGAAAAACACTTTACAATTGTCTTTATTCCTCAGTCAATTTTTATGACAAATTTAGAGAAATTTAGAGAGATAAATATTTACTGAATTATTTTCTGGAACAGAAAATAAGTCGACGTGGAGTTCACTAATAGTATATTAAAAAACAAGTTTCATAAGGCACCATTTTGCCGCACGAGATCAGTTTAGAAAACGAGCCGCGATAGCGGCGAGTTTTCTAAAGAGCGAGTGCGGCAAAGGCCTTATGAAACGAGTTTTTTATACTATTTTTTCTATTTTGCGTTTTTTACATTAATAAATTGCTTAAACTGGAATTATTTAATTTGAAAGTTCAGAGTTTAATTTTTATATAAAGCATGCTGTTGGTCACATTGATATTTAACATTTTCAAATTTAAATCTTGCTATCCGCGAAGTATATTATATTACATATTATTTACTAATTTTCGTTAACATTGCTTGATACTTCATTTAAAAATATAAACATGAGTGACATAGAAACATATATGTTGTTGTTAATTGTATACAACATACGTTGTTTGTATAAAATACGGACATATATCATATCTGTCAAATGTACATAAATTCTTAAAATCAAATGACAGCAATGATATTTATTTCTGTATTCGAAAAACGCCAACATTGAAAAATGAAAAAAAGCCTATCGAAATGAAGCTACTGTTCGACACGGTTTGGGTTTCATAATGAGTTCATTTCGAACGCAAAATAGAAAAAAAATGTTACAATTAGTTTTTTTGTATTAATGTTTTTTTACTGTACATTAATTAACGATTTTCGAGTATACAAAATGTGTTATTTAATTTTTTTTGTGTCTGTATAAGTACATTCTAGAACGTACATATATGTTCCTATATAATTATACAATCAATTTATAATTTCATAATAAATAGAACAGTAAATTGACCACATTTTTTTATGAATTTAAAATTATGTAAACCTAATATCTACCGCCCTGTTCTAGATTTTATCGTTCGACTTCTTTAATTACATAATTAACTTGTAATTAGAAAATACAACAAGCGAATTTAAAGTAATTTCGTTCCTTTGTAACCCATCTACCGTATGTATTTTATAACGTAAGAAAGCAATTACCTTTCCCCGGGTTTTTGGCATGAAGCAGCGCATTAAAATCAAGTCGTCCATCATCATATGTATAGAGACGAATAAAAATTTCGATTATTAAGCGTGCCCGAATAACAAAAGAGTTCTAAGAGAAATGCTAAGGAGGACGACGATGATGGAACGGAAAAGGGAGGAAGAGGCGGGGCTAGAAGGGACGGGGCACTCGGTAATGACTAAGAACGTACTATAAGCACCGCATATAGAAGAGGAAAGATCCTATCTCTGCATGTATCTGCAGGCTCGGGCATAATGGAGGTCTAACTCATCAATTCCGTAGAGATCTGAATGGCTTTTGAATGAGAGATGCAGGAGCAAAACACGCGTCTTCGCCTGACCGAACGTCAATGCCGATGAAGGAACGGACGTCTTGGAAATTCTCTCTCAATTTCATCTCTGTCTTACTTTCATGCGAAGTTTGAACTATAGACTTATATATATGGAAAAGGGCTGGAGTTCTGATAAGGCAATCACAAACAGCCGTAAACTAACCTAATCGATCTTAGTTCGGTGTACTGTTCACTAATATCCCCCCTGCCCTCTAACTGCCCCTCGAGGAAACTTAGTGACAGTTAGTTGAGTGTCCTAATTGGAAAGTTACTCCTATTCATTGGACCGCCTTTAACCCCGTTTGACACAATAATAACCTGCAATGTCTCGAAGCCAAGGAATTCTTTTACAATTGCAAATTAGCAACTTTTGTTACAGTAAGTTTCCTGAATGATAATTGTAGTTATTTCATGTATATGCTGCTGTATTATTAGATCTGCAATATACATTAACACATCACTTAAAAAAAATTGATAATTTCTATATTTTAGAAGGAACATAATATTACTACCCTATTACCGGCGCAATTATTAGTTAAAAAATACATCTCAATTGTAGAAAATGAATATATGTATTTTAACCTAAACTAGATTTTATTCATTTATTGTTTATTATATTTTTGGTAACGCCGTCACAGGCATAAAATAACAGTAGTTCAGAAATTTAAGTTTGTTACTGGGGTTTGAAGTTTAATAGGTGATATTGACTAAATATGTTGTTGTGATTTCAAACGTGTTTTAGATTTTTCCTATCACAACCAGATACAACACAAATTACGAAAAAAAAAAAGCATTGCTTTTTACGAACCTATACCGTTTGTTCCTTATTGATATGCGAATATTTAAGGGTGTGGATCTATACATTTGAATAAATCACCATTCTTAACAAGATTGCAATAATAAAAAAATTAAAAAGATAATTCACATCAAACAGATTGAATTAGAGACTTACTAACAAAAGTCAAATATAAAAGAAAGTGACATATTCCAGGGCAACTAGATTTATTGCAAAATTGTATTCGTCAATACGTCAACGATTTTTATTTTTTAACTCAAAAATGGCGCATTACAGGGAAACAAATCAAGAGAGCTCTTATGTTTCATATTGAATAGGGAATTCAAAAATAATTTATATTTTAGAAAAAACTATAGGCCTACCATTTTTCAACACCCTGTATTTTCGTAACTGAACATTTTTGGAACAGAGTTTATAAAGCAAACTATTATTCATTTTTCATGTGGATTCACACCCTTAAATATTCGCGTATCAATAAGGAACACCCTGTATAACTAAAGTGCCTTCAAAAACTTTCCTCATTCCATACGAGCAAGCTCATTCAAAATTATACGTTTGTAACAGATTCACCAACCATTATCAAAAAGCATGGCCGTCTCTAATGAGGAAAGTTCTTGAAGGCACGTTTTATTGTATATAATAATGACGAATTGATACTTTTACATTTGAATATATTAAAAAATACCTATATTCTGTTCACTGTAAGTTCCTATTTTTTAAACGTCGCTTCCCCTCCACATTGTTGCCGGTTGACTGACAATTACTGAATAGGTTATATCTGATGTCACTTAAGTGATATACGGGTTATGCTTTTGTATTGATCCATGCTGATTGCGTAGTAATGAAATAAAGAGCTATTAATGAAATTTAGAAGTTATTCAAGTAATTTATAACTACGTGCGTACCTAATACATCAAATACAAAAGAGCTAATATTGCTGCCCATATCTTTCGGCATACGCAACAGTTTAATCAATGGTTCACGAAATAAAGTTAATAGGAGAGAGAGCTCATTACGTTTCTTGAATAGTTTACTGCATATAATTAACGTGGATAAGAAACAGCACAAATATTACAGGAGTCAGAAATAAATAATTTATGAACATAATACAATTAATTAAGTAAAAAAGTTTATAAAGGAACTATTTATTTGAATATTGAACTACAGAGTATCTATATACAACAAATAGAAGAGATTTTGTAATATCAATGCACTAATTCTATGGCAAACATACGAAACTTATTATACAGGGTTGTCCAAAAAGATGTTACCACTTATACCACTTATATGGGAAAAACTTTTATTTTAGTAACTTAATAAGTAACACATTATGTACACAAGTCAAAATAGACCTAATGCACTCCTTTGATCTGTACTCCTTGATTTTCAATGCATGAGTGAAGTCTTTGCACCATAGAGGTCATAGCTCGTTCACACATTTCCATAGGTATAGAGCGGACTACTGTTATTATGCGCTCTTTCAGGTCATTAATGTCAGTAGGCTTTGTAGCATACACGCGATCTTTAAACATTCCCCATAGCCAGAAATCGCAAGGCGTCAAGTCTGGCGACCGTGCTGGCCAAGACAAGGGTCCACCTCTTCCAATCCAACGTCTACCAAATGTTTGATATAGGTAATGTCGAACCGCTAAGGAATAATGTGGTGGTGCACCGTCTTGCTGAAAGTAACCAGATGTTAATATACGGAGGGGAAGATTGTCTACAACAAAATTCTGCAGCATATCCAGGTAAGCATCTCCCGTTACAGTCTGGGCGTTAAAAAAATATGGACCAAGCACTCCAAACTTCGATATGCCACACCATACGTTAACTTTCGGTGTAGAGCGAGTGTGCTCTCTTAGTTCATGAGGATTATCTGTATTCCAAATGCTGCAATTGTGCTTATTGACGTTGCCACTGATATGAAATGTGGCTTCATCCGACACGAAGAACACAACATTAGGGTCTATGTTCGTTATTTCTAGTATCACTTCTGCAGGTCGAACACGAGCAATTTTATCGGCATCAGAAAGGGCTTGAATCATTTGAATGTGATACGGCTTCATTCCCAGATCGAGGTGAAGAATTCTCAGAACACTTGTCCGCGAGATTCCGCTTTCCAATTCTAATCTCGTACTTGATTTTCTTGGGCTGCTAATTATTCGACCTTGTACATTTATGATGTTATTTTCCGTTAGAATAGTTCTGGGACGTCCACTCTTTCCTTTACAGTCATTAGTGACAGACCCTGTGCGCACAAATTTTTCATACACTCGACGGATAGTTAAACGGCTTGGAGGTTCTTTCTGAAACCATTTCTGAAATTTTTGTCTTACTACTGAGGGTGACCCAAACACTTCCATCCAAGACGCTACCTTCCTTCTCTCTTTCAAAGTAAGTCGGGTGGCCATATTTTGTCTTCAAACTAAAAAAAAAAAATTAAATTAAAAATTAGGTAGTTCCATATGAGTGGTAACATCTTTCTGGATAAACCTGTATATACAGACTATACAAATACAGTAATGAAACCACTTGCTTTAAGATCTATTGATCTTAAGGCAAGCAAATTACACACAGCATTATTAGAGACTGGATCAAAAAGTTATTCTTAATGTCTTTACTTAAAATTAATCAGAATCATCACTATCATTTATATCAAAATAAATAACAAATTTTGCCATTTTATTTTTATCGCTCACACCACCCGTTTTCACCAGTCTTCTATAATGCTTTCAGCATAGTTGATACAATTCTTAGACATTTCTGGTGTTATATGTTCCAGTTCATCTTGCCATATTCTCAAAACATTCTCTGCCCCTTCCCCATAAATCCCTATATTATCGTAATATTTTGCTTAACAAGTTACAGGAGTTGTGGTTTTAAAGAGTCATCATGGTGCATTTTATTTTCATTTAACAAACCTTGACTGATATCAATCATTTTCCACATAGAAGTTGGAATACTTTTTCAGTAAAACTATGGTGAGGCACATTTCCCATGATGATTATAGATGGCTGCTCCAGATTTTTTAGTAGCTGTTTTTCAAACCATTGCAGAAAGTTACTTGAGTTCATTTCCCTATGACAGTCTAGATCATTTCCTTTTGATAGAAATGTAAGCGATGCTCCGGGTATAAATCTTTATCGATTACCAGCATAAACAATAATATATCTAGAAAGCATAGTTATATTAACTGCTATACATTTGTAATATTAATCGATCAGTAACCTTCGCCCATCAACTTTAGTCCTTCGGTACTTTGAACATTCTTATCTTGCCACGATCTATGTATAGTGCCATTTCGGAAAATTCATGGTTCATCTACTAAAACAGGCTCCCACAAATAATTCACATTTTTATTTTTAATGTAACCCATCAAAAAATCTACTCGACCAAGAATAATATGAAATTGTTACATTAGTGCTCTGCTAGGATCATCTTTTTCCAACGGAAACAAATGTTGCGTAAAATTATTGATAAAGATGTTGTACCACCATTATATATGCTTCTCTCTTGTAGGCTGTCATGCAAGATGTTAAGCGTAACATGTTGTTGTGAAGGATATACATATTGCGGTGTTCTCTTCTAACTGAGACAAATTGAATAATTAAATAAAGTTGGAAACAATAATGAAAAATTTAAAACAACTAAATTTTGAATGCACCCACCTGTATGAACATCGTCATAAAACAAATCTCATTGTCAGTTTCATGTAAAGTTTCTTGTTATTTTCTGTAATAAGTTTTTATATGCAACGATACAGATCGTGTTAAGAAAAACACATCTGTGCATATTTAGTAAAGTTATATTGTATGTAAAATGTCATGTAAATTATTATATTTCTTCACGTTCTGGTTTATAATTCTTAATAACTTAATTTAAATCATATATACCAATTTATAGAAGAATATTTTTTAAGTTATAGTAAGCTTCATAATCAATACTTGAATTTTACAAAATTTCTTAAATACATAAATATTGTTTCTGTAACAGTTACGATGTACGTAGAATTTCAAACAAGATAACGTGAATTGTAAATAAAACACGGCGTCGGACGGTAAAAGAAGGAACTCATGAAAATAGGAACGCATTTAAAATATGAAATATTATTAGAAAGAAATATTAAAGAAAACGTAAATCAGTATAAGAACGAAAGCTTTTAAATATGGAATATTACGTGAAAGTGTTTTTGAAAAAGAATTGACGTCCGGGGCATATATAAAGAAAATTTCTCAAGAAGATAGACACTTTGTCGAAATTTTGTTTCAAATTGGTGGTCTAAAAAATTAAATTTTTGCTTGTGATTAAATCTTTAGAATTTCAGTTTCATTTAATTTATTAGTAGGTAATAATAATATATCCATCGTTTATTTTATTTTATTTTTGTAAAAAGCTAAGAATGGATCAATATCACGAGGAATTTGATCAGACATACAGTAATTAATTCGACAGGTAACCATGTAACAAAAGAAACACAATACACAATACAAGTACTAAAATTAAATTTATAAGTTTATTTGTTTTATGTGGACATTTTATTTGAGCGTGTACAATTTCAATTTCTATCTTAAAACAGGTAATAAAATACAGTTGTCTTTAACTTGTAAGTAGAGAAAAAAGAATTTCACGAACATTTAAAGACATCTGGGTTTTGAACTCGAAATTTTAAACTCTTGTTAAATATTTGAGATACTAATTAAAATACATCATGACGATTTTATGTAGCAGGGTAAAGTCTCGCCACTTAGATATGAAATAATACATTTTTCCTTTGTAATATTATCAACCTTTAATACTATTAAATCCACAAACTTTAAAATCTATTCATTTTTAAATACAATCACTGTTTCATGCTTTAGCATCTTGGAGAGTATAAAATCTCACTAGTCTAAAGTAATACACTGCTGTGGTTTGAAATATTAATATTGGAATATAAATCTTCAAAGTCTTATTTATATATCTATATAAATGTGAATATTATCTGACTAGATATTAAGATTGACGTACTATGTTTTCCTAATAATTGGCGATATTTAATACAATTGAATACTAATGTACGTTTTGACAAAGTGTGTATAATAAATGTATTAAACTTATTATTAACTTATTTCTTTCCTTATGACAGATGCTAGGCCTAGTTACAAAGAACACTTTTTGTAAAACAAAAACCCTGAGACCAATTTAAGAGTCTAAAAATACAAAATATGTGTGTAAGATGATTCATGTTTAATAATTAACGATTCATATTTAATATATTGACACCCTTTTTTAACTCACAGTACACAGTAATATGATGTGATTGTGATATAATGAGATAAAAAAATGGAACTTACTATTTCAGTACATATCATATATTGTATTCTGAATAGCCATTTGATCAAAGTCATCAGTATTAGTGACTGTTTTTTTACAATCCCCCATTCTTTTTGGGGACTGTTCAAAGGTCTACCTTCCTTTATATCTGTCGATATAGCCGAAACAGTTCCAGAATGAAGTAGCAAAGCATCAGCAAGTCACTGTGAACACATAATTTTTTTTTTCAAAACAAATGGATCACCATTGTCATGTTCTTTCTCAAAATAGCAAATCAAAGAAGCAACAAGCTTTTTTAATTGAAAATTCAAACATATCGGCATTTTAAGGTTAGATCCAGGACTCTTCACCAGAAGAAAAAACGGAAAAAAAAACAATTAAGATTGGTATAAAAACGAGAAGTTTAAATAAAAGAGGGAATAAATAAGGAGAAAACCGGTAGCAATTAATTCAAACTAATTTAAATGTCAATTGTCAACAGCATAAATGTCAACAGCGATTTTTATGTTGCAAATGCTTATTTTGGAGGCGGTAATATGCGAATACATAGATTTGATTTTTAATCATGGCATTATCGCATAATGCAGATGATGAAATTCGATATTATGATGCCTTCCTGAATCCCCTTAATTTAGTAAATTTCTAAACTTAGAGTGAACAGAGTATACATACTAAATAGTATGAATCGAAATTCTGAAACCTTCATTAGTAAGACCGTTGTTCCTTTGTTTGAGAAAACGGTTTAGTCGTTTTTATTTTATGCATGTCTCTTTTTGAAGACCAACAGTTGTCGGCCACCATGTTTATATACCATATTCTCTAGTACCTCAACTCATTTTATTTTATGTCCTGATGGAAACTCTCTCCTTGTTTTTCGCTCGTTAGGCCAAGATTTTCGGGAAAAAAATTAAGACGGGCATAAAAAAGTGAATTTTGATGCTCATATTGCAACCTAAATAGAACAACTTTTCGGATTCGTGTGATTAATGCATTCCTAGAAAATTGTCCATTCAAAAGGAGTCATAGTAGTTTTAAAGTCATTGTCCAAAACGAATTTTCTAATTTGGAAACCAATGAGGATACTAAGATTTTAAAAATTCTATGAAACACTATACCATTGGCAAAGTTTGTCGCTCTTGCTTGTTTAACCAGCCTATTTCCAGAGAAACTGGGTCAAGTTTCGTTATTCCAAAGATCAATTTAAGGCATAAATTCTGATCTCGCTACTAGGAAGATATGAAGTCAGTACTAATTCATGGACTGTACAATCCACATTAGTAATATGTGATCAGCAATGCGACACACAAGGAAATCACACAAGAACGTTACCTTTAATTTCTAAAATGATGTTAACCAGTTCATACTCTGAACACTATCAAGAAAGTAATAATTCATTGCAAATATATACTGCAGTTTTGACGAAATATTCCCCTGATCCTTATTGCAGTTTAGTTCTAAAAATATTCCATTTCTCCCTCGGCGATCGGTTTATAAACTGATAGCTAAAATAACCCTTCCTTTTACATTGAATAGATTTGTATTAACACTTTTCAAATTTTGACGAGTCCCTTATCTTGAGTTGTTGCATAAATTTTGCATCAGTAAATCAAGATACAGGTTTTCCAGTGACTTTGATAGTAGACGCTGGAACAAACTTATTAAATAGTTAGTTTAGATTCATCATGTATGAAATTTTACCGTCAATGTTCGGCATACCTAATATTCTATTCGAGGGCATCGAATTTAAATCGTTAAATCAGTATACTTTCTTTTCCATCGGATTATTTTACGTGAAAATGAAAATAATCATATTCTGAAATACCTTCAGCTCTTCCATTAGTACATCCTTTTTCTTCCTTTCCATTCATTCCACATAGCCACAGTAACGCAAGGCAGGGTATTGAATTGAATGATAAGTTTTCTCGGCGAATCTATGTTCCCTAGAATCATTTTATTTCCATTCTCATTCATTTCATATGAGACTGAGCCACAGCAAAGCATGACCGGGTTATGATAGTAAGAAATATTTAAAGATATTTAGTTACTTAACCCTTAACCACCGCAGTACAATTGTTGTCGCGTACCAGCCGTAGTGCGGTAATGGTGACTGCGAACTTTTCCATTTCGAGAAAATTCCTGATATATTTTTTTCTAATTTTTTAAATTTTCAACAGATTAAATAGGACGCCAACAATAAGGAAAAAATATAAATTCAGAGTTAAAAGATATTCTCATTTTATTATTCATCAAAATATGAATGCTTATACTTTATTATTGGAGTATTTGTACTAATATAACAAAAATGCTTATACTAATATAACAAAAATCTCATGAAGCAAATGACTTTAGCAAAGAATCCTATTTAAATTCTTAAAGAAGAATAATATACTTATTTAAATAAAAAATAAATCGGCAAAAAAAATTAGGTGTAAAAATTGCGGGAGCTAATTATGTTTACAATTTTTGCACAGTTTTGAAGCACATTCCAGGCAAGTCGGTTTATGGCATGATATACACAAGTAAAAAGTCTTTCCTTTAATATTCGAGGGACAGGTATAGCATGTCTTACGCTTTTCTAATTTTCCCTCCCCTGTAGCTTTGGGAGTTTCCTCAGAAATACCTATAATTCTACGTATGGTGGCATTTAGATGAACGATTATTGATCTTCATTCAAGGTGAGAGCATATTAAACCATCTGCACGCTGTTTTAAGAAATCTGTCTTATCTATCTTAGAACAATCCTTAAATGACTGATGCAGAACGTGAGCATTTACACCACTTATATCTAGCAGACGAGATATAAAACTTTCTGATGAACATTTGTAGCGATTTTTGCCATAGAAACTTGTTGAGTTGTTAGCAGAAGCTGTGCTACTCTCTTCACTTTCACTCTGCATCTCCTCGATACGTTCAGCATCATCTTCACTATCTGCCTCTGCTTCCGAAGCTGATTCATGATCGCTTACTTCGTAATAATCTTCATCGATTCTTTCGTAATCACTATTTTCGCCATCTGCTTCATTAAACCAATTTATCAAAATATTTTCAAAGTCTGGATCACCGTAACGAACCCTCTTTGATAAAGTAGGAAAGTTGCTTATAGTCAAAAGTCACACAAAATAAACGTAGACAAAATTAAAATAGTTACACTAATGCCGTAGTCCGGTCACTGTGACCGCGTCGAAATTCTAATCTCACTCTTGTGAGAAATAAGTTCACAAATCAAGTTCAACATTTACATGTAAACTGACGATCGGGTGATTTGAAGGTACTGAGACGCACATTGCGCTATATTAAAGTGGGGATAATTTCCAAGAAAATACAATTTCGCAACGGTCTGTATGACTGCACTACAGTGGATAAGTCTTACATTAATTTCTTTTTTAATTTGAATTAAAAGTTAATCTTTCATTTCGACAAAATAAATTGTAAGTAAAATTTAATAAATCTTTATAGAAACACAGTCCAGTTACATATTTTTACGATTTACCATTTGAAAAGGTTTGCAATTATTCCCTGCTCTAATAAAACTTTATGGCCTCTTTTTATATGAAGCAAAAGCAAACATCCAATAAAAACATTGAAATACAATCGTTGGAAATTGTGCCCCACATGAAGAATGTTCTTGTAATAAAAAAAATGTAAAAGATTTGTATGCGCTACATCTTATGGTACAAATCCAGAAAAAAGTGACACGCTGAGCTTTGACGTGAGATCCAGATTCATTTTATTTTATAACAGACCGTCCTTAGTGAATACCGAGTATTCTCTCGTATATTCTACTTATTTTCCATCTCTCTCATTTCTTTCGTGTTGACCTGATATCTGCGTAAAGCTTCGAACGTTACTCAACAACAGGAAAATTCAATTTAAAAGTAAAATGTTATTTATTACTCTCTAACTAGGAATTTTTCATTGTCAAGAGGGAAAGGCGCAGATCGTAATAATTTAACAATACGTTAGAAACGTATCTACGACCTTCGAAGAATATGTTTAAATTTCTCGTTTGGTTTGAGGCGAAAATTCCTTTATTTATTTTTTTTTGTTTACCCCCTGGCTAGATAGAATTTACAAAAGAAAATACAATATGTTAAGTTGTTAATATTACATCTTTCAAACAATGATACTTAAATATAAACATTTCAAATATTTTCGTGGAACGTGGAGGTAAGATATTATAAGGAGATAAATTTAAAATACGAGTGGAACCGAAACAGAACGAAATTACCCTCATTTACATTAAATTTAAGCCGATCTTTCCTTTACTGTGGCGGTGTAATATTGATGATGGGCATCATATTACGTTCGGAGACTATAATAATAAAAAGTTTAGTTTGACGTGGAAAAAGTAATTGCACAGAAGCGCTTATAAATGTACAGTATAATAATTCAATTATGATCGTTGAAAGTATTATGTGTTTTCCTAATAAAATGTGTACTGTTTTATGTGTTGGTACATTTCATTCTCTTTATCATTATTTTTTATACTTACTTTCCGAGTTTTTGCTATTTATATTTGCTTATGTATGGTAGTTTCGTTATTTAGTAAAGAACAAACTATCATAAAATTAAAAATATAAAAAAGATAAAGTGAATATAACTCCAAAATTTTGGAATAACAATAGTTAAACCCGAGTAAAATAAATAAAATAATAATAATAATAATATTTATTAATTTGAACAACAGGTCACTCTAATACAGACAATATAAACAAATAATAAATACACTACATGTATGAAAAAATTAACAACATAGTATAATTCAGAAAAACAAGCACACTACTGTAATACAGAAGAATGGGCAAGAAAAAGAAGAAAACTTAAAAAATAAAACAAACTAGTAAAAAATGTCTGTAGAAAAATTATTGAAACTATTAAAATTCTTGGCAGAATGCACCATCGGAGCACTCAGTAATATATTCGTTCTAGCCGTTGGAAGTAGAAGCGCTTTATTCACTCTTGAGCTTGGACGAGGTACTCGAAAAATTTCTGCCAATAAATCAGTAAAGTCTATCTTATAAAGAATAACATTTTTTGTGAAGTTTGAACTAATTAGGTGTCGTCGTGCTTCTAGCAAATCAACTCTATGCTCATCCAAGAGCATGTGATAGTTCAAACCACGAGGAGGGTACGTTCCATTAACTTTATAACTCAAATACTTTAGAAACTTCCGCTGTATGGATTCAATTGCATTAATATACCAATTGTTAAGAAAGCTTAAGACAAAAGTGAAAATTTGCTTGACACCGTATATGCATATATTCCATGCAAAAACAATAATATTGATAATTGTTTTGTGTTCTTGTTTTACATAGATTTAGTTTAATTTATATACATTTAGCTAATTACTTTCTTTAAATTTATACTCATCAATGCATATACAGTATATTTAAAAGATCCTGGTTCACAAACAAGTATTTTATTCGCATAACAAAAAGCCTCTCAAACCAGGGAAGCTTCAATATATGGTCCTTCGACAATCCGAATTTAATATTATCAAACATATGGTACTTGGACAAGCCGGATATAGCATTATTCAAGTGCATTACATACCGAGACATCAAGTGGATTCCAATAGTCCACAAAAATCGAGGTGAGTCTCCAATTATTCCTTTTATTGTACTATCACACATATAGCCTCTTAAATAGCATGTTTAAAATTTGTAATGGTTATGACGGTTTAAAGGACCGTATGTTGAAGCCTCCCTGGTTTCCTGGTTTGAGAGGCTTTTTGCTATGCACAGATTTCCGAATAGAACACTCGTTGTGAACTAAAATATTTTATACTACTATGTACACAACTATATTGTTGGATAAAAGATACTTGTTATTTATTTGAAGTTTATTTTAATTTATTTTGTTTTGAATATCTGAACGAAGATAATGCCGAGTTTTTTCTAGCTCAGTGCTTTATGAATTCTTGCTAGACGTTTTCTTGGTGAATTCTTCGTTGATACTAGTCTAGACTGGTCTTGTGTGCCAGATCAATTATGGGGTAGCGTCCACATTTGTTCCGAAAAGGTAATGAAATTAAACATAAACTTATTGTAAGAAATCTGGAATACTAATCAATAAACATACGGAAAACCCCTCAATGAACAGAACAAAGAGGACTATAAACTGTACACGAAAAACCCACGATAGATCTTTACATTCAAATACACCTTGTGTATTTAATTTTTTGTTTAATTTTTCAGCCTACTAATTTCATATTAAAGATTAATTTACGTTTTTATTAATATTTTCCTTATAAATAAAAATTTTTCGGGCATGTTATACATCGTTGAAAAGCACATTTTGAGGACTACCTAACAAACCCAAAATCAAATATGGCCGCCATATGAAAAACAAAAGATAGTGGTAATAACTTAAAAACAAATGACAATCGGGGGTTTCTGTTTGTATCAAATAATTTGTTTTAAAAAAGTGTCTCAACAATGTAAAACTTTAAAAGAGGTCAGACTAAGCGTTATCGAGTTATTGAGGAATAACGAAATCGGCAAATTTTTGATTTTTCAAAATATTTTAAAAAATTAAAAAGTTAGGTCTAATTTGAAATGGGATTTGCCCCGAGTATTGAATTCTGCAAAACATTCCCCATTTAACCGTTGTTCTATATCTTCTAATAACCGAGATACCAATGGTGAGCATCGAAATTGGGACCCACGGTATACATACTTCATACAGCAAGCATACACCAGAAAAGGTTGGAAAACCACGAAAATGTCGAAGTAATCTCGCTACTTGACAACAACGGACTTGCAGATCTTGCATCGAGTTAGGCGAAATTGCCAACGTTTCGTCCACTGTCATAAGAGGCATTTTCAGGGCTGTACGTAGATTTCGTAAGTAGCATTCTACACTTACTTTTAACAAAGGACTTGTTTGACGGCTCGAGAGACTAAAAATGTTCGAACTAGTGTAGTGCCTAGAAATGATTTCTAAGCGTACTAAAATCCGTGAACAAAGTGACAAAGGTAACGTGGAATATGTCGCTGGACGCACTACTGTTATAGATAAGTTAGATATTATGATATTATAATTGTGGGATAGACTTTATCTAGGTTAAATGCTCAACGACCTTTTGGGTTTTTAAAGTAAATAGAAAACAATATATATTTCATATTAATTTATTACTAGTCAAGTCATCGGATTCTAAATATTGCATATATGCCTTGAATTTGGGAAAAATGAAAAATTCACTTCAGCGATGTATGTACTTAACCCTGTGTAGATATTTATGTGTACATATTAGAAACGGACAAAGAATAAGTAATTTTAAATATTTATGACATCCTATTTTAAATGTAAATGCAAACGTATTATGTAGGTATATATTCAGTATGTGCGCATATACATTTATTTATATTTATTTTCTTTTGTTGTATAATAGCGGTTTTGCTGACAATGAAATAACCTCATTTGAATTGTTTACATTTATTTAAGGTTAGGGAGGTTAGGAACTTTCACGTTCTCTGAACCACCGCATTGTTTTGATAATTCTATTAAGATTTCATATCTTATAAGATAACTTATAACTAATACTATATTTAAAGTATACTCTTAAGAAATAGTTAACTTATTGGTCCTGAATATAATTATGTTCTTAATATTAATTTCGAATATAAATTAGGTTGACTTTTCTTGTTAAAGAAACGTTAAGTAATTCCAAAATAAATTAGCAGGAACTAATTCCATTTATTATGAACAAAATTATGAAAAAGTTTTTTTATAACTCGAATGGGCAATAAGCTTTTGCTGTGACAAGAAAAATAAGTGGACATTCAAATTTAGAGTTTATTTGACTCTATATATACGTCTTAAATTCTAAACATATTTTTGTCTTGTAATCAAGTTTGATGGCAGTAGACGTTTCAGTCTATACACTTCATTGACAATGCACACATTTAACTGGTTGGCTAGCACACTGGCGCGCACGACAGTCTTGCGCAGTATTTAACACTAAACTGGTGAATAACTTCTTTGATGGATTCCAGTGAGATGTCATGGTAAATTACTTAGTTGGACGTACTACAGTGCATCGAACATGGCACGTATCTATTTGCTTTGGAACCTGGCGATGTACCGAATGTTAGAGGCACTGGCCGTGTCCCACAATTGAATTCCATACGTTCACAAACGTTTTAGAATGTTTTGTATAGTTGTAATTTGTTATCTAAAGACAGTGTAGATCTCCTTCCAATAAGCCAATACATTTGAATTATTTTGAAACCTAATCGTTTTCGCTTGGTGAATATGTGTTTCTCTCAAGTAAAACATTTGTCCAGATGTATTCCACGGTATTTATTTGGGATCTTGAGCTTGTGGAAGTAAACAGTCGTTGATTTTCGGAGGCGAACTTGTTTCTGCGTAGTATAATTGTTACATGACTGGATTTTACTACATTTGACCTATTTTTTTTTTGTTTGAAGATTCCTTAAGGCTGAAGTAAGGCCAGTAAGTGATGAGAAAATTACTGTGTCATGGACATAGGTTGATACCGTTGTGATTATTATTGTTGGAAAATCAGTTGTGTAGATGAGATATAATATAGATCAGTCAAGTAAAGTTTAAGTAGTTGATAGTGGGGATGGCAGAGAAGCTTTTTCAGTTTGACTTAAAACCCGCAATGCCATACCTTGACAAAATCCTGTGATTTGTCGAGGAAAGTTGCAGAGCAGTACATTCAGATTCTTGTGAATTTGGTTAACTAGTCTGTATACTTGCTCTATATTTCAGCAATTGTTACGGCATCCAAACTAATGGTCTGGAATTATTTTCTGCTTGTCTGGTCTCCAAGCCAGAAAAAATGAAGATGTCACCTTCTACAAGTCCATAAGTCTACTTCCAAACGCTTAAATTAATTGTGAAAACTCGAGCCTTATTTCAACATTAAATTAAATTAAGATTTTAAATATAGATATTACGCTCCTATGTTAAATTAATCTAAGGATACAGAAAATGGAGGTTAAATGTCACGAATATTAATTGCTTTAAACATTGCTAACATATTCTTGAACTTTTTTCATAAATTAAAAACGCAATACCAATATCAAAAGCAGTTTCGTTATCCGCACCTTAAAGTCCAAAACAAAATTGTTGCGCATACTCTATTAGAAAATATTATTTTCATTTGTTACCAACTAAAAATATTGTATTGATCATTTAACATTTTTTAAGGCGTCTTTAATTATTTTTTCGAGTAACTTTTGTTCCGTCTTCAAGAAAGAAAATCACACCATCTCAAAACTTATCTTGTATCGATCCATATTCTAAACCATTGATTCCCAAAGTGGTCCAGGTGGACCCCAGGGGTCCACGGGAGACTCGACGGAGGTCTACGTTGGCGTGACAAAAAAATGGGGGTTCACAATTCGTAAGCGGGGGTCCACGAATATTTATCTGGTTTCGATAGTGAAGAACTAAAATGTTGGCTTGAGTTCACCTATCAATGTAGGCAGATAATATTTTAAGAAGCTCAGCGACTGTTACTGCATATTCCATATTCAGTACAACGTGTCGAGACTTGCAAAGCGCTGCCGCTGCCGCCGTCCGCAATGCTTGTTCAGACGTGCAAAGGGACGAAGTACGACTTGTGGTGTGTGTGCTTGCAATCTTGCATGAACTTGTTTGATTCTTCACCAATATAAATACGAATGCCACGGATAAACGTTACTCATTTGTTTCCCGAATTTCGAAAAGAAAAGTAAAGTAAAGTGAATCGATGTTAGTATTTGCCACTGTCGGAAAAGTAAGTACTTACCTGCCTATTTGTTATACATACTTTTATTTTATTTGTTATTTATCTATTTATATTACAATTTATTGTACACGTAAGTAAACAAAAAATGGACAAATTACAAAAAAATACGTAGGTATAAAAGGTGAGGCTTATTCCTAAAAGAAATCTCTTCCAACCCACCTGCGATAGGAGATATATTTATGTTGTAATAAGTATATTTGTAATGTTTGCGTGTAGTAGGTACGTATTAAAAATTAAATACTGAACAGAGGCATTATTAGATACTTCCATAAAAGAACAGAAAGCCGAGAAAGGTTGAACTTCTTGTCCCTACTTTATTAGTATTTTTTTTATTACCCGACTGTGTGGTGGTTCACTAATAATTAAATATATTTTCATAAATTGTACGTGTCTTTATATACTACATACTCGTAACGTGCATCAAAGTAATAAATAAATAATTAAAATCGCGAAGCTTTGATATCAAAATATTATTTACAAGTATTTTCTATCGAATTTACAGAAATATATCAAAATATAATTAATGAAAAAATGTTTTACATTACATTAAAATCGGTTCAGCCGTTTTCATAAAACTCAATTATTGATCTTAGCGATTTATTGCTTTTTATAATTAGAATCAGTTTGCCGCCGGTACTTTGTTTATTTCATTGCAATAATCATTAATCCTGTTAAAATAGCCATATCCTGTTAAGTAAGACCGCCTTAAGATTACTACAACAAACTTTTTTTTTTATTTACAGGTAGGTAACTGAGACAAAACATGGCTGAATCTAAGAAGAAATGTCGACAGTACAGTGTTGATTATTTAAAATTTGGTTCTCTTCCATCAAAGGCAGATAGGCGATTGCCCATACGCCTTTTATGCAACAAAGTTTTGAGCAGGGACTCTAGGCAACCATCGAAGCTCGAAGATCATCTAAAAAGGTGTCATCCTGATAAAATAGGTAAAGATTTGGAATATTTTCAAACAGTGAAGGAAAAATATGAAAAGACACCCACCGTGCACAGTATGTTCGCTTCGACGTCGGAAAGTAACGATGATGGCTTGCGGGCATCTTACAATATCTCATTACTTATAGCGAAATCTGGAAAATCGCACACCATTGGAGAACAGTTAATTTTATCCGCTGTTGAAGAGGTTTTAAAAACTGCTCTGCACAAATCTCCATTTGACATACTCAAAAGAATTCCTTTGAGTAACAACACTGTACAAAGACGTATTGACGAAATGAGCTCTGATATTGAAAGTTTCTTGTGTCATTATCTGCAAACAACTCATTTTTCTATTCAACTGGACGACTTTACCTGGTAATGAAGCATTATTATTGGCATATGTTCGATTTGTTATGGACGAAGAAATTCATGAAGAGCTACTATTCGCGAAAACTTTGGAGACGGGCACTAAAGGTGAATCAATATTTAATGTCTTGAGTGATTTTTTTAAGGAAAAATCGATTCCATTCACAAAGGTTATTTCAGTGGCAACAGATGGAGCTCCTGCCTTGCCCGGGCGATGTTGTGGGCATATAAGCCATCTTAAAAGAATTATACCAGAGGTAACTGAAATTCACTGTGTCATCCACCGACAACACCTAGTAGCGAAAAATTTGAGTGCTAAATTGCACCAATCGCTTCAATTTGTGATTAATGCAGTTAACAAAATAAGAAGCAATGCATTGAATACGCGTTTATTTGCACAATTGTGCGATGAAAATGATGAAGACTTCCAACGATTGCTCTTACATACTGAAGTACGCTGGTTGTCGAAAGGTGCATGTTTAATAAGATTTTTCTCACTTTTTGAATCAGTTTTAGAGTTTCTGGAAAGTAAGGATCCAGATTTAAAAGAAAACCTGATCAATTTGAAAGCAGACATCGCGTATTTGACAGATTTGTTCAAAAAATTTAATGACATTAACTTACAATTAAAAGGGGAAAGCCTCAATTTAATAAAAACAAAGGGTGTAATTTCAGCTTTTCTTGGAAAATTGAAATTTATGAAGCAAAATAGTAGTCGGCGCGAATTTTCCCAGTTTTCAAACTTGTCACAGGTAGAATGCCTTGATGAGGATATTCACATATACGTTTAACATTTAATTGCCTGCATGATGACTTTAAAATCAGATTTGAAGATATTCTGACGATGGAAATACCACCATGGATTATAAATCCACTTGATGAAACGGAAGTGGAGAATGTGATATTACAAGAGGAGCTACTCGAGCTTAGCACTAATGAGGAACTGAAGGTGAAATTTAAAAGAGGGTATCAAACATTTTGGCTGCAGGCAGAAATACCCGAAAAATATCCTGGACTGTGTAATTAATTAACCAATAATTCAGCCGCAACGCAAATTTCCATAGTTAGATCTAATCTTCACATTTTTTACGAGTTTTGGGAATATGGTAGAAATGTAGATGCAGGGGTTCCACCGGAACCAGCAAAACTTTCAAAGTGGTCTATGAGAAAAAAAAGAGGGAGCCTCTGTTCTAAACGGTTTCTTATTAGGTTGTCATAACTCTCATAGAATTTTAACATCTTCCAGCCAAAATGTTAGCTTTTGACCCTTTTGTAGACTATATCGAAGAAATTATATTTTTCTAACAGTATCTTTTAATACGAGGTGGTGTCTAGAAGTTATCGAAATTTAAATTACAGGCGCAAAAGGATTCAATTACAATCAATCGTAATTACGTAGAGTTGTCCACACCATTTTTAAGTGAGTATGTTAAGCGTGATTATTATAGGTGGAAACGTTGTCGGTGAAAAATTTTTCATTGTCATGTTTGCAATTTTTCTGAAATTCTGCTTCAAACCAGATCAGAGTACCGGAGAAGTATACGTAATGCAAAGAAAGCTCTTGGGGATGAGGCTTAGAGTTAAACATTTTAAAATGGCCTAACATCAATTGGCATTACACTAGAATATATAATTGCTGTCCTGAATGCAGTGATGAATCATCGATACAAAATTATATCCTAATATGTTGAGGTGGCTAAGGGAGGATGTTCAGACAAGTGGCACAGAAGCAATTGGGTTCTTCACCACAAAAACACAATATCACTTTCATGGTAGGGTAGTTTTTAACGAAAAACGACATGGTGTTTGTTTTTCATTCAGCAGGGTCACCGGAACTGGCTTCTTCAATTTTTTCTTGTTTTTGAGAATAAAAATAAAGTTGGAGGGACGAAAATTTGACACGATAAAAGAGAATCTATCTGAATCCAAAACGATGCTGTACACATTAACAAAACAAGACTTCTAGAATGTAGTACTTTCATGACAGAAGCATGGTGTTTGCAGAAGATTGGTGTTTACAGTCCCAAGAGGACCACTAAGATGATAGTGATGGAAGTGAATGAAATTTAGGTATTCTGCAATTTTGATTGCTTTTGGGATTCCGGGCTGAAACCACGTTCTTGGTACCGCTTTCTTCTTAGCTGAAGCTTCGTCTACTGTTGCTAGGGACATTTAGTGTTGTTGCACTGAAACTGAAAGTTTGTTAATTTGAGACAAGGTTATATTGGAGCTGTTCCAGGTCACTAGATCGTAACGATTACGGTTGAGTTTATGAAATAGAAGTGTTTGCCAGGTATTAAAGCCCACAATCTCAGAAGCAATCGTAGACAACGACCGCGAAAGCCTACAAGCCAGATTCTGTAACTTTGTTTATCGCTACTTTTGGGAGACTTATGAGTACCGCCTTGTACTCCAGTACAAGATCTGAAAGAAAATATTTTTTTTGTCTTTGAGATTAACACCTATAAAGCCACAGTAGTTGTACGATATGTGAAGTTAACAGTACATTGAAGAGACGCAGGTACACAATTCTTCACACTACCATAAGTGAAGGATGTACTACCAACCTTCAACTTTGCATTTTGATTCTCCTATTCATAAAAATTGGTAAAAAAAGTAGCAAATACGTTTGCAGTTATTTGGTAAAAATGTTGTTACATTAGTCGTTAGAGGCTAGCTACGAATCAAAACTTTGTAAAATTGCTGTATTTGGTCTTCCTGTAGAAGCCAACGAATGAGAATGTAGTTTATACCTGCATTTTCTAATTCACAATTGCAAGTTGGCAATTCAATAATACCAATTTTGTACAGATGAGCTGGAAACTGTACTTGTCCAAATTTAAATTTAGCAATTTAGGTCTTGCAGGAGCAAGAAAGAGATACATTATCGTACGAGCAGAAATTCCCGGAATGCAAAAAAAAAAATAAAAAACTGCTCTAATATCTAATTCACTACCACTGCCTTCAAAGTACTCTTCTTCCGCATCCAGATCCCAGCGACTTGTCCATAACTGGAAGCAGTGCTGGAAGGCTTTGCATGTTAACCTGTTCAACACTGTCTGCAATTCGGTTTGGAACTCCTCAATCATCTCAAAATAGCACCCCTCCGAGCTTCAGCTTCAAATTTGGAATCAGCGACTATGGGGAGTAGGAAGGGTGGGGTAGTACTACCGTCTTCGTTGAGGCCAGAAACTGATGCAGAACAAGAAACATGTGGGTTGGTGTAAGATCGACGAATTGTTGCGCCACTTGGAAGGCCGCTAACGTCTTACGACAAGCCGACAAATGTCATGCCTTAGGTCACTCTTCACGCACTGTTAACACATTTTGTGGCCTGGTTTCTGTCGATGGACGACCGATAGGCTCATTATCATCAACCGACACACATCCATTTTTAAAACGGTTGTACCACTCATAAGTTTGTATCAGGCCTAAATTATCCTCACCAGATGCTTGTTTAAGCATTTTCATAGTTTCCACTGCCATTTTACTAAGAAGCAGAATTTGATGCACATGCTTTGTTCTTTCGCATCAGACATTATAGTGTAGCAGAATAACTCAAAAAAAAATTAACAAATATAAACACAAAAACTGTTTGACAGCTCCTAGCAAAGTAACATTTGACAGACTGACTTAGTATAAATGTAGCTTACACCATATAGCCTTATAGAGATGCAGTACTAGCCCTTAACGCGCCACATTAAAACTCCGGGAAGAGGTAGGTAGTACCTCGTATCACTAATAGAGACCGGACGCACCAGGCCGACATTACGATGGACCACATAAATAGCCTAAAACATCGTTAAGTACAATACGCAGTTATTGAGTAGCAATATTCATTCGGTTAACCGCATATTTGTTTTTTGTCGTTGAATAGTAACTCAATTACTTCGATATTGCAGTTAAATTCCTTTCTTCATAGGCGTAGATAGAAGTGTGAGGAGTTTTTATAATATTTATCAATTTATATTTTGTAAGATAAATAAAGTACGGTGAGTTAATTTCTGTTTTACATTGTTGTAGCTGTTAATTACATACTTCGCAATTTTCGTAATAAATCCTGCTTAATATCGTTTCATGGAATCTACTTCTCTCAATTATTTTGACGTAAGTGTCCAGTGAAATTCGTTAAGTTTCAATAACTTACGCATACATTTTTAATTTTCATTTATTTAGATCTAGATTGTTTAAGTTACTGTTTCAGATGTGATATGGAACAACGTCGAGAATGACATGATGATCCTATGGCGATGTGAATTAAGGGTAAAACTGATTGTATGTCCATTGCCAGTGATTCCGAAATTTATTACAAGGTCTGTATAATATCGCTAAAAAAATTCCAAGAAATCGCACGTAAAGCGTCACTTAGCATCGCAACACATACACAGAAATTAGACCCGTTGGAATCTGACAGTTTTAACGAAGAACTGTGAAACTTTAATGACTGCAAATATTCTATTAAATAAATCCCCATATATAGCAGTTCTATATACGCTGAAATAAAAGAATATTTTCAGTATGCTCCTATAATAAGTGGCGATGTAGAAAGGACGTTTTCTATCTACAAGGATGTATTTCATTCAAAGAGAACAAATTTTACAGAGGAGAACCTTGATAAAGTAATGCTAGTTAATAGTAATACTCCTTTACTCAACTTGAACTACAGAATAAAAATTTTCGATAGTACGCCCGTGGGCGATGAGTCATCAGCCTCTCGTGCCCGGTACCTATCACAAACTTGACCAAGCAAAAGGGTGGCTATATGCGTATTGCGTCATTAAGGACAAATATTTCATAAGTATTTACCTTTTCTACTGGAATTTTTATGTTTTTCTTTTCAATCATTCACATTTGAGATTAATGCTATTTTTGATTTAATAATTTGGTAAAAAAATAAATTAGATTTTTATCAACTTAATAGGCTAATAGAGGTAATGGCTTGTACAAATTAATGTATTTTATATTATACTAGTCGCTCGTTCATATTTGAAAAATATTGTAGAGAAAATCGTCAACAATAGCGGTAAAGGATGAGTATTGACAATTTTTAAAATATTCATATACAAATATATGGTGTAGGCGCACCATGTATTAGAGAATATAACGATGGTTCCAATGATCTATTTAGCCTTTCGTTCTCTTCAATTAACCCTACTGCCGAATGAACCCGCTCATTAGTGTTACGATGGATAATTGAATCACATAGTTATTTTTGTAGGTTCATTGTTTGCGGATAATTAAATTATTGTATATCCGTTGAAACAAAAAATATATCGCTTTGAGTTACTGGCACAAATGTAACGAACTTCCTCTGTGGTATATATACACAGAAGATTTAATGCGAAATATCAAAGAGGCTTGATATTGAAAGTAATTAAATATGTGAATTCTGTTAGAATGGATTATACTAGTAATTTATAACACATTACTACCGACTGCTTCTTAACATGGATAAATTCTGTAGCTTCTTTAACTGCAACATTCATTATTTTTCTTCATTAATTACTCAGAGAACTGGATTCGAAAGATTTAGATACGATTTTAGATTAATTTAATTTCACAGTTTGCATGCTGTCTTTATATTATCACCCGTGTAAACTAAATTGAAATACAGAATAATAACTTTACGTATGTATATCTTTCACACAAATTAAAGAAATTATTAAATGTTTAAATTGATGATCCATTAATATGTACCCCTTGTTACAGTTGAAAATTCTCGCCAATATTTTATTTGCTATAATTACGATTCCGAATTTTAATGCTAATCAAAACGGAATTTATTCTTAGTTTAATTATTGTACATTTATCCAAATAATTAACGCTTATATATTTGATATTTAAACATTTACAAAATTAATTCACGTTTATAACTTTCGTTAGAAATATTCTAATCCTAAAATAATTTTGTATTAAATTAATGATCAAATCTAGTTTATTTAAGTTAATAATAATTTTGAATTTTGATGGTTAATTAGTTTATTTCACACATTTAAGTTGTTCGTTTTTTTAATTTTTGTTTTGCAACAACTTTGTGAATTTTTTTTTACGTTTCACGTTATTATTTGTGTGCGATCAGATCTCGGTAAGTTGTAATTTCTATTAAATGTGTACTGTGTAAGACCAAATATAAGGTTAAACAACAGATCTGCGGAGAACTACGAATTTAGATCCTAGGTTAAGGCAAATTGAAATTAATTAAATACCTAATTGTAATAATTTTGGTACCTTTTGCAAATTAGATTCATTTAATTTATCTGATTTTGGTGTTTTAAGTTGATTCAGTATAAACTCATGCAAATTTTTGTAATATTTTCAATAATTTAATGACCTGATATACCGGATGTTCATATCCCAGAGACGATTGTTTTTCATAACTTAAATTTAATTTTACTAATTGCGGCGTGCGAGCCACTTGTTGAATACTTTTTAACTACTTATTAATTACTTGTTTCTTCGTATTTTATAATATACGAATTAACCATTTCCGATTGTTTGTTTATGTACTTAGATACCCCCTCCTTTAGTTTAACTGTGGCGTAGACTCTTAGCAATCTCTCTACTTATCACTGCAACAAATGTTGTAAAGTTTCTTGCGAAACAAAATTTCTTCCAAAGACCTTAAGAGCTAGTAATACCTAAGTTTCTAATTCTTTGGTCTAATTCATTCTATATTAACTCAATATATTACAAATGTCTCTATTGAAGCTGCCAAATCATTCTGATTAATCTCCCGTGGTTCCGCCATGTCTCTAAATAATTCTGACGTAAACGAGAAGAGGATTTGGAATTGATATCTTCCTAAAATACTTCCTCCGCATAATTACAATCCATTAAGTACAGAATGCTCTTGCAAAATTGGAAGGTATTTTTTACCTGTGAAACTATATTGACTTCTACGATATCTCTTACAGTTTTCAACAACACTACCATGCTTGACTGCTGGAACAACACATTGTTTAATCACCCTTCTTTCCGAACCCAAGAAATCAGATGTGGACTCGGCTGTCCGAAAACCTCAGGCTATTGTTGTATTATACAATTTAGGTGCTGTTTTGCTCATTTTGATGTGTTTTTATTATTTCCAACTCTTTATAACAATTTTCGCTTGCATTTCTGCTGTATGCAATCTGGGTTTTATACTTGTTACCGATATGTATTTTCTTCTTGAAAAGTGTGCTTTTTGAACGATTACGAATGACATTAAAAATGTTTCGCTTGGAAATAACAACAATAAAATAATCCCCAGCGGAGTAACGTTATTTATTAAATACAAAAGTATTTTTAATAATATATAATATTATTAAAAATGGGGTGTGAAGAACACAATACAAGTTCATATGTATTTTTGAATGTATCTTCTCCAAAGACGTAGATACGTATTTCACATTTATACATGATTATCAATACGCCCCTGTTGGAGAAGAGACACATTCAACAACACACAACTACCTAGCTATCTTGCAGATATTATTAAGACAGAGCGTGAAGGAATATTCAGCGCTGTCTCTATAATAATCGCTGAACTAGCCGGATGTTCCTTATAGTCGGTAACCACCGTATCTATAAAAAACTGTATTATCGTGTCTTCACTACTTGTCGGCGTAAACCGAATACGTATATAACAACATAATTTGAAACATACTTGAGTAGGTAAAACCTACCAATTTTGTATAATACAAAAGTATTTTTAATAATATATAATATTATTAAAAATGGGGTGTGAAGAACACAATACAAGTTCATATGTATTTTTGAATGTATCTTCTCCAAAGACGTAGATACGTATTTCACATTTCTACATGATTATCAATACGCCACTGTTGGAGAAGAGACACATTCAACAACACACAACTACCTAGCTATCTTGCAGATATTATTAAGACAGAGCGTGAAGGAATATTCAGCGCTGTCTCTATAATAATCGCTCTTCACGCTCTGTCTTAATAATATCTGCAAGATAGCTAGGTAGTTGTGTGTTGTTGAATGTGTCTCTTCTCCAACAGGGGCGTATTGATAATCATGTAGAAATGTGAAATACGTATCTACGTCTTTGGAGAAGATACATTCAAAAATACCTATGAACTTGTATTGTGTTCTTCACACCCCATTTTTAATAATATTATATATTATTAAAAATACTTTTGTATTATACAAAATTGGTAGGTTTACCTACTCAAGTATGTTTCAAATTATGTTGTTATTTATTAAATGCTGTCAATACCTTTTTTATATTAACGGCATCCTATTAGTGTCGAGAGCAGGTGCGAATTGAAAGAAATAAGAAAAGACTTAGTAACAGCTGGCCGACAAGGCCCTGGCCACGTACAACAGACAAGGTAATGACGCTAGCCTCACCAGCATATCAAACGGCCGTAGACATCAACGCAATGCCGCCCGATTAACACACGCTCCAGAAGAAGATGTCAGCGAGAGCATGGAAACATCAAGGAATTAACGGTTCGTCTCCGAATAAACTTCATATTGCCGAAGAAACCCGAAAACCAGGATTTGTCATTTCTCTTTAAATACACACACACACCCATATATATATATATATATATATATATATATATATATATATATATAAATATATATAATATTTTCGTGACCTTGGTATGATAAGGTAAACTTAATAAGTCGGCGATTAAAGGTCTATATAGACCTTTAATCGCCGACTTATTAAGTTTACCTTATATATATATATATATATATATATATATATATAATACTGGAGCACTTAGGTACCATCTCCAAAAGTAACTAAAGAACAAATTAAATGCATATACAATGAAACAGGAACGAGAAATGCACAACATGAGTATCTTTGTTTGAGAATAAGACTAATTATTATATTTATTAATTTAACCTTTTTGTTAATCCTATTTTATATGCATATTTATTTAAGAAATACAACTACAAGTTACTACTATATTTTGTAATTATTTATTTATTTATGTAGAAAAATGTCACACTGTATATTCAAATTGTAACCTGAAATTAGCCATAATGATGTTGTATGATATATGTAAAAATGCATCAACATGAATACGTATTTACAAGTAACATAAATTATTTTCTATAAAAATCTTCTCTAAAATAAATAATTTCTAAATTAGCTTTTCTATATTTTAATTATCAATTCTGTTAAAAACTATTTCAAATCTATATATACTTTCGCAACTATGTTCATGGCGTACAGGCAAATATTAAAAAAAAAAGACGATCGCGATGAAAATGCTTGCATCGGGGGTTACACGAAAATCGCCAGGGCGAGAAAACGCATTCATGGACCCTACGAGAAGTAAAATTAAAATTGTGCGGAAGTATTCTTTGTGCGATTATTAAATTTGTGTGGAAGAATAGTCATAGTATCTCTACGCATTTTAAAAGTTAATGTGCGGCTGTATCTCCTATTGGTACCGAGATATTTCAATTTAAATCAAATCTTCTACTGACGCCGAACAAAAATACAAACAAAAAATATATTACTGCATAAAATAAACGAAATCGGAGAAAAGGTGCCGATATATTGAAGAAATATTGTTCCGAGGTTAAATTCGTCCAAACAGATTCATCCCAGTTAAATAATTTGACCGTTTCCAGTTTTGGAGGGAAAAGGTCGACGAAGTTTCCGGCAATTTCTAGCTGTTTCCCGCGCGTTTTGCAAACCACCAACCAGCACGCTACTATCAAGACCAATATAATTGCAACGTGGGAAGAAAAGCTCCAATTAATTACTCCCTAATTCACAGTCAGGTATTTGAAAAAGAAACATCTAAAATTGAATTTAAACCTGCTCTTAAAGTATTTATAAAATAATTTCAAAATAAAATATCTTTTAATTTGCAAAAAATAGAGAATGCTAAAGTTATCATTGTTAAATTATTATATTGATATGCAAAGATTACTTTCTTATTATTGCTATAACCATCAAATATCTGCATGTCGACAATTTTAACATAACCTCTAGAACTTATTTTATGAGATGACTTATTTGTGCTTACGTTAATGCATTTACCTCGATAAATCCCTAAAAATATATTGTATAATATTACTTCTATTAAAGCTTAATTTAATGTTGACCAGCGTTTTGTTTGATTTCTACCTGAACAACACTCTGTTTGAAACCAACTAAGCAAATGTAAATACATTGTCCAGTACACCTGAGACGTCATTAAAAATCTGGTCAGTACAAGGTAAGAATAATACTCTACTTGACATACGGCACTAGAACCGCCTCTTAGAAGACAGAGCACTCTCATGTTAGTCCGGAGCACTAAAATAATTGATATCAGTTAATACACGAACCCTGCTTTATATTTACTTAAAGAACCCTAGAACGTTTAATTATCAACTATTTATTAATAGCGCTGTTTGCGTATAATTTAATACCAAGATACGCCTCTCATATATTTTTCTAATTTATTATTTTTATTATCATCTGCAATTCGGGGGAAGTAGTTTCATAATAATTACATATATGTATATATATATATATATATATATATATATATATATATATATATAATAACTTCGTGACCTTGGTATGATATGGTAAACCTAATCAGTAGGCGATTAAAGGTCTGTATATTACTTGAAAATATATGTATTTAAAAAAACTCTACATGTTTCGGCAGTTCGCCTTTATGAAGAGAATACAAAATATAAATCATTTATAGTTAGTACCGTCTTATAAAACGGTTAAACACCAGGAAGATCATCATTGTCTCATGTCAGCAGAGTGTTACGGAAGCCTTCGCGTGTGAAGGATGCATAGACGTTAAGGTGTAAAAAGAGGCGTTGAAGCCGTCATTGCTAAAGCTGATTAAAGATAATAATCTCAATAATTATTTAATTTAATCTATCTCTGCTCGTTTTCCAAAGACGAGGATACAGTTGCCTTGATATATATTCACATACAGTTCATAAAGTGTTCCTTTTCAGTCACATAACCACATGTAAGGCATAAGATTCCTTTAAACTGACTAATATGTGTAGTATTACAGCGCGTATTTACGTATATTAGAAAGAGATATAAAATACAATTTGCGGTTCACACTTGGGCAATACGAACTGCAAAGAAATACTTTCTGAACAGTACTTGTATATGCAATAGACTATTCTATTCATTTTATCTGGCAAATCTTCATTGATTTATGTCCATTTTGACAATTTTCTAATATCTCAAAATTAATAAAAAACACAATACAAATGAAAAATAAATCTTCTTTGTCTAAATGCGACCCAGGATTTTTTTAAATTGTAGATTGCATATAATGGTTGTCCGATACATCACCATTCAGTATTACAATGTTTCCATTCAAATGCAAATTTACCTATCATTCAAAGAATTTCCTTTCTATACAAAATCCAGTACGAGTGTGTCAACGCTTATTGAAATCTAATCATACATAAATAATTCAACACTCCTAAATGCGTACACAATTGCTTCGATTTCACCTTCTACGCTAAAAAATGCAAACGTACAGATAATTATGCGAAGTAATTGATGTTGTATAAATAAGCATATATATAATTTATTGTTGGGAAACCATGATAGAAGGCAATACTATTCTGGAAACATAAAAATGATGCAATTTACATATAAATATACTAATGTAATAATCATTTAGGTGTTGTCACCTTTAACAACTTTTATATAAATGTTATTTACGATGAAGTGTTATAGTTATTAATTAATTAATTATTAAGTGTATAGTACAATATGTAAAATAGGCACAAATTTTTCAATAATTTTAAATCTAAGTTAAAGGCTATTCGTTAATTCATAGAATAATCTTTTAGGAAAATTAAATATTAGCTCGACCATTTTAACAATATATTTAATTTATGTATGCCAAATTATTCATTTAATTAGAATAATTGCATGTAAAGTCAGTACTTTGGTATTTTACTCCCCCTTAAAATATAGGAATTCGTACTGCAGATTTTCTCATCTGAGTATGGATTACGTGTGAACAAAATTATACAATAAAAATCGTCTCACGCTGCACCTACTCGGAGATTATGCAATTATTTTAGAAAGATATTTTTCAAACTGATTCACGATTAGTTCGTTATTTCGTTTGAATTACATGTGCATTAATAATTTCTTAATTATAGCAAAGTTAATGCTGAACCAGATGCCGTAATGCATTAAGTTTAGACATGCTAGACAGGTGGTGCATGTTTCAAATAAATCATGATTTAGGTAAGCTTAAATATTTCAAGATTATATAACAAAAATTAATATGAAATTTTAAGTAAAAAGTTATAAAATGGAATTCGTTGTTCTTTTCATTATAAATGTATATAATATTTCCTATAGAACTAACACGCAATTCTTTATACATATATTACTTATCTCGTGATGTTGTAAGAAACATGTTATTTATTATATCCATTTATATTGTAAATGTTAATCTAAAAGCATTTACTTTACTTTACCTTAAAATCCTGGATACCTATTCGATAACTAAGTTGTCTTCATCAACAAATGATAAATTGACTTTTACAGAAGTCATAGTCTCCGATTCATTCAGAAATATTGTTAATAATCCATGTAAAAGTACTCCTTTTCTTTAGAAATTCCTTAGCGCTTTCGATCTAACGATGTTTCTTCATATTTCATCTAAAATAGGTGGTGCGCAAAAGTTACCTACTTTAAATCGTGCCCGCTAATGAACGGTAATTACAATCAAATGTCACTACGTGCAGTTATATACACCATTGCGAGTCAGTATGTCAAGCGGCGGAAGCGTTCTTTGTTGGTGAAGAACTTTTCATTGTCGTACCGCCTATGTTTACAATTTTTCCATGGCGGATTCAATAAGAGATAAGGGAACGGCGTATATGTTTCAAATTATATATATATATATATACGAGTATATATATATATAACGAATAATTAATTGACCGGATAAGCGATCTGTCAACCAAAAAAACAATTTATTTTAACTTGTATATTACGCAGCCATTTGCTACTTCTTCAGGAGAAAAAACAGAGTTAAAAATTAGCAGTGGACGTCAATAAACATGTTAAAATAGATTTACAGACTGCTTAACCGATCAATTAATTATTCATTATTACAGTACGGTTGATAATACTTACAAGTCTATATATATATATATATATATATATATATATATATATATATATATAATGAACTTCATGTGTATGAGAATTAATAATTATTAAATCTCATTTTACATGCGATTGTCGCTATAATTTGTTGCATTTATGTTGCATTATAGCGACAATCGCATGTAAAATGAGATTTAATAATTATTAATTCTCATACACATGAAGTTCATTACAGTTCGTATATATACACGTAGTATAGAAGTGAATATCATGTCTGTCTTCAGTAAGGTGCACTGATGATCTGTAAAAAACAGTGAAATATCGATATATGCACATTCCGCGCAGATAAGTTTTTCACAAAATTTTTCATTTGTACTGACAACTTGTACAGTTGATGTCGCGGCTTGTTGCGTCTACAATCTAGGGCAAAAGTGATTTGCCGAATTGTAGAATTAAATGCAACAAATTATAGCGACAATCGCATGTAAAATGAGATTTAATAATTATTAATTCTCATACACATGAAGTTCATTACAGTTCGTATATATACACGTAGTATAGAAGTGAATATCATGTCTGTCTTCGGTAAGGTGCACTGATGATCTGTAAAAAACAGTGAAATATCGATATATGCACATTCCGCGCAGATAAGTTTTTCACAAAATTTTTCATATATATATATATATATATATATATATATATATATATATATATATATATATATTATAATAAAAACATTAATTGAATATTTATTGAAGACACTAGTTTTAATTCGTTACATTTCTGTTATTGGAATTTCTTAGAAGGTTGGGAGTCTATTATATTTGTATTGTTTTTTTTAATTTAGAGTGTCAAATCTATAATCAAATTTCAAAAGTATGTGACTTTCTTACATTAACCAAAATTATAAAACTATGTAAATTTATTTAATATTGTATACTATTGTTAATGTTTGGTAATATCAAAGGTTATGTGTGAAGGAAAATTTAATTGTAAACCAATAAGTTCATAATATTAATTAAGAATCAAAATTATTGTATAAATGTCAAATACTTTGGAAAATTCCGTATAACTAAAGCGACCAATGAACTTAAAAAGAGAAAAGCTGTTGGGTTGCTATGGGGTTATTGAAACAATTAGAGACAGAATTTTGGCATTTTGAATAATTCAAATGTGTTTTTATTTGGAAAGAAGAATTTTTAAAAAAAACGTTTAAAACAAGTAATTTAAACGTCATATTCCTTTTACCATCTGTTATACGTTCTCATATATTCTGTTGTGATCAAAATAATTATTTTAAGTTAGAATTTTGAGAGAATACAGCTACCCGTTCCTGTTTTAACCTTAACTGGTCACCCCGAGCCAAACAGGGATACTTATGGGATATTTTTAGGACCCGTATAACCTGAAAAATCAAGTTTATCCATTATCCGAATGAGACTGTTTACTTTGCTGTACTGAAGAATTCATTATCTGAAGGTATTCGTTCAGTTTGTGACCATCATAGCCTGAATCTGGAAACATTTGAATCAGTACGTCAGGTGGACCAAGGCTGATCGCAGAGATTAGGAGTATTTAGTAGAAAATTAGAATAGTTTGAAGAAGGTTTTGTGATAAATCTGTATTATTGGTATAATTAGAAGAACAGGTGCATTTGCTTACCGGAAGTGGATAAAGATTAAACCAATAACCATTTTAGAACAATTGTAAGTAAGAAGGTTATATACATATACATTTATTAAGCGTGATTTGGAATTGCCAGAACCAATTTTGTTTGTGCAGCCAAATATTTGACCTATATCCGTTACTTCAATTTATTTGTTTTACCTAAGAAGTTCCACATAATCTTTAAATTCTATTATGTTTTCAATAAATAAATTGTTAAGTCTTTGTTTAACCTGTATGATTTGTTAAACATTACCAAATATATTATACCAAATTTAATATTCATCTATAGAGATAAGATCTTTTCCTTTTAATAAACATTTTTTAAAGCATCCAAATCAAGTCGTTTCTGTTGTTTCTTTGCCAGACAAGAATCTTCACGACCCTGGAGATGCTTAGTGAACTCATGCTAGATAATTTTCCAAATTATACTAAATATCAAATTTTCTTTTAAACCAAAACTCTATTTTGGCTGTTTCCAGCGTTTTGACGCTAAAATAATTATTATATTTGGCACTCCAACGTTTGCCCTTGACAATAACCTATTATATTTGGCGGTCCAGTGTCGGACTGTTAAATACACATTACAATATATATATATATATATATATATATATATATATATATATATATATATAACAATTGATAAATTATTGGAGTTTTTCGGCTTATATTTAATAAACGGCTAAGAAATTATCTAAACACTCATATAGCTATGGAGTAATAATTAGCAATTTCAAACATTCAAATCCGACACCTGCTCTCAAAATACTGACATCTGCTTTCAATAACTGACATCTACTTTCAAAATAGGCATCTGCTTTCAAATCTGACGTTTGCTTTCATAACAGACACCTGCTTTCAAAACAGACATCTGCTTTCAATAACTGACATTTGCTTTCACTAACTGACATCTACTATCAAAACTGACATCAGTTTTCTAAAACGACTTCTGCTTTCAACTTGACATCTACATTCAATAACTGACATCTGATTCATTTACACTGTTACTTTAAAATGCATTTCTAAATAGCTTGAACCAAGGTCTATTGTGGCTGAGTGGTAAAAGTGACAGCCCGGCAAACTGTAGACTTGGGTTCAAGTCCCAACATAGACAATATTTGTCAATTAAAAATTTCGTATGATTTGCTTTGTAATTTGTAGACAGCTATGTTTACATCCCCACTTACTTTGCTATTACATACATACTAATTTGCTATTTGTAAGTATTTCATATAAAAACCGAAAAACTCCAATAATTTATCAATTGTTATATTTAATAAATGGCTAAGAAATTATCTAAACACTTATATATATATATACGGGGTTGGGCAGAAGTAACGCATCGGTCTAATAATTCCGTAAATATAAACTTTAGAACAAGATGTTGTCAACAAAAGTTTTTTGACAAGTTATTTTGTATTGGCTTCAATCATTTGCGTTTTTTTTTCATGATGATTACATATGACAGCAAAAAAAAATTTTTTTTTTAATGGAAATAATATTTTCTTTTAGAAAATTCGGAATCTTTATTAATTTCTGAATATGAATATGTACTTTCTTCATGGGATTAAATAATAAAAATATTGAGAAAAAAATAAAATTTAGTAAACGTACATTTGGACTAGTGCAGTGTTTTGTAGATTGCTTTGGAAATTGTAGATTTTTCCACTGTCATTGAATTATTGACGTTTCACAATAAAATAGATTCCATCGTAAAACTTGCTTTTTTTAATACGTGTTTTGTGTGAAAATGGTCAAATTAACTACTAAAGAAAGAATAGAAATCTTATGATGGTCGGATATGGTGACAGGCAACGTTCACATCACGAAGTTTGCACATTATTCAATAATGTTTATTTGGATCGGGATCCTATAGCACAATAAACAGTTTCGAGATTGGTTACTAAATTTAGAGAAACGGGCGATATTAGAGATATACCTAAAGCTGGTCGACCAAAAGAAATCACTAATGAAGACCGATCTCTTCATGTTTTACTTGCTGTAACGGAAAATCCCACTACGTCAACCACTCAACTAGGATTAGAAAATGATATGAGTAGCAGATCTTTTAGACGAATATTAAAAGCGAACAAATACAAGCCCTATAAGATACACTTACTGCACGAACTTAACGAAGATGACCCGGACAGAAGATTACAGTTTTATGAAACAATAATGGTATTGTCCAATAACGATCCAAATTTTTTAAACATCGTATTTTCTGACGAACCTACATTTTGTCTAAATGGATTTGTAAATAGGCATAACTGCCGTTATTGGGTGACTGAGAATCCACATTGGATGCGAGAAAATCATACACAGCATCGCCACAAACTTAATGTGTGTGCTCGCATTGTTGGGCAACGAATCATAGGTCCGTACTTCTTGGAATACAACCTAAATGGTGATGGTTACTTACATTTATTGCGTAACCATATTGTACCAGATCTGTTGATTTATTTCCTAACGACAATCAACCAAGCATGCCAAACCGTAATCTATGGTTTCAACAAGATGAAGCACAACCACATTATGCTATTAATGTTCGACAGTATTTAGACACAATTTTTCCCGGTCGTTGGATTGGGCGTCGGGGTTTTATTGATTGGCCCGCTAGGTCTCCCGATTTAAATCCATTGGATTTCTTTCTTTGGGGACACTTGAAGTCGCAAGTATACAAGGAGAAACCTAGAAACCTAGAGGATTTGAGAGCAAAAATTACTCGTCCGATACAAGCCATACCACCTAATAGTTTACAAAATACAATTCGTCATTTTTGGGAACGTTTAGGACACTGTCAGGTCGTAGAAGGACGTCACTTAAATTTTATTTTTTTCTCAATATTTTTATTATCTAACCCCATGAAAATAGTACGTACTCATATTCAGAACTTAATAAAGATTCCGAATTGTCTAAAAAATAATATTATTTCCATTTAAAAAAAAAGAAAATTTTTGGCTGTCATATGTAATCATCATGAAAAAAAAAACAAATGATTGAAGCCAATACAAAATAACTTGTCAAAAAACTTTTGTTAACAACATTTTGTTCTAAAGTTTATATTTACGGAATTATTCGACTGATAGATTCAATTAGTCCGCGATAAGGTCTGTTTTACTTTAATATGTATATATTTAAAATGATCTTATATGTTTCGGCACATAATGCCTTTTTCAAAGAAATTTAAAAGATTAAATATACAGTATGACTGAAGTTTCATTTTGTTTTTTTTTGGGGATATATTCTAAAAAATATAACAAATAAAATAGTAAAAATTTTTTCTAATAAAAGTTGTCTAGAAACGCCCAAAAAAATTTTTTTATTTTTAATTTTTAATTTTTTTTTGGCGTTTCTAGACAACTTTTATTAGAAAAAATTTTTACTATTTTATTTGTTATATTTTTTAGAATATATCCAAAAAAAACAAAATGAAACTTCAGTCATACTGTATATTTATTTAAAAACAAATGGATGACCATTTGTTTTTAAAAGGTTGGCGTGAAACCAATATCTGGTTAATTTTAATGTTTTAATGTAGACAATTGATTTTAATATGTTTAGTGGCGTCTTTGCTAAATTTTAACTCTGTAATTGAACTCCTGAAGAAGTAACGAATGCTTATGAAAATAGAGTGAAATAAATAAGTTTTTTTTATTTGACAGACTGCTTACCCGTTCTATTAATTATTTACTTATATATACATATAATTATACAGACATGCAATTCAAACAGGTTAAAGTTTCAAATATTACAGTGTTGGTTTTATCTTAAAATGTAATTTTCACGTGTTTAGTAGTGAGTTACTAGTTACAATTATGTCCAAATTAATTAATAAGTCTACTAACGCTTAACTCTAGCTCATCTCCTCATGAAGTCATTAATAAATGACGAAATATTGAGAATGAACATTTGAGTTTTAAAGTAAACCGACCGATAACCCCAATATTAGTGAATTTATTTATATTGTTATATAGATGATAAGTGTAATGGGAAGCCACCCGTTGCGGTGACAAATGTTATATAGAAGATTTGTGCTTATAATAGTATAATGATGTAATTGAATATTTAAATAGAGATTTTTAATTTGTTGAATATAAGTAATGCTTATATATTTTTAATAATTTTTAAAGTATTAATGATACCTATCTTGTCTAGTCGATCTGTTTTCATTAGGGCTTATGAGATGTCGCTATGACTGTCCATAATTTGGTAGATATAGACAATAATAAATTAGTTAAATAATACTTTACAAAACTGAGCGCCAGCTAACTCAATACTGATTTGGTTAACGATATTGTTTAAAATTGTGTTGTTTATATGTAGAACATGATCTCTATATCTGCAGGAGCCGGTTCAGTAAAATTCAAATATTTATTTGAGTATAACATAAAGAATCTAACATTCACATTGATAATAAATCAAATATAAAATACCTCAAGTACACGGAATTAATTTAGATTGCAGAGAAATAAAAATGTTGCAAGTAAGTTTGTGAAAATTGAAGTTTAATGATTCCATTTTTAATTTATAATTAGGTTAATAACTAGTAAATATATGATAACTTGTGTAAATAACAATGTATAAAATAATGGTGTTAACAAGTGTAGAACATTTATAAAATCATTATTTTTACGAAACCATTCATTTTAGGTAAGCATCACTTAAATATATCTTTCTAAATTTTCAATTAAATAATTATGATACTATAAATAAGTTATGTTGATATAAGGTATATGTTGATATAAAAATAATTTAATTTAACAATTACTTGTAGTTCTACGTCTGGAGATATGGTTCAGAAAATATTCGGCATGGTTTAAACGGCAGGAAGGCTGGGTTAAGGTTTCTTATCAGGAGTCTTATTACAGAAAAGGGCGCCAGCGGTTTTCTAAGAATATAAGAAAATGTAAGGTATGTAGTTCCCCTTTTTGGTTATAAAGATGCGTGATTACTTTTTTCTTATTTTGATAACATTTAATTGGAAGTATATTGTGATTTTACTATATTTAATAATATTTAAAATTTTAACTTTAATAATAAATAAAGTATCTAATGTTCGTAAAGTGCACACAACTCTACTTACTACTAAACTACGTACTCTCAATTTACTATTTTCTTTGTCATCTCCTTAATTTGATAAATGTAAAGATTGATTGTTTTATTTTACGTATTAAATTAAAGTAATACATACTAATAAATTAAACTAATCTATCACATTTGTTTTTATAAGTCGTTTCGTAATTGTACTTCCGTTATCAACCAAAAACAAAGAAATTGCAAAAACTTGACATGAAAAAGAAAAGATTTATGCCAAGAAATTTCATTAAAAATTTCAGAATTTCAAAAACATCCGCCACCATTTCCCGTCTATCTAACATATTTCTCATGCCCTTTAAGCACCTTCGTCTCGTTTTCATATACTTTTCTCTCTTTCCTTCTCCACTTCATTATGACATTTAATTAAATGTTAATAAATGTTCCGACGAAAATTTAATTGATTGCCAGCTAGAACTGGAGTACATCCGAAGAACGCCAGAGATCAACTAAATCCGATTACAAATGTCAGAACGTAGAAGGGAGATTTAATTCTATTTATAGGATGGCAAAAAATGTACGATATTTCAACAAACGTTACTAAAGGAAGAGATGACAATGATAAAAGTCGCCTAAGTAGTAACATATTAGAATGCAAATTTGGGGTTTATACATATATTAAGTTCAATAGAAAAATAAATTACTAATGCGTAAGATTTGTTCTCGAAACGATAATTCCTATTAAATTACCTAATATTTATTGCATACATAATATTTTCGGTTCTTAAAAAAACATCCTGCGTTTATTGAAATGTTGTACGAGGGTGGATTTATATGTAAGGTCTCCAATTCTATAAAATAAGAACAAAAAAAGACAAACTAACGAAATCAGTCTCAAAATTAAGTTAATGTATTGTACTACCAATGTATATAATTATCTTTCGATATAATATTTTCTATTTCTCCAAACGCTGATTCCATTTTTTAATTCTGTCCATGGAAACATTTTCTCGTTTACTGTTGATCCAATTTTGCGAACCTTGGTATCTGATAAAAGAGGTTGACCTTTCAATACCTCTTTTAACTTTTGGAACAACCATAAATCTGAGGTGCCAAATAAGAGCTGTACGGAGGGTGTAAAGCAACAATGAATTTCAGCCTCATTACCGTCTTCGTCGTTTCATTGCTGCAGTATAGTCTGGCGTTGTCGAGTGCAAGAAAAAAAATCAGATTTTCCAGCCTTACTCTATGGATGCGATTCGCCAGTGATCGTGAAGTTTTGTAGTATTAGTTGTACGAGGGATATCCAGTTTCAAAGACACGTATTTTAGATGCGCATATGTACTGCACAAGTGGCTGTTGTCATTGCTTTAGGTTCAGTACAACGTACTCCAAGTTTGAAGTGCGAGTGTTCATTCATTTCTTGCATGCAAATAATGAATCACTTACCGAAATTCATAAAAAAATACTGAAGACTTACGGAGAAGAGGTTGTGCGTCGAAAACAAGTTAGTGTTTGGTGTAAACAGTTCGAAAGTCGACGCACAGCTCTGAACGATGATTCCGATGGTGTGCGACAAAAACCATCATCTACGAAAATGGATGAAAATCACTTAAAGGGGAGATCGTCGTTTGAAAATACGGGAAATAGCTCTACTGTCCGACATTCCTAAAAGCTCTGTTCATGAAATCGTTTCTGAATTACGTTATCGATCGTCCGCGAGATGGGTATCAAAACTGTTGACCGACCAATACAAAATGCAACGAGTGGCGGCGACAATGGAACTTTTAACGCGCTATCATCAGGAGAACGAATTTCTAGAGTCTATAGTTACAGGAGATGAAACGTGAGTATATCACAATAACCCTGAATCAACAAAAGACTCGATGACGTGGAAGCATCCGAGTTCGCCAACATCGAAAAAATTCAAAGTTCAGCAGTCTGCAGAAAAGACAATGGCAACTGTATTCAGGGATATGAGTTTTGCTCATAGAGTTTTTACTACCGAAAACGACAATCAGTAGCGATATTTATTGTCAAACTTTCGAAAAACTACATCAAGCCCTTCGGCAGAACGAAGAGGAATGTTGACGAAAGGAATCGGGTTGTTACATGATAATGTAAGACCGCATACCTCAAATCAGACGAAGGCCTGGCTTCAGAAACAGAATTGGGAAGTTATTGTCCATCCTCCCCCTAGTCCAGACATGACTCCTTCTGATTTTCATTTGTTTAGGCCGTTGAAAGCTCATTCGTCGGGTAAAAGGTTTGAAGACGACGACGAACTTGAAGATAAAGTACGGAAGTATTTTAGAAATTTGGATCGCACCATTTACGAAGAGAGTATAACTTTCTGCGCTGATGGAACTTTACTGAAGTTTTGTATACGTGGAAAATCAGAGCGACGATATTCCATTGACTGCCGCTTTTGTTTTTCGGGTCATAATGATGAACCCAAAATTCGTCCCCGGTGGTGATGACTAACATCTAGTCCCCAGACTAGAAGAGAATTCGAAGGTAACCGAAGGTAACCCGAAATTGGGCAGTGGCGTAATCCGCTCTAAGTGATTCTGTGTGGCAAATTTAATTTATTTCATAGAAAGGTACCTACTTAGTAAAAGATATTGAAGAGAAAATGTTATACAACTTTTATTTTATTAAAAAAAATGAACGATCGATAAATAAAAACAATAATTATGGTGATTAAGTTTATAGATCTCTTATTTCGTTCTCTCAAAATAAATTTCGCAGCAAAATGTTTTTTTTTCCTGTTTTGGCGGGCAATTAGTACTTTTTGGTTTTTGCATTTGGTTTGTTCTTTTTCATGGAGAACAACTTCCTGCATTGGGTTTCAATTTTTCAATGATCTATCAAGCTTTTAGTGTAGTGGGCCAAAAGATTTACTTTTGAATCACTGCAATCATTGCACAATAAACAATGAACGGATTTTGACTTTTTATTGCTGTCATTATTACACTTGGAAATATGTCGAATCAAATTCGAATTATTGTTATAACTTTTCGCACATAACACACGAATTTTTCTTAAACTGACATCGGATTACCATGAATGTTTAAGACACATCCTATAAGGTTTCTGTTTTTGGTAAATAAATTGATTTAAATTTTAGGTTAGGTTTCGTCTGTATCTGTGACTGTCACTCTCTCTATCCCTACTCCACCTACCTTACGTTTTCCGAAGTGCTCTTCTGATCTGGGGACTTGACGTTAGTGTGCTGGTGTTCATAAGAAAATCATTTCCTTGGTGTCGATACTGGTTAAGAAATTCTTAATAAATGTTTCTTCTTTGTCCTTTCGTAATATTCGTTAATTGTAGCGGAACCCACCTGGCGCAAATTTTTCTGTAATTCAATATCTGAACAATGTACTATATTCTTTCTTGACAAATGCCTAATTATCGAGCAATTTATTTTTGCATAATCCAGCGATTTACTTGAATCAGTGCATTCACTTTCTTTGATTCTGGTCAACTTGACCGGTTTTCGTCAACCATCTTAATTTCCCCTCAATGACAGAGTTTTGTACGTCTATCCCAATTGCAACTATTCTTCGCATCCATCCAATCGTTGCCATAAACAGTTTCCAAATGCCTGTAAATTTATATGGTCGCACAACCTTCTAGCACAGATCTCTCTCACAGATTGTCGCTCGGTACGCATCTCAGAAATAGAACTCATGATAAATGAGTTCGATTTCGTGAACGACGTTACGCAGAAAAATAAAACTTTGCATGCTAAGACGAGATGTTCGAAATTACAATTAGCAAGTTAGAACTTGTTTCTATTGCCACTTATATGTCTATCCGCCCTCGTATAAACATATCCAGTTTATCATAAGAACAAGTAATGCAAATATGGAGAAAAAGTATAAGAATTATCTTAAAATTACTAAAGCAATTTTATGGATATTTGGCATTGGAAGCAACAGCAGGAGAAGCAGGTTTACAAAGGAATGAAGAAAATACGAAGTCTATGTGTATGCGAGAACAGGGGAGCGGCCAGGTGGCACAAAAAGAGTTGGTAATAGATATAGAACGAGGAAAGAGAATTAACATTGAAAGAGTGGAAGGATTTATCTATCTGGGGGCGTGGCGGACTGACAATGGTAATGGCGCTGACGAAATCGCAATGAGAATAGTGAAGGGAGATAGATGTGCGAGGTCATTAAGCAAGCTATTAAAATTTAAAAAAAAATACTAAAAAATCTAAAATACGTTTGTATAAGACAATTCTACGACCAACAGTAGTATATGAATGCGCGACGTTGGTTATGAACAGCGCAGAGAGTGAAAAACTGGAGGCATGGAGAAGGAAGATGCTGAGAAGGATTTTTGGTGGAAAAAATTAAAGGCAATCAGATAGCTTTTGAGCTGGTCAAACAAGGTACTAATACGAACTTCATAGGACCAGAGGCTGTATGTGAAATCGCTAAGGATTCTTTTACTACACCAATCCGCAAACACATTAATATTATCTAAGATCATTTTTGATCTCAAACCCTCCAAAAATATCTACAGAACTCTTCATCATGATAAATCGGTTCATTTGGATTAAAATAACTGCCAGAAATGTATTTTTTAATTTTATTTTAAATAATATTTCTTTTTTATACATATGCATGTGTGTTCTTTAATTTATTCTATAATTGGTTTTCATTTAGGCAATGAAGCTATTATTATTATTACACTGTTAAGCAAAAATACAAATAAAGAGCTTGCGAAAACTATGTATACACTAGATTTTGTGCACCTAAATTTGTGCACAAAATTATTAATTTCATTCAATCTGTCCAATCTTTTTACTTCTGATGAAAATCCCTTATAGAACCAAATTTAATTCTTGTAGAGTAGAATAGAAAAATTATATTACATTATGTAATATTAATTAAGTATTCTGATGTGAATAGAAATTGGTATTTGAAATTTTCTTTATCTTATGCGTGGATACCAGATGAATATAAAACTTATTTTGATTCAAACTCACTTTCGAAGACATCAATAGGAAGCGTTTGTTTCATAATTAACTCGCTATTTGATAACGCTTTGACAGCTTGAATAGGAAAGTCAGCTATTCAAAAAATAATAGGTACAAAATAATAGATGTAAGAAATATAATATATCGCAAATACAATTGAACCCAACATCTATTATATCCGTTTCAAGTATTATAATTATATAACGCGATTACAAAGAATATTATGTAACAATAAAATATAAATTATTCATCTTCGGGATAAAAGAATACGCTATTCCCTTGGCATCTTAAAAGACTACATCAGGACAGAAGGCAATAAAACTTCCTCTTTTTTATATCTGTCATTGTGCGAACACAATGGAACAGAGCGCAGTTATAACATTATTATTCCAGTAACGTAAGATTTATTAATCTTTCGGAATTACTTAGACTTGACGTTATAATTCAAGTACTGTTTTTGACTTATTAATATTGTAGTGAGGCGCCCTTGTGCACTTTCGCGTTATAAATAACGCGGCACATTATCAAGACAAACGGTTTAAATATTCAAGAAATATCAATTCTCATGCCAAACAGTAGCTTCGTAATAGTTCTTGTGAACATCTACTTGTTATTATCTGCAGCGAATAAATCTTCAGTTACTTTTAACACGCAAAACACACATACAAAATACTAGGAAAAACAACAGACTAATGAAGTTTCATTTAATTTTCTATAATAAAACAGAACGTAACGAATATTTCTTAGCAATTCCCGAGAACTCGGCTTCTCCTGCCTTGTTTTTGTTAAAGTACATTATATATATATATATATATACAGGGCGTTCTTGAAATAAAAAGACAATGTATGAAAAATGGAAAGACGTAATTATATGGATCCAAAAAATCCAAAATATTTTCCCAAAATTTCCTCTCATAAGCGAGAAAAAAACTGACAAAGATATTTTAAAAAAATTTCTCACGCCACTGTGTGATTATAAAAAGTATCAGAGATGATATCTTAAAGTTGACCGAGATCGACAATAACAAAAGTAATAGTTTTGATATTGTCCATCTCATCCAGCTGTTACGTACGTAAACATACGCTATAGCGTATGTGTTTATTATTTATAAACATTCTGAATATTTTGAATACATAGGCGTCACGTAATACAATTTTTAGGCTATTTTTAATTTCCGGGTTTGCGTCGTAATCGAGTCACAATATTTTGGATTTATATTCTACGTAATTACATCTTTCCAAATATCATATGCTGTCTCTTTATTTCGAGGACACCATATATATATATATATATATATATATATACAGGGTTATTCACGCTATACGGCACGCAATATTGTGGCCAAAATACTTGTACACCCTGTATAAGATGACAAGTTCATTATAATTTGGATATAAAATATGATCTATTGTTACACTTCACTGTAAATTTCACTTGCATAACTTAAATACTTCTTAATTATTTTAAACATGAAAATTAGGTTAGATTTTGACAAAATTCAAATTATTTAAAAGACCTTAAGGTTTGGTATTATAAACCTAATTAAAACGGACACTTATTTTGATTTAACAATACAAAAATGTAATAATATACAGGAGGTTTCATTAAAAAGAAAAACTTTGATACTTTTAAAGCTTTTGGTACACACTGTATAAAATGAAAATAATTTTAAAAAGTAACAATAATAGACCCCCATATATACCAAAAGTGAAACTTTTTGAAAGTAAAGTATGTTGGCCACAATATTCCGTGCCGCATAGCCTGAATAAACCTATATACAGGTGTCCTTGAAAGAGAAGGACGACGTACGAAAAATGGAAAGATGTAATTACGTGAGCTGATCCCTTTGCTCCACACCTGACCCATATCTAAACCAAAACAGTTATTTACCTCCTATGTATATTATACTAACGCTATAAACTTACAAGGCCGAATCTGTTAAAGTGTTCCTATAGTAAACGCCCGAGTTCTAGAGAGTCACATATCACTATCAAAATGGATCGTGTCAAGCAAGGAGGCCTAATGTTAAAAAGGTCAATGATCTCGTGCTGCAAAATCGACGTGTGACTATTAGACAAATAGTTGAAGATACTGGTCTCTCATACCATGTGGTATATAAAATAATAACAGCCGAATAACCGAGGGAACTAATAATATACTTTCAGAGGACCTATCCGTGCTGGGAATATACTTCGCCGACTGGAAACTAATTCCGAATATGAATAAAGCAGAAGTATCGCGTTTTCACCTCAATAATAAACAAGCACGCCTAGAGCCGCAAATGTATTTCAATAACAACTTGCTACATTATAATCCTTACCCAAATTATCTTGGAGTAACAATGAATCGTACATTATCATATAAAAAACATCTAGCAAACACCTCTACTAAAATAAACACTAGAAATAACATAATCCACAAGCTCTGCGGTACTGCTTGAGTTGCGAGTGCATCCACCATTAGAACGTCAGCTCTTAGCCTTGTTTATTCGGTAGCTGAATACTACGCCCCAGTCTGGTTAAATAGCTGCCAGGCATAGGAAATCGACACCAAACTCAATGAGGCCATGAGAATAATTAACGGATGTTTAAAAAGAACACCTCTATCCTGGCTCCCGGTTCTAAGCCATATTGCACTTCCCACCATCAGGAGACATAAAAGCCTGGCAAGAGAATATAATAAAATAATATCGAATCCCCATCTTCCAGTACACAGTGATTTGCCTGATGCTGGCCTGTCGAGACTGAAGTCGATATCTCTTCAACTACTGCCAGCAAAATGACTTATAGCAGAAGATTTCAACCCAAATGATAGATTGAGAGAGTATTGGACAGCCTTGAAACCCGCTCAAGCGACCCATATCATTGATCCTGTCATATCCTTTCCAGGAATGGAGCTGCCTCGCCATGAGTGGAAGACACTCGATATCAAAAGCGAGCCACAAAATTTGTATATTAGGTAGGCCGTGAACGACTGAGATAGACATATAAGTCACGCCTGAGCTTAGAGAATTGACGAACTGTCTTTTGTAAATATTCATAAGCCAAATTAACAAGTTACGATTTAACCTATTACTAATAGTACAAACTGTAGGCTAGATCATTTAATCAATCTAAGAAATAACTGACTTAATCTATGGCATTCTTTTTTTGTGGTTCACTCCTTAGAATAAGAATGTCCCACGGAATTTATCGTTACCATTCTATAAATGGGGACTGACTGATACACCAATTGGCGAATGAGAAGAATTTCGCCAGACTATTCACCATATTACAGCTGAGTGCCCCCATACAGCATATGGAGGTGATATGAGTGACTTCTTTAAAGCAACTGACTCCGCGTCAGACTGGAACGATGACCTTGATTTTAAAATTTAACATTTAAATGTATAATCCACGTTAGCCATACGCTAATTAAATAATATAGCCGAATTGAATATGAAAAAATTGTCCGCAAGATGTGTACCGCCAATTTTAATGCGGTATAGATACGATAAAAAAATTTTCTTGCAAGATTAGTGAAAATTGAGTCATGGATTTGTCATTTTGATGTAGACACCAAACTTTTTTAATTTCATTTGTGTAATGTTTATATTGTCAATATGCGGGGTTTCTATATAATTGGCAGGTACATTATCGACTGGTTGTTTGTGTCTGTTCTGTTATATATGGAATTTTTTGTACATGGGTGCTTTCTAATATATTTCTTGCCTTGTTTTTCTGATGTAATTATTGAGGTCTTACCGAAATTTAAAGTGTGTTTTGTTTGTTTTATATGTCTCTTTAGGGCTGCATTATTGCTTGAAAATTCGTGTCCATTTAAACCTTCCTGTAGATATAGCGTAGTTTGTCCGATGTAATACGCCTTTGCAGTCATTGGATGTAATATAAATAACATGGTTTCTTTAATGTAGGTATTTTGTCTTTTAATTTTGAGTGTAAATTATTGAGATTATTGAAGTTTTTGTAGGCTACTTATATGATAATTGCAAGTTAGTTGTGACATATGATTTCCAACGACAACTTAACCAAACGTCATTTAGTACAACTACAAATCATCTAAAATTTTTCCGAAAACATTGGGACTATACGTTAATAACTACAAGATGTATAGTACTATTGAAAAGATTTGTTTCAAATAATTCTAGCCATTAGCCATTAAAAATAACTTCTTTCGAATTTTTAATGCCTTTATAAATTTCGATGGAATCCAGGAAATTCAATTTGAAACGTTCCTCTCACTGTGTAGAATTAATGTATAATTCAAATCAGAAAATACATGTACTATTTCTAAAAATGTTTCGCGAAAATAGAATCCGGTTTATTGTTTCAAATGAAAATATATATACTTTATATCTACTTTCAATAAAACGACCAATTTGACATATTGCTGTGTATCTTTCCAAAGCAAGGTAAATTATATGAATGTAATAGAGTAGAAACAGCAAGGAAGCGTATTTGACGGGCTGTATTTTAAATGCACCCTGTATGACAACTATTGATAGAACAAATTTAATGTTCTGACGTAAAGAAATTCTTAATTATATCTTTGTATTAGGCATAAGTGTAGGTAACTAAACAGAGCGTGTTTAAAAATGCATCTGTGTTATATGGCAGATTTTGTGTTCAATATTCAATATCAATAGGTTATCATTTACATTACGATTCCATAAACACTTAAAATTTAGAATAAAAACATGCATTACGTACCAGAATTCATTTAAAGGTTATATAAAGGACCATTTATGGTAGCATAATTTCATGACTAATATCTATAACCACTAAGTTTTCATTTTGTGTCCTAGAGGTATATTTAATTTTAAATAGTAAAGTTTTCTTTTGAAACTGAACGAAAACTTATATTTCGATAATATAATGCATATCGTTGCTTTAATTAAAAAAAGGTTAAGCGAGGGGAAATCTAGCACTCTGATAAATGATAGGCGAAGAAACTTACATAAATGAAGCACCCTGATACGTGATAGGTCAAGAGATTCAGGTTAATCAAGCACCCCATGGTGGTACTGGGTATACGTCGTTGTTGTTGTTGCGTTTCGCTCAAACTAATTTAGTCATCAGCAATTTCCATTTCTACAGGTGACATTTTCCCAGTTGTGCGAAATTTGGAAAATGAATAAAGTTTTTCTGAGACTAATTTTGATTATTTACAAAGAAAACGTACTTTTTACAGCGCACGTATTGCAGAATCATATGCATAGGTTCTCAGTGCGAGAAATTAAAAAGAAATTCATCGATTACAGCGCCATCTATTATGAATTGAAAAAAATGTTTCAAACAAATCCTACGTACTTTTTCCAGTAAAATTCGAATCCTATTTAAGATTTTAAAGTGACCCTCGCCCCATTTAGGGAGAGAGAGTGGCTAATTCTATCTAGCACTAATTAATGTATTTCCTCCACTGAGTTATGAAATTTTAAATCTGAACATTTTCTTCTGCTAATTTTACAAAATATTTGAAAGTTTCAAGTTAAAAAATACACCCGGTACATAGTCACTTAATTATCTCCTGATTATATCTTAAGGCTAGGATAATTGTTGGTTATAACTAGAGCAGACCAATTTCCGTGCGCGCCTTGTGCGCCGATGTGAGGATGACTGTATTGCATCAGAACTAATAAAAAGCATTCAGTATGTGTTTAGTACTTGCTTAGACTGCATGTAAGTGTAAGCATACGTAATAAAATGTCGTCGACACATAAATCGAGAAAACGACCCTTGTCAGACGAAATGAATAAGTTTATTATGGATTTCCCGGACTTAATATACGATGGCTCAAAAATTAAATGTTTAGTGTGCAATACATATCTAATGTGTAAGCAGTTCGAAGCACAATAATAACAAAATTAATCGACAACAGTTTACACATGAACTATGTGTAACTATGATTGTGTGTACACTGCCGTTTACCTTGTTAAGTAATGATTCATTTATTTCATTTTGGAATAAGTACGCGAATCAAACATTACCGAGCACGACAACGTTACGAAGGAATTTACCACCGGTGCGTGAACAGGTTGAAAATAAAATCAAAGCCGAACTGAAAAAAAAAACTATGAGTAGAGGGACATAGCCGATTCTAGCACCTCCTCATGTTGAACCTCCTCATTGCCCTTGACCTTGCATGTGGCACAGCCCAAGGGCAATGAGGAGGTTCTACATGAGGAGGTGCTAGAATCGACTATGTCAAGGTCAAGGTCAAGGTCAAGGTCAAAGTCAAGGTCATATCAAGGTTATATCAAGGTTCCATTAACTTCCAAACAATTCTAAAACCTCCTCATTGACTTTGATCACCAATAAATATTGTTGAAAATAATATAGAAGCTTAGTATACTGAAACCAGCGATTAAAACAAAATGTCCCAACACCTAGAATTAATATTAGAAGCAGTCAAGTTTGTTTATGAAAATTATGGTCATCTATCTGGTATTAAAACAAATCTAATAGAATATATTCCAATAGATTTATTTAAAACGAAAGTAGCCCCAGAATGGATAGAGGAGTTCTGGCATTTAATTTCACCTGACAAACAAATTGAACTAGAAGAATATCGACCGTGTTTTAGACACTATAATACCGGTGAGGAACAAATTGACGGTCCAGCCCCTTCAAAGAGAAATTGCTCAGTTTGTAAAAAGAGTATTACCCAACAATTTAGAAAATTTGGAATACCGAAAAAGAAAAAACTAAAACATTAAATATGATTTAAATAATATATTTTAAATAAGGTGAACCTGTGGCACAGCTCAAGGGCAATGAGGAGGTTCTACATGAGGAGGTGCTAGAATCAAAGCGCAGGTTTACCGATGAGAGGTTTATAAAGACGCAGTTGGTGTTTGCCAGCGGCAGTTCATAGGGGCTACTATATAAATCCAGCGATGTTAAGAAGTCAGTATATATAATGGGAACGGTGAAGCGTAAGTGTGGCTGTGATCGTTTAGATAGTTTAGAAGAAGGTGAATTAAGAATTGTGAGTGCTAACGAAGAACATTTTAATAAGGTAATGGAGAAAAAAGTGCTCGATCCTATGATAGAAAATTTTTTTGCGGAAGTGGGAAAAATGGATAATTTTTGGAAAGAATTTGACAGATGT